>OY720283.1:14847500-16239869 GCA_963082995.1 Noctua comes
ACTTACAATCTACCAAAAATCTTATTCACTATATCGCTATGACTATCTTATAAATTATCTACATCAATAAAATCCATATCGGATTAAGTGGGAAAACTCAGCAGAAGCTCTTTGACTTTTGGAGAGAGAACCATTATGTTTTGTTTCACCATTTGTCTTAGACTTGTGATCTTTGAATCAGAAGACAAAAGAAGATTGTGTAAAATATCCTCATTTGTCGCCGTTCTACTTACCTTTCTAGAATGATTCTCTCTATATTTCCGGAAATCTTTATTGCGAGCTTCCGCTGCCTCTTCCGACAATAAAGTTTACTTATAGCTATGGCACCAAAGTGCTTAATTATATCTCTCCCATGTACCAACAATTTGTGTATACTGGAAGGCATATAATACCAGGGATATAAGCTAACATACAATTCTGCAGTATCTCTACAAAATTCGGAAAACTTAGAAAGGTCCACGCGCTCTTCAGATGCTACAGTATGAAGAATCACGTGAAACCTTTCTATTAAATCTTTACTTATTCGTGTTATGCGGGCTGTTGTTTCTGCATCCCTGAAAAATCTTCTGGCAGTATTGCCATCATTGCTTGTGCCTACTCCTTGCTTGACTATGTCGATAAGTAAACCGCATTCCTTCTTAAACGCTTGCTGTATAGCGCTCTTTCTCAGTGACATTTTTTCTTTGTCACGCCCGCCTTGCAACTCCATTTTCTGAAGTCCAAACCATAAGCTGCTAACAAAAAAAATGTCACTTAAAAATAATCTCACAGGAAACTACTTAACATGAAAAAAATTATGAAGTAATAAAATTATAATTACCGATATGAAGTATCACTCCATGCATCTTATCCAGGCATGTAAAGATGACATTCCATACTGGAATATTTCTTCGTTGTTTTCTCTCTGAGCAAGTGACTCTAAATTGTTCATCTCTGACGGTTTTGCTTGCAAATATCACAGACAGCTGAAGATGTGTCTGACAGATATGACGTTATTTTGCCGTCTATCATCGTCATGTGTCATTGATGGCTGAAGTCTTTCCATTTCTTGTGTTATGCTAGCTTTTATAGTTGCCACTGTTGACTGCGTTTCTTTAGTAAATTTGAACATTATCGGACGGCAATAGAAAGTTGATGAGGGTCGGTCGTTTTCCCAAACAATTGTTCCATGACATCGTTGAAGCCTTATAGGAACTAGACTGGCCATGAAAATAGTTGAATTATCAAACTCTGTTTCAGTCTTTTGTTTATATTTACTTTGACTTGAGGCACCATCAAAGCCCCATTTGCTTATAAGCAGTAACTCTGTTGCCGAGTCCATATCCAGAGTAATGCTAGCAGTTTAATAGCAGCTCCTTCTTCAGTTATAATTATGTCTTCTTTCCCTGGATAACATTTTGTCTTCGCTTGTTTAATTTTAAAATAAGAAGGGTATAACTCAGACCCATTTTCGCTTGCTGCTTCTCTTAGGGTTATATACTGTCACTTACTTAATTTAAGTGAAACTAATAAAGACAGTGCCTCATCGGGTGAATATGTACTACTTTTCATTTTACTCGCACTTAAACACTCCTTAACTTTTTCTAGATCTTCGGGGTGATTTAGCAAATGGTTCATTATTTTTCCTACATCCTCATTTCCAGTGTTTCTTAAACTAGCAATTGTAGTAGCTTTCAGTTCATCCGGGGATAACGAAAGCGATTGGTTAATGTATTCAACGCGTCTTCGTTTTTGAAGTTTATGTTGAAGCTTCTGTAGTAGATTTTCAACATCTTCAGTATTACAAATCTCGAGCCTTTCCTGTTCAGTGTTCACAGCTTCAGTAGTATTGTTGTTAGTTGTTAAGTAATTATTTGTATTACTACGTGCTTTTACTTACTAATCCAAATCAAATTTAACTTAAAAGAACTTACGAAAATAAAAAATGAAGCTTTTTATTCTATGTATTTTTTAATTTTTTGCGATCCATTTATTTGGCAGAGTTGCAACCTTATGCACATGTCCATGGCATCAAATGATAGTAGACTAGACAAGGTATAAGAAAAATAAAGTTTCAAAGCGGGATCACACGCTACTTAGCAGGAATTTAATTTAATTTGATCCGCTCCATACAAAAAAATAACAAAACACATTTTTCTACCCAAAGTATAAAGTTTAGGAAAAAACGTCAGGGCAATATTATTTTTAAGATAAATAATTTTAGATTTAGATTTTTAAGATAAAATGAGCTCTATCTAAAGAAAAAATTAAAAAAACAAAAATCATTGTTTCGGACCCACTGTGCGCCGCCTCGCCGAAACGTGTCGCCACGTGGCCTCGCGCCCGCGCGCCCCTCTCGGAAGCAATTTTCGAATCGAAACGCGTCGCAACCGAGCTTGTGCAGTCAGATAATTTCAGTTACAACCGAAATATATTGTTGTAAGTGTGCGAAACAAGTTTACAAGTTTTCAAGAATGGAAGACGACCAAATTATAACGCTCGTCACTTTTTCGGTAATTCATAGTCCGGATCAGCGACACTGTCATCGGAAAGATATAGATCGTCATCGAGGTTTACATTGCTGATTTGTTGAGTGCATCTTTATTCAGATTTTTCTCAGAAACGCAGTTAAAATGGAGCCTATCGTAATCTTCAGCTATCTCTTTTAATAATGTTCTTTCTATTAGTACCCATTTATTTGGTACCCGCAACTATTTAAATAACAACTATTTAGAAACAGCCATACACGCTAGGTTTTCCATGCGCAAATTGGCTGTCAGACGGACAGACACACGAGTGATCTTATGAGTTCCTTTATTGTTTTTCGTACGGAAGCCTAAAAATGGGGAGAAGCTAATAAGTTGTTGTTAAGTAGGCGCTAGCGCCACTGCTGAGCAAGAGGTCCTGGGTTCGATTCCCGGGTCGTACAAAGTGTTATTGGGTTTATCCATCAGCAGTTTCTCAGTAGCAGTCACAGCTACTGAAAAATTGCCGATGGATAAACCAAATGGCAATACTATAGGCTCGCCCCCTATTACATGGTACTTAAACATAACATAACATAAACATAACATAAAGGGGATTACAGGCGTTGTGTTATTATGTAACTTACCTTCAGGTATATTGTCTGCGTAAACAGCACACTCATTAGTATACTCATTACAATCTGATTTTTTTGTTTCCAATGGTTGTAAACTTAATTATTTATCGTTTCAGAAAATTCATGTAAAGAGACATGAATTTTCTGAAACGATTAATAATTAAGTATAGATAAGTAATTGATAAATATATCCGATTCCGCAAAGTTGAAAACGCTACAAAAAAAGTAAAGCCTCATCTAGACAGGCGCGAATACCGCGCCACGCAACGTCTTATCTCCTATGAATAACGTACTCGCCGCGATTTCGTGCCGCGTGGTATTCGCGCCTGACTGAATGAACGGTAATAAGTACATTTTTTTGATGGACGCTCGTACTGTTTATGACCTTGGAACAGACCATGTTGATTGTTATTGGTTTGACGAGACAGCGTGTGATCTTAAAGCAGCCACGTATGTATCTTTTTATGCTGATTATATAAAAAAGTTGTTAGAGAGAGACCTGAAAGATGTTATCATTTGGAGCGATGGATGCACAGCTCAAAACAGAAATAGTGTACTATCAATCAACATCATCATCATTTTAGCCGAAAGACGTCCACTGCGATATATATTAATATATATTACTATCAATCACACTCCTGCTATTAGCAATGGAGAAGAACGTGACTATAACACAAAAGTATTTAGAAAAATGTCACACGCAGATGGAGGTGGACTCAGTACACTCTGTCATTCAAAGGAAATTATAAAACATCGAGATTTTTTTGCCGTCACAATATGCATCCATATCAAAAGAAGCTAGGAGAAGACCATACACTGTCATCCAACCAGACCACACGTTCTTCAAAGATTACAGCGCCAAAAAGTAGGGTCGAATGGTTAACAATGACCACCAGTACAGAGTGAACCATGCAAATAATTCAGAAATGCGACGTTGCCGTTTGGTGCAAACTGCATTAAGTAAGCGTCATGGGGAGCTCTCCTTAGGGATGTGAGATTAATGGAAAAGAATCGATTAAATAGAAATCGATTTTAATTTTAAAAAAATCGATTACTGCAAAAAAATCGATTTTTTCTATTATTAAAAATTACTTGCTTTTCATATTCCAATAATAAACCTAAGAGATTCATATTAACAATTTATCAGATTAAAAATCAAATAAAATGATATGAATAAAAAAATAACCAATTTAAAACTAAAAATCAATAAAGATTCGTATTGTCTTATTCTAATCGATTTAGATTATTTCACGTTGAACATAGATTCTTATTGTTTTATTATTATTTCTTGCGAAGAAGTAAGCTTAATATAAATTAAATTGTTTATGAATTAAGTTATTTCTGAATGGCAACATTTGACACTCATATAAACAAACAATATGGCGGATACAATTTCGCGCTGAAGTCATATTTTTGCGTTATCAAGTTCTTTTTACATTACTTAAGTGAAATCTTCCTCTTTAAATATCGTGAAATCGAGTTGTGTGAAGGGGTGTAATAATGACGGGTTTGCTGGATGAAATTTACTTTTTCAGGTTAGTTCTTATAACTTTGTTTGCAAATAACGACTAGGGTGACAATGATTTAGATATGTAAACGGGAATCATGAAAATATTGTAAAGAATACGCCTATTCTATTATACATATCGGTATTTATCTTGTGAAAATGCGTACAAAATTCAAAACATTGTTATTTATAATGCATTAGCAAAACTTAATCAATTACTCAATTTTATATTAACAAAATAACTTCTTGAAAATAAAGATTTGAATTCTATCTTTACTTTTTATATACTATTTATTACTTTTTTATATTGCCTAGTTTGCAACTGTCTTCCATCATCAGCATCTTGGTACTTAAATTCAAGATTACTGACATATACTAAAAACCAACAATTACATAAAACCATACATTTAATTATGTATAGTGTGATTAATAAATTTATCAAATACTACGTGTTAAGTTGTTTGAATATGCCAGATGCTTATGCTTCATCGATGTAAATATTGCAGCCCTGTACGCTTTAAAATCTCTTTACAAATGAAGGATGTAACCTAACATGTAGACCACCGTGGACGAAAATTAGTGTTACGTATTCTTTACTTTATAGACCTATCCCATTACAGAGTTCTACATTATTCGTAGGTTTCGGCTTCGCCCTATTTTTTTATACCCCGTAATTTTGAATAATCTGTTACCCATGCAAAACTGGGAGCCGAGCAGGGTGCTAGTAAGTTATAACCAGTGATCGGATAATCGGATGCATATTTGCATAAAGTTCATTTTTGGTTAAGAAATTATGGAAGCGGCTTCTTAAAACATATTTTTTAAAATATAAATCCCGGGATTCCAGAAAATTCGGGAATTCGAAACTAGTCTGTAACATGGTGAGGAAACGTCGTCTTTAGCATGTGGTATTTATTTAAAAAAAAAACAGGGGGATTACATAATTATTAATGTGTATTTACTTGAAGTTAATTTTAAAATGAACAATAGGAACTTCCTTCGGGTACCTGCACACAAGCAGCAATATAATTTGATTTTATTACCCGATTTGATTCTATAATAAAAACAGTAAATTCGTTGATTCCGAAATCGCGGGATTTTTTTCGATACAAAAGTGCATTCGATAATATTAGCCAACACCTTAAACTAAGTAAATATTCCTACACCCGATTTGATTCTATAGTAAGAAAAACTAAGTGGGGATATACAAATTGATGATTTTTCCACCATTCGAGAGGGCAGTTTAAATTTCCTAGTTGGTCTTTGCGAGGTAATAGTTCATCCGCTAGGTACATATCTACCTCCTTTATTGCCTTTGACAGTGGCGTTCCTTGTGTTGTAGTACTCGCAATCATTTGGTCAAAAATATTCCATGGGTTTAAATCGTCATTACTTTTGTTTAATCGTCAGTTACTGTCAAAACTGTAGATGGTGTGGTGTCTGTTGTTTTTGCGATCAATGCAGCAACCATTTTCCTAACTCTTTCTTTTGTTTTATTTGCTTCATTTTGATCACAAAAACCTTGTGTTTTGAAGCGGGGGTCTATGAAAGTGCACAATGAAAAGGTGCCACTTTGTTCAATTATTCCGAAACGGTCTATTAATCCAGACCTTAATGTCAAGGCAACGTCTGTAACGGCAGATAGTAAATCCGTTCTGCATGTAATTTTTTCACATGCTTCTTTAAGGCATCGTGTGACAACGATTACGGAACTTCCAGATACATATTTCTCCCCGCTCATAGATTTGGTGATCTCTTCAAATGGTCTTAATATGTGACACAATTGTAAGTATAATGTCCAATCGTCGGTAGTGATTATGGGTAAACGACTATCTGTGAAAGCTAAGGTAGCACGAATAGCTTCTTCAAGCTCAACAAATCTTTTTAGCATATAATATGTTGAATTCCGTCTTGTATCTACGGCTTTGGCTAAGACGTTTTGGTTCATTTCCTTGTTGAATTTGATATTTCTGCAACCTCTCTGATGAAAGTGTGCTTTTTTTAACATGTGCCACAATCCTTTTTAATTTGGCGATATCATCTTTGACAAGTTTTACAGCATTATCAACAATTAAATTCAGTGTGTGTGCGTAACACCCAAAATTCTTCCAGTTTAAAATGTCTTTTACGGCTCGGACTATGTTTGAGGCATTATCAGTAACCATAAAGTTTACCTTTTCCTTCAATCCAAATTTCTCTACCAGTGTCCTGATTTCTGTGGCGATATTTTCAGATGTATGGTGTCCGGAAAAATGACAACATCCTAGCAATACGGTTTTAAATTCTAAATTATCTGTTAAATAATGACCTGTGAGGGCAATATAACTTTCAGTTTTTAAAGAGGTCCACATATGAGTACTCCACTTGCAAACACCGCTAAGTTAAAAAAAAAAGAAAATCAGAATAGTGCGGCCATTTTATTCGTTGTTTAAAATGCTTTCATAAGCAACTATCAATCTCGAGCAAAACTCCGTATGTTACGCATAAATTTAGGTTAAATATTCAGTACTCCTGCAAAACTTGCTATATTGATTGATAGTTAACTTTCAAACAACTCTAAGTTACAGTTAACTTTCAAAACTCGCCATATTACGCAGTGACTCGTGCAAACGCCGCCATCTTGACTGTCATTGTCAGTTCGCATGGTCCTATGGAAGTGCAAGCACGTGCAATGCGATAAAATTATTCTTATTCTGTTAAAATTCTGCTTGTTTAAAATGGAAATTCAAGAAAAGGAGGTTAATGAAGCACCGTGTCGTAGAGGACGGAAAAAAATTACTGATAAATCGACATGGAGGCGAGAAGTTGCAAAGGCAAACAGGTAAGGTTACGAATATGTTTGGTACCTACTTAATGCTCAGGTTAGTTTACGATGTTTGTTTGTTTTCGCTGCTTATTACTTGCACAATACTAATGACTAAAAAAAATTAAGAGCTCTATTTATACTGCCCACTAAATTGCACGACGCAGTTGTTTATTATTTTATCTTCTTGTTATGCTTTCGGTTTTGGGACTTTATGTTGCGTGTTTTCTTGTTTTGCTTCAGGCACAAGCCTAAAGGGCCGCCAAAAATACCAGAGTGTTTGCATGGAAATCCAAAACAGGGCTACAAGTGCAGTGAATTAACACGACAGGACTATAGTAAATTTCATCGGCATTTTTATTCATCGTCAAACAAAGTTAATCAGGATATGTTTTTATTGAAATACTGTACAGCAGTAACACCGAAAAGCAAAGGAAAAGCAAAATCTCAAACAATACTTTACTTTATACCTAGATATGAAATAAAATCTAATGGAAGACGCCAAATTATACTAACTAAAGTGTGTCAGAAGGCATTTACTACTATTTTGGGAGTATCAAAGGACCGCATACAAAGAATTTGTAAAAACCATTTAACCACAATGGAACTCCCAAACGAAAAAAGAGGTGGTGATAGAAAATCTTTTCGGTATTCTGGTCGCTTATTATCTGTTAAAGCTTACATAAAGGAACTTAAAAGTTTAGAGTCACATTATGTGCGAGGGAGATCTACTGTGCAATATTTAAGCAGTGACTTAAACATTAAAAAAATCCATACGCTTTATAATAATGATCCAAATAATGTTCCTGTAAAGTACGAATTTTTCCGACGTATATTCAACAAATATTTTAATTTGAGCTTTAAAACACCGGCCACAGATGCTTGCTCCAAGTGTATCCAGTTAAAAGAAGCTATTCCACGTGAACGTGATCTAGCTAAAAAACAACTGCTAATAGCGCAGTTTCGAATTCACAAGTTAAAGGCTAAGTGGTTTTACACTAGCCTTAAAAGTCCTCAAGATGACGAAATGATACTATCTTTCGACTGTCAAAAAAAATTTGGTTTTACCAAAAATTCCAGACCAGAGCGCATATTTTAGCCGTCAGCTATATGTTTACAATCTAACGATTTGCCAAGGACCTTCCAATGGGCCGCAAAATACTTCAAATACATTTATCTACACTTGGCTGGCAACTGAGGCTATGAAAGGGTCTAACCAGATAGCTTCAGCTGTATTTCATCAACTAATGAATACCACTTTTGAAGACAATGTTAATCATGTCAAATTGTTTTGTGATGGTTGTCCCCACAGAACAAAAATACTATTGTATTGGGAATGCTCGCTTATTGGTTAAAAACCAAGGCTCCAAGTAATATAAAAAGAATTACAATAATATTTCCAGTTGTAGGGCATTCATTTTTGCCTCCTGACCGTATTTTTGGAAATATTGAAAGGGTTACACGGCCTCTAGAAGTCATTGCAGAACCAGAGACCTATTTTGATATTTTCCAAAAATTCGGTACGGTGTTGAGACTTGGCAAAGATTTCAATTTTTATGATTGGAAATCAAACACCAAAGACGTACTGAAATTGCCTATATCTTGGCATTTCCAATTTAATGCATCCAAGAGGTTTTTTTTGAGAAAAGACAGGAATTGCAAAATCGCCGTTAAAGGGGAACCGCATTATGTATCGGAGATGGTGAATTACGGCAATGTTTGTAAAAGAGGTAAATCGTTTGAACAGATTGAACCTACTTTGATCAATTTAGGTGTTCCTGTAAAACCAGCAAAATTAAATGATGTGAGAAACTTGCTGATTAAACATTTTGGACAGGATTGGGCTAAGGTCGATAGTCTAAAATATTATAAATTTCTTGAAGAAAACCAAACTGAAGCTGCTTTAGACGAAGATACCGATACTGAGGAAACTTTAATGGATGAAGAAACAGAAATAAGAGTATAATATTATTGTCAGATGATTATTTAGGTTTAGGATTTAATTTTGATACAGTTTCAAAACTCTTCATGTTAATTTCATACTATTTCAAAACTGTTTATGTTAAAAATACTTTTGCAAAAGTGGTTATGTTTAATTTTTAAATACTAATAAAAAGATAACTATGGTATTGGGATTTTATTTACTATAAGAAATTAATTCTCTGTGACAATAATTTTGAGTAATGTGTTGTAATATGAATTTTCATAACTCCATTTTAACACTAGAGGTTTTAATCGATTTTCCAAAATTATTATTCTTTCACCATAGCGGACTTTGCAAGTGGACTACTCATATCTGCAGTTAAACAAATCGACTTGACATCATTCTTCATTTGATTTTGTATAAAATCAAAGGTCTTAGTGTAGGCCTGTTGCATTATTGAGTTCGATAAAGTTTTCCTGGTTGGAAGTTCATATCCCGGGATCCAGCGGCTGTATTTTTTGAACGCCCTTTCTTCCACTATACAAAATGGATGGAAAGAGTCAGTGCACAGATCTAATAAATCCAGGTTTATTTGTTTTTTTTGCTCGGCGCTAATTTTTTTATTAGTAAATTCAGCCATCAAACGCTGACGTTTAGTTCTGCCGGTTCCACTCTCATCGGTGCTCTCAACTGGGCCTTGAGTAGAAGGTACAGTAGCAGGTATATTGCTTGGTCCTGGCAAGGATGGATTTGTTTGAAGTAATATAGGCGGAGGCGTATCGTATTACCCAGTACTAACTGGGTTGTGGAGGTCAGATAGGCAGTCGCTCCATGTAAAACACTGGTATTCAGCTGCATCCGGTTAGACTGGAATCCGACCCCAATATAGTTGGGAAAAGGCTAGGCAGATGATGAATATAGGCGGAGGCGGAGTTTGAGACGAAAAGGCTGAACTAAAGATTGATACATGTTTCCGCTTCAAATGGCTTTTCAAATTGGCCGTAGTAGATTTATAAGAAATCTTTTCTTTACATATATTACAACTAGCTTTCCCACTATCATCTTTCTCAAAATGTAACCACAATTCACTGTTACCGCTACGTCCCGGTATTTTTATCCTATTTAACTGTACACTAAATATTAAACCTATTTAACTATTTACACTTAATTATATTTACAAAAACTATTGACACTTACACTACTCGTAATTAGTCGTAATACAGTAAAAACTAATACGTAATTAAATACAAACAGTGATATTAATTTCGACAATCCGCAAAGTTACCTGTGACCTTTCACGCGACTTGTCACAACACAAACTATATTTCATTCGTATTTGTAAACAAACAAACCAGTATAAACCTGTTTATCACGGGCAGGGCGCGCAAGTCGAACGAGGTGTCCGGCCAATCACAGGCCCGCCGGCGCCGAAACGTTTCATTCCGCGCCTTTCCGCGCACGAATATGATCATTTTAAGAATTAATAATATGACATTATTAATTCTTACTTTACGTTTACTTTCTTTAAGAAATAATGACATTGATCAAATTACTAAATAAATATAAAATCTTGTATTCGTTATTTAGAGTTCAAATTCTTGTCATGACTATCGCGTCGTAGCGGGAGTTTTATTCTTAAAGAAATACAATTTACGTACGTTGAAAATAACAAAACGTTGACCGATGCGTAACGTTGATAATGCGAAAACGATGAAACGAGTTGAATTCATAAACGTCGTTGTCTCGTAACTCGTTGACGAATTCAACGAGTTGATTTGTACACGGTCAACGTTAATTCCGTTGAAGAGACATCAACGTTGATTCAACTAGTTCGTTGATTCAACGCCCATCGCTAGAGTGAAGTCGTGTAAGTATCACTTGAGACGTGTCGTAGGTAATGCTAAGCTAACTTATGAGGAGTTTAGTACGGTATTGACCCAGGTTGAGGCCGTCCTGGACTCCCGTCCCATATCACCTATGTCCGCAGATCCAAATGATTACCTTCCACTCACGCCTGCTCATTTCCTAATCGGACGACCGTTGACTGCGCCTGCCAGCGATGACTTCACGACATCTACGCCTACCTGTCGCTACCATCGGCTGGAACAGTTGCGGCAACATATTTGGGAACGGTGGTCAAAGGAGTACGTGTCTGAGCTTCAACGCAGGACGAAGTGGGCGCACAAGACAGACCATATCGCTAAGTACTCCACTCAAGTGGAGAATGGGTAGAATTATTAAACTGTTCCCAGGCAAAGATGGTGTCTCCAGAGTAGCTGAGATCCAAACATCACAAGGCACAATCAAGCGTGCTTCATCAAAAATCTCTCCGCTGCCGGTTTAGACTTAGTGACTCCAGTTTTAGTTGGAAGAGGGATCTTCCAAGGCGGCCGGTATGTTACGACAAGTAACGCCATCTACCGAATTTGCTAGGCAGTCGATGAAACGATTGTGAGCGGGGCTTCAGGAAGCGTAGATAGATATTACAAATATGCGCGAGACTCTCACGCATATTTGTTACACCACAGGTTAATAATAAAAATTTTACCTTACGTTTTATAGGTCAAAATTATGAGCGCGCCAAGAAAAAATCTATCGGGAGTGGAATATAAGAAAAAGGCCAAAGATAAGATGAAAATGTGGCTTAGTGGGAGAGGTGGCCCGTCAGTACCTGCCGCAACTTCCAAAAATGATATTCAATTAGAGTATATTTCTTGCACTTTGCACGACCAAGTGGATCAAAATTTATCACCTACATCGCCCAGACAAACTACGAGTACTGATCTGAGAATAGAATCTTCATCATCGATCTACGAAGAGTAACTTGGAAGAGTAAAGCCAGAATACGAAGAATCTGAGTCGGATCACTCGATTCGGATAATCTGCAAAAAACCGGATTTGATTTGACAAACCCAGGCCAGACATGGAAAAACTGACAAAGCAGCAACGATCTTTATTAAGCACTCAAGCCGTGTTGTTGGCAGAAAATCACCTAGAAAACATTAAATTTATATCAACTAAACCTAGGCTTTGAAAAGTGAACTGCATCGACTCCAGAGAAGAAAAAAGAAGTACGTCCAAACTCTTTTCCGGGAATTGTTTGGTTTACACATTGATAAACTTCAATCTTCTTCTTCCAAAACTATCAATGTTCTGCAGAAATCACGGGTATCGATGAAGAGTTGATCAAGAGATTATACATAATTCTGCAAACCATGTCATCGGAATTTTCTGTAAACGCAGTAAAGTTTGGTGAATATACGCTGGGGACTGCACAGTTATTTGTGAGTAAATATAACTGGTACTATGCCATCTTCAATCCACAAAAATCTTACACATGGAGCCAAAATAATCGAGCATTTTGCAGTTTTGCCAATAGGCCAATTATCTCGTAATAAAGACTATAAGAAATATAGGTTAAATCACGCTCGAAATTGTTCCAGGTCAGCCACAATGGAATACGTTCTGCACATACTGTTGTATACTTCTGATCCCTATATACCTAGCTTAAATAGATCAAGTATTGTGATACCAAAAGAACAACTTAACCATTTTTCATAATTAGTATGTTTTTTAGTTTAAAATTATGTAATTCCGTAGTTATTAACTTATTAATAATAATATAATTAATTTAACCTAATGTAAGCAAACAATTAATTTTAATAATTTAATTTAATTTTTGTATGAAAATGTTCAACATTTTATTTTTGTAATTTTTTTACTAAATAAAAATAGTTTTTAAAGTAGCAGTGTATGAATTATCCAAAATACAAAAAACGTATACAAAATTTCAATTCAAAATACCAAGAAACAAAAAAGTTATAGATTTTTTAGATGGAACGCACCGTTTGGTCCCAAAGTGCGCCCGCGCCGTAGTTGCAATAATATTTTATTGTGTGCTGCGTGTGCATTTTGGTAAAAAATGGAACTTTTTAACACCAACCGCTTTATAACGGAAATAAAAAATTGTCCAGTTACATGAAAAAGAAATGCTTGGGATAAATTGTGCCAAATTTTTTATAACAATTTCAATGAAAAAACCAATAGGTAAAAAAACCTGGCAGGTAAGATTTATTATATATGAAGAATGTTTTAAGACCACACACAACAGTAAAACAGTAGAAAATGTAATTACCCTAAATTTTAGAATCTTGCCATGACACTGCACCTTCATGGCTGATAAAACAATCAGTATACAGATTTGGTATCGCAGTTCCGCTTAATTGTGACCGTCCTTCACGAATCGAAATTGAACTTGCATCTTCAGGAGGATCTTCTAAACCAGCTATACTTAAAGTATGATGAAAATTATAACCGTCTCGTTCACGTATGAAATTATGCAGTTCACAACAGGCTTTTACAATATCCACACTAAAGTCCACGCTAACGTTCAGTGGTGGATTAAAGATTTTAAGTTACTTAGTATACCAAATGTACATTCAATGTATCGTCTTGCTTGGTACCATAGAACTTTTTTTTAAACTACCTACCCTCATATTGGTTAATAAAGTTCGTAACGTCGCGTGTTGTAGTTCGCGTCACATAGTTCCACCAATAATTACTTCTAATATTACTTCTAATATTAATTCTGAAGTACAAATTTGCATCAATGATTTACCAGAAAAGATATCTTTAAAAGGACAAGAGTACAATTTATTGTCTGTCATTGAATTTGTCCCATCTGCGACTCCCGAAGGTGTAGGACATTACAAATCGCATTGCCAACCATTCTTGCCGGTTTTTCTCCATAGGAAAAGACCAACCCGAACCGTGCACCTTTTTGTCGACGTTTTATAAGTGCCCATCGAGGCCTATGTGAAATAAAACATTTTGATTTTGATGATTTTGATTGCCGACGAGAGTCGAAATGGCAATGTTACGACGATATGTCTAATAGAGCTATTAAAAGTTGTAAGAAAAAAAAGGTAGTCAATTTTGGTATTTTCTAAACATCAAATATCTCTATTGGTCCAGGGGTCCTGACGCTTACAGATAATGTAAAGGGAGTTTTATTTGTAGACTCCCCACAGAATAAATGCATACAAAATCGGCATTACCTTCAGAAAAGCAGGGGCTGCCAATTATTTTCTTAAAATGAAAGACTTGAACTATTGAATACTTGCGACTGTTGAATTCAATTTTAGTTATAGTTCACTTATACGTACTAATTATACCATTGTATGAGAAATAATACTACTGCGCCTAAATGTACACTTTTTGTAATACTTTTTAAAATAAATTATTCTATTCTTATTCTTTTATGGAAAAACAAGTTGAAAGCTTTTATGCCATCATATTTCATTGAAAAAATTGGAGTCTTTAGGTTTGTACCGAAAGACCTATCGAATGAAGAGATATATAAAAATATAGTATGTGATGCCGAAGTGAAATCAATAAAAAGATTGAAGGAAAATTAGTTCCTGTCGTTGCAGTTACTTTTGCTTCCTCATTTCTTCCACAAAATGCCTACATCAGACTTTTTTTTACTTTTTCGATATGAAAACAAAGCTTATTTACCTCAACTATTGCAATGTCATAAATGCCTGAAATTCAATCATTCTGCCATGGTTTTTGGAGGTGAACATCACTGCTCTTCTTGTGCTGGTCGACACTCATATAAGGAATGTGATATATGAAATATTAAAAAGATTTGTTTTTAACAAATTAAACAAAAATTTGGCTCCAAAGCTCAACCTTACGGACTTTGAAACTGCTGGAATTAATGCTATCAGACATGCTTTCCCAGGCTGCTGCATAAACAAACTGTGCTTTTTCCACTTCAACCAAAACATATGGCGGCACATTCAGGTATCCGGCTTAGCAAAACGTTATAGTCAAGTCCCGATTTTTGCACATAAAATGCGAAACTTCGCAGCATTGACATTTTTAGAGCCAACTGAAATCGCCGATGCTTTCGAAATAATAAGGAATGAAGTTACACCAGATGAAGAATTACAACTAAGGAAATAGCGCCTCTAGCCGAAAAAAAATCAGTTTTCAAGGCAGTCCGATCGCGAAGAAAAAAACAGTTATTTGAATACGAAGCCGTAGACGAAACACCAACTGATCTGGAGGAATTAGATACTCTGCAATATTAGTTTTAAGTTATCTTGCTGCACCCTACCAGGGTCATGTACTCACTAGTTTAAGCTTAGCGTGTCAAATTGTGTACATAGTGCATTAAAATTAATAAATAAATTATGTTAAATTAATGTATGTAGTTATACTTATGATATGTCTCGAGCGCATACGTAACAAGGTGCGAGCGTCAGCCCGTACGCATATCGAGTAGCTACTATATTTGGCGACGAGGATAAAGCAATAAACTGCAAGTAAACTGAAAAAACAAAACGTACAGGTCATGTAGTGAGTTAGTGAGATAGTACCTATTATGACCTATTGTAACAGCTAGTCGCCAGCTGTACAGCCGTAGCCCAGGAAGGAAGCTTCAATCTTGAGTAGATTGAAGCTTCCTCATCGTCAAGAATATACGACTTACACCATCTACCGGCGGATCGGATCTACTGATGCAATCTACTTAACAGGTTTAATAGCGCCATCTGTCAATATGTAAAGACACGTTGTAGTCATTTTAAATATTAATAACTTGTGCTTTTCTCTGAGTATTCAATTATTAATTTGCAAATATTACTGTAAATCATATTCAATTGTAGAAGTTTACTTAATAAAACCTATAGGTTATATTCTTATGATTATTGTAATGAGTATGTCAATTTAAGTAAGTGATACGAATATTTTACAATAATGAAAAGGGGATGTGAGTTTGACTTCCTGATTGGCGGCGGTACTTTTTCGCTAGCGCGACGAATGTGAACGGCGATTCTTTTGTATTGATGAAAATACATGTTGTATTAAAGTTTAAAGTGTGCTTTTCATTTAAACTTTTGAACACGCGTCATACTATGGGAGGAATATTAAAATGCGCGACGCTATCCGTGTTCCTTAACTGTACCAAAAACCTTACCTATTTAAGATAGATCATCATATTTTAAACCATTGTGTTATTACAATTACCAAACAGATGTTACGATTCAAGTTTCCAAAACAATTTTATAAGTAACGGAGGCGACAACAGCCTTATAGAATATTTCACTTGTTTACGCTAAGATGTGCTATGACTCATAACATTGGAACGCAGCTGCACTTGTAACACTTTTTAGAAACGATTAACTTGGTTATTTTATTAGTAGTAGGTATCTATTGCTAAACTGACTATTAAGGGTTGAGGTTATAGCTGGTCATTTAATTGACATCGTATGACAATATTCAGGGGAATTATATCCTCAACAGCATCATTGGTCATTAAGAGGTCAAAAAAAAATTGAGTTCCCGAAAGTAATAAAAAATCTCAACACTCAAAAAGCTGAGAGCACACTTGCTATGTTCATATGTGAACATTGTTCCATTTTGACCACTGATCATTTGTCTCAAGTATGTAAGAACAGATTTAGCGATAGCTAAAGTGCTGACTTGCAACTGCACAGGACAAAGTGCACAAATATAATTAAGAACATATTGGCACCACATTTTTATCAAGAATTAGTAGACGACATTGGGGATCAATTATATAGAATATTGATTGATGAATCAACAGATGTCTCAGTAAGCAAACTATTAGGCGTGACAGTTAGATAGATATTTTAGCTTAACATTGAAGAAAATTGTTTCCACTTATCTAGAAGGTACGTACTGTTTGTTTTCGTCGTATTTTTATTGTTTTATGCTTACAAAATACAAATTCAAGTCTAGTAACACATCTGAACAACTTGTTTAGATTGCTGATGTATATCTAAAAACTGTTTTGTTATATCAAATTCAAGACTAATAATATTTGCAGATGTCGTCTCGGGACTCGTATGAACGAGAACAAAAAAGAATAGTCGAGGCTTATAAAATCAAAGGCAGCTAAGCGCCATACATTCGTAAAATGAGTTATCTATGGCGCCATCTGCTTTGGTTAGTTACGCACGCTTTGATATCTTCATTTTATTAACAAATGCAGCTAAACTCCCTATAAATTCAATTCGAAAACTGATGTTGGCATCAAAAACAGCTACGTTTCAACCAATAAGGATTAAATACAGCTAGAAGTCACGCCGGCCAATCAGAGAACAGGATTTATAAGATTCATCATGGCCGCCGCCATACATTTTGTGTGCACGTTAAGTCCAGTTTTTGGCTAATATCTTGTGGTTTTAGTGAATTAACGTGATTAATTTTATATTAAAACACGAGTTTGGATACCCATGGAGGTCCCAGTAACACCAGCAAGTGCGGGCAAGGCTCGTAAAAGTACAAAAAACCCCGAGAAATGGAAGGCTAAACATAGCTAAGAAAATGAGGTTAGTGATGTGACTGATTCGATACTATTCCGATGTCATAATATTAAATTTATTAAACGTTGTAAAGACAAAGTATTTTCTTGGATTCTTACAACCTATTACACAACATAAACACTATTTTATTAAACGGAATAAAGTCGTGTATGTATAGGTAGGTATACTTTTCCGCGCTTTTAAAATAGTGCATGATGCTCAAGCTCTTTAATACTACTACAGCCATATATTTTTTGTTTTACAGGTACATGCCAAAGGAAGCACCAGAACGAATAATCTGTACACATAAAAGTACAAAACTAAAATGTTCTACTTTGACAATGCCTGACATTATAAAATTCCATCGCTCTTTTTATTCCACAAGTGAAAAGAGCGTACAAGATGCTTTGATACTGAAGTGTTGTAAAGCCAAGAAGGTAAAAAGAAGGCGTCCTACCAAAAATGAAAGATGGGGCAGAGACTTTAATAACAAGTATCATATTATAAGAGAACGCCATGAGTTTGTTCCTGTTTGCCAAAAAGCATTTTTGAAAATACTTGGCATTACGAAATATCGTGTAGAGTATGTTTTGAAACATTTATTTTATACAGGAGAGATTGCCAAGGAACGACGGGGGGGTAACCGAAAGATAAATAAATATAAAGATCAGACGAAATCCGTTCGTCAATATATTATGAAACTAAAATGTATAGAGTCGCATTATTGTCGCTCGGCTACTCAAGAACGCAAATATTTATCTAGTGACTTGAATATTAACAAGCTGTACAACAAGTTTAAAGATGAAAATCTTCAGTCTCCTGTAAAACAATCATACTTTCGCCATATTTTTAATTGGGTTTCGGTAACCCTAAGACTGACGTCTGCTCAACTTGTATAGAATCAAACGAGAAAATCAAAGCAGAAAACGATCCAGCCAAGAAAAATGAACTCATGACGTCACTGAGAGTGCATAAACTACGAGCAAAGGCGTTCTTCAAAATGATGCAGGATAAAAAAGACGACATGATAACATTTTCCTTTGACTGTCAGAAAAACAGTCCACTACCTCGAATTCCAGACCAGAGCGCTTATTATAGTCGACAATTTTACCTTTATAATTTTACCATTGTACAAGGAACCTCTAAAGACAAACTTAACAAGGATACAACCTTCGCCTACACCTGGACTGAAAACGAATTTGGTAAAACAGCTAATCAGATATCATCAGCCGTTTATGATCGATTAAACAAAACTAATTTAGCAGGTATCACCGTCATACGCTTATTTGCCGACGGATGTGGTGGCCAAAATAAAAATAGCATAATGCTAGGTATGCTATCTAAATGGCTATTGAACCACACGACTGTCAAAAGTATTGAAATAATATTTCCCGTAACCGGACATAGTTTTATGCCTCCGGACAGAGTCTTCGGTAACATAGAAAAGGTCATAAAGAAACGAGAAGTAATCATACAACCAGAAGAATATTGCAACGTTATTTCCAGTAATGCGACGGTCACGAATCTAAGGGATATTGAAATATTCGACTTCAAAAGCGCCACTCAAAAGGTTTTTAAACCGACAGCAAAATGGCCATTCAAAATAACGCAATGCAAGAGATTTGTTATAAAAAGATCAAAGACGCCAGGAAACACACTTATCCGCGGCGAGCTGTTTTATTTAAGCAATTTAAGTAAATCTTCAAATGTTTGTAAAACCGGTCAAAAAACAAGCATGCTTCGACCTACCACCATTTCATTGGGAGCGCCTGTGACGCGTGCGAAAATAACCGACGTTGACAAATTGTTACAAAAGCATTTTGGATTGGACTGGAAAGAAAGAGACGATTTAAAATTTTATGTAGGTATTATTAGAGGGCCAACTTCGGAAGAAAATCAAGATTTAGAGGAAAGTTTGTGCGAAGGAATAGCAGAAGAGTCACCAGATTTAAGAGTATAGTAGTAACTTATTAGTAATCTGTGGTATAATGAAAATAATAGTACCTGGGTATGTAGGTAGTTATGCTGATTATTTTAAGAATTTATTAAAAATGTGTCAAAATATTGTTGTGTTTACTTTATCGAATTGAAATGAACATCACTAATCGAAGCAAATCAAAATGGCGGCTGTCATTATCAAACTCAGCTATATCAGCAGTTAGTCCAAATCAAATACAGCTAAGTCCAATAGTGAGGATCAAATACAGCTAAGTGGGATTTTATTTGCACTCTTAGACTCAATATGGAAGGAGTTTTATTATTTTTAATTCAGATTATGAATAATGTTCTCCATCTTTATAAATCTGATTTTAAAATATTGAATTCGTCGTTAACTTGACAATATTATCGGTTTTTTTTGGTTCCTGAGAATTTGACCGACTTGGACTTAGCTGCCTTTGATTTTATAAGCCTCCTGTTTGATGCGGCGTCTACTCCTGAATCAAGTCAAGACCCGTTTGCTGATGATGAGGAATATGGATCTGACTTGGAATACCAACCAACTGGTATGGAATCCAGTAGTTCTGAAGATGAAACTCAAGACTTCACAAATAAATCGCAGGCGACAGAAACAAGTTGCTATATCCTCTGGTGAGTCCCAATCTTCTTCGTCTAGTGATGCAGATGATGTGATTGATATAAGGTCATGTTCTGAACCCGAAGAACATCGTCAGAATATTGAGCTTGCCCAAAGTTCGGAATTACTTGCAGACCTTATACAAGAACCTGTCTCATTGATTACTAGTGTGCCTCTGGATGATGAACAAGATCCTAATGTGTCCCGAGATATCCCATGTGAGCTAAATTCTGTCAATGTGAGTACTAGGAGATCAGACACACCTGTTACAGAGGAGTCGTAGTCTCAGACAGTTACTGAAATACCCGATTTTAATTTTGATCATTCTCAATGTGGAATAACCGTTAATGTTGATGACATGGACAGTGTAATTGACTTTTTTTACCTCGTTTTCCCTCAAAATTTTATACACTGGTCAGCAAATAAACCGAAACACCCGCTACCTAGGAACTCTGATTCGATTTTCTCAAAAAGTACAAAACTTACAACTATCAAAGTTATACCTACAAAAAGTGCGTTTCATGGTGATTAAAATGACTACAAATTAATTCGAAAGTACCGTCAACTCACATTGTAATCAAGCAACAAACACAATGCTAACGATTTGCTCTGTTTTCACCAGTTTGAAATTAGCGTTCTTTTTCTGTACAATGAGGGTAGTCGGATATTTATCATTCCTTTAGTTTTTGTCCATCGTTTGCTCAGACGCGTGTGTTTTTGCTACTTTTTTCGATTAATAAAATGGATACAACACCTCAGGAAGCAGCTCAAGCTGTAGCATTACTTCAAGCAGGCATTGCGCAACGTGAAGTCGCTCGAAGGCTTCGAATCAGCAGATCTTCGGCAACGAGTTTACAGACGATACGTAGAGACTGGAGCATTCGATCGCCGTCCAGGTACGGGCAGACCTAGGGCTACATCAGCAGCAGATGATCGTTATATCCACCTTACTGTTCTGCGAAATCGCCACCTCAACGCAGTTCAAGTCCAACAAAGTCTGCGTGACGAACGCCAAGTGGTCATAAGTTCAGATACCGTCAGAAGGAGACTTGCTGAACGGAACCTGACCCCAAAAAGAGCTGCAACAGACCCAGCATTAACGGTAGCACACCGTCGAGCACGACTTGAATTTGCTCGAGAGCATAGGGATTGGACATTAGAGCAGTGGAGTAATGTACTCTTCACTGATGAGACCAGGGTGAGTCTACATGGAAGTGATCGACGTCAGAGAGTATATCGTTGCCCTGGAGAACGTTACTCTCAGTGTTGCATCGAGGAAACTGTTGCTTATGGAGGAGGATCTGTAATGGTCTGGGGCGGCATCACGTTAACAGCACATACAGCGTTAGTTTTCATCGAACCGACGGGCCGTACACGTGGACTGACTTCTCATCGCTACATTACTGAAATCCTCGCAGACCATGTGGTACCTTACGCAGGATATATCGGACAGGATATGCAATTGATGCATGATAATGCACGGCCTCATGTTGCTCATGTGGTGACCCAGTATCTACGCGACGTCAGCATTCGTACGATGGACTAGCCAGCTCGAAGCCCGGACTTGAATCCGATAGAACACTTATGGGATGAGCTGAAACGACGGGTTCGAGCCCGGGTACCTGCTCCAACAAGGCTTCCAGAGCTGCGAATCGCAATTGAAGAGGAGTGGAATACAATTCCTCAAGATTTTATCGTCAGGCTCGTAAGGTCGATGAATACAAGGATGCTGGCATTATCCGAGCAAGGGGAGGGAATACGGAATATTGATCAAAAACTTTTTTTTGATTTTATCTTTGTTTTTGGCTTTAATTTTTTTTTTCACTTTATCATTACTAACGATTGTCACGACTGGAAAACGACTCTTCTTTGTAAAATCCTTAATAAACACTGAAATATTGATTAAACCCAATGACTTTCCTTACATTTTAATCACCATGAAACGCACTTTCTGTAGGAACAACTTTGATAATTGTAGGTTTTTTAGTTTTTGAGAAAATCGAATTAGAGTGCCTAGGTAGCGGGTGGCTCGGTTTATTTGCTGTCCAGTGTAGAATATCTGGTGAATTGTACCAACAATTACGGGAACGCTCTATGCAACACTCATAGACCTCATACAAGACACAGCCGCAAAACTGTATATCGTGAAACCAACTGCGAGGAAATGATGAAATTTCTTGGACTTACCCTTCTCAAAGCTCACGTTAGATGTCCTAAACAAAGAAATGTGTTTTCATTATCCGATCCATTATAATTATCATCCTATTTTTACCTACATATTATCTGGACGCAGATATGTACAAATTTTGCGCTGTATTTGTGCATCGGAATCAGATGCAAAAGGCGAAAATAAGATCGTGAAGTTCATTGATACGTTGACACTAAACTTTAGTAAAATTTACAATGCTGGTGAAGAATTGTCGCTGGATGAGTCGCTACTTCTGTTTCGGGGTCGATTGATTTTCCGTCAGTATATCAAGTCGAAAAAAGCCCGCTACGGGATCAAATTCTATGAACTCACAACCTACGATGGCTATGTACTAAATGTAAAAATGTACAGTGGAAAGGAAACAACAGGACAGGACATGGGTGAATCTAATTCTAAGACGGAAAAAGTTGTCATGAGACTGATGCGTCCATATTTACTACGCGGACATCATTTATTCATGGATAACTATTATAACTCTGTGAATTTATCACAGAGGTTGATAGATTTGAAAACTCATTGCACCGGCACCTTGCTAACAAATCGTAAAGAAAATCCGAAAAGCATTACAAAGAAGAAGCTGAAAACAGGTGAGCACATTTGGGTACGCAAGAACAAGGTGTATGTTTCAAAGTGGAAGGATAAACGACCTGTCCTAATGATTACCACTAAAATGCATCCTTCGATTGTGGAAGTAAGAAACAGATTTGGCAAAACAAGATTGAAACCTGCAGAAGTTGATCTTTATAACAGATACATGTCCGGCATTGATCGCTCTGACCAAATGGTTTCCTATTACTCATGCCCCCGAAAAACCACATACCATTTCGTAAACTACCGAGAAGAATTGATTAAGGTACTGATTGGTCTTGGTGATCGCAAACTGCAAGGAGTAGACCTGGTCAATACAAGCAGCATTTATGATGATAGGCGATTTCGACCCAGTACATCATCTGCTCCTCTGCCGACGAACGTGTCTGAGCCTGAAAATATCTTCAGTGGTCACTGGCCAGAGCAAGTGCCATCTCGACCTGGGACAAAAAAAAAGTTCGCCTTCCTAAAGTGCAAAGTTTGTAACAAAAAAAATATACGAAGAGAGACGAGCTATCGGTGTAAACCTCCATTATGCCCCAGTTGCTTCGAAGAATATCATAAAAGTTTAAATATTGATTAATAAATTTAGTTTTTCAGATTCTATTTCGATTAATAAGTAACGGATTGTGATAATTCAAGCTTTTTCACGAGTATAAGACTGATTACAATTTATCGTAACGTTAATTATTCAGAAGATTTATATTTGCGTTTAGTTCTTTTTAGGTTGTGCCATTTAATTATTACGAAGAAGTAACGGTATGTGATTATGTTGATCTCATAATAAATATTGACTGATTACTAGAGATGTGTAACTCAGGAGTGATTCGTAAAAAAGATTTAAATCCGTCACAAAAGATGTATAAATCAGTAACTCCCTCGTTTTCTCAATACATCTTTAAATCTTTATATCTAAGGTTCATTTCAGATTGATTGAATATGACAAGATGTAGAGTGAAATGACTATAGCAGGATTAGGGGACACAAAACGAGACGGAGAATGATTTGTAAGTTCAAAGTCTGTGTTAGCGTACTGCAATGATCCCTGGAACTCATATTATAGTGTATAAACTATTTAGTAATCTGTGGTATAGTCTATGCCCTGAATAGTGAATTGCCCTGGAATTTAAAATTTTGAATCTCGCATATAATGTACGAAAGAAACTATTTCTTCTACCTTTGAGGATCGCTCATTATTTCGTTGATTTTGTTTCCATTTTTTTAAACATAGTAACAGTCGTAAGCCGTGTACATTGTGTACAAATTACTGTACAGCTTTACCAATAATCTTTGCATTGTTTGTGGCTCTGATTTGAACTTTTAATTATTTTGCTGAACTTTGTTGATAAATAAAGTGAAGTTTATTTTGTGTAACTATATAAGAAATATGGACTTAGTACGAGTTTGAACGGATGTTTTGTAAATACTTATGTAAATAAACTGACGCTTATAATATAAAGTGATTGAACTTGTAAATAAATAATTACTAGATTAGGTAGTAGGATCATCAATATTTAAAATGTCTTCTCGAAAAAGAAGTGCAGTGTGGTCACATTTTACGGAAACTGAAAATAAGAAGGCTAAATGTGTATACTGTGCCCAGATTCTATCATTACCAAGTGGAAATGTATGCAATTTAAATAGACATTTAAAAAATAAGCACCCTACCGTACCCCTTACAATAGAAAGGCAAACAAACCTTCGAATTCATAATAATGACACCGAGGTCACTGTTCCTGATAATAATAACAGTAGCACATCGCCACCGAGGATACGGGCAACTTCGGTAGGGCCAGTAGGGCCACCCACTAATACTATCAGAGATTTCGTACAAAGTACGAAACCAGTACCTACACGTCGCGCCGAAATGCTGGATGACCAATTAATTACGATGATTGCACGTGAGTACCATCCCCTAAAATTGGTAGAAGATGTCGAGTTCCGGAAATTTGTATCTATGTTGTGCCCTGGGTATTCGTTACCAACACGCAAAACTTTAAGTGAGAGTCTATTACCGAAACTGTATACGAAAACATTGGATAGTGCCAAAGAAAAAAATAGACGGTGCCGTTGCTGTATGTTTGGCCACCGATGGTTGGACTTCAACAAATAATGATAGCTTCGTGGCAGTCATGGCGCACTTTTTACAGTCCTCAGATGGTGGTTTGAAAATGGAGTCAATTTTATTAGGGTGCATAGAATATAATGAGCGACATACCAGCTCAAACCTATGCGTTTTTTTACAAAATATTATTAGACAGTGGAAACTTGACCACAAGGTTACAGCGATTGCCACTGATAACGCAGCAAATATAACTGCAGCACTAAGGGAGGGAGAGTGGAGACAAATATCGTGTTTTGCCCATAGCCTGAATTTGTGTGTACAAGCAGCGATTACTCATATTTCGTCTACAATTACCAAAGTAAAGTCCATTGTAGAATTCTTTAAAAGAAGCTCTCACGCGCAATCGAAACTGTTGGAAATGCAAAAACAGTTAGGTCTGTCCCCCTTAAAACTTAAACAAGACGTGCCCACTCGTTGGAATTCTACTTTCGAAATGCTCTCTCGTCTCATAAGTGTAAAGGATGCTGTAATTGCCACTATAGCGTTGCTAAGAAACGACTTAGCGCTTGATAACAACGACTGGTCGGTTATAGAATACGCTGTGCCTATACTACAAACGTTTTATGATGTCACATGCGAAATAAGTTCCGAAAAAAATGTGACGTTGTCTAAAGTTATACCTTTGTGTAAATTAATGTCGTTAAAAACGCGAGCACAATTACGAGAAGCTATACCGAAAGAAAACATTAAGCAATTGTTACAAAAACTTGACCAAGAACTCGAGAAAAGGTTCTCGTATATAGAGTCTCATGTATTGTATACTGAGGCAACCATATTAGACCCACGTTTCAAACGAAAAGCTTTTAAAAGCGACCAAAGTTTCGAAAAGGCCCTAAATGGCTTGAAACAGAAAGTTGGCAGAGCAACAGGGGAACCGCAATCTGAGCCAGTACCGCCAGAACCAAATCTACCGTCTACATCGTTGTCTAATCTAGCGTCTACGTCGTCAGCATCCATCTGGGAGGATTTTGATAAAGAAGTCGCCCAATTAACGCCAGCTAACACTACTGCTGCAGGTATCATCGAAGTAGATAAATACATGACGGAACCCATTTTATTGCGAACCAGGGATCCCTTTGTGTGGTGGTACGAGAGGCGTCATGTGTACCCGCTACTATACAAATACGTTTTTAAACGCCTTCATTTAGTCGCCACATCCGTGCCATGTGAAAGAGTTTTTTCGAAGGCTGGGTACACCTTAAACGACCGAAGAACAAGGTTAAAATCCAAAAAAGCATCTCAATTGCTGTTCATCAGCAGCAATAAATAAGATAGAAGTGTACATATTTGTACATTATTAACAGTAATATTAAGTCGTGTAAATAATTATGTATTTAGATGTATATATTCAAATCATGTAGATACTCTGATTTTTAAATACGCCAACCTAGTCTTTTTAACATTTTTTTCCCTCATTTTGCATACTAGGTTGACAGTCCTAAGCCTGTAAAGTATGAAGGAAAATCAGGAGTATCTTAAAAGTCTAGTTAGATTACATTTCATATGAAAATAAAATATTGATTCAACAATCAAAATGCATTGAATGATTATTCAATACTGCCGCGTTGAAACATTGCTTTTGGTTAAAAGAAAAAAGATGCAGTGATTGACTGAGCTATTTAGAAGATGGGAGTTATTTGGGATTTAAAGATTTAAAAGAGTGATTTAAATCTTCTTATCAAAAAGATTTATAAATCTCTGTTCCTTCAAAAGATTTATTTTGCGCATGTCTACTGATTACAGCTGTTTTTTTTATTGTTTCCATCTCACACAATACTGCCGCCTGAAGGCGTAAGTGCACAGTGCATAGTAATTTGGGATAAAATATGACACTACGGATATAAGCGTATACGTTGGAGGACGTACTGTTATATCCCTACATAAAGTAATATTATATGTGACAGAACGCCTTACGACGTTTACGCCTATATCCATTCTGTCATACGACATGATTTTTTAACCACGCGATATGACACTACGCCTCTAGGCAATGTATAAAAATAAGTACCGTCTTAACAGCTAAAACTAGTGGGATAGTACTGTCCGTCAACGTGTTACTTTGACATATGTGATGTCAAAAGTGAGCTGATGTTTCTGATATTTAAATTGATATTACACTAACAATTAACTGGTTCCAGATCATGGTTAAATCAATAAAATTGTCAACCATAGTGATCCAGAAAACCCATTTGTGACTGAAGATGGTACCCATACCCAAAGAATTGGAAGCCAGTGGAGAAATTTGAAGAAGAGATTTTATAAAGTTAATTATAAAGGAAATTTCAATGAGTCGAATATTTGTGAAGGAAGAAAATTGATAATAAACCCCTCGGGGGGGTCATGGGAACCTTTCCATGACCCCCTCCCTTCACTCCACTCCACTCCACTCCACTCCCCTCCCTCTACTTACATGTACTTATATAAGTGACCTTCCTCTAACAGTCACTTCACCAATCTGAGAGTGATTGATGAAGCCCTTAAGAGAACTTTGCATGGGGGACCAACACTAATATTGAGCCAGCTGCGTACCAGGTAAGACATTGGATCCTTTCTGCAAAAAACAAAGATTAATGCTCATGTACACAAATGTGTTAAGTGTAGGCGGTACACGGCATCTATTCAAGCCCCACTTATGGGTACAGGTACCGTCTAGTTGAGTCATTCCAGCAAGACCATTCCTAGAGAGTGGCGTGGATTTTGCTGGTCCCATCAGCATTCGAACGTCAAAGGGACGAAGCCACCGATCATACAAAGGGTACATTTGTGTCTTTGTATGCATGGTAACCAAGGCTATTCATTTAGAAGCCATCAGTGATGTGACATCGCAAGGTTTCATTGCTGGCTTTAAAAGATTTGTGGCTCGGCGAGGTTTATTGTCGCTCCAAATGGCAATGACATGACATTTGTAGCGACAATAGAACTAATTTTGTTGGCGCTTCCAAGGAGCTTCGGCATTTAGTCGATGAGGAAAATTCTTCTGTGGCTGTAGAGATTAGAGTAGTTAGGCAACAACAGCACTTCTTGGCATTTCATTCCGCCTTATTACCCTAATTTCGGTGGCTTGTTGAGGCTGGGGTGAAAACGACCAAATTTCACCTAAAACGTGTAATAGGTAATTCTACACTTACGTTCGAAGAGATATCAAGACTTTTGTCCCAGGTAGAAGCGTACCTTAATTCCAGGCATGTTTCCTGACAATTCCGTAGATCCCATTCCTTTAACACCAGGTCAGGTATTTGTGCATATTTTCTTTTTAGTAGTTTACATGATGGGGTCTACATGCCACCAGCTGCAGAAGCAGGCAACGAGTGTTAGCAAGAAATGAGGATGACATCCTCGACTATTTTATGCGACATCCAATGGCCAGCACAGCAGACGCCGCTCGGGTTTTCGACGTGAGCAATATGACGGTTTGGCGCCTTCTGTGAGATGAGGGGCTGCACCCGTTCCACTTTACTAGGGTGTAAGAATTGAAGCCGCTGGACTTGGCTCCACGAGTGGAATTTTGCTGTTGGTTGCTTCAAGACCCGACGCGGAGCATCGAGTCCACCTTTACACGCGTTCGGTTGTTCAGAAGAAAATCTACGTGTTGTTAGGCCAGATCATTTCCAGACCCGGTTCAGTGTTTACGAAAATACGGAAGAAGAAACCCGCAATGGGACAAACTTATTCAAAACAGCAAGAGAAAGAAATTATAATCGCAAAAAGTGGGCAAAACCATGCGAGTACCCTTATCGGAACAACACACTATATTGCAAGTTACCATACTTTTGGGTATTATTTTGGCCTCTGCAGCTGTGGGCGTGCTGTACCTGATGTAGCGCCGGTACAGGAGGAACCAGCAAAAGTCGATGCAACGCCAGATTAACGTCGAATTTCTGAGGCGAATGGTGTCCAGACACTCTGCAAGGAAGGCTGCAGCCGGGGGAACCATGTTTTCTGGAGGCGCTGAAGCCGAAATCGGACCTTCAAAACGTGTGAGTACAGTGAAAGTGTCAAAAGTGAAGTGCCAAGCCGTTTTCTCGATAAGAAAATTTTGAGTGAATTAAGTCGAGCAAAAACAAAATAGGTTAAGCACTTATGGACATTAGTGTCGTATCCTTAGCAATCTATAGTATATAAAGGGTCTTTCAAATAGGGCGGGTCGATGTTGACAGTTTGTGGCGGCCATGTTGTTTTGGCGGCATCTGTCAAATGCGTTGTTATTTCTTCAGTTACTTATGCCAAATCACCATGGCAAGTTACACGATTGAACAGCACGTCCAAATGATAAAACTTTATTATCAAAATGAGTGTTCGTTAGTGCAAACGTTGCGCGCATTACGTCCATTTTACGGCAGACGCAGTGGCCCTTCAAAGTCTACTCTCCAACGTTTGGTGACCAAATTCGAGACGACTGGTTCGGTAAACAACCAACCAACATCCTTACGTCAAAGGAACGCCAGACCGGCCGAGAACATCGCTGTTGTCCGTGAGAGTGTGCAGGAGACTCCGAAGCAGTCGATTTCTCGCCGTGCACAAGTACTCGGCCTGTCGCAGACTTCAACTTGGCGAGTTTTGCGTCGGGCCTTACGTTACAAGACGACGCTACGTGCCACACAGCGAGCGACACAATGGACTTTCTGCATGAACGGTTCGAGGGTAGGGTTATCTCTCGCAGAGGTGACGTGAATTGGCCACCAAGATCGTGCGATTTGACCCCGCTAGACTTTTTCTTGTGGGGTTTTCTCAAGTCGCAGGTCTATGCCAATAATCCGCAATCAACCGATGCCCTGAAAGTTAACATAACGCAGGCCATCGCGCAGATTCAGCCGGATCTATGCAGTAGAGTAATTGAAAATTGGACCTCTCGGATCCGTGCCACCGTTCGAAGCCGCGGTAGACATTTAAACGATGCCATATTTCATAAATAATGGCATAAATGGGCCTTTCAAATAAAAAATAATTTCTTTAATATCTCACATACAGCTTGTTTTATTTAATTTCAACATCGACCCGTCCTTGTTGAAAGACCCTTTACATACAACGTGTCCCAAAAACCATTGATAAGCCGGAACTAAACGGTGGGCCTGGCCATGATTACACGGGAGAAAAAAAAAACAATTTTTTTTAATTACAAAAGAAAATTACTTTTTTTATTTTTATCTGCCATGACCACAATTTTTCAAATATTTCCGTTTTTTTTTGTATCGGCAACCTAAGAAGCACTGCTATCCACCACAACCCTTAAAATATCCAGAATGCCTATAGCTTTGACACAAAGTTCAATCAAAATTATTTATTGCCCTAAATTTTGAGAGATTTTTCCTTTCAGTCCTGTTTCACTCATCGTGCTGTAAAAAAAGTATGGACACTACTATGGCAACTATTTTTTAAAATTGACGCAACTAATCAGGATTTCAAAATTTTATAATCCTTTAGGAAAACTACCCACAAAAATAAAATATGTATTATTTCTGAACAAAAACCAAATTCATAAATTGTTGTGGTTGATAGTAATCACTTTTACTCTGTGCCCAACATAGGTTTTTTGTTGTAAATTCTTGGAATTAGAACAAGACATGTGGGTAGTAAATCAAATTTAGAGAGAGATAGATAGAGAGAGAGAGATCATACGCTAAAGAGAGATAGAAGGTATGTACAGTAAGTGATAGCAAATTTTGCAATTTGAGCAAAGTAAATAAAATATAAAAGAATTATAAAATTCTATCGATTCGTTTTATAAAAAATCTCAACCATTTATGCAAAGGTGGGTCAGCTAATTGCTATCACTCACTGTACTATGTAGATGTTCGTGGTTGAATAACAATGGGGCAGGTAGAGAAGTTGCTGTTCTAATCTAGGTTAAAATTGTCCAAAATTACTCCTACAGTTGACTCCATTTGCGACAAGAAACAAGCACACCCATCACATTAATATTAGAAAGACATTTCTTTTGGCACTTTGTTACCTTTTATTGAAATAAAAACCTTATTTTCTTCAACACTCAATTTTATTCTTTTCTTAGGGGGGGAGGGGGGATTTAATTAGTTAAGGGGTTCGCTGTCACCTGGAAACATTAACAGGGGTTCGTGGAGCCGAAGTTTTGAGAAACCCTGATCTTCCAAATAAAATTTTTACTTGTATCCGAACACTCCAATTCTCAGCTCAGCTCACTGTTCTATTATCTGTGGACTTCATTCGTTTCTTATGTCACTGCCAGGCGTCACCGCTCCCGCTAAAATATTTTTATTATTAGTGTGAAATAGTGTTTTTTACAGTTGTTTTATCATATTTTAACATTACCGTGCTTGTACTATAGGTATCATAAGTCCAGTAGCAGTTTCACAAATCTATCGCATCAAAACAAGTCGCACTTACGACCTTTTTCAATAACAAACATTTTGCACACATACACGATCTGGTATATCGCACTCTTTCATTATTATCTAGTCAGAAAGAGTGCGATATAATGATCATTTGCCTTAGTGACAAACCTGTCATGTCGCGACTTCGTATTTAGATAGTTGTATTTAATTTCAAACCAACAAATATGGATCTATCTGGCTTATTGGCTAACGCTACAGTTATGATGTTTCGCACGTTGTAGCCTGCGTTCGAACCCCAGTGTCAATACACTTTTTGTGTTTTAATTATGAATTCTGAATGTCTTCGATACGTTAGACCTGATGAGATGTTTCTTTAAGTATTAGTTGAAGTTATTATTTACAAAAAAGATGAGGGTGTATGTGAAACAAAATAAACTTCTGGATTGAACAAAGTAGTTACGACGTTGTTAGTTGGTGAACTTTGGTACGAGCGTTTGTGTGATTATTACGATTAGCGTGTTGTTTGATTATCTATAATCAAGATGCAAGCCAATATTAGTATTGACGCCAGGGCAAATATTGTCGCTTTGCGTAAAAATGGGCTCAATATTTCTCAAATTTCAACTGAAACCGGCATAAGTGTAAGGTATTTTTAAAGATTATACTTATGATGATAGTTGTGGTGTGTGATTTTCTTATTATTTAATAAATTGCTGTTTGCAAGTGTGTAATAATATTTTCACTTTTTAGAGAAATACTGTGAGCCGTTGGGTAAAGAGGTTTGAGGAAGAAGGTAGCCTGAAGAGTCATCTAAGAAGTGGAAGGCCGCCGCTTATTAACCCGACTCAGCGACGTTTCATGGTGGATGAATATGAAACAAATGGTTTCATTCCAACTAGAATGTTTGCAAATCAATTTGATACTTCGTTGCAAACTGTTCGTCGTGCACTCCATGCTGAAGGTTTACATCATCGGAAGCCAGCTAAAAAACCATTTTTAACCCAAAAACATAAGGAGGAACGACTACGTTTTGCTCGGGAATATTTAGATTTTAACTAGGAGACGACCGTTTTTTCTGACGAGAAGACTTTCAAGTCTTGCCAAAAAGGAAGACTTCATTTATGGCGAAAAGACAATACCCGCTGGTCTGAGAAAAACATTATTCCGAATACAGAATCAGGTAGAATAAGTGTAAATATGTGGGGGTGGATTAGTGCTCAAGGGCCAGGTGAGTTGGAATTCATACCAACGCGTGCCAACAGCTCTAATTACGTCGAAGTTTTAAATGACATAATGCTACCTACTGTGCGTAATGTTTACCCCTCGGAAGACTTTAGTGAAGTAAAATTTGTTCAGGATAATTATCCGATACATCGTGCCAGTGTTTTAAAAGAGTGGTTTAGTCAGCATGCTGATATTAAAGTTATTCCGTGGCCAGCACGATCCCCTGATCTAAACCCCATTGAAAATATATGGGGTTTAATGGTGCAAAGATGGGATGCACGAGATGAGAGATGTCCTGAGCAGCTTAAATCCCATTGCACTCAATTGTGGGATAATTTACGTGGCACAGATATATGTGCCAACATTGTAGCTTCCATGCGTCGACGTCTGCTTAGCTGCAGTGACAATAATGGAGGTCATACCAAATATTAAATTCTTTTTAAAAGGTCCATGCGCACACGTCTACTTGACTGCATAGAACATAATGGGGGTTATACAAATTATTAATACCTAGATGTTTTTGTTTTTATAATTAGACGGTGTAACTAAATATTTTGTAATATTAACATAATTTCCGTAATTAAATTTTTAATTCAATGATCTTAAATTGAGGTTTACAATCTTCTTTTCGTCAAGAAAATGAACACTTAAAAGCCATTTTACGTATTCGCGCAAACATCTAAGACTTTAGTCGCCTAACTTACCATCTTAGGTAACACTCTTGGCATTGTTGAATACATGTTAAAAAAAGACTAGTCTTTCGTATTGACACTTCATGTAACACATTTACAAAAACTTGTTTTTTTACTATGTAGTGATTAATCTCCCACACCTAGTTTACTAAAAAATCATCGCAGAGTCAATTTCAGACTCGTATATCTATCATTAATATCTATAAATTTCACTGAAAAAAATACATATAGTATCAGACATATAATTTTGTCGACACGTACTAGAAGTCTAGAATATCAATAATTAATAACATTAATTAGTAAAAAAGCAAAGTCTTAGGTAAATTTTTGCGTTTTATATCGCTATTTTATCGCGATTTGTTGGTTTGAATAAAGCGTAATTACATTAAAAAAATTATGTCAAACTAAACTATGTTCTTTTACTAAACTAATTCCAAAGTTTTATTAAAATCAATTCATTTAATCAGGCATAATATAATTTTAAGTAGCACTCTAAATTCGAATAAATTACAATGCATAAACGGGCACCGATTAGTACGGCACGAGCGCCCATCGACGAAGGACCTGTGCCAATTTTTCCCGCGTTCCGATTTTCGAGCGCATCTATCGTAAACGCATTTTTATACTACGACCACAAGAGTTTGATCCTCTTTGTATTTTTTTTCCTAAGGTAAGAATTTCTTTTATTATCTAGTAAAGTATTATTTTTGTAGATTAGTTTTAGCAATGGGGCGTAAGGATTGTGTATACCATTGTGTCAAAAAGAGGAAAAATAAAAATTCTGTAGCGTTAAAGAAAGCAAAAGAAGCCAGGTAGTTATTATTTTTATTTGCAATTCAGATACACAGTTATCGATCACTTAGGTGGAAGCACCAGGGTAGCCCGCGAAATTCAAAGTTTCTACCGCCACCCACCCGCCTTACCCCATTCAATGAATAATTCGTGAAAAAGTTATTCTATTTGATTAAATGCGCTTAGAGGGTTGTATTGATGATTTGCAAAAGGCGAGCGAACCAAAACTCAGCTCCATTGATGAAATCAGTTTTGTACTCTTATAATTTGAACCATATTACTTCAATAAAACGGTTAGTCCCGCTATGGTATGGTCCCGGTATGGCACCCTCTTAAAATACCTATCAAAAAGTCCCGCTATGGTACCCTTCAGTTTTTGGTACTGTTGTAAAGAAAAGTTATACAATGCGTTAAGAAAAAAATAGTATTAATAAAAAATATCTTTTCTTAACTATTATAGTTAAGCAAGATAATATTTATTAATACTATTTTTTAAACAAATCACGCTCGGTAATTGTCGTTTCACTTCAGGTAGTTACCTGACCAACCGGTTTTTTCGTAAAACAATAGAGACGAGCCCTTCCTCGAATTCGTATCTAGCTCTTCCCTTTTGTTTTTATGAAAATAGAGAGAGACAGTATTATTCCGGGTTTAGTTTGCTATTTGCAGCTGTACTTTTGCGATATGAGTAATTAGGATAGCTTGTTAGTTTATCTATTGCAATGTCTGGGTCAAGTAGTTCACGTGGTGTAAATTTAATAATTATTGACAGTCGACGCGGTGGAAAAACTTTATTACGTGCCGGACATAAATATATTAAACGCAGAGAAAATAAAAATTCAAGTACTTGGCATTGTGTAAATAGGAGAAATAGTATTAAATGTAGTGGATATATAACTATTGAGAATACCAATAATACAATAATTAAAGATTATAAACACAGTGATCAGTGCGTGCCACATTTTGAAGACAATGAAGTTCAAATGGCTATAAGTGAGTGCAAAAAAGAAGTAAATTCAAATTACGGATCAGTACAGAAAATTTTCGAAAAACACATGGGTAACTTAAAAGACAAAGGGTTACACCTTACAGGAAATGTTCCTGACTATAAAAAATTAAAAACAGTATTATACAGACACCGAAATAAGTCGTTGAACGTACCAAAAACACAATTTAAGAATGTGGAAGAAATTATAATACCAGAAGAATTTAATAAGTATGTATTGGCTGATTATTGTAATGAAGACTGTAATCGAATAATTATATTTTCCTCGACAGAAGTAAAGGAACATATAAAATGTGTAACGCATTACTTTGGTGATGGCACTTTCGACGGCTGCCCAAACCCATTCGAACAAGTTTATGTCATTCATGGAGACATGGGAAGCACTGAGTTATCCACGAATGTAGCACCATTATTTTATATTCTGTTAAAAAACAAAGAAGGGAAAACTTATGAAAAAGTTTTCGAATTGATTAAACAAACTTTGCCTGAATGGCGTCCATCGAAATTTACCTTCGATTATGAAATAGGAGTAATAAATGCAGCAGCGAAGATTTTTCCTGATATCAAAATAAATGGATGTAACGTACATTTTCAAAAGAACAACGTACATTTTCAAAAGAACGTTATCAAAAAAGCGAAATCTTTAAATCTCATGGAACACGAAGAGTCCTCGAACCATGTTAAGCAATGCATAGGCTTGGCGTTTTTGCCAAAACAAGATATTGAAGACGGCTGGCTGCATATAATGGAAAATAGGTATAATATCTTGGTTACTTTCCAAAATGATGTTTGAGTACTTAACTCTAATTATATGGCAAAAAAGTAAAGAACAACAATATCAGTAAGGACCTGTTAATTTCATTGCTTTACAAGTACGAACGTTTAATAAGTATTTTTTTCAGTTTCGACGATGAAGCTATGACCAAATTCAATGACTATTTTGTCACTCAGTGGCTTGAATATCCAGACCTCATTTGGTGTTGCCATAATGAACGCCATAGAACAACTAACTTGGCGGAATCATGGAATGGCAGATTCAACAAAATTATTGGAAAAAATCCCAGTTTATTATTGTTTCTGCAAACAATTGGCAACGACACATGTCACTTTGATATAAAACAAGCCAAGTAAGTTGTATTTTTTAGACAATATTTTTAAGCTGATATAATATTTTTAAAAGCAGATATATATTTTTTTACATAATACGAGTACATAGAAGAATTTGAAAATGGATTTGATTTTATTTATTTTGGTAGATATTATTGGTTGTCGCCTTCTATTACAGACGGTTACTGAAAAAAATATAGCTTAACTTAAATAACTGATGATTTTTGTTATAGCTTTCGACTAAAAAGATCACCTATAAATTCAAGAAAAAGAACAAGTATAGAAATCGACCGCCAGATTCAAAAGCTAACAAAAAGTTACGAAAATAAAGCTATCTCCATTGGTGATTTTCTGATTAACATATCAAAGTCAATATTTCGATCAGAACATTTAAAAAAATAGTTTATTTTAATTTTGTTTTTAGCCTATTAAAATGTTTAATACTTTTTCTCGATGTTGATTATTTGGGTCCGTGGGTTACGCCCCCGGTGTGTTTTGCCCCCGTGGTGGAAGCCCCTGATTTTAAATTAAGTTATTATAGTTGATTTCGCCGAAATAAAAATATTTTTTACTAGATACAGACGATGAAAAAAGTGTTTCGGAACCAAATACGTAGACAAACTTACTAAATAAGTATTCTAACTAACACAATATTGGATACTATAAACATGCTACAAGGATATTCACTTTATTACTATATTACAATTATTTACTTTAGATGCATTACTTTGTACTTTGTCTAAACGAGGCGCCCGTGCCCGGCCAAACTGGTTTTACACAATAGCCAGATCGAATTCTAAAAGAAAGAGATAGGTAGTCAAAGAAAGGGAAAGATAGGGTTGAAAACAATAGAGTCCAGGGTGACGGACAGTGAAAATAGCAAACATAGCGATGGGCACTATTTCTATCCCTTTCCCACATAGTTGCAATATGTTACTGATAAGAAAGTTTAGTCGGTCATGTTAACTCAAAATGGCAAGTCCAGGTCCTTCACGGGGTTTAGCACAAACCAATTACAAAATAATTTCAAATAAACTAGGTGGAAGAACGTTACTACATGTCGGATTTGCTTATAATCTTCATAGGAAAAATAATAAATCGAGTGTGTGGACATGCGTAAATAAAAGACATGGCAAGTGTAGTGGTTCTATAAAATTAAGTGAGGAAAGTGACAATGTACAAATCCAAAAGTGTCATAATGCTGAGTGTCAACCTAACTTAATGAAAAATGAAGTTAGAGTTGTTATGGAAAAATTAAAAAAGGAAGTGAAAACGAGTTTCTCGAGCTCTATACAACAAAAATTTGAAACAAAATTTGCCGAGTTAAAAAACACAGACACAGCCTTCGATGAATACATACCCAAATTCAATAATATCAAGCAACAGTTATACAACTCTCGAAAGAAAGCCTTAAATGTAGAAAAGACACAGTTTCGTAATCCAGCTGAAGTCATTATACCTGAGATTTTTCAAAAATATCTATTAGTTGATTACTGTGAGAACGACAACAGAATTATAGTATTCGTATCAGCACAGGCTTTAAAACACATCAAAAATATACAACACTACTTCGGGGATGGTACATTTGATTGTTGTCCAGGTCCATTTTACCAAATATTTACCATTCATGGAGATATGGGAAGTGATGCACAAGCAACCAATATTGTGCCTATATTTTATGTGCTACTAGTTAATAAAGAAAAAAGTACATATGAAGTCATGTTTAAAAAAATTAAAGAAGCTGTGCCGGACTTCAGCCCCATGAAATTCACTGTAGATTTTGAATTAGCTACAATGCTGGCAATAAAAGAGGTATTGCCAGCGGTCACAATACATGGCTGTAATGTTCACTTCCAAAGAGCCATTTACAGAAAAGCGAAGTCTTTAGGTTTATTGGCACACGAAGAAACAACATTGTATGTGAAACTGTGCACCTGTCTAGCATTTCTTCCTAAAGAAGATATAGAAGATGGTTGGCTTTCCGTAATGGAAAACAGGTAATTTTAATTTTCATTTTATTTTAAAGTTTTAACAGCTCATAGATTGTTTTTATAAGTACGCAAAAATAAAAATAATGCTTAGGTATATACGACATGTCATATATATCATAATTTTTGTTTTCAGTATTCCCGATGAAAAAGTCACCCAATTCAACGATTATTTCGTTGAACAATGGCTTGAGCCTCCGGGGATGATCTCAAAGTGGTGTTGCTATAAAGAACGACATAGAACCACAAATTTAGTGGAGGCCTGGAATCAACGGCTTCAGTGCTATCTGGGCCGAAAACCATCATTATTATCGTTTTTGGAAATTATAACAACTGATATTTCTACGTATAGCACAGGTCAAGTGAGGTAAAATGCTGATTACTTACATAACGCTTAATATATCAGTAATTCATTTTTTTTACTCTTAGTAAATAATCTTTATCTTATACTTTCAGATTACGAAGAAATGACAGTCCTATATGTAAAAGGAAAAAATCTTCAATAATCAATGACAAACTCATTGCTAAGCTGACAGACAAATATGAAAAGAAACAAATTACAATTATGGAGTTTTTGGAACAAATCCGTCCGTATGTGCAAGTCAAGCAAAAATAATCACCTACTTACTTAGCTTAAAAATAATGATTTTGCATGTTTATTGTTACATAATTACTACATTTTAATTTTATATCTATATCAATGTTGTAACCTCCATAGTCACTGCATATAAATGACTTAAATTACATAATTTAATTACAAAGTTCAAATCATCCTAATATTTTTACTATGTTTTTCTTCTTTTGTTACTTTTGTTATCTGTGATTTTAAATGTTAATTGTTTTTATTATATTTTAGTGTTTGAACATTCTGTTACCAATCTTCTAAATATTTAAGTAGATGCCTACCTATATACTTAGTACGTAAATAGTATATAAGTACTTAAAATAATCCTAATTTTAAACTGTGATTTTTAATTTCGTATCTGTGATTTTGCATGTTATTGTTGCTTTATTTTAATGTTTGGTTTTATTTGTTATCAAAGTTGTATTTACGTAGATACCTATTATTATTTATTAGACATTTAATTTAATTTTTATTACATATTAAGTACCTACGTATTACCTATTATTACCCATTAGTACCTATTATTAGATAAGCAAACGTTTGTTACACCGACATTGTTAATAAAGATTTATAATAATAAACTATGATTTTGATTTTAATAATGAACCATGACTTAGACATTTTTTATAATAGGTTACACTTTGCTATCTGACTGTACTTTTGATAAAAATATTTAACTAATAAATATTATAGTACTAAAACGAAATCGGGGGCTTCCACCACGGGGGCAAAACACACTGGGGGCGTAACCTACGGACCCGATTATTTTTTGTAGTTTATGTTTACAATTTGCGCCTTTTTCTCCATGTTGATTATTTGTAATTAATATACACTCGGCGTCACAAAAATCGCACCTCTTTAAGAATTCCCTTCAAAGTCATTTTAACCCTATTAATCAATGGTAGACATATGACTGTAAGGTATCATTGGAAAGGCAATTCATTTAAATTTCAGAATAAATCAATGGATTTGGTTTTTTGTTTACCAGGGAATAAAAAAAAGCAAGCAAATGCAAATGATTAAAAAGTTAAATTTTATTTTATCAGCAAAAATTACAAAGAAGTCCTTAAAAACAACTTAAAACCTAGTGTTACCCCCTCTAGCCCTGATGACTGCTTCCATGCGTCCTCTCATGGACCGAATTAATGTGACAACAGTCTCTTGAGGAATGTTGTCCCATACTGCAACGACGGCATCTTGGAGGTCTTGGAGAGTGGTAGGGGCAGGATCACGTGCCCGTACTCGCCGTTTCAGTTCATCCCAAAGATGCTCAATAGGGTTCAGGTCTGGACTTCGCGCCGGCCAGCGCATAACAGGGATTCCAACTTCTTGCAGGTAGTCTCTTACAATTAAAGCGGTGTGACAGCGGGCGTTATCGTGCATTAACGTGAACCCACTGCCAACAAAACCAGCATAAGGGACAACCAGCTCCTCTAAGATCTCTGTTATGTACCGAGCAGCAGTCAGCGACCCTTGCCCGCGAGCACTTCCAGCCCGAGAAACGCACACAAGGTTCGTTTTACCCTCGATTGACATGCCGCCCCAGAACATGCACGAGCCACCCCCGTATTCCACTGTCTCTTGAATACAGGCTTGCGCGAATCGTTCCCCTTGCCTCCTATACACTCTTCGACGCCTGTCGTTGCAGAAAAGACACACCCTCGTCTCATCCGAGAAGAGCACAGCCCTCCATTGGTCTATTGTCCAATCCACATGGTCACGGGCAAATTGCAACCGGTCTCTCCTATGCTGTGCAGTTAATTTTGGCCCTGTAGCAGCCCTATGAGCTGCAATTTTCTTCTCCCGCATTCTTCTTCTAATCGTGGAGACGCTTACAGAAGTTCTGCGAGCTGATCGCAGTTGTTGTTGCAGCTCAACAGCATTGGAGAACCGATTACGTAAAGACGTCGAAACAATGAAGCGATCGTCTCTTTCGGATGTGCACCGTTGTCTTCCAGATCCACGTCTTCGGATATAGCCACCAGTCTCTTGGAAGCGTTGGAACACTCGTCGAACGGCAAAACGACTCAAGTTCAGTTGCCGAGCAACATCACATTGCCGCATCCCTGATTGCAGTAGTGCAATGACTTGAGCGGCTTCATCTGCAGTGGTATCCATCTTCTGGGGTATTTTTCTTGCTGTAGCTGTTCATGTGTGTTCACTTTAAAGGTTGAATAGCGAATGACTCACATTTAACCCGGGTCGCCCGTTTTATACCCTTGTAGGGAGGTGCAATTAGTGGCCGTTGTAATGCGTATTTTGACAACATTTTTTTTAACGTTACGTGCTAATGAGATCTGTTGTGTTTAGGAATTCTAACTGTTGTTAATTTAAAGGTCGTTAAACATACTTTCAATTGATACCAATATTAATAAGGTTTAATGTATTCGTTACTGGCGGGACATGTTTTAAACTTATTTTCGAAGAGGTGCGATTTTTGTGACGCCGAGTGTATTTGTCTAGTTGGTTGTTGATTATTTTTGTAGTTTATATAAATTTACAATTACTGCCTTTTCTCAATGTTGATTATTTGTAACTAATATTTATGTCTGGATGTTGTTTTTATTTGTAGTTTATAATATTTACAGTAATACTTTTCTGAGATGTGGATTTTTTATATTTTTTTTATTGTTGATTATTGGTAATTAATATTGTTGATTATTTTAAAAATTACATTGCAATTAATATTTCGTTTTACTGTTTGATATTTTTTTATAAATATTTTGAATTAATAAAAGACTGATTTAATATCGCAAACAGACGTTTTATTGATACACTCCTAAAAGTATTTATTTATAGATACACTTTTCTTTTCAGTTGTACCTTCTATTGTCTAACGTAGATCTAAAAGATGGGTACCATAGCGGGACTTTTTGATAGGTATTTTAAGAGGGTGCCATACCGGGACCATACCATAGCGGGACTAACCCCAATAAAACAAAGTAGGGACAACGAACCTAAGGCTTTAGCCCAACTCAGTGTGCAAGTAAACACAATTATAAAAAAATGTGGTCTTTTTATAGACGAGGAACATTATTATTTAGGTGCGACACCGGATGGATTGTGCAGTGAAGGATTAGTGGAAGCAAAATGTCCAAGTTCACTTTTCGGAATCGATCCTGATACCGCTATACGAGATAAGAAACTAAAATGTTTCAAATTGAACAGACACACATCACAAGTCGAAATGAACCTTAACCATGACTGGTACTACCAAATTCAGGGCCAGTTGCACATTGCGAGAAAAAACGTATGTATATTTGCCGTATGGACTGGTCCTGATTTTCCATTGAAAGTAGTCAGGGTGGTAAAAGATGACGTTTTTTGGCAGGAAAAGATGCTTCCGAAATTGATTCGGTTTTACCAAGATTGCGTATTGCCAGAAATCATAGACCCTAGAAAGGCAAGATCAATGCCTTTACGACAAATATTCATTTAACGTAAATGATAGTCATTATTACATGAGAATAATATGTTATTTTAGTTTCCCTGTTTGTGTTATTTCCATTATATACTTTACATAACTTATATTTGTGTTTTTTTATTAGTCTAGAAACCTTCAATAGATTAATAGACTGAATAAATAAATAATCTTTTTGCATAAATCTCAATCCAAGGTGCATTACGATTATACCGGCTCAAGATTATTTAGTCCGTCTCGACAGTCGCGCTGCACTGTTTGCTTTGTGTATGTGTGGATAGCTACGCACACATACACAATGCAGCGGTCTTTTACCTAAACTCGAGCATTAAAATATTGTGAAATGGCTCTTAAGCTATAACCTCAATACACTCATTGTGACGTTACATAAACAAAAACACGTTCATAAAGTCTAAACCATATATTAGTTTTCAAGAAACTCTGTTGAATACCGATAACTATGAAATGTGGGTATCAACAATTACATTTGTGTTATCAGAATCTACTTTCCTTGTTATGTTATTATGAATTGACAAGTGGGTATACCACAAAAAATCTTATGAACGGTGACAAGAGAACTTCTTTTGTTTAGGTAGGAATGTGACGTCACAATTCTCATAAAAGTTTGTTAATTTTATAAATAAATTAAACGAATAAACATATTTGTTATCATTCAGCACGATTTTTTTATTTCCACCTTCCAACACCGAAAAAATAAAACAAAAATCACATAATGACGTTAATTAATAATACAATAACTATCTTATATTTAACTTCATAAAAAAATAAATAATAAGCACGAAAACATTATAAATAAACATAAATACCTAACAACTTTCTGCATTATTATGGTTTCAAAGAAACAAAAAGCAGCCACACATTGTAAAGATTCGAACTTAGACTTCATTGATCGTGAACCAATGCTCAGCCCAAATAGCTACCAACACATGTTAAAACTACGTGAATTTTAGCAATGCAATGGTAAAAACAGGTCACCACCATGACGTGTATTCTAAATGCAACAGAAATATAATGCTATCTCGCGTAGTGTGACGACAGTTCATTACTGTGTGTTATCTGTGGAATGTTGAGACATCACTCATACACATAATTGAACCTTAAATCAACCAATGTAAGGAAGTAACGTAGTGCAAGAAACGAGACGGATCTTTTGCTAATGACCCAAGCGATAAGCCCATTCCAATTGATACCAATGTTTATAAAAAATCAAATTATTTTATTCGTTTTATTTAATTACTTTTTTACTTTTTGCTTGAGTGATTTTATTGGCCACAAAATAAATTTATTAAAAAACAAAAAGTATAAAATAGCAAAAATAATTCTTAGTTGGGATCGAACTCACGTCGTCGAGGTTAGATCACTAGCTAACGCAAGCGCTTACACCAATCAGCCATGATTACCATGTTACGTTAACCTGTGTCTCTTTAACCTGTTTGGAAAGCACAGGTTATTGAGACTATTACCAGGTTAAAGAGACTTTGCCTCTTATTGTTTAATAAAACTGTCTTACTAGATAAATTAAGTTATGATTTGGTGTGAATACTAGCTTAATATTTACTATGATTATAAAAAAATATGTTAATAATCCGTTAAAGTTTTGAATTAGGGCATTTTTATTGCTTTGCCACAAAACGCGTATTCCTGGTGCATTTAGGTTTTTATTCTAACCTACTTGTTTATTTTTCAAAGGTAAAATGCCAAAAACTAAGAAAAAAGAAGACATCTTAGCTTGGAAAAGAGAACTTGAAAAAAAAGACATGAAAAAATCAAAAATAATCCAGAGCTCGATGCAAAATATAAAGAAAAAAAATAAGGCAAAGTACGAAAAACGAAAAAGGAGGGAAAAGTAGTGTCTATAAATCGTTTGACACCAAGAGATCAGAAAGAAGTGGAGAGAAGATGCAAAAAAGTTCTATCAACGCAAAAAGGAACAGAAAGCAAAAATACAACGCTTTATTGAATGCAACAGTCCACCTTCCAGCGATATTGAAAATATCAATATAGATAATATTGATAACGTGGTTGGTTGCTATACAGAAGAACCAGTAAGAGAGGCACAGGGTAATTCTGAGTGCAGAAGAATTACTAGGTCAAGAGAAGTTAGTCCTGCCACTTATCATGGCTCTTCAGTTGGTTCTGGGATCGTATCACCTAATGCCCAACGCTTAGTGAGAAAGTTGCGCTAAAAAAAGACAAGGAGATAGCGTCCTTATGGCTTAAATTACAATCAGTTACTAAATTAAATTAAATGATGCCTATCGAAAAAAGATTTCAAGATTACAACCATTTCAAGAAAAACAAAATTCATCAATAGCATTAGGGAACGCCAGGCTTCGAGACAATATTCAGTTGGAACACTCAGTCCAACTTCCTAGGGATCCTCTCCTCTTTCGACCTAGTACTAGTGGTGATAATTCATTTGCTGAAGGTATATTACGGTCTTACAAGAGTATCAAATCGTATAAGATGAAACAAATGATTTCAAATAGTCTCAAGCCTCATCTCGAGACGTCTCTTCGAGTCACAGGACTAAAAAAGCTTATTCAATTTTATTTGATTTGATTGTGTCCCAAATTCCAGAGTGGAAACCTGCAAAAGTCACGATAGATTTCGAAGAAGGCACAATGAAAGCGTTACAAGAAATGAAGGTTACAATCAAAGGTTGCTATTACCATTACGTGAACAGCTTGTGGCGGAAGGCAAAAACCCTGGGTTTAAGTAAAGACAAACGGAACAGAAGAATAATTTCGCTATGCGCCAACTTAGCATTGCTTCCAGAAAATGAAATTGTTTCAGGATGGGTGTATATTCAAAATGAAATGACGGAGAATTGTCTATCCATGATAAAGTTTAAAGAATATTATGATAATTACTGGATGAAGGGTGATTATCATAGAATTTGGTCTGCGTATGGAGAACGCCACCGAACAAATAATGCCGTAGAAGGGTGGCACCATAAAATAAATAACCTTGTAACAAAAGGCCATGTAACCCTATTGCAAATATTGCATATTTTACAGGACGATTCTGTATTGTCTTCATATCGAAATGATATTCTTCAGAGACCTTCCACATCAAAGAAAAGTTCTAAAAGGAGGAAAATTGATTTATTCAATGACGATTATATTATTGATGCGCAAATGCAATTAACATGTGGACAAATTAGTGTCGGACATTTTTTAGAAAAAATGCGCTAGTTAATTACATTTAGTATTTGATTATTACATTTTTTAAAGGACATGGCCAGTTTCAGCCTAGTTACTCAGTAGCATGTACATTAGTAGACGTCTAATAATAAATAAATAAAAAAAGAAATAAAAATTATAAAACTATTTATATTTTCGTACAAGTTCAGAATAAATATTTAAACATAAATAGTTGTTCTGCGTTTCCGGTGTATTGAAATAGCGTACCATTTTGGATAAACGTTCCATTCCCTGTAAACCCAAAACATTAATGTTCCATCAGATATAAATAAAAAAAATATTTGAACTGTAAAATGACTGACCGATTATTCTCTATCGTAATCATAATAAAAAAAAAAGTATATTTTGTAAATTACTCAAATGCTATGAAACATTGTTGTTTTAAGTAACTTTTTCTTGTAACACGCCGTGTAACGAAACGACATGCATGACAGGTTTGACAGTTGGCACCCGCCGTCCCGCTATTTGTTTTTCGTTTGTCATTTGTACCAAGAGAGATTTTAAATTGTTTAGGCAACGGTTTTTTTAATTTAGCTGCTACTCATTTAATGATTGATTTTAAAATAGCAGCAGCTATTTTAAATAAATTCCATCCTTGACTCATAGATAGTCCTAATTGTGAACAGATTATTCAAAGGGCGTTACGGTTCATGGATGTACCAAATCATCTAGGGCAGTTTGTGAACGAATTTAATTTAAATAGGAGAAGAATTATGTTCACGAGAATTGACGGTAACCTACCGCAACTGGAAAGGTTTCCAATATTTTCTTATAATCAGTTGTTGTTATTCGCATTAGGGCCTTACCAAGTCAAACAAGCACGATCATATTACGGTGAACACATCAGACAAAATGGAGTTTATGAGGTGGAAGTATGTCCAGAACTGGATAATTCCCAGGAGTTTGTACTACATATAGGTGGGAATAGACCCTATTTATTAAGGGGGCGTATAAAGTCTAGGCATACAAGCCAAAGGATTAATTACACATATATTTTGTTTGATGTTGAGCCCAGTAGCAACTGCCCACTAGAATCTATTTTGGGTTACTATTGCAACTGCTTGGTCGGTAATAGGACGGTAGGGTGTTGTTGCCACGTGATGACAATGATCTGGTATTTAGGCTGGGCTAGACATCAGACACATATTACTCCACCAGCATCATTTTTAGACGATATTTTCGTTAGAATTTTTGAATATTAAATATTTCATTCAAAAGTTATTTAATGTTTGTTTTTATTTAAACACTACAATCTTTTATGTCACTTACCTATCCTTTTATCTATCCAAATATGAATGTCCTAAGTACTTAATCATTCCATTACTGTCCCACTATGCTCACAGTACACATAATCATCAGTCTTGTTCAAGACATGTTTTTATTAATTTCTAAGAAACCTGAAGTCTGTGGATTATGTAACTTTTACAGTTAATTGTAGAGCATACTACCTTCGAAATAAAGCAAAATTCATTAATGTACATTAATTTTTAGATGCTAGGCTGGGTTGTATAAGTAAATTGGCCATCTCCTTTGATTATTAGATAAAAATCATGGTAATCATATAATATTCAATATATATCTTTGATGGATTACATATATTCGTAGTTCTTTTTGTCTCTGCTTATTGAGATAAGTAAGACAGACAAAATTATATTTGATCATGTATATTTCACCAAAGATGTACAAGTATGTTTCTATACGACACTAACAACGATTTTGACATGTCCCATTTGATTTTTGATCATTTATTATACATATAAACTAATTTTTGTTCTTTCTGGTTAAGTTTGTTGAGATAAGCAAGACAGAAAAATATTAGATTACATTTAATATTTCATTAATACATTATTTTTTTATAGGTGAGGAAGCCAGCTTATAATTTATAAGTTTTTCAACTGTTTATTTGATCAAAGATATGCTATAGATGTACAAATATAAGTACACGAATATATATTTTTTAACGAACCAAGCGTTTTTTATTTTATTACGAAATTAGTAAAACATTTAAATGTAGTAGAACTATTTTTAAATCTAATTAGTTCGACGGTCGAACAAATGAGGAAAAAAATTCTCACTAGTTCGACGGTCGAACAAATGAGAAACAAAAATCTCACTAGTTCGACGATCGAACTAGTGGGAATAAACGGTTTCTTCAAGCCACCAAATTAAAGGGAAGATTCAAGAGTGTATTTAGAAGACGAAATGGACTATTTAAGAACGCGCCAGTTTTGCAGAAGAAGAACGACGTGAAAACCTTCCTTTCAGATGACGAAAATAGTAGCTTCGCAGCTGGAAAAAAGGAATACGTGAAGAAAGAAGGTGTAAAGGTACAAAAACGCTATCTAAATGATTCTCTTGGTAATCTTCATAAAAAAATGAACTCTTCTCATACATACACTTAAAGTTTCGCTACATTTTGTCGATTTAGACCGTTCTGGATTTTGTTAGCTTCTAAAAAACCACGAGAGACTTGTCTCTGTGTCATTCACGAAAATTTTCAACTTTTAGTATCTGCACTTCACAAATATAAAATAATTGAGCCCAAAGACCCAACAAATCTTCTTAAAAGTATTTGCTGCAATGTGTTCAATATCGAATGCCTATTCCGTGATTGTGTAAGCTGCAAAAACAAAACTATTCAATATTTGATATTTGACAATGCTATTGATTTCTGCTATTGGACGTGGAACTCTAAGACTGAATGTATTGTACAAAATGGATGTGAAAAAACTATAAGGTTGGTTAAAAAAGAGAAAGTAATAACGAAACCAAAAGAAGCCATCAGGCACTACGAAGAAATAATAGAAAAGTATATGATACACTGTGGGAAAATGGTTGGTCAACAAAACGAAACACGACGAAGCTGTTATTCATGTCGATTATTCGGAAAATTATAAATGCGCATACTCGAAAGAAATTCAATCTGCGCATTTTGGTGCCAGTAAGCCTCAAATAACAATCCATACTTGAGTGCTTTATTTTTTTGATGTTAATGGGCTGAAAAATTCACAATGTTTCTCTACTCTCAGTCCAAATCTGAGACATGACACAGCGGCTGTATGGGCTCATATGGAACCAATTATAGATTACTTAAAAATTCATGCTCCACAAGCAAAAACTTTCCAAGTTATTTCCGATTCTGCAAGCAGTCAATATCGAAACTACAAAATATATTTTATTATAACAGCTCTCAGATGGAGTAATCCTCAGCTTAAATGTGTCACTTGGAATTACTCTGAATCAGGCCATGGTAAGGGAGCTCCAGATGGAGTTGGAGCTGTTATAAAGCGTACTGCTAATGCGTGTGTGAATCATGGCGCTGACGTACCGGACTTCGAAAGTTTTTCACGATTATTGAAACAAAACGTGAAAAACATCGTAATAGATACTATCTCCGAATATAAGATCTTTGAAAAAGACTCACTATTGCCCAATACATTACAGCCATTTAAAGGAACGCAGCAAGTTCATCAAATTGTATGGTGTAATACAAAAGTGCATCTGTCGTTTTAAGACGCCTTAGCTGTACCAAAGAATCGTGTTTGACTAAAGCCGAATATTGTAAGCACGGTAAACACCTTGGCTTCCATGATGTTATAAGACAACAAGTCAGCACACCAAAGCCCAAACGCAAAAAACCTATGAGAACTTCTGCTGTGACCACTGCTGCAGTTTTAGCGTCTATGGAGGTCAATGATTTGGATGACGACAGTTTGATTACCCCTGGCACGAGTGTTGCAGAAGAATCTGTAACTCTTCTTCATAGATCTACACCATTTTCAGCACTGTCTGAAATGGAATTGCCTCCGGAACTTCAAAGGAGTACTCTAGATAGGATTTTAAATGAAGGGCTGCAATGTAATTGAGTCTTATTTGAACACTTTTAAGCATGTTATTGATAATGATAGTGATTCCGATTACGACATATTTTAACAAAAATGGTCTGGTTTAATGTGATTGTTTCCAGAACCAAAAAGTAAATGATCCAAAGATTAATTTTATTATTAAGAAGTTTCTTTATGTTTATAGGTACAATACGGCCGACGTATCTTGGCGAGTCTGAACATAGGCTCTGCGAACTTTCGCGCAGGTACAATCGTGAAGAAAACTCTTACTTGTTGCCAATTTTTTTTTATTAAACCATTTTACGAATAAAATTTCCCTAATACAGTGACCTGACCAAGTACAAATAAAATTAAATATCAAAACACTTTGAGACAGACAGCTACAAAAATAACTTATAAATTAAAAATGCAATTTCCTCACCTTCCGATAGTGGCAGACTTTTATCACAAACACACAATATTATTTACACTTAATAATTTTTATATATTTACACAGTTTATTATTATTTAATCACTGTCGCTCAGGGGGGAAATCCCTAACATTAAGTCGTCGGCCCCTTGCGTTCCATGTGAGGTACTTGGCATAGGTTCACCATTGTAGTCGTCGCTCTCACTTTCAGACTCACTTTCCGAATCTGAAGCTGTATTAATGATGAATTGTTCCGTCATTTCATCAATAATATGGTCGCTTTCCCTATATTCATTTTCGACCTCTTTCACTTTTCTGCATAAAACACTCCATTCTGCCTGACCCATTAAATTTACTTTTTCCCGTATGAGCTCCATTGTCCGGGTTACGTTCCAGTCAACGTTTTTAGCGGCTACGTGCCCTTTTATAGCAGCCCACGCCATCTCGATGGGGTTTAAATCGGGATGATAAGGGGGTAATCGAAGGACATCGTGGTTGTTTTTTTTAAACATTTCTTCTATTATATATCTTTTATGCCCGTCTTTGTTTTTTTTTATTAAATCGTAAAGTTGTGGTTTACGCATGTCCTTTTCATAGGGTATACCCTTTTCTACTAACCACGATTCCATTTTTGCCTTCTTGTCATTAGATGTAGGGGCAGGATTCAATAGTTTGTTGTGGTACGGAGCATTATCGATAACCACCACCGAGTTAGGGCTCAAATTTGGAATCAATTGGGTCCGTAACCATTTCTCATAATTTGTGAAATTCATGTCATCATGATAATCTTCGCTTTTGCTTCCAGATTTAAACATTGATAGGGCGTTCGGAACAAATCCTGCTTCTGACCCAGCGTGCACCATAACTATTCGCTGACCTTTTGATATCGGGCACTTTAGTCCTTGAGCGGAACCATCTGACCACGCCTTGCCTTTTGTATGTGATGAGTGGGCATACGACTCGTCCGTGAATACGATTGGTCGCCCTTCACCCCTGTACTTTTTCATTGCTCTCAAGTACAAGATTCTTTTCAGGCGAATGTCTGTCTTCTCTATAAGAACCATTCTATTGGTTTCGGTCTTTCGCCACTTGAAACCCAAGTTTTTGACTATTGTCTTTAAGCTCGTTTTAGCACCTTGAAAATTTATATCCCGTTTGAGTTTCGCTAGTAATTTATTTATGGTCGGCATTTCCTTTTCGGTTTTGTGGAAGTTGTGTATGCATCTTTTTATTACACCCTGGTCAAAATTATCTATATCAGTAATAGGTTTTGATCTAGACCTTTTTTAACAGGCGTGCGGAATACCGAAAGTAAGCCCGAAACATTGCCTTCAGTTGCGATCCGCTGTATTGTGCGTTGGGACACACCAGTTGCGTTAGCAACTCTTAAATAAACTTTATCTACATCTTTTACGCCTTCTTCTTTTTCTATTTTCATATACTGCGTTAAATCATAAATATTTTTTCTCGACTGGCGAATTAACACACTATTATGCTTTGGTGGCTGGCATATTTGGCGAATAATATAAATGCCAACTGACACTTGCAAATAACACAAATAAAACAAACTTGTAACGGCATAGCGTATACTAAATGTGATTCCTGTGTAGCGTAAGCTAAGTTTGTATTACGAACGCGATATATAAGCATTGGGCAGTATGCCCTAGCGCGCTTTTTGTACTTGTCTTTTATGAAGAAACAATACACGAGTTAGTCGTTGCCAGTCTTTCATTGAATCTACACCAAAGGTCACACCAAATTGGTGACCCCGACGTGATTCATTTTCTGCAGTAGTGACAGTGTAGATAGTGTATAAAAATGGCAAAAAGTACATCAGAACCATCACCGGATCTCGCGGCAATTACACTTACATCGAAGATCCCCGAATTTTGGGTCGACTCGCCCCGCGTTTGGTTCTACCGAATAGAGGCCATGCTGGCGCCGCAAAAATTATCGGATGAATCGCGTTTCGACATTGTCGTGTCGAAACTGTCTAAGGAGGCCATCCAACAGGTCACAGACCTTCTAATGGATCCACCAGAAGAAAAAAAATTCGAAGCACTGAAGACACGACTTCTCGCTATTTATGAAGAATCGAAAAACCGACAACTACAAAAGTTGATTAGCGAGATGGACCTGGGAGACCAAAAGCCTTCGCAGCTTTTGCGTCGCATGCGAGAATTAGCCAAAGAGAAAATTCCTGACGACACTTTAAGAATGCTTTGGCAAGGTCATCTGCCTTCTCCGGTACGAGCAGTTTTGGCGGTCACGGATTCGAAAGATCTCGATAACTTGGCCGTCGTAGCAGATAATGTGTTAGAGTCCACGCGCGCAGCCCATGTGAGCGAAGTAAGCCAGCAGCAGCCAAGCACTTCCAAGGAAACAGATCTCATCATGGCCGAAATAGCGAAACTTACCCTGAAGGTCGAGCAATTGGAAAGGTCGAACACTAGATCGAGGCCGCAGCAACGGAATTGGAACCGTTCAAGATCAGCATCCAGAGTCGGCAGCCGAGCGCGATCTGCACCGCGTAGAACTCCTGAAAGCCCTGATTGGTTGTGTTTCTATCACCATCGGTTCAGAGCAAAGGCAAAGAAATGCACTGAGCCCTGTTCCTGGAAATCGTCCTCGGAAAACTAGTCCAGGTACCAACTGCGGCGGAGGTTTGTACCATCGCCCCCTGTCACCGCCTTCGAGTCACGGATCGCAACAGCGGCTTACGTTTTCTAGTGGACACCGGTGCTAATATTTCAGTGCTACCCGGTAAGTTAGTGTTAAAAAACAATCAAAATAGTGAGTGTCAAGACTATTGCCTATTCGCTGCCAACGGGACTAAAATAAAGACTTATGGTGTCAAAAGTTTAGTGCTGGATCTAGGTTTACGTCGTGCATTACGGTGGACATTTGTGATAGCCGACGTGCATCAGCCCATATTAGGTGCTGATTTTTTAGCGAACTATATGCTCTTAGTGGATATAAGTGCTCGTAGATTAATTGACGAAGTCACAAAATTGAAAGTTTTAGCTTCCGTTGTAAGTAGTAACGAGTCGTCAATCAAAACTGTCGATGTAAGTCATCCTTATCATGATCTGCTCGCTGAATTCCCGGATATTACCAAACCTGTTTCTTTTAAAGAGCCACCGAAACATTCGGTATTACATTACATAGAAACCAGCGGCCCGCCGGTACACGCGCGATGCAGACCGTTGCCGCCTCATCGCTACGCTAAGGTAAAGAAAGAATTTAGAATAATGCAGGAGTTGGGGATTTGTAAACCGTCGAAAAGTGCGTGGGCAAGTCCTTTACACATCGTCTTAAAGAAAAATGGTCAGTTACGTCCTTGTAGTGACTATAGAGCGCTTAACGCAATAACCAAGGCCGATCGTTATCCGATCCCGCGATTACATGATTTTACGTACTCACTAGCTAACGCAAAAATATTTTCACGTATTGATATTGGCCGTGCATATCATTTTATTTCAGTAAATCCTGCCGATGTGGAAAAGACTGCCATTATCACGCCTTTCGGCCTATTTGAATTTCCCAGAATGACATTCGGTCTAAGGAACGCTGCGCAAACTTTTCAAAGGTTTATGAACCACACAGTTCTCTCTGGTTTAGATTACGTTTACTGCTATATCGATGACGTCGCGATATTTAGTAAAAGTAAAATTCAACATGAGGAGCATTTACGAGAAGTTTTTAGTCGTTTAAGTAAATTTGGCTTAACTATTAATTTAGAAAAATGTGAATTTGGTAAAACAAAGATAATTTTTTTAGGATATGAAGTTTCCACGCAAGGCATTCGACCTCTACAGGAGAAAATGGATGCCATAAATAATTTCCCTAAACCAGTAACTATCGAACAGCTCAGACGATTTTTAGGGATACTGATATCAGACCCAAGTTCTCGCAACTTTAATCCTACCGACGACAACTGCGCGCACAATGGTTATCTGTGTTGACTTTAACGATTTAGACCTAGTAGAAGAAATGGACTTCCTTCCATATGTATATAAGGATTTCTCTATTGACGATCAGCTGCTTATGTTTGATCTTATTCGTAAACTTGAAACTGCTAAGAATTTAAAATTAATGGATCGATTCAAATTAGTCTATGAAAATATTTATAATGAAACTTTTGCTTTACCGATCCCTAATGACCTCCCAGTTTATAACACTCAAGAAAGTAGTAAAGAAGAAGACGATGATTATTACACTTATCCTCTATCTAGCAGAATCATTAATTTATCTCTGAAACGTGGTAGCACCGATGCTTGTGAAAAAGTTCAAGCACCTAAAATGATCATTGACCGTGTGCACTACAATAAGAAAGGAAATGTTCCCATTTTGTGGAACGAAGACGATGAAGGTGCTCCTTTACCTAGCCGCAGAGCACGTCCCATCGCTATGGAAACTACAGGAGATAGTTGTCTTGAAACAACCTCCAATGTAGAAACCGCAGGAGACAGTTGCCTTGAAGCAACCTCCAATGAAATTCCTATTCAGAAGATTTTAACAGGTGATGATCCAATAACAAAATCACCTTTGAGAGTTAGAAATAAGAAGAGGAAGAATCCTTATAATTTAAGAAGTCGTTCAAGAAGTCAGTTGAAGTCAAGTCATTCAAGTGACTTTGTTGATGAAGATATTGCTACTAGTAATCTCATTAATAATAAATGTATTGTATTAATTTCAGCTGTAATATTGTGTTAAGAGATGGTTACAAAAATTTTTTTTTACTTTCCCGGGTTATGTTGTCAAAGTGTTTCTTTTAAAAAGGGGGGGAGTAGTGTAACGGCATAGCGTATACTAAATGTGATTCCTGTGTAGCGTAAGCTAAGTTTGTATTACGAACGCGATATATAAGCATTGGGCAGTATGCCCTAGCGCGCTTTTTGTACTTGTCTTTTATGAAGAAACAATACACGAGTTACTCGTTGCCAGTCTTTCATTGAATCTACACCAAAGGTCACACCAAAAACTTAACACAAAAAAAGAACTTAACAATAAAAATAACAATTAACAACAATAACAACGAAAACTTTTGTAACCAACTGTGCTCAAGACAGAGATAGCGACACGAACACGACACCAATGCGAACGTGTGACCGAGACATATTACCGATACCGAGCATTGCCGAATAAGCACGAAGCTTTAGAAAGTAACCAAAAAGGGATGTCCAATACGCGTGTCTGAGGGTGTTGTTTAATCGATTTTTATTCAAATCGATTGAAATTAAATCATAAAAATATATTTATTTTCAATTTAAAAGGTTTCAAATTTTCTCAAACAGTCTTTATTCAAGTAGTCGTTAATAGATAACTAATATTTAAGTAATCATCTCTTTCAACTGAAAAAACAAAATTTTATCGTTTTTTTCTTTTTTTTTAAGTCGAAATTTCGGTTATTAACGACAAAATTCACTATATTTGTAAATCTATTTCGTTTAATATCGTAAATAAACGAAAATCAATAAGTCCTAAATAAAACTAATCGATTGCGATATTTGATTGAATAAAGGGTCGATTATGTTTACGGTCAATCTCTAGCCGAGACCACCGCCCCCCGCACGTCGCCATTTGGTTCCTAAAAAAAGTTATTGCGCAACCTTCTGCGCAAAGTTCGGACTCGCCAAGATATGTCGGCCGTATTGTACGTTATTTTTAATTTTAATTGATTGACTGATTATTATTTAAGACTGATTAGACAAGGAGAAAATTTCTATTATTTCTTTGAGATCAGATATTGATATTGTATTTCTCTAAATTATGTATCGACAGAAATGTTTAGTATCACGACATCGAAGTGAGATTTTTCATGTTTTCTTAGTTGTTAAGACGATCTTTTGTAGTTAATAATAATAAAAGCTGATTTTGCATGGTTATATTTTTTTATTTCTCATTTACCTGCTTAAATCTCTTTAACCTGTACGATATCTCTTTAACCTGTAAGGTAGTTTTTTTGAATAATTTTTTATTAGAATTTTTTTATTCCCTTAGAACAATTCGACATAAGAGAAATGCCAAGAATGCATTATAGAAAAAACCCAATAATTTATACATTTTCTCAAATTGATAAATTTATTCGAGCGGTGCCACTTTTTTGAGAACAACCCACAGAGTGTACGTGAGATGATTGATCAAGGTAATATCTTGATCAATCATCTCACGTACACTTGGTACGTCTTGGACATTTTATTGAAAAATTGATAAACTGTTAATGATTCTCTTGAAAACAATAATGATGATTTTCCCTAAAATAGTAAAGTAATCATATAGTACGAATATATTTAAAACGAAGTATACATATTTTGATCCTTACGTTTTATTTCGCACGTTTTTTTTCAATTTAATGAAATTAAATCCCAATGGGTCGATTTAACTACGATACTATTTTCCCATGGTATTCTGGCCCACGCATTCAGCCAACTTTTCCCCTACTGTTCCTACTCCGTGTAATGTGAGCGCGGACCAGAGGCCAGTTGCCCCCTAACCCAAAAAAAGGGGATAGTTGATAATACAGACTTGTTGTTACATTCAGTTCAATGTATAAGGAAATCTAAAATATGTCATAAAAAGCTCGGTCTGCATTCATTGATATATGTATGCTCAATGCTCATGCCTTCTTTAAAATAATTCATGCAAATACAAGCTTGGCCGATTTTCAATTAGGAGTTATTAAGCAGTTAATAGCAAAATAGATAGCGCCTGAGTCGGAATACTCGCTCCCGACCACTTCTCGATCCACAAGTGCACTACGATTGTCAGCACAACATCTTGCTGACCATATGCCAGAATATACAAAAGGCAAAAAATCAAGAACTTGTTTTGTATGCCAACATACAAAATTACATGAAAGACGAAGATAGATAGATACATAGAATATACTTTAATTCTCCATTCTTCTCTCTCTCTGGTGTAATTCTGGAATCTTGAAACATTACAGGTGAATGCTTCCGGTCGTTTATTCCCACTAGTTCTACTGAACAGTTCTACGGTAGAACTAATGGAATTTTTTTCTCACTTGTACTACGATGTTAGGTATAACAAAATAGTAGAACTATTGGGATTCTTTATTCCCACTTGTTCTATTGAACAGTTCCAAGGTTGAACTAATGGGAGTTTTTGTTCTCAATAGTACTACGATATACTATATTACAAAATAGTACAACTAGTGGGAGTCTCTATTCCCACTTGTTCTACCTGTTCCATCGGTGAACTAATGGGATATTTTGTTCTCACTAGTACTACGTTTTGATAAGTTCTAGAAATGGATGTAATGTGTAATTTTACACGAAGAAATGTGTTACCAAATATGTTGAAGTGAAATAGCCGAAATAATAATGAAAGACTAAAAGAATTCTTTACCTATTTTGAAAATTACTGGATGAGAGATGATTTCATTAATATATGGTGTATATATGGAGAAAGTCACCGGACAAACAATGCTGTTGAAAGATGGCATCACAAAATTAATAATGAAATTAATAAAAATGAAGGAAATATTTTACAAATATTACACATAATGATTCACTGATGTCTTCATTACGTAACCATAAAACTCTGAATTTTCCTTCTTATTCACAAACAAAACGTCGAAGACTTGAAATCGACAATGATAATTTTATAACAAATGAACAATTAAAATTAATAACTAGCGAAATTAGGGGCACTTTTTAGAAATGATTCGGTAATTAAGTAACAATGTAGAAATACAGCACTCAAAAACCATCTTCTAGTTAGATATACTAGAGGTCCTGCAATAATGCATTCTGTAAAAAAATATTAACTTTCTGCTCTCTTTCTCCATGTAAACTTAAACTGTGCCAAATTGCATACTCCTCAAAGTTTTTGCTTCACGTGTTAATATAGATGGATATAGATGTAGAACATTTGACATTTTTATATTACAACTAGCTGACCCGCGCAACTTCGTCTGCGTCACATAAGACAGATAGAGAACATAATAAAAATAATGTTATATATAGTCTTCCTCAAGAAATGGGCTATTCAACACTAAAAGAATTGTTTGAACCAGTAGTTTCTGAGATTAGCGCGTTCAACCAAACAAAAAAACTCTTCAGCTTTATAATTTCTTTTACATAATCAATGTGTCTTAAATAAATATTATTACAATATTTACCATTATATAAACAATGTGTCGTGTCTTTTAATTAATAGTGTTGTAATGTTTCCAGTAATATCTAAGTGTCTTTTAAACCTAATATTGAGATACGACTAGCATATTTGGTAACACATTTCTTCGTGTAAAACTATACTTTACTTCCATTTCTAGAACCTATCAAAACCTAGTACTAGTGAGAACAAAATATCCCATTAGTTCTACCGATGGAACAGGTAGAACAAGTAGGAATAGAGACTCCCACTAGTTGTACTATTTTGTAATATAGTATATCGTAGTACTAGTGAGAACAAAAACTCCCATTAGTTCTACCGTGGAACTGTTCAGTAGAACAAGTGGGAATAGAGAATCCCAATAGTTCTACTATTTTGTTATACCTAACATCGTAGTAAAAGTGAGAAAAAAAATTCCCAGTAGTTCTACCGTAGAACTGTTCAGTAGAACTAGTGGGAACAAACGCTTCCGGTGAGGGAGCGCCTCAAGATGGAACAACGAGAATCTTAAATGTTTTAATTGAAAAGTACAAGATATAGAACAAACTGCTCTTTCAGATTTTTAAACTAACAACTCTTGCATCAGGAAACGAGAATCAAAAACCTTTTTTTATGAAAAGTACATACAAAATAAACAATTGCTTTTTCTAATTTCAGTACCAACGATTTCTTGATGAAACAACGAGAATTTTAAATCTTTTTAATGATGAATACAAGATATTCAAGCGACTGCTCTTTACAAATTTCTAAACCAACGATTTTTAGATGAAGCAACGAAAATCCTTTGGTGCGACAAGTACAAAATAAAACCCTCGCTTTTTTACTTTTTTAACGAACTATTCTTACATGAAGCAACGAAAATCCTTTTGTATGACAAGTACAAAATAAACAATACCATTTTTGCTTTTTAAACCAACCATTCTTAGATGAAGCATCGAAAATACTTTTGTATGACAAATATAAAATAAACAATTGCAATTTTATTTTTTTAAACGAACCATTCTTACATGAAGCAACGAAAATCCTTTTGTATGACAAGTACAAAATAAACAATACCATTTTTGCTTTTTAAACCAACCATTCTTAGATGAAGCATCGAAAATACTTTTGTATGACAAATATAAAATAAACAATTGCATTTTTATTTTTTTAAACGAACCATTCTTACATGAAGCAACGAAAATCCTTTTGTATGACAAGTACAAAATAAACAATACCATTTTTGCTTTTTAAACCAACCATTCTTAGATGAAGCATCGAAAATACTTTTGTATGACAAATATAAAATAAACAATTGCATTTTTATTTTTTTAAACGAACCATTCTTACATGAAGCAACGAAAATCCTTTTGTATGACAAGTACAAAATAAACAATACCATTTTTGCTTTTTAAACCAACCATTCTTAGATGAAGCATCGAAAATACTTTTGTATGACAAATATAAAATAAACAATTGCAATTTTATTTTTTTAAACGAACCATTCTTACATGAAGCAACGAAAATCCTTTTGTATGACAAGTACAAAATAAACAATACCATTTTTGCTTTTTAAACCAACCATTCTTAGATGAAGCATCGAAAATACTTTTGTATGACAAATATAAAATAAACAATTGCATTTTTATTTTTTTAAACGAACCATTCTTACATGAAGCAACGAAAATCCTTTTGTATGACAAGTACAAAATAAACAATACCATTTTTGCTTTTTAAACCAACCATTCTTAGATGAAGCATCGAAAATACTTTTGTATGACAAATATAAAATAAACAATTGCATTTTTATTTTTTTAAACGAACCATTCTTACATGAAGCAACGAAAATCCTTTTGTATGACAAGTACAAAATAAACAATTGCATTTTTATTTTTTTAAACGAACCATTCTTACATGAAGCAACGACAATCCTTTTGTATGACCAGTACAAAATAAAAAAATGCATTTTTATTTTTTTAAACGAACCATTCTTAGATAAAGCAACGAAAATCCTTTTGTATGACAAGTACAAAATAAACAATAGCTTTTTTACTTTTCTAAACGAGCCATTCTTAGATGAAGCATCAAAAATCCTTTTGTATGACAAGTATGAAATAAACAACTGCATTTTTATTTTTTTAAACGAACCATTCTTACATGAAGCAACGAAAATCCTTTTGTATGACAAGTACAAAATAAACAATTGCATTTTTTTTATTTTTTTAAACGAACCATTCTTACATGAAGCAACGAAAATCCTTTTGTATGACAAGTATAAAATAAACAATAGCTTTTTCACTTTTCTAAATGAACCATTCTTAGATACAGCAACGAAAATCCTTTTGTATGACAAGTACAAAATAAACAATTGCTTTTTTACTTCTTTAAACGAACCATTCTTAGATGAAGCAACGAACATTCTTTTGTATGACAAGTACAAAATAAAACCCTCGTTTTTTTACTTTTTCTCATTTCTAAACCAACGGTTCCCAGATAAAACAGCGTGAATATAATACCTTCTTAATGACCAGTATAAAATAAACAACAGCTCTCAACGGAGCAACGAAAATCTGTAAACCTTTTTAAAGACAAGTACAAATTTTAAATTCTCAAATCAAACACTAAAAAAACGAAGAAGCTGATATCGATAATAACCGTTTTATCTTGTCATCAGCCTAGTCTTGAAAGTCGCAATTAGCGAGTAGACGTAGCAAATTAAAAGGTGTGTTTTTGTAACTGATTTCTCGCCGATCGTGTGAACAGACAGCTATCAACGATTTATACGTAAGTATCTCTTTTACGCAAATAGGACCTTAAAATCTTTGTACGGTTTTTGAGCGAAAAAATCGTTGACAGAAATTCGCTTCCTCGTGGGGCAGGAACCTTACAGTAACGTAACATAACATCACGCCTGCAATTCTGAAGGGTTAGGCAAAGGTGTACCTAATAGTACACCCGCATTTCGCCAGTTATATTTAAGTCCCATGTAATAGGAGGCGAGCCTATTGCTATCAACCGAGCGCAGTTCCAGAGTCCGTGCCTGCTATTAAGAACTTCTTGATGGAAAAACCCAATATCTCTGCCCGACCCGGGAATCGTACCTTTTGCTCAGCAGTCGTGCTTGCGACTACTACACCAAGTAGGCCCTATCAGGAACCTTATAGTAATAAATTAAAACAGGTTACTCTTAAAATTAATTGATTCACATAAAGAGACAAATTAAAAAGAAAATGTTTATTTACAAAATGAGATAATTTTACAAAATCTAGGAAAATTTAATATACACGCGCGAACATAATAATCGGCACAGCGTACAATCAAAATACCACTGTCTACCCAATACAATACTTTTTAAATGGCAGTGTTCACAACTTAATAACTAAGTACAGCCAATTGTTATTCTTATAATTTACCAGAGTGAAATTAAAAACATGAAAGGAATTGTGAAAATCATTACTCACCTAAATCTAAATTTTGTTCATAGTGTATTTATAAAAAAGACTAACAATTTGATCGACTCTTTTACACAAGGTCAAAATAACTTAGCGAGTGAAACTACGCAAAGGTGGTTTTAATGTATACAAATAAATAACTTTGAAGTGACTGTTTGTAATATCAGAATAACAGCTTTTTACTGAATGCGTATGAAAATATATACGGCACTTTTACAGAAACACATTTTTTTCTTTAAATTTTTGTCTGTCGGTCTGTTTGTTTCGGCTAATCTCCGAAACCGCTGGACCGATTTTGGCGGAACTTTCACAGGCAGACAGCTGATGTTATATCGTCTTATTTTTATTTTAGAAAAACAATTAGGGCTCCCTGAAAAAAATTAAAAGCCTTGAAATTGTTTACAAAATCCGATTAAAAAACGGAAGTAATATTTATTTATAGTAATTTCACGCGAACGGAGGTCGCGGGCAAGAGCTAGTATCATCATCATCTGCCTAGCCTTTTCCCAACTATATTGGGGTCGGCTTCCAGTCTAACCGGATGCAGCTGAATACCAGTATTTTACATGGAGCGACTGCTTATCGGACCTCCACAACCCAGTTAGTCTGGGTAATACGATACCCCTTGGTAAGACTGGTTGTCAGACTTTTTTGGGCCACTGACTGCCTAACGACTGTTAAAGATCTACAAATGACACCCGGGAACCACGGCTTAACGTGCTTTCCGAGGCACGGAGGAAACTCGGTATGTAATGGGTGGTCACCCATCCACAGACCAACCTAGGTAAGCACGGCTTAACCTAAAGATCGACCCGAGCGGCTGTTAGTATTTAGCCACGAGCTCCTCAAGAACAAGAGCTAGTATCTAAATATTAAAAAACAACTATTTCTTTGTTGATAGCCTATATTGTCCCAGTGCTGGGTAAAGGCCTCCTCCAATTCCCTCCATGAACTTTTTTTTCTTCTAAATATACTAGTTTCCATATGTATTGATTAAGGGAGTGAGGGGGCGCAAAAATCTAATCGCGTCTGCAGAGTTTCGCAAGCTATTTCAATTTGACCCTAAATTCTTACAACATGAAAAGTTGACATAAAAATAGCATAGCATAGTGCAGTAGAAAATGTTTGTTTATGACTGTGAGCCTACTGCCATTCTTACTTCGTGCTGACTAAGGCTGCCTGTCCACCGGAGCGGAGCGAGGCTGTGGAGCGGAGAAACGGAGAAATATTAACCAATAGGATTGCATACTGGAGTGGAGCGGAGATTTTATGCAATCGTATTGGTTGATATTTTTCCGTTTCTTCGCTCCGCAGCTTCGCTCCGCTCTGGTGGACATGCAGCCTAAGTTCCGACGCCTGCGTTGTTTATCTGTGTCTAAACAGCATTCAAGAACGATCAGTGTCATCATTGTTGTAAAATATAACACATCTTATGTTGATCGTGTTCAGTTTCATATGAGAAATTCACCCGTAGATAGTTTCAAACTTTGTCAAGTTTCAATTAACGTTAACGTCAAAAGCGGTGGAGCAATCAAGGCTATCGTTTTTGAGTTCACCAGATGGCGCCACTGGCGAGTAAGGTTTTTGTAATTAATTCAATTTTATACCTTAAAGTACCAATAACTTCAAAAAAGTTTATTTTATCGCGTATAACAACATGTTGTAAAACTGAGATACATATTTACAATATTGTCCCTAAAATTAGCAAGCATGACACATTTCAAAATCTTTCTGCCTCACAAGTACTAACAAATTAGATCGTAACTTGCTACATAAAATTTTCAAGTCATAATTAATCAGAAATGGCTCAATCTTGACCACAATCGTGAATATTAGTAAAAATACGTGATAAAAAGTGCGCACCGGCCGAACACTATACGACATCTGACATTTCTAAAGACCTTACTCTACACGAACGCCTCTAGCGGCGAATTCATGCGCTATAGCCCTCATTACAAGGATGACAAACAAAACACATTCCTGTATGACGAAAAACATTGCGTTGACACCACTAATATAATTCATTAAGGGAGAAGCGCCAGGGTAAGCCGCAAAATTCAAATTTCCTTACGTTTTTTGCAATTAGCAGGTCAGTGTTAGGTTGGATGATTAGCGGCCGTAACAAATATGGCTTTACAGAGTTATAATCGTAAAAGTTATCAATACAACCTCTTTAAGTTCATTTAATCCCAGTGAATGACTATTTCATGATGATTAAAATCTAGATTTTCTTATTGATGATTTCAACAATTATAATTATGTAAATACATGCGTATAAATTGCAAAAAAAGTAACCAAATTTGAATTTTGCGGGCTACCCTGGCGCTTCCAACTTAATGATTAAAACCAGTGCAGTACAGATAACCTAAATATTTACGTCCCTAAAAGTAACACACATAAAAACACAAGCATGCCTACATCCGTGTAGGTATTTCATGACGAAATAATATTGTGAACTGACCGACGGACTATACATTATTGTGAAGGAATAAAATCAATATTAAATAAAGAAAATTAATGTGATTATCGTATAAAAAAAAAAAACAATAATTCCCGATATTTGAGGTATTCAGAATATCTCCACAGATTGTTCAATCCACGAAGACACCCCATTTTTACCAAGCCTGGGGAGGGTCTCTATGTTTGCATCAAATATTTTATTTCAATTTATACTTTAGTGAAAACCAAAGAAACGGTGCATGGACTGAGAAAGAAAGGAGGTGTCTGATGAGATGACGAGTAATAGAGAAGTATGGAAGAAGAAGACATGCTGCGCCGACCCCAAATGAATTGGGATAACGGCAAGAGGATGATGACGTTAGTGTGTGTGTGTGTGTGTTTGTTATAAATTACATATTGATGTAACAAAAAATATTGCAATGTTTGCTTAATTATTATATACCTACCGTTTTGGCCATATTGTAATTATTTTTGTAATTCAATTATTTCAATAAACAAATTCAATTCATAAAAAAAATAGAGACCATCAAAACACATATTTGAGTTAGATACGAGCTAACATTTAGGATAAAAAAGCAACAATATCACCCTGTTTTAAACAAATTAATATCAAATCTCACAACTTATAGCTAGCTTGCTTGATTCGGCTACTTAATGTAACTTATCGAAGCTTCACAGTCAGTGCAGTGAATTATCATAATTATACAGTACATTATCATTTTAAAAAAATCGCGCCAGCTGATTTTAAAAAAAAAATACCGATGAATAATTTCTATGTGGGGGGTTCAGAATAGTGGACTGAATACGTGTTTAGTTTGAGAGTCGGTGTTCCCTCCCACTCTGTATTAAAATGTTAAAAATAGGATAGCAAAAAATCAAGCCTATATTCCCCAAATGGCTCTGCACAGATGTGTTAATGGAGGTTACAATATTGCAGTGAATAATTTACGCTATCCTTCTGATCCCAACAATTGGTGACCCCGACGAGATCTGGTTGAGTGACCAGTCGAACGACACCACGAGACGACTCGAACTAGAGCCGACACCGACCGTGGCGGACGTCGGTGTCCCGCACGAGCTCAAGTCGTCTTGTCCGTAAACAAGGATCATCTTTAGACAGACTCAAAATTTGATTATTGATCGTACCAGTGATATTTAAAGCTAAGCGCGTATTAGAGCCGCACCGGGCCGGAGCATGTCGCATTACAACAATTAAGCGCGAAGCAGGCCGCCGTCGCCTGTTGCGTCTTTTTATTATTAATTTACCTCTGATTTTACAGTACAGTTACCTTTATTGTCGTTGCGATAAGGTTTATGTTAGAGTGTAAAATAATGATGAAGGGACTGCAGTGTGCGATGGTTCATTTAAAATGTTAGAAATTCATATAGGAGGGTTTTTGCCAGACGGTGCGTCACGCCCAAATCTGTGTCAGCCTATGGCAGAAACCGGGAATAATAATTTGAAACAGAAGTTCATGTGATGTATGATTTTGTGATAACATAAAATTCGTTAGAATAATTTTATACAAATAAAAATATCAAATAGATACTTTATAAATAAATGGTAATGAGTTCTGTTTAAGGGGTTTGTGGTTAAGGGTATGCCACGAAGTACAAAATGTTTTAAGTTTTTTGCAAATTGCAGCTCTGTGATTTTGATCAACATACGACTAGTTGATCAAAATGTGATGAAACCTTTAATAAAATTATTCCATCATAAAATGGTGGCTTGCACGTTTTTAGAAGTTTCCTCCATGCATAGTCACAAAAAAAAACCGCAAGTTCGAAGAAAAATTTAATTGCGAAGGGGTGCTCGGATTCTATGCTCTTTGAATTTAGCACGCTACCTTAAAGCGCAGGCCACACCGCCAGCTGGCGGGCGGGGCGAGCGAGGCGAACGATGCCCTTTTCATACTTCGTTCGTCTCTTTCGATAGTTCGCGGTGTGAACCAAAGTATGAAAACAAGTGAAACGATGCGTCGTTCGCCCGCTCCGCCCGCCCGCCAGCTGGCGGTGTGGCCTGCGCTTTAAGCATTCGACTTCGGTTTAGTCAATACAATGAAAAATAAACCTTACGTTCATCACACAGACTGCACATCTTCTAGTAATGCAGCATCACCTAACTTAAACATTAGCATACCAATTAGCAAATACGTAATTATTACAAAAAGACAAAATATAATGTCATTTGTGATTCTTCTCAATTTCATGAACCATTCATTCACGACTAAAATACTACGGTTTTGCTTCACCTATCAAAAATGTAATTACATTCATATAATAAACTCTACTCCTTTACAGTATTTCATACGCATCTACAAATAATGGGATTTAATTTCAGTCCATATTACATTAAAAAAAAATCACTGCCATAAATGGAATCATAGTAGTCTAGAAAAAGTAGACACAATAACTTCGGCATTTTTTTATGTATTCCTTCAAAATGCCTGCCGCGGCAAGATTACTTTAGTACCTTTTCGAAACAGTCTAACTAACACCCCAAACCAAATAGCCACCACATTCGATGTTGCCTGATTTTAAAAACAATATAAAAAACCCGCATTTAATTTATTTTAGAACTATAAAATGTACATATAATTTAGCTGTCATGAGTCAAAAAATACGCTAAAAACGCCGTACACAAAATACAAAAAAAAAATAACGTCGGATTTGTTCATTTTAAAATCCGTACATCTGGCAACACCGAGAGTGGCCGAATTCAAAACGACCGCAAAAGCGTATTGTCTACATAATCCTACGTATAACTACTGTCAGTCTTAGCTCAGTGATCTGCGATCGTATCGGTGGCGACCTCATGGGCGATCTCACATGTGATCTCGATAAACGCCGCGTTCTCTTTTTGGTCACGAAAAAACTTTGACAGCCGTTGTTTTTGAATATCATTATAACTTTTATTTGTTAACCTTACTTCGTCTAAGAGTTTTAACACAGCCTTGTTATTAGGAGACACTTTGTCCGCATGTTTTAAGTCCATGAGAGCGTCGTCATAGTTTTTAAGGGCGTAATTCGCTTGACCGCGCCTGTACAGAGCCTTTTCATTCCTCGCGTCTATTTCTAGTACCTGTGAAAAATAAAGTCGGTATTAGCAATCTAGAACAATTATCTTCTGTGACATGAGAATATAGTGCCTTACAATAGTAATAACAACAGAAAAAAGGGATATTAGCTTCAGTCTGTTTAGTGAATTTGAGATTTAGAAAAAGATGGGATTTATACAAGGTGTAAACGGTCCCTTCACGAATTTGTCAACCAAGCATTTTGAACATCAATCAAACAATATATTTTTGCCGGTTTACGTTAGGACTCAATTTAACGCACTCAAAACATTGTGCTGATGAATACATTGATCAGTACAGGGGTCATGGAGGTTTCTGAAGTAAAGTTATAACCAGTGATCGGATAATCGGATGCATATTTACCTAAATTTCATTTTTGGTTAGGAAATTATGGAAGCGGCTTTTTAAAACATATTTTATTAAATATAAATCCCGGGATTCCAGAAAATTCGGGAATTCGAAACTAGTCTGTAACATGGTGAGGAAACGTCGTCTTTAGCATGTGGGATTTATTTTAAAAAAACAGGGGGATTACATAATTATTAATGTGTATTTACTTAAAGTTAATTTTAAAATGAACAATAGGAACTTCCTTCGGGTACCTGCACACAAGAGGAATATAATTTGATTTTATTACCCGATTTGATTCTATAATAAAAACAGTAAATTTGTTGATTCCGAAATCTCGGGATTTTTTCGATACAAAAGTGCATTCCATAATAATTTGCCAACACCTCAAACTAAGTAAATATTCCTACACCCGATTTGATTCTTTAGTAAAAAAAACTAAATTTGTCGATTCCGAATTCCCGGTATTTTTTGATACAAAAGTGCATTCCATAATAGCCAACACCTACACTTTAGGTAAATATGCATCCGATTATCCGATCACTGGTTATAACATTAAAAACTTGTAAAAAAGTTGGTACTTTGACCTCCAATATCTCCGTAACTACAAGGTATGGTCCAGAACAAAAAATGATCGAAATGAAGCTGAGAACAAGTGGACTTTTCGCTTCGTTAAGGGTCTGTATACACTAATTAGAGTCATGTCTGTCACTCACACCCAATGGGTGTAAAATACCCTTAACTAACATCAGCACAATGTTTTGAGTACGTTACATTGAGTCCTACAATAAAACGTGATTTTTCACCTCAAAAAAACCAACCTGAGAATCGAATCCAACACATCATACTCAGGAATCGCTCTGACGACCAATATACAAACGGGACACGTCAATATATAACTGAGCAACTTACCGCCGTACTGTACTGAACAGTAGACCTATAATCCTCTAACTTCATGTAGCATGCCGCCATGTTGAGGTAGCATTGTGATACGTATGTTGTTCTTATTTCTTGTACTGGAAACAAAAAAGAACATCTTACAGTTACTATGACACAGGGAATTTTAATGTGAGGCCTGGTGTAATCAATATAATAGGGATGTTTCCTGTGTAAAAAAATATGATTCTATTTAGTGTCAGTTAGATTATCGAAAAATATTGGATACGTATTTTTTGTTTTATCAAATCAATAAAAATTGACGAAGATAAAACGCATCAAAGATCATGAGTGGGGGGGCCTGTGACGTCACTTTTCGGTAAAAAGTCAGTACACTTTACTTGCAAGTATGACGTCACACGAGTTTTCGACGCACTGTATCGTCTTCATTTTTAGTTTTCGTGAAAATAGAAAAAATACGTGTCCAATATTTTTTGGAAATCTATCTGACGGACTAATTAGATTTTTTCAGGAAACATCCCTATTATATCGGTGAATTTTTATAACAATAAATCATCATTCTCTTGCCCTTATCCCGATTCATTCGGGGTCGGCGCAGCATGTCTTCTTCTTCCATACTTCTCTATTACTCGTCATCTCATCAGACACCTCGTTTCTTGCCATATCATTCTTTACACAGTCCATCTGTCGTTTCTTTGGTCTTCCTCTACTCATATACCCATCCACATTCAAACTCTCCTCACGACATTTTCCTCATTCCTCCGCATCACATGCCCATACCACGACAACCGATTAACACACAACTTTTCAGTCACCGGCGCCACTTTCAGACTTTCTCTTATTTACTCATTTATTATTTTATCCATTCGCGTAACACCACACATCCCCCTTAGCATTCTCATCTTCGCCACATGCAATTTTTTAACAATAAATATATAATATTATTTTAATGATACTTATAGTGGAGCCTCTTTAACTCGTTGTAAATTTCGAGTTAACGATTCTTCGACGTATCGAGGACTTCGAGATAAGGAGTGTTTAAACTGTTAATTTCGACTTATAAAGGCATAATGTTCTACTAACTGTTGCCCGCGACCTTCGTTCGCGTGAAATTATTATTAAAAAAAAATACTTCCTTTTTTTAATCCGATTTTGTTACCAATTTCAAGGTTTTAATTTTTTTGCACGGAGCCCTAATTCTTTTTCTATATTACACCTTATAACATCAGCTATCTGCCAGTAAAAGTCCCATCAAAATCGGTCCATCCGTTTCGGAGATTAGCCGGTTTGTGGACAGACATGTCTGTCTGTTTGTGGACAGACAGACCAAAACTGCAAAAATGTGTTTTTGTTATAAGTGCCGTATATATTTTCATATGCATTCAGTATTCATTCATTCATTTCAGCCGAAAGACGTCCACTGCTGGACATAGGCCTCCCCCAAGTGTCGCCACATTGACCGGTCCCGTGCGTCTCGCATCCAGCGGATCCCTGCAACCTTTACGAGGTCATCGGTCCACCTAGTGGGAGGCCTTCCAACGCAGCGTCTTCCGGTTCGCGGTCGCCACTCCAGAACTTTTCGGCCCCATCGGCCATCCGTTCTGCGAGCAATGTGCCCTGCCCACTGCCACTTAAGTTTGGCTATTCTTCGGGCTACGTCGGTAACTCTGGTTCTCTTGCGGATCTCCTCATTTCTGATTTGATCACGCAAGGAAACTCCGAGCATAGCCCTCTCCATTGCCCTTTGGGTGACTTTCAGCCTTCTGATGAGGCCCATTGTGAGCGACCACGTTTCGGTCCCGTATGTAATCACTGGCAACACACACTGGTCATAGACTTTCGTCTTGAGACACTGCGGTAAGTTGGACGAGAAGATACCACGCAACTTCCCGAACGCTGCCCAGCCGAGTCGGATTCGACGATTGACCTCTTTCTCGAAGTTAGACCTACCTAACTGGACCGTTTGTCCCAGGTAGACATAATCGTCTACAACTTCGAGTGTAGAGTCTCCGATCTTGATAGGAGTGGGTGTTACATGGGCATTCAACATGACTTTGGTTTTGTCCATGTTCATTTTAAGACCCACTCTTTCGGAAGCTCTACTGAGGTCATCGAGCATTGTACTGAGGTCCTCCATGGTCTCAGCCATGACCACTATATCGTCGGCAAACCGAAGGTGAGAGATGTACTCGCCATTGACGTTGATGCCTAGCCCTCTCCAGTCCAGAACCTTGAAGACATCCTCCAGTGCAGCGGTGAACAGTTTCGGAGATATGACGTCTCCCTGTCTTACACCTCGCTGCAGAAGGATAGGTTCCGAGGTCTGGTCCTGAAGTCGGACTGACATGGTGGCGTTTTTGTACAAACTCTTCAGCACCTCGATGTACCGATAGTCGATTTGGCACCGTTGGAGAGACTGCAGTACAGCCCAAGTCTCGATCGAATCGAAGGCTTTCTCGTAGTCCACAAACGCCAAGCAGAGAGGCAGGTTATACTCTTCGGTCTTCTGTATAACCTGGCGCAGCGTATGTATGTGGTCTACGGTGCTAAAGCCTTTTCGGAATCCGGCTTGTTCGGGAGGCTGAAAATCGTCAAACCTGCGCGCGAGACGATTCGTGATGACTCTTGAAAACAGCTTGTAGACATGGCTTAGAAGTGAGATGGGCCTATAGTTCTTCAGCCGGGCATTGTCGCCCTTTTTGAAGAAGAGTACCACCACACCCCTGCACCATGCCTGCGGCGTTTTCCCCTCGAGTATGACGGAATCAAACAGCTTCTGAAGGGTCTTAAGTACCGGTTTTCCACCTGCCTTCAGGAGTTCAGCCGTAATTCCGTCCTCACCCGGTGCCTTGTTGTTTTTAAGCTGTTTCAGAGCCATCCTAATCTCGTACAGGCTGACATCCGGAATGTCTTCGGTATAGTGTCGGGTCAGTCTAGCTCTTGGGTCGTTAGCTAGATTTGCAACGGGTTTACTGGTTGAAGTGTACAACTGCCCATAAAAACTCTCGATCTCCCTCAGCAGCTCCGGTTTGGCGGATACGATCCTGCCATCGTCGGTCTTCAGTTTCGTGAGCTGGCTCTGCCCAATAGCCAGATCTCTTGAAAAAACCTTGGAGCCTTTATTCCGCTCAATAGCGTCTTTAATACGCTCGGTATTAAAGCGGCGGAGGTCGCGTTTCAAGGATTTAGAGATCCGTCTATTGAGCTGCCGGTACTTCCACGCCTCGTCTGAAGACTGCAGGATCATCTCGCGCCGCTCCTTCATGAGCTCGAGAGTATGATCAGAGAGTCTTTTGTTCTTCTGTGCACGACGTGTCTTGAAGAACTTAGACCCAGTCGTATGGACAGTTTCCACGAACCCATCGTTGCATTCGTCCACTGAGCTTCCTAGGCACTCGAAACGATTCTGGAGTTCAAGCTGAAAGCTCTCGGGGTTTTGGATCTGGATTTGTGCTGGACGGAGCGTACACTTCATCAGTCGAGACCTTTCAAGCTTTATATTGATGTTCAATGTGCCTCTTACCATGCGGTGATCGCTCCCGGTTTTCACCGAATTGATCACAGAGACATCATTGAACATTTGCTTCTTGGTTGACATGATGAAGTCAATCTCATTTTTAGTTGCACCATCGGGACTCTGCCAGGTCCACTTCCTGTGCTCACGCTTTCTGAAGAAGGAGTTCATCATATAGAGGCCCTCCTTCTCCATAAAACTAGCCAGTTGGTGACCCCGGTGGTTCCGACGTCCAACCCCAAATTGCCCCACCTGCAGCTCATCCCCGTCTCGTTTGCCCAGTTTCGCGTTGAAGTCCCCCATGACAACGGTGAAGTGAGTTTTGAAACCATGCAGGGCTTTAGAGATATCCTCATACATGGTCTCCACTTCGTCGTCGGGGTGTGCCGAGGTCGGGGCGTAGACCTGTATGACCTTCAGCGAATATCTTGAGGATATTCTGAGTATAAGGTACGCCACCCTGGTCGACACACTCTCGATCTTCACCACGTTATTCACGAGGGACTTGTGGACGATAAACCCAACACCACCCTGGGACTGCCGGTCACCCTCTCGGAAATAGAGCAGGTTGCCGGATTTCAGGATTATCGTATCCTCCCCCTCTCTTCGGACTTCAGATAATCCCACAATACTCCATCGCAGCCTGCTCAATTCCTCTTCGAGTTCCGTTATCTTCTCGTCGTTCCGGAGTGTACGCGTGTTGTATGTTGCCAGGTCAAGTCGTCGGTATAGGCAGCCTGATCCCGTCCGGAGATTCTTCGCACCCCTTGCCACGCCGTAACCTCGACCGCTACCATAGTCGAGGGTAGACGGGCTGCCGGGTACTAGGGGCCATTTCTTGGTTGCGCTCATCATTGGGGGGGTTTTGCCATAATCGCCACGCTTGGCAGGCGGGTTGGCGATCGCAGTACGGTTGTTAGATACCGCAGAGAACGCTGCTGCCCATTCTCTGGTAAGTCCCTTAGTCGCCTCTTACGACACCCACGGGAAGATATGGGATGGTGCTATTCTTTTACGTCCGACACCATACGGAACATTGCATTCAGTAAAAAGCTGTTATTTTGATATTACAAAGAGACACTTCAATTTTATTTGTTTGTATAGAGTATAGATAAGTAAGATATTACATGACTGTCTAGACAGACAGGCCCGAGGATAATAAGCATCATTAATGTACATTGTATCTAAGATCTAGGGCACCCAGATGAGACGAAAATGGGTCAATATCCTAATTTAGTACACTTTTATATGTAGAGAAACCTTAACTCGTCATAATATTTTCTTATTCGGTCACAATGTCCTCTGATTGATCTAATAATTGAATAAAAACCACTGTTGCTTGGTTCACTATTGCTTGTTCGGGATTCGCATAAATAAAATACGTGTTGTTTGAATGCAAGTATATTGGCTTTTAAAGACGACGGAGGAGCTCGTGGCTAAATAATAACAGCCGCTCGGGTCGATCTGTAGGTTAAGCCGTGCTTGCCTAGGTTGGTCTGTGGATGGGTGACCGCCCATTACATACCGAGTTTCCTCCGTGCCTCGGAAAGCACGTTAAGCCGTTGGTATCGGCTGTCATTTGTAGATCTTTGACAGTCGTTAGGTATTCAGTGGCCCAAAAGTCTGACAACCAGTCTTACTAAGGGTTATCGTATTACCCAGTACTAACTGGGTTGTGGAGGTTAGATAGGCAGTCGCCCCATGTAAAATACTGGTATTCAGCTGTATCCGGTTAGACTGGAAGCCGACCCCAATATAGTTGGGAAAAGGCTAGGCAGATTATGATGCTTTTAAAGACGACATGAGATAAACATATAGCTAGGTATGTGGATATGTGGCTTGTGTAGCTACAGAGACAATTCTCAATCTCACAGTAATGTTTTCTGTTACCGAGTCTTTGGCGTTTGTACAATATTGGATCACATGGAAACATCCCGATGTTACCCACAATGGCCAATGGCACATGGCCTACAGGTAGTTGTTCCGGGTCTGGCTGTTTGTGTATGTGAGTTTAAATGTTTGTAAACGCATCAACGATACAGGAGAAATTCCTAGTGTGTGGAAACGTTATTTAAAAAAAAAAAACCTTAAATTTAAATACCTCCATGGTATCTGTACTATTCAATGCATCCATCAGCACAATGTTTTGATTGCGTTACATTGAGTCCTTCCACAAACTGTGATATTTCACCCCAAAAAAAAAAGTCGTTTCTCAGCAATAATTTTCGCGAAGAGTACTTAGTTTAACCTTTTGACCGCCATAGTCACATATACATGACAAGCAAGCGCGTGCCCTGTACGCCAAACGACACAAATGTGTAGTAGGTGAAATTGAGGCTTGGCGTGGAGGTCACGCGTGTACGTTTATGCTCTGGCGGTCAAAAGGTTAATGAACAGAAAGCTTAGTTGATGGCTTCCTGAAAGGAACCTTGTTACTTGTTAAAGAAGTGGGAGCCTAGTGGTGTGACAGTCGGACTGCCAAGTCATAGTTCAAGTTCGAACCCAAGACTTGCTTCAATGATGGAAAACATCGTGAGGAAACCAGCATATCTGAGATATATTTCTCAACGGCATGCAAAGTCAAGTCAGAGTCCCATGGGTGGCATAAAAATTCTCGACACCAGCCGCCGTAGCATGACCACCGTAGACAAGGATTTCTTTGACGGAAAAATCGACAAAATGACAAATTGTGTCGACACAATGACAGATTTCTTTGCACTATCTGCCATTTTGTCGATTCTTCCGTCAAAGAAATCCTTGTCTACGGTGGTCATGCTAGGGGGCAGGCATGTGACCACTGGGACAACGAAATAGACAGTTATAATAACAGTGAACGTGCCCATAATCGCGCTTGACTTCCGAACGAGACGACGGAAGCAGAGCGGGGCGCGGGGGCCGCGAGCGGGTGCCGGCTGCGCGCGGGAATCGAGAATCGCGGAAATCGAGTGCGCTTATGGGCGCGTTCAAACAGAATAGTAATACATCATACTACACTCACTCTGTTCCTTCATATCCACGTCCTTCACTTCTTCTATCCTAAAAAAAGCATGTTCCAAATATCTGAGGCACTTCCGATACTTCCGAACAGCTCCCTTGTATTTGCCCTCGCCGAAGTAACAGTTGCCGGCGCTCTTCACATCTCTTATAGATGACATTAATTGTTCGAACTGAAATTAAAAAAATAAATTAAAAAATACTTTTTATGTAGCAGCCGTTTTTTCCAGGTAGGAAATCATCAAATGACTCCTCCCGCTCTGGGCGGAGCGGAAGGGATGTCAGACTTGTACTGACTAAAACCCACCCATGTTGGATCTTAGAAATACCAAAAAAAAAAAGAGTCGTTCATTAAATAACAAGCCGGGCTTACCCGTGAGCGTCAATGGTTTGAGTGAACCGAAATGTATTGCGGATGTATTTAAGGATCACTTTATGGTGAAATCGCCATTGGGGCCATCACGGTCATTCAGTGTGGAAGGGTCACATGGACAGGAGATAAACACTAGTTTCACAGCCAAGGATGTTCGGGGAGTTATAAAGTCAATGTCGCGTGGAAAGTCTCCTGGCCATGACAGCTTGAGCATTGAGCATTTAAAGCATGCCGGCGTACACCTACCCAGAGTTCTTGCCATGTTATATACATTTTGTATAGCACATGCGTACTTACCAGCAGAGATGATGAAGACCGTGGTGGTACCAATTGTGAAGAGTAAAACCGGTGACCTAAGTGACGTGAGCAACTATAGGCCAATCTCACTAGCCACAGTGCTAGCTAAGGTTCTTGACGGTTTGCTTAATACACAGCTTGACCGGTATGTAGTCACGCATGATAACCAATTTGGTTTTAAACCGGGACTGTCTACTGAGTCAGCTATCTTGTGTTTGAAGCAAACTGTCAAGTACTACTCCGATAGGAGCACACCTATTTATGCATGTTTTCTCGACCTCTCGAAAGCGTTCGACCTGGTTAGCTATGACATCTTATGGCAGAAATTGAATAACATCTCAATGCCCCTCGAACTGATAGATATTTTTAAGTACTGGTATCTTAACCAGGTCAACGTCGTTCGATGGTCGAGTACTCTGTCGGTGCCGTACAGGTTGGAGTGCGGGGTGAGGCAGGGAGGGCTGACCTCCCCAAAGCTCTTCAACTTGTACGTGAACGCACTGGTAGAGGAGCTCAGTAGTACTCGTGTCGGCTGCCATATTGACGGTGTTTGTGTCAGCAATATTAGTTACGCGGACGACATGGTGTTGCTCGGGGGCCGTCAAAATAACTCTTTTCAGAGCGTTTTGTACGTCCCTGTACACAGCCAGCCTGTGGGGGTCGTATACCCAGAAGCAGTACAACGCTCTCCGTGTTCAGTATAACAATGCGTTCAGGGTGCTGTTGGGGCTGCCCCGGCACTGCAGCGCGTCGGGGATGTTCGCCGATGCCCGTGTCGATTGTTTCTACACGACAATGCGGAAGCGGTGCACATCTTTGGGGCGCAGGCTCCGGACCACCTCCAACACTATCCTGAGCGTATTTGTGAACAGGTTTGATTGTCAGTACATTAACCATTGTTATATGATTAATGTATTGACAAACAAACAAATGACTCAGAGGCAGGTGTAAATATTCCTGCTACATTTACATTTTAAGTTAATATTTTAATTTATTTTATTTTTTATCATTTTAAATGCAATTGTAATTATTAAAATTTTGGAAATTCAATTCAAGTATGTTATGCTGTGTAATTTTTTAAATTTTCTTTCGTATGGGCGCGCATCCTGCCTGAAATAAATGATTTTTTTATTTTTTTTATTGCATTTGTGTTCAAAGTTTTAATTTTCCCAATTTAATTTCCAAATGTGTTTCGATTTTTTAATTGCTATTATGACTTTGTTTATTATTTTATTTTTCTAATTTAATTTTAGTACTAAATAATGTGTTTTGATTTGAATTTTTAAATGCTACTATAACTTTGTTAGCTTAATTATACATCTCATTATGCATGCTCCTGTAAGTGTGTGTTCCTGTAAGTGAAGGAGTACGCCACGTTTTACGGTAGGACTCGATGGAAAGCACTCAAAGCATTGTGCTGATGGATGGATTGAATAGTACGGGGGTCGTGGGGGGGGTGTAAAGTAAAAATCTTACATTTAAAAGCTGTATTTAAAAAAAAACTTGTGAAAAAGTTGGAACTTTGACCCCCAATATCTCCGTAACTAGAAGGTTCCCAGGTATGGTCTAGAACAAAAAAGTGATCGCAAAGACGGGGAGAACAAGTGCCTTTCGGATATGTTAAGGGTATATTTACACCCTTTAATGTTAGTTACTTACCGTTATGTTTTCGTCCCTGTAGTCTTCAGGGTACTCGGGCAGTTTGTCAACAGTGCCATCTTGACAGCAGACGTCCCAGTCACCTGTTATGATCTCACCGCAGTCCTCAATCACACACTCCTGTCAAATAAACAACACCTTCATTGTTATCATATAAGAGTAGAGGAAGACCTAAGAAACAATGGATGGACTGTGTTAAGGATGAAAGGGCCAGAAAGGCGGTGACTGCTGAGATGACAAGTAAGGAAGTAGACATGCTGCGCCGACCCCCATTATATTGGGATAAGGGCATCGAAAAGAAAGATGATGATCATTGTTTCCGGAAAAACACCTTTTTCTTTGCTAGCAGACAGATGTTCTGCTATCCCAAACATCTGTTTGGTCGAAGAAATGGCGGAACAGACCCCCGTCTGTTCCGCCATTTCTTCGCCCCAGATCAAAACACCAAGTGGTGAAAGCCGTGCGTTCTCTGATAAATTTTTAGACCTGTGTATCCTGCTTATGCAGTTTCACTAAAATCGGTTCAGTCATTTCGAAAAACAAAGGACTTGAAAGTTTGTATGATATGCCGTAAGTCGTAAACGCTCGTTTTTCTAAATATATAAAATGTGAACTGACTGACTGACTGACTGACTGGGTGATAATTTTATCAACACACAGCCCAAACCGCTGGTCCTAAAGACTAAACTTGGAGGGTGTGTTCTTTGTGAAGAGTAAGTATCCACTAGGAAAGGATTTTTGGGAATTCCAACCCTAAAGGGGTAAAATAGGGGATGGAAGTTTATATGAAAGTCCGTCAGTTTTGAAGTTAGGATCTTCAAATTGTGTGTTTAGGCTGACGATTGAAAATTAATTTATACGCGTCTCAGCGTTTTTGATAATCCCACCCCCGACGGGTTAAAAAGGATGATGAAGGTAAGTAAGTAATCGGATATTTTTCGACATACACGCGGGCGAAGCCGCGGGCAAAAGCTAGATCTAAATAAGCGGGTTAGGGTACAATTTAAAAGTTACACGATAAAAAAAAACATTTTAAAAAGCAGTGATTACCAACATACCACCGTGGGGCGGCAATGTTCTCCATCACCGAATTTCTGTATCTCCTTCACGATGCCGATACCCGCCATTACTTCGCCGAACACGACATTGGTGCCGTCTAAGTGAGCGCACGGCACCGTTGTGATGCAGAACTGGGAACCGTTGGTGTTGGGCCGTCCACTGTTAGCCATACTTAGGACTCCTGGATCGTGCTAGACGAGAAACGATGAGGTTTTAGTTTCCTGGGATTATCACCTGCTTTTCCTCAGCTATTTTGGTGTCGGATTCCAGTCTAACCGGATGCAGCTGAAAATTAGTATTTTACATGGAGCATCTGCCTTTCTGACCTCCACAACCCAGTTAATATAATATAACCCTTGTAAAGAATGGTTGTCATACTTTCAGGTTCTAACTACTCATAATGAATGACTGTCAAAGATCCACAAATGACAAAGGCTTAACGTGCTTTCCGAGATACGGTTTCTGGGATGATTTGACCAAATTACTAGTAACGATTGAGAGCTTTGGCTCACTTAAGCGGGATAAGCGAGCATGCGTGATATTTATTTCTCTTTAATCTTTTGACCGCCATAGTCACATATACGTGACAAGCAAGCGCGTGCCCTGTACGCCAAACGACACAAATATGTGTCAAAATGGTAGGTGAAATTGTAGTTTGGCGTGGAGGGTACGCGCGTGTGTTTATGCTCTGGCGGTCAAAAGGTTAACGTATGAAACGGTAAAGCCCTATTCACACAATTATCAGTGCAATAAATATATGTATATTAAATTTAATGTGTAATGTATACTTTCAACCAACAACTGCTGGCTGACATTAATAAATCTGTATCAAATGCTTCATTAAGTACCCGAAACACTAATATCATCTTACCAAAGGGTAGCGTATTACCCAGTAATGCGTTGTGGAGATCAGATAGGCAATCGCTCCATGTAAAATACTGGTATTTAGCTGCACCAGTTCGATTGGAAGCCGCCAACCATAATATTGTTGGGAAAAGGTGAGATATGATGAATGTTCTTAAAATACCTTTAATCTAAAATTTTCATCTTCAAATGTGGGTCCATATATGCTTTCACCTCCGCTACCATCACCGTTGATTATGTCACCTCCTTGGATCATAAATTGGGTAACGGCTGAAAAAAACAAGCATAATACTTTATTACATACATACCATAACATCATCATTTCAGCCGAAAGACGTCCACTGCTGGACATAGGCCTCCCCCAAGTTTCGCCCCATTGGCCGGTCCCGTGCGACTCGCATCCAGCGGATCCCTGCAACCTCCACCAGGTCCGGTCCACCTAGTGGGAGGCCATCCAACGCAACGTCTTCCGGTTCGTGGTCGCCACTCCAGAACTTTTCGACCACATCGGCCATCCGTTCTGCGAGCAATGTGCCGTGCCCACTGCCACTTAAGTTTGGCTTTTGGCTACGTCGGTAATCCACCTACCATAACATCAGGCCTTTATTCCGGACCATACAAGTACACCCACATTTCCCAGTTATCTTTTCTATCTTTAAGTCTCATGTAATACGGTGCGGGCCTATTGCCAAAAACCCGGCGAGCATAGCTGCTATTGAGGAATTCCTGATGGCAAAACTAATAAAATAAGACTTTATCCGACTTAAGAATCGAACCCACGAACTCATCCTCAGTAGTTATAAGGGTTATACACCAGCTACTGTAACTCACTGGGTCGTCATGGCGTCACAGCCATGTCGAGCTGCCAACAAAATGCATACATATCTGTGGTGGTTACATAACGTGGCATTCTTAATCACGCAAACAACCATACATTTTGTTGGCATCGCGACCTGTCTGCGACGCCATATCGTCCTAGTAAGAAACAACCCTAAACAAGGCGTCTTAGGGAGTAGCCACACTTATCGGCTTGAATCGATCATGTATCGCCACATTTGTCGCGTTTAATTCGGTGCGGTCTCCTCGTCCACTTTTTTTAAGCTTTTATCTAATTGTCCTTGTTAGTTAGTTAGTATGTATTGGTCAAATCTTGCAACTGAATTTCAAACCAGTTCCCCCCAACCGATTGAGCTGAAACTTTGCACACACCTTTGGTTCTGGTGACATTTTTTTTTTAAGATTGACATGATTTGCTCCTGCAGCCAGGATCACCTCCTCACGAGAGAACCCTTCAACGGTTAATAACACGGCAACGAAACTTTCTATAAGCGTTCAATGTTGATAGATCATAAACAAATAATAACAATAAAAACTTGTTTTTTATTCACATTTTTTTTTAATTTACCTTTGTGAAACCGCGTGCCTCTAAAATGTAAAGGTTTCCCGTTACTCCCAATTCCTTTTTCGCCCGTACAAAGCGCTCGAAAATTTTCCGCTGTCTTTGGCACCACATCACTTCTTAACTTTATAACAATACGGCCAGCTGAAACAAAACAGATAGTCCTTAGTCGATCTATGCTAGTAGAAAAAGTGCATCAGCGCTACCCAGCGCTAAAAGACACTTCCCAAAAAAGATTGCCCAGTGATACAAGTTTGTAAATTTCATAGCTTGAATTGTAACATCCCGATCCCGTACCTTTTGGTTTCAGTGGCCTACGCACAAGACCTTTAATCAGTAGGAGCCCGGAGTTTGGAAGTCGGTGGTGTAGCACCTCTGGGCTTCAGAAGGAAGATGGAAGAAGCTGGAAGTGCTACACCTAATATGATTTCGCCCCGGTTGCCGCGGACTGCTCGCCCATCCTACGGACTGTGTGAGTGGGGGGAGTGGAGTGTTTGTGCAAACACTTGTGCACTACAATATCTCGTCTCGTCACAGAAGGAATAAAATCCTACTAATATAAATGCGAAAGTTTGTGAGGATGTATGGATGTCTGGATGTTTATTACTCTTTCACCCAAAAACTACTAACCTAATTTGGATTAAATTTGGCACACAGATAGTTTATAACCAGGATTAACACATAGGATACTTTTTATTCCGGTAGTACGATCCCGTGAGACAATTACCGAACACCACGCGGGCGAATCCGCGGGCATAAGCTAGTTCGAGATAATATCGAAATGCACAATGTAAACCAAAAATGTGTATGTAGGTAGGTATTTGGTCTCAGACATAAAAGCACCGTTATTATACACTTCGCCTTAATTTTCCAGCGTTTCTTCACAAAGACAAGGAGTAAAAGAACCCTACTAGTGAGGCCGCCACAACCATTTATTTAACTCTATCTTAATAATAAACGAGAGCTGTTTTTTTTTCAGATTTCTAAGTATTTCTCATCCAAAATACCAGGAATTCCCATAAACCTTTATGAATGAAACTATAAAAACAAGGTGGACAGTTACAAATTGTTGTTATGCTATGCTATGTATTCATGATTATGCTCCACAATGGCAATTACTACGTCATGTCGCCTGCAATCCGACCTTGTGTCACTCAATAGCCCGTATAAATCAGACCATGTCCTGTATTCACAGTTTCACACCCGCGATGTTGCGTTTTTGTTCGCGATTTTATTTTACCCTTGACCTATTTCTATACACCGTGTTTTTAGTCGTCTTACAACAGCAGCCCAGTTCATGTATCCAATGACTACTAAACATTCATAAAAAAAAATTAGGTATTTATTACATTTGAATAATTTAAAAATAAAAATTATTATTCGTTATTATGACGCATGACGTAGTTAAAACACCCTGTTGCGAGCTATGATCTACTCGACTCGTGCGCTGGATAGGTATGTTCCACCGTTTGACACGTTTACATTATTAACAGGTGTTTCATATTTTTAATATATTAATTATTTTCTTTTGTACCTATTATCTTTATAAATGGTAAAAAAAATCGCGCCTAGTGGTTTTTTATGTCGGATACATTGAGTGGACCACCTTTGTAAGACGACAAAAACTCAGCATATAACTTTCAAAAAATATTCAAAACTTACTGGCCTGTCCAATGTGTCCCTACATCTGCACATACCTACGCCGCGATTACCGTGGCCACCGACTGGGCCGATGAAACTTGATTGCAAATATACTTGAAGAATTTTATTGATTTATTGTTGTCCAAATAAATTTGCGCGCACGAAACTAGTAAACTGGCTGACTAAAAAGGACTTGTGTCTATCTTGAGCAAGGGATAAAAAATAAGACGGACCAGATCATAGATCCAGACATCAGGCCCCCCCCCTAGTCCCTGATATCTAAATATCAGACCTCTCTGGAAGGAAATTATATTTAAATTAAAGGATGCACTAAAACTACCCCCAACATTGAAAGCAGTTTGTTGTGTTTGTGAACTTTAATGTTTGGTCAAGGTATAAAGTACCAAAGAGATGTCCTTATTGTTTTAATAGCAGGATTACTAAGTTTTAACTGAAGTGCACTTTGAACATATTATTTATCATTCTTATCATCATTGCAATGCAAGAAATCTATATCAACGCTTTGACTTGCAGTGCAGCAATCTTGCATTTTTTTCCGAAATTGTTATTATTATCTGCTGATAACAAGAAAGATTGTCTCATGAAGTTTTATCTATTAACTTTCTTACCATAGAAAAAGGAAAACCTTTAATAAAATTACAGGTCCAGTATATTTTAGATAGTAAATTGAATGCCTATGCAAGATCAACATCAGATGCAGTCATTGAAAAGGGATCAATGCCATAATTACTGCAAGACACTTTTGGCGTTCAAGCAATAAGTGAAAATAATCTAACAGTCCCCTTTTTTTTCCAAATTTTAAAAATGGAACAGGTTATTTATTCAAGAAATTTTTTTTTCAAGTACCTCTTCACACACCACTCACAAAGATTCTACAGCCTTGGAAATTGAATGTTTAATAACACTCCAACAACAAACAATAGAACAATTAATTATAGTAATACATGTATCAAAGATACAAGATTGACAGTAGGTACATATAGCTATAGCACAACCTGCCTTTAGATATGCCTATGTGATTTAGTGTTGATGTATAACAAATATAGCAGAAACAAGACAACTGGGTCTTAAGTTTAAAGTATATAAAAGTAGAAAAGAAGAAAATAAAAGATGCGGGAAAAGATGGAGGTTCATGGAAGGCTCATGTCGCAAGTGTGTATGGCCCACCTTCCATCTTGCACTGCCTTCTCTGACACATACACACTTGATGACCTTATGACTGTATCAGTGAGTGTGTTGAACAGAAGTTTTGTCTAAACAACAGACAAATACTGTAAACACAGCAAGTGAAATCTTGCTCCGAACTGATCTGCACTCATAATTATAATTCTGGAATAATGTAAAATTGTAATTAAATTCGAGCTGATGCATTGTTTAAGAATATAGGCATTGAACTCGAAAATAGTATATTGTCAGATAAAAACTGAACTTTACAGAGAACTTACTGAATAATCAATAAAGTGGCAATTAAATGAACTTATTAAACAAAAAAAAAAAAAAAAAAGGAAATAAATAAATAAAATTCCAGTAATTTCTGGGAAAAAAAATGACAATCTCCACTGGTAGGTGATATATCAGTGGGGATTTCTGCAATAAATCAACTATTTTTAAACCTCAACAGGAATACAAGTAGGTAAACACATTCAATTAACAGACTGTAGGTAATCTACACTCACAAGGTCAATGCATTTATCTATGCAATTATTTGCATACTATTTAAATTATGTAAGCACTCATTATAGGTATCTTAGTTAATACTAAAATATTTTTTTATGGATTCATTCAACAATCCATATTGTGTTATTGTCCATAACATGCAGTAACTGTCTCCAGATTGTTCATTGTGAAGAACTTTATTTAATGGACACATCTTTTTTAGTTTTTCTGCCATTGTCTTTCTAGGGATAAGATTTTTTTTTTAATTTTATCTCTTTTAGTTTGGTTTATCTATAACACTTACTGTTGTATGACAAAGGATTCTTATAAAGAAATGTTGTCTCATTGTTCTAATGACCAGAATACTTAAAAGATTGGCTTTCTCTCCATGTATAATCTTAGTAAAGATTAGTCTTTACCAAGATTATACATGAGCTGGGTAGAAAATGAAGTAGGTGCCAATCTTGAAATTAATTTAGATTTCCTTTATCAGCTCAAAACCAAAGAAGTAAGCTTAGATACACCCAACAGTTAGTGTGAGTAGAATACATAGATTGACAATGAAGACACCTGCCAATTTCTCAGCCTCAGTACTATAGGTACCTACATAAGTTGATGCAATAATCGTTTACTTCCTCTACAAACACATCTTTGTAATAATTGCACAAATATAGTGCATCCTGAGTAATTATTATCAAGTGGGCTAGATCGTAAGGATTATATCAATATCAAACATACCTTGTTCTCCGTCAATCGAAATATCCAAATATACTAGCGGACTTCGTTGTGTCAGGGAAACGGGATTCATATTATTGATCAACATCGAGCACAATTTTAAATTGAACCAAGAACACTAATATTATTATTTTTATAAAACAAAATGAACAAAGAATTTCGTGAAAGCTAAGCACGTATTTAAATTGAGCATTATTATTTTATTCTATTCCATGGTAACGCGAACAAACTCAACAAATAAAATTGAATTATATTGACATTCGTCACTGGTCAACAGAACCAAAGTCAAACAACGATAACGAAGCGTGTAGCTGTGAAGCGTCAGCCATCAACCGCTCGTCATTTTCTTTGTCGAGCGACCGGTCAAAAGTGTTGCCAGCAGAGCGGGACACTACGGAGACTGTTCTCTGTGTCTCTCTCTCTTAGATTATTTATTTATTTATTTATTAAAACTTTATGCACAAGAACTGCACAATGGCGGACTTAATGCCGTAGGCATTTTCTACCAATCTACCTTAGGGTGATGCAGAGATAATATAAAGTAGGTGCAATAACAGAAAGAAAGACTAGAACATATTTATAACTAAAACATATAAGAATAAATACTTATATACATACATATAATAAACTATATAAAGTTAAGAGAGATAAACAAGAAAAACTACAACAACTTCAGTTCTGAGACGAATCTGCCAACTTCTTGCGTATATGTTCCCGAGCTTTCACTCTGAAAGTGAACTGACTGGTCACCGTCCTGATACTCTGAGGGAGCGCATTCCAAAGGAAAACCGCCTGGACAAAGAAAGAATCCAAAATAATGCAAACAAAGATGATTTTAGTAACTGTTATAAAATCAATCAGAAGCGAATTTACACGATCTCAAATTAACATGGGCGTCGGCTGAATTATTTCCAGGGGATTATTTAAAACAGCTCGAAACTTTTTGCACTCTTCCTCGGCTAAGTTAGAATTTCTTTTATCGATTCGAACAAGGAGTAATTTTGTCGATTTATACAAAAAAACCTATCAATCGACAAAAAATAGGATGTAAAAGTGAGCATAGCGAGATTGAAACTTGTAGCACTCACGTCGAACTTGATAGATTTTGTTTTCTCCTTCAAACACTGTTTTAAGCTTTCGCGGTTTACAACTAAACTTAAACTGTCACTTAAAGGATATCTTTCATGATCATGGCGCTTGCAACAGCGTCGAAATATCAGGAGCTTAAAATAATGAACAATCACGGAAGATATCCTGTGACAGTATAAGTTTTGTTTTGTCCTTTATTATAGAAATAGGGCTAATTATGCCTATTTATAAAGATAAGTTTATGAACGCAAAGACATAAGATATCTGAACGAGCGAAGCGTGCTCTAATAATTTAGGATATTCTCGGATTAATTAGGTCTCCAGTTCACAGAAACAACTGCTTTCGACTACAACTACTACTACGAACATTTTGCTTACCGAAGACCGTTACTCAGCGTTTTATCTTCTTTTAGCATTTCCAAAGAAGGTTGGTTAAGTAATAAATTCGTTTTCAAAAGTTATTATTAATGGCCTCTCTTGTTAAAACTATCAGTTTTAAATTCCTGGCTAAGGTCCTGTGAGTAATGCCTAGGATGATTTTTTTTATGAGACATGAGCGAGCGGGCTATGAACCGCTCAATTATATTTTTCATGATTAGCAACACTGTTCATAGCAGGACTAAATTATTTATACTATTAAAAGCATAAAATATATTGTTATCTCGTTTTCTCACACCTGATCACACCATTGCTGTTCTGCTGTCAATTTAATGCTAAGGCCTACAAAAAAAAATCTACTTGTTTCGTAAAAGATAATTTCACACGTATGTTTGCGGGAGATAATGTAGATATATTATTCAAAAAGTTGTGAAATTAGCGTAAGTAATTGTGTTTATCTCTTTAATATAATCTATTTAACAGTTTCAATATAAATATTAGTGAAGGAAACCTTATTTCATAAGTTTTCATGACAATCAAAACTGGTTTCGTTCAACTCATATTTGGCTACGAGTAATTTGCTAATTGTCCTGTTTCAGCTACAAAATGTCTTCTTCCGCAATATACATCTTGGATGTAAAAGGTAAAGTCCTCATCTCAAGGAATTATCGCGGTGATGTCGACCTGGGCATCATAGACAAATTCATGCCATTGCTCATGGAGAAAGAGGAAGAAGGTATGCTTACTCCGCTCCTGCAGACTAGTGAATGTACCTTCGCTTACATCAAGACCAACAACTTGTACATAGTATCTACTACAAAGAAAAATGCTAACATAGCACTTATTTTTGTGTTCCTGTACAAAATTGTTGAAGTAATGACTGAATACTTCAAAGAATTGGAGGAAGAGAGTATTCGGGACAACTTCGTGGTCATTTACGAGCTGCTGGATGAACTGATTGACTTTGGGTATCCACAAACAACAGACAGCAAGATACTACAAGAGTACATAACTCAGGAAGGCCATAAGCTTGAGATGCAGCCTCGTATACCTATGGCTGTTACAAATGCTGTGTCATGGAGGTCCGAGGGCATTAAATATAGGAAGAACGAAGTTTTCTTAGATGTTATTGAGTCTGTAAACCTCTTGGCTAACTGTAATGGCAATGTTTTGAGAAGTGAGATTGTAGGAGCAATCAAAATGAGAGTCTACTTGTCAGGCATGCCTGAATTACGTCTTGGATTGAATGATAAGGTTCTATTTGAGAGCACTGGCAGAGGTAAATCAAAGTCTGTTGAGCTTGAAGATGTGAAATTCCATCAGTGTGTCAGATTGTCTCGGTTTGAAAATGATAGGACAATTTCTTTTATTCCTCCTGATGGAGAGTTTGAACTGATGTCATACAGATTGAACACTCATGTCAAGCCTTTGATTTGGATTGAGTCTGTTATAGAGCGCCATGCCCACTCTCGAGTTGAGTACATGATCAAGGCCAAGTCACAGTTCAAGAGGCGTTCCACTGCCAACAATGTAGAGATTATAATTCCCGTCCCTGCTGATGCTGACTCTCCGAAGTTCAAGACCACCATTGGCAGTGTGAAGTACACACCTGAACAGAATGCCATAACCTGGTCTATTAAATCTTTCCCTGGAGGCAAGGAGTACTTAATGAGAGCTCACTTCGGTCTGCCGTCTGTTGAGTGTGAAGAAATTGATGGAAAACCACCAATTCAAGTCAAATTTGAAATCCCTTACTTTACTACTTCTGGTATTCAAGTAAGATACTTGAAGATAATTGAAAAGAGTGGTTATCAAGCTTTACCTTGGGTGCGGTATATCACACAGAATGGAGACTACCAACTAAGAACTAACTAATCATTTAAATATTACATTCCATAGATATAAGAAGCACCATATTATGTTATTTACAAGTTGTCTATTTTGCATTATTAATAATCATAGGTATTAAAAAGTAATTATGTAGTATTATGTATTTGTTTTGACTACAATAAATTAATATTCTTCAAAGTAAATTTGTGTTTCCCTTCTCTTATTGAAAATATGTTAATTAGGTCAGATAGGTAGTCACTCCGTGTAAAATACTGGTATTTAGCTGCAACTGGTTACGAGTGGAAGCCGACCCCAACAATTGAGAAAAGGCTAGGCAGATGATGAAGATTTAAATTGAATAAGTTATATTTAAAAGTACTTGACTAGGTTCAAAGAAAATTGATGAAATCATGATCATTATTTATGATTGAACCATGTAATTATAATCATGATTGTCTTGTCTACGATCGTGTCAATGATAACAATTAAATGATTCATACTCAATAGTTGTAAATACCTATTAATTTTTTAGAATTCATGTTATTTCCGAACGTTACGACACAATGATAGAATCGGGTTTTGAACTGAACTACTAATGTCAACACTGTCACTCACTTGCACTCGCATAGAGAGTCCGCGAATGCGCGAATGTTTGTTTTTATTTGTAAAAATAGAATTAAAATGAGAATCACAAACCAATTTTTTCGTAGAAATCTAAGAAAATTACAAAATAGTCATAGGTTTTATAGTGACGTACTACCCTCTAGTGAAGTAGTAATTATCAAGAAGAAAATTGAAATCCAAGATGATAACCTCAAAAATGAAAAAGTTACTGAAGAAAATAATATTACTAAAAATTCTAAGGAGTTTAGAGTCAATGAGGTCAATATACAAATGATTTCAAAAAATATTTACGAGCAGCTGTTTAATACACCTAGTCAAAGCGTAGATACTCAGGTTATAAAAAGGTAAACACAATATTGTTTTTTCTTAGGGAACATTTATTATTGTAATAAATGTAATATACCGGGCCAGTATAAGCCGTGGTTAGCCATAGCAACCTTCTTCTTAACGTGTTGGCAATCTAAGTGGGCGCATGTAGTGGCGCCTTTGCTGTAATGGGCAAACGACAGGACTTGCAAGACACATTATAAGTGCCTCCACGTTTGTTGTGTTGTTAGTCTAGTGGTTGCAAGCCCTATTGCCGAGCATTATCGTCTGCCTAGTCTCTCCCCAACCATGTTGGGGTCGGCTACCAGTCTAACCGGATGCAGTTGAATACCTTTTACATGAAGCAACTTTTAACGACTGTCAAAGATCTACAATTGACAGCCGTGACCTGATTGACCCGAGCGACTACGTGCTGCGTTACTATAAATTTAGCCAAACACATATAAAACATAAAACATTAAATAAAATCATCTTCCTATCCTTGTCCCATTCTACTTGGGGTTGGCGCAACATGTTTTCTTCCATTCTCCCCTGTCAGACGTAGGGCATCATTTACTCCTTCCTCTTCACACAATCCATCCATCTTTTCTTTGGCCTTCCTCTCCCTCTCCATCCATCAACATTCATATGTTTAACACATAAAAACTTTGACTTCATGTCCATCACTCTTTTAGTCACATGCGTTTCATCTCTCCTCATTACATGTCCATACCAAAATAAATGACTTCCTTTCTATTTTTCTGTAACAGGCACCACTTTCAAAGTTCCTCTAATATATTCATTCCTTACTTTATCCATTCTTGTTACTCCACACATCCATCTCAACATTCTCATCTCTGCTACATGCAATCGTTTTTCATCCATCATCTTCACATCCCAGCATTGATACATATTAAATAAAATAAAAAATAATAATAACAAAAATGTCAAGAATGGCTCTACCAAATCACAAGCAACAAAGTCTCTCGAAGTTGGCCGAACAACATAGTACAACTCACCAATAACTGACCGAAACTAGATTTTTGACTCACTGCTGGGCATTAGATACTGAATTCGATTTCCAGGTTGGGCAGTGTTATTGGGTTGTTCCATCATAGGCACACCCCTAGTTTCCGACTGAAGGTACAGTTTAGGTTCAGTTAGGGTGAGTTGCTCATAGTTGCCAGCCAAGTTCATTGCCATTCTTGAAATTTTCGTTATTACTGTTTTTCATTTTATTTAAAACGTGTTAAGTTTTAAATGTGTTAAAATAGACTAAATTATAACATGCCATACAAAAAAATTTATAGTAAAAGCACAATATCTTTTTTAGGTGGTGATTTAGACTATCAAACTGGACAACATTCCTAAGTAAAATCTGCTATAACTTCCCATACAAAATATCGCATCGGCTGATGCAATTAGTATGAAGAGTCCAATTTTTTTTTTCAATTTCTCCTCCTTAATTAAAGTTTTCCTGTTGATGATGAGATGGTTTTCGATACTTGATTTTTGCTTTCGATCGAAACTGGTACCAGGACCGAAAATCCTGTTTCGGTCGGACACAACACACCCCTTATTACATGGAATTAAACATGAGTGGCAAAATGTGGGTGTATTATTAGGTACACCTCTGCCTAACCCTTTAAGGGTTACAAGCGTGATATTATGTTTAAAACAAATCCATAACTTTTCAGTTGTCAAGACCATCTGTTAAAGCATGGCATAGACTATAAGAAATGCAGCCACCTGCCCGACGTACAGTTAAAACTGCCAGAACTAGAAGGGAATGATGTTGTGGAACATTTTTATAATATTGGAGAGAAGCAAAGTGCCCCATACAGAGACTTACTGAAGAGACTGGCTAGCTGTGAGTTACCACCAATGCCAAAGGTATAATTAGTACATACAAGGTGTAAACGGACCATTCACGAAGCTGTCAACCAAGCATTTTGTACATCCAACTAGATAACTCTACGCAAAAAGTATTGCTGGGACTTAAATGGGCGTAAATAATTATCAGCTTATTCATGCAAAAATGCAATGATGTCCATTCAACATTTATGAAAAAGATTGCCTGATAATTTTCTTCACAGTCAAGCAAAATATATCTATTTTCTATGTTAGGGTTTTGGTCTTAAAGTGAACTTATTCTTAACTTAACTTAGTCCTTAAAGTGAACCATTGTACGTGAACCATGGCGGCCGTTACTCCAACCAGCCCACCTCCCTCCAGAAGCAGATCAATCTTCCCGGTCTTCTCAGGACATCTGCAAGGGATCTTCGTGTTCCAAGTGTTTTTTTGCGGATCTGACGCCGTTGCACGAGGACTACATGCGCTACCGTTTCCTCCGTTTCCATGCACGCTCAGCACAGGGGACTGTCACTGATACCTAGGGTGGTGGTCATCAAATATAGAAAAACACTTTTTTTATTAGCCATGAATGTCCCAATACTGGGCGAAGGCCTACTACCCTGGAAATCTTTTTCTTTTTGGGAACATCACATAATCAAATGAAAAAAAAAATAGCTTGTTCCTTAATTCTTAAATTTTATTCAACAGGAATGGTCCAAAAATCCAGGATGGACAAAATATTCAGGTGAAACTGAAGAACGAGTGCCGTGTCCTCCTGATGACGCATTGATCTTTGATGTGGAGGTTCTTATGTCTGCTGGCAGAAGGCCCACATTGGCTTGTGCGGTGTCCACTGATGCATGGTGAGTATGTCTGTAAAAGTTTGATTTTGATTAGTACTCATCTAAGGAAAAATAAAATAAAAAAGTGCAAAAGGCGAGTAGTTACTTGCTGTTTGTTATATTGACTGCTTGTTGGTCTGACTTGGTCTAGAGGTCACAAGTGCTAATGCTGGGCATGAAATCCTGGGTTCGAATCGAGAATCGAACCACACGTTGCCTAACCCGATGGTCAGATAACGGGTTTTTTCATCAGCAATTTGTCAGTAGCAGTTACACTTTTTTTTACTATCCTACATTGTGTCCTACAGCTGGGCAAAGGCCTCCCCTTTCTCCTTCCATACCTGTCTATCCTGTGCGATCTCGGGCCATGTTAGCCCCGCAGACATGATCAGATCATCACGCCACGGTCGATCTCTACGGCGCCTGTCCATCATCAGGCGTCCAATGAGTGACGATTTTTGCTTGCTTTATCCGGGTGATCCGTGCGACGTGGCCCGCTCACTCCCACTACCCCCTTGAAAACTAGTATGCTTACAAAAAAATCCTATATTTTAAGTCCTTCATTTCCATCCATGAACTTCACAGGTACGGCTGGACAAGTAACCCACTCGCAAATGGAGACCCCCACAAAGTGTTTGATAACATAAACTATGATGATCTGATACCTCTGGAGACGGATGGCAGCAAGCCAGTCGGGGATCTTAGCAGACACAGGATTGTGGTCGGCCATAACGTCTCATTTGACAGGGCTAAGGTCAAAGAACAGTACTGGTTGGATAGGACAGGTAAATACAGGTTTCTTTAATGGTAAAAATATAAGCCAGTTAGCAAAATGGTAATGCACTGGGCCTATACAGGGTGTAAACAGTCCCTTCACATAGCCGTCAATCAAGCATTCTGTACATCAAACTAAGTAACTTTACGTAAAAATTATTGCTGGGAATCGCCTTTTTTTTTACTAGGACTCGATGGAAAGCACTAAAAGCATTGCGCTGATGGATGGATTGAATAGTACGGGGGTCGTGGAGGTGTGTAAAGTAAAAATCTTTCATTGAAAACATGTATTTAAAAAAAAACTTGTGTAAAAGTTGGAATTTGACCCCCAATATCTCCGTAACTAGAAGGTTCCCAGGTATAGTCTAGAACAAAAAAATGATCGCAAAGACGGGGAAAACAAGTGCCTTTCGTTAATATTAAGGTTCTATTTACACCCTTTATGTGGATACTCCTTATAAGCGGGTATCTGTGTCCTAGCAACATCAAGATCATTCTCCTGCCCTTATCCTAATTTATTTGGAGTCGGTAAAGCACGTCTTCTTCCTCCATACTTCTCTATTACTCGTCATTTCATCAGACACCTCCTTTCTTGCCATAATATCATCCTTCACACAGTCCTTCCATCGTTTCTTTGTTCTTCCTCTACTCATATACCCATCGCCATTCATACTCAAAACTTTCCTCCCACGACGATCGATTGGTATTTTAATTAGTTTATTGAATAACGAATCATAATTCCATGTCAATTAGTCGCCTATTACATTGAAAGTAGCATTAATCCAAGCTCCAGGTTGCTACTGAAAATTCCTAGTGGAAAATATTAATATTCCCAATCTTAGAAGTAGTATACGGTCCAAAAAGGACTTAGGGGCCATCCATAAATTACGTCACACGAATTTCATGATTTTTTGACCCTCCCCTCAGTTCGTATTTCGTATTAAATATTTTTAAGTTTTTCGTTAATAGTTCAAATTTCGTGTTTTAATACTTATATATGTTTTGAAATGTGACGTCACAAAATTAAGGGGCCCTCCCACCCCTTGTCAAACCATGGAATAGCCTAATAACCTTAAAAGCGGTGGAAAGCGGTGTACAGGATGTTGTTGCACAGCTTGGGAGACGCCTATATCCAGCACAGGACTGTGATAGGCTGAATTGATTCATTGTTGGTCGTTGTAACCCCCGGGGGTTAGTTATGATATTACTGAGGCTACAAATGTGATGTCCCCTACTTGTATTGACAGGTGTACGTTTCATGGACACAATGTCGATGCATACTTGCGTGAGCGGCGTCACCAGCTACCAGCGAACTGTACTGAAAGCGAAGAACAAGGAGCCTCACCCTTCAGATGATGACTGGATCGAGATCAGCTCGCTTAACAACCTTAGTGAGGTATGGTACTAACGCAGTCAGTTATCTCAATACATAAAAAATACGTATCACTATGTTCGTACACGCTAATCTCCAAAACAGCCGAACCGATTTAAATGAAATTTTGTGAATGTGTAAGGTTGGTTTCAACTTGAAAGATTGGATAGTTTTGGACACGATAAGTGGGGCCTTGCGAAGCAGGGGAGAGTCCCTAGTATATTCACGTCGGTTATATCCTGTGATACTTTGCGGCCAAACGCGTATTACTTTTCTAACAAAAACTGCTCAAATATAATCCACCTCATTACAGGCTCGGTGGTTCAAGAAGCATTATATATATAAGTGATAATATATATAAGTGAAGCATTATAATCTAATTCCAAAAACAAATATTCTCCACAGGTCCACAGACTATACTGCGGCACAGCCATAGATAAGCAAACCAGAGATATATTCGTGGAAGGAACCATGGAGGACGTCCATGACAACTTCCAAGCTTTAATGTATTACTGTGCGAATGACGTTGTTGCGACCCACGCAGTGTTGAAGGAACTGTTGCCGTTGTTCTTGCACAGGTTCCCGCATCCTGTCACCTTGGCTGGTATGCTGGAGTTAGGTAAGCTTATTGATAGTACAATGTATTAAAAAAAGGGTGTAAATTATAAATGGCGTGACCTCTATCCACTGTTGGCTCGCCCAATGTCTCAAAAATCACACTTTCTCTTTGATTTCACACTATTCCAGATATAAGTATGGGGTCGATTTTTAAAATACTGGAATTGCCCCTATGGTGGGACAGCAGAGTCTTTGCCTTTCAATAACATCAAATAAAAGCTGTTAGGGTCAGATTTAGCACGATTCGGCACATCCTGGCAAGCAAATTATATTATTTATCTTTTCACCTGGCCTGTGCCAAATTAGGGCGACACAATTATAAGTGTGTAGCATGCATGCAGTAAGTAAGTAGTCGCGACTCAGACATGTTAAGAAACTACGTAGAAAATGAAAAATTCAGCCTTAAATTGAACAGAATAACACTCATTTTCGCTCAACAGGATCAGCTTATTTACCAGTCAATTCTAACTGGCTGCAATACATAGATTCAGCAGAAACAGTATTCGAAGACTTAAAGTTGGAATCTCGACAGTTACTATCGCTTAAAGCTGACGAGGCTTGCAGAATGATGGCAGATAACTCTTACAAGAAAGACTTGTGGATGTGGGACCAAGACTGGTCGGTACAGACCTTAAAATTAAAAAAACAAACCAAGAAAAAGAAAAAAAAACCCGAGAATGAAAAGGAGGTAGAAACAGCCAGCGATTTTGAAAATGGAACTTCCGTTACGCAAAGTGAATCTGATACTGAAAATGAAAAGCCAGATTTAAAAAAGTTCGAAATTTTAAATGAAGAATACATACGATGTTTTGAGTCTAGAAATACTAAAATGAATGAGAAAAATGTTGAAGAGTTAAGCAAAGAGTTTGATTATCTGTTTGAGTTAGGTGAACTGTTACCGGTGAAGAGGCCATATTTAGCCGGTTATCCGGCTTGGTACAGGAAGTTATGTACTAAACCCGGAAAAGACCCGGATTGGACTCCGGGAGCGAATCACATTACAACTAGTATGCAAGTAAGTGGCTGTTGTAGTATTTTTTTCCATTAGACCCAGGTATTATTTAATTTTGGTCATTAGACTTCGTCCAAACGAGTTGTTTGTTAGAAACAGTTCTCGCTGGCGCTGTGGACAGTCAAAACGGTGATGATCGATTAATACAGAATGTATCGCACACACCCACACAGACCATCAAACTGAACAACTTTTTCCATGGGACCAACGTAATTGTGAAAACAAAAATCAGCTAATCCATACATTTGGGTAGATTAGGTATCGAAATATTGCATGGGATATCGAAAGTGGTTCATTTCAGACCACACTCTTAAATATGACATGTTTATGATACACACTGTATAATTTGTCTTTTTTCTCACACGGGACCTACAATCTTTTGTACGTTTCTTTCTCGTTGGCGTGGGACAGGTGGGATAATTTTAGACCCCACGGTAAAGCGGAGGACAGATTGCTGAGACACGACTTAGGGGTCCCTAAGCCCCTATTAGTCCCTATGCCTAGAAGTCGCGTGCAAAAGATAGTAAATAAATCTTTTCTCTAGATAACACCAAAGCTTCTTCGCCTATCCTGGGAGGGTTACCCTCTCCATTACATAAAGTCAGAAGGGTGGGGTTTCCTCGTCCCTTATAGTCGACAGCGTAGTGAAGATGCAGAGGAACCACTAGTGCCTTTAGAAGAACTCTTGCAAGCCTGCCCTTTGGAATTCTGCAAGGATACCGAGTTCCAACCCGACGTGTATATGCTGCCTAAAACTGTGGAGGTGAGAGTTCAAAATCGAAAATCATTCATTCAAATTAGGCTGACCATTTTGAACACTCTTTGAATGACAAAATTTATATGAGACGGGCCCCGAAAATGCCCGCCCTTAGCCAGTGCCTGCAGTAGTGTTCGCCTAGTGTTCTAGCTGGAAAGAAGAAGTAGCGGATTACATTCCTCAGTAAACCACATAGCATCACTCCTGTAATCCCCGAAAGCTTAGACAGACGTGTAACCTATACATAAACAAAGGCCTATGTAATAGGGGGCGAGCCTATTGCTATCAACCGTGCAGTCTATACTCTGAGCTGCAAAAAGCACGACTGCTGAGCCTGGTGGCCTAGGTTCGATTCACAATCGGGCAAAGTGTTATTTTGTTTTTCCCTCAAGAATTTCTGAGTAGCAGTCACAGAATCTGGATTTGTGTGTGTGTCACTGTTTATGGCAATAGGCTCATCATCATCATGATATCAGCCACTGCTGGATATAGGCCTACCCTTTTTCTGTCACACTTCCCGGTTATGTGCGACCCTTAGGTGTTTCCCGCGACTTCGACGATATCGTCGATCCAACGAGCTTTAGGACGGCTGGTTTCTTTGGGCTAACCTTGGCCTAATGGCATAATAATATAATAAATAGGTTCGCCCCCTATTTACTATAAAGGGTGTAACAAGACCCTTGTTCGAAAGGCAGTTGTTCTCCCCGTGATTGCGATTTTTTTTTTTGTTCTAGACCATACCTGGGAACCTTCTAGTTACGGAGATATTGGGGGTCAAAGTTTCCAATTTTCACAAGCTTTTTTTAAATACGTGTTTTTAATGTAAGATTTTTACTTTAAACACCTCCACGCCCCTCGTATTATTTACTCCATCTATCAGCACATGTTTCCGTAACACTGAGTCCTACCGTAAAACGTGATTTTTCACCTCAAAAAAAAAGTCGTTCCCCAGCAATAATTTTTACGTAAAGATACTTACTTTGATGTACATAATGATTGGTTGACGGCTTCGTTAAGGGCCTTGTTACACTCTGTATGAGAGTTGTGGCTGTACTATTAGGTAGACCTCTGCACCTCCGCTTAGCATTTCGGGGATTACAGGTGTGATGAGACAAAATATGATCATGCCTTGAATACTTTTTGTAGGAAGATTTAGGCAAGCGTGCTTACTACGCTAGGAAGAAAAAAGACGAACAGGCGGCCGCTAACAAGTACCACGGCCTTGGAGTGTGGTCAGGGATAGAAGTTCAAGGTAATTCAAGACTTAATTATGTCCTTTACTTTTGATATATACGGTGACTGGTAATTAGTGATAGATACTTAAACTCGTGATTGTGCTCATGATAACAAACAAGTTTCCCAAAGAAACATTTTTTTTATACTCGTTCACTATCACAATAACACAACAGCCGTATGAAATTCGCGCGCGCGCGCCTGTGACCTATCAGCTGTTAGCCGCGTGCGTGAGGCCGTTTTGTCTCATTACTATCGTACTGTGCAGCATTGGATAGGCAGAGCACCCGCGAGCGTTCAAACGCAAAGCGTATATTTCAATTAGACCATTACAGGCACTTTTTAATGTCAGAAAAACAGAAAGCGAAGCTACAGTCACAAGGCATAATAACTTGTGAAAGTACTGTAGTTGCCCATTCCAAAACGTAGATCACTATGGAGAAGAATGGGCAAGAAACTCCATGGACACTCTTTTAAGTCAAAATGTTGGTTCAAAATCTCTTAAAATAAACGACGATCTCGGCTGGGTTGCTGGTAGCAGTTAGGTAAGAGTTGCCGATAATAAACATGAATAGCGTACGATTGCACAGGCCTGCGTAGGATTGCAGAAGCCTATGTCCAGCAATGGCTTGCTGTAGGCTGATGAATTTGGGAAATCGCTTATTATTTTGCTCTTTAAATGATTCTAGGAAATATTGTTCTATGTAAAATTGTACAGTTTTTAACAACACTTTTTATTTTCAGGCTGTTGTCATTTCGTTCGGCTGCCACATAAGGACGGCCCAAAATATAAAGTGGGCAATCCTTTAGCTAAGGACTTCTTAGAGATGTTCAGTCAGAACGTGCTCTCAGCTCAAGGGAATGAAGCTGAAAAGGTAACGACTTAAGATTAATAAAAAACTTTAATGCCTAATTATAAAGTTTAGTTCCAACTGCAACTACAATATTTTCATTATCACTCTAGCCATTCTGAAATCAACTTAATTTACACAGTCTAAAGTTGGTTTCCGTTCAATTTGAAATCAAAATTTGAATAGCCATGGAAGCTGACGTAACGCAAATCCCACATCGCGCAAGCGCATCGAAGCAGAGTTATCCGTGAGATTAGGCCACAGCCGTCAAGCGTTAGCACACCAGACAACTCGGCCGGTCGGATCCTCCTATTCCTCCCTTTTTCAATGCAGGATGATGAACTTTACACCTGATTCTTCATATTTCTACTGCTTGTGTCAAAAAATTGTGGTCATGTTTTAAAATGTGGTAAAGTCCATCAAACTAAACAACTTTCTCCATCAGCATTCTCCTGCCCTTATCCCAATTCATTTGGGGTCGGCGCGGCATGTCTTCATCTTCCATACTTCTCTGTTACTAGTCATCTCAGCAAGCCTTTCTTGCCATATCATCCGTCACATAGTCCACCCATCGTTTCTTTGGTCTTCCTCTACTCTTATAGCCATCTACTTTCATACTCCACATTTTCCTCACTTCTCCGCATTACATGTCCATAACAATATAACCGATTACCACACAACTTTTCAGTCACCGGGATCACTTTGAGACTTCCTCTTATGTGAGTACATTCCTTATTTTATCCTTTCACGTCACATAAGACATCTTCCTGAGCATTCTCATCTCATCATCATCATTTCAGCCGAAAGACGTCCACTGCTGGACATAGGCCACCCCCACGTGGCGCCAAATTGACCGGTCCCGTGTGACTTGCATCCAGCGGATCCCCGCAACCTGCACCAGGTCATCGGTCCACCTTCCAACCTTGGAGAGACCTTCTAACGCAACGAATTTGGAGCGAACCAGAAGTTCGCGGTCGCCACTCCAAATCTCATCTCATTCACATGTAATTGTCTTTCATTTAACCCTTTTCTGGCCCAACATTCTGATCTATACAAGACAGCAGGTCTAACCATGGTTTTATAAATCTTCCCCAACTAAATAAATTTCTCCATGGGACCATAAAAAAATATTCAACTGGCCCATAGGGGCCCATTCAAGTATTACGTAAGCACTACAGTGGGGCGGGGGGTTCTTGGCTTTGCTTATTTTTGATGAAATTAGGGATGGGGGGTGTCTGGATGGTGATTACGTCAGCAGTATTTTTTTTCTTTTTCTGTTTTTCTACAAAATTTTGTCGCTTTCGGTTTACACACATATGGCAACCCTACGTCCACCTATTCGATATAATTTATTTCTAGACTTCAGTTCGTGCCTAGGTGCTAACATTCGGCCGTATGATGTCGTACTGGCGAAATAATGGGAGCGTCTACTAAGTGGTCTGTTTGCCGGAAGATTTTTTTCCGCTAAAACTTGTATTATTAACATCTTTCTGAAATCAACTCGATTTACCAGGTGTAAAGTTGATATTTGCTTAATTGGAAAACATATGTTTCGCTTATGTCCTCTTTCGTTCGTGCCTAGGTGCTAACATTTGGTCGTATGATGTCGTACTGGCGAAACAACAGGGAACGTATAATGAGCCAGCAGGTGGTCTGGTTGCCGGACGAGCTCCTTCCAACGGCACTGCGCGGTGGTCTGAAGAAGTACGGAGCCATCATACCACAGGTTGTGGTCTGTGGGACGTTGACGAGACGGTGAGTGACGTTTAAATGTGGACAAGGACTTGAGAAGGGGAAAAAATACTTTTTCTTTTGGGGTCTATTGGTATGTGGATGTTCGTTACACACCACCACATTTTGCTAATTAAGTTGAAGTTGGCGAGCCTAGTTACATCCACCGGGCACTTATCCAGACTCTGCACTACCACAAATTCGTGAGAAGAACCCAATACCCCAATACCCCTCATCACCCACCACATGGCAAGGAGGCATCTTATAATTCCAGAAAAATATATCTAACTTTAATTTTGGTTATCAGTGCCAGCGAGCCAACATGGATGACAGCTAGCAACGCGCACAAGGAGCGCGTGGGCTCAGAGCTGCGGGCCATGGTGCAGGCGCCGCCCGGACATAAGTTTGTGGGCGCTGACGTCGACTCACAGGTAACGTGTGTACTGTTACGTCTGCTGTTTCACGAGAACATTCTAGAATATGTTCGAGTCTAGAATGTTCCACTATGGAACTGTCTAGAAGATTCGAGAATAATCCTAGAATCTTCCAACATGGAACTGTTTAGTATATTCGAGAAAGTTGTGGAACTTTCTCGTACACACATAGTGATCAGTAGTGTATTGTGATTGAAATCCTCATGGCGTCGATTCCTGCACGTCAGCACCCCGCTCCGCCCAGCTCAGCTTCAGTGGAAACGCACCCTTAAAGTCGAAGTCGCGACTCCAGCAGCTGCATTCTCGCCACGTACTTGGTCCTTGGTCTTCTGACGAACGTACTCTAAGATATCCTTCGCCGTAGTGGTGTAGTGTAGGCGGGAGATGTGCACCGGAGTGTTCGTAATAACAAATTATGCTGAATGAATTTAAGATTGTTACTGAATAGATAAAATTGTATCATCCGTACATTTTATTCTAGGAACTATGGATAGCAGCGTTACTAGGAGACAGCACCCTCGGTCTTTGCGGCGGCAGCGCCTTCGGCTGGGCAGTGCTGGCAGGAGACAAGAGCCGCAACACCGACCTGCACTCTCTCACTGCCACCGCGGCCGCCGTGTCTCGGGATCACGCTAAGGTTATCAATTATGCCAGGATTTATGGTGAGATATCTTTTCAGAGATAACATAGCATCACGACTGTTTCCAGGTTAGGTAGAGGTGGACCCTACAACGTGTACACAGACCCTTCACGAAACCGTGAACCAAGCATTCTGTACACCAAACTAAGTAACTCCACGCAAAAATTATTGCTGGGAAACGAGTTTATTTTTGGGGTGAAAAATCACGTTTTACGGTAAGACTCAACGTAACGCACTTAAAACATTGTGATGATGGATGCATTGAATAGAACGGCGGCCGTGGAGGTATTTAAATAAAGTTTTATAATCATTAAAAACTTGTATTTAAATAAATCTTTTGAAAAATTTGGAACTTTGACCCCCAATATCTCCGGAACTAGAAGGTTCTCAGGTATGGTCTAGAACAAAAAACAACAAAATGATCTCAATGACGGCTTCGTATTTTTACAACCACATTTTATCATTTTTGTTTAATTCCCATGTAAAAGGGGCGAGCCGTAAACCGACCACAAATCCAGACTCCGTGTCTGCTACTAAGAAATTTTGATGGAAAAACCATATAACACTGCCCGGCCTGGGAATCAAACCCAAGAACTCATCCCCTACTAGCCACTTGCACACAGTTACCCTTTGGAAATAATATTCTAGTCTCATAATAATAAAACCTTTTTACTTCCAGGTGCTGGTCAGAACTTCGCAGAGAGATTGCTAAAACAGTTCAATCCTACCATGACAACATCGGAAGCAAAGAGCAAGGCTGCTAAAATGTTCACCTCGACTAAAGGCAGGCGCGTCTACCAACTGAAGAAGCAGTACATGGAAGGGTTTATGGAAGAAGATTTGGATGAGCAGGTCATCATCTGCCTAGCCTTTTCCCAACTATGTTAGGCTCGGCTTCCAGTCTAACCGGATGCAGCTGAATATCAGTATTTTACATGAAGCGACTGCCTATCTGACCTCCACAACCCAGTTAGTACTAGGTAATACGATACCCCTTGGTAAGACTGGTTGTCGGACATTTTGGGCCACTGACTACCTGTAACGACTGTCAAAGATCTACAAATGACAGCCGGGATTAACGGCTTAACGTGCTTTCCGAGGCACGGAGGAAACTCGATATGTAATGGGTGGTCACCCATCCACAGACCAACCTAGGCAAGCACTGCCTAACTATAAAGATTGACGTGCGTCTGTTATTCTTTAGTCACAAGCCCCCATTAGTGTTAGCCATCTGTGTATTAATATTTACATCATTATCATCAACTGTGTATTAATATTTACATCATTATCATCAACTGTGTATTAATATTTGCGTCATTATCATCAACTGTGTATTAATATTTACATCATTATCATCAACTGTGTATTAATATTTACATCATTATCATCAACTGTGTATTAATATTTGCGTCATTATCATCAACAGTGTATTAATATTTACATCATTATTATCAACTGTGTATTAATATTTGCGTCATTATCATCAACAGTGTATTAATATTTACATCATTATCATCAACTGTGTATTAATATTTGCGTCATTATCATCAACTGTGTATTAATATTTGCGTCATTATCATCAACTGTGTATTAATATTTGCGTCATTATTTCAGGCGGTAGAGATGACGTCGTACCAAGCAATGCGCCTCGCGAAGATGAGCGGGAAGCAGGTGGAGGACATGTTCGACAGGCCCAAGTGGGTCGGGGGCACCGAGTCCGATATGTTCAACAAGTTGGAGGAAATCGCTGGTAATTACATAACATCACGCCTGCAGACCATAATGGGTTAGGCAGTGGTACACCCATTTTCGCCAGTTATGTATAGGTTCCGTGTATATATAGGAGGAGCCTACAAATCTAATCTCCGGGTTTTTACTTAGAAAGGGGTTGGAAGATTTTTGTGTGAAGCGTGGCCTGTCTAGCTTCCGCCATTTTATTTTATTTTCAATGTAATAGTGGCCACACATAAAACCTGTATTAATCAATAGCTGACATCAATACCAACAAGGATCGAATGAGAGAAAATCTTCTAAATCGTCACGTGTCCGCAATATAAGCTATCAAAGTTAGCACAACTTTGATAGCTTATATTGCGGATATACGGGATGGCGAAGATTGTAAATGTGATGACTTATATCTGACAAAAACGGTGGAAATTTGAAAATTTGAACTTCAAATTTTGCACCGTCGATGTATGCAGGTTAAGTATTACCTCCTGTCCCCAGAGTCCCCGGGCCCGGCCACCGCGTTCCTGCGCGGGCGCCTGTCGCGCGCGCTGGAGCACAGCCCGGGCCGCTGGGCCGGCACCAGGCTCAACTGGGCCGTGCAGAGCGCCGCCGCGGACTTCCTGCACCTCATGCTGGCTAGCATGGCGCATCTAGCGCCGAAAGCTAGGTAAACAAGGAAAGAAAAAATATATTTATTTGCAAAACATGACATAACTAGACTTCGGATGCATATTTACCTAAAGTTTGAGTGTTGACTAGTATGGAGTGCGAGTTCGAGTATCAAAATAGTCATTGTTAAAAGCCTAGTCATATTTTCCATTTTGCTATATTTGAATATTGAGCACCAAAATTTTAAAGTTGAAGCTATTTATTACGTGTTTCCGCAAATTTCTTATAAACCGAATAGAAATATTTATTATTCTTTGGAATATTACATTTTATACAGACTATTTAAAAAATTCTACAAAATATGGAAAAAAAATATATTAAAAGAAACCGCTTCCACACTTTTGTATCTATAAATATGCATCCGAATATCCAATCCTTACATATAACAAAAGAAAAAAACGACCATCACTCAGCATTATGCTATGACACCGTGCGAGACAGCAGTACAGCACTGGTTTTCAGCAACAGCGTTGAGAATCATCTTCATATGGACTCCTGTCACATAAAACTCGTTAGAGTGCTACAATGATCTTTTGGTGCTCTATGACATGGACTGGGAGGCGCTGTTGGTGAACATTTAGGTATTGAAAAAACAAGACGACGTTATTATTCCGATTTTGTTCACACGCCACATAAGATCCTTGTACAACATTTCTGTCGCCGCCCTCTGCATTGTATAATCTGGGAAGGTTCCATACACACAGCCTTTTGTGATTAATTGGTCAAATATGTCAAACGGGATGGTATTAAACAGTATTAATTAATCTTTAAATAAATATTTTCGAGTTTATTTTATTTCGACATGCGCCATGTTGAAAATGGCTTCACCAGGGTAGCACCGGCCCTTAAAAGTAGTAAATTAATACTTATTTTCTGTTATAATCCTTTTCTTACAGGTTTTGCCTGAGTTTCCACGACGAGGTCAGATATCTAGTGTCGGATGAATACAAATATGAAACTGCGTTGGCGCTTCAAATAACGAACTTATTGACAAGAGCGTTTTGTTCGCAAAGGTAAAAACCAAATTGTTCTCTGTTTAAAATCCCTCGTGGGACGACCAGCCGATAACCAAAATTGGTGCCTTTTAATTTTTCACACCCTCTAGTGAAGAACAAAGAGAATTTTGTATGGCGGTAAAGCTCGCAACTCAGTCCGGACTGAGTGAAATCAGTTTCTACAGATGATAACTTAAATCCGAAACAATAGGTAATAGAGCAAAGTGGTCAAAGAAACCATGATCTTGATTTTGGAGGAGACTAAAACATCAGTATCAGTTTTTTTGAAAAAAGTTTAGCCAGTGCCAGGAATCAAAACAGCAACCTGTATTAACCTTATGGCTGCCGCAGCCAGACATCCTTGGTCGGCTAGACCGCAGACTCCAATATCATCATACAACGGAGTGGCTGCGCAGCCTGGCTGCCTAGTGCACGGGTGCCCTAAGACGCACTTATTAGCGACAAATTAATGTTCCGTAAGTTTTTCGATGTCGCATACATGTCGTGGCAAATTGGGCGATGTAGTGCGACTTCTTGCTGTCTCTGGAAACAAGTCGTGACCCGGGAATTGTCCCCTGGCTTTACATAAGCTTAGTACGATCAGCCTATAATGTTTCCTTTGCTGGGAAACAGGGCCCCTCCCTGTGAGTGGGAATGGACCATCGACCACCACGCGAGCCCAGTGCGGGTTGCTAGATGTCACTTATCGCACACACGCTAACATTCTCTGTTTTCTATTTTTCAGAGTTGGAATAAACGACCTTCCTCTATCAGTAGCGTTCTTCACATCAGTGGAAGTGGACCAAGTATTAAGAAAAGAGTCAAATCTCAACTGTACGACACCATCCAACCCTCACGGTTTATATAAAGGCTATGGGATCCCTAATGGAGAATCTTTAAATATATTTGAAGTGTTAGATAAATGTAAATTGAATAAATCAATTGATCAATATGTTTTGGGTTTTATTCGGTGAAAAGCTATTTTGTTTAGTTATCTGGGATAGAGTTTGCGAAGAGATTCAACTGTCTGCAATCACCCTGTCTGTAGTGTGCAAAAGAATTTTGGGCCAGTCTTGGCCCGTTCACTGTCCAGCCCCAATAGCATGACTACCGTGGACAAAGATTTCTTTGACAGAAGAATCGACAAAATGACAGATAGTAAATAAATCTGTCATTGTGTCGACACAATCTGTCATTTTGTCGATTCTTCCTTCAAAGAAATCCTTGTCTGCGGTGGTCATGCTACGGGGGCAGGGAGAGTAAAGATAGAAGTTTAGAGAGACCTGCCGCTGAAACTGAAGGACTGTAAGGTTTTTCTAGAATAAGGGAGGCTCATGAAATAATTTTACTCATAAATTATAACGCTCAAAAAAATGTGTTTCCCATTGCATGTTGGTTGTCGATTGAAGAGGATTTATCGCCAACTTTATTGCTTGTAATGGAACGAATTCAATTCCAGTGTCAAAAATGACACTGGCTGACATTGGTAGCGTTCCAGCTAATTAAACAGACGTTCTTACTTTTGCATCCTACACACCAATTTCCATTTTCGATTTGCCGTAATACATTTTCCAGAAGCACACAGATGCTTTACAATAACGATTTACTGATCTGTTGTATTTGTATAATAATACCGTTCGTGATTGTTCTCTTCTCGTATTCTATTATTTAAATATTAATCTTTACGGAAATAAAACACCACAGTGACACAGTCATACAATGTTTAAAACATAACGTATGGGGCTGGAACGGAACAGTAGTCTGAAACTGACATTACATGGGTTATCAGTTTTTTGCAATTCTTAAATAGTGATGTTCCTCGACCGTAAATTCCCGTTAATAAAATCAAGTTGTATCGATTTTTTTATAATAAGTTATCTTGAATAAAAGGTGTAGGTAGTTATTTATTATTCAAATCAATTCGTATTCAAAATCACACACTAATTGCCGGATTGTCATAACTATTTTTATAATTGTAATTGTTTTGTATGGTGTCAAGTTCCAATAACCATCCATAATAATATGCCGAGAAAAAGGTTTATAATTATATCCGTTTTATCGTGTACGGGAGCAACACTTGTAGCATGTAATTTTTTTTCTAAACGTATAATAAATATAAAAAGTTACGACTCAACAAATCGGTATCGTAGTACAACACTTCACAAAAGAGCTGACAACATTATTTTTGTAAGTTTGACATTGCATGTGTTAATTTATTTAGTCTCACTGTCTCAGGGATTGCAGAATGCACGGATTAAAAAACAGTTTATAACCCTAACTTATTGTCGTGTGAACGTGTGATATACAAAAAATAATAAAATAAAGTCTCTAACTTCTATTTAACTTGCAAAATTTATGTTTATAATAAGAAACCATGTCTAAAGTTACTAAAAGGAAACATGTGATGAATGAAGCTTCCTGGGACGACTTTGAGCTGCCTAAAGAAAATCAAAGTATTGTAAAAGTTTTGAGAACTAAAGGCAATAACTTACATGAGGTAAGAAATTCTTATTTGTAACTTTAAATAAATGTATAGGGAATCGATCCAAATTGTGGATAACGTGAGATAGCTCACGTTATCCACAATTTGCATTCAAGAAAAAAACCAGCAAATTACAGACTTGCAGTACAATTTTATGCTTTTTTTTTCAGATTACTACACCAACCGGCGAAGAATACTTGGTGTCTATGCCAACAAAATTCAGAAAAAACATATGGGTGAAGAGAGGCGATTATGTTCTAGCAGAACCAATACCAGAAGGTGATAAAGTGAAAGGTGAAATAGTAAAAATTATGAACAAAGACTCTATCAAATATTATAAAGAAAAAAATGTGTGGCCCAAAGAGTTTGAGGACAAAAAGGAAACAATTGATGATGGTGATGATGAGTTATTTGTGAACACTAACAGAAAGCCCATGTTGACTTATAGTGAAAGTGATTCGGATGATAGTGATACAAGCAGTGATGAAGATAGTGATAAAAAATAATATTTTATTGGCTATATCCTGTATTTTTATACAAAACCCTTTGTTTGTGACACATTAAATGCTGATGAAGCAGCTGTAGCTTATTTATAATAATTATGGTAACTTTACAGTAATTTTATGTTTGATTTTGCATCATACCGAAAATCATGGTGATTTTTTTCATTATAGTAATGGCTGCCACTCAAGTCTGCGCAATTACAACAAAGGTTGTTGTAATTTTGCAGACTTTTGAGTTACAACAGTGTGCTTCTCTCAGTTGTAAAATGAATTGTTATAGGTCTTTAAACAATGAGATTTAAAAAAAAATATAAATCAAACAAAAATTAGATCCTGGATTTTTTTTATTTTGACACACGAATGCTACCTGTCCAATAGAACGATTTTTTTACTAAGTAGTAACAGGACAAGTATTGGATTACGATTTTCTTTGTCTTGTCCCGTCTATTGTTCGTAAATGTTTGAATGTGTTTGTCTTTACATGTTTTGGGTTCAATAAAAATGACATTTAGTTGGCAGTAGCAATCATTTTCCAGAACAAGAAATATTGGTATGCACAATGGCCAATTAAGCTATACAAAACCAAACACTGTTTTAAGCTTTCACGGTTTACAACTAAACTTATACTGTCACTTACGGGATATAGATATTCCGAAAGTGACAGTATAAGTTTATACAAAACCAGTTTATGCAGATCTCTCATTGTATAGAAAATTTATGCAAAGCAAGGCCAAGGCTTCATTTGCCGCCGTGTGTACATAGTGATATTTATTTATTTATGTATCACTTCAAACACAAAGTACAGAGGCGGACTTAATGAGGCATTTTGTACCAGTCAACCTTTGTTTTTTTTATTGTGTTCTTTTATGAATCGGACTGTGGAGCATTGTTTGTAAACATTACTTTATTTTAACTTCGGAACCTTAGAGAATACCTCAATGTAATTTCAGCTCTAAACTGATTGAGCTTATTTTGTAGAGGGTTGTTCGGTGCTGTTAGAATAAAAACATTTTATGTATGGCTTTAATTTACTTTAATATTAAGTAACTTCAACATTAAAAATATCTTTAGTAAAAATTATGTCATAAAAGTAATTCAATTGAGATCACAAGAACTGCCTGAGCTATTGCTACTTGATTATGGTCTTGAAAAATGAAAATGAAGCTATAATATACATCCTCTATTCCGAAGAGAAAGTGGAGGCCTTTGCCCAGCAGTGGGACACAAATAGTGTATGTTTTTTACATATTTCAACACATTTGCAGACCATTTTTTCTCTTAGCCTGCTTTATCCCACTCAAAGCAAAGGCTTCTCCAGTTCTGGACCGTTACATAATACTATTTATCTCTCAGATGTTATTTCCATTTAATTGATAAAATACAATGATAAAAGCAATATTGTTAAAAATAAAATATGTTTAAACAATTAAACAGTGTGATTTTTCTTTTTTTTCTTACTAATACATAAAAAATCATAATTTTCGTAGTTATAATTCTTGATCAAGCATACAATAAAGTATGGTTCTAGAAATTACTAGAAAATACACTGGTATTTTGGAATTTGTGGCTAAATAATATCAGTCAGCTGCACACGTCAATCTTCGAGGTTAAATCTTGGTCTGTGGATGGATGACATCCATAACATACTGAGTTTACTCCATGCCTCAGAAAGCACATTAACCATTGGCCCTGGCTATCATTTGAAGATCTTCGCCACTTGTTACAGATAGTGGCCGGAAGTCTCACAATCAGTCTTACCAAGGGGTATCATATTACCCAGTACTGTGCCCGTACTGGGCACAGTACCTAGGGGTATCATATTACCCAGTACTAAATGGTTTATGGAGGTTAGATAGGAAGTCGCTCGATTTAAAATACAGCTAGGTAGATCATGATGATACCAGTCATTTCATGTTACAATATTATAATACTTCTTTCACTTATTTTGAATATATGATTATTTTTATTGATCTCTATGTCTATCAATGGAAAAAGTTTATTTAATATCTGCATCAATTTCATCAGCCATTATGTATTCATAAATCCTTTTGATAAGTTCTACAGACTTCACTTGGGCCCATCCCTCAGTTTTAGTGATCAGTTTCGCCTGACCATCTTTGATAAACTCCAGAGTTAATTGTTTCAAGGCATTGGCAGAGTGGAGGTCAGCCAGCTGCAATGTTTCTATTGCATTCTCAACAGTCAGCTTCTTGTGCAAGGCCTCCTCACAGAGACTCTTCAGTCTGCTGAGTTGATAATAGTCTGCTGCAGCAAGCAACTTCTCTGGTATCTCATCAACTCTTGGAGCTTTGTCACTGTATATGAAAGTGAGGACTTCTCTTAGAACTTCAGACTCAAGTGGCGTCTCAACAACATTAGTGTAGCATTCAGTTGTGTTGTGCTCAAAATGAGCCTTCAGTACTGCACTCCGGCTGGCCAGAACTGCCTTGTGCACCTTGTACTCCGCTAACTCAGCAGATTTCATGGTTACATCGGAAAACAAGCCATCATTGAGTAAGTTTTCAAAATCATTACTCAACTGCGCCTCAGGTACGTTTGAGCGATCGACTTTTATATCATTAGATACCATAAATTGGAATTTTAGTCTTAAACTACCATCACTTAGCAAGAATATGTCCCTGCCGTCATAACTTGCTATATCTCGCTTGAATAATGTAGCCAAGTACTGCCATTTATTCGCCTGAACAGTATGATACTCCTTTATCACTATAGAGCGCTCTTCGAAACGTTTCAAACATATTGTCAGAATTGACTTCAAGAAAACGGGAGTCGGAGACAAATAGTAGATCTCAATAATGTCATTAACTCTCCCCAAGAATTGCATTTTTAATTGGAATCGTGATTCTGTTAAATCTGCCGGATCCTTGGACTTTTCCGTGCGAAACTCTCTGGTGGTTTTATTTTCCAATAGAATGATAAAGTTAGGCACAGTCCATATTATGGTGTTTATTTTAGTTTGTCCTTCGGTACGGGTTGTATAATTTATACTACTACACATTTTTATGTTAGTTTATTAATTTATCCTCAGGGAATAACAGAAATATTTGTTTACAAGCCACACAGGAATTCAATTTACCACTTATGTCAATGTCATAAAGTATTTAAAAAATAAAAGAGAAAAAGGCTTAAATTCACCAATGAAAACACCCCAATAGTGCTGACCGCGCACGTAAAGCTTGCAAAAGTACTGATTTAAACATTAGTCGACTAAAACTTGACGTACACTGTGGTTCACAGAGCAAGTTTAAAATAATTTATTTATTCTACGCGTTATTACATCCGAAAAAATAAGAAAATTTTCTTAGAGCACGACGTGACAGTGAATTTTTTAAATTCAATTTCTCGCATAACTTTAAAAAATATATATAAAATACAATATTTTCTGAAGAGCAACGAAATTAAAAAATTGAGTGAAAGACTAACAAATTACACCTAGTCATAACACTCTTCGTAAAAGCATCCAATATTTTTTGCTCGACCGACGTCGATATTTTCGTTCTTGGATTTTCTTTCCCATTGTTTTGGCTAAAGAATTGATTTGACAATACGATTTCGCTATCTAATCTATAATTAACGTGTGATCGTAAAATAATCTTGTTGATAAAATATCAGTGATTTATCGTAATGTAATAAACGTTCGATTCATCAAAGCGTAACAGTGAGAGGTGAAGATTACTAAATAAAAAATTCTTATTTTTTTCTCGCGACAAATGTTATTTGGTGCTCATTATGGAGGATTATAAGTTTCTATTTAAAGTAGTGTTAGTTGGTAATGCAGGTGTTGGGAAAACATGTTTGGTGCGTCGTTTTACCCAAGGTCTGTTCCCACCTGGGCAAGGTGCTACAATTGGTGTTGATTTTATGATTAAAACTGTAGAAGTTGACGGTGAGAAAGTGAAGGTGAGTTCCTTTAACGCTTGTACATATTTGGTATCACTATTGCATCATTTTTAAAGCTGAAATTGGTGCAATAATCAGATCTTGATCATGTTTTTGTTGTTAACTAAAACCTTAAGTAGATGAATCAGGTGTCCTTGTATTACATTAATAACATGCAACAAAAACAATAAGATTCTCACAACTTTAGACTCTCAACTCAAACAGAGTTCAATAATTGGAGGATTACTTTGTTCATCATCTGGATTCAATAACAAAGGTGAAAGTTCTTAAAAATATTAGATTAGGGGATTAAATTCAAAGTAAATTATAGCTTTCAGTGGTAACAGAAAATGCTGTTATTTAATTTTTTCAGTTCAGTGCAAAATGTGATACAACCAAGCACTTTTTCAAATACATTTTGATTTAATTCAAATCATACAATATGATAATAGAACATGCGTGTATCATGTTAGCGCAAATTAAATGCTATGAGTCATTAAAACTTTATCAAATATTGATATTTAAATTGATAAAAAATATTCAATAAAGAATCTTTAACACCTTTACATGTTATTTCCTATGCTATATCATCCAATAAGTGACCATAAATGAAATAATATATTTTTTAGTTGCAAATATGGGATACAGCAGGTCAAGAGAGGTTCCGTTCGATCACCCAGAGTTACTACAGGTCTGCCCATGCCCTTATATTGGTGTATGACATATCTTGCCAGCCGACTTTCGACTGCCTGCCGGACTGGCTCCGTGAAATAGAGGAGTATGCCAACAATAAGGTTCTTAGGATATTAGTTGGTAAGTAAACAATTGCTTGGTAATAATTATTCTTAGCATGTAGCTGGCAATTTAAATTAAGTGGACCCAAAATTTGGCAAGGATTTTAGTATCTTCACTGGAATTCGTCAGTTCATAATCATTCTCCTGTCCTTACCCCAATTTATTTGGGGGTCGGCGCAGCATGTCTTCCATACTTCTCTATTACTTGTCATCTCAGCAGTCACCTCCTGTCTAGCCATATCATCCTTCACACAGTTCATCCATCGTTTCTTTGGTCTTCCTCCACTCCTATAGCCATCAACATTCATAACATTTTCCTCATCTGTTACTGTCATCTATTGATAGACATAATTCTATTTACTATGTACACCATAGAGTAATTTTTTTTTTAATTTGACAAATTCTAACACGATGGGCGGTGATATGTAGACAAACAGGTCTAATGGCTGGCTCTGTAATTAACACAGCCAATACGATTTTTATTTTTCGTCTATTTTTCTTTGATTGACTATTGAGTTTTTTTTATATTTACTCCAGAAGGAATGAAAGCGTGATGTACAATTGACATAATTATCATAATGATTGAAAAGAGAAAGTGTATTGCCAGACCTTGTATAATCACAGTACAATTTTATTGGGAACACGACCTTATACAGGAACTTATAAGTGAAGTCATTGATTCATTTGACCCTAATTTTAGGACCAAAGCTGGAACTGATCAATGATTTGGGGCCCAGTTAGGTGAAGGACATGACATTTATAATGATACTTTCAAACATTTATTGATTTTCAAGAATGTCTAATTATGATTAATGAATAAATCAAATTTACTGACTTTCTGAACGTATGACGTGACGGTTCTCACGTCATTTCCAGTTTGATGACAACTAAACCAATAATATCTGAGGACAAAATTCATAGACCAGATTTGCTTTGCCAAGTAAAGTAGACTATAAACATTTCTCGTGAAAAAATAAGTTCATTACTTAATTCTTCTTCGTCGTTCCGTCAATGCTGAGGACCACGACCACAATCGACGCGCATTCAAGCTATGCGGTCTTCTGCAGAGCGAACCGCTCGGTACAGGCTGCCTTAGACGTTCGTTCATAAGAATATTATATAAGGTTCACATTCGACATTCGTATGTACACCAATATTATTATAGTCTATGAATTTTACCCTTATCCCTAAAGAAGAGGTTACATAAGTAATTTGAATTTAGATGGTCACAAAACACACTATAATTACAGGTAATAAAACTGATAGAGAAGACAGAGAGATCCCAAGACACATTGGAGAGGACTTCGCCCAGCGCCACGGCATGTACTTCCTGGAGACATCAGCCAAAGAGGCCGAGAATGTCGAGCGGTTGTTCATGGAGATAGCTGTTGAACTTATGGAGGTAAGCTGATCTGTAATGCTCTAGTTACTACTAAGCATATTATGTTGTTCCATTGCAGTGCAAAAGCTCTTCCCCTCTTTTCTCGATCTAATCCAATAGTAGGCCAATCCTTCACAAATGAGTCCAGCTCATCCCCCCATATTCCGTCGGCTCTAGGGAAAAGGCCAGACACAAATTGCGGGACGTCAGCTAGCAAATGCTGAACTCTCATTTGCTAGATGACGGTCAGCGAAATTTCGCCAAATATTTTTTTTTCGTTAACGTAAACCGCAACGTTTAGTGGTTTTAGAAACAGCAAGCAAGTAATCTGTTCTATAATATAATAAAGCTGAAGAGTTTTTTTTGTTTTTGCTAGCCCAGTTATTGAGGAAGGTGATAGGCTATTAACATCATGCTAAGATCTTTAGGAGCCGTGCAAAACGCGAAACAGCGGCTGAAACCGCGGGCCATAGCTAGTATTGTATAAGTAGCACTTTAGCCGTCTCGTCATGACAAAGTGAAATCTCCGTAGCTGCAAACGGAAGGAAAATCATTATCCTTATTTTTACGTTCTCTCACATGGTGTAGTTGTTATTTTATTGTCAACATAATCATACCGTAAATAAAATAAAAGAATGACTCATTGTTAGACATATTTAGAAACAAGATATACTTTACCATTACCTCGCAGTTAAAGTCCTTGGCACTTCCCACGATTATTTCCGGTTACGCTAAATACCAAAACTGGCCGTGGAAAATTATTAGACAATGGATTGTATTTCTATTACTTCTAATGGATAGCGAAAAAGTGTTGACTTGAATTCTAAATGCTAAAGTATTTCCGTCTGTCGATCTGTTCAGTTTTCACGCTCAAACGTCTGAACAGATTTCGATGTAATTTTGCACACAGCACACGAAGACCATTGCATGTGTTTGGCAAAGGATACTTTTTTATCTCGATATATCTTGGGCAAACCAAGGGCTAAAGCTAACTAGATAAATTACCTAAAACTAAACTCATTTGACAATGAACAAAACAGATATTAAACAGCTGTGGAAAATTTCGCAAACTAAGGATATGGACGGAGAGTTAAAGTTAACTGGTTTTCTCACGTGTGAACAGTGGAACCAATGCGTTCGATACCTACTGCTTTCGCGGTTCACACGTGTTAATAAATTAGGCCACTAGGCCGCAGGTCGATATAGCTACATCCCGTCATTTGGGTCATGTCATGAGTGCCGGTAGAAACATATATTTCATACTAGCTAGTGCCTGCGGCTTCGCCCGCATGGAGGTTGGTACCGAGATAAAAAGTGTTTTATGTCCTAACACAGGTCATGTTCAACCTGTGTACCACATTTTATCGAAAGCCATTCGCGTTCGCCGTTCGCGTTCGCGTAACAGATAAACATACATAATATTTACTTTCGCATTTAGAATTCGAATCATCGTGGTACTCAGCGTTACTGAGTGCTTGCTGTCCAGGGAGCGCCGGGCGTATGGAATCGAATTACGTTGTTTTTGACGCCGCTCGGGGAGGCTCCTTTCATGCACCCCAAATTAATTTGGAACATTAATTATGGAAACGGGTAGGATGGATGTATGGATTTGAATAAAACCAAACGGACAGGCAGACACTCAGTTTGCAATGTATATTGTTGTAATCACTTTTGACTCATTTTTTTTTTACATTCCAGCAAGCTAAATGCAAGGAATTGCCGAAATACGACGGCAGCTTAGGACCAATCAACGGGAAGACGACGTCGGTAGGTGACGGTTCATGTTGTCTACGCTCGTAGGCTTAACGAATTTATCTCATTGATATTAATATAGCTGTTAACGTGTTGCGGTGTTTTCGAAAAGAGCCTTTTTTAGTACCATTGAGTAGTTGGCTTCAGGGAGGAAATGACAAAATGCATTCGTTGTGACGACATACGACGCAATGGATATTTTTAAAGTAAGTCGTTAGCAATATGTTTTGAAGTTAGGCTGAACGCCGAACTCCATTCTCCGTTCGGTTTGTTCGGTGGTCATGGTTATTTTGGCGCTTGAATGACATTGTCGGGAAATGTGAAATTGTATTGAAAAAACAAAATGGCGGCGTAAATTCCGAGTTTGGGCGCGTGCCAGAAGTACTTTGCGGCACTACATACAGCAATACTACTTATGGAAATGGATTGCTGCGGTCGCAAAACTCCCCAATAACGATGCAACTTTCAAGGCCAATTCTAAAAGCAAATAATGGTTGGTTAGTATTTACATATTGCTTTATGTTACACTTTTCTTTGACGGTAAATAATAAATCGGAATACCATTGCTAACGATATCGACAGTAAAGGAATTGAGATTTCTTGTAAGTCAACGAATTATTTTTATTGAATTTAATTTTATGTTAATAGGTACTGTTTTTGTTTTTTTACATTCTTGCCAACGAACGAAGGACTGATGGAAATTTTATAATTTGTATATTTTTGTTAATATTTGATTTATCTTTTCAAAAACACCGCAACGAACGTGTTATTTCGTAGAACGGAGGTCATTCCACTCGCTTTTAAGTGCTGTGCCGTTGTCACAATGTCATGACGCCGTTGTCATATTGTCATTCGTCACTCACTAAGTCGTGTCAATTCGTAGATGTAGTGTGTCGGTACCATTAAATTGCATATCAAGTGTTAATTCTATTTATAGTGTAATATTGAGACCAAACATAGGTTTACTCGATTCAATGTACATACATGCATAAATACATAACGTTAAATGGACGTCAGCGAAGAATAGTGAAATCTTCGACGGGAACTAATAATAAACCACTTCAAAATGTTTAATAATATGTTATTATTCGATATCTTGTTTCCTAACATACAATTTGTGTATGTAATTGACAGTACAGTGTACAGCGCGCGACTTCTTTTAACATGTCACCAACGGGTCTTATAGAAATACACATTTCAATAATAATTTTATTCTTTATCGGTTGTGTGTTGCATAAAAATGACATAAGAATATGACATGAGCATGTCATACCGGCAAATAATGCTTTACCGCTCGCGTCTGTTTTGAAAAAAGAATGAGCGACGCTTAAAGTAGCGGTCGGCTGCGGGCGCGTGCGTTCGTTTTGGACATTTTGATTTAGCGGACGTCCTAAGATTTTTTTCCACTGACGATGACAGAAGTCGGTGTTGGTTAACATTTTGTAAAATGTATTGAAAAACTAGATGGCGGCTTTAGTTCCGACTTAGGCCATGCGCCAAAAGATCCTTGTAGCGCTTAAACCACACATTCTGAATACCCGCGAAATTCGCAACCGGGAACGAACTTATAAAATGAACAATAATAATAGAGATGTCCAATAAAATCTGCGCCGTATTTTAGTCGATTCAAATCGATACCATAAATTATTTATTTGATCAGATATTGATTAAAATCTTCTGCATACTAATAGGTTCAACTAATTAATATTGCATCTTCGTGTGAAGAAAGGTAGCGTGTTGTTAATTGGATGATATTACATGTTAAGGTGTAATTAGTAATAATTGCACGTTATAAATCAATTATTTGTCAAGACTGTTGCTAGTCTTCGCTGCTAACGTCAAAAGAGTCATGACATTGTCTCAATGTAATCAAGTTATACAATTTTGCTGTTTGCAACTTTTGTTATTATTATTATAAGCGTACCTACGCCCCTATTGTTTGTAAAAATGTTTTCAAATTATATTATGCACTAAGATGTCTTTAGTTCCTTATTATTAAATTGGTTGTATGTAGGTTGTATGGCAGCTTTATTAAAAAAACTCTTAATTAAAAAAAAGTCTGTTGTGTGTCTGACGACTGCCTCGATGGTCTAGTGGCAGCAAGCATTTCTGCTGAGCATGAGGACCTGGGTTTGATTCCTGAGTCGGGCAGCGTTATTGGGTGTTCCCATCAGGATTTTTTAAGTAGCAGCCACGGAATCTGCGTTTGTGCCCGGTTGATGACATAACTTGCAAAATGTGTGTTTTCGGTGATTACAGGCTAGATGTTATGTTATGTGACACAGTATTTAATTTATACTTATAATTAATTGAAAGTATTATTGAATTTTTTACTTAATGATAGTTTTGAAACATTTTTACACAATTCAGCGGGTTTATTAGATCGCCTCTTGGAATGGTTAACTAGATAATGTAGGTTATAATCTTACTGAAATACTATTTTGTAGACAGTTGATTGAATGTACACTAATGTTAAAAGTTAGAACTGAAAGTAATCACAGGAATTACAGAACCAGAGACTGTTTTACTACGGGATAATATGCATGTTTTGAATGATATTGATGGTAAGGCACAAAGCTGGGTTACTGGTGATAACTGCCTTGCATAGTTAGCACTTTGGGCAAAACAAATCTATACTTAAAAAGGATTGCATTGACGCAAAAAAATCTAATTCACCTGCCTCATTTTTTTCAATGCTGTTTGTGCTCCAAGCATATTATGCTCTAATCATAGATGTGCCCTCACCGCACTTAGGTCGTGCGAAAACGTGTCTACACTGAGGTGAGCATAGTCGTACATCCCGCATGAAACGTACGATGTGCAGTATGAGTGAGCAAGACAAGACTATTCAAATGTCATTGTCAAAGAAATATTATAAACGTGAACATTACTTGGCGCGGTATGGCGAATCTATAATTTAAATCTATGGCTCCAAAATAATCTAAGTATCGTATGCAAGGAAATTATATACTAACTGGAATGAGGACGTGCAACGGAAAGCCGTTCCGAGCGAGAAAAATACCTAGAGTGGATGGCATCTCTTTCTAATAGGGTATCCAATATTTTACTTATATTTGGGACAGTTTTTTTTTTATAACTTACTAGCACCCTGCTCGGCTCCCCGTTTTGCATGGGTAACAGATTATTCAAAATTACGGGGTTTAAAAAGATAGGGCGAAGCCGAAACCTACGCCTACTATAGAACTCTGTAATGGGATAGGTCTATAAAGTAAAGAATACGTAACACTAATTTTCTTTAACGGTGGTCTACATGTTAGGTTACATCCTTCATTTGTAAAGAGATTTTAAAGCGTACAGGGCTGCAATATTTACATTTTACATAGATGAAGTATGAGTATCTGGCATATTCAAACAACTGAACACGTAGTATTTGATAAATTTATTAATCACACTATACATAATTAAATGTATGGTTTTATGTAATTGTTGGTTTTTAGTATATGTCAGTTATCTTGAATTTAAGTACCAAGATGCTGATGATGGAAGACGATTGCAAACTAGGCAATATAAAAAAGTAATAAATAGTATATAAAAAGTAAAGATAGAATTCAAATGTTTATTTTCAAGAAGTTATTTTGTTAATATAAAATTGAGTAATTGATTACGTTTTGCTAATGCATTATACATAACAATGTTTTGAATTTTGTACGCATTTGCACAAGACTATAAATACCGATATGGATAATAGAATAGGCGTATTCTTCACAATATTTTCATGATCCCCGTTTACATATCTAAATCATTGTCACCCTAGTCGTAATTTGTAAACAAAGTTATAAGAACTAACCTGAAAAAGTAAATTTCATCCAGCAAACCCGTCATTATTACATCCCTTCACACAACTCGATTTCACGATATTTAAAGAGGAAGATTTCACTTAACTAATGTAAAAAGAACTTGATAACGCAAAAATATGACTTCAGCGCGAAATTGTATCGGCCATATTGTTTGTTTATATGAGTGTCAAATGTTGCCATTCAGAAATAACTTAATTCAAAACCAATTTAATTTATATTAAGCTTACTTTATTTCGCAAGAAATTATTATTTTAATATTTAGTATTTGAATATTAAATGAATCCCCTTACGATTTATGTGCTAGTTTAGCTATCAACGCGATTTCCGATTACTAAATTTAAAAAAAAATTAAAAATATTTTTATATTTTTTGTGTACTGGCAATTGTTAGACAAGGACACAATCCACTCTAGGTATCTTTCTCGCTCTGAAGTTTTCGTCCACCCTTGAATGAATTAAAGTAATATGAACTCTAACTGTTTCACATAAAGTTCATTTTCAAACGGTTTTTTTGTATCAAAATCTTGTTCGTACTCATTCCAGATATATAAGTTCCTTGATCGTATGTCATTACCTCGATTTCATTTATAGAAAGATAGGCTTTACGTGTTGACGAGAATGTTGTACCTACATGTTGATAGACATAAGGCCAAGTTTTGTTACATTCCTCATAGCTAAACTTAGGATGTTGAAGTTCTACTGGTAGTAATAAATTGTCTGTCACATATTTTTTTATGGTGGGAAATATGATTAAGTAATCTCTCATATTGTAATAATAATTTCGATTTTTTGCCGAATGTCTGGTTATCATAATTTGCTACTACTTAATTATGCTACATAATAGTGTTTTAGTAAATTGTTAATTTTAACTTAGTGTTTAACAGTAATATTTATTATTTTCTTGTTGTAGGTGCCTATTTTGGAATTTTATATGTTATTTTATACTAAACATCACACTAACTGTATAATGCACTTAAATGTGAATTGTTTAAGATGATTTTTATATTATAGTTAAATATTTCATGTTGTTCGTAATTTTGTGCAATATAAAGTTTATTTTTGTCGGCCACACTTGCCTAGTTGACAACGCTAAGTTTTATCAATACATAATATATTTTAAATCATGTTATAAATTGCGTACTTTTTATGCTTTTTTATAATGTTGAATTTGTCAGATACAATATAAAGTTGGTCCGTGGGTGGTTGCACTATAATTGGATCTGAAATATCTAATTGAATAAATGTTTTTTCCATATTACATTGATTATAATTATATTGAAATTAATCCTCACCAAAGAAATTGAATTATTGTAATACTCGGATTATAATAAATGATCACTTTGGATATAACTTTTTGTTGTTTCAATCACTTAATATTTAAGTCGCTTAAGTATAGAGCTCACGCGACGAAAATAATTGTAGAAAATAGGCTGATGTGCTCTTTTGTTTGCTGTGAGCAAAGAGTAAGCAATTATACCTGGCCGCGAGTACATAAGAGCAGAGAACGTGCTGACGAGTGCATCGTTGATGCTGCCGCGTTACGCATGACGGTTCTGATCTCAAGAAAACGATAGGAGCCGATCTGTGTTCCCTCCCACCTTCAAAGCAAGAGTAAACAGGCACCTTCTGGGCACGCTCGTTCTATCAAAGACCTCATTCATCGCTTTCCATCAGGCATGATCGAGGTCAAGAGCAGGCCCATTCTGCCATAAAAAGGAGCAAGGAAAAATCCGATCCCGTACTGATAGATGTGGTTCAATCCTAATAGCAGCAGCAGACTGAAGAAGAAACATAAGTCAAGTAGAAAACACCATGCTAGCATCAGCAGGGCCTATCAATCCTATCGTGCATACACGCCATAAGCATAACGTACAGTTCGAGAACCTTACTGTATTCGATTTATAGTTGGGGGTTAAAGGTGCAAATATTTTAATTCGTCATTTTTGGCCTCATCACAGGCCTCATATAGATAATATAATAGTTGAAATAATTATAAAACAGCAAATTATGTTGTGTTTATATTATGTACATAAGTCCCTAAGCGTGGTTACTTAGACGATGTAGTTTTTTAGTGAGTTGATCATTCTTATTCTTTAACGTACATTTAAATGTTAGGTGTGGAGGTCTCGATGCTAAGACTCTCCACAATCGAGAGATATGCAGTCTCAGGCAATATTTCTTAGACCGACGTGGGGATGCATCGAGATGTGGTCGTGATGGACAAGGGCGTCACCCCGCTCTTCTTAGCTGAACTGGCGCAAACTTGCAGTGCTTGAAATTAACGACCGCAGGGAGGTTTGGCAGGATTATCCATCAGCAACTTGCTCAGCCTTGTGGAATCGGAAGTGCCGTACTATGGGTATGTCCCCAACCCAGTTCTCGAAAATGGCAATATCGCACTGTACTGGGATCAATCTATTATCACTGACAGGACTATTGTAGCCAATAAGCCTGATATAGTGGTGGTGGAACTAGTGGATCAATTAGAGCGGCGCGCAATGATTGTTAACGTAACGGTCCCGCATGACGAGAACCTCGTGAAAGCCGAGAAAAATAAGCAAATCAAGTATCTTGACTTGGCTCGCGAAGTTGTCGACATATGGGCTGTGAGTTCAGCGATCATTGCCTCGAACAATACCTGAGGAGCCTCTCGTTAGGCACCTGGATCAAGGGCTTGATTCAGAAAGCGGTAGGTACTTCTGAACTTGGATCGTATTGTTTGGAGGTTCCTCTCTCTGGAGCCCTGACCGCGCCGGTAGCTTGGACTTTGTTGCCGATACCGGTTGGCTACTATTTTATATTTTTAAATGTTTTTCATGTTATTGTAGATTGAAATACTTAAACATGTTATTAATGTGAAAAGAAATAAATAAAAGAAACGGCAAATGAAGTTTCAATAATAAATATAAATGTTAGTGCTGTTTATGCCCTCCACCACCGGTAGCTTGGTCCCTGTTTGCGATGCTTGTGAGCTAATAAACATCAAACATTTACAATTATTATTGAAATATTTCATTTTCATTACCAGTTGCATACTTCTACGTAGATAGGAACGTAAATTTGTAGTGTTGTATCAAAAAACTAAAAATTCTGAATCGACTAAAAGAAATTCACTAAATTCTCACGAAAACCGAATTAACTGTGGTTATCTCAATAAGTGCAATGTTTTTCAAAATGATTAACTATCAAAATATAATGATAGAACGTTAAACATGAGTAAGTCAAAAATATCGATTTTAATTTATCTGTCATCGGTAGGCATCGACTATCATGTTTATATTATTTATCGATCCACTCTAATGTCGCTTTGAAATGGCCGACGTTTAGGGGGAGTGTCTAGCGGAAATCGAATTTCTGAGTAATTTTTACCAGATAAGGTGAGTGGTTGACCGTAAATTATAATTATAATGATAATCAAAACAATATAAAACAAAAGTGGACCCCAAAACTCAAGCTTAATAAAAGTTGAAAGCATTTCCGGTGCGACAGCCGGCCGAGTTATTCAAAACAAAAGGTGTTTTTACGGTATTTTGTAGTTTTCCATCAAGGTATATGGTGTTCTGTTACAACTTTAAGAGACAGTAAAAAAAACAATCTTTGTTTCCAATAAAATTACCATTTTCTGTTACAATATTTCTCTAAGTGATCACGGTACAAAGAAATACTGTCTATGTATGTGTAGCCTGTAGCCTGGTTTTTTCTAATTAGAAATGCAATTAGTGTCTGTGTAATGTTTATTGTAAGTAAAAAAATACCGTAATGTAGTGTCAGGAGTAATAAAAAATTATTTTATAAAACTTTGAAAAATTGTTTCAGACTAACACACCTCTACATACATTCCAAATTTTAAGACTGAGAAACTTTTTTTAAAAAGTGGATAAACATGGCTTGGCGTTTCAAAGCCTCTAAGTATAAAAATGCGGCACCGATTGTGCCTAAGCCGGAGGCATGTATTAGAGATATTTGTGTTGGATCATACCAGACTTATGGCAATAACATTTGTGCATCGGCTGCCTTCATGGCGTTTAACTGGGAGCATGTTGGGTCAAGCATGGCCGTGCTGCCACTTGATGACTGTGGCAGGAAGAGTAAGACAATGCCTTTGCTTCATGCGCACTCTGATACTATAACGGATATGGAATTTTCTCCATTCCATGATGGATTGCTGGTGACTGGATCTCAGGATTCCCTGGTAAGTTCATGTGTTATTATCATTGTTTTAAAAGTTAAATTTAGTTAAGAATACCTTTGTTGAACAAGTTCAATTGAAAAACCTATTAAATTATTTTTAAACACAATTAGTGTAGGACCATGGTTGAACATTGTTTAACCATGAAAATAAAAACATGGAATGACAAAATGGTAGTAATTCAAAATATCACCATCACATGCTTTAGCTAACTGATCCCTTTTCAACACAGAAATTCAAAGTAGTAAGATGCCTTCTTACTAAAAAGTATAACCCTGTTTTTCTTCTCTTTCCTTAATGTACCATGGGCCAAGTAGTCTAATTATTCAATAGCAAGTATGCTTAAAATTCTCCAAAATAAAAGGAATAAAAAATTATGCACATTTACGATAAACTCGCTGTGCTAACCATCTTAGAAAGTAATAAAAAAAAAACATAATATCCCAGAAAAGGTCCTTAAAAAGAGATCCAAGCTATGCCCATAACATGCAGCACCAGCAACAATTTAATATTTTTTTGGCTCTACATGATATGTTTGCACCGTCTATGACTACACACATTAACATAGACCTCTTTACTCACTGAAGTGTGCAAACTAGATTTTTGACTTTCCAATGGCAATATTTTAGCTATTATGACTTGAAGATTTCTATTTATGTGTTTAAACTTCAGCTAGATTAAATACTATGATGTTCACACTTATCTTTGATGGGGGTAAGCAGAGTTAACAATGTTGCTTTAAGACAAATTGAATTAAAACTATTGTAAAAATTGTGTGAGCTGAAATGATGGTGTGTTTTGATGTTGGTCAGTCAATTTTACAGCTCTTCATATATAATCTGACCTCTGTATAGTGCTGATTAGTCATGACTTGGCTGCTAGAATGCGTGTATTCCTTTTTTTTTTTTGTAATTTTAACAGACTGCCATTTTGTCAAATTGCTTAGAAAGCAGCCATGCAACTGTGTAAGCAATGGTATTATTTCTAGTGCAGGTGACAAGCAATGTTATATTGGACAAAAAAAAACTACTTAAGGTCAACACACGTCACACCAACATAACCATTGCATAGGATCAGCATCACCTCAACTCGAGCCGTTCAAGATTCTTTCGATGAAATTCAATACTCTGTATATGAGCATTGACCTTTTAAATGATAGTGAAATACAGCCATTAGTTGACAAGTCCTGTAAAAGCATTGCTGCTAGAAATAGTAATATTGTCACAATGAAAGTATACTCCATAATATAAAAATTGATAAACACACCAATGCAAATAGATAAAGTCATACTTATCTCATGGAACTTGTACTCAAGATAAAACAGTTGTCATGTTATTTTGTTCAATTCATGCACATTTCTATGGTGTTATTAATACCACACTTGCAGACTCCGAAAGGGGTAGGTGAAGCTAATATTCTATGAAACAAAGAACATACTGCGTCATTGGTCTAGCAGTTATAAGTACAACTGCTGACCATATAGTTTTGGCATTGGTTCGCAGACCTGATGAAAGTGTTCTTGGGATATTCCATCTGGAATTTCTTAGTAGTAGCCAGTCAGCCACAGCGTCTAGATTTGTGTCTAGTTGATGGCTATAGGGTCGCTTCCATTGGACTTAAACCTAACCTAACCCTTCGGAAAATGAAAGCGTGATGATGTTATGAAAGAAAGAAAAAAAAAACCTGTATCTGGCTATGCTGTATTGTGCTGAAGATGCCATTAGTGAACGGATTTTAACTTTGATAGCTCATATCTCAGAAACATGACACTTTAGAACATTTTGTCTCATACAAAACTGGTTTGTATTAATACCAGCTATCGATTAAAATAGGTTTTGTGTATGGCCAAACTTTGAAAAAAAAAAATGGCGGAAGTTAGGCCGGCCATTAAATTTAAAACCATATTAGGTCACAGGCAATCAAAAACCATTTATTTGTTAACTCACTTTTATTGTGTACAAACAAATTAGTGCAGTATTGATATTATTATGAGACTCATAATAATATCAATACTGCACTAATTGTTATGTATTTTAAGCTACAAGTAAGTACTTTAAGATTTACAGGAAAACTGTTCATAATTGTTAGTGTAGTTTGAATATAAGGAAATGACAATTATTTTGTAGGTATCGTAACCAAATTGAGTAATGGTTGTGATGATTTTAGAAACGACCGAATAGACTGCCTCGTTGGTCTAGTGATCGCAAGCGCGACTGCTGAGTATGAGGTCCTGGATTCGATTCCCAGGTCGGGCAAAGTGTTATTGGGTTTTTCCATTAGGAATTTCTCAGCAGCAGCCACGGAGTCTGGATTTTTGCCTGGTTGATGGCAATAGGCTCGCCCCCTATTACATGGGACTTAAACATAAGCCTGGATCTAATTATGTAAAGAAAACTAAATATTTTTGCATAACATTTATGTCGTGGGTTTTCCTAAACTAACGTGCGATTCCATAAATTAACTCTGAGAAGCATAAATCAAAATTCAATTCTCTTGTGCATACATCTGGTTATACACGCGCACCAGTCGCGACTACTACGCACCTGATCTTTCTGACAAAATAATTAGGTCGGTGTATGTCCTTCTATTATGGCGTTTTTGAACGTGGGCAAAAAAAATATGTATCGTAGCAGGTTCTGTAGTTTCTTTCTACCCCCATGGAAAAAAGGCGTGATTGAATCGATGTATGTCTTGTCCTAGGTCAAAATATGGCACATCCCTCCCGAGGGTCTGAAGGAGTCTCTATCCACCGCGGAATGCACGCTGTCCCAGAAACAGCGTCGAGTCGAGAATGTCGGCTTCCATCCTGTGGCCGATGGGCTGATTCACGTCGCGTCCGGGCACGAGCTCGCGTTGTGGGACCTCACCAAGCAGAAAGAGGCTTTTGGTAAGTATTTAGGCACATTTTGATAGTTATTTATATTTCAACTTTGGACCCGCTGCTTCGCACAGCGACACAAACTTTCTTGAAACTTACTACTAAATCTTCTAAAGCGTCACGTTTATATCAAAGTTACAATCTTCGCCATCACTACAACTTTAATACTGTTTTTTCCGCGGCTAATAAAATTAAAGTTGTACGTGATGATGGTGGTATCAGATAATAGATTCTATCTTTGATAGCTAATATCTCAGAAAAGTTACGCTTTCGGAGATTTAGTCTCACACTAAACTTGTTTGTATTGATACCAGCTATTAATTAATATAGGTTTTACGGGTGGCCGTTATTTTTAAAATAAAATAAAATGGCGGAAGTCACGCAGGTTAAATAGTTCGAAACCCTTTCATCGAAATCTGTTGGATGGTTTCGACGATTAGTGTGTACAAAGATACACGTGATTTTAATAACTACAACATAGGATCATAGTAAAACAATATTTTTTTCCAATTCTAACAGTAAACCGAGACCACGGGGAAGTCATACAATCTACGTCTTGGAAGAAGGACGGCAAGCTGCTGGCGACCTCCTGCAAAGACAAGAAGGTTCGCATCATCGACCCGAGGGCGTCCACCGCTGTCGCCGACATTGCTAACAGTCACCAAAACATTAAGGACAGCAGGATTGTGTGGCTTGGGGATCAGGATAGAATATTGACTACCGGTGAGGAAACTTTACTAATATAATGGGATTTACGATATCAGTGTATTCAATAATGAAACGTCTTCGAGAAACTATATAATTGTGATCTATAGAAAAAATGCAACAACATTTGAGTATTTTTTTGCTTGATGTTGGGCTTGTTTTAAATAATGGACCTCAATACAAGAAAAATACTCAATTTCAATTCGGAAAATTAAATTCGACAGTATTTGTTGAACAAAAAAGCAATGACTACATATGTCCGGGTTTATTTGTGGGTGTACTATTAAGGACACCTACGCCTAACCCTTCGGGGATTACAGGCGTGATATTATTCGGGTTTATTTCGACCCTTCGAAGAATTTCGATCGGCAAACAACATTATCCATCGCTGGATCATATTAGTGTCGGATTGGCTGAATTCGAGCGCAGTTTTCTCGAATGTATATACAGGATGTAAACAGACCCTTCACATAGCCGTATTTTCTTTTTTTTCAATCAAGCATTCTGTACATCAAACTAAGTAACTTTACGCAAAAATTATTGCGAATCGACTCTTTTTGGGGGTGAAAAATCCAGTTTTACGGTAGGACTCTACGAAAAGCACTCAAAGCATTGTGCTGATGGATGGATTGAATAGCACGGGGGTCCTGGAGGTGTGTAACATAAAAATCTTACATTAAAAACATGTATTAAAAAAAAAACTTTTGAAAAAGTTGGAACTTTGACCCCCAATATCTCCGTAACTAGAAGTTTCCCAGGTATGGTTTGGAACAAAAAAAATATCACAAAGACGGAGAGAACAAGTGCCTTTTATTTAGTTTCGGCTATGCCAAATCATACGTAGCCGAATATATGTGGAGCATTCCAATCACTTACCTTTAAAAAAATCAGCGCAAATTAAATGACAACACCATCCAATATACATCATATTGTCACCAGGTTTCGACTCCAACCGCCTCCGCCAAATAATGATCCGTGACATCCGCAACCTGTCGCAAACGCAGAAGACCTTAGAGCTGGACTGTTCCACCGGGATCCTCATGCCGCTGTTCGACCCTGACACCAACATGCTGTTCCTGGCAGGGAAGGGTGACACCACCATATTGTATTTGGAGCTGACTGATAGAGAGCCTTATCTTATTGAGGGACTTAGACATTCTGGTGAGTTGGGCATATCTTGTTTGTTATTGAATGTGATATTGGAGAATATTGGTTATCTATACTAACTATACTTATTTTTTATTTTTTTACTTATAATATTATAAAGCTGAAGAGTTTGTTTGGTTAAACGCGCTAATCTCAGGAACTGTTGGTTCGAATTGAAAAATTATTTTTGTGTTGGATAGTCCATTTATCGAGGAAGGCTATAGGCTATATAACATGCTATGACCCATAGGGGCTGAGCAGCGGGTGACACCGCGGGGATCAGCTAGTTTGATAATATTTAAGGAATCATTCCAGTAATTTGGAATAAATGCGCTATAGTAGAGTCCCATAAGATTATTTTTCGTAATTAATCTTTTGAACGCCAGAGCATAAAAACACGCGCGTGCCCTCCACGCCAAGCCACAATTTCATTTCAAATACCTACAAAAAGAATAGAGATTTCAAAACTATTTAATTGTTAATTTCGTGTTATAGTGCACCGCGAATTTTTTGTCACACATTTGTGTCGTTGGCGTACAGGGCACGCGCTTGCTTGTCACGTATATATGACAATGGCGTTCAAAAGGTTAAGGAAACCAAAATAATCAATGAAGGAAGTTTACATATTGTTCCTCCTACCTACAAACTTACATTGTGGTTCAGTCAGTGGTACACCACTGTTCTATGGTGGCATTCTGTAGTCCCTAGCTACCGTCATGGGTAAAAGTCGCGTGAGTTTATGGATGTAGACTGCCTCGTTGGTCTAGTGGTCGCAAGCGCGATTGCTGAGCATGAGGTCCTGGGTTCAATTCCCAGGTCGTGCATAGTGTTATTGGCTTTTTTCCATCAGGAATTTCTCAGTTGCAGCTATGGAGTCTGGAATTGTGCCCAGTTGGCAAGCCCGCCACACAGGCTCGAGATTACATGAGATCTACACTAAATATAACTTGCAAAATGTAGAAGTACTATTAGGTACACCTCTGCCTAACCCTTCGGAGATTACAGGCGTGATTTTATGTTTGTGTTATGTACACCATTTTTATACCGTTTACAGTAAAAACACTTGATTATTATAGTTATCTTTTACAGTTACCGGTTTACCTTATCATTATTATCTCTTCGGGAACAGGGGTAATGTTACGTTACTTCTTGTAATCAATGCTTCGTTGTAGGTGAACAAACGAAGGGCGCCTGCCTGGTCCCGAAGCGAGCCCTCCGCGTGATGGAGGGCGAAGTCAACAGAGTGCTGCAACTTGCTGGCTCTTCAGTCGTACCCATCATGTACCAGGTCCCCAGAAAGGTACGTCAGGTTATTATAAACTAGTGGCCCGTCCCGGTTTCGTCGGCATTTATTTTCCCCTAATTCCCCCCTCCCCTATTTTTTTAGTAATAAATATAGCCTATGTTACTCTGGGATAATGTAGGATTCTAATGGTGAACCAATTTTTGAAATCGGTTCAGTAGTTTTTGAGTTTATTCGTTACAAACATACATATCTTTCCCCTTTATAATATTAGAGTAGTTATGCATAAATTTTTCTCTCAGAGCATAAATTACAGACTCCCAATAGAAAATGAAGAAGGAAAACATAGTGAGAATATGTCTTGAAGCATAAAATCGAAGACATGTGGTAACCGGTTGGCGGCAATAGGCTCCTCCCCTATTACATTTGACTTAAACATAATGGCGAAATATGGGTGTGTTGTATAGCGGGGAGAGGTTTACTTAGAGGATTACGGTTTCTATTAAATGTTGTGAAATCAATTAGCGGATTTAAGCGGGCCGTAACACCCCTTCTCAGAGCGAAGGCCGATCGCAGCAGTGCGCACATTAGCTAAAAATGTATGACACAAACAGGGCTCCGATAACACAACTACAACGAATGTTTTTCTGGCAGAGTTACCGCGACTACCACGCAGACCTGTACCCTGACACATCCGGTTCCGTGACCTACCTCAGCGCGCCGATGTGGCTCGACAACCAGGACCACCCCGTGCCCAATATCTCGCTGCACCCCGACGCCAACAATGGCATACAGGTACGTCTCAAGTAGAAGTTCGAAGGTCCATGCTCTTGAGAATGCATTAAGGTGCTTGTTCACGTAATTGCGTATCGTTTAGCCAAAACATGTAATTTTTTTCACACACACGTCTCGATTGGTATGGCTGAAACGATGGATCGTAAACGATTTGCAGTTAGGTGTACGGTGGCCTTTCGAATGAGCTATTGTCTACCCGGCTGTTAAATTTTAGTGTTGAAAGTCAGGGATAATATTTCACTATAAAATATCTTTTAAAGAATTTCAAGAGCGTAGTTATAAAAGTAGTTTGGTGTTTCATTACTACCACATCTGGGGGTCACTATGACGTCGAGTGTGGGAAGGTGACAGAGCTATACAGGTCGTCTGGCGCCATCTCTTTCCCACACTGCTCTTGCTTTAAGACGTCATGGTTGGCCACCAGCCCCCGTAGCATGACCACCGTAGACAAGGATTTATTTGACGGTAGAATCGACAAAATGACAGATAGTACAAAGAAATCTGTCATTGTGTCGACACAATCTGTCATTCTGTCGATTCTTCCGTCAAAGAAATCCTTATCTACGGTGGTCATGCTACGGGGCCTGATATTTCCATGGCTAGGTTTCTTTTCCTTGAAATAGATATGATAATTGCATTGTTGCATGACCAACTTTGTTAATGTTTAAGATGAAAAGTGTGTTTTTTAGTTTATTTTTCATGTTGCTCCAAGCCTAGTTGTCAGTGTGTTTAGTTCTAAAGTGGGAAGTCGTATGTTACCGTTACTTTTAGGACACCAAATCGTAAAGGGGAAACTAACATAATTTTGTAGGAAAATCATTGAAACTGTGGGTTAATCCTGACATTTTCTGAGCTTGACTGTACAAATGAAGATAAATCAAATCAAATAAATGTAAAATAGATCCTTAATCGAATCAAGCACTATTTGACGCAAACTCAACGCGCGATGTCGGTATTAATCCTTTACATTATTTAATTATAAGATATATCAGTCAGGGTGTAACCGAACCCTTTACGAAGTCGTGAACCAAGCATTCTGTACAACAAACTTCAAACTAAGCAACTCGACGCAAAATATTTATTGCTGGGAAACGATTTTTTTCTTTTGGGGTGAAAAATCACGTTTTACGGTAGGACTCAGTGTAACGCACTCAAAACATTGTGCTGATGGATGCATTGAGTATGGAGGTCATGGAGGTATTTAAAGTAAAGTTATAACATAACTAACATTAAAAAAAATATTGTGAAATAGTTGAAACTTTGACCCCGAATATCTCCATAACTAGAAGGACCCCAGGTATGTTCTAGAACAAAAAAATGATCGCAATGACGGGGAGGACAAGTGCCTTTCGGCTTCGTTTAGGGTACTTTTACATCCATTATAAGATAGCTGGTAGATTGACTGTAGTAGATATATTTTCTATTGCTGCATGTTTTATTTTAATTACGTTTCTTTTTTTTCTCTTTATTTCATTTTCATAAAAGCTAGTGTGTTTTGCGTATTTTTTATGGGTTTACATAGAATATTAATTAACCCATGGTGTTTCTTAGCATTTTTTGTTGTTTACAATAGTGTTGTGAATGAGTGGTTAAAAAGTTTATTTATTTGTATTTCTGTAGTTCAAGGTGAGTTTAGACGCTTGTTATTCAGTGAGTTGGTGTTCTTTTCAGTTTATTTAATTATTTTGTGTGGTGCTTGTATTACTTAACATTGCGGGTGTACAAGGGTAACGTAAGTACTGCAACTTTTATTTTTTCTATCTATCTTTCTACTTATAAGTACACTCACCGGCACGGAAACTTGGCCACTCGTGAATTTACTGATTATTTGCATTCAAAAATTTGCATTTGCATTTTTGACAATAAATTAAGGGTAGGTGGATTCAATAAGTGTCTCTTATGCTTTAAGAACTTAGAAGTGAAAAGATTAGTACAGCAACAAATCAGTTTTTAAAATCACACACTTTTAGTGAAATACAGAATTTTTCACTCTCAATTTTAAAACACTACAAAATTAAAAATAAGGTCTTTTTCTTTATAGTGTATACGTTTTAATATCGGGTGTTTCCTCCTCTAGCCCTGATAACCACCTGCATTCGATCTGGCATACTTTGGATGATGTTTCTGGCATTAAATTGCAGTATACTGCCCCAAGCGGCCAGCGCTGCAGTTCGGAGCTGGTTTAGAGTATGCGGCGGGTTGGAGCTGCACTTTATCTTTCTTTTGAGCATGTCCCTGTAATGCTCAATGGGCTTGAAGTCTGGACTACGAGCTGGACACTGCAATTTTTGTATGCCAACCTCTTCCAGATTTTCTTCTACGCAATGTGCGACGTGTGGGTGCACATTATCGTGCATTAGGAGGAATTGATCGTGTCCAATGAACCTCGAATAAGGCATTATGTATTCCTGAAGAACTTCCTCGATGTATCGAATAGCTGTTAGCGGATTATCGACGATAACCAACTCTGTACGTGCAGCGGAACTTTACCTCCCCATACCATTATGGAGCCCCCATGGAAACTCACTGTTTGCGTGGTGATAATGGGTAGAAACCGCTCTCCTCTTCTTCTCCACACTCGTTCCCGACCATTTGGAGCACGTAAAGCTATTCGACACTCATCTGTGAACAGTACTCTAGCCTATTACTCGTGGGTCCAGTTGACGTGTTTTCGTGCGAACTGAAGTCGAGCTACTGGGTGCTGTCTGAGAAGTGCTGGACCCCATGCTGGTCTACGAGCTTCTAAATTAACTTCTTCCATTCGTCTTCTCACCGTATGCTCGCTAACATTAACGCTTCTCGCGACTTGAAGCCGCTGGCGTATCTCAACAGCGGTCATGTAGCGGTTTCTCAAAAACTCCAGGACAATGAAGCGGTTGTCTCGGACTGGTGTGCACCTTACGCCTCCACTTCCTGGCCTGTGGGTGTAGTGGCCTGTCTCCTGGTATCGTTTAACTTCATACTGCATTGATGACCGTGGTACGTTAAGCACAATAGCAACTTAACGCTGTGTCAGCCCTTGGTCACTTAGTGCTGCGGCTTGGGCAATCTGTGTTGGTGCTAATGGCATTTGTATTGGTTTTAAAGCACCTTTACTTATTGAATTAAAAGCACAAAATCACAATAATTCAATAACCGAACAGTTAACTTGCCATAACATACAAATTTAAAACGTGAACTTAGTCGCTGAAATGACCCGATTCAGCTAAAAATTAAAATTTTAGTCGTGGTGTACTTAAACATAATGGATTACCCTCTTGAACTAAGAGTAAACATTTTTTGACATAACTGCTTAACAAACATTCATCAGAAACACTTAAACTTTTTGTTATCGCGAGATAAGCGCTTGGCCAAGATTCCGTGCCGCTGAGTGTATATTGATTAGCAATTCTCCTTTTAGATTCACCGAGGTAATTTAGAAGAAATGGCCAAGGCCATATTAGCAATGCCTCCACCGAAAAAGACAGATTCGAAAAAGGCTACAACTCCTGCTCAAGTTGAAGAGCCGGCGAAAACAGTATCGAAACTACAGCCGCAACCGGAGCCGAAAGACGAAGACCGAATCGACTTCGTGAACGTAAAAGACCTGATCAAAGGCATGGAGAAGAACAAACCCAGCAAAGTGGACTACCAGAAAGAAACGAACGGTTTCCATAAAAAGATCACTGACAACGGTCACGACTGTAGCGAGAAGAAGAGTGATTCTGAACCAGAGAAGAACGAACCGGACGTCATTCCGCAGAAGACCGAAAAGACTGAAAAGACCATTGAAAAAACTGATAGTACTGAGTCCACAGAGTCTACTCTATCAAGAAGCAATAGTATGATCAATGGGGTGCCTGTTCAAGTGCCGAAACCTATGCCCAGGTCCTCAATTTCGGAGCCAGGGTCCATCGATGAGCCTTCGGAAGCCCCTAAACCTAAGCCCAGGACCACAACGGTACCTGGGTCTGGTTATAAGGTACATGAGGTTTGTGGTTTGCAGTGTAGATTTGTTATCGATGTTTTTGAGTGAGAGTGAGTTTGTTTTTTTAAAGCTGTGCACATCAATTTTTTTTATCCTGATGCTAAGCTCTCTTTGGAACGACGCGACGTGTGGGTTCGATTCCTACACGAGACAAATAATTGGATTTGGTCGTTTACCAAGAGCGATGTCACGAGTAGATATTTTTTATGCTTAAAATATATTTTACTTTGTGTTTTATTTTTATTATTTGTTTTTTTAGTAGTTACACTATTTGTTGTAAAATTTTGTTTGTGATTTTTCCAAAAGCCAAGTATTTCTTTTTTTTTTAAATATTTTGTGTTGTTTTATTTTGCATAGAATACTAATCTGAATCACTCATTCCGCATTGATTAAGTTTAGTCTCTTTAATTTGCTCTGAATTGGTTCCTTCTTCATAATTCTGTAACGGTTTAATTAATCTAGTAACTTATGCTCGTTTGCACTAACGCTAAGTACACACCTCAATCCAAATTATTGCACTTTTGGAATCTCGAATATTTTTATCGCTTTTATATTGACATTCATTTACGTGCCACTTAGTGTAGTAAAAATAGTATTCATGACGATTTCTCGATGTCACGCGTATAGCTATACGCTCGATGTTAGGCGTATACTCGTCGACGTATTACCGTCGCGCTCGCACAAGTGCGTCTCCGCCGAAGCCAACGTACTTGTGCTAGCGTGACGGCGATACGTTTATTCGCGAGCGAGAGTCAAGGTATGTCAGGTCAGTGTACGAATTTCTTCCTGCTCCGAAAATGAACTGGGGACAGTGGAGGCACAGTGGTAACGGCCCCAATTTACGTGTCTTAGGTTCGAACCCAGCCAGGATCTTTTTTATTAAAATTTATTATTATACAAGGTGTAACGTAATAAACGCAAGACCTCCCGTGTGGTCTCTCGCACCTTGAAACTAAACATCTTTTATTCTACGAGTTCTTGAACTTCGCAAAAAAAAAAAAAATACTTTGTATAGGAACGGACGCAATCAGCTGATCCACATGTATGGTAAAACTAAAAAAAAAGTTATGAATTTCCAAAAGTCATAGAACAAAAGTTGTTCAGTTTCATGGTCTGAGATACCACACGAGAGGTCTTGCGTTTATTATGTTACGCGTTGTATAAGATTTTAAAGTGTCGTGGTCACTAACCTTGTTATTAATACTCGAAACGGGATATTAAACAGTAAACATGGTAAATATTCCGTTTCGAGTATTTATTATTATAGGTCTGTTATGTCCCACTGCAGGGAAAAGGTCTCCCTTCTTTTTTCCATTCTACACTCGCTAGAGTTATTTCAGCCCAGCCCTTTAAATAGGAGTTTCTCTCACAACGCCTTCTTCTTTTGGGCCTCCCGCGTCGCCGATGCCTGTTGTTGGGAACCCAATCCGAAGATATTTTCGCCCAATTCTGATGCGATATGCAGCGTATATGACCTACCCAGTTCCATTTTAATTTGGCGACTGTGTTGTCTACGTCTGCATTTTCTGTTTTGGAACGAAGTATACTGTCCCATATAAGGTCAGTTATTTTGAATCCGAGCGTACTTCGTTCCATTGCTCTCTGACAGAACATCTTTACCTTGTGCAATATATTTAATCACCACTGCTCTCAAGACGCTGAAGGAAAACATCATAAGAAGCCGGAATATCCTAAAGTCAAAAATTCGATGACATATGATGCGACTTACCCGCACTAGGGCCACGTGATAAAATTACATCCCCAGCATTGAGAACCTCATAGATCTGATCCGATCATGATATGCATTTAGCTTTTTTTTTTTTTTTTTTTTCGTATGGGAGATCATCAAATGACCCCCCCCACTCTGGGCGGAGCGGAAGGGAGTGTCGAGACTTGTACTGACTAAAACCCATCCATGTTCCTTCTTTGCCCTTTGTGTTCCAGGGCCACGGTATCTCTTTCGAACAGTCCCGCAGCCCTGGCAGGATATGCATTTAGCTTACAAGTAAAATAAACCTCTGAAATAAATCGTAATGTTCAACAGCCTCGTCTTGGACCGAAGCCGTTCTCAGCAGCGACGGGCAACGAAGACTTCTCATTCGACAAAGTGTTTTCGGTGCCAGCCGTGCCTGGATTACCCAAGTCTGATTCAGGTAAGATTCCCCATTGATTTTGGTAAGAGAACTCTAGTGGTCGCCGCCATTGCTGAACATGAGTTCCTATGGTTCGTCTTGACAAATTACTTGAGCTACGGTGCTTACGATAATCGCGAGTTCAGTTCTCTAAAATGCAGCTTTTTGGTCAGTTTGTACACTCCAGCAAATGGGCCATGGTCTGGTCGGCAGCACCGCATTCCCACTGAGTGTATGTAACTGGATTTCCCATTAACACGTTGCCCAACTGAGAAATCAAACAGGAATTTCGTAGTAGTAGCCCGGAGCCTGGATTTATGCCCCCTTGAATGCAATAGGATCGCCCCTATTACGTGGAACTCAATCGAAATACCTCTGCCTAAATTAATAAATGTGTTACAGCAACATCGCCCGTATCCGGTCAAGCGACCTCTCCGACCGCCACGTCGACGCCGCCCGCCAAAGATGGCAGCGAAGAGAAAGACAAGTCGTTATCGCCGACCAGCGACGTCGAAATAGCGCCTAACAAAGGTATGCCACTACTATAACAAGATAAGTAAATGAGTAAGGAAGGTCAGGTGTATAGTACTCGGAACCGGCGCGTGTATATGAGCAGAGACCCTAGCACGAGCGCGCTGTATAAACGTGACGTAAATGCGTTGATTTTTAAATTAAAAATACTCGTCTCATATAATGTTTTCTTAATTTAAAGCGTTTTTTCATATCTATGTATAATACTGATTGTGCGTGTTGGAAACAATTTAACTAAAATATAGGATAACGTTAACGTTTACACTGCGCGCTCGTGCTAGGGCCTCTAATGTATGAACATAGGCGATGCAAAAAGAGTATGTCAGGATCGTAGCAGACGTTCTGTAGCTTCTGCTTACGCCCCGTGGAAAATGAAAATTTTATTTATTTATTTTATTCGGTTTACTAACAATATTGTTAATAAATAAAAATATTTTATTGTCAGGTATCAAGGCCCATAGGGTAATAGGTTAATACTGCATACAAACAAATTACAGTAGATTCATAAAAGCTAACTTAATTAGGTTTCTGTCATCATCATTCTCCTGCCCTTATCCCGATTCATTTGTGGTCGGCGCAGCATGTCTTCTTCTTCCATACTTCTCTATTACTCGTCGTCTCATCAGACACCTCCTTTCTTCCCATATCATTCTTCACACAGTCCATCGATCGTTTCTTTGGTCTTCCTCTACTCTTATACCCATCCACAATCATACTGTATGTATGTATATTCATAGTAGTTCCAAAAATGCATTTCTCAACTTGTTCTTAATTCCTTGAACAGAAGAATACACGAACGGGAAATCGGACACGAGTCTAGAAGAAGAGGTGAGTTCGTCCGACTCTGGATACCGCCCTAAGACGCCCAGCACTGCCGAACGCAGGAAGATGTTTGAGAACACTGAGTAAGTTTAACTATATCATCCTTTTAGGCACTAATTAAATAACCGCACTTATTTTTAGTGTTTCTTTTCCTAAAGATCTATACAAATAATTAAATTGAAGTGTCTGTTTGTGTCTGTTTGTAATTTTAAAATAACAACTTTGTACTGAATGAAATGAAAGTATACATAATATACGTTACTTATAACAAAAATAGTACATTTCGATATAAGTGGGGAAACTTTGTTATTGCATTCGAGGCGGAATTCACAACCGAGTCGTAGGCAACGTTGCATGTATCGTAGTGCGAAAAGAAGTAAGTAATAAGTTTTCGAAGAAGTGTATTGAAAAACATTTTTTTTAATTTTTGTCTGATTAATATAATCTCTGTTCTGCCCCCGTAGCATGACCACCGTAGACAAGGATTTCTTTGACGGAAGAATCGTCAAAATGACAGATTGTGTCTACACAATGACAGAAATCTTTGCACTATCTGTCTTTTTGTCGATTCTTCCGTCAAATAAATCCTTGTCTACGGTGGTCATGCTACGGGGGCTGGTTAATCTCTGATACGGCTGGACCGATTTTGGTCGGAACTGGCAGATAGCTGATGTTACAAGGAGTAACTTAGGCTTCTTTTATTTTAGAAAAAGGGATTAGGGTTCCATGCAAAAAAAAAATACCCCTGAATAGTTAACAGAATTCGATTAAAATAGGGATCTAATATTTTTATAATAACTTCACGCGGACGAAGGTAGCGGGCAACAGCTAGAATTGAATAAATATTTACTTAGTACGGAGGTTTTGGGTTCGATTCCCAAGTCGGGTATATGCCCGGGTTATGGCAATAGGCTCGCCCCCTATTACATGGGACTTCAACGAAATGTGGGTGTACTATTAGGCATACTTCAACCTAAACTTTTTACGCCTCAAATAAGTAATAGTATGAATGATGAGTGATGGAATAATGCATCCACAGCGGCGCGCAGTCCATCGCGGACCGGCGGCGCGCGTACGAGGCGCGCTCCGTGAGCGTGGCCGTCGAGTCCGACACGCCGCCCTCGCCCGCGCCGCTCAGGTAATACTTGCAATAAGGCCTGTCTATTACAGTTGAACCAGAATAGATATGCGCTTCAGTAATCTTCGTGTTTCGTATTTTGGACGCAGTGGCAAAGTATTTGTATAAAATTTACTCTCCGTGGGCTTACCAACTCCGGTCGCACTTCGCCGTTTAGCATTTGGAATTGCTTCGAGTTGATAATGATTACCGAAGCGATAGGCGATTTGTAAAAAGTTATTGCTTGAATACAGGGTAGAACGGACACCGATGCAAAAGAAAATTGTTTAATCGGTTATTAAAAAAACATCTGTTTCATACATTTTGACGTGAAGGTATCGCATTTTTGTAGGAAACAGCGTTTTTTTTTAAAAATTTGGTGTAAAATTTCTGTGTGTGTGTGCGTGTGCGTCGGTTTCCCTTCCACCTGTATATGATATTTATGCTCATAATCATAATCTACATGAGCTTTTGACACACTATACATTTTAAATCTCGATTTATAACACTTACCTTAAAACGGATCTCACGTAGGATCAAATGAATGGTATAGTTTTATTGCGTCCTTTGTTTCAGACGGCGAGATTCACTGAAGTCCCGTAAAAGCCCGGATCGCGAAGATAAGAGAGCTTCAGTTCCGAATGTTACTACTAAGAGGACATCCACCGTCTTCGGTGAGTCATTGGGCAGCAGTCTTACGACTATTCATGACCCGTTTAAGGAGACGTGCGGCGTCGCATCTCGTGGCGTGTCGCGACTCGCGGACTCCGCGCGGACTCCGCACGAAGCGCTAGCAGCGCGCCGCGACGACATGTCACGTGCGCGCTCCGCCGCAAGTAGCGCAGCATTTCAAGCAAACGCGCATAAAACCGCTTCTCCGTAAACGCTCTCATCAAGGTTGCCAGATTGTATAATTGGATACAAAAACTGTATAATTTGGTTACTGATCCTCCAGTATCCTCTTTGTATCCTGGACCTTATGTATAATTGGATACGGAAAGCCTAAATTCTATTATCTGAGTTTTTTATGTGTGACGTTTTAAGCCTGTGAGTACATAATAAAAAAAAATAACGTAGGTAAGTTCACGTACACGTGCTTAGAGACATATTCATACAAATCCGATAACTTTCTCCGCCAAGGATTTCTCTTAACATGTTGTAATTATTTGTGCAGGCAAGGTGTCCAAGTTCCGTCATCTGAAGGGAACTCCCGGTCACAAGTCGACTCAAGTGGAGAATATCAAGAATATTAGCAGACAGATTTCCGGAGAGTGCAACGGTTTCTATGGTGAGTTTCAAATTAAACTTATTTACCAAATATTTGCGACTTTGACTTATTTAGGGTTCCAACTGCCACTTAAAGTGCTTGCAGGCGATTTTCACTGTAATCAAGTAAATAAATGGATTGCGTAGTATTCGCAAGATCATCAAACTGGACCTAGCAAGATTCGCGAGAGACAACTGTTTTTTTTTTTTCAATTCAACGATTGATAGTAGATTCCGTATTGCGGTTCCCCAAGTATATGTAGGTTTTAACTCTGAAAGCCACCCGGTCGAAAATACGGTTCATCGTGATTCAGAAGTGAATCTTTGTAAAGCGTCATCACTCCTTTTCGTTTAATTCTCCCTCAGGTGCAATATTTTTATATTTTAGTGTTCGTCGAGATTTATAGGCACCTACCTCCTAGAGAGTGTTAATGTTAACGATACAATATGGCCCCCAGCCAACGGCGTCCGCTGCGCCGTGCCGCTGTCGGGGGGCGGGGGCCGCGTGGGCATCGTGGAGCTGCCGCTGGGCGCGACCCCCGTGTCCGCCGCGCCCCCCGGGCACCCCTCCTGCACGCGCGTGGCCGCCCTGCTGCACCCCGCGCCGCTGCAGGACTGGGCCTGGGACCCCTTCCGCGCCGAGCGCCTGCTGGTGGCCTGCGACGACGGCCAGGTGCGCGAGTGGATCATACCCGACGGAGGTAACATATATTCATACCGTGACATCGCATTGCTCATTACCACCTCACGACGACGAGTCAGTCGTCTCTTCCCATCGCAGTGAGCTGGACGTAGGCCTCTCCCGTGCTGCGCTAAAATAGGAAACGACCTCCTCTAGAATCTTAACTCATAGTAAATTAATGCACACTCCCATTTCAGCAATTCTGCTACCTAACACAGTCCACAGATTATAAATGAAATCACTGCCGATATTCATCAATGTATTTCCGAGAAAGCATATCATATTCCTAAACTAACATATACATTTTTCCATCAGGCCTCCAAGAATCAACGAACGAGCCAGCCCGAACATTCTCGGCGCACCCGGACAAGATATATATCATCCGATTCCACCCGACCGCTTCCGATGTCCTCACGACCGCGGCACATGACCTGAGCGTCAAGATATGGGATCTCAGTCCGGAGACTCCAGTGGCTTCCATAGTACTGACCGGCCATACTGATCAGATATTTGCGCTGGATTGGTCGCCTTGTGGGGAATATCTCGCGACAGTCTGCAAAGATGGACTTATAAGGGTGAGTTTGTCACTATATTTTTATTTTATATTTAGCAACTTATGATAATTTTGTAAACGAGCCTTTCAAGAGCCCTGACAAAAGTTTTGGGTCTTGAGTAAATTGTAAAGTATTTAACTGTAACGAGTCTTAATTGACCGGTCCCGTGCGTTTCGCATCCAGCGGATCCCTGCAACCTTTACGAGGTCATCGGTCCACCTAGTGGGAGGCCTTCCATGGAGGAGGCCTATGTCCAGCAGTGGACTTTCGGCTGAAATGATGATGATGATGAGTCTTAATTAAAAAAATGCACTAAAATGAATAAATGCGAAGTAAAGGGGCAAAATGATTATGACCTTAGATAATCCTTTAGTTAAACGTATTAAATCGACGCTTCGTGTCTTGTTTCATAGATCTTTATCAACCGTCATTTCGGTAGTTTCCCTCCCTAGTCTCTATTTCTCTTCTACCACCTTTCACAATCCAAAACAAGAGTAGAGAATAAATAATAAATGTTCGCAGGTATACAAGCCCCGCTCGTGCACGTCGCCGACGCTGAGCGGGCCGGGCCCGGCCGGCAGTCGCGGCGCGCGCATCGTGTGGGCTCTCAACGGGACGCATCTCGTCGTCACCGGCTTTGACAAGTAAGCACGAATATTCTAAAGATTCGGTCAAACTTGTTTGGACAGTTGCAGTCTAGAACTGCGTTCCGTACCGGTTTAATCGAATCTCGACTAGATGAAACCTGCACCTAGATTTTTTTCAAGTTACATACTTATCATTACAATCTACGGCTACACTATACACTATACTACGGCTACATGTATGCATGTAATGCGAAATATAAAATTAACGTGAAATGTACTAGATTTACAGGGTTTTCACCCTTGCTATAATGCAATTTTTACTCCACGAGAAAATTGCATTAGTGTGTTTTGAATTTTAATAAGTATGAAGGAACTTGTGCTCTCTGTACAGACATTACAGGCGTGATGTTACGTGTGTTTAAATATTGAGTGTCCTTTTTGCGCAGAGTATCGGAGCGTCAGATCCTGCTGTACAAGGCGAGTGACCTGTCTGCGCCCGTGTGCACGGTGGGGCTGGACGTCTCGCCCGCCATCCTGCAGACGCACCTCGACCACGACTCCGGCACTCTGTTCCTCACGGGACGGGTGAGTACTCGCACATTTCCTATTGAAAAAAGACATCCACGTTACTGTGGGTTTTAAAGCGTTTTCTTTTCTGCTATTCTCGCGTCAACCGTCACGCTATCATTTCTTTACATACTTCCTCACAGAATCCATTAATCTTTTCTTTGAGTTTTCTTTCAATAGCCAACCAGCATTTGTATTCATCATTCTTTTAGTCACACGTGTTTAGATCAAGACAGATGATTCCCTTCGGCTTTTCGACGACGCCACTTTCAAACTTCCTCTAATATATTCATTTTTATTTTATCTATTCTTGTGTGTACACCACTCTCATTCATCTCTTATTACAAAAAGAATTCGAACTCTTAATTACATACAAGCTACGATTGGAGGTTTAATAGAAAATTGGCCAAGTAATTAGATGTTGCCAATGTGAAGTATCGTTGTGTTCCCGCAGGGCGACTCCACGATCTACTGCTACGAGGTGACGAGCGAGGCGCCGCACGTGTGCGCGCTGTCGCACCATCGCTCGCCCACGCTGCACCAGGGGATCGCTTACCTGCAAAAGAATCTAGTCGCCGTTGAGAAGGTGTGCCCTTGACTATTTCTCATCTCCTAGTGAAAAGGAATAACTTTCGACCAAACGGGTGTAAGCACGCAGGATAGGGCACGATAAGTCCCCTCTTTGAGGAGTGGCTAGAGAGGCGCCACGGCGCCCTCACCTACCGCCTGACGCAGGTCCTCACCGGACACGGTTGTTTCGGGAGGTTCCTGCACCGGATCGGGCGGGAGGAAACGCCCGGGTGTTTCCATTGCGAGGATCGTCCGTCACCGCCGTGTCCTCGTTTTAGTCAGTACAAGTCTCACACTCCCTTCCACTCCGCCCAGAGCGGGAGGGGTCATTTGATGATTTGGGCTACTGCCTGCCGGTTTTTATTAGGCTTTTGTACACAGAGTGGAAGGGACACCGACGCTGAAACAATTACCACGTATTCAGTACATCATTCTGAACCCCCCTACATAGAAATTTTGCGTCGGTTATTAAAAAAAGCCAGCTGTTTCCTACAAAAATGTAAAATCTACACGATCAAAAAAGGAACAGCTGCTTATTTAAAAAAAAATAAATAATAATATTTATTTATTATTCCTTAACACATACATTTGTTTTTACAGGTAAGACCCAAGCTAACAAATTGTCTATTGTGTGGAGGGGTTCTGAATGATGTACTAAATACGTGGTAATCGTTTTAGCGTCGGTGTCCCTCTACCTTGTATAGATATTGTAATCTCGCAAATAAGTAACACCACGATGTAGGTAAGGATTTTTGTGACGTCAGGTGCGAATCACGATGCGTAGTTCGTCTATGGCGTTGTAGATACCGCCACACACACAAGTATAATTTAAATTAGTATCACAACACGGTTATTAATTGTTTCAGATTAATTATTTTAGAACAAGATCAGAAATTTTGGGATTTCACAGGGCAGTATTCTTGGTCCAAAAATGTTCAGGATGCATGTATTTTGATTGTTTGTACTAACCAAATACCAGAAGATCAAAATGTACTATAAAAATATACTTTTGTCCGTGTCTGTTATTAAAGCAATAGTTTTCTAACCCCGAGCCTGTTGCAGGTGGAGTTCGCGCGAGCTCTACGACTCACCAATGGCACCATCGAGCCCCTTTCCTTCACTGTCCCCAGAATAAAGGTATGTAGTGACATCGTAAATATTATTTCCTCTCTCATCACGAATACAACCCTCTAAGTTCATTTAACCCCATTCAATAACTGTTTCATGAAAAAGTCATTAAATGATTATAATTCTGTAACTACATACGTGTTTTAACAAACAACCGGACACTGACCTGCAAATTGCAAAAAACTTAAGAAAATTTGAATTTCGCGGACTACCCTGGCGCTTCCACCTTACAGCTCTCCTGTGATTGGTCGACTCTTGTACATCTCTCTCCGCTCCGCTAGTGTCCGCTTTGGTGGACTCCGGGACTAAATATCGCTTCCTGAATTGAGAATTTTAAATTGAGGACTTGTCAAACTCTATTTTAACAATAGAGGCACTTCAGGTGATTCCTTCAAGATTCAAACGGTAATACTAGTTTGACATGTTTTCAACTTCAAATTCTCAAGTAACACTATGCCGGTGGCAAAGCGGATATCCCGCCGGGTAAGCGCTGCAGAAACAGGCACAGTCGGGCAGGACACAGCTGCCGATTGCCTCGCACATACCCTGCTGGTGGACAATGACAGCGGCTCGTTTGCAATGCCTGGTGTAGGTAGCGTAAAGGGAAGTCGTCGTTGAAGTTCTAACACCACGTAAGGCTGAGCGCAGACTTGAGTCAAGATAGTCTTAAGACAGACTATTGCTTCACAGAAAGTATAAAGCCGCGCAAACTTGAAACAAAACGTCTCATAGACAAAATTGTTTAATACCTACTAGAACTGCAATGCGACAAGTAGGGTTGCCAACTTTTATTAGAATAAATAGAGTATATCTGATTTCAAAGTACAATACTCTATTTTAGAGTACGGTTGGCAACCCTAGCAACAAGTCAGACTAGCGATTGTAGTTTTAAGACAGACTTGTCTATGTGAGACAGGTCTGTCTTAACACTGTCGTGACTCAAGTCTGCGCTCAGCCTAAGTCAATTTTTGTCGGTTTTGACATTTGATTTTTGATGCCGATTGCAGAAACAAGCAACGTCTCTATCTAATTTGAAGTGAACACAAAATTATAAAATGGTTTTGTACCATTACCCCTAGATAATGGTACAAAACCATTTCACGAGAATGATTAAACTGCATAACTATACCTATATAATTATCGTCTCGTTCCGTGATTGTTCATTAACAATCACGGAAGATATCCCGTAAGTGACAGTATAAGTTTAGTTGTAAACCGTGAAAGCTTGAAACAGTACTCTCGTGTGAAGTTGCTATTTTTGACTAACGTGGTGTTAGAATTTTAACGACGATAAACAGTTTCAGAAAGTTGTGGTCATATTTAAGGGTTTGATTCGTACCATCAAACTTAACAATGTTCTCCATAGGACCAACATCGTATTTGAGTTAAAATAATCAGCTGTCTCATACACTTGGATCGAGTAGGCATTGAAGTTTTGTATGGGACAGCTTTAAATATGACGACCTCTTCCTGATTCGCGCCGTATTCAGCTGTGGATGTATTACGGTTGATGTGATGGCTATGATAATGGTGATGATTATTACGTTATATCTTGCTATAAATAGTTCGTACTGTGTGCAGAGCGAGTTGTTCCAAGACGACCTGTTCCCTGTGACGCTGGTGACGTGGTCTCCGTGGCTGGCGGGCGCGGCGTGGCTGGGCGGCGCGCCCGTCGTGCCCAGCCTCGTCAGTCTGCAGCCGCCCGGCATGGAGCCGCGTGAGTACAACATGTCATAACGATACATTTATTAAACCAGTTGCAAATTTTGACACAATTAAAAGACAATGGTCCCCAAACAAGGCTCCTATGTCTTGGGAAAAAAGACTACCTATCTCAACATTTCATGAAAACTGGCCAATCCTAGGTATCCCAAACGTACATGTGTGATATTGGCCACGCTACACACATATGTAGATGAAAAAAGATAAAGAAGAAGAATATGGTGGGGCAGATCGGCTATACAAGCTGTAACATAATAAACACAAGACCTCTCGTGTGGTGTCTCAGACCATGAAACTGAACAACTTTTGTTCTATGACTTGGAAATTCATAACTTTTTTTTTAGTTTTACCATACATGTGGATCAGCTGATTGCATTAGTTCCTATAGAAAGTTTTTTTTTTTTTTTGCGAATTTCAAGAACTCGTAAAACAAAAAATGTTTAGTTTCATGGTGCGAGAGACCACACGAGAGGTATTGCGTTTATTATGTTACACCTTGTATATTCAGCCAAGCCGAGCGGTTTTTCCTTTAATTTAATATCACACCCGGCCTGTGCCGAGTCATCCCGACCCGAACACGCCTGTACCACCCCTCATACCTGTCTCATCCTTGACATACAATAAATACGTAAGTTTTGGTCCCAGTGTCGGCGCACACGGCGGCGTCGCCGGTGTCGCGCGAGGCTCGCGACAAGGCGGCCGCGCAGAAGCCCAAGCCTGACCTCATCAAGTCGCATGTACCGCAGGACGCCAAAGCTAAAGAGGACAGCGTAAGTACTCACAATATAATTTCATCATTCTCTTGCCTCCCAATTTATTATATTTGGGGTCGGCACAGCACGCCTTCTTCCATACTTCTCTATTAGCCAAAGCCGTCATCTTATGAGTTACCACGTTTATAGCCGAGTGCATGTCATCGTTCACACAGCCCATCCATCGCTTCTTTGGTCTTCCACCTATCCACATTCATACTCAAAACTCCTCCCGTTATTTTCTTAATTCCTCTGTATCGCCTGAAAACATTTATTCCAAAAAAAAACATTTGTCTTCCCTGGTCTTATTTTACGTGATTAAATCGTGACTACGTGATCACCGCGCTTACAGCGGTGATCTAAATATTAGTGACATGAACGCGGCTATCATGTATTAGCGTCGATTGCTTGTTCTACGGCGCGGAGTTCTTCCATTTTCCCCTATTAGCTATCACGCTATCATTCACTCCTTTTTCATTCATATTGTTCCTTGCACAATCAATCCATCTTTTCTTTTCCCTTCTTCTCCCTCTCCATCCATCATCATTAGTATTCATCACTCTTTTAGTCACATGCGTTAAATCTATCCTTCATCATAATGGCAAAGACAAAAGGCGATGGGAAACGGTTCCCTTTTACCATTAACAAGTTCTATTTCCCACAGATAATGAAATCCATAAGCGCCAAAGTGCAGATCAACTTGAAACTGGAGCAAGACAGCATGGAAGGAGTGGACGAAGCCGAATGGGAGCAGTGAGAGGTAACCCGACTAAATCAAGTGCAATTGAACAACCCTAGCTTGTAGTGTTATTTAGAGGCTCCCGTACTCGGTCGTGTTATATGTATCATCGACTGACCGCCCGTAGTCAGGTTTTGGTAGTACGAATAAATAAAAAAAAATGTTACCGATGCTGGCCCTACGCTTTGTGTGTTTGCACAAACGTTCGTGTTGTTTTTCTAATATGAAGAGAATGTATTCGAATGGACTTCGGGTAAATTTTGTATTAGCCAAATAGCGGGAATATTTGTACAAATACGCCAAGTGCTAGAATTAAGTGCAAAGCTCTAATATTATCTAGAAAGTTGCCAATTGTAAGCAGTAATTTGTTGGACCAAATTAATACTTGCAACTTACTGAGAAGGCAGGCTCATTAAAAATTTCTTATCAACTAAAACAGGAGAAAATGATGGTTTTGATCACAGTAATTAATATTCTAGACATTTAAACATTAATTGAAAACTTAACTTATTTTAATATCTTTATTTGTACCACCAAAATCAAAACGTATAGCCCCCTCGCAGAATAAAATTAACTTTTTATACCTAACAATAACTTGGGATTTCTAAATATTTTATAGAAATTTTCCCGTCGATCCCATTTTTACATTTTAATCTTAGATATCAAATAGTCGTGGTAATGTAGAGTACTAGAATAATATGTCGGCACATAAGTCCAATCATATGTACTGATTATAATTTAAGTCATTTATCAGAATATTTCGTGGGATTTGGAAATAAGAGCCGTCGATCAAGAACGATAAAATAATGGTGTTAAAATAGTCGAAAATAATAGAGAATGTGATTGGTTTTACCGGACAAAGTAAATGATGAAGAAAATTTAAAATGAACCGACTCGGAATCAGCGACTGCCCCAATATTAATATGACCTTTATAGCAGCGTAATACGAATGTTATTATGAAATAAGGAATGAGGTTTGATAATGACGACCGATGAAAAACACAAGGAATTTTGACAGTCGGCAAATTCCTGGCAATACGACTCTTATTTCCAAATTCAAAAGATTTAAAAATATCAAATTTAATGCTAACGGCCAGTCACATTTCCATCGCCGCACTGCTAAATAAATTATTTTGCTGTTCGCTAGCTCGTGATCTCATCGATTTTCGACCAAAAGTAAACCAACCATGCTCATAGAATGCTCACTGTAACGCGTTTCTTTATTGACCCTACATTTGTTGTAATAAAAACCTGACTGCTCAACATTTTAATGGACACAAATTAGTTGACTATTGTCTGTAAACTAAATAAAGTTGGTACTTTTAGTATCGATTCAAATCCAATCTATATCGATTTAAATCTAAAATCGCATAAAGTTTTTATTAAACAATTAGGTGTCAACGCAACATTCCTACATTTTGCCATAAAAAATGCATTTATTTATATTGCGTATTTACTTTATATATGAAATAACGAAAAATATTGATTATACGTATGATTTGTATCTAATACTTGTATGTAAGAATGTGTAGGGTATTCATACTTATTAGGGAATTGACATTTTACAATGTAACCGATATTAATCTATAGTCACCATTAATATTGCTAGAAACTTGACCGACTTGCAGTCATTGTGAATCTTAAATTAAATCTAACAGAATATACCTGTTTTTACCCGACTACAGCGAAGCTAAAAGGAAGGGAATTTTAGCAGTCTATATGTTTGTATTTACGTATGTTCCACCGTAGCGCCTAAACTATTCATCCGATTTTGATGAATAAGGTGTCAATCGATTCGTTTTTATGGCCCAGATAACATAGGCTACATTTTAACCGACTTCAACAATAGGAGGAGTCGATTTTACCTTGTAAACTGTACTTGTGTACTTGTATTGTAGTCGAGTTTTTTAGTTGTCGTGTACCACACAAATGCTTGATATATTCAGAAATTATTCATAACTGCACTGAAAACAATTATTTTCTTTTATATTACCAGGTGACGTACTAAAATGATTTTGTTACTGAAATTAAGATTTGCAGTGATTACCAAGTTGGTCTGGAGACACATCGAAGTCGGGGTATGTTTAATGGACGAAACAAATCTTTTCTACTTCTTTAATAAGACCTTGGTTTTCAATCGAGAGCAAGTTGATGATTACTTTTGTCTTAATCAAAATATTGTTTCATTTTGAAAGTATTTATATAGTATTTGTATGTTGTTGTGTAAAGTAAAATAAATTCCCTCGCATTCGGTGTGTCCCTATCTTAGCCTATGTATATGAAAAAAAAAAAGATATCTGTAACTAATAAGCGCGACTTAGTACCGCTAGTTGATGCCATAAACACATCACGTTTTGCTCAAAACGCCAAAGACTATGTTTTTTCTTGTCAATGTGTTGAAATTGTATTAGTTTATATTTTATTTGAAAACGTATAAGAGACGTGACAGTAACTGGAACAGCAAAACTCAATAAGTCGTCATCAGTCAAAAGTATTTATTTAAAGTCAAAATGTGACTGTTGGCGAAATTCTGTTAAAGTTGCTACTTCTTACACGTCTCACCCCTTTTTCTATGATTGAAAATCTGTCTCTGCTGCAAATGACAGAAAATTCTAGATAGCTAGATTTTGTACCTAGTATTAAAAAGGAATCTCATTTTTTAAAATTATGTATTAAATATTCCCATTCAAGATTGAACTTTAAAGTCATGCAATTAAAAGTTAAAGCGCATCAATAGGCCTACAAGAGCGAGTATGACTTGTATAGCGTTCTCTCACTTACATCTACTAAGTCTGAGCGAGACAAAAGTCAGAAATGTCGTACTCAAGCTTTCGTATTTTACTTAAATATTTACGAATAGGTGTAATTTTATTCACTAGTCAAAAAATATATACTTTAAATGGGAAGATTCTTAAAAATATATTCAAAATGTATTACTTTATGATTAATTTATAATTAAGATTTCTATGTATATTTTTAGTTTAGATTTAAGCGGTTTGCTGTCGGTGTAGTTTTGGTGTAAATTATTATTTATTTGAAATACACAGAAAAACGTTGGTATGTTTCTATCTCTTATTCTCATAGACTTTATAAAGCGGACCAAAAGAGTATAATAAACCATAGCATCCTACAGCTTTAGGAGACTGAAGGCGTCAGGGATTGCTCAAAGAATAAGTTTACACGTTAGTAATAGGGCGTGCGGAACTCAGTTTCGGTTCCATATTAAAAACTATGGGACCGAAACCGGATTCCGCATGCCCTAGTTATAATTCCAGAATTTAAAATTGTTTCCCTCTGACGCTCTATTTAGAAGCAAATCTTAAATATAAGCAACGTATGCTCTCTAATAAATCGCGAACGAGTGCTACGCGGTCCCAGAATAGAAAGGAGTCCAACCCTGATTCGCTATTAGATACACATGTAATGGTTCGACCAACTTAATTTGTCCGCGCCAAAAGCGACCTTATATCCCAAACAAAAAGTTCGTTGCAAAAGCAACCTTTTCACAAGACAACATCGTTCAGCACAAGAAAGAGATAACGCTATTCCAGTATAGCTCCATCTCTTACTCATCTAAACAATGACCAAACAAGCCAAGTTGGCCGAACTATACTATTTCAGTGCTTTTACAGCTGTTTTTGTCTAAAATTAACTTTATGTCAACGAGAATAAAGGCCAGTGGCCAGAATCGGAGATACAACATCAAAATACCACCGACAACAAACAAACGCTACATACTATTGCACATTGTATTCATATCAAATAAAATAAATCACCATATTATATCGTTTGTTTGTAAGAACGCACCTTTGGTAAAAACAAGTATCAAACATAGTAAGATATGGCAAGAGAAATAGAAAAGTCTAGAATGGGTTGTGGTCTTAGTAACAGCGGGCGCGTAAACTGAGCGGGTTTTGAAATGGGCTCTTTACTGGTAAGAAATTGAAATTCGTCTATAGTCCATAAAATCTAACTTGATAAAAATGACAGCTGCCAAATTAAAGGGACTAGAAGCTTTAGTCATATCGAAATAAATAATTACAAATGCGTATTTATGCAGTCAGTATTTTAGGATATCTGAATGTGTAAATGTGGATATTAATTAAGGCCAATTAAATTAAACTATAAAAAAACATCGTCTTAATAAAATTATCGGCTTAATTATGTATATCCTGACATCTGTTATTTTTATCAAGTTAAATTTTAAGAACTAAACGAATATTTTCTAAATGGGAATATAAATATCAACTGCTTGTATTAGAAAGATTTGGTCATATAAGGATGTGATATTGACCATCAAACCGAACAACTTCCTTCATAAAACCAACATCGTAATGGCAAAAAATCTACTGTCCCATACAAAAATTAAAATCCTACTCGACTAAAATATGTGAGACAGCTGATTATTTTTTCGCGATTTCGATGTTGGCCTCATGGATACAGTTGTTTAGATCGATGGTCTGTACCGCACCCTTAAAGATGACCTCACTTTTCTGCTATACGCTAAACAGGGTGAAAGGGACACCGACGCTAAAATGGTTACCACAATTCAGTACATCATTCTGAACCTGAAATTTCTAAGTGGGGACTTAGAAATTATTAGTCGGTTATTAAAAAAAAAAACAGCTGTATCCTACAAAATTGATTGCAGGTTTGTAGGATACAGCTGGATTTTTTACCCACACTTCTCGTCGTTGTCCGTCACACGATATATATCCATACAAAATGTATGGAACAGATGAATCAAAAAAAAAAAAACCGATGAAAAATTTGTATGTATAGGGTTCAGAATGATGTACTGTATACGTGATAACCGTTTTATCGTTACTGTCCCTTTACCTTGAGTAAACCAGAAAACTAAATGCTACCTGAGGGGTAATTGCGTATCATACAAAATCTTGTGCTATTTATTGCTTTATTTACGTTGTGGTCTTATATCGAGTCTTCCTATCAAGTTATGTTACCGAATATTTCTTTTTGATCTATATAAACATGAAGAAATCGCATTAATATCTCATAATAGACACACATAAGACATTGGAAATGAATGAGATCAAATTGGTAAGTATGTTGTCTTTATTTACCTATGAATTATTTATTTTCTTTCCCCTTATTTTTAATGATTTAAATATCTAAAATTCCAACTATTACTTAGGTACCCGTTTTGAACCCGTTTCTGCAAAGTCCACACCTTGTCTACTTTCGATCCGTTTTATTCATTCTTTATTGTTTAAAAGATTTAAATCAAAAGTAACATTTATTTGACGATTTCTTATTATTCAAGTTACTGTCTACTCAGCAATATTAATTTGTCAAGTTGAGCTTAAAATATTTGTTAACTTTTATACTCAACTTTGTTATCAAGATAGATAAATGAGTATAATTTAATAATAAAACTTGGAAACAATAGCACAGTATAATAGCATATTTACGTTGAGAAAATATCATTGGTTTCTTTTTTTGGTTATCTTTAACAGCAACTCGGTAAAGAAATCGTTGAATAAGATATTTTTGTATGCGCAAATCTTACCAGCATTAATTTGCTCTCTAATTAATTCCCTTACCTTACCAAAGTTGTGAAATGACAATAAATTTATTTTGTAACTTAAAACCTTTCTTGTCACTTTTCAAATTGTTTCGTCCAAAACATGAATGTATTTAATACGTCAAATTGCTACAAAATTGGGAATCTTGTGCCAATATTTCCTTTTTGTTTGATTATTATGAAATCGGCGTTAGAAGTCTTGAATCTTTTCCCTAATCCTGCTTCGATAAAATTGATCGAGTAACAAGAAATGTGTAATTTTTTGTTTTGACAGATGACATTGAGAATTGGCGCCAAAATATCTGTCAGTTTTATCGAAGGAGGTTACGTGTAGTGTAATATATGATCAGTTGATCACAGACGATACCCTCATTGTGTGAGTGCGTGTAATTTTTGTATTTTTGGATGTTGTAAACCTACAGATATCCTAGTGTTAAGGCTCGATATTTGGAGATATTTTTATTATTTTGCATTTTTTTATTAAACTCTTGCTAAATTATTTGGTGTTTGATTTATTACCTCGTCGCATTTTGGATTATTATCTCATTACACTTACCCACGTATACATTGACTCGAAATTCTGAATACACTAAATCATTCATTACAAGCTGCCCCTTCGTTTCAATTACCTCTCTAGAAAAAATCGTGTGGAATAAACCATTGTGGCTCTGATCTTTATTAATTAAAGACACACGAAGCGGCATAAAACACCACACGCTATTTAGTTTCGGGAATTAAACGATTAACTTAACCTACAAACATCCCATAAACGCGCAATGCTGATGGCGTATGGATTTAATTGACCTGGAGCATGGTCCAGGAAGCACATAGTACCATATTATAGCAAATAAGAAGAAATTTATAGTCACCATATGTTTTGACAATGTTGAGAGAAGTTGGGGGATTAGTATCCTGAGATCGGTACCAACGGCGATGATAGGCATACTATATGCCTACTGCACTAAATAAGTCATAGAATTTGATTTCTTTTGGTACGCCCTTTAACCACTCAAAGCTAAAATAAATATGCTTTTCTGATTGAGTAGGGGGTCTTGCTCAGCCTAGGGCTTAGGCCATAGGAAAATCTAGTATAAAGGATCGCGCATTGCTCCGTAATAACTACTCCTGGCTTCGCTCAAATAACTTAGGCGTGGAAATATCGCCAAAAAGACGGTTCCCGCCGTATATCGAATCTCCGAAGTCACGCCACAAACATCCTTGGCCCATGCAACTATAGATGTGTAATGAAACTGTATTGTCGAGCCATGTCGTGCCGCGTGAATTGATGGGCTGTGTTAATCTCAGTGGTGAAGGGTCAGGAGCAATCAGTCCAGCCTTGTCACTCAATCTGATGAACATGTGTTTCGCGATGTAGGTGCAAGGACACGTGGCTGTCGCATGATAAGGCTAATATATTGTACACTTATTTTTATGTTAAGTTTTGTTTAGGTACAATCTTCTTCGCAGGTACAACGGTAATTACTTCATGTGAACTGGTGATATCCATCTGCATCTTTCATCTTTTTTGGTCAAGTATGGTGTCTGAAAAAAAACTGTATTAGCAAAGAAAAAGCATTGGCTGGTAAGTAGGTGGTGATTTGTAATAAATGGGTACTACTTCTCTAAGGAGAAAGTATAGTTTAAAAAATGTTTTAATTTTTTTATAAACTGAATAATTTTCTTTTTTTTTTTAAACGGGCAACTTTATAAAAACAGGAGTTTCTACTATATCGTGGGTGCGTTTACAAACATTTAAACTCACAAACAGCCAGACCAAAATATTGGAAATTGGCATACTTATTTTAAATCTAAAACCTTGGATGACAAACTAAAGCGACAGGAAAATCCGGCACTTCCGCAAACAAAATCACGAGAAAAAGCCACTTCGCGCCGATGTAATTCAAAGGTAACTTATCTTAAGAATGCGCTGAAAAAGGTCTCGTAAAAAAGGTTTCAAAGAACTATTAGTTGATAGATGTGGGCAATCTGTTGGCCCGACTTGAGTGGTGGTTGATCGCGACACGATTTCTCAGCCTTACTTATCTTCAAGGTTTTCCGGCGTGTGGGTGAGTAGAACGACCAGCGGTTTCGATGCATACAGATAAAAGGTGCTACCCGTGGTTTATAGTGTGGATAAGAAACATGATGTACTTATTCATGAAAACCTAAAAATTTTACGTGCTTTTCTTGATGCGAGAGGCTCAAACATCTGTTTCAAATGTTCTTTTAAGCAGGGATTTTATTTTAGCTGTGCCCGGCGAGCTTTATTCGCGTGAAATTCTTATAAAAATATTACTTCTTTATTTGCATCGGATTTTGTTAATAATTTCAAGGGTTTTTTTTTTGCACAAAACCCTCAAAGTCCTGCAAACCTAAGTTACTCCTTATAACATCAGCTATCTGCCAGTAAAAGTCCCGCCAAAATCGGTCCAGCCGTGTCGGAGATTATCCCGAACAAAGATACAGACAACAAAATAAAACAATGTTTTTTTGTTATGTACTTTCAAATGCATTTAGTAAAAATCCGTTATTTTCAAATTACAAACAGACTCTTCAATTTTATTTATTTGTATAGTTTACGTACCTACAGAAATCAACAGTTGTAAATATAAAAGAACAGTCCTAGAGAAATGATGATTCCACTTATTTTGTTTCCCTAACTTCCATATGCCATCATAATATCTGCCCCAACCTTCCACTAAAAACGCTCCGAAATGTCAGAGAGTCAAAATTTTAGTGGAACAAACGTCATTAATTGCGATTCTCCTCCTTTACGGGACAGATATTGCCTCCTTTAGTATCCAAGTTATTTAATCTAAGTAACGTACGCCGTAACTTTCGGGGCCAACTTATTTGTAACGGTGTACGTGAGCAACCTTACAGAGAACACGAACAGGTAAAGGTTTGTTGAAATACTCAGTTCGTGATGATCGGGGGCTAAAGTTATACGGAGGATTCGGATATGGATACCTTCTGTCTATCTATTACTTAAGAATAATCTATTTGACCAACTTTGGAAGGGAACCAAGAGATATATTTTTTCTCAGTGCAGACCCATGTGTGTAAGCAATAGCATCGGTAGCAGTAGCGAAGGGTCAATTTTTGTAAGAGGTAAGCCGGAGTACAAATGTTTAGTGTGATTATATTATTTGTCTGCAGAATACTGCCTGTGCCATTTTTCAAAGGGAATCCGGTAGGAATCGAGTTGTATGGAACCTTCGCCACTCATCGGTAGGCATCTAGACATTTTACATAATTGTATTGTTGTAGATTTATTACTTATTGCAGGCTTATTCGAGTAGTTCCGTAATTTTCTTTCTGTTTTCAGTCCGTTGTTTGGACATATGTCCACTTGATTACTGGAAGCCCAATCTAATCTTAATCAGTAGTTAAATCTTCTGATAATGAATCTCGGTTCAGCAATATTTGTGATTTGTGTGACACAATGTCAATTGGTTGACTAAAATGAAAAAAAGTAAATACATAAACGCTTGATTGGTTTTTGCCAACCAATTAAACAGTTACCAAAAAAGAGAAAAGGTATACATGACTGTATAGATAATAAATTATCTCTTAAAGCTGCACATCGTTTCTGCCTAAAATAAATATAACAGGTCGAGAATGATCTACCTCCTCGTGTACGACGATGTTTCATAAACTAGTGATGTGCGATGAAAAATGCAGAAATCTTGGATCTGGGTCGCGTAGCAAAAGGTCCTTAAATGATGGCCTACTAGAGGGCGATGATATGGCGGTGGGGCCGGTAGAAACGCGACGGGTGCCTAACTGACTACCTATCTAAATACGGATTTTGACAGTTGATTTTCAAGTCTAAAAACCATTAAAATGTTAGCAACATGGTTATAGTGGTAAGGTTTTGTGAACTCCAATGCCTCATAGCACAATATACAAAAACCTACATCGTGGGCTGGGTCTTCTTCTATTGGATGCTCTGGTTTGATAGATCATGTCTGTCGGACTCATATTTGTTGGTAGTTGTAAGGTCAGGTTATTAGGAAGTTTTCATCAGACTTGGAAGCTAACTGAGAACATAATTTTCTACTTTTCAGTCTTAATCTTATTTTCGCTGTTTTATAACTTCTTGAGAGCGGTTAGCAATCATTTCCGAGGATGGTGATCAAAATTTATTCGTTCGTTCCTTATCTGTATGGGAAGACACCCTTGCTGTGGAATACATAGGTACTGTAGCGCTTGTGTATGGCTCTGGCATTCGACCTCCACGAATATGAATTAATTTAATGGTATATTTTATAGATAAAGACTATTTCGTATTTCGAATAGGAAAGAACAGAGAGTCAGCTGGATAGCGTCCGCCTGCAAGTCAGACAGATCTTTGACGGTCGTTACAGGAAGGCAGTCGCCCAAAAGCAACCAACTAGTTTTACCAAGGGGTATTGTATTTCCCAGTAACTGGATTTTGGAGGTCAGATAGGCAGTCGCTTCATGTAAAATACTGGTACCTATTCAGCTGCATCCGGTTAGACTGGAAGCAGACCCCAAAACTAGGCAGATGATGATGACCCAATCATGCTATTTCACAAACAAATAAAGGTATATTTGATTCATTCTATGACCTTACTCTCTGATACCACAGTACCTAGCTAACTACAGTAACGTATTTGGGTAATTTCATAAAGTTCCTATCTTCACAAATTCAGTAACCACAATCAACAGCTAGAATTCTTTAGCCGCGTGTTTTCATCAAGCAAGATATTGAGATTAAGACCCGCGCTTAATTTATTATAATTGTATTTGCTTTTGGCCAATTCGCTGAGTGTTTCGGTGTGTTATGGCCGTGTTCTACAATTAGAATATTAAGAACATTTTCGCCGTTTTTGGGGTAACATTAAAGAAGCAGCTGTTTTATTTGTTTTTGTTGAGATTAAAATGCCTTTATGTTGCTATGCAGAGGCGGCGCAAGGCGTAGGCGACGTGGGCCACCGCCTACGGCCTCGCGGTACGAGGGCCTCGCACCTCAAAAACCCAATGACAAAATTGGGATCGGAACGAAATCTCCAAACTGTACATTTCCAATTTTGGCCAATATATTTTTTTTGTTGACGCGCACTCTGTTTTATTTTTTTTAATTTTCTAACACAGCGACATCCTTCGTTCTTGTACTGACAGAAAGCCATTGTAGTTTCTGATATTTTAAGCTAGATGGCGTTGTTGTCGTATAGGATTACTAAAAATGTTTTCTGCGATGGGATTTCAAGTGAATTATTTGCAGTTTATTTTTTCTGTGGTTGAAGTGAAAGCTGTTGGAGTTTTGTTTCGTACGTAATATTATGTACCATTTTGTTCCTGAAATTATGGCTTTTCGAATGATACATGTGAATTCCGAGTCAATGCCGATTAAGGGCCTCGCTAAATGTACTTTGCCCACATAAAATTGTGGTCTTGCCCCGCCACTGTTGCTATGGTAATGTTTCTGGTGGAATAATTTGCTGAAAGCGTCGTCTGTCGTTTAGAATGATCTATCGACGGGAACTGGGTGTTCAGAGTTCCAGTTTTATTCATAATTGACAAATTAGTAAAGTATAGTATATTGTTAAGCCTTGACTGCCTCGTTAGTGTAGTGATCGCAAGCGCGACTGCTGAGCATGAGGTCCTGGGTTTGATTCCCGGGTCGGGCAAAGCGTTATTGGGTTTTTGCCATCAGGAATTTCTCAGTAGTAGCTACGGAGTCTGGATTTGTGCTCGGTTGATGGCAATAGGCTCACCCTCAATTACATGGGACTTAAAAAAAAACATAACTGGCGAAATGTAGGTGTACTATTAGGTACCTACACCTCTGCCTTACCCTTCGGGAATTACAGGCATGCTGATATGTTATTTCCAAAACATTGGTGGCCCCGACTTATAAGTTGTAACTCGTGGGTTCGAGCCCGGCCAAAATTTAAAATGTGGCGGATTTGTCACAAATGACGTCCCGACATGGCAGATGGCATTTTGTGATATAGTTTGCGGTTATTAGGAATGACTTATCTTTAACATTTATAGGACCCATAGTCGCCTTTTATTGTACGTCAATTTGCTGAACTTAAAATCACACGGAAATCCTTTCATAATTATCTGTTATTGTGGCCTATTCAGAGTACAGGCTGTTACGGTAAATTGTGTTGACCCATAGCCTACAATTGACCACACAATAATTAATACCGATCTGACTCTCACCGGCCGAGCTTGGCGCTTTGTTTGACCATGTTCAGGTACCGTATCGTTCTATTATTCCTGGCCATGTGCTGCGTCCGAGGGTAGATAGAACAGAGGTGGCATGGAGTTTCCAATGCCGATGTAATTTTAATATTTTAACTGTGAACGTTTATATATTTATGGTTTTAGATGTTTGTTACTCAATCACACTTTAACGACTGACAGGATTTGGACGAAACTTGGCACACAAATAGACTAAGGCTGCGTTTCCACCAGATATGAGCGAGTATGCGTAGCGAGGGATGTGTGTGAAACTGATCAATCACATAGCTAGAATAGCTCAAGCTGTGAAAAAGAAGCGATACTATTGGTCAGTTCCACACACATCCCTCGCTGCGCATCCTCGCTCATCTCTGGTGGAAACGCAGCCTAACACCTGCATTTACAATCCCTATAGGAAAGGGAATGTTAAACTGGTAAGTACATGAAATAGTTTGTTGGAATGTGATTAAAGCAATACTACTACATAATACGTCGATGACTGTAGTTTGATTATCCACACATTTGAGATTTGCAGCTCAGACTCCCTTGATTTGCCCTGAAGATTTCAAATGTGTGGGAAAAATCCCAAAGATTTGCTTTTTTCAACCAATTCTATTGCATGTTCTGTTCATGTATGCCAGACCTTTCGATGTTAGTTAGTTGGTGTTGCCATCTTTACCTTGTTGTGTTGCAGTGTCGCCTAGCTCAAAATTTAGTTTGATCCACACGGTCATTCTATCAATGATTAGATCTTGAGTATCATCCGATATTCTAACAAACATGACGTGAGCTATTCCTGGAAGAAGTTCTAAAAGTACATGCATAAGCTCTAAAAATATTAAATTCCTTGGAATTCAATATTTATATTCGGAGGTTATTTCGAGCTGTTTACGTTCAAGTTTTTTACGAGTTCTACATTTACACAATTGAATGATGGCTTCTTCGAAGAATTCTAATTTCGGTCTAGACAAATAACGAAGAGCTTATTTATAAATATGTTTTTGTTCAACCGTTTTATTGCTGGATCAATTGAACTTATTCTGAAGTGCAATTAAACGAAGACCAACAATTCATTAACTTCTATGAGTGTAAAATTGTCCGTGTCATGTCGCGTAGCTCTATGCGTGTATAGGATTTTTATAGTCGCGTCACAGGAAATGTAGAAGGCTCACTTTTATGTGACCAAGGATTTACCTATGCATAAATCGCGACAGAGAAAAAAAAATACCCCTTAACACAATTTTTATCGCATTCTAACATCCGTATCGATAAACAAGTCAAACTGATTACTTGAGTAAAAATAATTATTTAAGATACGATTTTTATTCTGTAGTTTAGTAATAGCTTGAAGCTAGAACTTTCAAAAGTTAGAATTCTTAGCTTTGCTTTCTTTGATGGTTCTTACTTCGTTTAAACTCTTGTCTATTGCATAAAAATGATTGCACAAGTAAATACTCAAACTCAAGTAATTACTTTCTGGACTATAGATACGGGTGTAAAAGCTTCGGAAAATTACTAATACATAACATCATAATTTTGTCAGACAATGTAAAAAACGCAATGAATGTACGAGTTGTAAAAAAACTTTAATAGCATTGGGAATGCGAGTGTGGTCCTCAATTCTACGTAATTCTAATTGCGGTTTTTGTTAGTAACAAGTTCCAGCCTAAACTGATTTAATATAAGCCCACTTGCCTCAACTGATGGTATCTCCCAACGACATGTGTAGGTAGAAACAATATTAAAACAGTCTAGAATTACTGCTGTCGCTTATTGCACGTGTTAGGACTACTAAAATCGTAAAATTGTATTTTAAGTTCAACGAGTTTTTGTGTGTGTTGACTGAAGTACGCCTTCTCTCGTTTCTGTGTTTGTGTCAATATTATGTGGTAATTTGGTATTTAAAAGGTAACTGTTGGTAGCGATACACATTGTGCCTCCTGATTGTATAGAGAGCGCGCGTTGTTTTATTATTGTCTTGTTTCATTTGTTTCTTTTATGGCGATGTGAAAATGTGGCACTCGATTTTGGATTTTCTTTTTTGATATAAAAGGTGAGCTGTTTTGCGATTTATTGTTAAATGAAGATTTTAAGATAAGGATCACAAAAGTTTTCACAAGAGCTTTCCATTAAACAAGTGCTTTTTTTAAGCTCGAATGTAACTTTTAATTGAACACAGTTATTAACTATTTATTCGTTAATATTTTAACAACAACCACGTTTTTACAAATTCAGCTACATTTTTAAAGCAAAGCAATTAGCTGGTGTTTTAAAAAAATGAAAAATAAAATGGCGATGACACGCGGCGCGCTATGGCGCTATGGTTCACAGAATAACAACAAAAGGACCTCGATGTACGGGGCTTTCATTGACAGTATTCAAATGTGTTAAGAGTTGATGTAGGTATGTGGATGTATGAGTCATACACATCCACCTCATAGGTACTATGCCTGTAATTAATAATAAAATCGAAGCTGGATGAGCGAGAGTTTTAGCGACAAAAAGATGTATACTTTATGCTTCTTTTAAAGAGATTATTCACTTAGAGGTGCATGTTCGGTAATACACACTTACAGGGTAACGAATACAATAATACAGGAAAAGTGACAGATATGTACAAACATTTTTATTTGAATGTTTCATATATACTATTGTTTGTAAAAATGAAATGATCAAATATCAACATTTTCACAGGTCAAATGACATTAGTTAGAGAAATGTCAGAATATCTAAACACAATAAAACAAAAACGACGTCTGCGTTGTCGAAAAGGTCTGAATCAATACAGGCCGGTTTCTTTATGTGTGAACCACCCTGTATTCCCACAAACAGCTGAAACCCTCTTCTCAAATGGACTGTGCTTTGTAAATTCACGTTGCTAATTACTGATCTCAGTAAGCTTCCTTTATAATATGAAAAAGGTACACACTCGTACATAAATAAATTAAAACAACGGTAACAATTATTTGTATTGTCTACAGGCAGTTGTTCCGGGTCTGACTGTTTGTGTATGTGAGTTTAAATGTTTGTAAACGCACGCACGATACAGGTGAATTCCTTAGTGTGGGGAAATGTTAAAAAAATAAAAACTTACATGGTGTCCTCGGACTTGAATCCCCGCGTTTTAAAAGAAGGCTATTTAACCCCCTGGTTACCACGACAGTTACTGAAACAAGAAAGTTAACAAAGAGTAAATATTAAAGTAAAGATACGGTAACTGTATCGTAAATAATATATTTCTTCAAAGCTGTCACTTCCGTAAGCCGGAAACGTGAGCATTTCCTTTTTGCTTGGAACGTAGGAGCCAAGTAAAATAGCTTTGACATTATTTTAAAAACTGCATTTCGGAAATTTAAAACATCAAGAATTTATTTCCCTCTCTGGGTTGGGGAGGTCAGATAGGCAGTCGCTCCATGTAAAGTATTGGTATTCAGCTGCCTCCGGTTAGACTGGAAGCCGACCTAAACATATTTCGAAAAAGGCTGTTCCCCCTGCAGCTCTGATCTGTGCCCAGCACCAGAGCTGCAGGGGGAACATTATAATATGCTTGGGGAGGATGCGCTAAAGTAGTCCGCGAAATTCAAATTTTCTTGCGTGTTTTGCAAATTGCAGGTCAGCGTCAGGTTGTATGTTAATTAAAATATTATTTTTCATGAAATAGTCATTCAATGGGATTAAATGAACTTGGAGGGTCGTACTGATGATTATAATTCTGTAAATACATACCTACGTGTTACGGTCGCGAATCATATTTTGTTCAAACTACTGCCTGACTGCAAACAATTTGAATATCGCGGGCTACCCTGGAGCTTCCACCTTAAGATATTTCATACAGAGTTTTTAAAGTTGACCACAGATACGAGTAATATGATACATGTCTTAGACCTTTTATTTGTCTTTTTTTTTTGTCTGCTCATAAACACCCACCCGCAATAACTTCAGTTTATCCGTGATCATGGTGCTTGCAACAGCGCCGAAATATCGGGAACTCATAAAAAACAGTAAACATGGTAAATATCCCGTTAGTATTAATAGTAATGTCTTAGACCTTTTTAAACACAGGGTATCTACATAAAAACCGAAGTAGATACTTTGAAAAATATTAATCGTTCAGATATTCATTAATCCCGAATTGTGGAACGGTGGTTCCGGACAAAAGTTTCTGACGAGCTTAGACGGAGTAGCCTAACTTTAATACTGCACTATTGGTCTCTCTTTAGCAATACAATGATTTCTAATACATATGCAAGTATATTACAGAAAAATAATGAATAACGTCCCATTTATGTATATCTGTATTGTAAGTAGGTACTCAATTTTTAAATTCCGAAATAACATTATACTTACCGACTGTTTTTTCTTTGATTTTTGTGTGAGACACTGAAAAGCCGCGCGCGTGGTATGGGCATGTGATGCGGAGGAATAAGGAAAAGTTGTGAGGAAAGATTTTTGTGACTAAGAGTAGAGAAAGACCAAAGAAACGATGAACGGTGTAAAGGATGATATAGCAAGAAAGGAGGAGTCTGGTGAGATGACGAGTAATAGAGAGGAATAAAGCAAAAGACATGCTGCGCCGACCCCAAATGAATTGGGATAAGGGCAAGAGAATTATGATGCGTTGAAAGGCCGCGAGTTTCTGCTCCTTTTGAGTCGTCAACTTCAAGTTCGATGATATAGGTACGCATTTGCAAGTTCCACGCAATCCAGTTTCCTAAGTCTGCTTCTAAAAATGTACCTAACAAATATAATACAATCCAGTAATATAAAACAACAAACTAAACTTCTTAATTCATTCCGTAACTAACAGAAATAAACAAAGAGAAGAAACAAAACAAATGAATCATAGAGAGAAAAGAAAAACTATTATCAACAAAGTTGTACAGGGATTGTTCCACAAGATTGTTTACTAAAGATTTACTCTGTAATATCCATGCTGATCACATTATGGAAGAACTTAATGCTATAAGCATGGAAGATTATGATTTGCGGGCCTTCATTCTTTGCCACTCGTTTGACGCTCTAGTTTACAAGGTTTAAACGGACCATTCACGAAGCCGTCAACCAACCATTCTGTACATCAAACTAAGTAACTCTACGCAAAAATTATTGCTGGAAAACGACTTTTTTTTGGGGTGAAAAATCACGTTTTACGGTAAAACTCAAAGTAACGCACTCAAAACTTTGTGCTGATGGATGCATTAAATAGTACAGGGGTTCTGGGGATATTTTAAGTAAAGTTATAACATTAAAATTTAGTAGTTAAAAAAAAACTTAAGCGAAAAAGTTGGAACTTTGATCCCATCGCTGTAACTAGAAGGTTCCCAGGTATGGTCTAGAACAAAAATTTTATCACAATGATGGGGAGAACAAGTGCCCGGCTTCGTTATCGGTCTTGTTACACCCATTATCAGTACAACTTTGTAAAAGCTATTAAACTCGGGAACTCAAAGAAATCACTAAACATGGTAAATATCCTGTTTGTAGTGTTAATGATAAAGCTATTAAAGTTGTACTGACGGCGAAGATCGTAACTTTGATAGCTTACACCCCAGAAACGTTACGCTTTAGAAGATTTTGTCTCCTTTAATACTTCTTTGTAAACCCAGCTATTGATTACTAGGGGTTTATGCATGGCTGTTATTTTTTAAATAAAAAATGTCGGAAGTCAGGCATGCAGGCTTCATACAAAAATATTCAAACAGATATTACTAAGTTCTTTTAGTTATTTATTGAGTCTTTCGCAGCCCTGTAGTAAAGTTTTTCCTGTAGCAACAGGACAGTGTGGTTGAATTCTCACGTAAATCGCGCAGATACAGAATATTTTCTGATCAGATGAAGTGAAAACAATTGTACCTACTACATAAAAGAAAAGCAATAAATCGATCCTTCGTTTGTTTCAGTGACACAGTTTTCAATGCGCTAAGTGCACTTCTAATTCCGCTGATAGCGTTTAATATTTAATGAGCGAACGTCGCGTGACATTATCGATCTTAACACAAACGCGCCCTACATTCGTTCATAAGCTTTCCGCTACTCGAGCCTTGGCCCGTATTTACTCGCAACTTTTTTTTTCATTCTTATTTTAAATAAAGAACGATGTGTAGTGAACGTTTTAAAAATGAAAATAGTGAATGCCGATAAATGTATTCGATTTGTTCCAATTTTGAGTCGCGATCGGCGAAGTGAACAGGTACGAGTATATTGAACAATTTTGTTTTTCTGTGTTAGGATTGAGTTTGTTATGAAAGTGTATAATTGTACTGCGTTTTCCCGCGTTATTATGTATGTAAGATAGACTTACAGAGAATAGTGAATGAATAATATGAAGTTTGTGTTGATAATTGAAAACTATCGCTTCACAGAAAAAAGCTTTGTGTCTGTGTAGTTAGACGTTAACCTTTTACATCTGTCAACTCCCTTGTCGGTAGACGTAAAAATAAATTTTCCTATTTCTGTAAAGTGCTGTTCTATGGCTACAAAATTCTAAAATCTAGGCCAACATGAAAACAAATAAACAATGCATTGTCACGTAGTTTGGACTTTTGTAGTGTGTTGGCACTAACTTTACCTATTCATAACTTTGTTTACTTCGTTAGCATAACATGAGGTATTGGTAAGTTGAAGTACCTTTTGGTGTAAAGGTTTTATAATATCAAGATCTGCTGTTAACCATTCATCATTATATTCGTATCTAATTTATTCAGGGTCGGCACAGCGTGTCCTGCTTACATCTTTATTAACCGTCATTTCAGTAGCCCCTCCATAGCCATTTTATCTTTCACTCAATACACCTTCTTTGGTCATACTCAAAGCATTAACCTCTTCTTAACTATTATATTCTCTGTTGCAGATCCAACCATGATTCTCCTCGTCTTTCTTCTGACCGTCACTGCGGCGTTAGTCGTCGATGTCGCAAAGAAACCCGAACCGCCATGTCCCTCATGTATACTGGTGAACACCACGTGCTACAACGTCTCCTATCTCTTTGACCTGGATTTTCCGTTCAGGAAACAAATCGTCATCCACAAGATGGACCTCCTTCGATCCAAGGACGTCTTATTCTTCAGTTTCGAACCCACCTTTGAAGATGAAGAATATTACAAGACTGGCTTCGTAAGCTTAGAGTTTCCCAGTCAAGTTGGAATCATCAATGGCGGACAGATACTTAATTTGGGTACTTTCGATATAGATCAAGCTAACGGATTGATTTACTTCGGAGGTAGTGATGGAATATTTGTCTTAGATACGACTTCTAATAAAATGTCGTCTTTCAGCAGTCGAGGGGACACCATAACGAATGTATTTTACAAAAACCAACTTTATTTCGTCAAATACGAGGACAGAGGTATCATCGTAAAGAAAGGTGATTACTTCGAAACGATACTTGAATATTGGCCGATACGGAAGTTTGTAGTAGTTGAAAAAGATAATACTAATGTTGTTGTATTCTTAACCAATTTAGGTTTATTTGTAAGTAAGGGTAACATTGTTCACCGTCTTTCTAAGAATGCTTACTTTAGAGGTATCACTATTGATTTAGATGGGGACGTGTACGCGTGGTGGATAGATGGGATTTACAAAATTGAGTTTACAAAGAATATAATTCACTCCAAAATTTCTAGAGTAGCTAAGCTCCCGTCTATTGGTGCCTTGACGTTTGACAATAACAACAATATTCTTTTCACTTCTGATAAGTCTTTGTATATCATGGCGAAGACGACACACAGTTGTGGCGTGGTCAAGCAAGAAGAAGTAGTGAAATGGTAATTTAAATTTGTTTTAAAGGACACTAGTTTTGCTATAGTTTGAAGCTGTTGATTGTATGACGCGTACCCAACCACAAAGTCCCGTACGTCTTCGATCACAGAAAATGTATCTTCTAACAATTGTTTTGTATTCAGTCTCTCTCATTTGTAGGTACCGTACAATAAGAAATAGCATTAAAGTTAATGTTAATTCATAGGCACGCCATATTTGATATTACTTAAAAGTGCACAAATTAAATTGTAGGTTTTTAATTAAATGTGACGGATTTGTTGTTCTGTGATTCTATGTGTCCGCTTGTGGCATGGTAGCTCACAAACGAGTGATTTGAATTCAAAATGGTTTTTTATCAAAGAAATCTGCAAAAAATATGGTTTTTAAAAGATTGGTCTATCTTATTTTGATGTTCATAACTATTATTCTGAATGAAATAAGATGGTGCCACTTTGTAGGTGTATTAATGCTTCTCCAACGTACGTTTAATTAGCATTACTTGAATCTTAATTAAAGTAATATAGACACGTAAGATTCTAAGACAAAGTACCTGTGATTTTGTAGTAGTTTTACGAAGATTTCTTTTTTGCAAGTAGGAAATCTTTCTTGTATTAAGACATTATAAAAGGTGTAAAAAGATCCATCATCAAATCGAAGTCAAGGAATCCATAAGGGGGAAGCATCAGGGTAGCCCACGAAATTATACGTGTTACGGTCGCGAATCATATATTGTTCAACATACAGCCTGACACTGACCTGCATATTGAAAAAAAAAACGTGAGAAAATTTGAATTTAGCGTTACCTTGGAGCTTCCCCTTAAGAAAAGTGATGACAGCGGGAAGACGTAACTATCGATTTGGTGATGAGTTTTTCTACACTCTCCATACACAAACATAGTTAAGTAAAATTATGCACGTTTATTTGTGATAAAACTACCTAGCATGAAAATGATCAAATATTTTCAATTGTGAGCACATAACTATACGTAATATTCCGTAGGGTAATATTTTACCAGTTTTATTAAGCAATCTTAATGTTATTATTTACTGATATTATTTATTTAATCCTTATTATAAATATTATATATATTTTATTATATTTTTATTTATTATAAATTCGTTGTAAATCAAAAAGTACATAATAGTTAACAATGTAGTGTAGGATATAGATATTAAATGATCAATGTTATATACTTACTCGTATATTGCTGTAAAACACATAATAAATTAATATCAATATTGTCTTTGGTTAAAAAAGGGGTGACTTTAAGGGAGTTTTAGTAGCGCTAAAATTAAAAAAAATTACTATGGGACCAACTCTGAAATATCAAATGCATCCTTCTCTTAAAGTGTGTCCCTTCGATTAACTGAGCACCCTGTATTTTGGAATATATCTCAAGTATTAATTCATACTAACATTTCATATTTTTGTCCTCACTTTGTATCTCTAAAGTTCTGTATCTGTAGACCTTAAAATAATAAAGAATATACAATAAGTAAGAGGAGTTCTTAATTTTGAATTGTTTTAACTTTCTGTAGTATTTTTCCCACTGATGCCTGAAACTGTCAATTTTTCCCAATCAACCATGAACCTAATGCTTTAGTGATACAGTTGAAAATCTGTTAAAGAAATTTGACAGATTGTAGTAACTTGATGTGCTGTCGTCTGTACAGTCACGAACACCAATATGTAAATGACCAAAATTCAAACGAGATTTTCTCGTGGAGTAACGGTTGCGCCTTATTATATTATTATGAAATTAATTTATTCAGGTAAAGCAAGTAGGATCAGGCTTTATACAAGAAACCTTTACCTTAGGAGAAAATAACTAAAAACTTTTAAAAGTTGCTTACTGAAGATACTGATGCTTGTGACTGTACTTACAACAATACAAAAAAAAAAAGCAAAATTTTACTAAAAAAATTTAATCTATGAACGCAGTCGGAGTTTCCGTTACACGCGCGATCCCGTCCTCACTCGTACATTCTAGAGTAATTCCTACAATTGCTGAGGTCAGGGTGAGCCTGTGTACTCACAGTGTAGACGGGTTACCGTAAGCCACTATAATAAGAACGATGCCGTCAATAAGTCGAGCTAAACAATTAGCGCTTGTTGAGACAAGGTCGAGGAATCCTATCCTCGGCTTTAAGGACTCTGCACAAAGCCGACGACCCGTCAACATTATGTCGGCGACTGCTGTCGGCTAGTTACCAGGTTTAACCTTTTGACCACCAGAGCATAAACGCACGCGCGTGCCCTCCACGCCAAGCCATAATTTCACCTCCCATTTTGTCACATATTTATGTCGTTTGGCGTACAGGGCACGCGCTTGCTTGTCACGAATATGTGACTACGGTGGTAAAAAGGTTAAATCATCGCAGGCTAAAAAACTTTTTCAGCGGCACGACATATGCAACCAGTGTTAGTAGATTGAGGATTATTTTCTCGTTGTTGGAGAAAGAAATGTTCTAGGGGTAATTTCGGGGAAAATCCTCTGAAGAGAGATTTTATACAACCAAGTTAGTAATAATAACTTGCCTAAAAGGGCGCTCCTTCACCGGAAGCATTTGTATGTGTAATTTTGAAAAAAAAAAAAGAATTGATTAAGGCGAAAACTATAAGAAGTTTATTAAGCATTAAACTATCTAAACACATAATTAATTAAAAACTATTAAATAACCTAAAATAAGAAAACTAACAACAAACTATAAAAGGGCATCAAAAAACTCCTCCTCAACGCTGTCAGCTGGTAATGTGCCCAAGAGACTGGCGGCGTTGCCACGTTGTATGGCAACACTTAGCCTCTGGCCAAAGTAAAAGCCAGCCCTTGGGTCACGGGAAGCGTCAACTAGGCGTTTCGAAATTTCCTTAAACAGGCTATGAGCACTCGGACCCCAGAGTTTCAACCCCAAACGGCTCGAAAATATAGTTACCACAAAGGTTTCTATATTTACGCCGCTTGAGGTTCTCTGCAGCCGCAGCGGCAGCGCCAGCACAGCACGACGAGCTTGGAAGATGTGATGGCGCAAGAGTATCGACGCATGTCGCGTCCCACACTAAAGGCCTACCCATCTTCCAAGGAAACAACGACATGCCGTCCGGTGGCGAAAACTAAACTAAACCTTTTGCAACTTTTTTTACATAACAGTTTCGAGGGTCGACGGGCAACTGAGCGCTTAAGCAAGTCGTCGACATGACGGCGAATAGCACGCGCGGACGTGCATAATGTCGTCGACATGAATCTTTTCATAAAAGACCGCCAGGCTGTGTCAGCGGATCGGCGGCTTTCATGTGTAGAGCCCATTAGCTCAATAATTGCTGTATGGAGTTCCTGTAAGACAGGATTAATTAGTAGTTGTAGCTATGATTAACAGCTTTATTAATAGAACAAGACAAAACAATTTACACTGGATACGGCGAGGAGTCGCCTTGAGAATAATACCTATTAAGTTTCTACTCTTTTTAAAGGAACTACCTTAACGGCTTCGAAGGTTTTGAATATGAGCTGTGTTCTAATTTTTTTTGGTATAGCTGTAAGCATATCTGTCTACCAGTAGCGAAGGGTCAACTTTTGTAAGAGGTAAGCCGGCGTACATAACTTTAATGTGATAATATTATTTGTTTATAGAATAATGACTGTGCTATTTTTCAAAGGGAAGCCGGTAAGAATCGAGTTCTATGGACCCTTCGCCACTGCTGTCTACATTTTGTATCGTTAAAGTTAGTGATTTTGTCGATAGGAGAAGACAAGTACTGCTTTTCACAAGGGTTTCAGAGACGAAGCAGTTCTGCAAGTCATTCGGTTGAACGTTAAGCCACTGGGTTTTTACTGGCCTAGCATTAAACAATAATTAAAAAAAAATAATTCCGCATCACATCAAACGAACGTATTCTAAATAAGCTTAATTGGTGGAATCCCGCTATGTATTTTACTGAACTGTAGAAATGGCTGTGTCATACAAAAGTGCAATACCTGGTCGAAATGTACTACTGCTCATCGATGAAAATATTCTACACCTAAATTGTCTTGAATCATGAACAGATGACAGCGATGCGGATGAGTACTTTAACGCCTAAGTGTCTTATTGTCGTCGTTTTTTAGATGTTTATATTTTCTTACTTTTAGTCTTATTTTTATCATTAGTTTAGTTCTATTTGTAGTCTGTATATCATGAACTGTACTCATGGCAACAAGTTACGCGGTGTTGTTCCTTACACCATGTGAGATACAAATAGTGACAGACTAAGAACGGCCGCGAGGACCGATTGACAAGTCTGCCGGTCGCCGGTCGGTCTGTGTATGGGTGACAGTTACTTAGGTACCCTATTATTTGCGCCCATCATAAGTGGCGACACTGGCGACACTCAAATGCCTACCTACGTCTGTTGTTGTTCAACAGCATTCGATATAAGTTTGACAGTCAGGTAACATGTGTTGAAAAGCTTTTCAGTAACTGGTTGTGGACCTACTTCACTACATTTGTCGTACATAACATCACGACTGTTTTCCTGAAGGGTTAGATAAAGCAGGTGGTAGGCAGAGGTGACCTAAACGGTAGTTCACCTACATTACGCCAGTTATGTTTAAGTCCCATGTAGAAGGGCGCGAGCCTAGTGCCATCAACCGGGCATAGATCCAGACTCCGTGGTTGCTTCTAAGAAATTCCTGATGGATAACACTTTGCCCGACCCGGGAATCGAACCCAGGACCTCATGCTCAGCAGTCGCGCCTGCGACCACTAGACCAACGAGGCTCTCAATCAGGCTATTTTTTTTTTTTTTTTTTTTTTTTTTATCGTGGTAAAATCATCAAATGAGTCCTCCCACCCAGGGCAGAGTGGGAAGAACTGTCAGACTTGTACTGACTAAAATCCACGGTGTCCTTCAATAGCCCTTTATGATCCAGGGTCACGGTAATTCTATAAGTCCCGCGACCCCGGCAGGCTTTCGCCCTCTAGAGGGGGGCCCCGTCATAATGCTGACACTCTTTGAGGCGCGCGTGGAACACAACGCGCCGTCGACCCGGGCATGGTCCATGGTCGGACAGCGAGTCGCCCATTACTCGCCGCCCGCAAGCCCGCGCCTACGGTGGCCGGAGATCGTCTGCCGACGTCCGGCGCCGTGGGCGTCTACCACTGCGGCTGGGGTGGAGGGAGGACGCTGTCCTCTCCCTCACGCGGCCCGCCTCCTCCTTCGCGAGCATGACTGCTTCGCAGAAGGAGGCAACCGCTTCCCACTCCGTCTCGCCCCGCAGCATGGCCTCGACCAATGCCGGGCGCGAGAGGTCTCCGCCTATCGCCGCCGTGAGGACACGGCGGTGCTCTGCCCAAGCGGGGCAGTCCTGCACCGTATGCTCCACCGTGTCCTCCGGGCGGTCCTCGCAGTGGTGACACCACAGGCAGGCAGTCAGGCTATTGAGATTTTTTGATGAAAAACCCCAATAACATTGCCCGACCCGGGAATCGAACCCAGGAACATATGCTCAGTAGTAACGCTTGAGGCCACTAGACCAACGAGATGGTTCAAAACTGAATAACATAATAATACATCATATCAGCAACTGGTCCACTTGAGTACTATGCATCAACTGGCGGAAATATGTTGTTATGGACCTTGTAGGCGTCGGTAGTAACATGCCCTAAGGATTACGTCACAGCGTCTATGAATGAAGGAATAATATGGACCTATCAGCTGTATCTTATCCTGTAGGAGTAAATAGGACAGTGTGTCGTAACTTGGCCTAAAACTGTGATTAAATGACGAGATGAGCTCATGACTTAGAAGTTCCGTGTACGAACATAGACGAGCAGACCCATGTGTACATAATTATGTATCTATGTATTTAGTCTCGTATTTTATTTATGTTTTCTATTGAAATTGAAATTATTTATTTCAGACCAAGAAAACAGTAATTGATACAAGTCCATATTATGTTCGTAGGTACTTATAGTTATTTAGTCAAATTTAAAATAATTATTATTTTAGACATGCGTGAGCGACTAATGCCTCAGGATTTGGCTGTCCAGTCAGCCCGACACCACACGCTCAGAAGCGTGTTGGTGCTACCCTTTTTTTTTTTTCGGATGGGCAATCATCAAATGACCCCCCCCACTCTGGGCGGAGCGGAACGGAGTGTCAGACTTGTACTGACTAAAACCCATCCATGTTCCTTCTTTGCCCTTTGTGTTCCAGGGCCACGGTATCTCTTTCGAACAGTCCCGCAGCCCTGGCAGGCATCGGGCCTTGCAGACCCCTACATCGTTGCTGACATCTCTTTGAGGCGCGCGTGGAACACGAACGCACCGTCGACACGGCCTGTCGTCATAAGACGGCCGAACGGCGAGCTAGCCCATAGCTCGCCGTCCACAGGCCCGCGCCTACGGTGGCCGGGAGCCACCACGTGACCCCCGACGCCTTGGTGCTACCCTTTACCCGAGACCGCAGGGAGGCCGTTCTTTTGCAAAGCAACGCCTGGAAGCCGTCCGTGCAACGTGTGTGTGCGTGTGCGTGCTATTATGTTGCACCTACATTGTTTTGTTTCTGCATCGCCCTAAGGTAGAAAAAGTTCAATGCGTTTTCCGCCTTTGTACAGTTATTTATATTTGTGATAAAAAAGTTAATAATTGTAACTACATGGTATACGTTACAGTGTTACATGGTACGTATGTAAGCAGGACATACGTACTGCTTCATTTTAGCTCGTCGATGTCAACCTAAGTCGAGTGGCTTTAGAGCTGGGTTATGAGTTCGGCGCCTTCAGTAGCGTCCATCAGTTCCTGTTATGAGCAAAAGGCAACGGGACCTGTAGGATACGATATTAAATGCCTCGTCGTCTGTGGACCAGCATCACATTTGCTGACCGGTGGATCGCCAGCCGAGCAGATTTTCTTTGTTTCGGCCTACCTGGAGCTAGAGTATGTACTTAATAATACTAAACACAATCGGATGTTAAAGGCTGGTTTACATTTGGATTAGGTAGCGAGTTAAATTTCTCTTTTAGTTCTTTCTTTTCGTGAAAAACTGTCAAGTATGGACTGACTGATGAACATGGTGCTATAGACGCGTGGATATAGCCGGGAGAAACGCCAAACATTTTTTTTTCACAGATATCACAAATAACATAATTTCACAAATGTTTACCGAGCACTGTGCTCTCCTGGCAATATCATTCGGGTCCTAAAAGAACCATTCTGCACCGTAATTCAAATACAAAACAGCCATAAATCATCATCTGCCTGAGCTTTTTTTTTTTTTTTTCGTATGCCAAATCATCAAATGACGCCCCCCCCCACTCTGGGCGGAGCGGAAGGGAGGGTCAGACTTGTACTGACTAAAACCCATCCATGTTCCTTCTTTGCCCTTTGTGTTCCAGGGCCACGGTATCTCTTTCGAACAGTCCCGCAGCCCTGGCAGGCATCGGCCCTTGCAGACTCCTACATCGTTGCTGACATCTCTTTGAGGCGCGCGTGGGATACGAACGCGCCGTCAACACGGCCTGTCGTCATGAGACGGCCGGACGGCGAGCTAGCATCTGCCTGCCCTTGTCCCATGTTACTTGGGGTCGGCGCAACACGTTTTTTTCTTCCATTCTCCTCTGTCAACCGTCACGCAATGATTTACACCTTTTTCCTTTATATCGTTCCTCACACAATCCATCCATCGTTTCCTTGGTCTTCCTCTCCCTCTCCATTCATCAACATTTATATTCATCATTCTTTTAGATAAATGCGATTCGTCCCTTCTCATCACATAAAACAGCCCTAAGTGCTGCCTATCATTCTAGTTGTACTGATAAAGACATACGAGTTAAAGACATATCGTGTAGATAACGCCTCCCACTCATTCAATTGAGAAAAATAGCTAAAAATAGAAACACCAACGTTTTTCTATCGGTGCAAAGTAATTAACGCTCGCTCGTTGAGATAAAACGATGTAACAAATAGAATAGACAAACGATATAGTCATGGGTATGGTGAAGACTCATGTGTGGGGAATTTTAATGTTATTATGCATGGCGGATTATGCTCACTGAATTCACGTTGCACGTTACACAAGGCATGTCTTAGAGCTAAAACTTCGAAGACATAATTGTGTCATCCCGCAGTGAGCTCGCGTGGTGGTTTAAAGCCCATTCCTATCAGCCGATAAGAGGCCTGCACCCCAGCTAAGAGAACGTAAAGGGCTGATTGTGGCGTTGAAAAAAGTCTAAAATATTTCTGACTAGCTTATGCCCGCGGCTTCGCCCGCGTGGAGTTAGGGAATTGCCCACGGGATCTTACTTCTGGAATAATAAGTAATCTATGTATGTATCTATAATACATACATAGATTTACATGTACTTGCTTATAACTTGCAATTATTATTACAAAGTTATATCAATAAAATTAGATACGTGAAATATCGACACCTTGGTTTGAGATTGGACATCGGATTTACTGGATTTTATCTGAAGAGTATGTAAACAAATTTTCAAGTCAATCGACCCCGAGAGTAAAAAGTTTCACAGAAAATTCAACACCCCATTTCACCCTCTAAGGGGTAGTAATTTCGAAAAACTGATACTAACTCTTCACAAAGAATACACCCTCCAATTTTCATATCTCTGGGACCCGCGGTTTGGGCTGTGCGTTGGTATATCAGTCAGCCAGTCAGGACATGGAATTTTAAATTGGGGGATGATTTTGTGATACACGTATCTCATCATTTTAACTGAAGTATATGTAGACACATTTTCAAGTCAATCGACCCCGAGAGAGTTTCACATAAAATTCAACTCCCCATTTCACCCTCTTAGGGGTGGAATTTCAAGAACCCTTTCTTAGTGGATACCTACTCTCCACAAAGAGTACATTCTCCAAATTTCATGTCTCTAGAACCAGCGGTTTGGGCTGTGCGTTGATATATCAGTCAGCCAGTCAGGACATTGAATTTTAAATTGGGGGATGATTTTGGAAAAACTGTGATACACGTATCTCATGATTTTAACTGAAGTATATGTAGACACAATTTCAAGTCAATCGACTCAGAGAATAAAAAGTTACATAGAAAATTCAACACCCTATTTCACCCTCTTAGGGGTGAAATTTCGAAAAACCCTTTCTTAGTGGATACCTACTCTTTACAAAGAGTACACTGTCCAAATTTCATGTCTCTAGGACCAGTGGTTTGGGCTGTGCGTTGATATATAAGTCAGTCAGTCAGTCAGTCAGTCAGTCAGTCAGTCAGTCAGTCAGTCAGTCAGGACTTTGAATTTTATATGTATAGATAGATTGGTAAAATGATGCCAATTTCAACACCGTAGTTTAAAATTAGACTAAACTTCTTTATCTTTATTACATAGTATAAAAAAAAGTCGCTCCCGCTGTTTGTACACTTAGATCTTTTGAACTTCGCAACGGATGTGTATCTACATGGCATCCGTGCGAAGCGTCGCTAGTATATTATAAACAGGTAAAGGTTGTAAGTTTGAATGAAAAGGGGAACCACTGATCCAATTGCGAAAATTCCTACACTAATCTCTGAATCAATCCAACCGATTTTAATGAAGTTTTGTGATTATGTATGGTTGATTCCAGCTTGAAACATAGGTATTTTGGGCCCGATAGATGGCGCCGTGCGAAGTTGGGGCGGGTCGACAGATTTATAATGATCGATTACGTTGATTGACAAAATTGAGCAAGTCTAAAGTTTATATATAAATGACACTAGTTTTTGCCGAGATTTAAGATTACTAACAGGTCGTACTAACGGGATTCAAAATATACTATGTCCTAACCCACCTGATCGTCTATCCATGTGTCAATTTCGTTAAAATCTGTTCAGTCGTTTAGGCGTGAAAACACACAGATATACAGACAGAGTTATATCCATATTTTTAGCCGACTACAGCAAAGCCAAAAGAAAGGGTTTATTATATTAGTATTGTTAATTACAAGAATGAACGCAGTCAGCTACTCAATCCCGAAATAATCAAATCTTTGTAAATGCTTCCGTCTCGCGTCTAATATAATTTTGGTGTCCAAACGTTTGAAACACGGAACAGCAACAAAAGTAATTAAATGTTCCGATTGGCCAAAGAAAGTTAAATTCGATTCACTATCTATCAATTTTCCATTACTTCGCATAATAAATAATGGATTTTATTAGTTAAAGATCTTGTTTATTCTTTCTTAAGCACTTAGTAACTTCCTAAGTCGTTTGAGTAACAGCTTTAGGAAACTTTACCCAAAATTATTTTGATGGAATAAGATATTTTCCAAAAGCCCAATTAATTTGAAGACTTGTTAGTTTGGCTCTGATCGGCTTTTTAATGTAAACCCCATTAATTTGGGGAATACCTAATATGTGCTAATAAAGGATGGAAATAGACCCTTAACTCAAACGAAAGGCACTTGTTCTCTCCGTCTTTGCGATCATGTTTTTGTTCTAGACCATACCTGGGAACCTTCTAGTTACGGAGATATTGGGGGTCAAAGTTCCAACATTTTCATAAGTTTTTTTTTAAATACATGTATTTAATGTAAGATTTTTACACACCTCCACAACCCCCGTACTATTCAATCCATCCATCAGCACGTAAAACGTGGTTTATAACCCCAAAAAAAAAGTCGATGCCCAGCAATAATTTTTGCGTAAAGTTACTTAGTGTGATGTACAGAATGCTTGGTTGACGGATATGTGAAGGGTCTGTTTACACCCTGTATATTTTTGGAGGTTGGATAGCATAAGAATTAATTTACCGAGCTGGTGCCCTCGACCTTCGTCCGCTTGAAATTATTATAAAAATATTACTTCCCTATTTAAATCGGCTTTTGTTAACAAATAAGTTGATTTTATTTTTTTGTACGGAACCCTAATCCTCCTGGCTTAGGTAACTCCTTATAATATCAGCTATCTGCCAGTAAAAGTCCTGTCAAAATCGGTCCAGCTGTTTCAGTGATAAGCCAGGACAAACACACAGACAGACAGAAAGAGAAGAAGATTTTCTGTTATAAGATTTTCATATGCATTCAGTAAAAAGCTGTTATTTTGAAATTAAAAACACAAACTTGAATGCCTGTATATTTTGGTGGAAAAAAGGTACCTTTATGGGTAAAAGAAGAAAATCATTACAGCCTGGTATCTACCTAGATACATATCGACATGTTACAACTGCGGTCAACGCCCAAATATTGTCTAGGTAAATAAAGCGAGTGTGTGATGCGACTCATCGAAGTTACAACGTAAAGCACCAAATATCGATTGTTAATTAAAAAAAATAAACACGACAGCCCTTCATTGTCCGTATAAAAGTTGGACAGTGACTGTAACATTTAACTGCAAATAAAACAATCAGTGAATGGGGCATTCGGTTCGTTTTAATAAAAAAGTTTTGAGTTTCGGTTCGAAAAGCGCGCGGGGCGCGGCGGCGATCTAACGAATGTGTTTGACGTGCCATATAAACTTGTACTCCAATCGTTGGGCTAGTGTTCAAGGTGTGTGTGAATTGCAAAGAAAGAAAATATGTTTATTTCGCACTTGCCACAAGTCGGTACGCACAAAATAAAATCATCATCATCTGCCCAGCCTTTTCCCAACCATGTTGGGGTCGGCTTCCAGTCTAACCGGAAGCAGCTGTAAACCAGTATTTTATATGGAGCGACTGCTATCTGAGCTCCACAACCCAGTTAGTACTGGGTCTATATTCCTTGGTAAGACTGGTTGTCAGACTTCTGCTTCGGCTACTGACTACGTGTAACGACTGTCAAAGATCTACAAATGCCAGCCGGTACCAATCTCTTAACGTGCTTTCCGAGGCACGGAGGAAACTCGGTAACCCATCCACAGACCTCAGCAAGCACGGCTTAACCTAAAGATCGATTCGACCTCCTCTTTAGTTACGAGCTTCACGCACAAAATGAAAATAAAAACTGTATAACATAAATCTAAACAAAAAAAACATGGTATTGTGTGTGGTATTCATGAATGGCAAAATAACAAAGAAATAATAGGAAGTCATGCAAAAATAATCCTTATTATAGCAAACATGTGGCACCGTATTCATTTTTACCCGACTTAAAAAGTCGACAAAGAAGAGTCTTGTTTTAAAATAGGTACCGCCTTTTAGTTGCTGTTTTGTCTAAGTTGGGTTTTAGATTGTAACTTTCTTTTTAATCAACTTATTTAGGTACCTAATTCCTCTGGCTCGAAATTCTGCCAACCAGTCTTACCAAGGGGTATCGTATTACCCAGTACTAATTGCGTTGTGGAGGTCGGATAGACAGTCACTCTATGTAAAATACTGTTACTTAGCTGCATCCGGTTAGACTGAAAGCTGACCCCAACATAGTTGGGAAAACACCAGGCAGATGATGATTTAGGTAATTCCTCTGAAGGTATCATTCATTTTAAGTTAACATATATAATTCTCCTAACATCCCAAATCCGGAATGGCAATAATATTTGTTCCACCTAAGCGATTAAATGTGCACCCAGTAACGTTGAAACTCAGGATCTGCTCTGACCGTCAATTAAATAATGTCTTTCAGTCTGACTCAATCCAATCAAATAGCTCGGTGAGCTCTAAGTCTGCAACTCGATTCTCGATGCTGTTCGCTCGACATTTCACGTGTAAGATTTATTACAGACGACCGATTTTAATCGGTATCCGATTTTCAAGTGATTCGACGCACACAAAAGTTATCGGAGAACATTTTCGAAAAATAATGTTACAGCTAAATTAGACCGATTTTAAATTTTCCATAGAAACAGAAATGACCAATTTTCTTTTTTTTTAAGAAGACATTTCGAAAATGTTCTCTAAAAACTTTTTAGACCTATGTATCCTGCGAATGCGTATGAAGTTTCATTAAAATCGGTTTAGTCATTTCGAAAAAAAAAGGACTACTTTTAGAAGTTTGTATGAAATCCTGTAAGTCGTAAACGCTCTTAATGAGTGACCACACTGATTGACGCGGAATTCGTTTGAGAGAGTCGGAAACAGCTTTTTGTCCATGCAATAATAGCGTCAAAGACGCCATTCGCCTCGTTTCGGTTCGGGATATGCAACTCGACATGAACAGATCTGTAGACGTTCAGAATTTTTGTCAGTTATAAAAAAGAAATTAGCTGTTTGCTGTGTTACAGAGCAGGGTCGAAATGTCTGAAAAATCAGTTTTTTTGATAACTGACTAGTAATTATTACCTCGACTGACTCCGCTAGAATGACTGCTGAGTATTGTGCCCGGGTTCGATTCCCAGCTCGGGCAAAGTGTTATTGGTTGTTGTTTCTCTATCAGGAATTTCTCAGTGGCAGCCACTGAGTCTGGATCTGTGCCCGGTTGATGGCAATAGGCTCGCCCCCTAATACATAAGCCATAAACATAACTATTGAAATGAGGGTGTACTATTAGGTACACCTCGGCCCAACCCTTCTGGAATTACAGGCGTGATGTTATGTTATTAATAATTATCATTAATGGTAACAACTTGCGCGTCGATGACTATTACATGCGTGGCGTTGTAAGACGACAACATAGACTCCTCTGCTACCCGCCTGCATGGCGTGCTTCCCGAACCAACAACACTCCCACTGCTAGAACAATTAAGTTAATAAATGATCTTCTAAAATATATTCCTGAGGCAGATTTATTTTTTGACACTCAATGGACAATCGCTGAACATGTGCATATTTATTTAAATATGAAGAAATAGTTGTTAATTGTAATTGTTGTTGTCTGTATAAGGTTGTTTTTTGTTTACATATTTTATGTTACTCCGTTTGTTAATGTATATTTTAAGAAGTTTTAATTAAAATGATTGATGTAATTTTGTAGTATTAGAATAGATATAAGCGATTTGGTGTAAACTGTTAGCTTATATTTGATGAATAAATTAATTGAATTACACTTCGATACATAATATCGTGCAACTTTTTTTTAAGTGGTTATAAGCAGGAATAACCACTTAAATTACATAAAATATCGTGATATTATCAAGCCTCGAGATACCAGTCGATTCTTTTGTCGGCCCACTATCGTTCTCCACACAACTTTGCAAGGAAATTCACACGAAAATATTTTTCAGCACCGAGAGCGTATCGGAGCGTTCTAAGGACTGTGTTTGACGTTTGATGTTTCAACTTGTGCCCAAACAAGTCAAGAACACTTAGTTGAGCTGCTAGACATGTTGTGTGGTATGTGGAGTGAAAACTAAGCGGATAGGATACGGATATGAATGAAACATGTCGCTCCAAACTGCACTTTTTTCACGAAAAAACTTCAGTGTTCAATATTCCTTAAAAACCATTAGATAGGCGAAAGGATGTATCAAATACTTAGCTACAAAAGATAGGATCCGTTGATAGACCTGCCGTTCAAGACGCAAACTCAAAAAGAATTTGGTACTGTATATTTTTTAACGTACGTAAAAAATCTTAGAAGTTAAATTTAACCCACTTACCGGTTTCCGATTTGAGCTGAAATTTTGCATACATATGAGACACCAATACATATACACACAAGATACACACACACTCACATATGAGATGTCAATGCATGGTAAGCTAAGTGACGTCATTCTAAATACTACATGGCGGACTCCCATAGATGGCGGACTCCCAAAGATGGCGGACTAGTTATTTTTATACATTCACATAATATTAGTATTAAATGAGCGTTTGCTCTGAAGAATACGATAAAGAAAATGACGTCACTGTAAAGCGTGTTTTCTAAACTATAATATTATCGATGGTGCTGTTGTTTCTTTTTTTTTGTATATTTTTTTTTTGTATTTGTTTTTTAATCATTTTTTTTTTCTCATTGTTAAATTAGATATTTAGGCGCATTGTATAGTGCATGTAGTGCTCTTCTTTAAGTAATGGGGCACTTAGACTAAAGTTTGTAATGTTTTATTATATTATATGTAATAGTGTACTCATTGTTGAAGAGCCAAATAAAATAAATAAATTATCAATTCTGGTCTAAGAGTACCTCGGTGGTCCTCGGTGAAGAAAACAAAAAAGTCGCCATCGCCCGACGCATTAACTAAGAAAATCAAAATTGACGCGTTCTACAGTCGTTTCAGTTATTTTACCTTTAAGCACAGCAACACAAAAGCAGCCTTATTGAGAAGATTATAAAGATCATAACTTATACTGTCACTTACGGCATATCTTCCGTGATTGCGGGTGGTCAACCCGCGATCATGGCGCTTGCAACAGCGCCGAAATATCGGGAGCTCAAAATAATGAACAATCACGGAAGATATCCCGTAAGTGACAGTATAAGTTTAGTTGTAAACCGTGAAAGCTTAAAACAGTGTTTATAAAGATCATTGTAACTTGTAAAGCAGTGATAGCCTAGTGAAAAAAAAAGAATAAAAAAAGAAAAGAAGAAAGAAACTGGTGTGACTGCCAGGTCTAAAGATCGAAACCAAGACACGTACCTCTGATTTTTCAGATTAATGTTCGTATTGTATAAATTGGACGTAGTTAAGCGAAAAGGATCCAATCCACAACATGGCCAAAAATGACTTTAGTTCACAAACTGATGCTAAATGTTGATACTATAAGCGTGTGGGTTGGTTCCAATGTTGAAAAAAATTATAACCTTTTGTATTTTGTTTGGATCTTTTTACTGGCTGATAGTTTCGATATTTAAGCATCAGTTTGATGCACTAAAGTAATTTTTGGCCATATTGTGGATTGGATCCTTTTCGCTTAACTACTTACAATTATGCTGCGGTAAACGAAAACATCGTGAGGAAACCAGCATGCCTGAGAAATATTTCTCGACGGCATGTAAAGAGACCAGAGGCCCATGGGCGGCATAAAAACTGACACCAGGTTAGGCACTAACCACACGATGAAGAAAGATTGTAATTTTGACAGATTTGTCACTGACTGGCAGTAACCGAACAACCAACGGACGTAGTTAAACTAAAAGGATCCAATCCACAACATGGCCAAAAATGACTTTAGTTCACAAACTGATGCTAAATGTTGATACTATAAGCCGCATGTACGTGTGGGTTGGTTCTAATGTTGATAAAAATGATAACCTTTTGTATTTTGGTTGGATCTTTTTACTGGCTGATAGTTTCGATATTTAAGCATCAGTTTGATGCGTTAAAGTAATTTTTGGCCATGTTGTGGATTGGATCCTTTTCGCTTAACTACGTCCAAACTTATTTTAACGACACTAAAAATCACAGTGATGCTATGTCAGATGACAACTACGAAAATACTACCTACTAAAAGTGCCGTCACGTACAATGTAGTGGTACCGAGCTCTAATATGGCCTATTCATAGTACAGACAGAACAGGCAGTGTAAACGCCTACCATTCGCTAGTCACTCGCACCCATATTCACTGAACACTCGACAGCTTGACCCATTTACTGAATGGGTGAAGGCACTTCATGTTCGCTAATGGGTAAATATCAAGACTGTCTTTTCTCCTCTCTGTAAGACTAACATAGTTTCAACTTTGTGGAGCCCTGGCACAGCCAGAAGGCGTTGCGGCAGTCTTCATTGGAGATGGCGGAACGAGCTGGACAACGCCAACGGCTAGTGGTCTATCTTAGCCCTGGATCAAGTGGGATGGTGCAGGCTAACAGTAACAAGTATATAGCCATGTAATCAATACGGAAATTTATTCTAAAGGGTGTAAATAGACCCTTAACATAGTCGAAAGGCACTTGTTCTCCCCGTCTTTGCGATCATTTTTTTGTTGTAGACCATACCTGGGAACCTTCTAGTTACGGAGATATTGGGGGTCAAAGTTCCAACTTTTTCACAAGTTTTTTTTTAATACATGTTTTTAATGTAAGATTTTTACTTTACACACCTCCACGACTCCCGTACTATTCAATCCATCCATCAGTACAATGCTGTGAGTGCTTTCCATCGAGTCCTACCGTAAAACGTGATTTTTCACCCCCAAAAAAGAAGTCGATTCCCAGCAATAATTTTTGCGTTAAGTTACTTATTTTAATGTACAGAATGCTTGGTTAACGGCTATGTGAAGGGTCTGTTTACACCCTGTATGTATCGATCTATATAGAGTTTCGTCTGTGTGTGTGATCGCATTATTCATCTAAATTCGCATTTTGATGTGGTCTCCATTACCATTTACAGAATTTATTCCGAAGGGTTTCATCATCATCTGCCTAGCCTTTTCCCAACTTAACTATTGGGGTCAGCTTCCAGTCTAACCGGATGCGGCTGGATATCAGAATTTTATTTGATGCGGCTGCCTATCTGACCTCCACCACCCTGTTAGTACTAAGTAATACGATACCTTTTCGTAAGACTGGTTGTCAGACTTTCGAGCCACTGACTACTTATGTAAAGTCAAAGATTTACAAAAGACAGCCGGGACCAACGGCTTAACTTTCCGAGGCACGGAGGAAAATCGGTATGCCATGGGTGGTCACCAATCCACAGGCCAACCTAGGCAAGCGCGACTTAACCTAAAGATCGATCCGAGCGGCTGTTATTATTTAACCACGAGCTCACGAGATTAATTTGTGTTTTTTTTTGTTAAGCTGTAAAAAATGTGTGAAGCAGCGGCGGGTCACTCGTTAATAATAGAAAGCTTAGGTAAGTGTCAAATTGATTATTTTATTTAAAAATAAAACCAGCGAATTATCGCGACTGCTTCTGAAATAATGAATAGTGATACTAGAACTAAAAATTTGTGCTACTTCGCTGACATAAATGGTTTTCTTCGAAGTAATTTAAGACTACATCTGATCAGTATTTTTCTATTATTTAAGAACATGTTGAAAGCTACTGCACTTGCCTTGCCTCGGCCCGGAAGATCCCAACTAGTGCGCGGGGTAAGGGCCGAGGCAAGACTTCGGGGAGGGGGCTCCCCCCCTCTGGAGAGCCCAAAAACAGTCTGGCTTCAGACGAGGCCAGACTGACAGAGGTCGTGACAGCCGCCATCCTCTCCGTCACCCGTAAGAGGATGAAGGAGACGAGAGGGAAGGCGATCGGCGAGGCCACGGCTTCCATCGTGGCGGCCGCGCTCAGTTGCGGCAGGCCTTCGTCTGCGGGGGACGAAGTGTCCGAGCTGCGAACGGAGGTTGCCCGCATAACTGCCGCCATGGAGGCTCTCCAGAGGGAGAACGCCGCCCTCAAGGCGGACCTGGCCGGAATCCGGGGAGGCGGCCAGCGTGATGCGCCGCCGCGGGGCCAAGGGGAGAAAGGCCGGCCCACACCAGTGGAGAACTCTGTTCTCAACCTGGTGCGACAGGAGCTGGCCGCCTTTCAGCAGCGGTTCTCCGTATTGGAGAGCCGTGTGCTGCGACCCCCGTTGGCGGCGCCTTCGTACGCGGCTGTGGCCGCGCCCAAGCCTCCCCCGACGACGAGGCCTAGTCAGGCGAAACCGGGCCCATCAAAGCCGCCTCCGACCCTGACACCTGCGGGGCCGAAACAGGCGGCCAAAAAAATGAAGAAGGTCCAGGCCGGGAACCAGCTGTCCCGGCGGCCTCCTCCAAAGACTCCTCCGGCTGGCGCCGATTGGCAAGTGGCCGGGGAGAAGAGGAAGGCTGCCGGCGCGGCCAGGTCATCGAGGCGTAGGGAGAGACGGCGGCGGCGTAGGGAGCAAGACGCCGCGGCGCGATTGCGCACCCCCAAGACCGCGGCTGTAGTGATAACACTGCAGCCGGACGCGGTCAAGAGGGGCGTGTCGTACCGCGACGTGCTCGCGAAGGCGCGGGAGGCGGTAGACCTCACGGAGCTCGGCGTCGTTGGGGGCCTCCGTTACCGGGTCACTGCAACGGGGGCTCGGATGCTGGAGGTTCCCGGCGCGGCCAGTGGCCCTACCGCTGACGCTCTAGCCGAACGGCTCAGAGCGTCCTTAAACGCGGAGGAGGCCCGAGTCTCCAGACCCACCAAGCGCGCAGACGTGCGCATACTGGGTCTGGATGACTCCGTGACGGTCGAGGATGTGGTGGCCGCCGTTGCCAGGACTGGGGGGTGCCCTCCCGACCAGGTGAGGGCGGGCGCCCTGCGTCCTGGCTTCGCGGGGCTGCAGACCATCACGGTCGGCTGCCCCGTGTCGGCGGCCAAAAGGATACAGGAGGGCCGAAGGCTCCTGGTTGGGTGGGTGTCTGCGCAGGTGAAAGTCCTGGAGCCCAGACCCCTGAGGTGTTTCCGCTGCCAAGTGGGCAACCACGCGGCATGCAATTGCACCTCGGAGGTGGACCGCAGCGATAGGTGCTTCCGCTGCGGTCAGCCCGGTCACAAGGCCGGCTCGTGCACTGCCCCGCCGCACTGCTTCGCATGTGCGGCGGCTGGAAAGCCGGCCGATCACCGGGCCGGGGGCAGGTCCTGCGCCCCACCCGCCAAAAATAGGCGCAGAGGTAGGCCCTCTGCCGTCGCCGCCACTCCCGCTGCCGCCGTCGCCACTGCCGCCGCCGCCGCCGCCGTGGCTGTACCCCCGCGAGGGGCTCTGGAGGAGGCTGCAATGGACTCCGATTAATGGCCCCATTGCGCTTCCTCCAGGCGAATGTCAACCACTGCGCCGCTGCTCAGGATCTCTTGCTCCAGAGCATGGCGCAGTGGTTGATCAACGTCGCCGTGGTCGCCGAGCCGTACTTTGTCGTGCCCAGAAATGACTGGGTGGCGGACCTGGACGGCTCGGTGACCCTCATCTCGTCGGCCGCCGCCGGTACCCCACCCCTCGATCTCGTCAAGAGAGGGCACGGGATCGTCGCAGCACGGTTCGGGGAGATTGCCGTGGTAGGCGTTTATTTCTCCCCGAGCCGAACTCTCGCCGAGTTCCAGGACTCCTTATCGGAGCTGGGAGACGTCGTCGTCGATTTCGGTTCCCTCCCCGTGCTCGTCCTCGGGGACTTCAACGCCAAGAATGTGGCTTGGGGTTCCCGGTACACGGACCATATGCGGGGCAGGATGCTTGAAAACTGGGCCCTGGCGCAGGGCCTGGTAATTGAGAACCGGGGTTCCGTCCCCACGTGCGTGCGGTGGAATGGCGAGTCGGTGGTGGACGTTACGTTCGCCACCTCTGGCCTGTCGCCGCGCGTCACCGACTGGCGCGTTGTGGAGGAGGTGGAGACCTATTCCGATCACCGGTATATCCGGTTCGACGTCTCCGCCCAGACCCCAGACACGCCGGTCCGACGGATCCCAAGTGGTCCGCGATGGGCGCTAAAGCAGCTGGACCGGGAGCTATTCCTGGAAGCCTCGATCGTGCAGGCCTGGGTGTCACCACCGGACAGGCCTGCCGACATCAACGACGAGGCGGAGTGGTTCCGGGAGGCCATGTCGGAGATCTGTGACGTGGCCATGCCCCGGGTCCGGCAAGGACGTGCCCGGCGTCAGCTGTACTGGTGGTCGCGCGAGCTAGCAGCGCTGCGCGAGGCGTGCGTTGCCGCGCGACGCCGGTACTCCAGGTTCCGCAGGCGCCGCACCCGACCTCCGGATGCGGCGACTGTAGAGGCGGAGCTGTACGAGGGCTACAGGGCAGCGAAGACCGTCCTCCGCGACGAGATCTGGCGGGCCAAGGAATTGGCCCGCAAGGAGATGCTGGGGACTCTGGACGGGGACCCATGGGGCCGCCCCTATAAGTGGGTGCGAGAAAAGTTCCGCCCCTGGGCTCCCCCGTTGACGCAGAGTCTCCGGCCTCAGTTCGTGGAGGACGTGGTGAGCGCCCTGTTCCCATCGCGAGGGGAGACAGGTACACCCCCGCCTATGGCCCCGCCTTCGACGGTGCCTGGCGGCGAAGCTGGCGCAAACGCGGACCACAGCGACGACGACGTCTACGACGCTCCAGAGGTGACCGAGGTAGACCTGAGAGTGGCGGTACAGCGGCTCAAAGCCAAAAATACCGCCCCAGGACCCGACGGCCTGCCAGGGAAAGCCTGGGTCCTGGCCTCGGGGACTCTCGGGCCTCGACTGGGGGGGCTCTTTAGCGCGTGCTTGGAGAGGGGCCGGTTCCCGCTTCATTGGAAGACGGGGAAACTGGTCCTCATCCAGAAGCCCGGGCGCCCTGCGGACTCTCCGTCCGCATTCCGGCCCATCGTGCTGCTCGACGAGGTGGGCAAGCTCTTTGAAAGAGTCATTGCAGACCGCCTCGTCGGGCACCTGAATCGGATGGGTCCGGACCTTGCGGAGAGCCAGTTTGGCTTCCGCAGGGGGCGCTCGACGGTGGACGCCATCATGCGCGTGAGAGCCCTCACGACGGGGGCTGCGGTATCCCGGGGCAGGGTCGTCTTGGCGGTGTCTTTGGACATCACCAATGCCTTTAACACCCTGCCCTGGAGTTGCATCGGGGAGGCACTCCGGTATCACCGGGTGCCGACCTACCTCCGTCGCACGGTCGAGGACTACCTGACGGACAGAGCCGTCATCTACCCCGGTCACCGGGGAGAATGGAACCGGCGAGAGATGTCGTGCGGTGTTCCACAGGGATCGGTCTTGGGGCCGCTCCTGTGGAACATCGGTTACGACTGGGTGCTGCGCGGCGACCTCCCTGACGGCGCCGGCGTAATATGTTACGCCGACGACACGCTAGTCCTGGCGGAGGGAGAGTCGCACCAGGCGGCGGCCGACCTGGCGACGCAAGCGGTTGCGACAGTCGTTGGAAGGATCCGGCAGTTGGGACTCGAAGTGGCGCTGCACAAAACAGAGGCCATGTGTTTTCATGGCCGTCTGAACGCGCCACGGTCTGAGTCCTACATAACGGTGGGAGGGGTTCGCATCGGCGTCGGGAGGACGATGAAGTACCTGGGACTCGTCCTCGACAGCCGGTGGAACTTCAAGGAGCATTTCCTGCGTTTGGCCCCAAAGCTGAACCGGGCAGCAGCCGCCCTCAGGCGACTCCTGCCCAATCTCAGCGGGCCAAACGCCTCCTGCCGGAGGCTGTACGCCGGTGTCGTGCGGTCCATGGCCCTCTACGGGGCCCCCGTGTGGGCCCTGAGCATTCGGACGCGACCACTGAAGCTGGTCGCATGCCAGAGGGCCATGGCTATCCGGATGATCCGAGGATACCGCACAATTGCCGGCGAATCGGCCAACCTCCTTGCCGGATTGCTGCCCTGGGATCTGGAGGCAACTGCCCTCCAGCGCGTCTATGAGTGGCGCGTGGAGGCGCAGCGCCGGGGCGAATCGCTGCTGCCTCGACAAGTCGAGGCGCAGCGGGAAGAGCTCCGGCGCGATCTCAGGGCAGTATGGAGGGAACGACTGTCGCAACCGAGGTCCGGGCACGCCGCAATCGCGGCGGTAAGACCCCTCTTTGAGGAGTGGCTGGATAGGCGTCACGGCGTCCTGACCTACCGCATGACGCAGGTCCTCACCGGACACGGAAGCTTCGGGAGGTACCTGTGTCTGATGGGGAAGGAGGAAACGCCTGGGTGTCACCACTGCGAGGACCGCCCGGAGGACACGGTGGAGCATACGGTGCAGGACTGCCCCGCTTGGGCAGGGCACCGCCGTGTCCTCACGGCGGCGATAGGCGGAGACCTCTCGCGCCCGGCATTGGTCGAGGCCATGCTGCGGGGCGAGACGGAGTGGGAAGCGGTCGCCTCCTTCTGCGAAGCAGTCATGCTCGCGAAGGAGGAGGCGGGCCGCGTGAGGGAGAGGACAGCGTCCTCCCTCCACCCCAGCCGCAGTGGTAGACGCCCACGGCGCCGGACGTCGGCAGACGATCTCCGGCCACCGTAGGCGCGGGTTTGCGGGCAGCGAGTAATGGGCGACTCGCTGTTCGACCATGGACCATGCCCGGGTCGACGGCGCGTTGTGTTCCACGCGCGCCTCAAAGAGTGTCAGCATTATGACGGGGCCCCCCTCTAGAGGGCGAAAGCCTGCCGGGGTCGCGGGACTTATAGAATTACCGTGACCCTGGATCATAAAGGGCTATTGAAGGACACCGTGGATTTTAGTCAGTACAAGTCTGACAGTTCCTCCCACTCTGCCCTGGGTGGGAGGACTCATTTGATGATTTTACCACGATAAAAAAAAAAAAAAAGCTACTGCACTTAGTGGTCTCGAGTTAAAGTACGGAGACCGCGAGATAAATGGATACAGTCAAAGCCGTTATATTGTTCCAACCAAAATAAATTTGAGTTTGAACTAAAAAAAATGTACAAATCGTCTGTAAAAACACTCAATGACGATTTATGAGTAGCTGTAACAAAAGTAGTTAACGCCTATTAACCCAAAAAGTGCACAGTCCACCAAATATGTACCTAATGTGTCACAAAGGACAATTCTAAACTCGTTGGGCGTTCAAACATTTTTCATCAATTCTGGGCCAATTGTTTCGCTCTACGAATTGTAACAGTCGCTCATATTTTCGATTTTCTAACTCCAATTTATTTGGAAACCGCCAATGTTGGAGTCCACGGTAAAACCGTTGATGGTTTCATTCAAACTGTGATGGAAACCGAATGGTAGAAGTACCTACTATTGTTTTTCCATACATCGCAAAATCGAACTAGTCTGTAGTCTATTATGAGTTTAGTTTGTAGTCCTGTTAGTTTTGTTTGAAAAACTACGGCCTACAGTCCCGATTCGTAGAAAATCATAGGAATATCTGTATTGTGTTTGTGTTGTTAAGTAACAGTTGCTACAGTTTGGGCTATTGTATTTTCATGTATTTAGTTGTAAACAGTGATTCTGTCTGTCGTGTGTGTTATTATTATTTACTTATTTATTTATCAAGACAAGGTTTATTTAAAAATCTTAACTTAAGAACTATGCCCCCAAAACCGTTTTCACGGTTTGTCTGAGGGAACGGAACAAACAGTATAGAGAAATGTTTACAAGTGCAGACACTTAATTTTCACTTGTGTTATCGAGCTCTTTATTAAGGAAAAATGTGATAATAAACTCTAAAGATTTTCGACCGATGTGTTTATTTTAATGGTTCTCGTTTATTCATCAACACAATAACAAGCTAATTAGAAAAAGTAAACACTTACTTTAAACAACGTCAATGCAATCAAACTAATAACGAATAAAAAGCTTTACGTTACGGAATTTTCTATTCACCTTACAAACTGTTTTACAGGAAAATGCTTATTAAGGTCATGCTTTTTGAGCTGAAAATCGCGTGTGCAAAACATGGGCTCACACAATAAGGTGCTAAGGGTCCAACTACACATTGTCGGAGTACGCCACAATAGCGTATTTGGCTGGTTCATGCTAGTCACGCTCAACTGCGAAAGGAATTCATTTGTAACGAAAAAGTTCTGCGATTGTGCGGAGGTATGGGAACTGTTGTGTAGATGTGTTTGCTCTTTAAAATGTTTTGAAGTGTTGCACGCTTCTATCGAATTCTGAAGGCATTTTCTTTCAGTATTTTGTAATTCGTTTTTGAATGGCTCGTCTGAGAAAAATTCTCTCAGTTTAGCATGCGGCATTTCACTCAAGTTTCTGATTTTGTTTTGACTTACGTTAAGATGCTTATTCAAAGCCAAACTTTTACTTGGGTACTTGGGGAGAAACAGCTTTAAGTCTCTTCTAATTCATTAGTAGGTATATTAATGTCCTAGAATAAACCATGCGACGAAATGCAATTAGATCCGTTGTTGTCCGATGTTTTTTGTTTACATATTGTAAGAAAATAGCTGTTTAGAACGCTGCGCGCTGGTAAGAGCGCGCTGAGAAAAATCTGAGGTCGCGGTACTGCTGAATTTTAATTTAGAATACATAAGTCAGTCTTCAGTCACACCCTTTTCCCCAGATGTGTTTAAAGTCGACATATGGGTGTACTATATTAGGCACACCTCTACCTAACCCGTCCTAACCAGTCGTGATGATATGATGGAACAATGGAATGGCGAGTCTATGTCATTAACCGAACACAGATCCAGACCGAGCCATTTTGGAACAACTTATAATCGCATTGAATCTATTATTTGTAACGTTTATTTTTCAGCCGGCTAGTCCAAGGTAATACCGTTACTAAGTAACCAAAGTCAAGTAAATTACTTATATAAACTAGAAATTCCAGCTAAAGAAATCTAGAATAACAAATGATACCAATAGGGTCTAAGTAATTGCCCTTTCTAGAGGTAATTTACCAGACGTTTTAGCTTAGAGCACTTTGAAATCACAATAAGGGAAAGTACACTACATACTTTTTACTATTTGCGAATTTGTAAACAGAGTCAAGGGTCATAAAGTCATAATAATATACTGTGAGGTCCGCGGGTCAAGCTATGTAGAACGAAACTGTTGTATACCCACAATCTTTTTGTGTATGTAAACACATAACAAAGGGTTTTTTATGTTTTTTTTTTGTGTATTACTCGTCATTCGATTTGAAAAGAGTAACCATGGAGTTTCTTGCCGGTTCTTCTCCATAGGAAACGACCAACCCGAACCGTGCACCTATTTGTCGACGTTTTATAAGTGCCCATCGAGGCCTATGTGAAATAAAATATTTTGATTTTGATTTTGATTTTGATTCAACAGCATATTTTAAAATCCGATTTTTCTTAAACAAATTCAACATCTACTATTACCCAGAATAAATTTCACTTAACAGAAACACACAGAAGACTTGCACCCGACATTAATTACCCCAGTTATGTTTAAGTTCCATGTTATTGGAGACGATTAATGGCGGCCATTAACTGTGCACAAATCCAGACACCGTGGCTGCTACTGAGAAATTCCTAATGGAAAAACCCAAAAAAATTTGCTAGACCCGGGAATCGAACCCAGGACCCGCTCAGAATTCGCGATTCCGACCACTAGTATATGCTATTCCAGACTATAATAATCTATCTCTGTGCCAAATTTCACCCAGTTCCGTTCAGCCGTTCTGGCGTGATTGAGTAACAACCATCCATACAAACTATGGGTAAGATAAAATTGATCAGACCTTGCGCTCGGTCGGAAGTCGAACTTTCGCAAGATCAGTGACACTATAACATACCAATCAGTGGTATATTAACTTCACTGGGGTGCGGTGAAATTAAGAAATTGTATGATTGTTTTCGGGGTTTTTTGGGGCCCTAGTCCTGATTGAATTGTATCCCGTCGCTGTGCCAAGTCACTGTATCTATAAGAAAATTACGTTGTTTACATTATTGCAACCAAGAAAACGAACTTATCATAGTCAGAAAGTAAGAAATAAAAGCGATAAAAAATTCTAAACGGCGATATTTATCAAGATACTTGAGCCGGTCGTTTGTTTGAATTACTGTTTTTTGTTGTGATATAGAAAGGAATAAATATATTATATTATATCGTAAGCTGGGTTCGGGGGATAAATTGTAGTAATTGTAAGGTAAGAAGAAGGGGGGAAAAAGATTACTGTTTTATAAATATTCGTTTTACTATTAATTACGTAATCAGGATTCATGGCTTAATAGTCACAGACGCACGAGTCGATCTTCGAGGTTAAGCAACGCTTGCCGAGGTCAGTCCGTAGATGGATGACTATCTATTATACACCGAGTGCCCTTCGTGACTTGGAAAGCACATTAAGCCGTTTTGGTCCCGGCTGTCATTTGTATATCTTTGACAGTCGTTACAGGTAGTCAGTGGCCCGAAAGTCTGACAACCAGTCTTACCAAGAGATATCGTATTACCCAGTACAAATTTGGTTGTGGAGGTTAGATAGGCAGTCGCTCCATGTAAAATAATGGTATTCAGCTGTATCCGGTTAGACTGGTAGCCGACCAAACGCTAGGCTATGATGATGATTGCACAATTTTTTTTTATGACTTGAAATAATTAGTCCCGGTATTGCGGTTTGTGTATGTGAGAGAAAACAATTGTGTAACTCCTGATCAAGGTTCTCTTCATCATCATCATTTCATCCGAAAGACGTCCACTGCTGGACATAGGCCTCCCCCAAGTGTCGCCACATTGACCGGTCCCGCGCGTCTCGCATCCAGCGGATCCCTGCAATCTTTACCAGGTCAAAGATTCTCTTATTCAATAAAAAAATAAGTTGTTCGGTCTTAATACACACGGCGACACAAGGCATTTCCAGTGCAACTGTGATCTCGCTTTGTATAGATTTCCCGTACAGTGAGAGATCCGTTTATATTGGTATTGCATAGCTTAATTGGTTGTGCGTACAAGTTCAACTATGGTTTAATGTTTTTAGATTAAAAGGCGCTGCACTCGAGTATTTTTTTTTCAGATGTTCGTCCTTTTGTTTCAGACATTTCTGATTATTATGAGCACCAGCCAAAGACGCTGGCCGAATGAATGAAAGATATAACGAAAATTGAATCGTCTTATATTAGCTTTAGTAACAATAAAACTAACTTAAAACTATATTCTTAGTGAATAACTTAACATTTTCTTTGCAAGAAAAAGCAGTATCCAGGTTATTACGTGAGGTTTTCCAGCAGTGGCCATAAATAATAGAATTCTCAAGTAACGATACTAAATCTTCTACTACTGAAATAAAATAGAATAGTGGGTACAAGATGAATGATTTACTTTCAGCAGCCTTGTAGCCTTTTTGATTCTTGACTTCTACTCCTGACGACCACTTCTTTAACTTTTTGCTGCTGCATTTCTTATTAGAAGATTTTGAAGAAAATTCTTAATCTATTGCTTCGTAGTATAATCAGCCTATAATGTGAGAGGGAATGGGCTATAATCGACAGCGCGGGCTCAGTGCTGGTTGGTAGATGTCACTTGTCTTCGAATTTTTGGTTCTAGGACACGCCGGTTTCCTCACGATGTTTTCTTTCACCGTTGTGAAAGCGGTGGTGATGAAATAAATTACACAAACTAATGCGCCTGCTTGGGTTCGAACCCACGACTTACTCTTTGTAAGTCGGGGCAGCCACCACTGGGCCACCGCTACTCTCCATGCTATTGCTTCATAAGTTTGAAAAATTGGTCTGCTCGGCAACTTACATAATGCAATGCATGTTGTTGAATTTTCATTATTAAAGGCATTGCCATTATAAGTGTGTTACGCAATTACCCCGCGGCATTCTTTACCTCTGGTTCCCATTTCTTTGTGGTGCCGACGAACGTCGAGGCGGCACTTCCTATAAATTAATTTGCGTAGCGTATCAAACCAGTGAAATGACAAATGACATCACGAGACACGTTCATTATACGCTAATAATAATGTAAGGCAGACACACTTGACAAATTAGCACTATTGTTTACTGCCAACGAATTTATTACCTACGTAATACGTTACGGATCTTACAGATGTTTATTCCTTAATTAATATTATCATTCGTAATTATTGTGGTGAAAATAAAATTCATTTTTAATTTAAGCTAATTAAATATATAGCTTCAGAATAAGAATATCTTGCAGGTTTCCAAAAAGATTATCTACAAAAAGATCTTCAATTTCCTATCGGATAGCTTAGTTGTTTGCAAAAGATAGAAATAGAAACGAATCCATTTCAAATAAATGTAACAGTTTGTTATTTCGCAAAAGCAAGGAGTTCCAAAAACTATCGCCACTTCCTGGAATATCTACGTTTTCAAACTTGTATTTGAAATTCAGCTTTTGGCACGTTTTATTCGGCATCGCTGTACCTCGCTAACCCTTTGACTTTCGCACTCCGTCGTTACTCGTACCCGCCATTCTTTTCACGGTATTTTTTCAACATGTCCGAACTATCCGCAGATTTCATTACCTACGTTTGTACAAGAATTCGTGAATCACGTAACAACGGGATTCGAGCGTAATTCCCGGGCCCCGGGGCGCGGGACTGCCAACCTCCGGGATTTAGCACGAACAAAGTTAGATGGAATAGTGTGGGATGGTAGTTTAGCAACTTAATACAACATAATGAGAATTATTTACATTGTTTCAATTGTAATGGAGCTTGGTGTTTATGGGTTCCTAGAAATGCATGTTATTTCTTGGGTTCATGGCTTTTGTAGCTGCACTAACGTCGTGTATATCTAGAATTCGTCTGTGAGTTTCTAAGTAATTCCTACCAAACACTGTTTTAAGCTTTCACGGTTTACAACTAAACTTATACACTCACTGTCACGGAAGATATCCCGTAAGTGACAGTATAAGTTTAATTCCTACCAAGTACTAGTGTATCATAAAATATCTTCTTAGTATAGATTACAGTCATATTATACTCAACAAATATTATTATATTATAAACTCAAGGTTCAAGTGTGTGCAATGAATTAGATGATTTTCTACTTTAAAAATGAAATGGAATCGTTCAAGGGTTTTCGTCACCATATTACTATATACCACAACAGGATGGGAATATGGGATTGCTGAGAAGAAAAATAGCTAGTTATTAAGTTAGTAGAAACGATATCTTTTACAAAACTGACATAATATAGGTCCAGTCAAATATCTTCGCCTTGTAAAATATAGAAGTTTGGAAGGAAATTTCGTTCCAAGTTTGCGATCGTTTCCACAAATATTTGATCCAATAAAAGTTTTGTTGTACGAGTATTTATTTTCCATCGTGAAATTATTGGGGGCGACACAAACTTATTTAAGAGATGTTTACGTAAATTTTAAGACTTTTAATACTTTTGAGTTTACTTAAAAGTTGATTTTGAGGTAATCCAAATCTTCTTAGATCTTTCTGTTTAATTCAAGAGTCACCTTATTCAAAACTGATTCCGTTGTTTACTTCATTTATTTGTAAAAAATCTGCAAATTAAAGTGCCACTGTGTGCATTCACTATAGGTAATAATGGTAAATTAAATATATTTTTGTAAACTTTAATTACTTAGTTAACAAAGCGTAAATCGTTTTTTGTAATGACTCGTCATATTGCCAACAATAAATTGTAATTGATAGAAGATGAAATGTGAACATTGACAGTACACAGTGGTGTCAACCAAGTGAATTTTTTACGACTTTTGTATCATGTATATAATATTAAGATCCATCTTATTACCAACGAACGTTCATTGCTAAAGGTATGCATCCGAGCGGTTATCAGAGGAAACGTCCTAAAAAACTGTTATCCAATGTGTCAGTGAACCAGTGTTGCCAGATCTGATTTTCGAAAATACCGTGTTGTCCACATTAAAATACGGTGTTTGCGAAAAAAATAGATTGTTTAATGGTATTTTACAGTGCAATTAAATAACGTATAAAAAGGAAGTCATTATTTAATTTAGTAAACTATGCATTTATTTTAAACACAATATTCTCACCGATTTGGGTTGAAATGATGCATTTTGTTTCAATATTTATATCTTAGATAAACAGGGTTTGTAGGAACTTTCCAAATATACGTTTCTGTAGTGAATACCCAAATTGAGGCCGCGACGTGCAACTGACTCATGGTTTGATTGCACGTCAGTCAACCTCGGTAAATACCAAACGTGTGGTATCCATGGAAGCAAGTAATAGCTTGTTAACTTAAGACAGGAGAACTACAGGAACACAGGTACATCCTGGTCGCTGGTCAGGAGATTTTAATTGGTGCCCTTTGGAGGAATACGTCGAAAACAGTTTTGCTAATAGCTACAGCTGAGTTTTGAAAAGCTGAATGGTAAATATCATGAACTTAATGTAGAGAAATGGTTCAAGTGAGTGAACCCTTATTTATTTTAAATTAACCTATCGAGTTTGAACCATCTCAAAACCCAAAACTCAAAACGTTTATTTCAATGAGATCATTATAGGCACTTTTGAATGTCAGAAAAATAAAGAAAGCAAAGCTACAGTCACAGACACAAGGCATAATAACTTGTGAGAGTACTGAAGTCGCCCATTCCAAGGCGTAGATCTCTATGGAATGGGCAAGAAACTCCATGGACACTCTTTTCAATCAAAATATTGCACTTCATACTGCGCTTCAAACGCAGATCGTTAAAAAAGGCTACCCATTTGAAGTGGGACTGAGCTGGTAATGTCTGGTATTTTACATTAGCCATATGAATGACAATTCGGCATATTTTTTTTTTTATTTTTTTTTAATTTTTTTTAAACGTTGCCCCACACTAGGAATTTCTCCTGTATCGTAGGTGCGCTTACAAACATTTAAACTCACATACACAAACAGCCAGACCCGGACAACTACCTGTAGATCATACAAATATTTGTTCCGTGCGGGAATCGAACCCGCGACACGCAGCGCAGCAGCCAATTGCTCAGCCACTGCGCCAACCGTGCCGTCAGTGTGCACACACATGCTTTTTAATAAAGCAGAAAATGTATCAAAGAAACTAGTTAAAATTAATTTCCGCTTATCCTCTGACGTTTTATTACTCCCAAGAGTCCTATCTATGCTGTATAATCTTTGTGTGAGGCACTCGTATCTACCAACTGAGTTGATGAGGACCATAGTTGTGCCCATAGTCAAAAACAAGACCGGCGATGTCTCAGACAAAGATAATTATAGGCCAATATCGTTGGCTACTGTAACAGCAAAGGTTCTTGACGGTGTGCTTGAGCGGAGAGTAGCTGGGCAGCTCAATCTACATGATGCACAGTTCGGTTTTAGAGCTGGGCTGTCCACGGAGACTGCTATTCTGGCGCTCAAGCACACGGTCAGGTACTACACGGATAGAAACACGCCTGTTTATGCTGCTTTCCTGGACCTCTCCAAGGCATTTGACCTGGTTGATTACAAGATCTTATGGTCGAAAATGCGTGAACAAGGTCTTCCAAATGAGATCATTAGGCTCTTGGACTACTGGTATGACCACCAAATCAACCAGGTCAGATGGTCGGGTGCTCTGTCGGGGGCGTATGGTTTGGAGTGTGGGGTGAGACAGGGCGGTTTGACATCCCCAGCGCTTTTCAGTCTTTACGTCAATAACTTGATCGAGGAACTCAGTAGCACTGGTATCGGATGCTCTATTGATGGTAAAGTTATTAATAGTATAAGTTATGCTGATGATATGGTGTTGCTGAGTCCCTCGATTGACGGACTCAGACGGATACTTAAAATATGTGAGGAGTACGCCACGTCTCATGGTTTGTTGTACAATGTACGGAAGAGTGAGCTTGTGGTGTTCAGAGTTGGTACTAAAAAGCCTAAAACAGTTCCTCCGGTATGCCTGTATGGTGTACCACTAAATAGAGTGTCGCATTTTAGGTATCTTGGCCATATGGTGAATGAGGACTTGAGTGATGACAGCGACATGGAGAGGGAGCGAAGGGCGTTGTCGGTCCGATGTAATATGCTGGCCCGTAGGTTTGCACGATGTACTAAAGAAGTGAAACTCACTCTGTTTAAGGCGTTTTGCCAGTCATTTTACACGTGCAGCCTGTGGGTTAGACATACACAGAGGGCCTACAACGCTCTTCGCATCCAGTACAATAACGCTTTTAGGGTGCTGTTGGGGCTCCCGCGGTTCTGTAGCGCGTCGGGCATGTTTGCTGAAGCAGGTATAGATAGCTTTCAAGCAATTATGTGAAAAAGAACAGCATCCCTGATGCGGCGGCTTCGGGGGAGTACCAACAGCATCTTAAGGGTGATAGTGGCTAAACCTGACTGCCCGATCCTGGGGCACTGGACCCGTATACACAGCTGCAGGTCTGGTGCAGCGGGAGCCGGACTTGATTATAGATATAGGTTTTTGAATTAAGTTATTGTTTGTATTGTTATTGTTTGATTATGATGAAAATTTTTGATATTATTTTAATGAGAATGTTACTAACGTAGTTTATAAGTGTTACTAACAACTATATGAATCACTTGTGTTCGAAATAAATAAATAATAATAATAATAATAATAATCTGTGGCTCGAGTGTCAAATCGAAGTGACATATATTTTTTCTATCCGATTTTAATTTAATATTTTTTAGCAAATTACCACACAAAAACTAATTTAAACAAATTTACAAGCATAAATAATGAAAAAGAAAAAAAAACTGTTACCGAATAACTGAAATGGAGTCAATAAGAAAATGGAAAATACAAAATAATGTCTGAAAAATAATCGAAAAAAATGTCACCGATGCTCACAAGATACCGAGCCAAACAACATCAAGAGGCACACCCACCATCTCCGGGCTCGTCGCTCAGCTCCGCCTCGCAGCCGCCGGGACGCGCCACATCCGTGAGCACCGTGTCGCCGGTTGCTGCAGTTGCGTCGAGCTCGAGCGACGAGTTTTTCTCCCCGCCGTCGACACCACCACCACCACCACGACGACGAGGAAGAGGACGGACACCAGCGGGCTTGGGACCCCGAGGCCAACCGGCCCCGAACAGGGTCCCCGCTGCTGGTGGAAATGTGTCGCGCATGCGATGGACTCCGTCCATTAATGAGCAAGTCATGCGCGCATATTATGGGGCTACTGAGGGGGGAAGCAACTTGACTGCGTACCGTGGTCGGATGCTCTCTCTGTTTCAGGTGCTTGAGCCAGGTGTCAGCGTGTCGGCGCAACGACTGTCGGATCAGGTGCGGGTCATCCAGCGTAACCATATGTTGGATGACACCGTACTTGATCGACTACGCTCCGAATCACGGAGTAACCTAGTTACGCCTGCTTCACCAATGATCGCGGTGCAGCAACAAAATGTTACCAGTGCTTCGCCGCGGTCGGACCACGGTGGTGAAGGGGATGATGACGAAGTTATATCCGTGAGTACCCAGTGCAACGTACAATTGAGGAGTGCTTTGGAGGGTGCATTCCGGGAGTACCGTTCCACACCGCCTGAACTTAGGCCACGTCTACCTCGTTTGCCTATGCACAAGAAAAACAAGGCACTGGTGTGTGCTCTAGATTCGCAGCTGTCAAATTGCTTTGACAGCAGCAAAGACCTCGCCGATACCCACTCAATATTGTACTGTGGAGCTGTAGCGGCATGTCGTGTAGCTCACGTCAAATTTCCTAACAACGACAGAGTTACGCGACCAAAATTAGCTGTTCCAGCTTGGCAGTGCAGGATTGAGCGGCGTATCGGTGAGGCTAGAGCACTCATCGGCAAGTTAATCTGCTTCAGGGAGGGCAATACTCGACCTAGAGTGATGCGCTTTGTGAGGCGGGCGTTCTTGGGAATTGATGTTAGTTTTCGAGACTACTTGACCCGCGTCACAGAGCGTATCGACTTCCTGAAGCAGAAGATCTGTGCATGGGCAAGCCGTATTCGTCGGTACAAGAGGCGAGTGGAGCGATACACTCAGAATCGCACATTCCAGAGCGATGAAAGGTGGGTATATAGGGCTTGGGAACGACCGGACCAAGGTGTGACTGACACGCATCTACCGGATGATGACGCCATGAGTTCGTTCTGGCGCAGCATCTGGTCCGTGCCTGTCAGTTACACTGAGGGTGATTGGACCCGGGAGGTTGAACGAGCGTGTGATCCAATACCTGAAATGGGGGCAATCACCATCAGCCCCCAAGACGTAGCTCGTGCAGTCCGTCCGTTGCCTAACTGGAAATCTCCAGGGCCGGATGGACTGCACAACTTTTGGATCAAATGGTTTCAGAGATCGCACGTTCGCTTGGCATCCCAGTTTCAATCAGCTTTAGAGTCAGGGTCGCTGCCCCAGTTCTTGACGACAGGAATTACCCACCTGCTCCATAAATCAGGTGGTACTGCGGAACCCAAAAATTATAGACCAATTACTTGTTTACCAACGGTCTATAAAGTTCTTACATCCATTTTGAGAGCTAAGATCAACCATCATATTGATAGTAATTCTATCATGTCTGCTTCTCAGAATGGATGTAGGAACGGGTCCCGCGGCACTAAGGAGCTGCTCCTCATTGATATGGCCATTAGTCAACAGGTTCGCCGTTCCCGAAAGGATCTGTCGACATGTTGGATAGACTATAAGAAGGCCTATGACTCGGTGCCACATACATGGCTCATGAGGGTGCTAGAGTTGTATAAAGTTGATGCAACTCTTCGCACCTTCCTGATGTCATGTATGGGGCAATGGAGGACAGTCCTTCGCTATCCAGGATGTCGGCAAATCCAGAGGAATAGCGAGCCGATAAGGATAGAGCGAGGTATATTTCAGGGCGATAGTTTGAGTCCACTTTGGTTCTGCTTAGCCTTGAATCCTCTTAGCACACTGCTGGAGGATTCAGGTCTAGGCTATCGGTTGAGGAGAGGTGGTCAAGTTATATCTCACCTCCTTTACATGGATGACCTGAAACTCTTTGCCCCCAACGATTTACAACTGATGGAGCTACTGAAGGTAACTGAAACTTTCAGTAGCGCCATCAGGATGGAATTTGGTGTGGACAAATGTGCGGTCATGCATGTAAAGCGAGGGGAGATTGTGGAATCCGTGGGAACCCAGCTCTCGGATTCCATAGATCTTAGATCCCTCTCAGCAACCGAAACCTATAAGTATTTGGGTATGTCGGAAGCGCTGGGCATCAATGTTGCTGCCATGAAGCAATCGTTGAAGGAGCGTTTCTTTGGCCGCCTGAAAAAAGTATTTAATAGTCTTTTATCAGGCGGAAATAAGGTACGTTCCTTCAACGGTTGGGTCATGCCGGTTTTGATGTACTCTTTCGGCATACTCAAATGGACTCAAACAGAACTAGACGCCCTGGATAGGAGGGTCCGTACATTGTTGACGGCATATCGTATGCATCACCCGCGTTCTTCAGTTATGAGATTGTATATCCCGCGGAAGTGTGGGGGTCGAGGCTTTTTAAATACTAAGACTCTCCACAATCACGAGATATGCAGTCTCAGGGAATATTTCCTTGAAGCCGACGTGGGGATGCATCGAGATGTGGTCGCAGTGGACAAGGGTCTCACCCCGCTCTCTCTGGCTAACGAGAACTGGCGCAAACCTAGAGTATTAGACACGAATGATCGCAAGGAGGTATGGCAGGGCAAGGAGCTTCACGGACGCTATTACCGGGCCTTACATGGGCCCGATGTAGACTTCTTAGCGTCCGTATCTTGGCTGCGCTTCGGTGACCTATTCGGGGAAACCGAAGGTTTTGTCTGTGCAATAATGGACGAAGTTATGATGACGAATAACTACCGGAAATACATTGTGAAGGATGGCACGGTTGACATATGTCGGGCATGCCACCGTCCGGGTGAATCGATCCGACACATTATTTCTGGATGTTCTCGTCTGGCTAACGGAGAGTACTTGCATAGACACAACCTCGTTGCCAGGATTATCCACCAGCAACTTGCTTTAAAGTACAATCTTGTGGAATCAGAAGTACCATACTATAAGTATGCGCCCGACCCAGTTCTCGATGATGGTAATATCACGTTGTATTGGGATCGATCTATCGTCACTGACAGGACTATTGTTGCCAATAAGCCTGACATAGTGGTGATAGATCGGTTGGAGCGTCGCGCAATGATTGTTGATATAACGGTTCCGCATGACGAGAATCTCGTGAAAGCAGAGAAAGATAAACAATTCAAATATCTTGATCTGGCTCGCGAGGTTGTCGACATGTGGGATGTAAGTACAGCAGTCATTGTGCCGATAGTCGTGTCGGCCAATGGCTTAATAGCCAATAGCCTCGAGCAACATCTGAGGAGGCTCTCGCTTGGCAGCTGGATCAAGGGCTTGATTCAGAAAGCAGTACTTCTGGACACGGCGCGTATCGTTAGGAGGTTCCTCTCTCAAGAGCCCTGACCACTGGTAGATCGGACCCTGTTCCCGGTGCCGGTGGGCTACTATTTTTAATATTTTTAAATGTTTTTTTATTTTTTATATATTTGTATAGAAATATTTAAAAATATTTAAAATATGTATAGAAAAGAAATAAAGGAAATAATAAAGATGTTCCTGGTGAAACAGATACTCTGTTTCACGTGAAAGTCTCCACGCAGCAGTTCAAAGTTTTCCCTCAAATGAGTGATGAAGCAAAACTGATACAATTACTCACTACAAGTTGTGCAGTCACAAGTCTCGAGGGATCTAGATTTATGTCTGTATTTCAGCATGGTACGAATAAATCTGAACGTGCAACGGGTGAATGCCCGTCAGGTTTGTTCACCTGTACAAAAAAAAGTTAATTTGTGGAACAATACTTTACGACTTCAGTCGATGTCACTTGCGACACAACGCGCGTCAATAGATACGCGAATTCGTCACACGTTTCTTTCACGTGAGTACCGTCGCGTCACTTACTCGCAAGTTGCGTCGCGATCACTCGTAGCATGCAATTTCTTCCATTTCTTTTCTCCGCTGTTAGCGCTACATCCGTGGGAAAAGAATTACAGGGCGTCAAAAAATTCCTCCACATCGCTGTCAACAGAAAAAGTGATCAGAAGACTGGCAGTATTACCACGTTGGATGGCCATACTGATTCAAAGTATTGGTGGACGTATTAACAAGATTATTCCTTTGGTGTGGGATGCAACTTGCGTCGACACCCTTGCGCCGGCGGGAGCAGCTGCAGCAGGTGCTGAAAATCTCAAAAAGCGCGCGGCGCGGCGCGGCTCGGCGGCGCCAATACATAAAACGAGCTAGATACAATTCGCAATAAGCCGATTACGTCACGGGCCATCAAAGCAGAACCGATGTCGGTTCCCACATTTCGAACACCGTTAAGGAATAAAACGGCAGGATATTTCTGTAGAACGAGAAGTTCCGGGTATCTTATCCAAAACCGGTGCGTGCAATATCTCGTAATGCTATGCGGACAGTGTTACTAAAGACACCGACCATACTTTTTCACCAGTGGGTGTCATAAAATGTCAATCAAGTACCTATCAGAAGAGCAGCAATGTCTACCTGTTTCTTATTAACAACATACAGTGATTATTTTGGCAATGTGATGATCAGCAATGTGATGATTAGCAATTTGATGACCAGCAATATGTGTTGCGCTTTCCCTAATATGTTTTTGATTCGTGCACGAATCAAAACAATAAATAATTTATTGCTTTTCATTGGTAAAAAAAAGGCTTTTCCGTTTTAAAAATGAAGACTCTATAAATATGGGTAGATTTAATGATCGCTATTGCTATGGTGGAACGCATAAACACTATAGTTATTTTGATACCGGAAAAAAAACGCCATAACTTAGATCATAATGAAACCCATTTTTCCCCAATGTTCCATTGAACTTAACCCAACAATCAACAACTGCACTCAACCAAACATAATATATCACTGCTCACAAAAGCATATAAGTGTGAATAGTAAGTACATAATAGCAGTATCAGAGGCCAGTGGTACGGCATTAAATTATCTCATTCCATTATATACGAAGTTAGTAAGTTCAGCCACTTACTTCATTTACATGGAGCTACGAAATCCGGGAGGAGTCCTTTGTATTTAGATATTAGCTGACATTAATATCATGATTTACAAGTATTAGTAAATTTAAAAATAAAAAAATATTGTAACCCACACATACCCACATTTACCCGTGGTGCTAGACAGCTGGACTTATCCCAGTTGTAAACGTCCCTTTGTGCCTATTGGCCTTGCTTTGCTCTGTCTCCTGCTGATATGGAGGGAAGTGGACATTTTGTTTTTCCTACTCCTCCGCTATTATTTTCTGAATAATTTCGTTGCGGGATCCAAGACAGTTAAATTTTTTTTCTGGGACTTCGCTGAGCTTCATTGTCTCGGTGCTTTTCTGGTGGTCGCCACTGCTGATTCGGGCTTTCAGGAGTTGCAGTGGTCTGGGAATCGCGTGGCGGGTTGTTGTTGTTGTTTGTTCCCATAAAAACAGTGAAAAAAACCCACACACGGGAAACGAAGATGAAATCTATATTTCTATAAAATATTATCAAAACAACATAATTATATCGCTTTCTTGTTTTCATTTAAATAAAATAAAAAAGAGTCAGAATGTTACAAGTAATTTGGGCTATAAAGCAAAGTATGACATACTGGACCTGGTCTGCATAGTCTGTCATTAAGTCCGCTCCTGTACTTTTGTGCTTGAAGCGTTAAATAAATAAATGTCATATTATATCATGCATTAAGGACACTTAGAAACAATAAAAAAGTTTACAACAAATTGTCCCTAAAGTGGTATGTATGCAAGGACCGTAGCAGATGGAGTTCTGCCTACCCCATCGGAAAAAGGATTGAGCTTATGTATGTATGTACTAGATAAATGCACTAAAGTCTCTTATAGAACAAATTTGGTTACGCGAAATTCAATTTTCTGCTGAAAAAAAAAACAAAAATTTAAAGGTGAAAGTTGAATTCTAATTAGTTCTTGGCTAAAAAAACAACACGCTGTCTGTTAAGGTTTTGAGGCTACTGTATGTAGGCACACAAATCTAACCTCCATTATAAATTAATTCAAAAGAGAGTAATACTGAAAAAGATGATAATTTAATATTGTAATCTTAGCAGTTCCTGGTCTTGCTCGTGGCGTGTGGGTTATAAATCAGAGGTCGTTGAAAGTGCCCGAATATTGCGGCGAGCTGTGATATTACGTGTACTGTACGCGGAGGGTAGGCAGTATTACCAGTGAGGGTGTACATAGATAATAATGAAAGCGTGGGAAGATGATGTTCTTGTAGGGAATCATGTCTGGTGCAATTTTACTCGTGTTCTTTATATTGTAAGAATGGAACGTCGTGGAAAGCTGCGTGAAAGAGCTGGCTGCTAAGGTGTAAGTGAGACAAGTTAAGTATGCTAATTGTTGAAAACCTAGTAGCTTCTGTATGAAGGATCGAACATATTCTTACCTGGCCAAGACAGGGTGTACACAAATGTTCTAGCTCGCTGCGCTCGCTCTTGCAGCCTACTTCCTCTTGAATCCTGACTTGGTCTTTAAGTCGACCAAGAAACTCCTGCATGAAGGGTCAAATCAATTCTAACCTGTCCAGGTTAGGGTTCTCTCAGGTAGCTGACTTCGTTAGCTCTTGGGAGCATTAGATATTTCATTCTTAAAATTGTCTCCCTAAGTCAATTAAGTAACATCTATTTCTGAAAAAAACGACTAAAGAAAAGCTAACTTTTTTGGAGTGGAGAGTTTACATTTTCTTTTAGTTCCTAGGCTTTTTGACAAATAACTCGACATCATTAGTAACTTCTACTTCTATGAATAAGTAAAGAAAATCTAACCAATCCGAAGTGCTAACATTTCTGAGGTGGCTATTTCATTTTAGATTCTCAGAAGAACTTCAATTTATTTATTTATTTAAATGCCTTAAACTATCATTACAGGTATATAACCTAATGCAATAGTCAAGTCACACACACAATATTAAAATTAAAGCACAACACATCTCATTGTTTGTAACACAGTGTAAACAAAAGTACTTTTGCGAATTCACCCCAGTGACAATTGCATCCGTAAATAGTAAAACCACATCACACAAAACTACATCATCCTTCTGTCCCCCTAACACAAAAGCTGGCGACGACGCCCTAGCATACACCTAAACGGCAGACCACTTCATGACTGGCAGATCTATGACAGAATGTCAACTCTATTTGAATAGAATGTAATTCAATTGGCGCAGTGGCTGAGCGATTGGCTGCTGCGCTTCGGGTCGCGGGTTCGATTCCCGCACGGAACAAATATTTGTATGGCCTACAGGTAGTTGTTCCGGGTCTGGCTGTTTGTGTATGTGAATTTAAGTGTTTGTAAACGCACCCACGATACAGGACAAATTCCTAGTGTGGGGCAAAGTTTTCTTAAAAAAAAAATATATATATATATATTTTTGTGTTTTTCGAGAACCCCATTAAAAGCGTACGTAGCTTCATAAAATGTGTTTTAATTGAGAATCATTTCCGCCACATGGCTTACTTTAAAGCTATTGGAAAGTTTATTGATTGTAGTGGAATCACTAACGTGATGGTAAATACGGATGTCCTGGCTAGTGGTTCTGCAAACACTTTTATAACAGGTAGTGATGAGCCGACGAGCTGACTGGCCGACTACTCGGTTGTGAAACAGCCGACTAATCGGCCGACCCGAATTTGATATGGGTGAAGGATTTTTATCCATAGCGATTGAGAACGATCAGAATGGCGTCAAAGAATAGGACGATTTTTAAATTGTTTATTAAACAATGGATATGAAATGAACCCTGTATTTATACAGGGTGGAAGGGACACCGACGCGAAAACGGTTACCACGTATTTAATTCAGTACAGGATTCTGAGCTCCACACAGGAATTTTTCATCGGTTATTGAAAAAATCAGCTGTTTCCTACAAAAATGCAAAACCTACAAGGCCAAAATTTACGGAACAGCTGATTATTTTTTTAATAATCGATGAAAAATTTTTCGACTGAACTTTATTGTGAGGCGGGTAAACCTAGCCTGTATCAGCTGCTGAATATTAAATGACAATAGTGTCCATTTTGACTGTTTAATCCGATGGGGACAAATATGTGTCTCTTATACCAGAAAACGAGAACAAAGACCCATTTGAACTGATCAACGTATTACAAAATTTGTTAAAGATCTTTTACCTAGATGAAAGAGTATTTTCGGTTGATGGCAATAGGCTCTTTCCCCTTTACATGGGCTTAAACATAACTGGCGAAATGTGGATGTACTACAGGTACACTTCAGTCAAACCCTTTGACAAACGCAGGCGTAATGTTAGTAGACAGGGTCTGTCGAGAAGAAGATATCAGACAGTTAAAAACGTCGCAGCGGGGCTGACAGTCCAGGGTGTTACTTGCAGATTTGAGGACCTAAAAAATATATAAATTAATAGTTAAATCAAAGTAGGTACCGTCGACACGAAAAAAGGACCAAGAACAAATAGCACCATTCAAGAAGGCTATTTCAGAAATAACTCTTAACACCTCACCATTCCAGGTCTTGTTGAAAACCAGCTTCAGGTAACTCAGGCACTAGTTGTCTAGCATTTTTTTAATGAACCGAGCTTATTTGGCGCAGCCGTGAGGCACGCATTTCTGTTTTGCCTATGTGTATCTTGCAGAATATGCAGTGTGTCTTGAGTCTGTTTTAAATAAATGAATTTGGCTTATGTTTAACTTACCACCAGATATAGTAATATATAACAGACAAAAATAGTAAATGATCACCAAAATTAAACCCGCATTTTAATGTAAAATTATAACCAAAGTTTTAACATCTCGCTATCCTATTTAAGCAAAATGACTCCAAATAAATAATTGTTAACCCAAAAGTAGTAAATGATCACCAAAATTAAAACAGCATTTTAATGTAAAATTATAACCGAAGTTTTTACATCTTGCTTTCCTATTTAAGTAAACTGACTCCAAAAAAATCATTGTTAACCCAAAAATTTATTTTGATTCTTTTGGTTTAAAGTAACCTAACCTAACCTAAAGTCGGGGTGCCCCAAGTCCCGAGTTTGCTTCGCTTGCTATTGATTCCTAAGTATTTGTTGTTCCGTTAATTAAAATTACCGTTGTGCCTATTTAATATATATAAAGTTGCGCTTGCGTTGCGGTGGGAGGGGATTGCAAGCCGGAGACATAACTTAATATGGCATCATTATACTTTATTTGGTAAAAAGCCTACAATTTATGGCAATCACAGTGGTTTATTTAGGCAGAAATAGCGTATTAATTTGCTTACTAAGATTTGGTGATCATTTACTACATTTGGTGTTCGAATACAATTTGAAGTGCAGTCGTGACTAAAATAGCTAGTACTATTGTAATTTTAGACTTTATTTTTCTGGTGTCAAGTATATATTTTTGGTAAAATAACTAAGGGTATCAAAGCTTTGTATGGCGGTCATAATATTTAACCCCAATGTATTTTCTGTCTTTCTTATTTTTCTTTTTAATGCCTTTTTTTAACAAACCATTGAAAAAGTTAAATTGAAAAGATATAATTAATTAAAGTTGGAATGCAAATCGTAATTCCTCTGTGAAACCGAAGCTTACTGTCATATACGATCCGTTTCAATTCGTGTATCATCGAAAGCCCCGTTAATTTGTCACGCGTAATCCCTAAAGAGGCGGGTAGAATGCGAGGTCCTTTTGTATTATACGGAATGGGGAACATGTTGTCAGATGAAGCGGCAATGGCTTTGTTTAAATAAAAATAAAACCTCGCGCTGGTGTTTCTAATGTGTTATGGTTGTCGGTATGAAATACCAATATATAATATAATATTTAACGAATAGATGAACAACAGCTCGCTCTATGGTACTGGCATGCAGCTGCTTCCGGTTAGACTGAAAGCCGATTCAAACATGTTGGGACAAGGCTAGGCAGATGGTGATGTATAACGGCCATTGAAATACTTATCTGAAAATCAAACCAGCAATTGGTGAGGAGAAGAACGCGCGGCATGTGTCAACCGATCCGCTTCTCCAGAAAACGGATCATGATTCTACATAAACTGTAGAACAAATACTTCAATGGATTTTTTAAATAAATATTTATTATTATAGTTAACTATCGACCCGCCTCGGCATCGCACGGGTGCAATATACACATAAAAAACATAAAAAACCGCAAAAAACCGCAGAAAATCCGTTGCGTAGTTTTAAAGATCTAAGCATACATAGGGACTGACAGACAGCGGGAAGCGACTTTATTTTATACTGTGTAGTGATATTCAATCCACCAGACTAAATTGATGTATATAATTTTCTTTTATACATTTTTTTTTTTCAGAAAAGGGCAAAAGTCGTATTTATTTTTAAACCGCCATTAGCACAGAGCCGAATTTGGGCCCAATGCGTTCCATTCACTCAGTTTGATTTATTCAGTGACGCCCCCTGTGTAAAATTATTACGGTTAAATTATTTATTTATTCATTCGTAATAATATTTTGAATGTAGGTATGTTCTGTATACTCAGGTTCAATATGCAGAACCAAAATGTATCATTTGTGTCGTAAGATTATTGTTTAGTTGAATTTAAATTGATTCAGTCTTATTTTTCTCTTTTTACTACTAAGTTAGTGAGGATTGATGTATGTGTAGATGTTTGTTACTCTTTCACGCAAAAACTACAATACGGGTTTGGTTGAAATTTGTCACACGGATAGTTTATTACCTGGATTAACACATAGGATACTATTTGTCCCAGTTTGTTTGTTCATCTCGTGGGACAATTACCGAACTCCACTCAGGCGGAGCCTCGGGCATAAAAAAAACTGTTATTAATTTCTGCTGTTGTCGTCAACATAATTTAAAACTGAAATATTTGAAGTCCGCCTTTTAATCAAGTTTTGCTTCTTTTTAGGTAGGTCGATATTTCGATCCATGCGGCAGAACTATAAAACAAAAGAAACTTATCTCCAAAAGTGTAAGAATTCTCAATACCGCAACACGAACTATAATTCACAAGTAGAACTTGTAAGTGGCAAACAATTCCACCTCGTTACCGCCGCACCTGGGAACTATCACAAGAATCCGAAACACTAAGATTTATCACGAACACTTCTTCTGCCTTTATTGGACCTCAAATTCGCCATAAAATATTTCTTCCGCGAAAGTAAAGCACAAAGAGGAAGTTCCCAAACATTACGGCTTCGGCCACAATTCACTGGGGCTATTGAGGGCAGGGCCGGTCCGGCTATCCGTAGGTCTATAATGGCATCAACAAAACAATAACTTCATTCATTACTGGCACAACGTTGTGCGTGGGACGGTGATTATTTCGCTTTATTGTGAAGCCAAGCGCGCCGCGCGCCGCTACTGTTGGTCGGCGTTTTAGTTGATTTGTGAGCGAGGAGCACAGCTTTTTTGTGTAATTTTAAACGTATTTTTATTTCTTTTGATTTTTCACATTTTTGCTTATACTTTCGAAATATAATGTCCCCATTCCGTTATTAAATGGATCATTATGCTGTAGTGACTGCCCGTAGGCGTCTGTTTACGCATGCATGTAGTGTAAGGTACGGATATAGAATCTTCTGTCCAGATAACGTCATTAAGTCGCATGTTGCCTTGTAATTTGATGTAAATTGAACGAGAGACGACCATACAGTCACTACGTCTAAGGTATGTTCTTACTTAGATGCTACAGATGCCCTCAATTATGATGCCGTGGAGGACTTTTTGGAGAGTTCGGGTTGAACTTCATGCATACAGATACACACACACACACCAACACACACACACCAATACACACACACACACATTCCATCACACCCCCATTCATACACATACAACCCCAATCACACACACACACACCACCACACCCCCTTTAATGCACACATACACTCCTGCACACCTCCACATTCATTCACATATACACACGCCCGCTCACACACACACCCATTCATACACACACAAAATATTCATTCACACAGTCTTTACACACGTATAAACACACATTTATACAGATCACACTCTAGTTTTCATACTCTGCCATAAACACGATTTTCATTATTATTATTTTTTTGTTTTCTTTTGTTTTTCATTTTTTTTTATTTTTTTTTTCTCTTTTTATTGGTATTATAAAAAAAAATTGTAACCTGCACCTAATTAGCACAACGAAACAATTGTTAATTAATCGAGAAGAGCGAGGTTTATCCCATCACAAGTATCTTCGGATTACTTTCTGGGAAGCCCCTTTAACTTAATTGTATAGAATTAATATGATAAACACATTTTTTTTTTTTTTTTTACAGTATTTCATCCTATCTGTATATTTTTAATTACCTGATACTAGGGGGGTAAGTCTGCTATTTCGATACGATAAATTTTCCAGTGGACTATCACTGGCACGCCATCGCCACCGGAAAATCATAATGATGAAGTCTTTCGCGTCAATGATCGACCATACTGACACAATTGCGTTGGTAAACCTGCCCCTGTTACCAGTAAGTAAGTACTGTGTCTTCAAACAGCCAAAGCACATAACATACATTGTGGCAAGCGATCGATCTCCCACTTCCAATACTTTATATTTACAGCGTTCTGTAATTCTACTATTTCACCCACATACAAGTTAATAAGGTCGAACAAATAGTAGCACACAAACACCGTTTGCCCGCAACCCGCCTCGTAGTGCTGCATTAAAATCGCATTACGATGTCGATACTTTATATCGATATTTGTTACAGCACTAGCACGACAGTACGAATATGTTCATTTGATTCCAATACATTTTTACTTTTATAGCAAATTGGTATCCGACTGCAGCGGTACGCGGTTGTAAAAAGGAACTTTATTTTGCTGCACATTTTGTAAAAATATACGATCGTATTGTTAAGTGAAGTGGTGGAATATTTTAAAGTTATCGTTGGTATTTTCCAATATTGAGTGGGAAATGATATTGATAAGGCAGATGTTTGCTTCAATTTTGTGTATAAGTGACCCCGTTACGTAAAAACGTAGTACTGCAAGCATGTCTGTCTTCGAAGCAAACTCAAATCATGCAGGCTGTTGAAATAATGTTACTGGTCACATTCGGACGCTCAAACTTATGGTAGTTAACAAATTAGAAAGATAGAATAAACCGTTGATTTTATATCGAATCAGATTTGTTTTTGATGTCAAGAAATGATTCCCTTTAGTTCTACAGTACCTGTTATGGCTAAGTAGCAAGACGACTTTAGATCTTTTTATAACCATAAGATTCAGGTAAATAAACTGTTTAAAAAAAAACGATGAATAAAAATAGATAATTCCATGAAAAACAAGGAGAGATGAAGGGTGCACTGAATTATTCATAAATTCTAAACGGGAAATCAAAGACGGCCAATGAATATAATTTACTTACGTTTTTTTTTCCAAATTCGCCCCTGCGAGATTTCGAACTTTTGTTTGCATTTCCGAATTATATCAAAATGTTTCCTTTGTTACAAGTCTTCATGGTCCGGTCAAATTAGACATAAAAATTGTGAATAAAATAAAATAGACATAAAATAATTCGTATAGGACTGAAAATTGGTACAGGTCACTATTACATAAAAAGTACCAAAAGTCCCCACCGATCCTACGTCTGCTAAGAACTGTACCAATTTTCATCCCTATGCGAATTATAGTACCAAAACTGAAATGTATATTTTGACCCGACTATTAGTAACACAACACTTTAAATTTATTTTGCTTTATGTATTTTTCTTCGGCAGCGGCAGTCGCTCAGTGGTAGAGCCCTAGATTGATAAATTGTAAATCTGTAAAAAGTGGGATCTTATAGTAGATCGTCAAAACACCGCATATTATTCATTGTTTTAAGCTTTCACGGGATGAACAATCACGGAAGATATCCCGTAAGTGACAGTATAAGTTTAACCGCATATTATTGTCAAATAATACACATTTCGGATTCGGTCGGCCGCGCGGCAATACAGATAATAAATACATCCGGGAAAAACTTGATCGGCTTCGTTCAAATTGTACTGAACATGATTTAGTGAGATGCCGAACAGAATTTGCCGATTGCCATGATCCAAATGAAAACCGAATACATGCTGTTACGACGTGGTTTTCCGAAAAAGTGTATGTTATACATAGAATAAAAGAAGGGACAAAAAGTATTTATTAGTCCGCATAGGACAAAACAAAAAAAATGGTTACATTAACAGTAAAACAAAATTATATAAAATGTAAACACAAAGCCAAAAGGCCCTCTATCTCAGCATGGTGCTGTAACATTTAAAAAAAAAAACGATAATGCGATTGCCGAAACTTATGTGGGTCAAACTGGCTACGGGTTGCTAAGTTTTGCGTTCCGTGTTTTCGATGATAGTTGTAGATCAAAGTGGGGAGGGTGTTTCTACAATAAAATTGTTCTTCACAAAAAAACCTTAATTACTCAGCAACTATAAAATAAGATGAAACACTGTCGTTTCGAGATTATCAGACGCATAACTAGCGGCTGTATCACATAGTATATGGCTTATGCCATTATTGGGGCTTAAAATACGGTAGGTAAGCAACAAATCTGAGCTTAGTACCGCGTCGCCGGGTGGCACCGCGAAGCCTCACAAATTTGCACCCATTATGCCTGATACGGGATTTGCCGCGATTCTAAATCCTCGCTTTTCGGGGATTGTGGAACAACAAATCCAGGGTGACGTATCTTAATATGTTGTTAATTTTGAATGGATTTCATTATGCCGTCTTTAACGTGGGATCGGAGAGGGAAATTCTATTCCAAAAATGTACTTCGTTTTGTTATTGTAGCCAGGAAAAGTGTCTTGTCTCCTCTAATACGAGTATTTTTATTCGTTTTCATGAAAAATTACACGTGGGACTTCGTCGCGGGTTTTTTTTTTTCTTTAGTAAAAATACAAGGGCCAGTTTTACCTAATGTTTTCAATCAAAACAGCTGGTTCTTAGGGACCTCGTGCACTACGCGCCTTTACCGCGATTTTTGGCGTCAAAAGCTACTTTTGGTCGAAACCAGGTACACGCACAACCAGACATCACGATTGGGCACGCAGGCACAGTATGAGTTGTTGCATTCCGGCTAATTCATGACGTAATCCTTGAACATTTTGAGAATAGTGATGAAGAAATATTTTCCATAAAAAACTTCACTCGTAAATCGCGGCCGTTATCACTGGGCCACTAACTGCTCTATAAAACTAGCATCCATCTATCCTTTCCCCAACTATGATGAGGTCGGCTTCCAGTCTATCCGGATGCAGCTAAATACCAGTATTTTAAATGGAGCGACTGCCTATCTGACGGATTATGGAAGACTGGTTGTTAGACTTTTGGGCAACTGGCTACCTGTGACGACCGTCAAAGATTTACAAATGACAGTCGGGACCAACGGCTTGACGTGCTTCCCAACGCACGGCGGAGACTTGGTATGTAATAGATGGTCACCTTTCACCAGAACACCTTGCCAAGCGATTTTTAACCTTGAAGACACTTTCGCTATTATTTATTGGCCGCGAGCTACTGACTGCTCTCCACAATACTGTGCCCTAAATTATACAAGGTGTTTTTTGATATCCTATAACTCTAAGGTATGAATTAGACCATATCAAAGAATCAACTAGCAAATGAATTATTTTTCAATTTTCCTTTTTTTTGTTTTCATTTTTCATACAAAATAATTCGACAAAGTTACTATTTATTTACGTAAAACACCCTTACATGAAATATGACAACGTCGCATTTTCTTAGCTTTAAATATGAATGGTTGGTTTGAATGAAAATGAATTACTTACTCGTATTTATCAATGAAACTTAAATTAATTAAGATTGATGATATCCTCGAAGCTATGCATTTTTGGACCACATATTCTAGGACTTTTTGTATTATTTTTACTTATAGATTAAAACAATAGAGTTATGGGATATGAAATACACACAATCACTCACAACGAAAAACACGTTGTATAAACCTGCGCAAATGAAACAGGCATTTCAACAACTCGAAGAAATATTTAATTACGTACGACATTCGTTTTAGAACTCGTAAATTATTCTCCAATAAAATTAATATTCCTCCTTACCTATGTTTCGTAGTCGGAAGTTCGCATTCGAAGTCGGCAAATCAATTAAAAGTTCAATTTCGAATACCTATTATAAAGTCTATTAATAATTCACAGTTTTGTGGGTTTGTTTTAATAACATTTTTCGAAGTTTCTTACGCTTAAAAAAAAATGGATTTGTACTGGCGGTATTGATGTTAAAATAATGAAATGAGAAGTAATCAATTCAAAATCAGTGTAAAATACTTCGAAACGGGTACTTAATCACCTACTTAGTCCGATGAGTGCATTTGGATGATTTATGTATTTCACATTTCATTGCATGTTTCCAATCTATGATAACTGGCGGCCAGTACACGCAAATACACAAACATTAATAATTCTAGCACTCGATCGTACCACAGCAAACTACAATTTAAAAATACACAAAGTAAAAACCATGAACAACATAACATACAACCAGTCAAAGTTGTCAGCCTAAAAAAACAAAAATACGCGCTAAAGCCAAATCTGGGAGCGCGAATAAAAATGTTGCCAAGTAAAAAACTCAGGGCAAGTAAAAAACGGCAGTAAATTGCAACATAAATTACGTAAGAAATCTGTAATACTGGCAAGGTGGGCCGTTCATCACAATTAGGATTCTTGGAAATCGCGAGAGCATTTGTGGAAACGGTTTCTTTGTTAACCGGTTCTGATTGTGTTGGGGGTAAGCAGAGACGTGGACTGTGGAACATTGGTTTATTTATCCATCTTACATATTTCATTAGGTGCAGGATTTTCGTGGGTTCGATTCCCTAGTCAGGCAAAATGACATTGGGTTTTTTTCTCAGCGTTTAGATTTGAGCCCGAATGATGGCAATAGGCTTCCCCTCTTTTACATGGGACTAAAATGTAACGGATGACTACATTGGTTTACGGGGCGAATATTGGTGTACGGACGTAGTATGTTTGTTCTTGTTTCTTTGCAAATTTCAGAATGAAATAAAAACTCATTTTTAAAGCATGCACGGCCAGTACTATTCTTCCTTCGAACAGAAAAATATATCTAACTAAACCATACCCCGTCTAGTTACCAGTGTCTGTATCTAGTTGCACATATTCTGCCAATTAGGTGAGATATCTCGAGATATCGACCGGTCATAAACTGAAAGGGATTCCGAATATCCTTCATACGTTCGCATTGATGAACTGTTTCAGATTCCAGCACCCCAATTCCGTGACATCCTTCCCATCAATACTTTATACTGATACTGTTAGCGTGCGTCATCCCACTGCTGGGAATAGGCTGTGGCTTAGGTCTCTCCCCATGACTGGGCGTTGGTTATGTTCAGCTCGTCCTGCCATCTTCTACGAGCTTCATATGTTCGAAAAATTCACACAAGTCATTACGTTTTCGGACTAGATATGGTTGGTGTTTCTTATCTAAATATTCTGAAAAGAAACACCCACACAAACTCAGTGATAGCAGTGGCTTTTGCAGTCGACATAATCTTGGTCTGGTTATCAGAGGATCATGCAGGTTACAGGAAACATCAACAGTCAGGAAACATCCCTATTATTACCATCATTCTTTGTAAAATTACATTCCTAAAAAAAAACCGATTCTTACTCTGCAGCTCAGGAGCTCAACGACTCGACGAACAATACCAAAGGAAGGATATAGAACATAAATCATATAGGTAAATTTCCTATTTAACAGCATGTGCCTGCACTGCAGAGACGAAACATTTGCTGCAATTAATAAAACGCGCCCGTACATCCGGATTATCCTTCTCGCTTACGGGACCCGATTTATCGACACGAGCTTGGATCCGAATCCAGCTTGAAGTTTCGGCTTGAGTTCCAGTGGGTGATAGGCTATTGTAACAAGAAATTTTCTTTTTGAAGCGCTCAAAGTGAACTAACAATCTTGGGACCATACGATTTGCAAGGTTATGGCTCTCGGTGAATGCGAGCAGATGTCAATATGTTGGATACAAAAAACTATAAATGAAACCTACTTCAAGGATCAGTCAAATGGTTCGAACAAATTGCGGACAGACACCGGACACTGACAGATGCTTCAGTAGTATTTGCATGAAGGTGTCCATGTCCTGAGCCACGCACCGGCAACCTCCTCCTTTTTTGCAGATGGTTTAAAAGAGAGCCTTAATTTTTTTATTTTTTTTTATTTTTGATCCTCTATTTGTTCACATTAGTCGAGACTTACAGATTAAAGCTTGTGTGAAATTAGTCAAACCATTATAGTTAATCTTTGCTTTTTATGGGCAGTCATCCTTCCACCTGTATGCCGGTGGAGTGTACAGCTAAGGCCGTCGATACATTTACGACTGACCTCGGCAGGGTATAAATCTTAACTTAGTACCGATTTTAGGTCTCGTAGTAAAAGTCGTTCGGAGAAAAATATTAGTTCCAATCGGTGTTGTTTTTAACGTGATTTTTCTCGAAATAGAAAGTCATCATCATTATTCTCTTGGCCTTATCCCAATTCATTTGGGGTCGGTGCAGCATGTCTTCTTCTTCCATACTTCTCTATTACTCGTCATCTCATCAGACACCTCCTTTCTTGCCATATCATTCTTTACACAGTCCATCTATCGTTTCTTGAAAGATAAACATAAAAATTAAAATAATAGGTTATGGATTCAAACATAACCAGCATTTGCCCGCGACTTTACCTGCGTTGCGGTCTGCGGTCGTGGTTTATCCCTTTACATCCGACATCCATTTAGCCTAAGGTGGAAGCGGCATGGCGGCAGGGTAACCTGAAAATCGAAAGTCAAATTTTCTTACGTTTTTTGCAATTTGCCGGTCATTGTCAGGCTAAAAGGGCTTAATGGGCTTGCATTGGTGATTTTCATGATTATAACTTTGTAAAGCCATATTTCTTACGGCCGCGAATCATATTTTAATAAACATCCAACCAGACACAGACCTGCTAATTGCAAAACATTAAGCACATTTGAATTTCGCGGGCTACCCTGGCGCTTCCCCCTTAGGATTGGAAAAGGTAACAGGCAGATTCTATAATATTATGTACTAGTATGGATAGCTACGGGGGACTCGATGTGGTTGAGGTATTTCCGGGTTGCACGTATGATTGATGACCTATAAACACAGTTGCATAAATGATTAGGTTAAAGTATTTACTGGATAACTATGTGCAATACATTGACAACTAGATCTTTGTTATTTTCTCATGGTGGGCTCATAATAGAAATATTTTGCAAAAATATATTTAAACCATCGAAGACACGGCAAATAATGTTGTTCCATCAATGCCGGGTGGCACGAGCATCAAAGAAATCAATGTATAAAAAAGTGCTCTGCTTCACATCATTTCAAAAACTTTTCTTGTGCGCAGGTGATCGTAAAGTCTCTGATCAGTTAAAACATTATGGCCACAATGGGTATGCAGCCATAAGAATCGCTGCAATAAAACTTATACAGCGATCGTTGCAACTAGGCCAAACTGATCTAAAGTCGTCAATGTGTCGTCGCCTTTATATGTAAGTAGGTACCTATTGAGAATTGCTAAACACCTTAGTTAGGTTTTAATGTGGTTTCGGCTGATCAAGCTGGTTTAACTTTAGGAGTTATGTGGTGAACATATCATTTTCTGGGTTTTAGCCCCGCACTGAGCCCACGTGGTGGGCATTGACTTTTTTTTTAAAATTGATAATGAGGTCATTATTAATTTACTTAATAAAAAATAAAAAAAAAGTGTTTAAGTAATTATGTTAACTTGTCCTTAAAATGATAAAACTCTAATTAAGATTCTAATAGTCGTAATAACTTAACGATAAATAATTCTATAATAATAATAATTCTTGATGACTATTAAAACATACTTTAAAAACCTCACTTAAATATTATAAATACTTATCATCCTACTAATATTACAAAAGTGAAAGTTTGTATGTTGGGTTGTTTGTTACTCAGTGACGCAAAAACGACTGAACGGAGCACAGATAGTTTATTACCTAAAATTAACACATGGGATAGTTTACATCCCGTTAGTACGCTCCTGTTTTTGAAAATAGACTGTCTTGTAGGTCTAGTCATCGCATGCGCGACTGCTGAGCATGAGGTCCTGGGTTCGATTTCTAGGTCGGGCAAAGTATTTTTCAATACCATCGAGTCTGGATCTATGTCCGATTAAAGGCAATAGGTTCGCCTCCTATTACATCGAACTTTTAAACATAACTGGCAAAATGTGGGTGTACTATAATAAAAGGTTCTTCTCTGCCTAACCCTTCGTCCCGACAGGCGTGATCATCTTCTGCCTAGCCTTTTCCCAATTATGTTGAGGGCCGGCTTCCAGTCGAACCGGTTGCAGCTGAATACCATTATTTTACATGGTGCGGCTGCCTCAAGATCTACAAATGACAGCCAGGACCAACGGCTTAACGTGCTTTCCGAGGCACGGAGGAAACTTGGTATGTAATGGGTGTTCACCCATCCACAGACCAACCTAGGCAAGCGCTGCTTAACCTGAAGGTCGACCCGCGTGGCTGTTATTATTTAGCCACGAGCTCCCCTACGGGAGTGACTTTATGTTGAAATAATGACGATTTTTATATACGTATCTACTAAATTCTAAGTCTAAACCTCACTTTAGATGAATCCAGCAAATTTAAAGGATGTATAGACAAAATACAATAGTACCTTTGCATTCGAGACTTAGTTGGCTACATATTCTAGCTACGAGGACTGCAGTAAGCCAGGATCTGCAGCGGTCACTAATGGAAATACTGAGCTACGGTTAAAGTCTCTGCATATATCTACCTAAGTACAAAAGCTAGTTCCAAAGATAGGTTACATTGTCTGATGTTTGAATTAGAATTGAAATATATATAAAACGAAGTTTAGTGATCGTGGTAGAGTTTTCTTGAACTTTTTGTTGCCAAGTCAACAAAAAAGTTTGATCTATAATAATATTACATAGAGGTAAAATTTATCATTAGAAACGGGATATTTACCATTTTTACTGATTGATTTGAGTTCCCGATATTTCGGCGCTGTTGCAAGCACCATGATGAATGATAATGTAATGACAAAATGAAAAAAAAAACGAAAAAAAAAAGAAAAAAATGAATGATGAATGAATGAATGAAATGAGTGTGATGTATGTGTTAATGATAATGTTAGTGATTTTAAACTATCATGAGTTTAAAATATTATGAGGTAAAATTTGTTTGTAAGTCTGGATGTAGTGATCTTTGGAACTACTGATCCGATTGCGAAAGTTGTTTCACTAATTTAAATTTAGCCCATGACACTCGTGGATAATGTAGCTTCATTATCCAAGGCTACATTTAAATGTTCCCATGAGTTTTCCGTACATAAGGAGAGCGAATCCGCGAGCAAAAGCTAGTCTACACCAATATTATAAGGAGTGTGTATGTTTGTGCGTTTGTATGTGGGGGTAATCTTCGGAACTGCTGATCCGACTGCAAAAATTCTTTCACTAACGGGAAACTACATTATCCCCGAGTCAAAGTCAAAGCCGATTCATTCGTTCCCGTGGGTTAATTTCCGTACTAACGGGACCGAAGTCGTGGACAAAAGCTAGTAATTTATATAAACACAGACATCAACATATTTAATGTAGTACATTTGAAGTTCTAAAATAGATTCAGCATTGTAAGGCATTGTATCTAGTAACAGTAACATCAGAAGTCCTTCATAATCTAGCTAGGAGAGCAGTGCTCACCCACACATTTGTAGATAGGACTTTTTATAAAGCTGTATTTTTAACGTGTACTACTATGCTTTGGTTTGAGTAAATAAATTTATAAGTCGGGTAATAAGTCGTTTATTATATCTTGAATATTTCTAGAGCTCGGTGCGGTTATATTTACCTACACTCGGATCCATAAGAAGCTTTTTACAACATACGATATACTTCATCAAACTGGCACTATTTGAATATTACAACTCTGCCTATCTCTTTTGTAAATAGGCGTTATTCTATGTAGATACCGCTCCACGAACAACAGCTCAGGACCCAAAAGTTACAGGTCAGATTGAAGATAAATACATCAACTTGTAAATGTCCGAACTTAGAAACAAAACTGAAGAATAGTGCTTATCTTTCCGAGTGAATAGGGAAGAATATAAGGAAAACGTTCTATTCGTAATCGGTTAAACAAAGATTTAGGTCTAGGGCCGAAATTTCATTTAATAATGTTATACTAGGCCTAGGAGCTCGTGGCTAAATAATAACAGCCGCTCGGGTCAATCTTTAGGTTAAGCCGTGCTTGCTTAGGTTGATCTGTGGGTGGGTGACCGCCCATTATATACCGAGTTTCCTCCGTGCCTCGGAAAGCACGTTAAGCCGTTGGTCCCGGCTGTCATTTGTAGATCTTTGACAGTCGTTAGGTAGTCAGTGGCCCAAAAAGTCTGACAACCAGTCTTACCAAGGGGTATCGTATTACCCAGTACTAACTGGGTTGTGGAGATCAGATAGGCAGTCGCTCCATGTAAAATACTGGTGTTCAGCTGCATTCGGTTAGACTGGAAGCCGACCCCAATGTAGTTGGGAAAAGGCTAGGCAGGTGGGTGAATGTTATACTAGGCCGCGTCATTGCGGATCCTCGCTCATCTCTGGTGAAAACGCAGCCTAACACTCAGCTCACAGGCACGGGCCAATCCGGGCATTTTTTTGTGCGGTCTTTATAATATATCTGTTAGTTAGAGTATTACACCTATTTTAATACAGTCTACTACTTTTGTTACAAAGTCCCGACCGAGCCAATTAATTTTCATTCTTTTTCTTATTCTGTAAATAGAAAGGAAAATAATGTGATAGTTCTATCTTTTGCGTTGCTAGTTCAAATATGAATATGAGAAATCCAAAACATTTTTGAATAAGTGCCACGTCAAAGAAAGTCGCGAGATCAAGCTAGTCAATGAAATATCTCCAACGTACGTAAGCTCTTTCAGACGCTTCCTATTATTATCTTTATTTTTTCCTTATTACAAAGGAGGAGCATTAAAAGTAAATGCTGACAAGAGCACCTTATTTACTGAGTAAAAACTCAGTTCTACTCTGAAGCAGTTGAGTGACTTTATAGATTTGCTCTTTAAAGTATCTCTGAGCATAATGTCCTCATTAAAAGCATGTTTAATTTTAATAAATTTTTTCAGTGTTCAAATAATAAGAATACACCGTGACTTTTAAGTCGTCCTACAACGGCAGCCTACTTCAGTATCCCATGACTACTAAATATTCATAAAAAATTGGTATATAATAATATGAGATTTGAATAATTTAAAAATAAAAATATTCTTCATTATTATGACGCATGACGTAGTTGAAACACCCTGTTGTGAGCGATGATCTACTCGACTCGTGCTAGGTATGTTCTACCGTTTGACACGTAAACATTATTAACATCATGTTTCATAATTTCAATGTACTATTTTTTTTTTTTTGTGTCTATTATCTTAATTAATGGTAAAAAAAATCGCGCCTAGGTGTACATATATTATGTCGGATACATTGAGTAGACCACCTTTGTAAGACGATTAAAAAGTCACGGTGTATATAATCATTTTAGTTAATAAAATGAGTTTTATCTATTACACGAGGTGTTTTTTGGTACATTCCGGACTACTGTTGTATAAGCCCTACTTATGTCCTATATACCTGTATGTATACCGTTTATTTAGAGTTTACCATTGTTTAGTATTTTAAAACCGATACTATTAAGAAATACGCTACATCTGGTTAGACTGGAAGCCGACACCCCTTAGTTGGGAAAAGGCTAGGCAGATGAATGACTATTTTGAAATATGTCTTATCTCAAAGGTGTAATTGTTATCTCATGAGAAAATGGCGTATGAATTTAAGTGTTTACATACTAGTGCTTGTGACTGTACACATAAGAGATACTTACACAAGAGGGTACTATTAGTGACGTTTGTGGCAGGCCTCATGGACATATATCACTCGTTCTATCTCCACTAAATTCAGCGGAGGTGTCGAGAGGGAATAAAACCAAGGATGGGAGCAAAACAAATGCCCACCGGGTGAGAAATGGTGTGCGATAATCTATACTTATGTTTGTTTTTCACCTGTTATAAGTTATTTTGACTGTATTAGTGATCCTAATTTAGCCGTAGGTTCCTGCATGAGCCGCTTTAGAACATTAAAGACGTATCAGAGAATTTATAACTTTTTTAAACTTGTCTGTTTTATCCTGCATTTAAATGTACGCATAACGAAAATTAAAAAAAAAATCTTTTGCTTTCACAAAAACAAATCTGAGCACAACACCTACACTAAATGATCTTTTAGTTCGTTAACATAATCAGTAGCGAGTCTAGTCATGTATATAAAGAGCGCTAACTAGGCAGTCTTCAGGGAAAACAATAGTTCAGGTAGAGAACTAATGAGCGTTCAAAGCGTAATTCTACCTTACTTTAGTTGAGGACGACCGCCGATTGGCAATGAGCCGGCTGTTCTCGCGGGGTTCACCGGTGTACGCTATATGCCAGCCTTCGCCACTGTGTGCAGGCGATGGAAGATTATCCGGGGGATATTTGGGACCCGCTTGATGTAAGTACTTATTGAAGAATATTTCGTCTTAACAAGTAACATGTTGTAGGTATGTATGCTTCACTCTAATAAATAGCTTATATACCACTACTGTATATGCATAAGCATAATCACCCTATAATGTTTCCACTGCTGGGACACAGGGTTCCTCTCTATGAGAGGGAATGGGAAAATCCACCACGCGGACCCAGTGCGGTTTGGTAATGGCACATGTCTTCGAATTCTGGTTCTAGGACATGCCGGTTTCCTCACGATGATTTCCTTCACCGTTTTGAGAGCAGTGGTGATGAAATGCCTGCCTGGGTCGTGGGTGCGAACCCACGACTTCGACATCGACTGTACATGAAGTTTAAATAAATAATGAATGTTCATATTTGTTTCATTTCATATTTTTGTGTTCAGACGTTCAGTGAAAGATGCCAAATGGAAGGCAGGTGAAGCATCTGATTACGGCATTAAAGGCTACAGAATAAATGGATACCTAATTATTTTGAATTTCTTCAGAAATCTTTACAGATTCCCTAAGTATACCAATGCATATACATTTTTTTTTGGTCGCCGCGCCGCTTGACGAACAAACCCTGGTGTTTCTGTGTAAATAGCTGAATTTAAGATTCACAAAATACCCTTGGTTTATGTTAAGTTTAATTAGTTTATGTTTGATTCAACTAAATTAATAAAACAATTTCGGAGTAACACCATCAAAATTGGCGATTCTCGACATACACCATACCATTCACCAATTTTGGACATTCGCAGTAACAAATACATATCCCAAAAATCGCTGATATCTGTCTTTGGAATCCGTGAATTATAGTCACCCTACGTATTGGTTACACGAGCAATGCACCCGAAGCCGTTCGTATGGATAAAACATTCAAATGTATGGAGAGTGAACTTTGTTACATGGAGTATAAATAATATGGAGTTACCTTTGGCGGTCGTTGTAGCCAGAAGACCGAAAGTCTGATAACCAGTTTTATCAAGGGCATTCTACTTTCAACTCAATTACTGGGAAACACTACCCAGTGTTTCCCAGTAATTGGGCTGAAAGTAGAATTTATAGGCAGTCGCCCCATGTAAAATATTTTATTATCGTTTATTCATTTTTGTTACATACTAATTACATTTTTAAATATTTTTATCAAACAAAAATTATGTAAAAAAAAACAATTAAAAATATAAAAAATAGTAGCCCACCGGTATCGGGAACAGGCTCCAAGCTACCGGCGGTCAGGGCTCCAGAGAAAGGAACCTCCTAACAATACGCGCCGAGTCCAGGAGTACCGCTTTCTGAATCAAGCCCTTAATCCAGCTGCCTAACGAGAGCCTCCTCAGGTATTGGTATTATTAAATATTTTAGTACCTATTATTAAGGTATTCAGTTACATCCGTTTCGACTGAAAACAAATTCCAACATAGTTGGAAAAGGCTAGGGAAATGATGGTGATAATATTACAAAGGTAAAACAGTTTGTTTGTAAAAAGCAATCTTTGGAAGTATTGAATCGGTTAAGAAAAATCGTTTCATATGATAGGAAGCTAGCTGTGCTATTGCTGAGTGGTACGGTATACATAGTTGAATTCCACGCGAACGTACTCACAGGCAGAAGCTAGTTTACTATAAGGTCAAACAACAATAACACAGTGTTTTATAATTACGCTCAGCACTGGATAGCTATAACGATAGTAGATAATGACTAAAACTCGTTTACTGTCGCCACAATATTTTCCTTATCAACTTTAGCGAGCATAACGTACTTATTGATACTCCATTTATTTCATACTCCTTGTTGCTACAGGATCAGTATCACATGCATGGAGTTCGCACACCGCCCATGCAAATAGTTCGAACTGTTCGAAGAACTTCGATTCCCATTAAATGTTAGCTTGAGTGCTAATGTGGTTTGGTTTGAATTGTAAAGAGATTTTCTAAGAAATGCAGTTTCCCTGATATTTTGTGGCTTAGAGATTGTCAACAGAAGGGCTTGGTAAAGCATAGGTATATAAATCTATCTAATTCGTGGGTAATATATACATGAATCATGTATATTTAAACTTAGATGTTAGACAATACACTGGAGAAGCTGCCCCAGCATTATCTGCCTAGCCCATTCGGCTTCCAGACTAACTGGATGCAGCCGAATACTAGCACTTTACCATGGAACGACTGCCTATCTGACCTCCGTACCACAGCTATTAGGTAGGTAATACTATACCACTTGGTTAAACTAGTGGTCAGATTTCTGACCGCATCGGCTTCTTCTTTCACCCATAAGAAAGAAGAAAGAAAAAATATTTATTTGTCGCAGGGACATGATGTGATGTCATTTTGTATGACAAAAAAAAACCCCATAACGACTGAAAGATATATAAAGGACCTATACTTACGAAAAGGCTAGGCAAATACTGATGATGGCGTGTTAGACAATATCATCATCATCTTTCTCCTGCCCTTATCCCATTTTATTTGGGGTCGGCGCAGCATGTCTTCTTCTTCCATACTTCTCTATTACTCGTCATCTCAGCAGTCACCTCCTTTCTAGCCATATCATCCTTCACACAGTCCATCCATAATTTCTTTGGCCTAAAAGATATGACTGGGTTAAAAAGCTTTCGTGGTTAACTGTCTGTCTGTCATCATCATCATCATCATTTCAGCCGAAAGACGTCCACTGCTGGACATAGGCCTCCCCCAAGTGTCGCCACATTGACCGGTCCCGTGCGTCTCGCATCCAGCGGATCCCTGCAACCTTTACGAGGTCATCGGTCCACCTAGTGGGAGGCCTTCCAACGCAGCGTCTTCCGGTTCGCGGTCGCCACTCCAGAACTTTTCGGCCCCATCGGCCATCCGTTCTGCGAGCAATGTGCCCTGCCCACTGCCACTTAAGTTTGGCTATTCTTCGGGCTACGTCGGTAACTCTGGTTCTCTTGCGGATCTCCTCATTTCTGATTTGATCACGCAAGGAAACTCCGAGCATAGCCCTCTCCATTGCCCTTTGGGTGACTTTCAGCCTTCTGATGAGGCCCATTGTGAGCGACCACGTTTCGGTCCCGTATGTAATCACTGGCAACACACACTGGTCATAGACTTTCGTCTTGAGACACTGCGGTAAGTTGGACGAGAAGATACCACGCAACTTCCCGAACGCTGCCCAGCCGAGTCGGATTCGACGATTGACCTCTTTCTCGAAGTTAGACCTACCTAACTGGACCGTTTGTCCCAGGTAGACATAATCGTCTACAACTTCGAGTGTAGAGTCTCCGATCTTGATAGGAGTGGGTGTTACATGGGCATTCAACATGACTTTTGTTTTGTCCATGTTCATTTTAAGACCCACTCTTTCGGAAGCTCTACTGAGGTCATCGAGCATTGTACTGAAGATCTGTCTCTACAGAGAAAAAATCATAGATATATAGATTTTTTCTTCTTCTGAACTCTCTATAGTAAGTTTTAAAATTATAATATACATAAAAGTGAGTACGAAAACGTTTGTTTGCAGTTATTCCATCCACAGTGGGCCGTAGGCACGTTTGTCAAATAAAATTCTATCTATTCGAACGTGAATTCTGCCAGTGGTTTTTATAGGCATTTTTTGGTAGGTTTCGTGAACAAAAAGTAAACTTTATTGTAGCACTATTGCCAGTGTATTTTAAGTTCATAAATCTCGTTTTTTTTCTGACTTGGACTGCCTTAGTAATCAAGGGAATGCAAATGCGACTGCTGAGCGTAAGGTTCTGTGTTCGACTCACAGATATTTTTATAATAAAGAAACTAAAAAAAAAATTAAATTTTTATAAAAAAGATAAATTTTTATAAAAAAGCCGGGCGGTGTTTTTCATTTCTTTATTACAAAATTCGCAGTAGTATCCCAGAGTGTAGGTTTCTGCTCAGTTTATGACAATTATGTGAGCTTACACCACCATGTGAGGCCGGACATAACGGGCAAAGTTTCACTAGATTTACTATCTACAAATGTATATCTCGACCTATGTCTATCTACACATACCGAATCGGCTAAATCAGACACTACAGTTTACATCTTCTATGTATTCTAATATTATACCGTGTTTGGATGTAGCGGGTAATCTTTAAACTACAGACCCGATTCCGGAAATTATTTCAGTAATGGAAAGATACAGTAAATCCCCAAGTGTCATGGCTATATTTAAAACGTTCCTGTGGGATATTTCTCCCGGACTCAACCAAAGCGGAGATGAGCGGAGATGCGTAAAAGCTAGGGTGTGTCCACCGAAGCTGTGTTGAGATGTGCAAAGCGGAGAGGATATGTCCACCGCACGCCGCACACAGCCCACGGCTCGTCGCTCACGTCTTTTCTCGTCTCCGCTGGCCTAAACAATTGCAAGACATCTCAGCTCAACCGTTTCCACTAACGAGGAGACGAGAAGCGTCAATAACGAAATTCTATTTGTGGTTTAAATCTCCCCTCTTCTCTTCTCGTCACCGCTTCGGTGGAGTTTTAACCTGGCGAAGCCGCGGGAAAGCTAAGTTTTATATATGTATATGTACTAGCTGTACCGCATGCGTTGCAAATGTTGAAATGCGACGTAAATATATATTTATTTCGGCCAGAAACCTTCGCATGCGTACACGGAAGGATCCCTCAAAGTTTTATCACAATCGGATCAATCGTTGAGGAGCGCATAGAGGACAAACTTAAATTTTTATTTATAGAGAAGGTATGTACCACAGAGCTCGTAACCAAGTGCCGCAGACATACTTCAACGATTTTTCTGTCTACCTACACTTTCGCCACCATTTTCTCTCAGACGAGTGTTGAAAGTATTAAAGTATGATAGATATGAGTACGTGCCGACGACGTCTCGCTTCTGACGGATATTGAACACTGCGTCAAATTACCTTGCCTTAAATAAATTCTTGACTTATATTTCATAACACATTTTGGATGAGGATGTAGCCAGATTTTTATTATTAAAATAAGCCGTAATGCGACTGATTTACTTTTGAATAATTAGCAAGCTCATATTAATTCTCTAGAAAATTAAGACACTATATCAAAGAGATTCCCCCATTTTAATAAAGCACCTACCTATACGCAATGAATTCATAAATTATACCACATAAAGTTCACGCATCGTAGCTTCGTAGAGCATCTACGGCTACAGCTTCGCTACGAGCTACGCCGTAGCCCGTGAGGTTATAAATTAACCCATCCTCTATTCGGCAGATAAAGCACCCCGTATAATACATCCCTCGAAGATATATTTAAGCGCTGAGGGAAAAACGTTTCTCGTTTTATACGGGAATAAGCCTTTTTGTGAAAATGCCGATTAATTTTCAATTTACGCCTTGTGTTCTCGAATTTTCGTGTGATTATTTGATTTTTATTGCTTATACTAGCTGTACCCGAAATGCGCTGCAATTCACTTTTTCCTACCTAGAACAACGTCCTTGTATTTTATACTACTCGGTCCACACACTTACTATCTACCTACCTACTCTTCAGAAACCTTCCCTGGCGTATGTAGAACCACAGTGCATTTTTTCAGATTTTAATTTTATAAAATTTTGATTTATTTATTTAACATTTCAAGCACAAAGTGCATAGGCGGACTTAATGCCATAGGCATTTTCTACCAGTCAACCTTTGGCTGATTGAGTTAGAATCTAGTTTGACTTGCGACGACAAGGTAGTTAGGGACTTTACAGGCAACTCCTGCGACATAAGTATCTGCAAAATAAAATATCTCTACACGCGTATGTCGGATACAGTAGACATTTCGGCACAACAGTAAAATTTACGAGCAAGTCTAAAACAATCATTAATACGCGTTTTATTGCGGGTTGTGGAACGCGGCTGTATTCTGTACAGCGCCCAATGACGTCACGAGTTATAATGACGTTAGGAATAAGGCATCGAGAGCACGCCTGGTGTTGGAAAATATTTAAGAACACAGACATACGCCTAATAATTTGCTTATAGCAAAGAGTTTGTCTGATAGATATGTCAGGCGTCAACAAACACCAGTGCTGTTTGCTCTCAAGCGAGGTGAGGTCAATACTTCATCATTTCAGCCGAAGGCGTCCACTGCTGGACATAGTCCTCCCCCAAGTGTCGGCACATTGATCGGTCCCGTGCGTCTCGCAATCAGCGGATCCCCGAAAAATTTCCCACGGGTTAATATTTGGCTTACAGATAGCTATTACGGCATAGGCATACGCTTAGAAGAATTTTGAAAATTCGACCCCTAAGCGAAAATAGGGGTTAAAAGTTTGTATAAAAATCCGTCACCAGCAAAGCTGGTGCTAGTTGGTTAGTACCAAATGTATAAATAGTTAGATAAAGTTAGTTTGTTTGTATTCTTCTTTAACGTTATCCCTGAAAATACTGAACCGATTATAATAAATAGGTACATTAGTGCTGAGTGCTACCAGATTCTCTTTATGTCAGAAAAATACGGTTTCCGCGGCAACATGCAAGTGGGAGAAAACCCGAGATACAGCAAATATTTATAAAAAAAAAATAACTCAGTTTATCAGCCATATATTTAAATTAACAGCACGAATGTTGATGTACCTCGTGTTAGGCATCCTTTTGGTACATTATTTACCCGTATATGGGCGTAACCAGGGTGAAGCAAATGAGGGTTACTCTCTTTGTTTGTTTTTTAAGGGTTCCCGCATAAACGGTTTATCTAATTTATACATTTAGAACTAGCGATGCCACGAGGTTGTGTCTGCCTGCTAGTATTTCAGTTTTCCGGTATGGAAGGTGTCCTACTTTTTATGTGTAGTGTCTAGCTATCTTTTTGCTGTGATTTGATCAACGTCGATTTGACAGTTTTCATGTTAACCTTTTGAACGCCAGAGCATAAACGCACGCGCGTGCCCTCCACGTCAAGACACAATTTGATCTACCATTTTGGCATATATTTTTGTCGTTTGGCGTCCAGGGCACGCGCTTGCTTGTCACGTAAATGTGACAATGGCGTTCAAAAGGTTAAGCAACATTAAAAAAAAAAAATTGTTTTGCTAGTAGGCTTTTTAAAAACATAAATAAATACACAATAGTGTCTCTACTTTCGTTGTTGATGACGATGTTACAACTTTTAAGTTTTTCACTACAATGCGACATATTAATATAAAACTCCAACTTATTTTCGCCATAACACATAATAAAAACTGCACAATAATATCTAAAACGGAGTGGTGTTTAATTTCAGGCTGTCGTGCTCGCGGTCGAATAACACAGAAACGAATGGGCCGCATATTATAAATGTTTATTTTTAATTACATTCCCTTCAAGCACGGACGTGTGGTTCAACGGACACATGTGGTTTCGGTACGCTTTTAGTATTTATTATTGTTAGTACATGTTTCGGTATATGGTGGAGGTGGGCTTGAGTTTTCAGAAATCTTCAGAGAATTGAAGTAGGTTGGCGAATACAAAAATTAACTGTCCGATTTGGGCTTGAACATTACTTTAGTATTTTATGTTCAAAATAATAAAATTTTGCCAAGGTGGGGACTACCTGTAGATGCCTCAAAAAAATTTCGGGATTTCCCATTGGAAAAATCAAAAACTTTCATCAATAATTTAATTCCTTTAGAGTGGATGAGTTTTCTTCCTTAGTGCTCATAATCATTATACAATGACCCTAAAGCAGTTCTCCTGTCTACGAGAGGAAATAGACTGTGATCCAACAAGATTTCCCACCGTCATGTCTTCGATTTTTTGGTTCTAGTATATGCCGGTTTTCCTCACAATGTTTCATCGAAAACCTTGTGTTCTTGGTTATTTAATGAAGATAAAAAACAAAATTTCAAGCTTCTTTTATAAAATTTCAAGCTTCTAGAAATCTAGACCCAGCAGTTCAGGCGGGCTGTGAGTGAATTTAAGTTTTTTAAGTTTACTCACAATTTCTAAAAAAATATGTTGTTTAAATAATAGTACCGCGGTTAAGTACGTCGTACACCATGTCAATCTCTGCAGGATCAGGCCAGGGAAATTTTATAGCCATTCACTTTTAATGGAGGCTCACTGTTTTATAGTTCAATTATAAGATCGAGGCGTTTTTGTTTACCTTCTTAATTGAACGCTCTTTAAATAAAACAATTGGATTTTTTATGTTTTATGTTCAAGCGGCTTCTGGTAAAGATTTGATTTGTTTGTCATAAAAAGCGACTAAAGCAGATGGTTTTCAGGGTTCCGTAGTCAACAAGGAAAGGAACCCTTATGGTTTCGCCATGTCCGTCTGTCTGTCCGCAGCTTAGCTCATCAAGACTCTTAAGCCCGTAAAAGTCGACGTGCAGGCGCGGAAGTGCCCCAGAGTATGAGGTCATTTTATTATTTCGTTTCGTGCGAAGCAACTTAAAGAAAAGGGATGGAACCATAGCCCGCGCGTCGACTCCACATAGATACCACGACTCGACCGTGTCGCGACTCAGCCTCTACTGACCAGTGGGCGACGCGCCTTACTACTAGAAAGCTGTAATTTGGCATGAATATACAGATTAGTTACGCCGAAAAAGTAGTAAAATAAAATCTAGAAAAGTATTTTTTTAGGGTATCTCCAGTACCTACACGTAAAGTGGGGATTTTTTTTCTCGCGTACCCCATAGTGTGTTATGTCGTTGGTTAGGTATTTAAAAAATATTGAGAGTTTTTTTGAATAATTTTTCGATTAAGGGATTCGTTTGATTCGAAATATTAAGCTTTAAACTGCTAATTTGATTTTAAAAGACACTATTTTGAGGGACAGGCAGGTATGGAGTTTTTTCTGCGGCAACTAAGTGATTATAGCAATGCCATACATTCGCCATTAGATTCTAAAATGTGATTCAGTTTGGGAGTGTTTTCGCCAACACCGTCCATAGTTGTGTATTTTGGAGACCGAAAAGTTGTGTGATATCGATTGTCGTGGTATGGGCATGTGATGCGGAGGAATGATGAAAATGTTCTGAGGAAAGTTCTGAGTATGAATGTGGACGAGTATGAGAGTAGAGGAAAACCAGAGAAACGATGGATGGACTGTGTAAAGGATGATATGGGAAGAAATGAAGTGTCTAATGAGATGACGACTAATAGAGAAGTCTGGTAGAGGAAGACATGCTGCGCCGACCCCAAATGAATTTGGATAAGGGCAAGAGAATGATTTTATGAAAAGCTAGTCATCATAACAGTGTAACGTATAGCTCATTATTAATACTGATTCACGCAGAATAAGTTCCTTTTGCAGTTTCGAATATTCAGCAGATGACCTAGATGTCATCCGGTACTTTCTGAACTCCAAGTGCCTGCCAACGAGCCAGCATAAGCACTTCTAAACTAAACACCTTTCAAGTCCTAAAATTTAAACGTAAAGGCACTTTGTCCCTCTCCCTCCCACCCCTCTAAGGGAGGATAATTTTCATAGTAATTAACCGTTCCACCGTCGTGTCACCTGCCCTGGGAGGGGGTGCTGTCATACACTTTTTATTCAATTTATCAAGAGCACTATTTTTTGTGCTAGCTTCATTTTTCACGTGAAAAAGTGGACACTTTGGGTTCTATTTTCTTGATGCAGATAAAAATTACATCTTACATTTTAATTTAGTATTCGGTATCATATCATTCTCCAATTTTATATATTTGTCGGTCCAGTTAATTGTCCCTCCCCCATTTGAACGACAATTAATTGCTAAGCCCCATCTTCATGCTAATCATGTTGTAATGTTCTCAAATTAAAATGTATTATTAGCTACTACCCATGAGCCCATTCCCTCTCATAGAGAGGAGGCCGGTGTCCCAGCAGTGGGAACATTATAGGCTGATTATGCTATGCTATGCTATGCTTATGCTATTAGCTACTAACGCCATCTATGATGTAAGGGTAAACTAGACTATATGTGAATGTCTGTGATCTCTATAAAGTAATAAAATACTTTCTTCCGTCTAGAAAACACGTTTTTTTACTAAAACATCCTTTTTTTACCTTAGATTACAGTAAAACACAATTATAATATTATCGAACTTTTTAGAGAAATGTTTAACGCACCAAATTAATCCTTCTTTTAAAACCAACTTCTTTTGAAATTCTCTTCATTAAGAAGTTCCGCGTAGCGCCAGGTTGTTCTGCAACCGGAGAGCGGAAATAAAGGAGGATTAGGACGATTATTTTTACATGGTCACCCTATGTCACCCTACATTATATTTGTATGTTTTCTCGTGGAACTGACGGTACAATATCACACGATTAAAAAGATTTTATGCAGAGAAAATCATGTAAGTGGCCAAAAATGAAATTAATTGATCAGCTAGTTGTAGCTCACGTAACTAAATAAAAAGTTTTCTACACGGAAGTTCTAGACTTGCTTTCTACTTTATCGCTTTGCATAATCTCTTGACGGCACGGTTGCGCAGTGACTGAGCAATTGGCTGCTGCGCTGCGTGTGGCGGGTTCGATCCCCGCACGGAACAAATATTTGTATGATCTACAGGTAGTTGTTCCGGGTCTGGCTGTTTGTGTATGTGAGTTTAAATGTTTGTAAACGCACCCACGATACAGGAGAAATTCCTAGTGTGGGGCAGTGTTTTAAAAATAATAATAATAATAATTGGGTTGAATCCGTTAATGTGTGATTATCCAAATTATTTGGATCGCCGCAGCTTGTCTTCTTCTTCCTTACTTCTCTATTACTCGTCATCTCAGCAGTCACCTCCTTTCTAGCCATATCATCCTTCACACAGTCCAGCCATCGTTTCTTTGGTCTTCCTCTACTCATATACCCATCCACATTCATACTCAAAACTTTCCTCACAACATTTTCCTCATTCCTCCGCAGCACATACCCATGCCACGACAACCGATTACCACAAAACTTTTCAGTCACCGGCGCCACGTTCTGACTACCTATTCATAACAGCAACAGTATTCCTCTACACTTGTAGCCACCACATTCGTACTCAAAATTTGATATAATAATTTTCATTACTAACGAAAATGAAAATTGAACTGATTTTACGAACGTTCAATTATTTTAAATACATATAAAGGTAGTTCGAAGGTGTCAACAGACCGTAGCATCGGCGGCGTTGCAGTTGACAATAACCGCACAGGTCCATGTAGCTGCGGTTTGAATTCCGTACGTGGCGTCATAACTTTTACGGTAGCGGAATTTCTCTTCTTCAGTTTCACAACAGTAATTTGTCAAACAAAATATCGCACTCAGTGACGGCCCTCCTGGTTCGTGGTCCGCGATCGCCGCTGGACCGCAGCTTCAGGCAGCAATTTGGTCAACAACGGAAGCGTGTTCATTGAGTTACATAGTAACCAGTCGTATCGCTGCCATCTGTGTCAGTGATCTGTGGCATTGTCGCTGCAAAGAAAAAAAAAACAGTTATATAAGTCCAATTTTGTTTCCGTTAGCGGAGCCTACATCACCCCACTGCTGGGCAAATTTCTCTCCCCACGACTTTCAGTTCTTTCGACTCAATACAATAACCTACTTAATATAATCTTAACTGTACTCCTTAAGGCTCCTGTTTATTTACGGCGCGGTACTTGAGCATAACTTTTGCAATTCTACAAACAGCGCACGAGGCGCGCGAGATCATATAATTACGTCACAGTAATGATTGATCACGTTCACATACGTCATTTGTCTTCGTTTCGCGCCTAACGACTTCAGGAATGAAAGTCGGTCAAAAGTATAAACAAATATTCATTACATCACGTCTGTAATCACCGAAGGGTTAGGCAGGGGCGTACTTAACAATTAACCACATTTTGCCACTAATGCTTAAGTCCCATGTAAAAGGGGCGAACCTATTGCCATGAACCAATACTGAGAAATGCCTAACGGAAAAAATCCTTTAACACTTTGCCCAACCTGGGAATCGAACCCAAGACCCCATGTTCAGCAGTAGTACTTGCGCTCAAAAGACCAATGAGGCAGTACATATTTACTATAATATTTTTAAAATATAATTATAAAACAAAGGAAATATTAAAATAGAAATATATCATAAATTTATGGGGTATTTAAATAGAAAAATTACTTTTTAAAAATCGATTTGAAATTAAAATGTTGCCTACATTCTAATTTGAAGTCGAATTTTATCATCAAATGCTAGCCCGCTAATGTCGATTTTAAGGTTTCCCATACATCTTCATTACCCCATTTGAACTCTTTAGATTGTTCACTCACAGTGGAGCTGCCGCTCATGCTCAGCAGCCGCTTGCTTTTTAATTAATTAAAAAGAAGTTCGCTTGCAGTCACAACCAGGCTCTATCCCACGTCCATTTTTTGTAACATCCCTTATTATTGAATTAAGATTCAGCGAGGTCGTGTAATCCTCAGTAATTAACGAAGATTTTTTTTAAACGCCGCATTTTTTGCTCTCTTTAATCAACGAATCGGATTTCGTTCGAATGATCAAATGAAAGTTTGGCGACGGTCACTTTGATCATACCTATTTAATCAAGGCATAAAGTACACATGTATAAATATATTTATAATGACGTTTAATTTGTCGTTTTCGTTACACAGCGATCCCACGTTTGTAGAGGAAGCTGTGTACTCACAGGGTATTTTTTACTTTAGCAAAGTTCGTCTTTTATATGATTTATTTAATCGTATACAAACCTCTTTTACTGTTACAAAATAATTTTATGATAAAAGATTTTGTAAATTATACAGAAAAAATAGCAGACAAAAACAAGTTTAATAATATTGTAAAACTATTTTATCAACCCAAAATAAACTGTGTGCGAATTAAACTTTGTTTACTCGATCAGGTTCATCCCGGCTGTATCTGTGGTACATTAAACATCCCATTATTACAATTGAGTACCATTGGAATTACGCATTATATACCTTCACAAGATTGAAGACTTGAATTTCTTCAGTAGCATGGAACATTGTTTTTTATATTACTTACATATTTTTTTTAATTTTTCTAAGTTGTGGCGGGACGAGCTGAACAAAACTAACGCTCAATGGTCCACATTAGCCCTAGATCAAAAGAATTGTCGTTCATTCTAAACCTGACGTGATCAAGCTATTAGAAACCCGTAAGTTTAAAACCTTGCAAAACACATCCTAGGTTTATTGAGAAATTCTAAATTAACATCACATAATATCACGGCTGTAATCCCCGAAGGGTTAGGCAGAGTTGTACCTAACACAAATTAATGGGGAATTAATGGGGCCTTTGCCCAGCAATGGGATGATGACGCAGGCAGGTAACAGTAATATTTTCTTGTACAAAATACATACAAATATAAGCCGAACGACACAATCGAATCGAATCTCGAGTACTAGGATAACATAAAACGTAATAGCTCGATCACATAGTTCCACTGACATATTGATCACGTGCGCCCGTAATGGAGCGTTAAGATCGGGAACGATTCCCGCCTCCGCGCTATTGCCCTTTGTCTTATGTGCTATGTAAACATAGGTATGGTAATGTCACGCCTGCTGACTAAAATAGCTATACAGAAGTGTAGGTATAACTACGACTTCTTCAGATTACGAATGTAGTTACAGTATGTGTTTACAAAAGTTAACCGAAAAGACACAATCAAATATACCGCCTTTGTACATTATGTGCATAACCTTTTAATTAATAAATAAATAGATATACATAAATAAAATTACGCTTTTACCCGTGGGGGTAGGCAGAAACACTAATCTCCAATTATTATATTAATAAATGCGAATTAAAGTTACACCTTCAAATTTATTTCATTTCTCGATGATGACGGATAGAAATTATTGACTTTTTTTTCCACAGCACGCAATAAACTGCTAATTTACATGACCTTTCCGATTGGCGTTGCCGTAGTCGGATAAAAATGTAAAATTCGCTATAAAATTTTACGAAACGGCTTTAAAAAATTAACTGGCAGAACAAAGAAAAAAAACTACGAATTTAAAAAGCCCCAGCGCACTACATGCGTATTTTTAATTAAAAAGAAACACTGTTTAGCCAACAGGGTTGCAATTAATAAAAGTTAATTTGCATTTTTAGGTCAAGGGAATGCTTTAATAAAACAATTTTGGGCGTCTCTCGCTTGTACGCGGACTTGCCTAGAATGTTAGCACATAAATAAAATTATAATATTGTATTTCATTATGGTATACTCGTTCGTAAAAAGGTCATTGTACAAAAAAACCACAATATACAGTTTAACAACAAGAATTTGTGTGGGTATACAACAGCTAAAATCCCGACTACTGAAAAATCACGCTCTAATTTAAATTCGGAGTTTACAAGGTACAATTATCCCCCTCCTATTGTTGAAGTCGGTTAAAATGTAGCCTATGTTACCCGAGTCATAATAACGAATCGATTGACACCTTATTCATCAAAATCGGATGAATAGTTTAGGCGCTACGGAGGAACATACGTAAATATAAACATACATACATAGACTGCTAAAATCATAACCTTTCCTTTTGACTTCGCCGTAGTCGGGTAAAAAAACAGCAGGCAGAAGTTTCATTGAACCATGGAAGTAGTACCTGCTGCTTCTACGGTAATACTTACTTCCATAAATAATTATAATTGTGTTTTCGTTGATAATAACACTTGAATATAATCACTTACCTGTGGGACCTTCGTGTTCGATCCTCTTCTTCAAGATGTCTAGGCATTGTATCAGCTGATCTCGGACCTCATCGGTGATGAGGAGTTCCTTTTGGACTTCGTTCCAATGCGGGATGTGCGAACTCACTCTACTCTGTGTAAACGATTATCCGCGTGATCTAAGTACGAAAAATAATCAAAGTAAAGCTGTGACCGAGTGGCGTCCAAGGACTGAAAAGAGAAGTGTTGGTCGTCCGGCGGCGGCGAGATGCGCAGGTGATATTGTTGCCATTGAGGGAATATCCTGGATGAGGCTGGCACAAGAACGTGGAGTTTGGCACAAGCAAAGAGAGGCCTATACCCAGCAGTGGGGGAAGTCGGGCTGTGAATGATGATCATCATGATAATCCCGTACCTACGAAACTTCAATACCTTCTCAACCAGAACTTATGGGGCTGCTGATTATTTTTTCACGATTACGATGTTGGTCGATGTTAGTGGTGTTGTTTTTTATTGTATATGGGTATTTTGCCTGAATTAAAACACAATTTTTATTTTTTTATTAAGATAATAGTTGAGTTTGATGGTCTTTAATCTCACCCATAAATATGACCACACCTTTCAGATGTACGCCCTAGAACACTGCAACCAGTGCCTACTTTCAAAGAATCGTTCAAGTTAAGAGTAGTTAACGGTTAGGTTACGTAAGGTTTTGTTGTTAAACAGGCCCCCCTTCGCGAAGCCTTCAACCAAGCATTCTGTACATCTAACTAAGTAACTCTATATTTTTGTAAACTAGACTTCGAGATTCCTTAATGGTAAAAAGAGAACGGCCGACCAACACAAGCAATTGTAGGTTTAATATCACTATTTGTACATTTATGTAGATACGTTCTTATCAAACTCGGTTCAAAGTACACCTTATAGATAGCACTCGGAGATAAAACTCGTGGGGTGGGACAAATTTTACGAAATCTGAAATAGGGATGATGTGAGTACTATACCAGGTGTCCTTTTCACTCGGACCTCTAGTTACTACAATCCATCCGACCATAATAAAACTACCAGTTACATCTGACTTCTACAGCATTATCGTTAATCTGGAGCAGTTTAAAACTCATAAATCTCTTAAAGCAAATATATTCCACAATAACAAAATTAAACCACAATATTTTGGCAAAATTACGCTTCTGATAACCACAAAATTGCGGTGTAAACAACTCTCTTTCATACGCCTAATCTTGTCCCAAGCATATCTTCACTCCATTACAAAAAGGTGATAAACACGACCAAATGCACCACAAGTAAATTATGTAGGATTTTTATGCGTAATACAGTGCGCCCAGTATATCTTAGTACGCGACGAAATAGGGAACTAGAGGAAAATGTATAGGATCTGACATTTTCTTGCTTTTCTCCAGTACACCGAGCGCCGCTCTGGAGTACCAAATTATAATGGGGACACACTAAATGTTTAATAAAACATTTTTTATCTGTGTTATATTTAAGAACGTTGTTTAGAATTGTTGACATGTTATTTAATATTTGTTTTATTTTTGTGCCATTGTTTGAAGATTTACTATAAAATACAGATTTGGCGATTCGTTGGTGACGTTCAAATGTTTTGTAAAATACTTTTTTGTAATGGAAAATCTAACACAACTTTACCATGAACCAGAATCAAACTCAGTACAATAAAATTTGTATTTTACACTCAGTAGTTATTTGTGTTAGATACTACGCTCACATTTATCAGGCAGTTAAAATCTATAGGTACTAGTATTATAAATTTGTGACGTTTGTAAGTTTGTACGTAGGCGGTAATCTTCGGAACTACTGATTCAATTCCGAAAATTCTGTCATTAACAGGAAACTACATTATCTCCAAGTGTCATAACATACGTGACAAGTAAGCGCATGCCCTGTACGCCAAACGACACAAATATATGAAAAAATGGTGGGTTAAATTGTGGCTTGGCGTGGACGGCAGGCGGGTGCGTTATGCTCTGGCGTTCAAAAAGTTAAAGAAAAAAGAACACAAATTGACACAATACAATGGTTATGGGTTGTCGAAGAAGTGGTTGCAAAGAGTCTTCTTCAATTTAGGCACGCTTGTATTAAAGGTCGACCTCAACCTCCAGGCAAGCCGCATTGTACACACAGCTCGCCCTAATCATGTCCGAGTTTTATTCAACCGATAGGAAATTCAAAAACAACACAAAAGAAAACAATTTTTTCCTCCATATCAAAGAATAAGATAGCGAATCGTCTTAAACGTACAGAATAGAATATAGCCGTAATAAAGTCGCTTCACACGGACGTGAGTGAATGCACGCGACCGCGCGTCCTTATCGCGTGCGAATAAAAACGCGCGCTGTGCCATTTTAATGTTTGCCCCTTCCTTCGGCCGTTCGGATGTAAAGTGCTGTAGGGATGTGGCTACTATCGATGTCGATAAACGAGAGTTTTCAGTGTTGCACTTAAAAGATACATTTGCATGTAACAAGGTCTCACAAAATTGAAAAGCAGTCGATTGGTTGGTCTCTCTTTTGTTCTGTTGTTTATTCATTACAGGAAATGATGTCGAAAAACCCGTAGTAGCCCAGTTCTGGACCAACTCAATTTACATTGCCATCAACACTCTATAGAAGAGGATTGGTCCCTTTCTTTTCTAACTAATGAATAGTATACGTTTGTCTTTATCCTGTCTTATAATGGGTGTAAGTTTGTAAAAATACCCTTGACGAAGTCGAAAGGCACCGTCTTGTTCGCCCCGTCATTGAGATCATTTGTTTTGGTCTGAACCATACCTAGTAACCTTCTAGTTACGGAGTTATTGGGGGTTAAAGTTCCAACTTTTTCACATTTTTTTTTAATATTTACAACTTTTTAACGATTTAGCTTTACTTTTAATGCCTTCATCACCCCCGTACTATTCAGTGCCTCCAACAGCACAATGTTTTAAGTGCGTTACATTGAGTACTCTAACTCATACCGTAAAACGTGATATTTCCTCCTAAAAAAAAGGCGTTTCCCTGAAATAATTTTTGCGTAAAGTTACTTAATTTGATGTCCAGAATGTGTGTTTGCCGGCTTCGTGACGGCTCGTGCTTTACAACTTGTATGTTAACCTGACCTCTCACGTATAGAATTCAGATTTGTCAAACCAGTGTGCAGGAAGGGTAACATCTACGATTACAAAGTATTTTTGTTTAATACGTTGGAAACAAACATAACATGTCCTGTACAGCAGCGGACGTCTTTCGGCTGAAATAATGATGATGATACATAACATAAGATCACGTCTGTAATCTCCAAAGGGTAAGGCCAGTTATGTTTAAATCTCATGTAATAAGGCTGGGCCTATTGCCATCAACCGAGCACAAATCCAGACTTCGTGGCTGCTACCGAAAAATTCCTTATTGTAAAACAAAAAAGAAACATAAAAAAGTAATTTCATGAGATACATTTATTAACAATACGTCTCGCCTCATCCCTATTCTGAAACATATATAAGCAATTTATGTTTGCGCAGATATGGTTTAATAAAAGCAACTCTATTGGCTTTACATATTTCATGATTTGCGTTGTGATCTGGGCTCTTTACAGATATTAAGTATTTTTATTTAACATTTGGGAAATGTGTACAGTTCAAATGTGTTAAGAGGGTCTAATTTTTCATAATAATATTCTGCTGGACGGGCCAGTCTAGCATAGATTCATTGCTATGCATCAGTAGCGAAGGGTCAATTTTTGTAAGAGGTAAGCCGGAGTTCACATCTTTAATGTGATTATATTATTTGTCTATAGAATACTGACTTTGATATTTTTCAAAGGGAAGCCGGTAGGAATCGAGTTGTATGCAACCTTCGCCACTGCTATGCATTCTGAATTGAATAATTAACGTTTAGGACAAAAAATTTACGATACCACTGGGTAAGACTGGGTGTCATACTTTCGGGTCACTGATTACATGCAACGACTGTCAAAGATTCAACAAATGCGACCGGGATTAACGGCTTAACATGCTTTCCGCGGCACGGAGGGAACTCGGTAAATAATGGATTCATGTCATACATCCACGGACCGAGTTTGGCAAGGGCTGCTTAACCCTGAAGATCGACCCGCGAGGCTGTTGTTATTTAGTCACGACCTCTTCACCGGTAACATAATCAAATATTCATTCAAATCAGAACTTGGGTATAAATTTAATTTATCGCCACTGAAAGTGAGTCATCCAAATTACTTCGTCATTAGTTACGTCGGCTGTCACTCAAGAATATAATTACCCGACTACGGCGAAGCCAAAAGGAAGGGTTATGATTTTAGCAATCTATGTATGTATGTTTGTTTGTTTGTATTTACGTATGTTCCTCCGTAGCGCCTAAACTATTCATCCGATATTGATGAATAAGGTGTCAATCGATTCGTTATTTTGGCCCGGGTAACATAGTTACATTTTAACCGACTTCAACAATAGGAGGGGTCAATTTTACCTTGTAAACCCAGAATTTAATTAGAGCGTGATTTTTCAGTAGTCGGGTAAATTGTATACAACACAAATTCTTGTTTTTGACTCATTTTTAGCGACACACATTCCGCTGTTTACATTCATCCCTAAAAGCATTGTTCTTGTTCGCTTACTAAGCATAATATCTTTCGTCAGTACAAGACGTCGTGAGCTTACGTTGTTGAGTAAATAAACACTGTATAGTGCAAGCATTAGCTGCTGTCTCGCATCTGAATACAATTAATGTCGGCTGTATTGTCAACGTGAAGGCATAACTTGAAGCGAATGATTGCTTTGTGTTTAGATTTGACTTGAAAATACAAATGGAGGGTTATGGATTGATGAGTACTTATGTTTGTTTATTGTAAGAAAGTTAAACAGAGTTTTGCCGCTACAATAACGATGCGCAACTTAATTTAAAGACAACATTGACAATAAGTATAATATGACAGACGATGATGCGGTTTCCTCGCAAAGGTTGACCATAGACACCAATAGAGGTGTGTTGAGAAATGGAAGCAAAGGAGGCCTTTGCCCTGTTAAAGACGTAAATATGGAAGTGATCGTAATCCATTGTAACCTAAGTAGTCTGCACTTCTGGGTATTTTTCCTGTTGTCAGCGGTGCGGACGAAGTTTTTGACCCTTTATAATTCTTTTAACATTTTGAGACTTGTACATAATTATTTTTATTATAAATCTGTCTGTTAAGTCTATTTCTAGTTCGTAAACAATATAGAGTAGTCTACATATTTATAAAATTTTATCACTAGACCTGCCCCTGCTTCGAATTGGTGTAACATTTTTTTAGTTATTTTTATTAAAAAAATCCATCCAAATTTCCACATAAAAAAATTCAAACATTTTGTTTAATCCTAACCTTGTCCTGACAATTACAACAAATTACAACCAGGCATTCTGTACATAAAATTAAGTAATTGTACGCAAAAATTATTGCTGGAAAATGACTTTTTTTTTGGAGTGAAAAAGAAAAATCACGTTTTACGGTAGGACTCAAAGTAACGCACTCAAAACATTGTGCTGATGGATGTATTGAATAGAACGTGGTATTTAAAGTAAAGTAATAACACTAAAAACTTGTATTAAAAAAAAAGAAAACTTCTGAAATAGTTGGAACTTTGACCCCCAAATATCTTCGTAACTAGAAGTTCCCAGGTATGGTAAAAAACAACAAAAATAAACGCAACTACGGGGAGAACAAGTGCCTTTCGGCTTCGTTATACGTACTTTTGTACCAATTATAAGCAAAACAAAATCCGTCGAATCGATAGAGTAGTTCTCAAATAATGATCCTACCTATATGCAGCAATTAATTTTATTTATATAGATACATAGATTTAATAATGTACTAAGATAGAGGGCACCGAAAAATGCATTAACGAAATCAAGCAACGAACGATAAGCCAACAATACAACGACCAGCGATAAAAACTTTAACAATTAATTTGCACATTATGATTAATTTTTGTATTCGCTTCCACCGTTACGAGAACTTTGGTTATAACAAAAGATATAAACAATACAGGCAATTAATTGAGCCGTTAAAAAAACTTGGGCAAGTATTGAATGGGGGTATTGTATCCAAGTTATTGAAAGCTACTTTTTGTAAGGAGCGACAAGGGAAAGCACTTGGTTCTCGCCTGTTGTTCGCTGGATATCGATTGAGTTATGAATGTACAATGTAAAATTCATAATGACGGTAGCGAGCGTGGTTTCTTCCTCGCTTCGGGATACTATAGTATCCAATGAGTTTGTTTCTAATCTGGCTGTAAAGATAAAAAGTATTGTGCTTTTTGTGAAGAATATTCCTTTGAATTGTCTTCATGATCGAGACAAGAATCTTTAAACAGTTTGTTTGTTAATGTTATTGATGCAGAATTAGAAACAATAAATTATGGAATTGATTTAGAGTTTCAAAAGACTAGAGGTGAAAATACTTTCAGTCTATTTCTTAGTAAGTTTAGAGGTCACAAAATCGAGAGTTTCTTAAAAGACGTTGAAGTTATAAATGGTTATTGTAAGTAAAAGAGAAAGCTTTATCACAAGTTCACAGTTCTCGTAATTTTCTACTTTCGCATTTACAATCGCGTTTGTCGCCGTTACCAACTGACTCGATAAGATTCGGCTCCCCATTCATGGTACGACTAACATTTATTCTGATAAGTCGCGTTAAGATTTAGTACTTAAAAATGATTTTGTTTTTTTTATTGAATGAGTCAACCGGTAGACTATAGGTTTTCTGATTTTTATTGCTTTACTCCATGCGCTATTCGTAACGTTTATCTAGAGAAATCTCGGCACAACCTTTTTTTTTGTCATAACTGTACATATATTATGAACGATGAAACCGTATCAGAATATTTTCGTTATATTTCAAAGTAAATAATACAAGTTGTAATTTTATTTTCAGTTTTAAAAAAATGGTATTTCTATTTTTAAGACAAAAATCGCATACTTCACGTGTCGTGTGTTACGGTCTTTACAACAAAAGTCTTAAAAACGAGTTTCCCTCATCGAATCGTTCTGTGAGCGGTTGATGTATATTTATTACCCTGACTAACGGTTGGACAACCTTAGATAAAAGCAACCGACATTAGCAACCGAAATTTATTTTCACACCAACATTATTATGGAAAGTATACTTTATGATAAAGAGTGGTGAGTTTACATTGACACTTGTTGTAGGAAACAGCAGATTTTTTTTAACAACCGATTAAAAATTTCTGTGTAGGGCTCAGAATGGTGCACTGAATACTTGGTAATAGTTTTCGCGTCGGTGTTCCTTCCACCCCGTATATCATTTCATCAAGACTCAAAAAAAAACTCAATGCATTTATATCAATTAGACCATTAGTCTAGAACTTTTTCCAGCAGTGAGAAACTTAGCTGACTTACATTATTCATATACCTACTAAACCAAAGAAATGTCAAGTTTTAGATTAAAGTAACAAAATCAAACGATGCTCCAGAGGATACCATGAATGTAATCTTGTGTACACGTTACTATTAATGTCAATAGAATGGACAGTCACGTAAGCAAAGCAACGAGCACAGCTGTTAGTAAGTATATAACAGAATTGCTCATTTGTCAAAAAGACTACCTGCATCAGATAAAACTGCTCAAGATTATAAAATATGTGACATTTTCTAGAACAATGACATTTTGGCTTTAAAACAAAATAATATTTTGAACAACACAACATATTATAATAAATAACGTTAATATGTCCCAGGACGTTTTCGCCGGAACTTCGGTACAAATATTCTTATTACGACGTAACGTATGCAAAATAGAATGTGGTTGCCTTAGATTTTTTTCATATTATACCGCGAAGGAACTCCTTAAGGAGGCTGTACAATAAATTTTGTAAAAGGGTTTCATAAGGGGTCCTATTGGTTAGCAAAGGCCGCTTGTTGCCAGCTATTGATAAATTACCGAAAAAATTGGTAGCTCGCCATTATATTTTTTTCGGTGGCGCCTTGGGGTCATGTTGAAGTTTGATGGAATTTTCATGAGCGTAATTTTGACGATTTTTTAAGGAACGGTCTTTCTAGCGAATCATGGTTAAATTATGGAGCATTTAGGAATTGGAAATTTAGGCTTATGGTATAAAATTATTCGCACCAATCATTTTTACATCTTCATTCACAGCCCGACTTCCCACACTGCTGGGTATAGACTTCTCTTTGCGTGTGTCAAGCTCCACGTTCTTGTGCCAGCCTCATCCAGGATATTCCCGCAATGGCGACAATGTCGTCTGACCATCTGGCCGCCGACAGTGTTGCCATTTTTTACATACACGCGACAAATTCCCCATTTAGGCTGTAAAAAACAATAATCCCCGATTCACTCGTACACAGTGCTTTATAGGTTAATTTAGGCAAAAATCCAATTCCACTGGCAACCCCACGGAGGGATAAATATTAAATACAGTTTAAACGAGGACTCCGAACGGTCACCACCATTGAAGGGATATTCGTAGCTCGTAAAGTGTGCTTTGGGACGAAATATAAGTACGTATATCGTTCGCGCGCCCTTTTTTGCTTTTGTATGGGAGAAACGAGTCACGTTTTTGAAAAGAAATGGACACTCGTCCCTTTCATGGTGGTTTGTGAGTAGCTATGTACGTTTATAGGATGGCATTATGATCTTTTTGTGTGTAGATACTGTGATGGGCATCCTTGCCTTGCTACCGGAAAAGTACTTATTGGCATAACTGCTAATAAAAATCATTTATTATCAAGAAAACGTGCTTACTTTAATTTTATTATATAAAAATTACTTCATTGTCACTGGTCGTATACACTGATCTCTGCAACAAACCAAACGATTTCAATGAAATTTTGCAAGGTAAGATAGTCTAGTTTTGGATCCAATCGGCGGCGCTGTGCTACGCAGGCGCGGGTCGCTAGTAAAACGCTATCAACTATTATAGGTTCCTTTTTCAGACTGTTGTTGTATTCATACAGTGGCCCGAAAGTCTGACAACCAGTCTTACCAAATGGTATCATATTACTCAGTACTAACAGGGTTGTGGAGGTCAGATACGCAGTCACTCCATGTAAAACACTGGTATTCAGCTGCATCTGGTTAGATTGGAAGCCGACCTCAACATTGGGAAAAAGCTAGGCAGATGGATGATGTTGTATAACCAGTTCCAGGTATTCAGCCCCGCTGGGCCCTAAGGTACTTAATCTTATTAACGAGTTAATCTAGCGCGGTTTCTAAGAAGACGTCAAGAATAACTCCTGCTCCCACATTAAAGCAACTACGTTCAAAGGGTCACGAGGCCATAATTATGAATTCCCGACTAAAATTCCCGGGATTTACAAATTCCCGCGCTCTGTATTGTTTGCCTTGGACGGGACTGCGGGTACCCTTGTCAGGGTATGTCGAGACGGTCGTAGGTAAGACTAGGGGTACTTCACAATAGTTTGATGAACAGTTATTGTGTTAATTTGGAGTGGACGGAAATGTTAGAAACTGCGGCATTGTTTTTGGAGCTTTGACAAAATGATGTAATTTCTTGAAAATTGTAACAAACGATCAAGCTATACTATAGTGCACCTTTGTCTGTTGTCAACAAACGTGTTTTTATTGATTTTTAGGGTTCTGTACCCGAAAGGTAACCCCTACGGGACCCTATTATTAAGCCTCCGCTCTCCGCCCGTCTGTCCGCCTGACCGTCAGTCCGTCTGTCTGTCAGATTCAGATTCAGGTTCATTTTTAAGTTGGTTATAAATAAATAAAATAAAATAAAATTTTATTTGCTTGAAATATGGTATTTTACAACACACACGGGTACACAATAGTTCAACATATTCCGCCTACTGAATTCGGCATGCAAATTTTGTGTCAAAATAATAAATGCCCAATGTCAAAAAACAACAAAAAAAGTACTAAATCAAGAATTCTCTACATAAAATATCAAATTAGAAGTCAGCGGGCTCTATCTCATGATCCGTATTAGGTAGACAGTTGAAATTTTTACAGAATGTATTTCAATTGCCGCTGTTATACAACAAATAATAAAAATTAAAGACGGCTCTCCCTCGGCGAGCCGCCCACTACCTGAACGCGCCCCAAAAGGTGATAGCCATAAGGCTAATCCGCGGGTACCGCACGATCTCCGGTGAGGCGGCTAGCCTCCTTGCCGGATTGCCGCCATGGGATCTGGAGGCGATAGTCCTCGCGCGCCTGCACGAATGGCGCGCGGAGGCACTAAGTCGGTTGGAAACTCCGCTGCCGCGGCAAATTCAGCGGACAGACCTCCGGCGTGATCTCATGGCGACATGGAGAGAGCGACTGTCGCAACCCCGTGCAGGGCACGCCACCATAGTGGCGATAAGTGGGGAACACTAGCCACTCCTCAAAGAGGGGTCTTTGAGGAGTGGCTAGAGAGGCGCCACGGCGCCCTCACCTACCGCCTGACGCAGGTCCTCACCGGACACGGTTGTTTCGGGAGGTTCCTGCACCGGATCGGGCGGGAGGAAACGCCCGGGTGTTTCCATTGTGAGGATCGTCCGGAGGACACGGTGGAACATACCGTGGAGGTCTGCCCCGCTTGGGCGGTGCACCGTCGTGTCCTCGTTGCGGCGATCGGCGGCGGCGATCTCTCGCGTCCGGCCCTGGTTCAAGCCATGGTCCGGAGCGAGAGGGAATGGGAAGCCGTCACCTCCTTCTGCGAAGCAATCATGCTAGTGAAGGAGGTGGCGGGACGTGAGAGGGAAAGAACCTCACGTCCCAGCCGCCGCGGGAGACGCCCTGGGCGTCTGGGGTCACGTGGTGGCTCCCGGCCACCGTAGGCGCGGGCCTGTGGACGGCGAGCTATGGGCTAGCTCGCCGTCCGGCCGTCTTCTGACGACAGGCCGTGTCGATGGCGCGTTCGTGTTCCACGCGCGCCTCAAAGAGATGTTAGCAACGATGTAGGGGTCTGCAAGGACCGATGCCTGCCAGGGCTGCGGGACTGTTCGAAAGAGATACCGTGGCCCTGGAACACAAAGGGCAAAGAAGGAACATGGATGGGTTTTAGTCAGTACAAGTCTGACACTCCCTTCCGCTCCGCCCAGAGTGGGGGGGGTCATTTGATGATTTCCCATCCGAAAAAAAAAAAAAAAAAAAGACGGCTCTCCCTACTACGATGCGCGATGGTACGGAATCCTTCACTTCTTTTTCCCGCGAGTCTGACTTGCACTTGGCCAGTTTTTATTATCTGCCTTTATCATAGTTAGAAACTTCAAAAAGTTGTCTGCACTTCTGGTTACCAATTTAGGGCCAGTCTTCTTAAAAGAAATATATAAAAATACATAGAAATCTCCGCAAAACTTTAGTAGGTATCGGGTAAGAGCTAAAAGTAACACCGTCACAAAAACAAAGCATTAAAATTAATTTTATTTATGCAAAGTTTCACGAAAAGGTTCAGTCAAGAGGTTTGAAGGCAGGGTTTAAAACGCGGGATTAACGCCCCGGGATGTGCGGGAATCGTGCTGGATTCCCTAATTTATACATTTTTGCGTTCATCCTAAGATAGCTTTATGATAATGGTTGTGATAATGCTTAAAGCTTAGAATCTTAAGTGTCCGTTCGACGCCTGGATATTGACCTGTTATTATTATTCTAGTCTCGGTAAGTTCTAAAAATACCAATCGTTTTTGGCTATTAAACGATCATTTTTTCTTTTTGCTTTTAAATACCGTTCTTTCATGAAAAGTTCGTTAAATTGCCTCGTTGTTGCAGAGGCGTCAAGAGCGACTACTGATTTGTTGTCCCGTTATAGTAGGATAGAAATGCTATCTTGATACTTTTTACTTCAACCTCAAAAATAAGCATCTCAAAAAAAAACATTTTTACCATTCGCCAATAGATTTCCCTCTGATCATCATCATCAGCCTAGCCTTTTACTACTATGTTATATGCAGGATTTGTTGGGTTGGCTTCCAGTCTAACTAGATTCACCTGAATACAAGTATTTTACATGGAGCGACTGCCTATCGCACCTCCACAACCCAGTTAGTAGGTAATACTATATCCTTTAGTATGTCTGGTTGTCAGACTTTCACACGTCCTGTAAAGAATGTCAAATATCTACAAATGACAGCTGGAATCAACAGCTTAAGGGGGAAGCGCCAGAGTAGCCCGCGAAATTCAAATTATCTTAGGTGTTTTTGCAATTTTCAGGTCAATTTCAGGCTGTACGTGAAATTAAATATAATTCGCGACTGTAATGTTGCTTGAGAATTATAATAATTAAAATCATCAATAAATGGGATTATATGAACTTAGAGGGTTGTAATGCTGATTTTATTGATTATAACTCTGTAAAGCCATATATGTTACGGTCGCGAATCATAATTATGATCAACATACAACCTGACACTGACCAGGAAACTGTAAAAAACGTAAATGAATTTGAATTTCGCAGACTACTCTGGCGCTTCCACCTTAACGTGTTTATCGAGGCAAGTAAGGTTTAAGGTATATAATGAATCGTTTTTATAAAAAAAAAAAAAAATAATAAAAAAAAAAAAATATAAAAAAAAAAAAATGATCATCCATCCACGGATCGATCTCGGCAAGCGTTGCTTAACCTTGAAGAGTGTCCCGTGCGGCTGTTAGTATTAAGCCACGAGCCCCTCTAATAAATTTTGCACTTGTGGCGCAAAATGAAGTGTTTGGGGACCATAGCAGAAAAACAACACGGTGAATCCAATACTGAAACACAATAAAAGTCACAAGCGACTAATATAAAGATTTACGATGTGTCAAGTGCCAGGATAAGTTTAATTCTCGTAGTGCAGTCTACCATTTAACTTGCCCCTAACTTGATGGTCTAGTAATTCTGTATGCTATTGAGTAAGCGTTCGATATTGTAATCAGAAATGTGTAAAGAATTAAAGAAAGAAAACCTGTTTATTCCGCATAGTTACGTACAATAACAATAAGAAGCCAAACATTTATCAAAATGTATCGAGTGACGCGGACGCGTTTTTAAAAAACTTAAAAATTGTACTAACCACCAACATCCGTGGCGAGGTCATGAAATGTAAGAGCGAGACGACACTATATCTTCTTGCCGCATGTCAGTAAATCCTATACTAAACATGCATCGTCTTACTCGCACATTTTATGCCCGCGACTGCGAGTCTCGGCGTTTTGGTGAGCTTACAGTTGCGATTCCTTTGAGTTGAGAACAGTTTTGTCGATATTATGCCGTAGAGGTAAGTATTTTTGGAATGAAAATTACTATTACTTTGTGTAATATTTGCCCAAATGCCTATATGTGCGTTCGTGGAAGGATAAATAAATGCTTGATTGGCTTTATTCCGTTTCATTTTGGTAGCCAACAAAAAATAATTACTCTAAAAGGCTTTCAAAAACACTGCTGCACCATTTGTTAGTGTCATCAAAATATGTTGGTAATAACAACTTCGTCGAAATAGACGAAAAGCTATGAAAACCTTTTTTATAATGTATTGAAATAGCAGCTGTAAAATTTTGACATTTGACAGTTGATTTTCAATATTTAACTGCGACAGAGATTTTATTGAAATTTTTATTTTCTTTGAACTGGAACAGTTCGAGTTCAAACAAAATAAAAATTTCATTTAATTGTAGATTGTAAGAGTCCGAAATAACCCCCTCGCGAGACGAAATGGTATCCACGAGGATTTCTCTTTACAAAAAGTAACCTTTTTCAAAATATTGACCAAGAATGTTTTAATTGAAGCCTTTCAATTGGCTTCAGAACTTGCTGTTAAGAAATATGCTTATGAGAACTAAACTATTTTTCTTGACAATTCGATCTAAAATTTTATCCATACTGTCGAAATAGAAATTACAGTGACGGGTTCGCCGTTGTATGAAGACCGCAGACAAAACCACACGAGGTTTGACAAAATTTTTCAACTCCAAAATCCGACGGCACGGTTGGCGCAGTGGCTGAGCGATCAGCTGCTGCGCTGCGTGTCGCGGGTTCGATCCCCGCACGGAACAAATATTTGTATGATCTACAGGTAGTTGTTCCGGGTCTGGCTGTTTGTGTATGTGAGTTTAAATGTTTGTAAACGCACCCACGATACAGGAGAAATTCTAGACTAGTGTGGGCAAAGTTTTTATAAAAAAAAAAAAAAAAAAACACTAAACCATTCGACATTGTCTCAAAGACAAGAATAGGGTCCGCGGCTAACGAATTCAAGCCACGTGGCAATATAGTTAATTGAAACGAGTGAAGTCGGGTGAGCAACAAGTGCGTAAATTAAACCTTACTATAAATGCTTATCTTCTTCGTCTTGGATCCATACTCCAAGAGGATTTACTTTTATCGTAATGTCTGTTGTTTATAGCGTGAACAGGAGTCATGCCTGCAGACATAAGATGTGGCGATGCTTGAGGGAAGAATATTCAGCAGTGAACGTCTTTTGGCTTATTAATGTTGATACGGAGTAAAAAAGGTTCTCGAAGATGCCTTTGAAGTTTGGTCTAGGTTCCTCCTAATTCTTCTTTTTTATACTCGGTCCCTCAGTGCTGAGGATAGTGAACCATCTTATTAAAGATGTCTTATCCTCGCTTGAAGCAAAATATATCAGACTTAAGCCGTTTGCATGTGGTTCGTTGTTGATTTTGAAGACAACTGTCTTAATTTTTATCAAAATCGGCCCTGAGACCGATTTGAGTAATTTCGCTATTTCTATTTTAGTTTCGGATTTAACCATCCACGCACACTTGGAAAATGTATCCTGTATCATTCGTTTTAGTAGGTATAGTATAAAAATGTAAAGGATAGCAAGTTTTTAAACAAACAGTCCAATTTCAATATTGACGACAACCGGATCTCCTAAAACTATTCCCCTATCACTTAATACGTCCAATTTGCGTATATATAACCGTGCCGGAATTATGCTGTCCCTAAATTTAGTACTTAATTGATTAACAAAGTTACAGAAGCTCGCTTTAGGGGGACTCCTTTCTGAGTTTAGGTACGGATACTGGTAACTAGTTTATCCTGCAGTTATGTATCGGCGGCTCTTTTCACTAAGTTCGTTTGGGACCGTGTGAAGTACTTCGCTATGCCATAGAAACTAGGGAATCTGATTCCTAAATTCCTATTCGATATAGATTGTATGTATAACATACATATCACGTCTTTATCCCATGGGCTTAGGCCGACACCACATAACACCACCTGCTACGATCAACGATTGTGCTTATGATGTTCACATCTCTCTCAGGTCCAGTTGAAAACCAGCGTCGGGCACTAGCTGCTCGGCAGTTTATATTTTCTTTCATTCATTTTAAGAATTACTTGACCTTTCTATGACTTTGTAATAATTTTACCCAAAATAATAAATGAAGAAGTAGGATAATTGTTGGCAGTCCGATAGCCAGATGGGTCATTGAAATAATCTTGTGTATGGCCAGGTTCAGACTCGCGCAGACCAGGGATGCATGGTACAAAAGGGAGGAAGTCGGAACAAGGCAAAATGGTGATGATGAATAAATAATTCTGTAAAAATGCGAATACATGATTTTTATTTCTTTCTTAAAAAAAATTAGTTTCTCATTTCAACGTTTAGAGTAGTCACAGAAAATAAAAAATTAAAAGTGGGTGTACTGTTGGGTAGTCTCTGTCTAACTCTTTGGGGATAACAGGCGTGATGTTGTGTTATGCACAGTTTTCACTTCTAATAAACTAGCATTCTGACGTCACCGCACAGTGTTCTATTACCCGCAGCTGAAAGCGGAGCTGAATCGCTGAAAATTTAATAAGTTTCGCGTCTGATTACAAGGTTGAATATTTTAACGCGAACAAAACATTGGTAATTGAAAGGATTAGTTCATAAATATATGATAAGGCACCAAAAGCATTAATTTTGTAGTTTTGTAAAAAACATTTTGCCAGCAAAATAATAAATTACTAACGCAATAAGATAAATGAGGATGACTTGGCTTACGAATTTGTCGAAATTATGGATTCTGGGCTCTGCCCACCAAAGCCGCTAAAACGGCGGTGGCATGTCAGTGATTTACGTACGTGCTCCTAGTTGAAAGCTCAAGATGTAGTGTAAAAAAAGTTGCACGCCTCTTGCCGACACAAATGTCGACAACGTTTTTCGACTTGCAACGATTTAAAGCCGCCAACTAGCCGGCTGACAACAAAGTCGCCGACGCGCGTCGGGGGTTCGGTGGCCTTTTTTTTTATTTTTTTTTTTTTCGGATGGGAAATCATCAAATGACCCCCCCCACTCTGGGCGGAGCGGAAGGGAGTGTCAGACTTGTACTGACTAAAACCCATCCATGTTCCTTCTTTGCCCTTTGTGTTCCAGGGCCACGGTATCTCTTTCGAACAGTCCCGCAGCCCTGGCAGGCATCGGTCCTTGCAGACCCCTACATCGTTGCTGACATCTCTTTGAGGCGCGCGTGGAACACGAACGCGCCATCGACACGGCCTGTCGTCAGAAGACGGCCGGACGGCGAGCTAGGGGTTCGGTGGCCTTTATGTAGACTTGTATGTGATTATACGCCGTTAGTTATGGCGGCTAAAGTTCTTTAAGACAAAAGCTTCGACCATCACCTCTACAGTACAGAGACTTCCGCTAGTCATTTGACTCAAAGGCAAAAAGCGGTGAATTGGAACACAGCTCATGTTTGTAGGAGCTTCCTCACTTTCTTTCTCTACAGCTATACTCCTAGCTCCGTCCAACTAAAAAATCGTGGTTAACTGAGACTGTGCTGTGGATGTCGTCAGCGGCATGGAGATTTTTCTTGAATCTTTGTAGATGGAGAACGGTAATAGCACGGCTTTGAAGGAATGTGATGTGACGCAGTTATTAACTTTAGATATCTGCTGGCATCTAAATAATTGATAATTCATCCATATAATTCCTAAATGTAAACCAGCACAATATGACTGGCATTATTTCCCACAATTGTGCCTAATCCCAACATTCCTTATGGAGTAGTCTCCGAGGAAATTACTTCAGACTGACAGACACGAACGTATTACGTAAATTCGGTTATTTTAATTTTTGTAACGGACAGTAAAATATTCAATTCAATATTTCATAAAATTCTTTTCCGTCTGTATTCATGAATTTTCTCTTAAAGACTGAGTTTAGCGCAGTAGCATGTTTTACTTACAATTTTACAGAATTTCACCAACAAAACAGTATCTCAACTTGCACGATAGTTGTTACTGCATGTTGATATGTAGTTTGCTAGGGATAAAAATTTACGGTTAGCATGTGAGTACAAATACTATGGCTATTTGAGTCTTCTTAAATCCGGGTGCGGACATTAAGAAGGAACACGCGGGTTCAAAAAGCTTAAGATTGCTTCTACAAAAAAAAAATCGGTTGTCTGTAAAGTCGGATTACTGACGATAGTTGAACGTGACAATGTCATAAGAAAATACTGATGGAATGGTTGCATTTTTTAAAAGAAAATTTTAATTTTATTTGTTTGATAGATATTTTGTATGGATATAGAGAAGGAGGTAAATGGAAATCACAATTGAATTGATCAAGTTACATTTATTTGTACGCATAAATACAATTATGTCAATTTTTTTTTTTTTTTACGATGTACCTAGTTTTTACAAGTATGAATGTGCGTTGAGCAATTGTTTTATGGAACGCCTCAGAGCGAGGTAACGCCCATTTTTACGTGCGTGCAGCCGGCTCCATCGAATTATAAGACGTTGTCACGTCAAAAACTTTTACCAATTAATAAAATTGTCCCAATAAGAGGCTCGCCTAAGCAACACATTCTTTAGTACAATCACCCGAAATACTTATCCCCCTAAAAATCAATGTTTATGAAAACTACGTAAGAATTCTCTTTTAAACACAAAAGAACAGTGTTGCCAGCTGTAAAACGATTAAGGTACAGCTTGGCTTTGTTTACTTTCTCTTCATTAGACAGCAAATCCAATTTGCTTTGCCCCTCAATTGTTATTTTTAATTAATGGCAATTATGCCCGTGCGGTTTTCTTCAGGTGTTCAAGAAATTCTTAGTGGGATGGGAGAATGGTGCTGTTACTTGTATTGTACAATATTTGCTATTGTTAATATAAAAAAATGTATTTCTGAATTATATTACCTCTAGCTTATGTCCGCGGCTTTACCCTCGTGGAGTTCGGTAATTGTCCCGCAGGATCGTACTATCGGAATAAAAAGTATACTATGTATTAGTTAAGTTTATAAACTATCTGTGTGCCAAATTTCATCCAAAACTGATTAGTATTTTTTGCGTGTCAGAGTACCAAACATCCACACATCCTCACAAACTTTCGCATTTATAATATTAAGTATGATGTTGGCAATGTACGAGTGAAAGTGACGCAAATTGAATAAATACTTTTTGTAAAGGTGCCATTAACATTAAAGCGCAGGACACACCGCCAGCTGGCGGGCGGGCGAGCGACGCGAACGACGCCCTTTTCATACTTTGTTCGTATATTTCGATAGTTCGCGGTGTGAACCAAGGTATGAAAAGAGGTGAAACGACGCGTCGTTCGCGTCGCTCGTCCGCCCGCCAGCTGGCGGTGTGGCCTGCGCTTAAATGAATGTGATAGCAAATAGTGCAGGTTGACCAGTTTGAATTAAAAAAAAAAACTAGTGTAACATGATTTTAAACCAGACCATCAATTCTAAAAAAACTACAATCTTTGCAGCACAAAGAATTCTGTAGAGAATACTGCAGATGAACTGACATAATCGTTGAAACCCCCAATTCGATTAAAAAGTAACAAAAAAATTAAATAATGATGTATTGTAATTACATGCATCTATTTCTTTACACTAAAATACCTAATTCACGAAGGAAGCGAAAAGGCCTGAGACTTTTAAAGCGGCTGCGAGATTGGGGGGAAACCATAAATATGGTGCCTTCAGTTTTGTCGTATCGTAATTAATCTTGTTTGAGAAATGAGCCCGAAGATGCAGGCCGATACTTTGATAAATAGATTTTTGCTTCTTACCAACTCGTTCGTACAGTTTGACGATGTCCAGGATTTGATTTTCTGGAAGCGACTGTGATTCTAGAGACTATATATTATTTATACTATATCTTACTGATTCATCATTTCATGAATGAGCAAATGAAAGAATAAAAAAAACTAGCCAGTAGTATTAAAATTAGACTTGAAAGAAAAGAAAAAAAAGAAAGAAAACATATTTATTTGGCACATGCCACAAGTGCACACAACAAACAAAAAAAAATTAAAATTTACAAAAAAAAAAAAGTTACAACGGTAAAAAAGGTTAAGATAGAGTTCTCAGTAGGAATCTTTTTATAAAATGATTTAATTTCACCTGTTTCTGATTGTCCCTAAGACAGACGACTGCAGATGAAGAGTAACGAAAAAAATACCCAGTACTAACTGGGATGTGGAGGTCAGACAGGCAGTCGCTCCATGTAAAATACTGGTATTCAGCAGCATCCGGTTAGATTGAAAGCTGACCCCAACATAGTTGGGAAAAAGTCTAGCTTAAGCTAGAAGATGATGAGAGGCAAAAAAAAATTTGCGGCGAGAAATATTTCTACATCTTTGTATTTTCCAGCTTTGCCCCTAAGTATGCGGGTCGCGGAGGAAAAAAGCGCCGAGGCCAATTTCTGTGAATGATTACAGATATTTGGGGCCACACTATAAGTGCGAGGAAATATCGGTGCTTTGGTTCCTATCGACAGCGTATGAATGTCGGCTTTTATTTCGTCACCTTGGACCGCGATTTATTATAAGTGAGCTTTGATTTGAGTTATTTCGGTAGTGATGTTTGAAGTCGAATTTTTTAGTGTTTTTTTAATATTTGTGTCCTTGTCCTCTATATTAGTGTTTTATTACATGTAGAGCTTCTTGAAAAGTAGGAACTTACCACCTTGCTACTGTAAGTTGTGTGGCCCTAGTTTCCGTGAAATTTAAAAAATAAATGCACTATGACGGTTTTTTAAATAAAAAAGAGAAAAAACGATTTGGAAGCGCAAAAACAGAGTGTTTATGCAATTTTCGATCAGGCAAAACCTTGAAAAATTATGAACAAATTTTTAATAAAGACTATTATTATGTTGAAAATTGTAAGGAAAGCAACGATTTATAAGCTTGGCTAGCCACTATTCAATGGAAGATAATTAAATACAGAGATAAATATAAAAACGAACATACGGATTCACGTTTGTTATAAATTAAACAAACATAAATGAGGCAAAAAAAAATTCAAACAATCCACAAACAAGCCATAATAGATATAGTTTACCAAAAACGGTTTTGATAGTTTTATTTCATCAACAGCCAGCTAAGCCAGTTCGTTTACCAGTTAGGCCAAAAAATGAAAACTATGCCTGATTCGTTTAACTAAACAATTTGTTGGCAACACTAAAACAATATAGGAAATTCAATTCAAACAATCATGTCATACAAATATGTGCAATATTCATGGACGGTTGTCCACTGAGCGTCGCTTTGTGTTCCCTACCCGGTCGTCAATGGACCTCATTTCAATGCACCGAATAGATTTGATTTACGTGTGTCAATAGCCGTTGTGTTGGACACGGTCCTAAGGGGAAGGGGTCTGCCTAGTCGTGGGGACATGATTCCGGGATGTGTGTACTGGCATAATGTGCTGGTGGAGTGATTTAGGATAGAATTTCGAATGATCTATCCTTGGTGCTGTGGTTTTTGGCATCGAGTGACCTGGGGCCCAGTCTGCTAATGAAATTGTGCCAGAATGGCCGATCATTGACGCTTTTATTGTAGATTTTGTTAGTTCTTCGTCGTGGTTATCCAATGCTGTGCCATTGACAAGTCCTTGGTCTGGCATAAACATCCTTTTTTGATATTCTCATATTATTTTGATAATTCTTTTGACCTGGCTGTATTACAACCTTCTTATTTACTTACTTCATGAAAAAAAAAAGAATATGAATTTTTGATGAAGTCTACGAATATTAGGCAGAGTGGTAATGGCGTTCATCTTAATATAGTAGTCATATTGGCCATTCGTTGAAAATAGCAGACTTGGCCCCCTGCCATACCTTGCTCGAAGACGTTATCTGTGCTGGGTAATGTCCAGCAATTTTTTTTCAAAGCTTCAGACTGTTTCTGTTGACTTAAAGAGGTGACGTGGTCACGTTTTCTGGGTTTCATAGCCAAAGGGTGCCAAAAGAACGAAAGAGGTACCCATGAGATCGATGCGGATTTTTCACAATTTCATTATAATGATATCTATAACGTTCATGTCAATTTTAAGCTTCTTGAGAATTAATGCAAGGGTCAATGTCTATTTTGACCGGGCTCTATCTATGTGTCCGTACATCTACATGTTTCGAAGAAAACTGTAGCTTACTCCCATAAGGAAATATATTCAAAGTAAAACTAATCTTGTGGCAATTAAATAATTTTTCTTATACCCAGTGTACGAAAACCTTATAACCAATATTGGCTAAAGATTTAAAGATTAAAGGAATATTAATGATCTTAGCTCCAAAGTTCGTATTGTGCAAAACTAGGGCAACCGACTTGTGTCAGACAATCTAACTCATTTGTTAACAACGACGGCAACTAGGCCCTTATTGATAACATCTTGATCTGTATTAGATATCGTAAATTAGATCAATGTTTTCGACATAGCCGTACTCACAACTGGTACGCGTGTATGACTGACCTTTGTCCTATTTTTCTCTGCGAAATGTTTAAATAAATAAATACATATATAAACAGGATGGCAACCAATCGTTTATCGTTTAAAATTAAAGTTCGCGAGTACATTAAGAAAAAGCTGGCAGTTTCGTCACAACGTTAATGTTTTCTTCATTGTTTGTCTTTTTGTTTTAGTATATCCGTGTAATTTTCTATTTACATATATTTATATTGATATGTATTTATAGTATTTTGGTATATGGTTATAGTATTTTATATATCCTTGTAGTTTATCTTTGTAATAAATTATTTATTTGCAGATTTATACATCTACCACTGTTTGTCTCTGCATCACCCAAAGGTTGACTGGTAGAAAATGCCTATGGCATTAATTCCGCATCTGTACTTTGTGGTTGAAGTGTTAAATAAATAAATAAACATAAACGAAGCAAAACAAGTTTGTAAGAATTAAAGGCTTTTAAGGTTATACGACGGGATCAACCAAATTAATTGATAGGCAAAGTAATATAGGCATGGTTGAATAATATAGAATGTTGTTTGCCTGCACTGGGCGATGTGGTCACTAAGTGACAAAGCCCTATAATCAAACAAAAAAAAAAAAGGATAATTCCATTTAATCTAGTCTCGTTATTAAAGTTCTAAAATGAATCGTTTTGTTTACTATTTATATCCTATCCAATCATTTGAATTTATACATAAACATTTCAAATGCCAACTGATGTGTACGTTATAATTAGGAATCAAATAAAGGCTTCAAATATTGCTTTGTTTGACATGTCAGAAAAGTAACAATTAATGTATTTCCCATAATTTTAGTTTATTTAATACACTACATTGTATACGATATACAGAACCGTTATTTTAGCAGATTATCATTTTACTTTTGCCCTTATACTACGTGTTAGTTCAGACGAGAGACATAAGTACTTAACTCTGAAATCAGGAAAAATATATTTGCTGGTCCATGCATTTATGGTCTCTAATTTAATATTTCAGAGTTACTCCTTTAGTCAATATTTTTCCTATTTATAAATAATTCACTCCCTTGAAGTATCTCCCTCGTTTATTTCATAAACCCCTATCCGCAGTATATTTAAGGTCGTTGCAACATGTTGTCTTCTTCCAATCACCCTTCATCTTAGTATTCGTCATAGTAATATAGAAATAAACATAACATACTAATAGTATACCCACATTTCGCTAGTTATGGTAACGTCCCATGCAATACCTGTGACCTGGGAAACGAACCTAGGGCCAGGACCTCATGCTCAGCAATCGCGTTTGCGACCACTAAACCAACGAGGCTGGGCAATATATAAATATAAGACAAAAATATTCCAAAAGATAATCGCATTGTGATTTCTTGAAGACAAAATTGTGCTCTCATGCATAACAGCGTTAAGAACAGAGGCGTCTAACAATGTTTGTTCCAAGACGGAGTTAGCTCTTACGTAAGCCAATCTTAAGCCCAGCCTTAACCGAGACAAAAGCAGAACGGATGTGGTCCGGTCCTAGCCGCACTTCCGGCAAGATGGCCGCCCTATTGTGATAAACAAACTTGTTATTGAGATGTTTGGATTACGCAATTGTAGTGCAAATTAGGCCCTCCGATTATAATTTAAATAAATAATAAATAGTGCTAGGGATTTTGTTTATAGTGATAGTGTTTACTATCATGGTTTAAGGGGTGTTAGTAAGGCAACATAAAAATAACAACACACCTTGTAATCCCCGAAGGGTTATATTTAAGTCCCATGTGCTGGGGGCTTATTATCATCAACTGTCCCCATCATAGTGTGATAAAAAGGAAGATACAAACTAAAATCCAACCACGATGTAATGAGACTGTCATTTAGCCTGTAACTTGCGGACCAACATCGCGTTCCCAACAAAACGCCATTTATCAAAATATAACGAGCAGTTAAGGAGGTATGAGGGAACAGACGGACAAACATACATGGCTTGTTGAAATCATAACATTTATTTGTTTTTGCCGTAGTATACAAACAAAAAAACCGAAAGGATTCCATATCCGCAAAGAAAATTCATTATAAAACGCGTTAACCAATTTCATGCGTAATTTTCTTGGAAAAACATCTCTACTCTGTAAAAGCTGCAACACAAAACAAGTTGGTACAACAATTGTATTAACTTAAAACAAGTTGCAGAAAACAATTGTGTAAGAGACACCTGGTGACTATGTGCAATCACTTAGAAAGGTACGTCACATTGCACTCGCGATATTTGAATCAAATTGGATGTAAGAAGGACTCGGAATACTTGGAAAAGTCTGGGATCTGTTAACGAGGACGACGGAACTTGCTATGAAAGCTAGAAGGCGAGCGATGAGATGATGGGGGAATGTATGAGGTGTTTTAAGTAAGTTCAAAAGAATAAACATTGTTTTGAACTCATAGACCTCATTTATCGCTTTCTATCAGGCGTGATCGAGGTCAAGAGCAGGCCCATTTTGTTTGTCCAATAAAAAAGAACTTATTTATTTTAATTTCATTGCATCACTAGGTTGAATACGTGCTTGAGAAGTAAGTGGAAGAATTCAGATTCTTAATAGAGTTACACCTAATTAGTGTAAGTATCTCATTGTCTTGTTATTGGTAAAATTAAAAACCATATAACGCTCAGCAAAGAAAATATGATTGGCCATGGTCACTGCTTAATATGTGTGATTTCTGGCTACGTTTCCCTTCCCATATGCTTTTCTTACCATCACTAATTAGCATCCACGCGGGCCCAGTACGGGTTGGTAAATGCCACACGTCTCCGATTCTAGGACATGCCAGTTTCCTCACGATGTTTTCCTTCACCGTTTTGAGAGCAGTGGTGATGAAATAAATTACACAAAGTAATGAGCCTGCCTGGGGTCGAACCCAGGACTTATTGTTCAGTCGGGGCCGCCACCACTGGGCCACCGCTGCTTCCCATCACTAACTGCTACTACATTTATTATCATAAGCAGCAACAGCTTATTTACCAATTATTAGAATAGGTGACCCATGAAAAATTTCTCTGCTCTGCTCAGAATGATGTACTGAATACGTGGTAACCGTTTTCGCGTCGGTGTCCCTTCCACCCCGTAGATGTGTTTAGTAGCTTACCTACCTGCAACTTTTTAAGTCCACCGTTCCCATAAAAAGTCTAGACGAGTTACAAAGTGTATCTGTTTAAATTCAAATCGCCAAGTACTTGTGTTATGGGCTGTTACTTCTAAATATTGTGATAACTGCGCGACCGTCGCTTAAGAAACATACGGCAGGTACACGTCTTGATGTGCCGTTCATATGGGCTCACTTAAATAAAATCACAATGCACGGCAGACTGCAGGTCTAAAGCCTAGATTATATTCTATGAAGGATAAACCAATGTTGAAGCGTATACCTAAACTAAAAACTGAAATTACCACAGTAAGACGCACATACCTGCTACTATTTCCAACAGACTTAAAACATTTTTAGTATGTCTGACGGCACGGTTGGCGCAGTGGCTGAGCGACTGGCTGCCGCGCTGCGTGTCGTTATAGTAGTCAGTAGTGTGTTATAGTACACCCACATTTCGCCAGTTATGTTTACGTCCCATGTAATAGCAGCAGAGATCCAGACTCCGTGGCTGTTACTGAGAAATTCCTGTTGGAAAAACCCAATAACGCCCGACCCGGAAACGAACCCTGGCCCTTATGCTCAGCAGTTGCACTTGGGAACCGTTGCTTACTTTTCCATACCTAATTTTCACCGTTCAAAAGAATTGGGCAACTATAAAGACCTTAACTGCATAAATGAAAGAAAATCGCAATACATTTCGGCTCACAATTTAGATTTTAAATTACTGACACCATGCATCGTGTTTCTCCAGAAACGCTCGCGGCTCTGGAGACCAAACACCCTGCTTCCGCGGATGGCGTTTCTTTTCCCGACCATCCTGATTCGGACAATCACTCCCTCACCATTTCAGGTTTAGAGTTGGTCACATAACGAAGATGATTTTGGGAAGAAAAGTGTCTGAGTGACTTGTTTACATACTACTAGCTCATGCCAGCGACTTCATCCGCGTGGAGTTCGATAATTGTCTCACAGGTTCATAATACCGCGACAAAAAGTATCCTATGTGTTAATCCACGGGCACGCCGCAATCGCGGCGGTAAGACCCCTCTTTGAGGAGTGGCTGGATAGGCGTCACGGCGTCCTGACCTACCGCATGACGCAGGTCCTCACCAGACACGAAAGTTTCGGGAGGTACCTGTGTCTGATGGGGAAGGAGGAAACGCCTGGGTGTTACTACTGCGAGGACCGCCCGGAGGACACGGTGGACATACGGTGCAGGACTGCCCTGCTTGGGCAGAGCACCGCCGTGTCCTCACGGCGGCGATAGGCGGAGACCTCTCGCGCCCGGCATTGGTCGAGGCCATGCTGCGGGGCGAGACGGAGTGGGAAGCGGTCGCCTCCTGCTGCGAAGCAGTCATGCTCGCGAAGGAGGAGGCGGGCCGCGTGAGGGAGAGGACAGCGTCCTCCCTCCATCCCAGCCGCAGTGGCAGACGCCCACGGCGCCGGACGTCGGCAGACGATCTCCGGCCACCGTAGGCGCGGGCATGCGGGCGGCGAGTAATGGGCGACTCGCTGTCCGACCATGGACCCTGCCCGGGTCGACGGGGCCCCCCGACGATAATGACGGGGCCCCCCCTCTAGAGGGCCAAAACCTGCCGGGGTCTTATAGAATTACCGTGACCCTGGAACATAAAGGGCTATTGAAGTACACCGTGGATTTTTGTCAGTACAAGTCTGACAGTCTCTCCCGCTCTGCCCCGGGTGGGAGGACTCATTTGATGATTTTACCACGCTTAAAAAAAATAAAAATGTGTTAATCCAGGTTTTAAATATCTGTGTGTAAAATTTCATTCAAATCCATTCAGTAGTGTTTGCGTGAAAGAGTAACAAATATCCATCTGTCCTCACAAACTTTCGCATTTATAATATAAGTAGTATAACTTTAATTTGTATCACTAAGTTTGTTTTGTAGACAAAGGATCTTGTGCGAATCTCAGCCACACAAAGCTCAATCTTAGTTCAGTGTTAAAGAGCGAGAGTTTTTAAGTTACTCTGTCACTTTCAGCGGGTCGGTTCACAATATGCATGCGTGTGTCATTAAAGCTATCGTCCGGACGGTCGTGTGGCAATAAAAAGTAACCGCGGCGATAAGTGCGATCCTCGCGCTCCTTTCGCAACAATACTTTGTAGAAAGCTGTATCAACCTGCGAGCGAATTATTATTTAGAAATAGCTACGCGAAAGGTATATGTCGAGCTAAAATCGCATACCTAACTAATTCTACAGGCATTTTGCCTATGAAAGACCAAACCTGAAAAACATTAAGAAAGGAGTAACTTCTAAAATGAAGAAGAATGAGAAGAAGCAAGGATATTAAAAAAATGTTCACACGATATTTTGAAAAAAATATTAGAAAAGATGTAATGACCTAATACTAGGTGGTGATTTAGTTTGTCTTCTTTATGCAATGCCAACAAATGAAGACTCTCCGACTCGAGCAAGCGCTCCGAAAGACGATAACATCTATACAATATAATTATTACATTGTTAGGAAAAAATGAGGTTTTACTTAGTATTAGGAAGAAATGAGGTTTTACGTAGCACATGTTAGTTCTATGGCAAGGAGTAACAACTTACAATTGTCGCTGGTCGCGGGAGGATCTTGCTGGGAATATCGCTCGAAGGGCTGTAAGATTTATAATTTCCTATTTTGTGTACTTACTCGCGATTTTTATAAACAATTACGTGTTAATTGAATTCGTTATGATTTGTGGCAGTTTAGGTTAGTTTCAGTGGTTGGTATTTTGTTCCAAGTAAGAATAAACGGTTGTATTCATTATTTTGTGTACCTCGTTGTCTTTTAACATATTATTAAACTTACATAATTAAAATAGAGAAATCTTAAATGTTTTGTCAAGCTGTAAAAAGCGTGCGAGGCAGGCGCGGATCGGTGGTAATTTAAAAAATGAAGATCACATAACAATTCAAAAAGGCCTATTAAATCCTTACTCCTTTTACAAGTGAATCGCACATTTCCTACCCAAAGTAATACAGAACACTAGTAACCCTGCATGGCAGCCTATTTGCGAATTACCCGGTGCTAAGCAGGCAATGTGCGAATTATCTACGCCTAGCGTTGGCTTACATTGCGAGTTAGTGTGCAGTCCACTCTGTTGACGATGTCCTCTCGAGTCAGCACATGAAATAATAATTATTTCTCTGCACTGCGAATGAACGAAGAGTTCAAAGTACAGTTCTAGATGTGGCAGTTAGTTTTACGGATTATCCTACTACTATTTATTCATCATCATCATTCTCCTGCCCTTATTTCACATAAAGGGTGTAAATAGACCCTTAACATAAACGAAAAGAAGTTGTTCTCCCCGTCTTTGCGATAATTTTTTATATATATGATATTGGGATAGTTGGGAAGTTTTTTTTTAAATACATGTTTTAATGTAAGATTTTTACTTTACACACCTCCCCGTACTATTCAATCCATCCATCAGCTCAATGTTTTGAGTGCTTTCCATCGAGTCCTACCGTAAAACGTGATTTTTCACCCCAAAAAAAAAGTCGTTTCCCAGCAATAACTTTTGCGTAAAGTTACTTATTTTGATGTACAGAATGCTTGGTTGACGGCTGTGTGAAGGGTCTGTTTACACCCTGTATTTTGGATCAGCGCAGCATGTCTTCTTCTTCCATACTCGTCATCACAGCAGGCACCGCTTACTACTACTTCTTATAAACGCGAAAGTTTGTGAAGATGGATGGATGTTTGTGGATATGTAGACGGGTGATTAGTATAATTTTATTATAGATACTATCATTTATAAAGATATTGCACAAAAAATTGAATATAGGTACGCTGGCGAAGCCTCGGGTGAAATCTAGTTTCTAATATGGCGATGTAACACGGTTCACGGATGAAAGATTCGGTAATGAAAGGTATTACCAATAGTGGTTGACTCTGTTCAAATTCATGAATCTTTTTTCAAATTATAAAGCGTGTAACTGTGTAATATTTCCAAAAGGTGCTTGACAGAAGGTTCGAAAAGGATTAGGTACCTAACTATTTTCAGTCGGTTTTTTTTGTGCAAACACGACATATTAATTTGTTTGTACTGGTGTTTACGATAAAAAACTTGATATTTTAAATTCAACCTTATTGATTTACAAACAAAGTGTTTGGCTCAAAAAAATACCATTAAAATGACCATACCATGTATATCCACATTAAGCCAATACCTGAATTGGCAAATAGACAAAGATTTTCATAAATTAGTTGCAGCATTATGTTCTTCCATCGGTTCCCAAAACATGAACCGTCAATGGTTAGGTTCGTTCTGTAAGTTCTAGATACAAATATTGTTAATCAATCAATCATTTATTTTGTTAATCATAGGTATGCTTACAGATACTATATTGTCTACAATACTTGCACTATGTTTTGCCAATATATGGCGTACAAAATGGCGGACAAAAGTAACATAAGCAAGCAATTACAATTAAGGTGGCATGTCAAAAGGTTACATTAAGAAAAATAAAATTCAATTCAAAATACATATTTAGTTAGGTAAACACGTCATTACAATTTTACATAAATAAAAACATTTATACTTAGTCAATAAATAAAATCACAAGTATTTAATTGGCAAGTCGGAATCGTCATACCTAAATAAAATAGTAAATTCAGTGATGGAGTAGTAACATCTATCTAAAATTACGGAACGTCATCTACCACGGAATTGGGATGTGAAATTTAAGTGGTGTATTGGGGAAGTAAAGAGAACAATGTTGGCGTAAATAACTTTTCCAGAAACCTCGCGAAAATTAATAAAAATTAAAAACTAAAAATCTCGTATAAATTTGGATCTAGCCAGGTTATGATGTTCATTTGTGTTTTGAAATATGCAGCATAAGAGGCGCTATCGATGCTTTAACATCATTATTGCATATTATACTTGGTTTATGAGAAATTATTTTTTTTCTAAATATCCGACTTAAAATATGATGATTTTCAAAAAAATATATCTCAGAAACTAGACTTGATAGCTTAATGGGGATTCGAAATTTTGCTTTAAAGTGATTATATCTGTTAGCCACTTTAATAAAAATGCGATGTCCGAAAAAAGAGCTTCATAAAACACTGTGCGCCCTTATCTCAATAGGTCACATTTGTGATACCTTTGAAATCCCTGCTGATGAATTGCCGGACTGGACTCAGGGCGCCGCTGATGAGCTCATGCAGATGTTCCATGATGCTTATCATACGGAAGGCAACATCACTCATACATTGCTTATCAACTCAGATTTCTCTATTTTCCTTCCTGCATGTAGCTGGGACTCTGTTTGGCTCAATCCGCTCACGATAGTCAAGACAGAACACCGAGTCAAATCTGGAAAACAACACTAACGTAAGTAAGTTTAAACGTAACACCAAAATGGTATAGGCGTTCACCTCACATGGAAAGGAACTGGTTACAGAAGAGGAAGGGACAATGAGCCAAGAACTTTAAAGCACCAATGGTAGTGAATGGTTTGATTACATGGCGCAGCGCAACTTTGTTCTAACTGATTCAATGAATGATTTTGTGCGAAGTGCCAAGGCATCTTTGGACAACTCCAGGAATCGGCATGTACTTATATAATTACAACCTAGTCTAAAACAAACATTGGTTGATTGATTATGTGGACCTCTTTTGTTAATTTTTAAGTATAAATGAGGATTTGAGGAAAGTATAAAAAAACTCAATCATTTTGGGGAACAAGAATCAAGTAGATTTGGGAGAATCAAGGCCAATTCCATGTCTCTAGCTCGTTGCCACGTTCATATATGCACTAGGGTAGTCAGACCAGGCGTAATGTATGTAATTCTAACGCGTGTTCAACATTTGCATGCAAATAAGATGTTTGTCCACTTTTCGCTCGCACACCGTCGCATTTCATTAGTTACGGTTTCTCGGATAGGTGCTGGGAATTAAGCTCGTGTTAATCTTGTTTAATTGGGTTCAAAAATGTATCACCAACTGTAGAAAAAGGTCTTAGAATCACGCTTAATGGCAAGGGACATCACGGCAGACCCAGGATCGGGATGAGCTGGATTCCTTTAACAGAGTATGGTCCTTGGCAGCTTTGAACAGAGAGAAGTGGAGAGGAGAGCTTTGACCAGAAAGGGGATGGCACGGGCTAGTAAGAAAAAAAATCATAGCAACGACATTAAATATTTAGCTGCATGATTCGGAGTTTTAAGTACATCTACTATGATTATACGTACAACCCATACACCCTTGCCTAGCCATTTGGCAAGTATGTTGGTGTCGGCATCCAGGCTAATAGGATGCAGCTGAATAACAGTATTTTACCTAGAGCGACTGCCTATCTGACCTCCACAACCCAGTTAGTACTGGGTAATACGATACCCCTTGGTAAGACTGGTTGTCAGATCTTCGGGCCTCTGACTACCTGTAACGACTGTTTAAGATCTACAAATGGCAGCCGGGACCAACGGCTTAACGTGCTTCCTAAACAAATACTGCGTGAGACAAAATCTTCTAAATCGTCACATTCCTGAGAAAACGTTAATGCTAAAATCTTCTAAAAATCTAGCAAGAAGCACTTTGCTTTAAGGTTACGGTATATAAAAAAAATAGATTTTATAAATATCAAATTTTTCTTGAAAGGATTACATCCTTAATCCACGTTTATCTTGAAAACTAATCTAGTTTTATAGCTTCATTAAACTGAGTTTCATAGTGCAATACATGTGGCGTGATGTCACCGAGGCAGGTACCTGGCAATATTAATTTCCTGCTACCCGATCGCTGTGACATGTTGCAACCAGGCAGTGAATAATAACGGGAATCAAGGGAAAATTATGTGGTTATGTTGGCATAATCCTTTGAATATTTTAGTGTTGTTTGTTTTAATTTCGTTCACAGGGTTTTATATGTTTTGAAAACGGCTAGTTTTAACGTGCTTTCCGCGGCACGGACGACTCTCGTTATGTTAGGGATGGTCACCCATTCAACGACCAACAATCGGCAAGCGTTGCTTAACTTTGGAAAAGAGTTTTTAAAGAGTTTTAGATAAAAGGTGAGTCAGATATTGCCATTGTCCTTGGATTGCCTGTTTATTGTCAAAAAAAGTCTTTTAAGTCACTGAAAGCAATTGCAAAGCAAAATAGAAAACGGTACCTACATTTTATTTACGGTACCTGAAATACACTTTGACCCCTTTGCACTTACGACGACGTTATTTAATTTCCTACTAGTGCTACAAAGTAGCAATAAAATGTTTTTACACTTCACTCTCCATTAAAATAAATCGAAGCACTCTCAATCGATGGGGTACAAATTGTCCCCGGTGAAAGGTCGCCGACTCGAAGGGTTAACAATGAGGCGCCATTATTTCGTGTGAATTGAATTGGCATAGACGATTTAACTTGCTTAAGCTACGCGGATTTGTCGCTTCAATGACCTCCGGTCGATTCGACCCTCGGCTACAAAAAGCCGACTAGAATTTGTATAGCCTTATGAGGGTTAAATGATTTTTCTGTCAAATAAAATGCGTGAATCTTTGTTCTGCGGATACCATTTTTTTTTCTGGAATAGCGATACATTTTTATCGTGATGAAAAATCGGGAGGTTATTTGATTTCCTAACACAAAAATTCGAATCTGTGCAGTCTTTCGGTTTTTGTTCACGTATACAATGGGCTTTGTTGGAGGTTTTTCCCCATATTTTGCTTTTCACATGAAACGGGTTGTTTTTAATCAAGAATGTAAAAAAAAACAATACATTTTTGAGTTTAAACCTCGATCTGTTCATATTGGGGCAATAGAAAAATATTCACCGCAGCATTAACGTAAAAAAACCGTTCGAATAATTCCAAAACTGCAATAAAAACCACACAGTCAAGCAGCAATCAATAATCCCAATCAGTTCGAACAAGCAACCTGTTACTCCGACAGAAATAATAGAAAAAAAATAAAATTATGATAAAACTGGGATCTTGCGACCGCCATTTATCAGGGCGACTGTCAAAAATATCAACGTGCAAGTTTCCCTTAGTGGTTGGGAGGGCCACCAAGATTTATGCGTTGGCCCTCGGATCGGCCTAGATACTCCTTTGGGAGGAGTGACGAATGTATCGTGCACACTTTAATTGTTTGCTGAAGCGACTGTTGTAATAGGTGAACCATTCTTTTTAAAGAAGATTGTCTATTTCTGACAATAGCAGAGTAAAAACCAATATATTTCATAAGCTCTTACGATCAACCTGGTAATCAAAATTGTTGGAATTAAAAGGTTGATGAAAACTGGAATGTGTTATAAAGGGTGTAAATAGACCCTTAACACATCCGAAAGGCACTTGTTCTCCCCGTCTATGCAATAATTTTTTTGTTCTTGACCATACCTGGGAACCTTCTAGTTACGGAGATATTGGGGGTCAAAGTTCCAACATTTTCTCAAGTTTTTTTTTAAATACATGTTTTTAATGTAGGATTTTTACTTTACACACCTCCACGACCCCCCCTACTATTCAATCCATCCATCAGCACAATGCTTTGAGTGCTTTCCATCGAGTCCTACCTTAAAACGTGATTTTTCACCCCAAAAAAAAAGTCGATTCCCAGCAATAATTTTTGCGTAACAGAATGCATGGTTGACGGCTATGTGAAGGGTCTGTTTACACCCTGTATAGTTTTCGAACTTCTGACAACCCGTAATGACTGCCAAAGATCTGCAAATGCAGAGGCTTAACGAACGTTCCGAGACTATGTAATGGATCTAATGGATGGTCACCTATCCACGGCCCGACCTCGGCAAGCGAAGCTTAACTTTCGATAGCCCCATATTATTGAGCCACGAGCCCCTCGATACTATCCTTACTCAGTTATACTATATTTAGAGGTAGGAATTGCACTACATTAAAGTCAGAGGCCCGTTTAGCTGTCGAACGGTGGTCTCGTTGTGGCAATGTGGTTTACTAAGTAGCGGTTAAAGGGTTAATCCGAGCTAATGAAACTGGCCAATTGACGTCGATTATGTTCGGCACAATATCTTTGAGTACATAGTGTAGGTAGGTATATCTTACTGTCTCCAATATTTGAACCAAATAAATAATTTGAGAGTATAGCATTTATAAAAAGCTAAATAAATCTTCGTTAGTCAGAAAAATATATTAAAATCGTAGACTTTTGGTGGCTGTACATAATATGACATTCGCATGAAAACGTAAACGCCACTCATCGGATTAAAAATCGAATTACGAAAAGATAAAATTTTATTTGGAGTTTCATTTAGCGTTTACTTCATCAAAATCGACCAACAGAAATAGAAGATATTAATTTTAAAAATTAATAGTGAAATAGTTTTTGTGTCGACTGTTTTGCATAGCAAAATTGCTAAATGTATGTGAATAAGTAGGTGTCAAGAATCAGAACAATACCAAGAAGCAAGACTCGCTGCAGCTAGAGAAGGGCAAGCCAGATCCCGCGCATCAGAAAATTATACTCAACGTAAGTCTCAGCTAAGTACGCAACTTGCTCGCATTGCAACTTCTAGGTCTTAAAAGACTTAACAAGAACGCGAAGCGCGTCTGTCCGCAGGACATGTACCCATAACATTGTCGTGAGCATCGAAAACTTTCACAGATAGAGAAGCTCGCTTGAGCTTTAAAAGGGCTCGAAGAGCGGCTTCTCGGTCTTTAGAAACTGAGGAGGAACGCGAAGCGCGTTAGTCGGCAGATAGAACGTGCCTAACAATGTGGCGCGCACGGAAACTTTCACAGTTAGAGAGGCTCGCTTGAGCACTCAAAGAGCTCGGAGAACGGCTTCTCGGTCTTTAGAAACTGAAGAGGAGTGCGAAGCGCGTTTATCGGCAGATAGAACGTGCCTAACAATGTGGCGCGCACGAAAACTTTCACAGTTAGAGAGGCTCGCTTGAGCACTCAAAAAGCTCGGAGAACGGCTTCTCGGTCTTTAGAAACTGAGGAGGAGTGCGAAGCGCGTTTATCGGCAGATAGAACGTGTCTTACATTGTGGCGCGCATCGGAAAATTTCACAGATAGAGAGGCTCGCTTGAGCTCTCAAAGGGCTCGAAGAGCTGCTTCTCGGTCTTTAGAAACTGAGGAGGAATGCAAAGCGCGTTAGTCGGCAGATAGAACGTGCCTAACAATGTGGCGCGCACTGAAACTTTCACAGTTAGAGAAGCTCGCTTGAGCTTTAAAAGGGCTCGAAGAGCGGCTTCTCGGTCTTTAGAAACTGAGGAGGAACGCGAAGCGCGTTAGAGCTCAAACAGCGGCTTCACGAGAATTTGAATATAGGACGTAATGTACGATAAACCAAAGATCCTCACCGTCACAACGATGCTAGAGCTCTCGAAAATGATGATCAACATGAACAACGATTAGAATCAGCATAGGGTGAATTATAAACGTAGACGCCAAGAGAATGACAATGCTTTAATAACTAAAAGGGAAAGAACACGACAAGCAGAAACGCCAGAACAACGTAAATTTACGATTACAACGTCACAACGATGCTAGAGCTCTCGAAAATGATGATCAACATGAACAACGATTAGAATCGGCAAGGGTGAATTATAAACGTAGACGCCAAGAGAATGACAATGCTTTAATAACTTAAAGGGAAAAAATACGCCAAGCAGAAACGCCAGAACAACGTAAATTTACGATTAGACGCTGATTGGATTCGTCAGAAAGTTATTAGAATATCAATTTCATCAGACGATTTCTATGATCCACAACAATTTGATGCTGCAGATCATGGTGTTCCTTGGGTTCATAGAGAGCAGGTTGTTTGTACATATTTTCCTAGAATTAACTATGCTGAAGCGTAGGAGAAGCTTGAGGCTGTATAGTCAAATGCTGTAAATTCTGTGGAGCTCTCAATTGGAGAAAAGAGTCAAATGGATTATGCTGCTCAAATGACAATGTTCATTTTGAAACTTTTCAAGACCCTTCAGAGTTTATAAAATCACTTTTAAGAGGTGAACATCCACAATATAAACACTTTTTAGACAAAACCGGCCTATACAAATTCGCGTTTCAAACGACGTTTTTCGAGTAGAAAAAAACTTACAGGCGGCAGCATTAATTTAATACTAGTTTATTTAAGATACATGGCCACGTTTATCATCTCATAGGATCTTTACTACCACAAGATGAGCCAAAATTTCAGATTTATTTTGCATCGGACTACATTCAACAAACTCAAATCCGGAATAGGAATTTGTATACAGAGAAGCTATTTTGTTGATTTTAGATCGAATCATTATTGTATAAATCAGAACACAGAACAGAGCCGCGGCCAAAGTTAGTACTATTTTAAATGATTATAAATGCGAAAGTTTGGAAGTATGTTTGTTACTCAACCACGCCAGAACGGCTGAACGGATCTAGACGACATTTGGCACGAAGATAGACTGTTGTCTGTACATAGGCAACTTTTTTATTCCGGAAGTACGATCCTGTGGGCAATGCGCGAACTCCACGCGGGCAAAGCCGCTGGTATAAGCTAGTATAGTATGTTAAAAGCGTTATTTACATAGTTATCTTCTGTCCAAGTCTATGCAAATTCAATTCGTATTCCACAATGTTTCAAACTTCCTTACAAACATCTGATACGGATTCCCAGCCCAATATTTCTCCATTTCCCCAGAGATCAGGCAACTTGTGAGACTAAACCACGAAATTCTTCGCTATTTCATATATTTTTCCATGTGATGCATGTATGGCAGCATATTCGATATCAATTTGGCAAGAACACAGCGTCATCTGTGTTGCGATGCCGCAGTTGTAAATCAAACACATTATTTATCTTTAAAGAACGCTTCAGGAAGTGAGGAGTCTGAGTTAGAAACGCGAAGAGGTTGGGTCGAGTACTTAGACTTTTTAATTTTATTTTCTAGACAGACATCATTTTACTCTGTTGCCCACGACCTTCGTGTAAAAATTTTACTTCCCTATTTCAATCGGGTTTGTTAACAATTTCAAAGGGTCTTAATTGTTTTTGCACGGAACCCTAATCTTTTTTCTAAAATGAAAGTAAGTTAAGTTTCACCTCGTCCACATTCATACACGCACGCCAGTTTCGAGTACTACGCATTTACTACGCACAGCCTTTTCTTAAAGATAAGTTTACTAGAGTTGAGAAAAAAATGTTGGTGTTATCATCATCATTTCAGCCAAAAGACGGCCACTGCTAGACAAAGGCTTCCCCCAAGCGTCGCCACATTGACCGGTTCCGTGCGTCTCGTATCCAGCGGATTCCCGCAACCTTCACCAGGTCATCGGTCCACCTAGTGCGAGGCCTTCCAACGCAACATCTTCCGGTTCGGGGCCCCCATTCCAGAACTTTTCGGTCCCATCGGCCATCCGCATTAGCAGTTAATTTTATGTAAGTTGCGATGACCGTTCATCACTCCCGCGCCCTCTTATAATTTGCACCTCCTCACAAAGGGACGAAACACCTAAATCTTCCGGACAATAATGTTTCCAGATAAAAACGGGCCTGATAACGAGTGTTATACGGGCCCTCTAATGTACACAGACGGCTGTTTTTACAAACGTTTTGAATAATCACAATAGGTCCGGTTTTCTTAAGCGTTTAGGTTTTTTTTTTGTTAAAAATTGTTGAAATTTGCTGTAACATTTCCCGGTGTGTGATTTTGTATTAAATGTACAAAAAAATTGCTGTGAATTTGAACCCCATCTTTGTGTATGGTATCTAAAAATAACTTTGTGCCAAAAATCACTATCAATCAAAATAAGATGAACCCTGTTAATTTTAATAGCGGATTATAGTGAACTTTATAAAAAAAATTACTACAATTTGCTTTCGGAAACTTTTAAGGTTGTCTCATCGTGCTGCGTGCTGCCGAGCGCATCTTCGATGTTGTTGCGTGCGATAGCACTCCCGCTGTTTCTCGCTCTAGCAAACGACGGTTCTGCGCGACGGAAAAGGATAAAAGCATGAAAAATGCGATTCCGTGCTGATAGACGAGGTTTAATCGCTTGAAAACCTTTGGTTTCTTTCAGATTCCATTCAACAACATTTAAGTATTTTCTTTTCGTAAGAGCTTAAATATTTATTTAAAAAAAGGTTCCCATTATTCTTTGAAACGTAAAAGATTTATGTTCGCAAGCTTATCTAACAAAGCATAGCATTTTATTTTGCAAGCTATCTCAAATGCATTTTTAAGTATTTTAATGGCCCTAAGAAAGTTTACGTAATTTGTTTTTGAATGAATTCATTGTGTGATAAGAATTTTACATGAAAAAAAGTAACTTCTTAATTTCACATTCTTTTCAAGGTTCAAGTGAAATTTGGTTATGAATATGGCTATGAGAAGTAGAGGAAGATTAAAGAAACAATGGATGGACTGTGTGAAGGATGTTATGGCTAGAAACGAGGTGACGGCTGAGATGACGAGTAATAGAGAAGTATGGAAGAAGAAGATATATGCTGCACCGACCCCAATTAAAATGGGATAAGGGCAGGAGAATCTCAAAGAGTGTCAGCATAATGACGGGGCGCCCACTAGAGGGCCAAAGCCTGCCGGGGTCGCGGGACTCATAGAATTACCGTGACCCTGGAACATAAAGGGCTACTGAAGGACACCGTGGATTTTAGTCAGTATAAGTCTGACAGTCCCTCCCGCTCTGCCCTGGGTGGGAGGACTCATTTGATGAAAAAAAAATAAAAAAAAAGGGCAGGAGAATTTAAGTCTCATGTAATATGGGGCGAACCTATTGCCAACAACCGGGTGCAACATCAATCCATACTCCTGGTTGCTTTTGAGAAATTCCTAGAAAAAAACAACTAAACTTTGGCCTACCTGGTAATTGAACCGAAGATCTCATATTCAGCCGAAGCACTTGCGACCTATACAAGGTGTAAACATACCCTTCACGAAGCCGTCAACCAAGCATTGTGTACATCAAACTTAGCTGAGAAACGACTTTTTTTTTGGGGTGAAAAATCACGTTTTATGGTAGGACTGAATGTAACGCACTCACAACATTGTGCTGATATTTAAAGTAAAGTTATAACATAAAAAAACTTGTGAAAAAGTTGGACCTTTGTTTTCCAATATCTCCGTAGCTAGAAGGTAACCAGGTATGGTCTAGAAAAAAAACATTGCAATGACGGGGAGGAAAAGTGCCTTTCGGCTTCGTAACGCAAAATTCGCAGATAATATCTAATTATAGGGAGGACTTGGTAGCACTTTTATCTTTCTCAGTCCTAAACAATACAAAATTCAAAACCAAATCAGAATTCAGAATCAACCCTGACTGAATTCACTCAAGTTATTCATGCCACACATTCATTCAAACGAAGTTATGCCGTTCAACCTCTCGATCTAACGGCGGCACATCATCATCTGTATTACATAATCTGTGAATACTAATCAGCACGGATCCCGGGACAGATGTAACAAAATTAATATGTATCGCGGTTCGTGGATTTCCCCGGTGATGTCGTGTCAAATATACCTTATTAGAATCGCGGATAGGGGTGTCACGTTTGCAAGTATTCGATTCGATTGTTTTGTTTCATCGACTTAATAAGCATCGATTATGTACTTATCAGAGAAGTGTGGTAAAGGGTGTAGTACAGACCATTAAACTAAATGTTTCTCCATGGGAATAACATCGTAATTACGAGAAAAATATCAGCTGTCTCATACATTTAGGTCGAGTAGGTATTCAAATTTTGTATGTATGGTAGGTATAATGTTTGCTGCTTGATGACCAATCTGACTTAAGCAAGCGTGGTGATCAAAACCCGTGCCTTCGGTATGAGAATAGGCTTGGACAGTAATAGACTGGTACTATGTTGGCTTATGATTGCATAAATTATACTTACTTACGCTAGGTTTTTGGAACGATTATATACCTAATTATCGTCGAGTGTGAACAAAGTTAAGTGTTAGTGTATATTTTAAATAAGCGGTTCTTAAAAAAATACAAAAATATAGGCGCAGCATCTAGGCGCTAATGTAAAGTGAGTCGGTAACAAATTGAGAACAAATGAACCAGGAAAAAAGCCAGACTCATTATTGTTATTGTGAGTTTAGGTTTATAACTATGTTAGGTTTATAGACTGAGTTACGTGGACCAGACGATGTACAGCTTCACACAGACGTTTCCTCTGATATCTACACTGCCGTTCACTAACTAAAAGGCAGCTAAGTGCAAAAACTATTTTTCGAAAAAACGGGAAAATAAGTGGGAATTGATGTCTCTTGAAAAGTATGCTACCTAGGAACAAGGTTGCAAGTTATATATGTAGGCATAGTCTTTGTGCACAATATGTGATATGTTTCATTCATTTATATTTATTATATTTTATTTAAATTCATTTACTAACTTTTAACTAAGCAATTTTTTTCATTTTTACATAATATACTGCACTTTAAGGCCGCTAACCATACCTTAACTGCTTTATAGCAAAGCAATTTATTGTAGCCGCCACGTCTTATACTTACAGTAAAAGTTATAAAAATATAATTAGTTAAAAAGCAGTTAAAGGATTTTAACAGCCTTACAGCCTAGTCGCTAACACTTGAAAGACTAACTTTGCTTACTTAGAAAGCAGTTATAGGATTTAAAATGCTTTTAATATCAGTATTGTAAAACATATTTTTATACTGGTTCTCCTATTGTTTAACTAGAAGGCAGTTAAAAACATCTCGCTCGCAATTAAACTGCCTTTTAAGTAAGCACTTCCGCGTAAAAAGTTGAGAAGTTAAACACTATTTTATGAAAATCAGAACTTTATTCATTAAAAAAGAATAGACAATCAGAACTTATCAAATAGCTAATTATTAAATGAACGATATAAAATAAAAAACCAAGTTTAATCAAACTTTTACAAATCTTATTCAATAATGAGATCATAATTACCTACATCTTTAGTAATAATCATTATTTTTATATTTTTTAATGTTTTTATATTGTTTTTTCTAAGGAATATTTAAAAATGTAAACAATTTGTAAAATATAAATAAAGGAAATCATTATTCGTGAAACCATAGGACAAATAATATTACAATTATTTTGTAAAAATACCCAAAACATGTAAGTATTGTTTTTGAAAGCTTTATGGCACAGTCATGACACACATTGGTTTCAAATTCTTATGCACTTATGAAATAAACGTATCACAATCAGAGATCAATAATTGCAAAGTTGAAATAATATAATTGTTCGTAACACATAATGTCATAATCAATTAAATATTAGATTTTATCTAAAAAAATATAAATTTGGCTATTTTTATGCTTAAATACTAATTAAAAACTTTAACAAAATTAGCAAATCAGATTAGGTAAATAAGCAATTATACCTAGTAACACTCGTGTGTCAAAATTAAGAAATAAAGTAAACAAAAATATTTAATAAAATATAAAAGACTATTCAAAATATATAAGATTATTCTAAAGGCACTTTTTCAGTCTTTATGTTTCTCAAGTTACGTTCCTTTTGTTTTTCTTCTGATTCAATTCAGATATATTATTTCCTTAAATGATCGGTAAATTTTGCCAAAATAACATCTTATGTTTAGGTATAATTGGCGGTAACTTTGTTAAAAGATTAAGCTTTCTCTCCTCATCTATTCCTTTCGGTTGCGTACGAAATGTTAAAACAAAATGCGGGTTCTTCAAGTATTTATCGTTTAAAAATTTAAGAGACACATATTCCTCATCAAAAGCTTCCTTATAATGGAGATCAAAACTTCCTCGTTTAAAACACACTTGTGTCATATTTTTAAGATACGCTCTGGGACTTGAATTTTGTATTCGTCGATCTGATACGTTACCTACGTAGTTTACAAAATCTTGAGGCTGCATGGATTTAACAAGAACTTTACCATTATTTGCTGAGGCCACTGCATTTTCAAAGTCTGTGAAATCATATATCGTCGACCTAATTCTAATATGGCGTAAGTCTCAAACAACCATTTTATTTGCAATTTAAGATTTTTTAGGTGGAGTGATCCAAAAGTGTTATATCTATATAACAATAGGGTAATACATTAAAGCAAATTAAATAATATTCTTGATACAACATTCATTTTTTCAAGTTTCCTAAGAACTTTACGGAATCAAAAGATTTTTTCTGCATCCTGGACAATTATGACTTACACCATATTAGAATTAGGTCGACGATATGGTCTTTTTCCGCTTCATCGATAATTCGACTTGACGGTGAAATTGATCACAGCTCATAAATGTGTGACCCGGTTCGAAATAAAATAGAGTGATAGTTTTTGTGGCTATTACTCGTAAGTCACTATTGATGAGGTCGATTAGCATAGAAAACAATAACCAGTTTTTATTCTGAAATGTACAATTATCAAGCCACAAATGGATTGATTGGATATCTCGAAATTTAAGTAAAAAGCTGTAATAAGCACTCATGATATCATCCTGTTTACGGCCTGCTATACCATCATGCCATATGGCAGCTAAAGGTTTCACATTCTTTGTGATTTTTCCTACTGGTGCAAATGTCTGGTTATATACTGTAAGTCTAGGACAAAAAATTACGGATTTAAACGTATCTAGTCGTGTTAACATAATTACTTTTTCTAAGTCGCTACTAAAATATATCTGTTGAGTATTCTGTTCCAAAGTTTTGTGTAAATCATATAATTCTCTAGCCTTTTTATACTTATAATGGTGTTTTGACCAGGTCGAACATGCGTTACAATCAGGTATAGCTTGCGTGCGAACATTATGGTTTGTATCAAGACTTTGCAATCTGTAAGATTCGCATATTTCGCATTCCTCATTTCTTAGTCGAGCGAACGATATGTTTAGACTCTTTAGATGTGATCGGTATAACTCATAGCCAACTTTGTATTCTGGATATTTCGAACAAAAGTCAGAATACATAAACGTAATATTAATTTCACTGGGCAAATAACGACGATGAGGAGCGTGTTCACGACGATAGTGCGGTGCAGCTGGATTGAAAGATTCAATATGTTCCGTAATAATATCTCTATTAAAAGCTGGAGTCTTTACGTGCATGCCCCGTTTATCAATATCTTTGTCAGGGTTAAGAGAATTAACCAATATTTTATCATTTTTTTTGCAGTAACCTAAAGTAGTAAAGAAAAATACTTTGCATACCTTCAATAAAACTGAGCTGAGCTTAGCTGAGCTGGTCAAACGCAAACGAAAATCACAAGCGTTTAACTGCTATTTAGTCTAGTATTGTCGTTTAGCTGCTCTCTAGCGATTGATATTTAGCTAATACTAATTTCAATACATAACTTAAAAGCCGCTATTGGCATATAACTGCTTTGTAGTGTAGTTTTTCTTCATAACTGCTTTATAGTTAAGGTACGATGTTCAGATGGTTATTTGTATGACACAATACATGAAGGTAGTTAAAGACGCTTAGCTGCTTTTTAGTGAAGCATGACTAGATAACGTACTTTTAGTTAAGTAAATTTAGAAAAAATGATACATCAATTTGCCGTTAAAATATGTTAACGTCTTTCTAGAGAAGTATTGTGGCTCAGCCGCTTTTTAATCAAGGAAGTAACGAAATTTATGTGGTTTAACTGCTCAGCAATGTTCTGTATCTCTAAAACTATTAATCATAGAAAAATAATTCTTAGACCAAAAGATAGAGCATCGAAAGTTGTATAAGACTACATTAAAAAGTGAAAAACGACCAACTGTGGCTTAACGGCTTTTTATAACATTGCTGTTTCAAGATCGTTATGCACCCCCCGACCAGGACATCTCTGGATTGCCGGTGGAGAGCAACAGATGCGTTCCAGGCCCTGAGGCGTGGCTAGAGGGCTTGAGTCAGAAGACCCTTCTTCTCCTCCATGGATACCGAAGATCTATCAGGCTTGGTGGAAACACCTCCCAAGAAAACACCAGTATACAGAAGAGAGCGCCACCTAGCCTCCGACATAACTACAACTGAAATTAGCTACATCTTGAAAAACGTGTTCCGCCGACCCCAAGTGACATGGGTTAAGGGCAGGAAAATGATGATGATGGTGAAGGCTTCCTGGCTTGGTGCTGCTCTGATCTAATTAAATGGTGTGATCCTGAACGAGATGAACGTGACCTACATCAGAGGGCAGCACGCGTGGCAGCCTATGCAGCAGGAGAATCATATGCTCACTCTTACAAGACACAACCTTCTCTTCTCACTGGACAAGCCATGGCAAGACATGGTACCATCAATGAGGTTGCCCAATCGTTTGAGCCCAGACAGCAAACAAGGGTAAGTACTAAACTTATACTGTCTCTTATGGGATATCTTCCGTGATTGTTCATTATTTTGAGCTCCCGATATTTCGGCGCTGTTGCAAGCGCCATGATCGCGGGTTGACTGGAGAATGCGGGTGGATGGAAAATAAATTGTTAAGAGCAGACAAATCTATCTACCCTCTTTCTTTGTCTTTTGCTACGCGCACTACTGGAACTCGACACTAAGTCACGGCAAAACACACTCACAGTATCACAAAATAGCTCAAAATAATGAACAATCACGGAAGATATCCCGTAAGTGACAGTATAAGTTTAGTTGTAAACCGTGAAAGCTTAAAACAGTGTTTGCAGGGTAGGTACTGTTGAGATCATCTTTGAAACGGACTTATGTATGGTAAAGGTGACCAGTAAAACATGTTTCGCTGATATGTGTGCAGCTTGATTTTCACTAGATCGTTATACCTACATCAATAGTGATAAATATCCAGGATTTTCATTGCATCACGAGTTCCGATCCTGTGACAGGCTTCATGCTCCCTTGGTCGATCACCATCAGCATGCTAACATCTTGTTGAAAATGTGGCCCTCGTTGGTCATTGGATCCATTCTAAGGGATCTTGAAAGGACAGCCGATATTATAGAAACAATAACCTCTGAGGTTATATCTACCTTGAAAGACATTCAGTTTTTCCGTCATGAGACAGGCGTGATAGTAGGTCCCATACATGCCATGTTGAAGCTAGAAATGGCTGGACTCTAGAAGGTGATGGGTCACCCTATTGTCAATATGGACGCGAGCACCTCCACCTGGTGCAGAAAAGGGACAGTTTTAAAAAAGGGTCTACATCCAGCAGCGGAAGCTGGAATTTTGTCGCCAATTTTACAAAATTCACAAAAAATGGCCGAACCTGATCATGTCACCTGGAACCCATCCTCATATAACATCATGCTACCTGGCCAGTCAGTGGGGAGAGATATCTTCATACAGATGGGACCCGGAAGATTTCCAAGGCGTTACATTGCAAAAAAACTTCGAATTCAACTACCATGTCGACACCATAGACATTATATAAGACAAAGTCATCATACCGAGAGGCTTCCAGAGTGGATTCATGAATATGACGGTAAAGCATTTCGCACCATTCACGGGAGATTCCCCTCAGGTCCCCTTCTACAAAGAGTGTTCTCATGTACTTCCTAACCACAGAAGTGTTTGATTGTAGAGAGATTTTGAACCTCATAGTTTAAGGCATCATTCCCAGTGATTGGCGAATCATGGTAGCAGTGTCCAAGAAACGCGAGTTTAAGGAGAACGATGCCCGATGCTTCGGGAAGATGACGCTCGAAATGCGAGCATACCAGGTGGTAACAGAAAAGAATATAGCGGACACACTCTTTAGATATGTCAAACATCAGTCGATGACCTTATCAGAAGAGCAACTGACCAAGACGCTAAATAGGATGAGCTGTCCACGGGAAGGTCACGATTACATTAACATTATAACAGACTTTTCTTCATGGTGCACACACTTCAGAGCGGAACTTCTGAAGCCCCTATTCAAAAGCATGAATGCTTTATTTGAAATTGAAAAAATTGAAATTGAAATTGTTTATTGAAATAATTGAAATTGTTTATTGAAATAATTGAAATTGTTTATTGAAATAATTGAAATACAAAAATATTTACAATATGGCCTTAAAAAGTATAGGTATACAGTAATTGGATTCTACCTGAACTAGGAATAAACCTGTATCTCAGGTAACTCACTCAAGTACGTACTTAAATATTATCTAAGATTCCTTAAACAAATAACTAGTCAATAACTTATCTAGAAACATAATGCATATCTATTATGGTTCTGTTACTTTTAACAGAACCATACAGAACCAGAACCAACTAGAAAAACTGTTTGTTTACCCAACTTCTCTGCAACGTTCTATTATTTTTGCAATGAATGATAACAACATGCAGGTCACTTTTACTTTGTGTCTACAGAGAAAATTGCTGTGTCACTAAAATTCAACAATGAGTACAGCTTCACACATACGTTTCCTCTGATATCTACATTGCTGTTTCAAGATCGTTATGCACCCCCTGACCAGGACATCTCTGGATTGCCGGTGGAGGGCAACAGATGCGTTCAAGGCCCTGAGGCGTGGCTAGAGGGCTTGCGTCAAAAGGGCTGGACCCTAGCCACCATCTTTATCATCTTGCGAGCGGCCCATCTATGTGACACAACTGCATCCCTTCTGGGTCAAGGCGACAACCAGGTGATTGTGTTGAGAATACCTTCAGCTCAGTATTTGCTTGAGAGAGATCTAACACCAGATCAATATACGCAGCAATTTCTTCAGGTTTTGGAGAGGATCTGTGTAGAGGCTGGAATCGTGATTAAGGTGCCCGAGTCCTGGAGATCAAGAAGGCTACTAGGGTATGGTAGGAGGTATTTTCTTGATGGGGTACAGGTTAGCGGGGCCCTAAAGAAGGTATCCAGACTCACAAGCGAGGCCAATCAGGCCATCTACACTCTGAACACAGTGGTGGCCAGGTTGTTCTCGAGTGGAACATCTATCGCTGGTGATGACACATCTTCCATACCAGCATACATGCTTACTATACTTGAGGCAGCACTAACACTATGGAGACACCATCCTGAGTGTACTACCCAATCTGATGAGTGGATGGCCACACTCCTTATGATGAATCACTCTGTGGGCGGATATCCCACTGAGCTTTTCCCCCAGTTTGCACTAAGAGCTACCCAAGACACCCTGAGCCTAGGGATGAGTGTACTCAAACACCTTATGAAGAAGCCCCTGTTCAGATCGTGCATGTATCAACTGTTTTACATCTCAAGACCTTTCAGGGTTGATCAACTTCAACTCATTAAAGACCCTGGTAGCATACCATTGAGCATCCCTCCGACAACCGGAGAACATGTTTCGCAGAAAGCTAAAAGAAGGATTACCTGCCCTGATCAGGAATAAAAATATGGCTACCATATTCAGCACCCAAGCAGATGCAGAAAAGGAGAACCTTAAGAGGGACTTACTGGCCATACAGCCCATCAACCCTAAGCTACTATGCAAACTGTGGCAACTGTCGAATATTGGGGTCTGAGAGAAATTCATCGGGGTCACTAGTTTAGGTTTATAACTATGTTAGGTTTATAGACTGAGTTACGTGGACCAGACGAACAAGGAAATACCCCAACCGATCCATAGTCACACCAAATTGCCACACCAGTGTGTTTATGGTTAATTTTATTTATCCGTAGTCACACTGGTGTGACTATGGATAATTTAACCTGATCCATTGTCACACCATCACACCTTTGACCCAATTTGCGTCTTTTATTTGGGTTGCTTTTAAAACTTTGAAGAAAACGGTCGTCACTAAATCGGATGAAGTAGAAATACCAGCACAATTTAATAAATTTCTTATAGCTGATTACCAATACGAAGGTTCTATAATAATATTGTTTTGTTCTCCCGAAAGTAAAGAACAACTGTCAGTAATAAAGAAATATTTTATTGATGGTACTTTCAAGAGTACACCAAAACCGTTAAGTCAGCTTTTTTCCATACATGGCGATCTGAAGAGTACTTCTGAATCAACTAACGTTATTCCGCTTGTATACGCCTTAATGAGCGATAAAAAAGAGACATCATATAGATATTGTTAACTGCAAAAGGGGTATAGAGGGTTATATGGGCTATGGAGCCGAGGGCGCAGTCTTGGCGCAGATAAAGATTGTATGGGGGATCTCTTCATTAAAAGCGGTCCAAATATGGATTTATTTATCAAAGCACACTGTCGCGCGCTAGAAATCCCAGCTGTGCTGGGCCAAGCAGTGGAGTTGAGAAACCGCTGGACGGTCACCACCACCACTGACGCACTATTGCCGTATAGTTCGGGACCCCAACACAAGGGAACAAATGAGAAGGAGAGGACGAACAAAGGAGAAGGAGAGGACGAACCAAGGAGAAGGAGAGGACGAACCAAGGAGAAGGAGAGGACGAACAAAGGAGAAAGAGAGGACGAACAAAGGAGGAGAAGACCCTGGAAGCACTGAGAGGAGCAGAGGTGAAGCACATCCTCACCTACACCCTGTGTCATTCTACTTTCTTCTTGTTGACTTTTTATAATCTGTGTCTATTTGTGTTTGCTGATCTCTTATCTCGATGAACCGAAACCCTTTGATAGCCGAATGATGTCAAAATTAATTTGTTCACATTTAAATATGTGGATACAGCGAAGAATTAGGTTACACAAAATTTTGAATATTAATTGAATTTTATGCAAATTATTAAAACGAAAATATTTGAGGGGTTATTGGTTGAGAATTTTAAAATTGATTGATTAACATCCGGGTTGATGAAAGTTTATTTAATTACCATGGTCATAATTTAACAAATGTGCTAAAAAATCTACTTTTAACATTGTGAAACACTTCTACAATTCATTTTCTATTATACGAGTATTTCCCAGTTGTTGTTTTTAGGGCAAAGTTTCAATAAGGATCCTGTCCACATCCACAGTAAGTACGTACAGTGTTCTAGAAAATAGCCTGAATGCCTTTCTCCCTAGGTTATCTTTTACATAAGACAAACATTGAAGGCAAAAATCTACAAAACATCAGTAAAAGTGTGACATTTTCTAAGCGTCCCAAGAAAAACTAACTGTCTGTCATAAATTACAAGAAGTAATTTTCAAAGAAACAGTTTGTTGCGAAAATTTTCCAGGAATCGACACTCCAAGGTAGCTGAGAGCTGAGAATCAATTGCACAAAGTAGGTCACTGCGGTTCTAGTAAGCGTTTATTCACTATAGCGACAGGTCACACCTACATCCAAGGACGTGTGGTTTTCAAGAACCGATATTTTGAAGACGTGAATTATTTTATAGAGGTTTTTATTTAATGTTTTGAAATGTTGGAAATGTCATTCTAGATTCCTTGAAACATTCTAGATTCCTTGAAATTGTAATGCAGTTTGCGTGTGAATGGCTTTATAACAGCAGTCAAAACAAATTAATATTTCTGTTTTTTCCAAGAACTGTCACGATAGCCTATCCTGCGTTGCCCGTAATGCCCCCCGTATCTACGAGATTCGTCGCAAAGTCTTGAAAAATAAAAAAAACCTACAACTTTATCGCCTAAACAAGCTGCAGTACATTGGATAGGATATAAATTCGATTGATACAATCTAGATAGAGTTTTCCCTGCGGATGTTTTAGTGCCTAATTGTCATCATCGGTCCACCGTCCTGTTTGCCATCTGAGTGTCAATTACTAAACACATTTGGCATCCCCCTTTAGGGGCGGTGAGAGGATGCCGCGACACTAATTCAATCAATTTAGCGGATTGATACATCGTGTTCCGTATAACCTATATCGTAGGTAACGCAGTGGTTAGTCGAAACCCTTAGGGAAATTAACATTACAAATGTGACGATTCAATATGCATAAATGTATTTGTATATCATGTATTAGTCAGAATAGTTGGCAAAGCTGTGGGTGAATAGGTACATGGTACGGTACTTCCTACTCGCATTATTGCAACCAACCAGTGATATTAAAGATTCCATAGACATTTCCAAAGTGAGAATTCCTAACAAAACCCAAGATTCAAGCTCAGCCACGTCATTTTGTGTGATATTTTTGAGTGGAGTGGAGTTCGAGGTTCGATTTCTGTCACATAACATGAACGAAACATAGTTTGCGTCCACAAATGTTTTACTATTATCAATTCCGATGACTGCATTATGTCATTCACAGTAAGTCCGTGTATGACATCAATGTTTTCAATATTTAATTTAATTATAAAAATATTCCGCCTAGCTAGGCCCTTGATTACCTCATTGGATTAGTGGTCGCAAGCGCTTCTACTGAGTATGAAATCCTGCGTTCGTTGCCCAGGTCGTGCAAAGTGTTATTGGGCTTTTCTATTAGGAATTTCTCAGAAGCAGCCGCAGACTCTCGATGCGTGCTCGGTTAATGTAAATAGCTTGCGCCCTATTATTTGGGATGAAAAAAACCCGGCCAAATATGGGGGTACTATTGGGTACACCTCTGTCTAACACTTCAAGGATTACAGGCGCGATGATATGTTAGGTTATATATTTATGTTATACTTGACAGTATATTAAATATTTATTTTAATTATAAAAATATTCCTCCTCAATACTGGCTGCATTGCCATACTGAACACAAAAGAACTTATAAATAACGGTGGGCGATGCAAAGTTTTTCGAAAATTAATATCAGCATCGATTCGAACCCTCGGCCACGCTTTGCCGGTGTCGCAAATTGTTGAGTGCTTCAAGTCACAAACGCCAACTGTAAATAATTTTAATAATACAAGAATGGATGTATGGAACACCACCCTGCGCTCCATTACTTAAGTGGCTGATGTTAAAGAAAAAACAGCCAGGCTGAAGTGGGAGTGGGCGTTGCACGAATGCACTCGGAAAGATAGGCAAAGATTCTCTGGACGCCTGAGAGAGGACATAACTATCGAGGTCGGCCGCGGCGAAGGTGGTGTGACAGCAGTGGGATACGACGGAAGCTAGCGGAAAATACGAATGGTTACAGTTCTGAAAGAGTGTAAGAATGAAGCGGGCTGCTCTCAGGTGTATGCGCTATTATTTTAAAATGACTTTGGATTGGCCTTTAAACTAATCTGAGGTCAAATAAGCAGAAAAATAAAACGATTTGAAAAATCAATTAATGTAACAATTTCCAAAAGATAGAATCATGGCTATATTTAGAAAATGACAAGCTAATTTTGATTTCTTGGCAAATATGGTTGATATAGTGGCTCAGTGAGACCTGATTGCAAAACAAAACAACATGACTAAGGACAAATCCTCAGAAACTGTGGAAGTTCGCCCATAACTTGCACCGCGGCACAATTTGCAAGTTTCGTGCTTACAGCAAGTTATACGGGACCCGAGCCGGGGGCATTGCTTTCTTTGTAGTGTTTATTTAGATCCACCATTTTTCAAACTCCAGCCATTTCTTACAAGGTAATGCTAAGACTTTCGTGATAGCAGTTGTTTCAAAATCGAGATATCGTAAAGACACTTACATAGGGATCAATGAAAAGTGTTCTGAAACTGTAACTTGACTAATTAATAAAATAATATTCTCCCGAGCGCATTTCGGCCACGGCTGCCAATCTTATCAGAGTATAGACAAGTACGCAGCAGATGATATTGCACAAGTGTGTGCGTAAACATAGGTGCACTCTCTGATACTTTTTTACTCTCATAGTCCGATGGGACGGCAATCTGACACGACCGAGGAGAGATCAGGCGCAGGACCAACGGCACCGGCGAGGCATCTGGGTGTCTTACGGCCAACTTGCAAGCTCAAGGCTGATATTGAAAAATAATGGAAAAAGTCATTAAAACATTTTGCCTGACCCGGGAATGCCAGAACCACACTGCTGAGTAGTTGCACTTGCGACCACGAGACCTTCGAATTCCCGAATACGATCTTGCTTAGATAAACGATTGTATAAATAATTGATTCCAAGGAGTCTTCTAAAATAAGGTGGTATCTAATTCTGAACCTAAATAAATAAAACAAGTCTCAATCAAGTGTCCTGACCTTGTCTGACAAACTAATTGAGTATGTCTCCTTCAGGAGTTGCGCTTCAGTAATTTGTTTTTGGCAGTCATCCTACACTGTATTACAGATCGACTCGAGAGGGTTTCTATAAAAGGGTAGATTTTTTTCTAGTTGGTATTGATATTAATCCTTTTTGAGGACGTGATCGTCTCGGATTCATTCGTATTTATTACAATATACTCTTATCTTTAATTCTTTCTTTTGGCAAAAGAAGTAAAGGTCGACTAATGAAACGCTAGGAAGATGATCTCAAAAGAGCTTCCGGTCAAGAATGGATCAGAATTTCAAGAGACAGACATAGGTGGAAGTCTTTTCAGGAGGCCTTTATCGAAGGACAAGCTGTTATTGGAAAAACTGAACGTCAGTAATAAATGTATTACATTGTAATAAATAAAAATATTGAATATTTAAAAATGTAATTAATTTGTATAGAAATAAATAAAGGATATAGATTATAAACCGCAATAAAGGCTTATTTTACTTACTCGTATTTTTATGTTTCTGGTGACCTCATCCATTAGCAATGATGTCGAAGGAAGAATAATAAAACGAAAACCTTGAATTACCTAACCTCTGATATTTATTTATCAATAAAAAGCGTTTGCTTCTTCGCTTAAAAAAGTAAGCTCCACCACGCTTAGCAGATGCTAAATTAAAGCCTTTTCTGGAAAATATAGTGTCAGTGAGCATCACTGAAATGTGACAAGACTATCACTGTAATCCTGCAGCATCCCACTGCTGGGCAAAGGCGTCCTAACTTGCAGTTCTTTCGATTCAGGGCGTTTCAGTCGTTTGTTTTGTCGACGATGACGTTTACACTGTAATTAGCAATATTAACAGACCTGTCTATCTATTTCTATCCATCTATCTGATAATATCTGTGTGCCAGTCCAAGTGCACATAGGTACCAACTGTAGGTTCAAAATGTTTATCAAAAGCTTTCATCTTGTCCTTTTATATCAAAGGCTTACTTTTCCCGCTATTTCTCAATTTCCCGTGTGGTGTTATCAAGACGACACAAACACGTATGTTTTTTGTTTCAAAATGGCGTCGGCGGCGGTGGCCCTATCTAAATTAGTTTTCTCAGTTTACTAGTTTTTACAACGTGTATGTACAAAATAAAGAGTGCACGATAAAAGCAGTGGCGAAAATGTGGAAAAGTATCTTTAAGTATTGCATTTTTCTTGTGTGTGCTCATTTTTGCTCAGTATTGTGGATTGATGAAACTTTGTCTGTTTTTATTTTAAACTTTACTGTTTTATACACTACGACTTGTTTCAAAGATTAACGTGTTTTGTTTTTTTTTGCTTGTATATAAAATATTGTTTTTAGTAACAACATTTAGTTTTACTAAAACAACACCGCCAGTTTCATTTTATATGGGGATTTATTAGGGAGGCCTTAATAATCATCTTAGAAAGTTTTGGTTGTGAATTATATCTTTGGTAGTGATTTCATCACAAGTTCTTAGGTCTTTTAGTGATACTCAGCTATAAATTTTTCTGTATAACTTTCTAACTTCAGCATCTAGCTGAAGCAGTTGACACAACCAAGTTAGCGAAGAGCAGTCGTAAATAATGTCAATTCAGCGTGGCCGCACCAAGTAGAACGCTGAAGCATTTGTTGACAGAAAACTGCGCTCGCCACAAATTGTTCCCGCATTAGACGAAACAAATACTTACGGGACAAAATAACGTACTGATGAGCAACGGTTTGTAACTTATGGTATCTACTGTACAGAGACGAGCACCAATAGGTATGTATGTACATATACTTGCCTAAATTCAAAACAGTTTTTCATACGAATAACGTTAGCAACGGTTTCGATTGAACATAGTATTTTGGACTCATATTACTATTAATTAACTTTTATAGGAAACGGCAATTTATTATTTAAATTACCGATTAAAAAATATTATATGGTCCGTTCGAAAAGATGTACTGAATATGTGGTAACCGATTGCGCGTCGATGTTCTTTCCACCCTGAATAATTATTTCCTTTATTCTTCAAACTTACTCCGTTCAAAAGCAGTGCCATTATAGCTATGGCATAATTATATATATATTTTTTAAGACGTTGCCCCTCACTAGGAGCTACTCCTGTATCGTCGGTGCGTTTACAAACATTTAAACTCACATTCACAAACGAACAGCCAGACCCGGAACAACTACCTGTAGACCATACAAATATTTGTTCCGTGCGGGAATCCAACCCGCGACACCCAGCGCAGCAGTCAATCGCTCAGCCACTGCGCCAACCGCCCCGTCAAATTTTGACACTGACAGCTCTTGAACGCGGTTTAATTAAACTGATCGCGTAAAGTTTCTTTTGTGAAATTTGCACAAACCAGCGAGGAAACTATGTTTTACGTGTCATGTCCAACATTTGTCATTCGTATGTCCCTACAATAGTGGGCAGCCTTCTGTTAGTTGTAACAAGACAATATAGCAACCACGTTGGAAACACGACTCAAACAGTAATACACATTATCGCTTTAATTTACGGTATATTTTACACATTTACGGATTAAAGAATATCGATTTTACCTTTAGGTAATTGTTGAATACTGGAAGCATGGTATTTAAATGGGAAATAAAATAAATTAAAAACATTGTTTTAATCTTAATTGCAATTTGTTCGTGGTTGTATTGTATGTATCCAAAGTTGGTTGAATAGCGTAATGAAATGAGAGATTTTCTTACAAATCTTATGTATGCTAATATGATCCATAAAATACAAATACATATAATAACAAAACGCCTTACTCGTCCTGGGATCAATCATTTTAAAAAGCGTATATTATTTGTGCTTTCTATTAGAGGTAGTTACCAAGTATCGAAGTCAAGAATAAGAGTAGTTAACCTGATAGGCAAGCTAACACTCCACAGAGCCTTCCCACTACAATATATCAAATACCGCTATTCAGCGCTAAATTGAAAATTAAAGGTTGAAAGACTACACATACAAGATTAAGGGCGAGGACAAACGAGCGTAATTTTTTAGACGCATTTTGCGCCGCCGTGTAGTACAAACAGGATTTTAGTATGAAACCGAATGCATCATAAATTCCGCGACTCATTTTACGAGACTCATGTTACGCGACTCACAGTTCAAAAAATTACGTCTGTTTGGCCTCAGCCTAATATAAACGCCGCTTCGCCTCAAGCGCTGAAAGTCCTTGTTTTATATCAGAAAAACTCGTTTCTAGTAGCTTTCTTACCACACTTCGTGGCTGCAAACTTACAATTCGTTTTAATTTTTTTGTCTTAAGTCTGTTTGGGTTTCTGTAATAATATATGACGTCAAAAACATAATAGAACAAGATCTCAGGGCCGCCAGACATTACTTATTTTCTCATTAACAAAATGTGTGGCATCTAGTAGTGTTAGAATGTACTGTGAACGTATGCATACCTGCTAACTTGTGCCGACGGCCAATTTTTCAATATCAGTTGCTAAAATTGCGTAAAAATAATAGTAAATTTTCTTATGTTGTATGTTAGATTGTTAAAAATTCATTATTATATTATAGAAAATAAGTAATGTCTGGCGGCCCTGGGATCTTGGACCATAAAAGCTATAGAAATAGAAATCATTTATTTGCATAATACAGGTTCAGAAGATGTTATAAAAGGTTTATAAGGGACCTTATATGGTACACTGTATTATAACCATGTGAGGTGTGCAAATATGTTTTATTAGGACCATTATGACACAATAATTATTCTTCTTTATCTACCTAGTGTTGTTCCGAAGTCTAATATTAACGATAAAATGTATATTATGTAGCGTATATTTTCGGAGTTATGTGGACATAAAAAACGTACAGAGATATCAAGAATTTTATGCTTCCTAAGGTTGGTTTAGAAAGAGTTGAAACTCTTAATGAACGTAAAAAACCAATCCTGGCAATTTTCAGCACATTTGTAAGTAGCACACTAATTACATTTTAAACTCTATAAACTGAGCCATATTCTAGCTTTCTCACTTCGTGTGCCATTTTAGTAAGTACCTTTGCGAATAGGAAAGAACATACGACGCATACTTATAAAAGATAAAAGGCGCTTGTAGTTGAAGCTTTAATGCTGCGGCAGACATTACATTATTTTTAATGACGTCATTATTTACCTTTTGCTTGTTGCTTTTGGAATTTAATTTCATATCCAATTTTTAGCTTTTCTCCATTTATTTCTTGTAGCCAGTAGTCACGTTATATTTTCAAAATTCAAAGTCTTTTAAAACGAAGAAATACTTAATTTTCAGTGAAAAAAAATTCAATTATATATTTCAGTAAAAACCTTTTATAAACATATAATAACTCACAATTTTGAACTTGGATTTGTTAAACGACTAGGTGTCATGTTGCTGCAACTTGCACGGGTTTATAAATAAACTTAATTCAAAGCTTTTTGCCCAAAGCGGGAAGAAAGCGCAAAATAAAACAAGCGAAGGTAATCACAGCCAAGTCTTGCTTTGCTTTTACGACTACAAAAACACTAATGCAAATAACTCCGGCAAACAACAAAGTTAATAATAAAAAAACGCACAAAAAACGAACATACAAAACTCAAGGCGCTTTTCTGGAAAGCCGCTGCCAGAGGCAAAAGCTAAGACTAAATAAGAACACAAAATACGTGGTCTCAGAAATTCCACTCAATGCAGAAAATGTAAAACTTCAAATGACTGAAAAAGTTTCTCGCTGCCACCTTATTTTTAAAGAAAACATAAAACCTCATTTGTGTCTGTCTCTAGCTAGATGTGTGACAGCTGATTTATTTGTCATAAAAAATCGTCTTTATGTTTCTACACATTTTTAGTGCTTCACTTATCGTAGTAAAAGTTCTGACACCACGTAAAACCTAACCCTAAATTTTTTAGCGTGGTAAAATCATCAATTGAGTCCTTCCACCCAGGGCAGAGCGGGAGGGACTGTCAGACTTGTACTGACTAAAATCCACGGTGTCCTTCAGTAGCCCTTTATGTTCCAGGGTCACGGTAATTCTATAAGTCCCGCGACCACCTAACCCTAAACCTTTGAACTATTTTCTGTTCCTTTCTTCTTTTCTGTATTTAATGTGCGCATGAATTGTTAAATAAATAAAAGCCAATTTTAGGCAGTATGTCATTTTGATGCCGTTTGCAAAGAATCGGAAGATACATTGTTTTAGCCAATCAGAAACAAACAACGTCTCAATCCAATTTGAATGCACGTACACAAATGATAACATTGGTAATGTAATGTAAAATTATACCGTTTTTCACTCTCCTATAAAGTTGCTATTATTGACTTACGTGGTGTTATAACTTAAGCGACGTATATTTATTTTTTTCAATTTATTGTTAAGTTTACTGCAGTGCCAAATTGCATCGAAATCTGTTCAACAGTTAAAGCGTTAAAAGTAAGAAACAGACAGACCTGGATAATAGTTTATTTTAAATAAGTAGGTATGATTTCATAAAAAAATCAGTTCGTAATATTACACAGGGTTATAAGATTAGCTTATTTCGATCCTTCTGCTTTAACTCTCTCATAATAAAAGCAAGAATAACTGTAAAGCTAATGACTCGTTTGAGCACGGTGTCGTTCGTTTGTTTCGGAAATGGATCGGGGTCTTGCTTTCCCTCTTGCGTCTTTGTTTTGTTTCCTGCATTACTTTGTTGCAAGGCTGTGAGTTTGCAAACGTGTTGCACAATCCGCTTATTAGCCATGCACGTTCGTGTCGTCGTTTTGAAGAATTCCTTTTGTTTTATTCGTATTTACATTTTGTGTGACGTTGTATAACGGGCTGGTGTCCGCAACTCCACGTCAAAGCGAGTATTTTGCGTGCGGGTGGGAAATTAAGTAACTTAATATATTAATTGTGTGACGTTATTAGCGTGTATTTCTATGAAATTGGTACAGTTGCAAGTTCATTATAAAGTAAGATGTTGACGGTTGAAAAGCGTACGAAGAAAATACTTGTGACTATAAATGCGGGTAGGTTGGTACAGTATTTGACGTTATAAGATGCAGATTGAAGGTGGTAGTAACTGTATATTTTTGTTATAAAATTATTCCTACCAGTTTCTTTGAAAAGATTTTGATTTTGACTTGAATAACTTTACCATTTCAACAACCGCTGGCACGTACAAACTAAACATAGCATCTACTGTACCTTAACAATAAAAGTCTCAAAGTTTTGAACTGGCATTTAAATGGATAATAATATAATAGTCTTAAACAGTGACGCGAAAACAACCAAAGTTCAAAGTTGTGCCGTTCAAGAAACTTGCTCCTTTCTATTTGAATCTAGTTTTATTTAGTTAAATGTTGAACAGGAATTAATTTGAAGACGTCCTGGACTTGCTATTGGACTTAGCTTGTTGTGAAGCGATTTGGAAAGTATTGGAAACTTTGAATAGAAGTTTCAAACGGAATTATAGATGAACAGGCTACAGTGAAAATCATTTCAGCTACTAACCTACTTAATTATAGATCTAAATTGACGTTCTTATTCAAAGGTTATTTTTTGGAAAGCATATCTGACCTTATAGTTCGTGTGATTGGCCACTTTGTTCCCTTCCCTTTTTTATATTTTTCTGCCACTAGAAAATAATTAAAACAGTAACAGTTTTGTATTTAACTAGAAATGAGTATAAAAGAAGGGTCCCAAAGCCAATAGTAGCTGTAGTATGTCGATACATCATTTGGACTCTATCTCTCTGTCCAGCCTTTACTGTTTTCGTAGGTATAGTGCTCGCAAGCGAGACTGTTGAGCATGAGCTGGGTTCGATTCCCAGGTCGGGGTTTTTTTTTCAGAATTGCGACAGTTTTCGGATTCGTGACTGGTTGATGGCTATATGCTATATGCTCGCCCCCTTTTACATGCAAATTAAAAATAACTGGTGAAATGTCGGTTTAATTTAAGGTGCCTGTCCCTTCGGAGATTACAACCGTGATGTTATGTTTTCTTTAGTAAAATAAAAGGGGCCGCTACTTTCAGTTTGAGAATCACTGTCTTGCTTCACCAAATTATGGGGGGTGTGTACCAAGGTACAACCTGATGGTTCCAATCTGGAAAAGCATTACGTTAGCTCAAAGTTTGTAGTGTATAACGGGCTGGTGTCCGCAACTCCACGTCTAAAGCGAGTATTTTGCATACGGATAGCTCAAAGTTTAATTGCCATTATTATATCACCCTTTTTCTAAAAACCGTAGTCCTATTTCAAGTTTTTATTTCCACAATTTATGACTAGAGCTCACTGCGGTCGTTAAAAACTCAATAGATGATTTATGTATTCTCAAAAGTAAAATCGTTCCGGGCATTATTCAGTTTAAAAGTGTTTTAGCGTGTAACTGCGATTTCATCGTGCTGCGATTTTGTTCCAATATTGAGTTTTATGTCACTTTTTGAACTTTTTGTTTGTTTTTATTTTTATCGATATGAAACTACATTCGAAATGTAACTGTGAATAAAATTCACTGGTTGCTTCGTATTTATGTAACGATTGGATATTCATTTGTGTTGCTGGAACCTATGTAAGTTGCCTTCATACCTTATTATGTATGTACATACCTTAAAGGTACACCCTGACTTATTTGTATTCATCTAGTATTTAGATATTTTAAAACCTGTTATGAATGCACTAAAATGTTTGATGTAGGGAGCCCTGATACAGCCAGAAAGCGTCGCGGCAATGATTCGAGATGGTGGAACGGACTTGACAAGACCAAAGAACAGTGGTCCACATTAGCCAAAGAATAGGAAGCCACTGGGTGAGGGCTTTGCCCAGCAGTGGGATAGCGCAGGCGAATAATAACAATAATTATGCTGGCAACTCTAAATGGCTATCTACGGTGTTATCTGTCTCTCACGATAAAAAATACAAAAAACTGTTTTTGGCCTTCGAACATCTTAAAAACATTTGTACAGTGAAGTTATTGAACAATAAACATAAAAATTACAAATAAAAATTCCATAATAATGTTTAGAACTGATTTTAAAAATATGCAGACAGTGGCAGACATATATTTATCATTGTCACCTGTCATATAAAATTATCACAATGTTGATAACCTGCATAAACCACACAAGTGTAGATCAATGGACGACAGTGTGTACATGCACATAGAATAATGGCTTCCTTAATACTGAGATAACAAACCGCCTCAAGGGGATAACGTAACCATCGTTACGTGAAGCATAGAAACTAGGACTAGTGTGCAGTTTAGAGGGAAAAAACAATATGGCGGCTTATATGACGTTTTATGTTTCAACCGTAACAATAATTGTATTTTTGTTATTGTAACTTCTGGTCATAGTATAACATAACATAATATCACGCCTGTAATCCCCGAAGGGTTAGGCACAGGTGTGTACCTAATAGTACACCCACATTTCGTTATGTTTAAGTCCCATGTAATAGGGGGCGCCCTTTTTGCATAAAACCAGAGTGACTGTATTACTAAACTTTGAAGTTTAAAATACCGCTGTACCTTTACATAAAATTTGAAAGTACGACTCACGTGAGTCAGAAGGTACGTTATGACGAATTACTTAATTGAGAATGTTCATCATCGAGATGTACGGAACTCCGAAAGCTTGCCATGACGATTTACTTCATTCAGGCTACAGTAATACAGTCAACCACAGTCACTGGCTGCTACTGAGAAGTTCTTGATGGAAAAACCTAATAACACTTTGCCCGACCAGGGTATCGAAGCCTCACCTCAGCCTAGGACCTCATGCTCAGCAGTCGTGCTTGTGACCACTAGACCAACGAGGCAGTCATAGTATAATCAGTCAAAATGCTTGCCACTGCAGTGACACGGGCCTTCAAACTGGCTTAAATCCATGATGCCGGTTGATCCTTCTGACTATAACTGTAACAGTAGATGTGTAAATATGCACAAATTTCGCAGAAATTGCATTTTCATTAACACAATGAAATGAAATTACTTGAATTCTGTTCACTCACCAATGCACCAATAACTTATTCACCGTTAATACACAAAGCAATAATTCTCCCCTTTTTAAAGGAAACTTCTACTAACAATAACTGTTGTGAACGCAATAATTATATAGAAGAGGAGCCGTGAAAATGTAAATTGAGTCTACAGCTTTTAGCAGAGTTTAAAATAACACTCATTTAGAACTTAAAGCCTAGATTCCTGGCGGAATAAAAACTTAAATGACCGACGACGTGCCGAGCGTAGTCCGTTGAGGGTTTAAACACGTGGTGCAAGTGACAAGCGATGAGTAAAAGAAGACAAAGAGTCATAAGTCACGCCTGAAATCCGATCCAATCAGAAGAGAGTCCTGTTAGCTAGTAATGAGAAAGATTTCATGTAATAGTTTAGCTGAAAGTAAGCGTTTATTTGTGATGTGAGATCTAGTGGCGCCAGGTGGGGTAAGATAGACAGCGGTTCTAGGACAGCAGCTGAATGATCATTATTTTTACTACAGTATTATTAATAAGCTTATGGAATATAAAATTATATTTTATGATTTAATGTAAAAAAAACTGTAAAGCAATTAGAAAAAAAGTTTCGGTTTTTTTTCTTCTTTTTAGAACAGAACCTTAAAAATACATAAATGTAAATGTTAAATTTCGCCTTGAAGTTAGAAACCTTATGTGCAAAAACCGCTGGCATCTGGAAGCTTGTACCGCGGTAACATCGGTTCCCTTGGGAGCAAGTAGCGAGTGGGGAAGGCCTTAGCGCCACAACTGGCACAATGACGTGTGGCGACTACGACCCGCGGTTACAAGATTATAATGCTACACACTGGTTGCCAACCTTGTTGCGCTCTCTTACTTGAAATAAATCTAAATTAAATTGTTACGGGATATTTAAGATTTCTTTTACAAAATAGGTTTTAATATTTTTGTACAGAAACGTAGTTTTGTGTGATAATTCGATGGCACGAAGGTAAAGAAAAGAAAGAAAATAAGTTCCACATGCTACATGTGGGTACAAAAAACTGTGGGTAAAAAAAAACATTGGGTGCCTCACGATTACGCAAAAAGACACAGTTCAGCAAAAATACCAGACGGCTAGTGGCTGACGCTGGTCATACAAACAGTTTAAATGCTCATCGTAGTGAAAGACTTGAACACGACAACTTGACAAGTTTGAGAACAACTTGCAATGCGTAGGTACAGACACGTCTGTTTGTTCGCCGGGACTGCGTTATATTTGCGCAAGCCGGATGAATATTTTCATATTTATACACTCGTTTATTTGTTTAGTTCTTCTCGTATGCGAATCCATAGGCTTGTGCACATTTATGCGAGGGGTTTTATATTATAGATAATGAAGATTTTAAAAAGTATATTATTTTATTTATTTTGTTGGTCTAGTGTTCGCAAGCGCTACTGCTGGGCATGGGTTCGATTCCCAGGTCGGGCACAGTGTTTTTTTACGTTTTTCTATTAGGAAGTTCTCAGTAGCAGCGAGTCTGTATTTGGACTCGGTTGATGGCAATAGGCTCCGCTCTAGTACAAGGGGCTTACAATAAAACTGGCGAAATGTGGTACTAATAGGTACACCTCCGGCCTCCGCCTAACTCTTCGGGGATTACCGTTAGGCGTGATGCTGCGGCGTGTGCTGTTGATATTAAGCATAAGACGCGATAAGAAATTTTGAACGAAAATGTGCTGTTGCAGTTGACGTGGCATTTTCTTATAACATTTGAATAATTAATTGGTACTTAGTTATTTGACAAACACACCAAAATGCAGTAAAGTTTCAAAAGCTACTTAATAAATAAATAACTAGGAGTATCCACAAACACCACAAGGTACATTAACCATTTATACTCACTAATTTGCATGGCGAATACCTGAGTAGCGTGTTACACAAATTCCCCCAAGTTTGTGGACTAGTAACTGAAAACTTGGTACAGTGACCGATGTTGAAAGATATTTAGCTGCAACCGTGCTACTAGGTACTTCTACGAATAGTTGCTTGTTAGGTTACTGTGTCTGGGTGGTAGTATGTCCTCAAACGATACCTATAGTACATACATGTGGGTATTTAAGTAAAGCAGCATGTTGAAGTGAAAGAAGTGGGGGGAGATCTTTTTTTTTTTTGTTTTAACGTGTTAATATCATCAAATGAGTCCTCCCACCCAGGGCAGAGCGGGAGAGACTGTCAGACTTGTACTGACTAAAATCCACGGTGTCCTTCAGTAGCCCTTTATGTTCCAGGGTCACGGTAATTCTATGAGTCCCGCGACCCCGGCAGGCTTTGGCCCTCTAGAGGGGGGCCCCGTCATTATGCTGACACTCTTTGAGGCGCGCGTGGAACACAGCGCGCCGTCGACCCGGGCATGGTCCATGCTCGGACAGTATTGCCCAGGTGTGGGACAGAACACGCTAGAAAAAAAAAGCACATTACCTGAATGCGGCATGTGATCTGTATCTAAACAAACCCATAAGGTAGGAGTTATCTCGCAATTAATTTTCACACCCATCTTTACTCGTAACAAAACTGACCATTAACCGAAAACACGACATATCGTACAAAATAACACGGTAGTGTCTCTACGTTAATTATTTATTAAAACTGCACTTAAGTGTTATGAGCAGTTTAATAAATAACTAACGTAGAGATGCTGCCGTATTATTTTGTACGGTATGTGCACAGGTCTTGTCAATCAGTCCAGACCATCCAGTTTTGGTTAAAGCAAATATTATAACACTCAAAAGAAAAGAATAATGGAACCGGTGACGCGGGATATAGGAAAACAGTTTCCGAATAAAATGTTGGAAACACCGATTAGTTGAAACATGTCCAAAAAATCTAGCAAATCGCGAACGATTCACGAAATCGATTGCCCACTCGCAATCCGACTAATGCCCGTTTTTAGAGCATTGAAACGAGCATTTGGGGCATTTCCCTTTACGCGCAAAATACTGACCATAAAGTCGTGTGAATTATTTGTTTGTGAGCGACGGAACTGGCCGACATTATAACAAGCCATTGCCGAACGCAAATTCCGATAAACATTGCATAAACTGGTCTAAACGTGTATGCTGTTTGCGTTGGCAAATCAGCACAGTTTTTAAGTGACGAACGATTTCATGGATGAATCTAGTTGCAGTAACAACATTTGCAGAAGGTGGTTAAAGTAGCACAAATGTGTCCTGAAAGATTCTATTTTAATTTTGTTGTTTCGTTTTAGTTTAGTTAAATAACATAATTATTATTGTGCAGCTGAACTGTAACACAGCTTACATAAAATATCGTAGAAATTACTTAACCTTTTGAACGCCAGAGCATAAACGCAAGCGCGTGCCCTCCACGCCAAGCCACAATTTCACTGCAAATACCTAGAAAAATAATAGGGATTCCAAAACTATTTATTTTTTTATTTAGTGTGTGTTCACCGCATTTTATGTCACATATTTTTGTTGCTGGCGTACAGGGTACGCGGTTGCTTGTCACGTATATGTGACAGTGGTGTTCAAAAGGTTAAATATACTGATTGACTCAAGGCTGAATGTGAAACATTGATTGCTAAAGAATCGCGAAACCAATCGATACTAATTTCAAATAGCTTTGGATCGTTTTAATCGAACGTTTTCCCCGACCAAATTGTTCTGAAGTAATTTGTTAATGTTTGCCTTTTGATACTAACTTTTCATTCAAATGCTTCGATGAAAGTATGTTTCAATTTTACAGGAATCCGGGATTGTGAAGGTAATGTAAATATTTGATTTGTTGCTGCTAACGAATTTATGTCATAAATGAATGATCTTGAAACTTTCATACCTTTAGCTAATTTACTTTATTATTTACAACATTAATTTATATATAATGTTAAAACAAAAAAATGTCTTCGTTTATAACTTGCAAAGACTTCCCATTCTCTCCTAGTAAAATATTTAGGGTAACAACTTTCAGTTAAAAGCTTGTAACACTAACAAGCCTGCGGTACACATTTGGTTTTACTTTATAAAACTTATTTAAGAAAGTCGCGAAAAAAAAGCCCCAAACGAACTGAAAAAAGTTGTGCTACGACGGAGCGGCTGAGACTACGCCGTAGTAAGCTCGTAGCGGCGGCGTAGCACATGCTACATTGTTATGAAGTTCGGATAGTGTAGCGGTTAATATTTGATTTGATTGTTTCGTCTTATTCAGTTTTCTGTGCAACAAAGTCAGTTACTATAAGATGCCTAAAGTTACATTAACATTCTTTGTGTGCGAATATTGCGCTATCAAATTAATGTTACATTGCTACAATTACAACGCTTAAAGTACATAAAACAGATTTAATCAGAATCAGAATCAGAATTTATTTGCTATGAAAGTAGGTACAGATTAGATTAATATTCTTATAAGAGAAATGTCCAATAGATTCATAGTTAAAATAAAAGTTCTTTACTAAATTATGAGTATGGCTCCTCTTAAGAGTCTTTTGTGCTCCATTACAAAAACTCCTAAATAATAGCATAAAGCGATTGTTCCTTTGCTCCATTACTGTTTTATAAATCATGTTGTTCAAGGTTACTTATTTACTATATTTCGGGGTCTTTCGAGTTGGGACCTATCTAGTCATAAGATATTTTTTTAATTATCAAGCTGTTTTGCTGTTTTTTTGGTCATTTAGTAATAAAAAAACACATTTTCAGGTGAAATCGAACTCCAAAGAACTGACCAAACATTCTAACTACTGAGCCACCGCACATTGGCTCGGCAACGATGCAATTTGATTTGCATACGACTATAAATGTACCCGTTTGTTAGTCAACCAGTCTTGCGTTCGAAATGGTTGCCCGACGGCAGTTAAATAATATTCACTGTATTTCAAAAAACCCTTACTATTTTGTTAAAATCGGATGACTGAGTTTCACCCTGAATGTGTTTAAAATTTAAACACTGCATCGCAAATGTTTTTGGATACCTAAAGTGTTTGTGCTGGTTTTTATTAACGTGTAGTTTATCTGGGTATGCTAGTGAATTATGAAACCCAAAATGGAAAGTGTGTTTTATTACATTTAACAAAGCTTTATAGCTTCAAATAAGCTTTATAATAATTAATGCGTTGAAGAATAATTAACATTTTTACATTAGTGTAATGTTTTTACACATTGTAATAATTAAAACAAAGAGTTGTTACAATTTTGTTTTTGTTTTTTTTTTTCCATTTCGTGTTAGTGCTTTCATAACATCTTTTAATTTCAATTTTCATTAATTGATTACAATAAAAAAAAATGTTAAACATTTAATTTATTTTTCAATTGCAGTTTAGGTCATTGATTGCAATAAATTATATATCAAAGGGGTTATTCTAGAGGTCATTAGCAACAAATGAAGTCCAGTTAACTAGGGGTCAAAACTGGATGGTTATGGAGAAGTATCGGTCCTCCGATTTTTTAGAAATTATCTTCTTGTTACCAAAAACAAATAATTATGAAAAAACGACACCAAACTAAACATTTACTTCATTGAAACTTTTCTGAAAGCTGAAAAATGAGTAATCGTTTAAAAACTAGCGTTCGCGCGCGTGTGCGTTCGTTTTTCTTCTTCTTTAGGAGAAGAAGTGATCATGCTTTTGGAAGATGTACCGCTAGCTACGAGAAGAGATATGGTGTACCAGTACGATGGATGCCAAGCTCACATTTACCGAGGTGTGCAACAATTATCTGGAGACAATTATTAGTCGAGGTGGCTTGACGTCATGGCCTTTTATCTTTGTGGTCACATGAAGGACTTAGTGTACCCTACACCAGCGACATCCATTGAAGAGTTGAGGAAAAGGATTTTGGTAGCAGCCGAACATATAAAAACCTCACTTTCAACGCGAGTGTAGTACGTCGTAGGCTGCAAGCTTGCATACATTTACATTTTACATTACATTTTACATTTTGACGTCATTAATTAAAAAAAAAACATAGACAACTATGTTTTTTTTTTAATTAATGACGTCAAAATGTAAAATGTGTTTTAACAATGATCAAGAAAAATATTTAAAGGCAAAAAAAGCTTTGCCCAAACGATTAAGAGATCACATAACTATCGTACACCATGCAAGCCTAGACAATCACTATCTACAAGTATGTTCTTCTCTAAGCGATTGAAGTCGCAAGTGGAAGTCGAAGTCGATTCAATTCCCATCACTAGCAACTGTACGGTTTAAGTGGATTGCCGTCCCTAGGGGAATAATTGAACGATGTTTTTGTACTATTCTCCGGGAATTCGATTTATGGTCGTATAAATACAGAGAACGGTGAAGCTGGATTAATTGTTAGGAATTACTTAGTTCAGGTAAAAGTTCTTCAGATCGACAAATACTTTTTAAACTTTGTTAAAGGTAGTGGAAATCTTGAGGGTTTTGTGCAGGATCTAATATATTTATATTAGATTACTGCAACTCAGAAAGTTTATTTCAAATTGACGAACCTTCTAAAATGGCTGACATATCGTTGTTCAATTTGGTATATTTTTGTCATCTTTCATTGCTTGTATTACTGACATGTGTTAATATGACATCTCTACAACAAACCTTGTGGAAATCATAACCAAACTTAGGACAGTTTATTTCTGTATTAAAGAAAATTCCACGGAGCTCGGTTAAATTAAGTACGTCTTGTGGCCCAGAAATTACCAAGGGCCTTGAAACAACTATTCATTGTCCAATGTGCAAAAGACAGAGCGTTTTTTTTTAAATATGTTGTAAATAATACATCAATAAGCTTACAAATAAGTACCAGCCCCTAAAGATTAGTTTTTGGGTCCAAAAGGGGCCATGAAGTGGTGATTGGAATTTCAGCAAAGGTGAGCTCGTGCTGAACGTTGACAGTAAGAGCGCATTCAATTCTGATGGAAGAAGTTAAAAAGGGATACAAAAATCAAGGCTTTATCCACATAAAGCCTTGATTTTTGGGTTCCACACTGCCATCAGGGTGGTAGATCTCAATCAAAATTATTATAAAAAGGACAGTATTTTAAAATCTGCAGTTAAAAGAAAGAAGATATTTTTTTTTGTTCTGTAACAACTCATGGTAAACATAACCTTAGTAATCCACTCGGTGTCTGGCCAGAGAGGGTCGTTTTTAGTTGGGCTATCCATCCCATACTGATAGACACTGTTTTGACAAACATAAAATTGTTGAATTAAATCTTATGGGCTAGGTAGCTTTCCGAATGTGAAATACATTAATTATATCATTCCGACCAGATATTGACAGACAGTCAACAGTTTTAAAAAAACAATGCAAATACCCCACAGACATAAAATTAATTTACTTGAAATAAGTTTAATGCATCTCCAGAGTTGGAAAATAGTATTGCATCTTTTATTGCACTAATGGTTAAATTCAGTGTAAGATAAAATAATTAAAATTGAGTTGAAATTGACAGTTTAATAATTAAATTTTGCGTCGAGCTCGAGCGACGAATATTTCTCTCCGCCGACGTCGCCAACACCTGTACGTCGGCAAGGGAGAGACCGGTCACCGAGGAGCTTGGTACTTAGGGGTCATCCGGCCCCGAGCCGGGTCCCCGCTGCCGGCGGTTGTGTGCAGCGCATGAGATGGACTCATTCTATAAACGAGAACGTCATGCGCGCATACTACGAGTCTACAGAGTGGGGAACTGCGTACCGTGTTAGGATGCTGCCTCTGTTCAAGGTACTTGAACCAACCGTTAACGTCTCGGCCCAACGCATCCAACGCAATCACATGTTGGACGACGCCGTACTTGATAGGCAGCGCTCAGAGGTACTGAGCAACCGTATCGTCTTAACTCCGTCACAAACCGTGGTGCAAGCGTCAACTATTGACGCAACCCCACCACGGTCCAACCCTGCTGTTGTACTAACTATTGTCGCCAACAAGTCTGACATAGTAGTGATAGACGTTTAGAGCGCCGCGTAATGATAGTCGATGTAACCATCCCGCATGACGAGAATCTCGTGAAAGCTGAAAAAGAGAAACAAATAAAACAGCTCGACTCACACGACGGCATACGAGGTTGTCAAGATGTGGAATGTGATCTCGGCTATTATTGTGCCGATTTTCGTGACGGCCAATGGCCTTATTGCCAAGAGCCTCGACGACCATCTTTCGAGGCTCTCCATAGGCGGTTGGATCAAGGGCCTGATACAGAAGGCAGTACTCCTCGATACGGCTCGCATTGTGAGGAGGTTCCTGTCTCTGGAGCCCTAACCCTAACTCTAAGCCCTAAGAAATATTTAAAAATATGTAAAATGTGTATGTACAATGAATAAAGAAAATTAATTAAGTCTGTGGCCCGTGTGTCAAATTGACACGACGAATTTTTTTCAAATCGAATTTAAATTTTGTATCCATTTAACCCAACAAAACTAATTTTAAATAATAAATAATGATAAGAAAAAAACACTCATACTGGACTTCCTCCAACTGGATATGTAAAATGTGTATGTACAATGAATAAAGAAAATTAATTAAGTCTGTGGCCCGTGTGTCAAATTGACACGACGAATTTTTTTCAAATCGAATTTAAATTTTGTATCCATTTAACCCAACAAAACTAATTTTAAATAATAAATAATGATAAGAAAAAAACACTCATACTGGACTTCCTCCAACTGGACCCTGAATTAAATATCTACATGGAAAATACACCATAAAATGTCACCGATGCTGACCAGGCGCCGCCGGGCCAAAGAAAAAGAGTCACACCTACCATCTCTGGGCTCGTCACTCAGCTCCGCCTTGCAGCCGCCGGGACGAGACGTGGGCTGTCGCTGCAGTTGCGTCGAGCTCGAGTGACGAGTTTATCTCCCCGCCGGTCGTCGACACCACGACGACGTGGAAGAGGACGGCCACCAGCGGGCTTGGGACTTCGAAGCCAACAGGCCCCAACCAGGGGCCCGCTGCCGGTAGAAATGAGACCCGCATGCGAAGGACTCAGTGCATGAATGAAAATGTATGGGCGGAATTAACCTTATAGCGTACCGATGTCGGATGCTCTCTCTGTTTCAGGCAACTGAGCCTGCCGTCAATGTCTCTGCCCAATGGACTAATAGCAAAGAGCCTCAACTAACACCTTAGGAGGCTCTCATTGCGCGGCTGGGTCAAGGGCTTGATTCAGAAAGCAGTGCTCACGTACACGGCACGCATAGTGAGGAGGTTCCTCTCTCAGGAGCCCTGATCACCGGCAGCTTGAACCTTGGTGCTGATACCGATGGGCCATGTGTATTTTTTTTATATTTTTAAATGTTTTGTATACTTTTATTTTTAAAATATTTATATATTATATATTTATAGAAATGTAATTAATAAGAGAAAAGTAATAAAGGAAATAAATTAGCATTTAACGAATTTCTATAGCTCTGGCAACACCATATGTAACAGGCCAATGACAAAATAGACCTTATAGACTACCGAAATATTGAAAAATCCTTAAAAAATCAGATATAAATAAAAAAAGAACTTTCAAGCAATGAAGTCTGTCAAAGTCGTCGTCGTGAACACGAAAATGAAAAATAAAATTAACTAGTATGAAATAACGTAATGAAAACCAAAGCTGCTTCCCGAAGACCGCGCCTTCCACCCCCGGACTACGTACGACTATGTGCGGCCGTTTGCTCCTTTCGAACCGGATCCGCCGGTGGCCTCGACGGCCTGACTCCGCAACATCTTAAGGACCTTAACCTAATATGATCAGCAGCCGGGGAGTCCCTTTTGAAGGAGCTGACGGCTCTTATTAATCTCATGCTCTCCGGCAATGTGACCGGCAATGTGACCGAAGATGTTATTGATATTTTGTACGGGCCAATCTATGTGCCCTGCGCAAAAAGGATAGTGGCATTCGTCCCATTGCCGTAGGGTCAATCTATCGCCATATCGTAGCCATAATTTGCTGCGCATGCTAAAGCGAGACACAAACCAGCAAATTCCAGCCTTTACAGCGAGGCTTCGGGTACAAAGGGGACTGTGAGGCTGCGGTATACGCTTTATCCACTTTTCTCAATAGTCATAAAGGTGAGGACATCCTTAAGGTAGACATAAAGAATGCTTTCAATTCCGTAAACAGGGTAAAATTATTCTATTAGTAGTTTTTTGCCTTTAAATTAAATAATTCAAGAACCAGTCCACTGTTACTTACTGAGCTAAAAAAGTTAAGTTTTTTGGAAGAGTTCCAACAACGTCTCGTAATAAAATATTATGTATCATTTCTCTTTAACGAATAAAGCGATGGCTTTTAACTATGAAAAAGCTTTACATACATTACTGGACATATTTTATTAATAAATAAATACTGTATTGTCGGATAAAAATAAATCTGTTTGCCTTATTTACTTATTGGGTGAATGGATAGTAAATATTGAGCAGCAAATCATTTTTTTCTTCGATTAAGATCGTATGCGACCAAACTTAGGTAGATGGTGTCTTGCTAATACAATCACTTATTCATGACTCGGAAGCCATTCTAGAGTAAAAGTTATTTGATGTAAATTAATCATACCCCATGTGAAGATTAAAATAATTTAGTGCCATTCTAGACGAAAATAATTACACTAAAGATTTTTTAAGAACGATGGAAAGTATCACAGAAATCCTTTGGCTAATCCCTTAACCAAAGTAATCAAGAGAACAGCATACACAAGCTATCTATAGAATAAGTTAATTGTACCTGAGCTTTTAAATGTGTATTTTAAAACAGCTAAAATTATGCTTTGACTTATTTTAACATCCAAAACGACGATCTTACGTGTTTGTGATTTTTTCAAAGCGTGAAAAGTAAACCTAACACACAATATTATGTTATACATAACCTTATATAACCAATTTTTTACCGTATGTTGCTCCAAAAAATATACCTTAATTTTTTCTAAACCCAAAAATATATCGGTCATGAATAAAAGTTAGTCATGCATTTACGTATTGGGCACCTAAGGAGCGGTATAAAAAATAAGTGGCCGTTACATGGCCGTATCGACGCGTGTACGGCCATATTTGGCCGGAACAGGGCTATTTATAAAATGCTCGTATCATACAGGGTAACATTATGGCCCTTTTTTAAGGAGATCCATATTGAAAGGTTTTGTGGGACAGATTTTTCAAGGTGTATAGATTTTTCTATAGGTTGGGTAATTTATTTTATGTATTCCGATATTCTTGGTAGCAAGAATGTTGAAAATGAAGTGGTTGAGGTGACGTTTCGATTCTTGTTGTATTGATTTAATTTGCCACTATTATAGTTTAAGAAAAGTATATACTCGCTGTTAATAGAAAAATGTTATTATACTGTAGAAGATTTTCTCAATGATAATTTTTAACATTTTGTGTGCAATAAACGGTTGATGTAATTTTTAAATATTTTTAAGTCTGTTTCACTTTTTAGGTTAAATTTAATTTTGTTTATTTTGCCGTTTCTGTTAGTTATTGTGTATTGTTTTACTGTTTACTTTTATTTTCAATAATATTTGTACGCCTTCACGGCAAAACATAGCGCCCATATAATTAACCTAAGACCTTTATTTAAATACCTATGTTTCACAAATAAATATTCTGATTCTGATTCTGATTCAAGGCTTTTCGCAGGAATGGAGTAGCAGTTCCTCTAGTTTTACTAAGATGTGTAGTAAGCTTTACTATTGCGAGTTCGGTGAAGACGAGACAAGCAATCGTATGTAAAATCAATATCTCAAGTCAACTTACGTCTGACTAATCAGCAAGTTAACTGTGTAAACGATAACCGCAGTCTGGCTCTTGTATGCCTTAACTTTGATTGATCAGTACACATTGAAGACATAATTGTTTGATTAAGAACTGTAGTTTGAAACTGCGAAGTAGTGTGTGTATCTGTGTGTTTCAGCGATATAGTTCATTAATCAACTTGTGGATTGTTATTTATCATCTCTGATTTTAATTTTATTCTCTAAGTTATTACATTACCATATAGAAATAAATAGATAAAGCTCAAAACCATTTTTTAAAGAATAATAATTATTAAACACCTAGAAAATCATGAGAAATTATCAAAATAGCACACACCAACAACACAACAATACAATCCGATATTTTACAGTAACAGATACAACATGATGCGATACTACGATATTTTGGATCGATACAAACGGCAAGTCTCTAACGACAACCATTTTCTATTAAGTTGAAAAAGTCGAAAATGTGAAAAAAGAATTACAATACAGCTCATCTAATTTCCATAACAGGCTGTACGGTCGCATTTAAGTTAATACGTCGTAAATTACACAGACAACTCCATAAATCATAAATCATATTTATTTCTGTAAATTGGTTCACAAAACTCTTTTACATGTCAACATGTTTTGTTTTAAAACTAGTATGGGGCCGGTGTTTCGTACCTGACTACTCTGAGAAGAAACATCCGAAACAAACTGAGAGGCCACCGTCTCTTTTAAATACAAACAAACGCCAAGCGAATATTAACAATCTGAATAGCTAACATTCAGTGTGCATTTAACTAAGCGGATAGCCAGCCATTTGGTTAACTATATCCCGCTTCGAATATGTCGAGTTTGTGATTACAGAATGTTATTTGTAGTTTCTGTCAATTTGAATGATGATGAATTATAAAATGAATTTTGTGAATAGATTTTAGCCAATATTACATGGGACTTAAACGTATATGGCGGTATGTGGGTGTACTATAGCTACATCTCTGCCTAAGCCTTTAGGGATTACAGGCGTGATGTTAGGCTTTGAGTCATTTCAAGTGTCGAGTGAATAGGTATGTAGGGTAGCGTCATGCTAGGATGGTACCACTATCAACCGCATATCATCACTAAGCATAAGGTGTGAATGTTTGGTAGTGGTCTAAAACGAGCCTAGTAAGTTATATTTAAAAGTGTATCAATTTGTAGTACCTCCAAAGTCTGTTAGTGGGATGAATTCCATTTCATTTGAGTTTCTAGAGACAAGCCGTAAAAACGGTTTTGTAGGGCATAGTTTTAAGTACAAAAAGGATGTAAATTATTTATAAATAAAGTAACATACATAGTAAATACGTCACTAAAGATAGTTATAGTTTATATCGTATAACGGGCTGGTGTCCGTAACTCCACGTCCAAAGCGCGTATTTTGCGTACGGTAGTTATGGTTTTACAACTTTATTATAAAGGGTGTAAATAGACCCTTAACATATCTGAAAGGCATTTGTTCTCCTCGTCTTTGCGATCATTTTTTTGTTCTAGACCATACCTGGGAACCTTCTAGTTTCGGAGATATTGGGGGTCAAAGTTCCAACTTTTTCACAAGTTTTTATTTAAATGCATGTTTTTAATGTAAAATTTTTACTTTACACATCTCCACGACCCCCATACTATTCAATCCATCCATCAGATCAGCACAATGCTTTGAGTGCTTTCCTTCGAATCCTACCGCATCACGTGATTTTTCACCCCAAAAAAAAAAAGTCGATTCCTAGCAATAATTTTTGCGTAAAGTTACTTAGTTCGATGTACAGAATACTTGGTTGACGGATATGTGAAGGGTCTATTTACACCCTGTATGTATATTTACGACAAGGGTGTCAAAAGTTTGTCAGGTTCTTTAAAACATACAGATATTTTATCGCAAACTTTACAGATTTTTGTCTATTCGCCAAAAGACCAATGACTCATGAAAACTAGAAAATAAATTACAGTCAGCCCACGCTCATAAAATCGTATTCTAAGCGAGGGCCAGAATGTTGAAAACTTTTATGCCATTCATTTGAAAAGTTACAAGGACATGATTAATAACAATTTTACGTGAAACTTCACAATTTTTGACGAAGTTATCAAAATGTAAGCCTATTCAACGTAGGCATGAAAAACATTTTCGTTTTTCCATTTTCCATGTATACGCATGGGGGCCTCGAATTTTCTTTTTAAATCACCTCAACACGTCTATATGCATACAAATCTATTCGCGTGTAAAATTTCAAAGTCGGGGTAAGTTGGGGTTAATATTGCATGTTTATTTACTAAATACATAATTATTATTGTTAATACATACTTTATTTTTCCTGTTATGTCTATAGTATGGTTGTGAAATGAGCCATTAATTCAATTTTCTTTATAATTTTTGATTTAGTAAAGTGCCTCATCAATAAAATTGTTCAGTTCAAGTCTAAGCTCTTTTGCCACTAGAAACAAAAAACAAACGTAAGTACATAGTTTGCGCAGTCGTTCTTTAAAATCGAAATATCTTTTAAATGTTATTCGTAGTATTTCGGTATATATCCGCACTTATCCGCAGAGGCTGCGTATATAATATCCGCGCATGAATAGCCGTACGTGCGTGTTTAAACCACAAATCATGCGCTGTATCGCGGCCCGAAATAAATGTGAGCCATTACGAACGCACACGAATATCACCGCCAGAGGCTGGCTGTCACACCGACGCCAAACGAGATTAAAACATAACTTTTTGATGAAAGTCAATCAAAGCAATTGTTATGTTGTTTATTATGGATACTTTTTGTTCGCGTGAAAAGGTTCCAGTATGGCAGTTAGTGCCGATGCCAATGATAGACGAAATTATGAAGTTGTAGCAGTAGCTGGCCGCGCATTCATAGTTTAAGAAAACTTATCTTTGATGTTTGACTTTTGCCAGATTGTCAATCTGTAAAATAAAAATTCACAATCAATCATTTAATTCATTCATTACTGCATTGGGCTCCCAGAATAAGTAAGCTGAAGTGGTAATGGGCCGCTCATATTAGCCGTAGAACCGATGACCGCTGGGAGACCGCGAATCGGCAAACGTAAGGTGGAACGCCCTCAGGCTCGGTAGAGTGACGATCTTCGCAGGGCGGCTGGTAGCAACTGGATGAGAGTTGCTGAAAATCGAGTTGAGGGGCGTGCGATTGAGAAGGCTTATGTCCAGCAATGGACTGCAGTAGGCTGATGATGATGGAAATAAAAATTCACATCTGAACGATTATAAGAAAAGGCTTTTTATGATTTACGCTGCGTGATTACCTCTGAATTGGTGACCCCGAAAGAAAAATGACGCAAGAGAACACAGGCAATTGAAGCAGAATTATGAAGACGGAGTTCGACCCAGCTGCAGTATCAGTTCAGTCAAGATTGTACCGTTCTGGCGAGAGATTCCAGGTGCCTGGTTCATGAGCCGTCGTAGATCCTCTGACGACTTCGGACGACTAGACATTCCGTTACGTTTTACAACAATTGCAAGCCACCGATTTCCAGCATATAACTGTGATTTTACGTAACCCGCCTGCGACAGATAAATACGGCGCTGTGAAAAATCCTCTGCTCGCCGTGTATGACAAGTCCGATGTTAAAAACTTTCAGAAGTTGATCAGTGGCCTGGAGTTGGGTGATCAGAAACCTGTAGGTTTCTGACCATGCCGCTACCAGTTCTTACATCTTGCGCAAGAATTGTGGGCAATTCTTGAATTGCAATTCACAGATGAAGGATTGAAGTTCGAGTGGCTCAATCGTCTATATACGCAGGTGCGTCGTTCTTTCGGTCAACACTGAACCGTCGCTAGATAAGCTCACTGCGATGGCCGACAAGATGGCAGAATATTCGAACCTACAACGGTTGCTGCAGTGTCCACAACTTCATAAGATCCCGTAACCACACTTTGTAATTAAATTGGATGTATTCCAAAAAAAGTGAAAAAAGATGGCTGACTACAACATAACAAATGAATTTACTTTTCTAGTCAAACTACGGTGTGACAGTCAGCATGTAACACAAAACAAAAACGTAAATCTCACATTGACCGATCCACCTGCTTACATTAAGTCGTCGGAACATACAGTATATAGTATTTCTGTGACAGTTCGGGAGGATGTGACAAAATAAGCCGGGCTTCATGAAACGAGAGAAAAGGACTGTCATTGTATTATGTTTTTCGTTGTTTATTCTTAAATCCATTTAGGTCTTACAGAAAATTCTCATCAATTCCAATGGATTATTATTGCTGAATCACTTTCCCACTCTAGGTTTCTTTTGGAATGTAAAAATTCATTAAAAACGTCTTTCATGAACTAGGAACTGCTTTAACGTCAATGATTTTCTCGCATTTACTAATCTTTAGTTTGACGAAAGATTACGGTAGACTGCTATCGACTAAGACCGAGAGTGGCTCTGGCTATTAAACATGAGTTAGGAGCGAGGTCTAAAACAAAATGGTTGACTGACAAACAAAAGCATTTCCCAAACACAGTGCCGTTACACAATATTTGTCACTCAATGAGATACTAATATGGTTTGTTCGTTTTGTATTGCGTCACACATGGCGCAATGACATACATTTACGTTTACCGGCGATGTAATTAAAATGTTTGCGTGTAATTACAGAGAATACGGGCTCAACGTGTCACTTAACTCACTTTGAATTAAATCGTTTTGGTTTAAATATAGTATTCTGGTATTTATTGACTACTATTAAATGCTTATTTTGTTATAAAACCAAAAGAAAGGACTGGACTACTGGCTTGAAGCTTTAAATCTTCTTCTTCTTGGTCGTGTTGATTTCTATAATGTTAAATGAGCTTAGTCCAAAATTCTGCCATATTGATGATGTTATAGTGGCCTCGGACTGGTCCCTCAAGGTTCAGGTGGAAAACAAGCAGAGCAGGAGGTGAGGAATTGTCTGCGGTGTGGCTCTGCAATCATATTTTATTTCATCGGATTGCCGTAAATATAAGTGGAAGTCGTGTAAATTATGTGAGGCACATCGAGTTGACAGAAAAGTTCGGCTTGTATGTAGAGTATTGTTATCGTCTCTGTCACGCATAGCATTTGTAAAGATCGCTGTGTCATTTACCCAAGTACCTTTCAAATAAAGCTATAAACATATTTTTAACAGTCGTCTACAAAGAAATTCCAAGTTGAAATCGATATAAAAGTTTATGACCGTTCCCGTCATAGCGAATGTCTGCGTGCCAAATCTAAGAGAGTGCGATTAACTTTAGTAGCGTAAAAGTAGAACAAACAATACTTGTTTCCGATTGTAGAAAAACAAGAGTCTATCAACGTGGGTGTTTAGTGTAGGTAAAAAGCCCAAAGGCAAATGTTGCTTTATTTATTAAACTCTGTAAAAGGTGTACACGGGCCCATAGAAAGCCTTCAAAAAAAGACTCTGTACATCAAACTAAGTAACTTTATGCAAAAATATTGCTGGGAAACGTTCTTAATATTCATCATCATCATCCACAGCCCGACTTCACCCACTGCTGGGTATAGGCCTCTCTTTGCTTGTGCCAAGCTCCACGCTCTTGTGCATGCCTCATAATAAGCCAATACCCGGGGGTATTCATAATATTTATAATATCAGTAAGTATAAAGTGTAGATTAGTTTGGATATTATTTATTTGCACATTCAGTTTCTGTTTAAAAACCTTATGAACGAAATAGTATCCCACAAACACACAGCAGTTTGTAGCGAACTGACGACAGAAGTAGGCAGCTAAAACCTTTGTAGCTAGATTAAATTAGCAACGTTGTGTTAATGGCTACATTTGGTTGATTCCCGCCGCAAATCCCTGTAAACACATCCCCGAAATAGAATCCTCATAACGTGGGGTACTTTGATGTTAGGTACAGGGATTATGTTAGATTTCAGGAAACGTCATATTGTTTTGAGGCCCTACTTATACAGGATGGTCCAAATAGTAACGTCATAAAAAAATTGATTCCTCACACCCAGGGGTATCCGAAAACATCCCATGTATGTTCCGCGATTCTTGATAATTTTCGAGTTATAGATTCTTGAAAATTGTATGGGAACCGCTTTAAATAAATTCTATCTTTATTTTTACAGGACTTTTTGTTATTCTTGATGCTAATGAGATTAAAAGATCGTTTTTTTTACCTTATTACTTATTTCTTAAAACTGTGCTGTTATAAAATTCTAGATTTATTTTAAAAAAATACCAGACAACCTACAAGTTCTTTGTTTGTTTTTCGTAAAAATAAGCTTGTCATCAGAGATTCATGCAGTCGGTACAGTCGGTACCAATCTCTTATTGGCTTTGAGTGTCGATGGGAATCAATTGGTCCTTTCATATTTAACACTGAAACTGGCCCATCTTCCATCTTGCGAAACATGCCCACTTGACGACCTTGTGACTGTTTCAGTGAGCTGAGTGCGCGTAGCTGAATTTTAGGTCAAGTTTTATTGGAACTTTTTGTAATCGACACGCTAAGATGACATTTAACTAAATCTCTCACAGGAAGTAAATGTTGAGAAAGCAACAAGAAGATACTTGTCGGACTGCATTTAACAAACAGACACACTTCGCTACAGATTTACTTAGTCACGGTCCAACTTGCAGTATCCTTTGTTATCTAGATTCAGTGCAAGCTTTTTGTCATAACTTTTCTCTATAAAGTTGGCACAGTCAAGTTTCCTTCGACCGTGGGTTTTAATCGCTCGCCACTAGTTATGTTTGTTACGTTAAGTTTTAAGACTTTTGGAAGATTAACTCATTTGTGAAGATTGTTTAATCTTGTGTCAGCGGTAATCAGGCATTACTCTCTTGGACAGAGTTTTCTGTCTTATCCTTTATTTTTTATCCCTTTTTTCCTTTATTTACAAACCAATTACATTTTTAAATATTCCTTACAAATAAAACATTTAAAAATATCAAAAATTGTAGCCCACCGGTACCGGAAACAGGGTCCAAGCTACCGGCGGGCAGGGCTCCAGAGAGAGGAACCTCCTAACAATACGAGTCGTGTCCAGGAGTACCGCTTTCTGAATCAAGCCCTTGATCCAGCTGCCTAACGAGAGCCTCCTCAGGTATTGGTCGAGGCTCTTGGCAATTAAGCCATGGGCTGATACAACTATCGGCACAATGATCGCTGAGTCCACATCCCACATGTAGACAACCTCGCGACCCAAGTCAAGATACTTGATTAGCTTATCTTTCTTGGCTTTCATGAGGTTCTCATCATGTTTTCTGTCTTTATTATTAAGAACTAGAAGCAACCGAATAGAACTACAGTTGTATTCAGTTGTTTCTAGTTTATTATTATCATCAATTAACTTGATCAATAGGGTTCGGCAGAGGTGTACCTAATAGTACACCCACATTTCGCCAGTTACGTTAAAGTCCCATGTAATAGGGAGCGAGCCTATTGCTACAAAGTCGGCGCAAATCCAGACTCCGTGGCTGCTATTTCCATCAGGAATTGGAAAAACCCAATGACAGTTTTCCGACCTGGGAATCGAACACAGGACCTCATGCTCAACAGTCGTGCTTGCGACCACTAGACTAATGAGACAGTCTCGGCAGTCAATAATATAATGATATTATTTATCAAGTTAATTGATGATTATGATAATATGCTCGTACAAAATGTTGGAATTTTAACAGCTGTAAAAAGACGCTTAACGAAGCCAAAAGTCAGTTATAGAGAACGAGTGACTGTGAATTGCGACAGTGACTGTGAATTGCGACAGTGACTGCGAATTGCGATAGTGACTGCGAGTTGCGATAGTGACTGCGAGTTGCGATAGTGACTGCGAGTTGCGATAGTGACTGCGAGTTGCGATAGTGACTGCGAGTTGCGATAGTGACTGCGAGTTGCGATAGTGACTGCGAGTTGCGATAGTGACTGCGAGTTGCGATAGTGACTGCGAGTTGCGATAGTGACTGCGAATTGCGATAGTGACTGCGAGTTGCGATAGTGACTGCGAGTTGCGATAGTGACTGCGAATTGCGACACTCATTGCGAAGGCATACCTGAGGACTTACTGGTTCCGGAGTTATTGAAGGTCAAAGTTCCAACTTATGATCACGCTTCTTTTACGAATGAAAGTCTTAAATTTTAGTACTTAACTTTAAATACCGTCATCCATAAATGCAATTTTGTGTGTGATACATCTCACTCTAGCGTAAAAAGTGATTTTGCACGCCGAAATTCTTTTACCGGAAACAATTTTTACTCGGTTTAATGTAAGCACAGAATGCTAAGATGACGGTTATGTGATGGGTACTTTAACACCCTGTATAGATAATACTAAAAGCATGCAACTACATTGATACATAAACGAAAACCTTTTTTTAGTCTGATAAAAAAAAAAAACTAACATCAAAATACAGCGTTTAAAGTTTAAAACAGTTCATGAATGTCGCGTGAATCGTGCATGCATATGTGAGCGAGTGGTTGCATCGCCTACAGTCTGCGTGAATACTTCATGCCTGATTCCGGGGATCAGCGACGCGCTTGTGAATTCTTGATAGCGAATGTATTGGAAGCGCAGTGATTAAGTAAAACCTCTGTACACGCGGTGAATAAATGAGGAAATTACAGGAATATGAAGCGATTCATCTTTGATGTTAGTGACGCATCGGTTGAATGTGGCATGAATCTACGTGTGATGACTTCGTTTTGTTAGTATTTAAATAAGGAACGCAAAGTTTTGTTTTTTTATTTTTGCTGGCAGGGGCGTGTTCTTTTTCACAAATTAAACTAATAAAATATAACACGAAAATTCTCTTTATTGAATAATACTTCATTGTTTGAAAATGCCATAACAGGGACCGTCGTGCGTCGTTCCGTGAAAAAATCCGGTGTTCGTCAAAATGTGGTAGGACTCGGTGGGACTGGTGGCCAAAACCCCAAAAGCAAAAAATAAGTATGTTTTTAAAATATTCTTCAAAATTATGTTATATTCAATATCATTTTCCTACTGAAGTATTTTCGTAACCTTAATTTTCGCCCATTTCACAGCCAATCAATACTTAGGCCCAACTTTCGTTACTAGAGAAGATTAAAAACAAAAGATCGTATCAAGGCGTTCTTAAAGTCTAATGGCGTTTTGAATAGCGAGCTCGCAGCTGCCGATAATGTGTTATCAATTAATCATTCTCGCTTGATGGATGACGGAGTAAACAACAGTTCGCCAGATTTTTAATAAGCACTTAATGTGGAGATCGGAATTAAGATTTTCGTTGCCTTTTTCGAGGTTTTGCTGTTTATGCTGGTCATTTAGATAACGAAATATGTTTTACTTTTATAATTAAAGAATACATTATGGCGATTTGGCTATGTAGTGCCCTATGTAGTAACCTTGGTGTTTTTCAATCTCACATTTTAAAAATGTTCGGGTTGGTTCAAAACAAGTCGATCTAATCCAAGCTTTTTTCCCGAACATAAATATTTACATTTTTACGGCATGAAAAAATTATGAATAGACAACAAAAGTTACGCCGATGATTCAAAAACTCTATTTATATATTAATAATATATAGAGTATTTCTCCAGTAGTTAGTGTGTTTGCTTTACCTTTACAACATTAAAATACAGTAACGGATGTATTATGTTTAAGTTATTTCATTTTCATTTTCATTTTAAAAATACCCTCAACCAACGTGATCGACCTTTCGACATCCACTCACGCACATGAAACCCACAACAATACGAAAGAAACCTTAACAATCAAACCTGAGCCTTGCTTCGTTCCTGGTCAATAGCTCCCAACTTTGAGTCCTGATCCTTGTACTAACAGGCCACTCGGTCATACTCTACAATCTACATGGGCTTTTAAAACTAGACAAGTATGTGTCGAACTCGCACACGAAGGGTTCCCGTACACTGTATAATATTAAAAGACATACTCGATTTAATTGCCTAATCCAATATTTGGATTACTTCAGGTATTGTGTATTGAAATTAGCATCTTGTTTATTAATTATTATGCCGAAATGTGTCATTGTACTACATTTTATTATTTTTATCATCTTTTGAACCTAATTTTAAATCTTTTGAAATAATTTTGGCTTGACTTTGTATTTATACCTACGTTTTTTTTTTAATAGTTTTTGTTTTTAATAGCCTGTACCGTCCCACAGCTGGGCAAAGGCTTTCCCCAATTCCTTCCATGTGCTCAATAGTTTAGCTGATAAGATAAAAAAAAACCTTTCTTATAGGGACCCCCTTAATTTTTTAACTTTCTTTTATTTCTATTGATTTCATAGCGGCCACAGGAATACATACTCTGTGGAAATTTTAAGTGTCTACCTATAATGGTTCACAAGTCCCTATGACAGACGAACCGACGGAGTAATAGGGTCCTCCTTTAGGTACGGAACCCTAAAATGTAACAGAGAAGAAGTGCTTTTACTACATTGAAATTTCAAGGAGCCTTTCTGGCTATGAAACGGGCGGGTTGACTGACATGTGGCAGGCTTGACGCGCGTAGGGCTTTGCAGATTACGATCAAGAATAAAGGTGCTACTTAAATGTAGCCTGAGGTTGTGTGTGGGTTAGGCACGCTTGTAATGTGGCCTTGAGTAGCTGTAAACGATGTTAACACTGCATAAAATGCCAATGAATTAAACCACGAGTTTCATTTTTGAATCCTCACAGTCTAATAAAAGCTCTTTTCATTTAGCTGATAAAATGTCTATAGACAAAAATTAAAATATAGATGAAAGCATTCACCATAAAATATTACAAGCATGATTAAGCTATTAACGATTTACTTACATGATACGATTTAATCCTCGAAGAGCAGTATTAACGATATTTTCATGTTTTTTTTTTCTACTTTGCAAAAAACAAAACAGTTTTATTTTAAAGAGGAGGTAAGTAAATAATTCGAGATTTATACTTTCATAATAATCATAAGTAACTTTCGTAAAAAAAATTGACAGAATTACAATTAGCGGTTAGAATGGAAATCATGGAATGGAATTCATTAAGCAACATAAAAATATTTTCCTCTTTTTAGAGGAGGTGTGATTTTTTAAATAAACAAAATGCGCAGTAATTAGAGTCAGAAATTTTTGTATTTGTTTAGTTATAAGTACCTACTAATTTTTTCACGCCAAATGAACCTAAAAAATATTTTGTAAAAAACACATTCTATGCAACAGCTTTTGTTTTCTGTTCTATTCTATTCTATGAAATTAAATGAATGAAATGCCTTGTGACATTAAGTCCGCCTATGTACCACTCTTGTACTTGAAGTTTAAATAAATAAATAAATGAAACTTTCCGCTGTCCTCATGGCCTCAACCCTACAAATCTGCTTTATATTTGGAATAATGCTCTCTTCATCACCTGCATCCGGACCAGTTTATAAGTATTGTTGTAAGATTAGGCTTAAAAATCTTTGTGTTACTACATTTCAGTTTAAAGACGAAGCTGTGGAATTGTGATGGGCTTAGTTAGGTACATGCCTCGTTTAGTGTTAGTAGTATTGTAGTGTATGCGAAGTTTAGTAAAGTCACTCGATAGGCCTCAGGCCTCAGGCCTCTATGAGAGGCTGGAATCCAGTGCAGGTTAATAGATGTCACTGTACGTCTTAGATTTTTGATTCCGGGACATACCGGTTTCCTCACAATGTTTTGAGAGCAGTCGTGATGAAATAAATTATTTTTTACAAAGTGATATGCCTGCCTGGATACGAACCCACGACCTTCAACTCGTAAGTAGGCCCAATGTTAACCAGCCACCACGACTGAACCAAAACAGTCTTCGTAAACTTCACATTATTCCTACTTCGTTGTACGGCTCAGGGGGAACTTAAGCCTTTATTTTACGACACTACTCCTGAGCACACTTAAGTCACTGTAGTTAGAACGGAACGTAATGGACTGAGACATTCTTAGAAAAAATGTGTTAAGTCTAAGTGCCCTTTATCGAGCAATGGAATGAACACAACAATAACGTTTCGTATCTCCAATAAAAATATTACTTTGAGGAGGATATACAAGGTGTAAACAGACCCTTCACATAGCCGTCAACGAAGCATTCTACATCAAACTAAGTAACTTTACGCAAAAATTATTGCTGGGAAACGCCTTTTTTTTGGGGTGAAAAATCACGTTTTAGGGTAGGACTCAATGGACAGCAGTCAGCCCTCAAAGCATTGTGCTGATAGATGGATTGAATAGTACGGGGGTCGTGGAGGTGTTTAAAGTAAAAATCTTACATTAAAAACATGTATTTAAAAAAAAACTTGTGAATAAGTTGGAACTTTGACTCCCAATATCTCCGTAACTAGAAGGTTCTCAAGTATGGTCTAGAACAAAAAAATGATTGCAAAGACGGGGAGAACAAGTGCCTTTCGGATGTGTTAAAAGTATTTTACCCCCATTGTTTATACAGGGTGGAAGGGAGACCACCGACACAAACGGCTACCACGTATTCAGTACATCATTCTGCACCCCATAGAAATTCATTTCATCCGTATTTTTTTTTAATCAGCTGTTCCATACATTTTGACAGTTAGGTATTGCACTTTTGTAGGAAACAGAAGATTTGTACTGAATCCTTGGTAACCGTTTGCGTCGGTGGTCGGTGGAAATATTGAAGATCAAAGCCGAAATATTGAAGATCAAAGCCCTACCTTTTCCACTAGTGTTTCTAAAACAAAACAAGTTTTAAATCATAAATTTACTATTAAGACCTCCATGACTCTTGAAATACTGAGAAGCTACTGTTAAGGATGATTTCTCAAACAAAAAAAACACAATGCTTGGTCGACGGCTTCGTGTAGGGTACGTTGATACCTTGTATACGTCGAAATGAGAAATGACTTGGGACGAATAAGAAAATGAGCGGCAAAGGTGTAAAAATGGAAAGATGTAAGGTATTTTCTTTTTCTTTTAATAATTGAATTTTGAGAAAAAAAACGATCGACCATAAATGCTTCTACAATGATCAACTAACATTTTACGACCCATCAAACTGTTTCACGCAGGTAAAGAGAGCTGATCGACATCCTTCCTTTAAGAAACTTTGAAGATCCTCACTTTACTACCGATGTACTGATAGGCAAGTGATTCAGATAAACTGGGTCTACACACCGCGTGTTTTATTGCTAGCAATAAAATTGGATCCCTGAGAGACTGACAGATCGATGTCTTGATTATCTCTAATCTTTTTATAGCTGTTCGGTATGGATGTGATTCTTTGTAATGATTTGAAAATTTCCTGATATCTGTTTTAGGAAGTTATCAAACTTCCTAGAAACAGATCTCAGGAATTTTAGATTATTACTATACTAGCTGCTGCCCGCGACTTAGTCCGCGTGGAAATTTTGATGTTTTTCAGGGATAAAAAATAGCCTACGAGTATGTCCTTCCCCAGGATTTAATATTTTTTTTTTCAAATTTCACACTGATCCAATCAGCCATTTAGTCGTGAAAAGGTAACAAACGTGTAGTAGTATAAAAGATTTTAAACTATCATGGTCACTAACTTTATTATTAATATTCGAAACGGGATATTTACCATGTTTACTGTTTCTTATGAGTTCCCGATATTTCGGCGCTGTTGCAAGCACCATGATCACGGATAAACTGAAGTTATTGCGGGTGGGTGGTGTTTTTGAGCAGACAAATCGGTCTACCCTCTTTCAGTTTATCCGTATGAGTTATTATCCATAAGAAACAGTAAACATGGTAAATATCCCGTTTCGAGTATTAATAATCAAGTGTAGCAGTATACCTACGTATAGTATGGATGTATATCATAGTTTTCCCACTTAATATTTATTTGGAGGCTGACAAAGACCTCTCTCCATCACCTGACGTTACTGGAGACAACTTGAAATTTGGCCCCTTTTTGCAGAAACCTCTTGAGGCAGGGTTCAACCAGTGCCGTGGATATGTGCGTTAACTTTCCTTATTTCTTCGAGACCCGGGTTTTTGTATAGAACAGCGTAATGCAACGCGCCTAACACATTTAACTACTGAATATTACTTAATCATATCACTTTGCCCGGCCAGGGAGTCAAACCCAGGAACTCATGCTCAGCAGTCGCGCTTGCAATCACTAGACCAACGAGGCAGTCCACAAGGACTTTATTTGCTGTGTCTATTAAAACTCCCTTATACGACGTAAGTAGTCGTTGTATACGTTGTGACCACATCATAGTTACATAAACTCTTATAACATGCATAAAAGTCAGTTTTTTCTGTTTTTCCTGCATTATCAAATGTTATGGAAACCAAGAAGACATATTTCCCGCCATAAAATATTATCTAAAAATAGCCTTGAGATATTCCGCGGGTTATTTGCTTTGCACACAATATCATTCTTAACGCATCAACTGTGCCCTACTTAGAAGATTTTTTGTGCATACCTCAAAGGATTACCAACTTTATATCTTCGTGTTACGGTTTATTGTGATTTCTTTGTTTGTAACTAGCACACATCTTGGTGATAAATGAAACTTTTCTGATGAAAGACAAATTTTGTTTCGTGTCTTCGCATCGTTAGCCAAGATTTCGGTCCGACCGGTTTTGTCTTGGACCTTCGATAGGAAAGTTGAGGGCTTCTGTCAATAATATCGGTTATTGTCAGTGAAGTATCGATATTGACATAAGGATCGTGAGGTTTTGGGAACGAAATAGGATACGGATTGTTGACCTTTCTTTGGGAAAATAAAATTGAAAATATTTCGTGGAAATTTCCAATTGTTTTGTATTGTTGTCTCGTGTATTGTGGGACCTTTCCGCTGTTTTCTGAGCGGTTAGAATGCAAAGGTTGATCTTGAGTATGTAGATATAGCGCTGAAGCTCGTTTTAATTTAAAATGTTTATGAAATAATGTGTGTTAGGAGATATTGTAATGGGAATCATAACGTTAAACGCATTGTATTTAAGAATTTTCGGGAATTTTAAGAAATTTCGGGTATTTCCGGTCTCTCGGGGTATTTCAAATAAATGATTTTTAACCAGTTTCAGCCGCTCGGTGGTCTGTGAATGAATGATCACCCCTTACATACAGAGTTTCCCCCGTGCCTCGGAAAGCACGTAAAGCCGTTGTTCCCAGCTGTCAGCTGACAGGTAGTCAGTGGCCCGTAAATCTGACAACCAGTCATACAAAGGGTTATCGTATTACCCACTACCTACCTACCTACCCACTACTAACTGGGCTGTGGAGGTCAGATAGGCAGCTGCATCCGGTTAGACTGTAAGTCAACCCCAACATAACTGAGAAAAGGCTAAACAGATGATGATGATCTTTAACCAGTTTAATGAGCACATCGAAAATCTTATCCTTCAGCCGATCGGGTGAGCATAAGTCGCACATGTCGTAACACTTCGAACTGACCAAGCTTGGCCACCTAGCAACTGTCATCGATGTCGTTCCCAATTTGGGGTTCCGACTTGGAAAATTTCGAATTCTCCGAGCGACATTTTATATCACGATTATAGTGTACTAGCTTTTACCCGCGGCTTCGCCCGCGTGGATGTCGAAAAATATCCCACCCGAACAAAAATAGTTACATATCTTCATCCCCCTTTTTAACCCTTCGGGGGTAGAATTATCAAAAACGCTGAGATACGTATAAATTAATTTTCAATTGTCAGCTTAAACACAAAATTTGAAGATCCTAACTTCAAAACTGACGGACTTTCATATAAACTTATCCCCTATTTTACCCCTTTATTTATTTATTTATTTATTAACACTTCAAGCACAAAGTGCACGGGCGGACTTAATGCCATAGGCATTTTCTACCAGTCAACCTTTGGGTGATGCAGAGACAGACAGTGGTAGGTGCATAAATTTGCAAAAAAATATAATTTAACACTAAGATAAACTACAAGGATATATAAAATACTATAACTATATATCAAAATACTATACATATATATCAATCCTATCCTGTCTTATCCTTTAGGGGTGGAATTCGCAAAAATCCTTTCTTAGTGGATACTTACTCTTCACAAAGAACACACCCTCCGAGTGTCATGCCTCTAGGACCAGCGGTTTGGGCTGTGTGTTGATATATCACCCAGTCAGTCAGTCAGTCAGTCAGTTTACCATTATATATATATAGATAGACGCCAGTACATCAAGCTACTACAATCTGTCAAATTTATTTAATGTAGATTTTCAACTTTATCGCTGGAGCATTAGGTTCAAGGTTGATTGGGTAAATTTGGCAGTTTCGGTTAGCTTGATGTGCTGGCGTCTGTACAATAAAATATATTCTATCGATCTATAACTCACAAACACGCACGAAACAATCCGTAATAATGAAAAGTTAATTATTTTCTCGTCGTCAACGTTAAGTTTCTGACAGCGAAACGCTCAAAGTAAGCAGGCATTTAAAATCTTAATAATTAAACATACGTTTACAATTTGTGAAACAAAGTTATGTTTTTAATACATTATCTGTGGGTAATAAGTCTTTGGTGTCAATGTGACGCAAAGTTTTTGCTTCTGATCAATATTTTTATTAAATTTAAATGAAAAGTATATTTTTGGGATAATCAAAGTACAGAAAAGAAACGGAAATTACAATACAATGATTTGGAACTTACGAGTACTACGAAAAACATATAAAAATGAAGAAACGAATATAACACGTAGGTCGAATAGTCAACAATGCTGACATAATAGATTATGTCCAGGCTCTCGCTAGGTTGGATCAAGGGCCTGATTCAGAAAGCACTACTCCTCGATACGGCCCGCATTGTGAGGAGGTACCTGTCTCTGGAGCCCTAACCACTGGTAGCTTGGACCCTGCTCCCGACACCGGGCGGACCAATATTTTTTATATATTGAAAGGTTTTTTTTTAAGAAATATGTAATAATATAAAAAAATATTTAAAAGAAAGAATAAACGAAAATATAAAATATGACCATAAAAGCATGGCCATTTAAATACGGCTCAAAACATATTAAAAATGCTGTCAACTTTTCCACGTATCTATCAGCATTAACCTTAACAATGGGCCGTCGAATGTCCCCACATTATTGCTAGTGACATACAACGACCCTTGGGACATTTTTCACCGAAAATTCGAGGGAAATTACAATAGTCTCTCGAAAAGAACGGGCCTAGTGAGAGGTCAGTGATAATCGACTAAATTAATTTTTAATCGTACAATATTTTGTTTTAAAATTCGAACGTATTTTTTTCATCTTTGGCAATTAAGCCGATGTCTACTATTGTGCCAGTGTCAATTCGAACGTTATTCAAATTCGAAGTTTGAAAGGAGATGTTTCAAATTGGGCCCAGTATATGTACAGTACCTCGAAAAATCGAGAAAAATCCGTGGAATTCGGGAAAAATACAGATAAATAGCTTAAATGCATCCTTTTCTTGTAATCATTTCATATTTTTAACAATTATTTTTATCGACTTTCAACATGGCGTCTCACCAATTTAGGTACTCTATGGTTAAAAAACATTGACAGAATACCATAGATCGATCATTGATCATAGATCGTGAACTGTCTACTGTCACTGCAGTTGCTTTCGTTGTCGATCGTGTTTTAATGTTTGAATTTCTTGAGTTATTTTTAACAATCTCGCTTTAGTTTTTTTTATTTGACTTAAATGACTAACGTTGTGATTCTCTTTTACAATGTAATATGACAGAAATGCATGGCAGAAATGCATGGCATGTCAAACGTCAATAATCAATCAACATGACAGCTTACCGCCATGACATTTGTTGTGTGTTGCAATTTCAAGTGTATGTTCTTGTGCTTTACTACCAAACAAAGCCAACTTAAAGTAACTGGATAGTTGAAAACTGTTTTATGTGTGTTTCCCCATTTTTGAGTATAGTGTACAAAGACCTGGCCGGGGCTCCATACAATTTGAAACATCTCCTTTCTGTCAACTTAAACAAGGTTTGCTGCAAAAAGACTCGTGTTTATAATGCCGAGAAACTGTTGTAAAAGTTTGACAAGTTACAAATTGTTGTTTCGAAATATTTCAATGATAATAATAAAATACTTGACAGAATTTACAAGATTTATGAAATTTCTTCAAACACGCGATTTTGTTTAGCTGAGCGACGTATTTCAAGCGAACAACTAACCAACTTAGCTACTAACAGTTTGTTATATTTCAGAAATCTATTTCTCCGAAGTTATAGAATTTGAAAAACAACAGTAAATTGAAGGTGATATCAGACTTTTACCCGGGTGAGTATTTGTTCGAGTCTATGTTAATTTCATAGAACTTTAGTGCATCGTGTATCTATCTTGTGTGTTGGTTGTTGGAAAAAAAACAAAGAAGCGGTAGCTCTGTCAAGGACGCCATGTATACTCCGCATAACACTAAGTTGGCTCAATACAAATGATGTAAACAAGGTTTTGTAACAATATTTTGATTTAGAAGAGTGACCATTTCTTTTGATTCTTGCCCATTCTTCTCTATAGAGATCTACTTTTTGGAAAAGGCAACTATAGTCTTTCACAGTTATTATGCCTTGTGGCTGGACCATATTTTAATGTTTTTGGTTTTGAATGAAACCTGTTTGACAAAAACGCCTGAGAAGTTTTAATTGAAACAAACATTTTTGAGTTTACAGTCTCCATCATTATTATTCGACTATCTCGAATAAATGTTTAAGAAAATCTCAGTGTCCCAGCTCTAGTCGGCAAACAGATTTATTGAGTTGTCCCACGCTGGTACTTGTTACCTCTAGAGCAAGGGATTTTCCACTCTAGCAGTTATTGTGAGAAAAAAACCTCGTATGAAAGTATTGTTAGATGAGGGGTCGAGATTTACAGGTGCGGTCACACATCGCCTTTTATGGCACTTTATGTAATGTATTGAAAGTAATGGCGTTAGTTTGCGAAGGTTTTTTTTACTGTTGGGCAAAATTTTTAAGGGATTACTTATTTTACTAGTTCATTTTGGAAAAGTAAGGGGGTAAAATTGATCCTTATAAGTTTATTTTTCGAACACTACTTTTTTATTAAAAATCGGTTGTCTGTAAAGTCGGTTTACTGACGATAGTTGAACGTGACAACGTCATAAGAAAATACTGATGGAATGGTTGCAAAAAATGAATGTGCGTTGAGCAATTGTTTTATGGAACGCCTCAGAGCGAGGTAACGCCTCATTTTTTCGTGCGTGCAGCCGGCTCCATCGAATTATAAGACGTTGTCACGTCAAAAAATCTGATATTCCAACTTTAAAAGTCGCCTGAGCCTTACGTTATGCGGGGGATATTCACAATATTGGTATGTCTAATCAAACACAATTTATCTACTTGCCGTGTGTGACATGGCCATGAGTTAATTTTCTAGAGCTTTACATTTTCACCATATTCTAGTAGTTTTGAATATTTTCTACACTCAGCTGCACCTGCCATATCATTATATACAGTCCGAACACCCGCAGGTCAGTTGCGAGTTTTAACAATGTTTAAAGTTTTATACAGCTGCTCTTTTCACACACGTTTTTATTTCGCATTCACATAACTTTGCTGCGATAGTTTCAAATCGACAGCTATACAGCGTGTACCAGAAAAGTGTAGTCATATAAAGGGTGTGTACCAACAAACTGAACTATTTTTTCCATGAGACCATGGTCGAAATCGTGATAAAAATTCATCAGCTGTCCCATATAAAACTTCAATACCTACTCGACCCAAATGTATGCTCAGGACAGCTGATATTATTAGACCTGTAAATCCTAATAAAATATTATAAATGTGCAAGTTTGTGAGGATATCTGGATGGTTGATACTCTTTCATGCAAAAAATATTGATCGGATTTTGATGAAACCTTACAGTAAGACATATAGTAACAATTAAAAAATACGGTGGCGAAGCCGCGGGCGAAAGTTAGTGGATAGATATATGGCAATGAAAGAGGTGGAAAGGTGGTTTCATGTGCTTTACTCATAGTGTGAAGAGTGTTGGAGGAGGACTATTATTTAATAGAAAAGTTCTGCCTTGTCGGTCTAGTGGTCTTAAGCGAACCTGATGAGCACGAGCTCTTGGTTTCCAGAAAATCCTAATTACATTTTACCCGACCTGAGAATTGAACCAAAGACTTCACGCACAGTAAAATCGGTGTGCGCGGCCATGAGGTGTGAAATATTAAAATAATAACAAACGATCAGCACATTTATATGCCAAAAATTATTTTAAAATAGTACTCAATGTGATTTCCAGACTTTACATTCAGACTGAAGTTTTCCAGTCGTAAAACTCGACAGGAATAGTAAAAAGGCAATTTCGCTGAGAAATTTAGCAATAACACTCCAGTTTGTTCTTAACTATGAAGTTTACAGGTGTTCGGAAAGTTTCGTTTTTATTACAAAATTCTATTAAAATAAGTTTTTAGATTTCATGTAACCTACCTTGTAAAATGCGTAAACGAATGCTGTTCTTTTAAAAACAGTTTTGTGCCTAGATAAACCCCTCGTCTAAATTTCGAGAACCCGCGGGATATGAAGAAAAGTATAATGTTACATAGATACCATTAGTAGTATCCTAGGTGACAAACTTACCGACCATGTACGCAACACCACACCTGCGCTCCAAAACACAAATTACTGACTTTGCTCAAAAAGCCGCTAAGCTAAACTGTGGACGTGGGACTGGCTATGTCTGCCGCATGCCTGACGAGCTGTAGGCCAAAATAACCACGATGTGGAGCCCTGACACAGCCAGAAGGCGACGCGGTAGATCTCGCAGGAGATGGCGGGACGAGCTGGACAAAACCACGACCAGTAGTCCACATTGGCCCCTGATCGAAGTATTTGGAAGTTATAGAGAGAGGCTACCATTCTGTAATATGTGTACACTTCAAATTAGATTGAGACATTGCTTGTTTCTGATTGGCTGAAACAACGCGCCTTCTGATTCTCTAGCAAACGGCATCAAAATGTCAAACCCAAAAAATTACATACGTGGTGTTAGAACTTGAAAGATAAACGACAAAATGTTTCAAATTGAATTGACTTAAGCTCTTCGGTAGTGTACGAGCTACGTTGTACATTGACCTATGTGTAGTGTATGTACGTCATACTCATTTATGTATATCGATATTGTTTAGGTATGCATTTGTCTAACTTAGGATGTAGTCGTGTAATTATAATTCAGTAGCAATAAATCCATTAAGGGAATCATTCAGATATACACCTACCACTGCTTGTCTCTGCATCATCCAAAGGTTGACTGGTAAAAAATGCCCATTTACGTGCTCTTAGTGCCCCAGCATGGCTTTAATCATGAAGAAGTAAAGTTTTGGGTCCTAGATCAATATTGCTTAAGCGTAGATAGGATAGTCTTTTGTTTGTAGTTCGTTTCAATTGTTAGTTATCGAAAGGATACTCGAAAGACGGTTCAAGGTTGGACCTTGACAAGCGCTGCTTAACGTTAAAGATCGACCCGTGTGGCTCTTATTTAATCACGGGGTCCTCTTCAATATGCTTTAGTAATAATCTAAATAACGAATATATCAATTCCAATAAGTTAACTGCTATTATTGGACCATCAATCGTGTTTATCAATGTCCCGGATCTGATGAGCATGGACGCCATTAACCGTACATTATAACGTATGATTGATTTCATAGACGATTGATTCGGTTATGCGGGAATCAATTACGGAATAGTAATGGCGGATACGTGGTTATTGGAATGCTTATTATGAGCATTGACGAATTCCTGGCGTAGAGGATTACTAGCGCCGCCCCTGCTTCGTACGATTGCATGGCGACTTGTGAAAATATCAATATTTCTGTGCTATAGAAGGTATAAAAAGACCCTTCACGAAGTCGCCAACCAAGCATTTTGTACATCAAACTAAGTAAAACTGCGTAAAAAATGTTGCTGGGAAACGACTTTTTTTTGGTAAATTATAGAATCAGGCGTTAATTATTGTGGAAACAAACACAAATAATACTAACTGAAAAAAAACACACACACACTGCAAATAATGTTAGTATAATTTTTTTTTTGGTGTAAAATGTCACGTTTTTTGGTATTGCTCAATGAAACGCACTCAACAATTGTGCAAAGGTCATGGACGTGTTTTAAGTAAAGTTAGAACACTTGAAACTTGTATTTAAAAAAAAAGTCTTCGATAAGTTGGGACTTTGACCCGCAATATCTCCGTAACCAGAAGGTTCAAGGTATGGTCAAGAACAAAAAAAATCACAATGACGCAAGACAGTATAAATATTTGATTACATAAATAAGAAAATAAAATAACAGTACTAGGAATTCCATTGTTATTTTAATAAAGTTTTGTTAGATTTCCACTATCTAACAATTATGGACTCTGATATACAAAATAAGTAAAAGAAAACATTTAATTCGATTACTAGGTTTCATCATCCTCCTTCTAAAGACACAAAAACAATGATTTTAAATTTTTTATATCTATCCATTTTAATCTAAAGCTCAAAATCCCAAACGGTAAAACCTAATTACAAATAAATACTGCAACTGTTCATTCAGCCATTCCAAAGGCAGTCCTCAACGAATAATTATGGTCGGATATAATAACAAGTTCTTGTATAAATACATCTGTAGTAACCTCAAACTATTTGGTTCCATTTATCTTTTTCATTTCCTTTTTTACTTTGACTTATGCCCGGTCCGTCGAGAAAAAAACCACAGCCCCATTGACATCAAACAAATTTAAATATACATCATTTATTTTCTTCTACACAAGTAACTTAATGCTAGGGTTACAGAGGCGCACGAACATGAAATTAACTTTGTGAGAGACTGGTGCCTGAGGTAGATCTCTATAAGAAATTTTTGCGCATCAATTATCGCCTCGCAAGTAATCATTTTAGACGAACATATGGAATTTCGTGTATATTTTTTCAATCATCATTCTAAGATGAGAATCAGCTTTACTTGCATCATATTGTATGGTCATCATTGGTAATACACTGCGTTTTATTTTTTGTAAATCTGGTGCATCGATAATATCCATTTTAACATGACCAAATGTGCTTTCATAAACCTCTGTCCACATCCAATCCAAGTCCAAGCACTTCCTCATTGATACCGTTACCTTACTTTATGTCAGTTGTCAACCTGGCAGTGACATTGAAACTTGACATTACTAACTACAATTGGAAAGTCTTGTTTTTTAATAATGATAAAAAGTTATCAGAATTACAAAAATATTTTTAAAATATAAAATAATTACAACACTCTGATCAAGTCTACTAAGACAGATCTGGCAAATGCTAGTCCAGCCTGACTGTTAATACTATCGATGGCGATGGTGTAGAAGCAGAATGTCTTGGCACATTTACATAGATTTGGTTTTGATTGTTAGACTCTCCTTTTAATATTTTTTATCAGTTTAATAACCTCAGCCTGGAATTTTAAAGTTTGCAAATCATCCAGCATAGCCAGGTATGGCAACATGGCTTTGAAAAACGACATATTGCGATCTTCATGTTCGATAATCTTTTGTTTTAACCGTTCATCAACAAAGCTAATAATTTTGGCGCCTTCTTCATTAAAATTTCTTTTAACTGGTCTTCGTTCTGGCGCGGCTACATTATGTATCTCGCTTTGACTGGCATCTTTGCCTTGTTCAATTTTCTGAATGTCTTCTACGGTTAGTTTGATATATTCTTCTGCTGTGGTATTGTCCTCTTCTTCCATATCAAGCACGCTTTCTTGCGTTTCTCCTGCATTAACAACTTTAGTCATAAATAAAAAATATTGATGATATTTGTTTTTCGCTTTTAATGTTCTGAGCCAGGCACCCCTCAGCTGTGTCCACTTCCACACAACAAGTGTTCCTAAAACAAGTAGTAATATGATTAGTTTTTTCTTTTAAAGTTGTAGCGTGTACGTTGCAAGATATTTACTAGGCCTATGGTGTTGGTATATGAACTATCAGCAATATTACACGATGCATATTATGGAACAATTTGAGTGACGAGTTTTCGTGATAGGGTCACGTAAACTCCCACTGCAGTGGCTGAATAAAAACAAATAGTAATTGAATTATATATCCCCACTGACTAGGAGCAGTAGACGGAAAACACATCAGACTTAAAAACCCAGCAAAAATAGTTCAATGTTCATAAAATTACAAAGACTTTTCCATCATATTATTAGCGATCGTAAACTATGACTTTCGATTTCTATACGTCAGTATTGTATCTTAAACCGGGCTGAGTTGCAAATATCTTTATTTGCAACTCAGCATATAATTCAATATGCAATGCAACATTTGCCAAACATTTTAATGTGTTCGCGACCACACTAAAAACCATACGTACACGCTACGTGCATTTGCAGCGCTCTCCTTGGTTCCCACCGATTGTGGGTTTGTCACCGAACGCTTTAACCTGCGCGCAGTTTCTTTTGGACGGCCATTCGTGGCAGAGGTGCGCGCCTCGAACGAGCGCCTACCTACCTAGCTCGTGATATTTATATCGATTTTTCGAAACGGAATGGACGGAGTTGACACACATGACATGACTGTATTTGGAATCTTAGACAACAAATGGAGAATATTTCACCGGCAAGCAACAGCTATGTGGATCGTAAAGGTTACAAACATTTATAAGGAAAAAGGAGGGCTTAACAAGCAACGTATCTGAATCAATGAAAATTGCAATCTAAAGTTTGCAAATTAAGTTCGAACGGAAATCGCAAACTATTTCATGTCCGAATCTGAGGCAGTTACTTAAAAAGATTGAGCTTTTTAAAATCTCCATCAAAATATAAAATAAATACTTACCAAACACCTGTCTTTCATGTGCCTCCATAAGTTCAAAATTATTATATAGAATAACGCAAATTTCACGCCAAGCTTCGGTTTTTGCGTTCTTGTCTTTATATATTTCCAGCGTCTTGTCCCAAAGAATTGGTCTATTTTCAACTGATTTTATCAATAGTTTCTTATTTATAAATATATCAAAGTCCATGCTCGCCATGATTAACACACTCTATAACACTAACACTGTAACACGTGTCCTCCGGTGACTGAACCTGAGTAATGGCACGGCGCGCACCCCACCACGCAACGCGCGCAACCCTTCGCGCGCACCCCACCGCGCGCACCCCACCGCGCCCCGTGCACACTAGCGCCGCCCCCCACCAAACTCCATGCAACAGGATATAGTTAAAATACTGAGTTGTGTGTAAATTCGTCCGTGTAATAACATATGCCACATCACCTAATAAAAAGGGACCTGTAAAACGGACTGCTGTTTATTTTATCGGAACGATATAATTATCGGGTCTAAAATACCGTGTTGTGTTCGTTGTGTGTGTTAGCTCGCTCACACAACTGCATACGCCATCATCTAATAACAACGTATCCGATAAAACGTGTAAATAACGTAGAAGACATGTGAAACAAATTCTCAAAAATCACAGCTTTTTTCCCCATATTTACAAGATTTGGAACGATACGTAAAAGAAAACTTACTTTTTGGGTCAGTGCTTTTGAAGATTTTCTTAGATTTATACACGACACTCAAAAATTATCAATTTTTACATAAGATCGACCAACTGATAAATGTCGGCCATGGTAGGTCTTTTTATTTTACGTTTTGGCAACACTATTAACAGGCTCAGCCGAAGAGCCAAAAGTGACATTAGTTTAACGTTTCATTTAGCCGCGAAAGTTCAAAATGTATGGTGTCCAATATATGGACAGAACCCCATAAAGTGTGTGACTTGATTATAAATAAATTATTATGAAGGTACAAGTAATGATGATACATTACATTTAACAATAATGGTTGGTGATATCGGTAGATACTTGTAGGAATATCTGTTTTTCAGACAACATTTTCATGTGTTTAATGTCAGATATAGAAAAGTTTTGACCCCAAAACTGAAGAGTAAAGCCAGGTGTAATAATTTTGAGTTTTTCACGAAAAAATAACCAACTCTGCTCAAATCTCTGACTCTACACTTGATTATTTTATTACAGGATCAAAATAATGAAAGGGAAGGACGGGTTTAAAAAGGTACAGAATGCAATATGGTGACCACTTCAACGATTCCAATACTGTGCTTGAGATAAATTACTAGTCAGGAAATATCTAGCGAATCTTCTTGATCAATTCGCACAAATTGCCAAAGCTCGCATTTCCATCCTGATTTACTAGAAACAAACCCTCGAATTTGAGCTGAAGTCGGGAGTAATGCTATAGGTGCGGTATATTGAGGATTTGTATCGATTTGTCAAGGCCAACTCTGCTCAGGCAGTTGAACTCCCATTCACTATTGAACAAAGGAGGCCTATATACTTACCGCTGAACAAATCTTCAGCTGCAGGTGTAATTCTGGCATTCTACAACGGCTTAAGGGATCCAATCGAACGCATCATAACTCTGTTTGGACGAGATTCAGGAGACGCAGCTGATGAAGTAATTCGAGCAACGGTAACATATTATATGTGTTGCTTAAAGTATATCACGGATACAGACATGATCGGGATCGCTAAAGAAGGAGAGTCACAGAATCTCATTCTTATGTCGGATGACCAGACCTTCGTCCCAACAGTACTTCAGAAAAAGTATCTAGAAATGAAAAGGGAAAAAGACACCCCAACAATGTCTTCAGGTTTAGTTGCGTTCCATGCAATTTACGGGGCATATGTTTTATGTCGACCCGTCGCTCGCTACCAAGCGAAAATTTAAAACTTGGGTTCAGAAGCGGTATGCGGCTTTTCTCTCTTCAATTCAGCAAACGGTAGAGACCTCGACTCATCCGGATGTTCTTACAGGAGGAAATCGAGTGAACAGTTTGGCAGTTGCCCGATCCACCCTGCGGAAAGCAGTTTTCTCAGTAATCAAAACAGATTTTAAGGATGTAAGGGTAGCTGCAGTAAAAAACCACATCAAAATGCTTACTGCTTTGTCAGAAATGACAACATATGCTCTCGTATCTAAGGCAATTGCCCCTGGAGGAAGTGTTATCTTCCTTAAACCTCTTCCCGATCAAATTCTTGCTTTTATGAGAGAGAAGGAGAGAATAATAAAAGAGATTGTTGATATGGGAAATAATGAAGAGGATATCATTTACATTCACCTTTTTAGACCGGAGTTGCAGTGTTTTACATCTTCATCTTACGCCGACTTAATTGTAACGGCGAATGTCATGGAGGAGATTACAGATCCGAACAATAGAAAGGTACAAGGCAAAAATAGAAACTGCCGTTATTAATACTCAGACACTGAAGAGTTTCCTAAAAGCTCAATCAGAGTCTGTGACTTGCTCAATAGATGAGGCAACAAAAGAAAAAATGAGACGGATCTTCGGGGAAACAACCGAATCAATGATAGAAGACGCGGAGAGAGTTATGAAAGTAATTACACGACAGAACCGAATGGAGCTTTGACCTGGAAAATCTCATATTCAACACCTGGAGATTCTGAATTAGATTAGGAGCTCCAATTTTCATTATATTATTGTGGATGTGATGTATATTATTATATATGAGTACTGCATAGTACTTTCACATTTCGCCACTTATGTTTAAGTCCCATGTAAATAGGGGGTGAGCCTACTGCCATCAACCGGATACAAATCAAGACTCCGAGGCTGTTACAGAGAAATTTCTAATGGAAAAATCCAACAAGACTGCTCGATCAGGACTTCATGCTCAGCAGTGGCGCTTGCAGCGACTAGACAAACAAGGCAGTCGAGGAGGAGAGAGTAATGCATGCTGCGCATGCATCATCACCTGCCCAGCCTTTTCCCAAAACTGGGGTCGGCTTCCAATATTACCGGATGCAGCTGAAAATCATTATTTTACATGGACCTACAGCCTATCTGATCCTAAACCCAGTTAGTACTGGGTTAATACGGTACCCCGTGGTAAGACTGGTTGTCAGACTTTCGGGCCACTGACTACCTGTTACGACTGTCAAAGATCTACAAATTTTAATGACAGCCAGGACCAATGGCTTAACGTGCTTTCCGAAGCACAGAGGAAAATCGGTATGTAATTATGGTCACCCATCCACAGACCGACCTTGACAAGCGCGGCTTAACCTTGAAGATCAACCCGTGCGGCTGTTATTATTTAGCCACGAGCTTCTAAAAAGTTTAAAAAAATATAACAATCCATCATTTTATTAATATTGTGCGTCACATACGAATGCCACGGGACATTGACGATGAAACCATTATGGCGACGCTATTATCGTAAATCGAAATTACCATTATAAGTTGGTACAAGACATAAAAGTTAAGTGGAAAGACGTCGTTAAGTGTAGTGTATGAAAGCTGGGATAAATAGTGGAATATTCAAGTGTTGAGACTAAAAGCTGGTTGGAGTTTCATGGACATTGATATATAAAACATGGAAAATAAAAGTGTTTAACAATAAAAGGTTACTTTAATGGTGTTTGAATTTCATTAATAGATGCACAAACTGATACCACGAAAAAACTTGGCAGGCCCATCATTTAAAAATCAGCTGTTTCATAATAATGTATTTGGAACGTCTTCTTCTACCCTGTATTATTTACACACTAAAAAGTCTGTTTACGTATTCGTAGTAGTACTCTTCGTAATAACTAAATTACCATAACATAACATAATAATGCCGCCTGTAATCCCCGAAGGGTTACGCAGAGGTGAGAGGTATACCTAATAGTACACCCACATTTCGCCAGTTATGTTTAAGTTCCATATAATAGGAATACAAGCCTATTGCCAGCCACCAGGCACAAATCCTTCGTGGCTGCTACTGAGAAATTCCTAATGGAAAAACCCAATAACACTTTCCCCGTCCCGGGAATCGAAGACCTCATGCTCAGCAGTCGACTAATAAACCAAAGAGGCAGTCTAAACTACCGTTGTCAGGTATTAATGGTCTCACACTCAGCCTTTACTCCGTCAAACGCTTTCTCCTTCAACTTAAATTGACGTCAGCTCATATCGTTGCTATTAGGAACGGGAATAATTGATAGTGTAGCTCATAACCCGTATGTTTGTGATACGTGGTCGGTCAATGCGATATATTGCTATATTGTTACTAACTATTGTTATCAAATATGGAGTCGATATGAGGCTAAATGCCTCAGTTATTACTTAAGTGAAATTGAGGTAATAAACAGAGGTAAATAAATAAGGGTTTAAAATCAGGAAAATATCAAAGAGAATTTTACTATTCAAATCGCGTTCCTGCTCTGTGTTGTCGTGCTCAATCACTCAGACACGATAATTATATAAAAATGCTGAATGACAATGAAAGCATCTAATAAAATATTGATGGATGTAAAGTCAGGGGAATTAATTGTTAAGCAACTAAAATACCAATATCAATCTTTGGTCCGGGTGTCAATGTGACGCAACGTTTTTCTTTCGATCAATAATTTTATATACATAATGTATTGACAAATTTAATGAAATCAATATTAGGATACTCAATATGCAAAAGAAAAATACGGAATATTATAATGCAGTAATTTGGAACATGTAGGAATGTTCCAAATTAAAAATATACTTTTATTACAACAAAATTACATCATACGTTGATGGTATTTGTATGATGGAACCCTGGGATGATGTGGACAGTCAAAAAAGTGTGCAATTTACCTTCCTGAAACCACTGACAGACGTTTGTCGTTTGTTTTGTGTATTTTATTCGATAGCACCAAATATCAAAATTATCGGAAAAAAATCTCTTCACGTTCTAGGGTCACCAATATTTGGCGAATCTTTCCCGCCGTTCTTTGAAGAATTTTTTTTTTTTAGATTTCCTATTGACTTTTCTTCAAAATTAACATTCATTCGGCCTTCACACTAATTCGATACTGTTGCTTTGGATCATAATTTACGTATAACCTTCGCTCCTCTTACCTTTGCAAGCATCCACAGCTTTAAGAAAAGTAGACCGAATTATCAGAAACACTCTAATTACGATAAATGTGGCCCTGGACGACCGTGCTTGGCAGCAAGCCACACTTTCCATTCGCTTGGCGTCCGCAAAATTTCTAGTTTATGTTTAACCAGCCTTATAAGATTTTAAACTCTCATTAACACTAGAAACGGTAAATATCCCGTTTCTAGTGTTAGCCAGCCTTCTTCTCCGGGGTCTACGGTACCGAAAAATTAACTATAGGAAGATTCTATCTTCCTCACTTGTTGATTTTCAGGTACGGTCGACAGCCTCGGACACCATGGCCTGTACTGCTACAGGAGCGTTGCATTGTACGAGCGTTGCATTGTACGAAACACCAGCATTAACGATATTATTCGTCGAGCCCTTGCCAGCGCCGACGTACCAGCGGTTTTAAAACCAAACGGCTTGGTACGTGACGATGGAAAGAGATCAGACGGCATGAAGTTGGTGCCTTGGTGTGGGAAACCACCTGTGTCGACACCCTTGCGCCATCTCATGTTGTAAGCACGGCGGGCTGTGCAGGCGCTGTTGCTGCGGCTGCTGAGATCCGGAAGCGGCGTAAATACTGTAACCTTATTGGTAACTACAGTTTTGAGCCGTTTGGGCTCGAAACGCTCGGGTCATGGGGCCCGAGTGCGCTTCTTCTTTTTAAGGAAATCTCTCGCCGACTGATCGACACTTCGCGTGACCAGAGGGCTGACTCTTTCTTTGTCCAAAGAAATAGCATTGCCATTCATACGTGGCTACGCTGCCAGTGTTCTAGGCACGTTTCCGGATGCTAGCGATTAAAATTAAGTACCTACCCACGTGTACACAACGCCGACAATAGGTCAAAGTACTCCCCACTTTGACCTATTGTGGCGAAATTTTTATTATTATTTTAGATCGGTTTGTAGTTTGACCAATTAAAATAATCCGTACATACTAAAATCACAACTGTCATTGTTTGAATGTTATATGAAATGACTATAGCACGTCGTAGGGTTTCCTTTTGCTTAATAATTAGTTTCCCTGGCTGAATTACGCGAAATAGAAAAAGGGAATGTTTTTGTTTAATTATTGGCTTTATTGAAATATATCTGTTTTTTCATTCGCTTGTTAAAACACAAAAAAGCAGTTAAAAATATGTCAAATAAGCTTAATTTTTTTACTGCCTACATGTTAACTAATTGTCGATCCTAGGATGAATTAAAAAAATTCCAGTTTATTATCGTTTGGTTATCCTTTTCCAGACTATGTTGGCGTCGGGTTCCAGTCTAAAAGATTGTGCAGTACCAGAAATGTGCAGTAGTTTCGGAGCTTATTCGGTACAAACAAACAAACAAATAAATCTTTCCTCTTTATAATATTAAGTGTATAGTTAAACCTCTTATTTTTAGGGTTTTACCTATCGCACATTGAGGGACTGCCTATCTAACGTCTACAACCCAGTTACTAGGATACTCTTTAACAAGAGTGATTGTCAAACTTTTGAAAAATAATCATCAGTTTATTATCAAAGGAAAAATACAGACAGACGAGGGCTGTAATAAGGCCTAATACTGCAACCGACAATTGTGAAGTACTTACGCGTATTCTGTTATTTTATCGCTACTAGCTGCGCCCCGCGGTTTCACCCGCCTGGTGAAAAGGGTATCTGAATAATTTTCTCAGCGCACGCCAAATAATGAATTTTATAGGCAAAATTTTGCCACTTTGGGTTACATTATTGCAATTTTCTTAAGGATCTCTAATTAAAAAAAATATATATAGCCTATGTTACCTTCCTGATACTTTAGCTTTCTATTTGTGAAAAAAAAGGTTAAAATCAATCCAGTAGTTTCGGAGCTTATTCGTTACAAACAAACAAATAAATCTTTCCTCTTTATAAATTATTAAGTATAGACGTATAGATAGTATAGGTAAACCTCTTATTTTTAGGCTTTTACGTAGGCCGACGTTTTGTATAGATTGATTTTTTGCTTGAGTAAGGTTGTTTTGCGTAATGAGAGCACTGTAGGAACCAGTTATTTTTTCACGATTCTTTTGAAGTGTATGAAAATAAAGCTTTATAGATGTCGTTTATTAAATCAAGTTAAAAAGGCTATGTCACTGCTACACGTGATAAAAATATCAAAATAAATCCTGTGCTAAGTGAAATTTATGCACAAAAATAAAAATTCGGCCAAGCCTGCCCACGACAAGTGGTCCTAAATTTAAACGTAATTGTTATACATTAACTACTTGTTGCTTTTTCAGGAAACTATTTACTGTAATAACACTTGTTCTGGTATTTTAAGCTCAGCGAGCTAAACTCTTCAGTCTGTTTGGGTTGAATAGTATTCAAACTTTTGATCGCGCGATTGTTTAGGTTTGTGTTTAAAGTTTTGTGTGTACGTTTAAGTTTTTATTCTTTGATTAGCCGTTAATATCTCATCCCATTGCAGGGCAAAGGGCTCCCCCATATATTTATTTTTAGGATCTCTTTTCGTGCACCACCTCGAAGTAGCCATCGCAGTTCGCCACCACCTTTTTTTCAAAACCAAAAAGTAAAGCAAGTCATGACTGTTCTACTTCGCAATTAAACAAAAATGCAATGAGTTAAGAAAAATATCTAAAATCATATCAAGTAATGAGACCACTTACCTACTGAGATGGAAAAATAAATCACGAACGATAAAACAGCTTGTCAATTTTGAAATACTATTCGTCCACCATTGCAGGTTCGAACTCAATCGCATTATTTATTTTTCAAAATATTAAGTCAAGTAATCCATAAACTAAAGCTTGATGCGAAACCGAATTACTACAGTAAAATACTGTTATAATATTAAAGTAAATTATAGTTAATCGACTTTAATGTAAAGTTTGGTATTGGTAACACGATGAACGAATGTTGAAATAAAGTGATTAAATTTTATATATTTTTTTTCTGTGTATCTATGTTATTTCAGATCAATTAAAACAATTTGATTTCTGTTGGATATGCTTAAAGTAACTTAATAATAAACACACAACACTGATACTATACGTTAATAAATAATTTATTAACGTATATTTCATCCATTGTTCATATCAGCTAACTGGGCACGGTATCGGGAGGACAATCGCGAACAAATAGCGCAATTTGTCTTGTTTTTTGCACGGGTGCCTCGTTTCTGATACATTGCTGGGAAGGTCGGGAGACACGTTAGTCTAGAATAAATTACAGGTTCTCGATATTGACAATTTACTTAGTAGTTCTCATGATACCCACACATATGAATATCCTTATGTATGTCCATATTAATAAAATAATGCGAAAGTAACTCTGTCCATCTGCAGTTACTTTTTTACTTTTAGTTACTTTGCCTAAACGACTGAACGGATTTCAATGAACTTACACATGACCTGGATTAGAACTAAATATATTTTGCCCCGGTAGTACGTCCCCATGGGATAATATTTGTAACCTCCACACGGGCTAAGCCGCAGGCTATAAAGGAATATATTGAGTACATCAAGCACGCATCAAACAATCGATCATCAAGCAATCGATATTCAAAGCCTTGACGGCTTTGACGGCCGAAAGTGACTTCTTGTCTACTTTGTATTATACTATTTAATAATAGTAACAATTTTTATGTAGAAATTGCACTTAATTCGTCTATTATTCCTTTATTTAATTGAGTAAATTTTATTTTTTCAGGATTTTTTTAAAATTTATTTTATCTATACTTATAATAAATCTGTAGAGAGGTCAATTCTGTACATGAAATATATTTCCAAAATAACTATCAGGGGGTGATTAGGGATCGATACTGATGCCAGAAATGCAATCAGTAAAATTTTTGTCTGTCTGTCTGTCTGTCGGTCTGTCTGTCTGTCTGTCTGTCTGTATAACCGTTATAGAAACAAAAACTACTCGACGGATTTTAACGAAACTTGGTACAATTATTTCTCATACTCCTGAGTTGGTTATAGTATACTTTTCATCACGCTACAATCAATAGGAGCAGAGCAGTGAAGGGAAATGTTGGGAAAACGGGAGAAGTTACTCCATTTTTTAAGCTTCCGTCGCGTGTGCAACCTTAATGGTTAAAGCTACACAGAAATCATGTATGACGGAAATGTTCTCCTTAAAATTATATAAAAAATATCCCACGACAGCATATGTCTATCTTTTATGGTTGACTCACAATATCACGTGTAACTCCCGATAGCTTAGCAGTTCGAAGCTTTCTGATTATATTTGTCTACTCTTACGTTTATAACACTCTCAGTCATCCCTAATTAAAAAACTTAACATTATTAACTAAAGAATCATAGAAATCGGTATAGAAACACCAAAGTTATACATGAAATACGCTAATAATAAGCCATCGCGCGTGAATACTGAATCATGCTCTAAGGATTATCTATTCTTTCTTTATATAAAATAGTAAACTGACTGACTGACTGACTGACTGGGTGATATATCAACACACAGCCCAAACCGCTGGTCCTAGAGATATGAAACTTGGAGGGTGTGTTTTTTGTAAAGAGAAGGTTTCCACTAAGAAAGGATTTTTGGGAATTCCACCCCTAAAGGGGTAAAATAGGGGATGGAAGTTTGTATGAAAGTCTGTCAGTTTTGAAGTTAGGATCTTCAAATTTTGTGTTTAGGCTGACGATTGAAAATTAATTTATACGTGTCTCGACGTTTTTGATAATTCTACTCCCGAAGGGTTAAAAAGGGGGGTGAAGGTAAGTAATCGAATATTTACGACATCCACGCGGGCGAAGCCGTGGGCAAAAGCTAGTTAATAATAATTGGTATAAATAAAAAAAAACGGTAGCTCGGACCCCATTCCCGATGCTGGTGGGCTACTATTTTTTATATTTTTAAATGTTTTTTTTATTACTTTGTATAGAAATATTTTAAAAGGAAATGTTGTATTGGTATAAATCATGAATGAAAAATAAAGGATACATAAATGAAATAGAACAAATTAAGGATTATAGTTTAAGTAAAAACATTTGCATTAAAAGTGACATACGTGTTTTTTTTCATCTGTTCCGGATTTAATCTATACTAAAATTATAAAGAGGTAAAATTTGTATGTAGGGGGTAATCTCCGGAAGTAATGAACCAATTGTAAAAATTGTTTCACTGGTAGAAAGGTACAGTATTCGTGAGTGCTATAGGCTATAAATTATTAAGATATCATGTATATTTGCCGAGCTATCACAATTTTTGCGGACGAAGTCGCAAGCGAAGTGCTAGTTTTACAATAAACTCGGTAAGTTAAGTGCAAGATACTAAATAATGAAACAGAAAAACAAGACCTATGACAATAACTATTCAATAATGAAGGCAGAAAAATTCAAGAGAAATAAAACATGAAACTCGACGTCACTTCATCGTCAGTTTGTAATGCTGACTAGACGCCGAGCCAAGAAACAGGAAGCACACCCACAATCTCCGAGCTCGTCGCTCACCTCCACCAGGCGCCACATCCCGTGAGCGCCGTGTCGCCGGTCGCTGCAGTTGCGTCGAGCTCGAGTGACGAGTTTCCTCCCCGCCATCGACTCCACCTCCACCACGACATCGAGGAAGAGGACGGCTACTAGCGGGCTTGGGACCTCGAGACCGACAGGCCCCGAACAAGGTTCCCGCTGCCGGTGGAAATGCGTAGTGCATGCGATGGACTCAGTCCGTAAGTGCAAAAGTGTCGCGCATGCGATGGACTCAGTCCGTAAGTGGAAATGTGTCGCGCATGCGGTGGACTCATTTTGTAAGTGGAAATGTGTCGCGCATGCGATGGACTCAGTCCATAAGTGAAAATGTCATGCGCGCATATAATGGGGCTACTGAAGGGGGAAACATCTTGACTGCGTACCGTGGTCGGATGCTCTCTCTGTTTCATGTGCTTGAGCCAGCTGTCAGCTTGGCGGCATAGCGACTCAGTGTCAACCAGCGTAACCATATGTCGGATGACACCGTACTTGATCGAATACGCCTCGACTCACGGAGTAACCCAGTTACGCCTGTTTCGCCAGTGATCGCAGTGTAAATATTATATCCAGTGCAAAATTAGATGCAAAAATTTATCCAGTGCTCCGCCGCGATCCGACAACGGTGGCGAAGAGGATTGATGAGGCTAGAGCACTCATCGTTTTAAAAAGTACATAGGTGAAAATATCCCTCATCCGCGCCCGCCATGTGTAACAAATACAGGGTGTTCACAAAACAAAACATAAAAAGAGCGTTTGATTGTCGCGTCGCCATGAATATGCATCGATATGTATCAAGCGGTGTCACTTGCGCCTGCTGTGCCGACCTGTGCCAGATGAGACCGTATAGTCGCGACCGTACTTAGTCACGTGTTTTGTGCTTTTGTGCGAAGCTTTTGAAGGGTTTTGGAGTAGACTGATTGTGGAAATATGTTCATTGGAGAAGTTAGGTATAATAATATGCTTCGGATATTGCAAATATCGTCAATATTTCGAAAAAATTTACAAGCGATCTCTAAACGGGGCTCGCGCAGCTCAATGCTTTGAGTGCTTTCCATGGAGTGCTATCGTATCACGTGATTTTTCACCCCGAAAAAAATGTCGATTCCCAGCAATAATTTTTGCGTAAAGTTACTTAGTTTGATGTACAGAATGCTTGGTTGACGGTGAAGGATCTGTTTACACCCTGTATACCAACGAGGCAGAAATTATGTATTTAAACTTAAAAAAGGTATATTTAATAGCAAACATTTACTACAGTTACTAGTGTATAAAGTAGATAGATCAATTTCCCCGGTGCAGAGTGCAGGGGTGATCAATGATCATACATCAAGTGTACGGGACGCGAACAAAATTCTTTTAGCACTTTATATCTATTTTCGCGACGTATATTTATTGGGTGTCAGTTAATACGAGGTGAGTTGCACCGTTTATCTTAACGGAGATATTTGAGAATTTTGCAGGTTAAAAGATTCTATTCAGCGTTTTAAAATGTGAACTGGTTGGCACTGGTAAAGGATAGAATTGTGTGGAGAAGGAACAGGGAATTTGACGCATACTCGTATTTCCCTACTATTTTTACTTTTTGAGTATAATTTTCTATGCGTTATGTTTAGTGCAATTAAATGTTTTTATTATTTTATTTCTTTTTTTCAGGGACGCCTTTGCTTTGGAGTAGGACAAAACAAGATAGATATATAGATTTATATTTCGGATTAAATTAATGAAAAAACACATGTCACTAGTGTCGTATTCAGATAAAGTTACTGGTATTGTATTGACAAAAATAGATGTTTCTTAGAAATAAATCGGGGACCAGCCTCTGTGAAGAAACGAAAAAAGATATTTAATTTGACCCGACTGAGATTTAAGTGAAAATCCGGGCTCAGTCATATTTTAAAATTGCAAACAAGCGTAGAAGATATAATCCCCAACTTTTCCATTCACAGTAAAAAGTTAGCAGAGCGTTAAGCTGAAATTGAACTTTGGTGCAACTCATCCATACGAGTAAGTGAGAAAAATAAAATATATGAACTTGCATCCACGTTAATCTATCATACGAGCCATATTTTTACTGCAACAACTTATTTTTCCAGCTTGAATTTCGTATTTATTAAAACCGTGAATTTTTAATCGTTTTTCATTGAACTTCGTGTTTCAATATTTGCAATCTTATTACTTGTGTTAAATAAACATTTAAACCAATTTGTTAAAATCACGCAGACCGCAATTCAGTTTTTATTTGTGGAGAAAACGTAAAATAAATATTGAATCTAATTGGTAGCAGTTAAACGGTGCATCGTTTGTTGGCTGAAACGTATCGTTCATCGTTTCGTACTGTTACAACCCTTATTACAATGCAGTAAAGTCGACATCTGCACTCTAGAGTCAGAGTCTCATTTTTCATTCCAAGTAAACGCTGACTTGCAATTAGCGCACATTAGCGGAATTTTAATAGTAATCGAGTTAGTTAGATTCTGGACGCCGTCGCGTAAACCTATCTGAAAACCTCATCTCGAGGAACATAGGAGATTATAGAAAGTCAATATTAATATATATAATAATTTGTTGGTGTATTTCGTGCTCTATTTTAATAAAGTACAACTAAAGGGTGTAGTGTGGATTTTGTGATTAAATAAGTGGTTTTGTGAGTATTAGTTTTTTTTTTAAAAAGACGAACGGGGTCGGCCTTATAACAAATTGGTGTCAGAAGTGGGATACCAGAGACGAAGTCTTACGACGTTGAGTCAGACAGACACTGGTATCCCGAATCCCGAGCCTCCCGTTCAGTGACCGACAGTAAGACTTGGCCCAAGGCTAAGCCTGCGTCACTACATTGGACGACGGTCAGCCTCCGCTCTTCAGCGTGAGCCCGCTCCAGCCACTACATTGGACGACGGTCAGCCTCCGCTCTTCAGCGTGAGCCCGCTCCAGTCACAACACATTGGACGACGGTCAGCCTCCGCTCTTCAGCGTGAGCCCGCTCCAGACATCATCACCAACACCATCATCAGCTCCAGGGTCTAACTCACCACATCCAAGGCCAAGAAATTCCACAGCAAACCGTGTGAAAATTCCAGCTCCCACGCGTCATCGCAACAAAATGCAAACGCCAGGCTTCGTGTTACTGTGAGTGTTTCTTGTGTCTACAATTTCAAAGTGAATCGTGCCTCCGAATCGTATTTCCAAGTTATTGCATTATTTTTATAACTATTTGTATCCACACTTTTCATGTATTTTACTGTTCGTAAATTATAAATTTGTCCAGTATATCATAATATCTATGTCCGTTAAATCAGAAAACGGGAAAATGTCCGAAAAGTCCGACAAAATTACCTTGTCCGTCTTAACTAAATTCGTAAAATCATATAATGGGGACAGGGAGACACTACCTGCATTTCTCACAAATTGTGAGAATGCAATGTCTCTGGCCACACAAGAACAACAAAATGTGCTCTGTAAATACATCATTTCACAGATGGAAGGGAAAGCACAGGTAGCATGCAGTCTAAAATCATTTGAAAAATGGTCAGAACTTAAAACCTTCCTCAAGTCCACCTTTGGAGAGAAAAAACACGCAACACATCTCTTATCGGACTTACAACATTGCAAACAACTGCCAAATGAAGACGTTACGCAATACTCTCTACGAATCGAGTCAATACTGACCCGAATTCAGTCGGACACTCACCACAGCTGTAAAGATGAAAAAGAATTACCTGGTCGTATAGCAGCCATGGAAGACCTGGCGCTCAATACATTCATGCTAGGCCTAGGCTCTTCTATATCCAACATTGTTCGGTGCAAAAATCCTTCAACTCTTAACGAAGCTATTCAATACGCTATAGATGAAGAAAAGTTATTTAATTTATCCAAACCTAGATCAGCCAAACAATGTTCAACATGTAATAAAGTAGGCCATAGTTCATCGGAATGTTTCAGAAACAAAAAGCCTAATTTTAATTCCCAAAAACCATATCATAAGGTCTTCATTTCCCAATGGGATTCTAATAAAAATAACAATTCTAATACTAATTCTAATACTAATTCTAATGCTAACTCTAATGCCAATTCTAACGCGCAAACTTGCAGATATTGTAAAAATTTCGGCCACACTATAGAGCAATGTCGTAAAAGGCAGTTCAATATGCAACGCCGCGAAAATACGGACTCTGCACAACGCCATCATAACTCACTTAATAACTCTACGAATGCATTTACGCATACATGTGAATGTGAGGCCAATGATCATAATAATTACGCTGAATCTCATGATAATTTAAACTAAACAGGATTTTGATGCCGTGTCCGTCAAAATCTATACAAAACTATATTGGCACGACTTCTACTAAATCTACATCTCAGTCAAAGATGCTGAGTCCTGCTATATCTACTAATTCTACATCTCAGTCAAAGATGCTGAGTCCTACTAAATCTACATCTCAGTCAAAGATGCTGAGTCCTGCTATATCTACTAATCCTACTAATTCTACATCTCAGTCAAAGATGCTGAGTCCTGCTATATCTACTAATCTTACTAATTCTACATCTCAGTCAAAGATACTGAGTCCTACTAAATCTACATCTCAGTCAAAGATGCTGAGTCCTGCTATATCTACTAATCCTACTAATTCTACATCTCGGTCAAAGATGCTGAGTCCTACCAATTCTACATCTCGGTCAAAGATGCTGAGTCCTGCTATCTCTACTAATCTTACTAAATCTACACCTCAGTCAAGCCAGCTGAGTCCAGCCATTTCCATAAATCTTACTAAATATAATACTAGATTCACATCTCAAGCCAATGAGCTGAGTCCTACTATACCTAATAATAATATAAAACCTCACTTATGTCATAAAGCTTTACAAAGTTCTCATACTAATACTAAACATAGCTTACCTACAACTAATTTAAATATAAATTCTATATCTAAACCTATATATGAAATAAACGATTTTTGTAAAAAGGTAGCCTTACCTCATACTTACTTATCTACTATCCATGCCTTAGAACAGTTATGTTTCCTTATCGATACAGGATCAACCATCAGTATTATCAAAGGCTCCTGTTTACTAGAAATTCCAAATCTATCCACCGAAACTGTAAAATTAAAGGGCATTAATAGTTCGGAAAACCCTGTTGAAACTCTAGGTACTTTTCAAATGGAATTTAAGCTATCCGATAAAACTTATAAATACAAATTTCATGTCACAAAAGACGACATCAATATTAATAATTACGACGGAATTATCGGTAGCGATTTTTGTGATTACTTTAAATCAAATATCAACTACTCTTCTAAGTCAATGTCTATATTTAATCATTCTATTCCTATTACTTACACTCAACCATCGTATAATATTCCAGCTCGTTCCGAAGTGGTTATCGAGTGCACTGTATCTAATTACTCTCCCGAGCTTTATCATAACAACGAAGCCCTTATACTAGATCATACCATAAGTGAAGGTGTCTATGTTGCAAATTGCATAGTCTCAATCAAATCAAATAAGAAAACAAACATTACTATCTTAAATACTACAGAAGTTGACATTGAAGTAAAAGATTATCACGTAAAAGTAACACCGTTTGAAAATAATTGTTCAGATTCTATATCTTGTTACAACATTAATTCTATTTCTTGTGATAGATCTGATCGCATAAACAAAGTTTTAAGCCTTATTCGCAGCTCCCATTTAAATGATGAAGAGAAAAAATCTCTCTTAGAATGTTGTTCCCAATACACAGATATCTTCCATATCGAAGGTGAACCCTTAACCTTCACGAATGCTATAGAACATACTATTAATACGGGTGATGCACCGCCCATTAATGTCAAATCATATCGCTTCCCCGAATGCCACAAAGAGGAAGTCGACTCCCAAATTCGTAAAATGCTAGATCAAGATATCATTCGACCTTCTATTTCGCCTTGGAGCGCTCCAGTTTGGGTAGTACCGAAGAAGATGGACGCTTCCGGTAAACAAAAATGGAGAATAGTCATTGACTATCGCCGTCTCAATGACGTCACTGTTTCCGAAACTTATCCGCTGCCTCTTATCACTGATATCTTGGACCAATTAGGTCATTCTAAATATTTTAGCACACTGGACCTCACCAGTGGCTTTCATCAATTAAAGACCAGTCCCAATGACGCGCCTAAAACTGGTTTCACAGTTAGCACAAATTCGAGCATGTCTGGACACTATGAGTTTACCAGGATGCCTTTTGGGCTGAAAAATGCCCCTGCCACATTTCAGCGCCTTATGAATACTGTGTTATCAGGATTACAAGGCCTCCATTGCTATATCTACTTAGATGATTGTATCGTGTACAGTCAAAATTTACAAGATCACATGCATAAACTAAAACTAGTATTTAACCAATTTCGTGAATATAATCTAAAACTCCAACCGGACAAGTGTGAGTTTCTTAGACATGAAGTGACTTACCTTGGCCATATTATCACCGATAAAGGTGTATCTCCAAATCCTGAAAAGGTTAACGCCGTATCGCAGTTTCCAATTCCCAAAAATCCTAAAGACATTAAGTCATTTCTAGGCCTAATAGGCTATTATCGTCGATTCATTGAAAACTTTTCTAAGTTAACTAAACCACTTACCTCTTTACTGAAGAAAGATGCTGTCTTCCACTGGAGTACAGAACAGCAACATGCATTCGATTTCCTGAAAGAAAAATTAATTACTGCCCCCCTTCTACAATACCCTGATTTTTCACAGCCTTTCAACGTAACTACCGACGCTAGTAATTACGCCGTTGGTGCAATACTATCTCAGGGCCCCGTCGGCAAGGATAAGCCGATCGCATATGCATCGCGTACTCTAAATAAACCCGAAGGCAACTACTCGACTACGGAAAAAGAGCTTTTAGCTATCTTATTTGCCGTTAAAACTTTTCGACCATATTTATATGGAAACAAATTCAAAATAATTACAGATCACAGACCCCTTGTATGGTTATTTAATGTTAAAGATCCTGGCAGTAGACTCATTCGCTGGCGCCTCAAACTTGAAGAGTATGACTACGAAATTATCTATAAACAAGGTCGCCTCAATTCTAATGCCGATGCGCTATCTCGTTGCCCTATTAATTCTATTGATGTTAACAATTTAAATAACTTTACTTATGAACAATATTTTAAAAATCAATTTACTAACCAGCTTCCTACTTCAAATACTATTATAGAAGAATGCACTCAGGGTCTACACTTATCCAAGTTAAATACAATAGCTTGTCCTGTCTCTTTAGACTTTGATTATTCTATGCCTTATTGTGAAGAAATACTATCACAGCTCGATAATTCTGCTGACTTACTAAATTCCGAACGCGAACCTCTTACGATACATCGCGTTAATGATAAAAATAAATCTTACTATTTTCTATTTACAAAAGTTCATCATTATGAACAAACCAACTTTAGAGATGTTTATACCTTATTAATCAAACTCAGAAATCTACTAATCGAAATTCCGAATATAACTGATCTCGCGTTACCAGATTTTAGTGATCCATTTTCTAAACTAGCTTATACTAAAGTTTATAATATGATAGCGTATATTTTTCACGATACCAACATTAAAATTCATATATATAAAAATCAATTAATTTATCCTACTCCTATAGAAGTTCCTAAAATACTAAAAGAAAATCATGACTCTGTTATCGCTGGTCATCCAGGATCACATCGAATGTATTCGCGTATCAAAGCTGCCTACTATTGGAAAGGCATGCGCTCTGACATTGAACAATACGTAAAAAAATGTAAGCTCTGCCAGGTTAACAAACCCTTAAGGAAATCAAATAAAGCTCCTATGGAGATAACCTCTACATCTACGAGGCCATTTGAACGATTAGCCCTTGACGTCGTAGGTCCTTTACCCGAAGCGGGTTTCCAAAATTTTAAATTCATTTTAACACTACAAGATGACCTAACCAAATTTACTAGCGCTTATCCGATGATTACAGCTACTAGTGACGAAATAGCTCGAAACCTCGTACATTTTATGTCTCTTTTCGGTTTTCCTAAAACCATTTTGACAGATCTAGGCACTTGTTTTACATCAGAATTATTCAAACAATTAACAGATATATTGAAGGTCAAAGCCCTTTTCACTACTCCTTACCACCCACAAACTAATGGAGCTCTCGAACGCTCACATGCCACTCTAAAGGAATACCTAAAATCATTTGTTAATGAGAATCAAAACGACTGGCACTATTACCTATTCACTGCAATATTAGCGTACAATACCACCCCTCACTGTACAACTAATTTCACTCCCCACGAATTATTATACGGTTATAAACCACGTATCCCTAACTCCCTATATGAAACTTCAGGTAATACCACATACAGCGAATACATCAGAGCTTTACAATATAGAATGCGATTTAGCCGCGAAAAAGCCGTTCAAAACATCCTAAACAGCAAAGAAAAATCTAAACAATATTACGACGCAAACTCCCGTGACATTAAATATAAAGTAGGAGATATGGTGTATCTAAAACACCATCACAGACTTCGCAAGGCGTTATCGCCCATATGGAAAGGCCCCTACAAAATTATAAAAGTCCATAATAAACATAATGTGACCCTTCAAGTAGGTCGTAAAAATATAAAATACCACACTAACGAAATAAAACCTGCAACATCTTAACACATACTATTTTCTTTTCAGAACGCTATGCTGCCATGGCATTTTAAGCCAAAGCCTCACCGAATCGAGCATCATTCCTATCTACCATAGTCCCGGAATTTATTTTGAACCTATTAAAAATATTAATTTTTACAGCGATTATTGGAAAGTTATCACTCATGTCGATTTAATCTCTTTAGAACCTTATCTTAACAAAATTGAAACTCTATTACATGAAACACTGAATCTCTGTAACAAAATTCAATCACAGGATTCACAAGATTTTAACATGTGCAAAGATATATCTAATCCTATCGAAGTTTTAATTCAATCTAATTACATTAAATTACAATCGTTATCACATATCATCTCTAATAAATCAACAAGTAAAGTAAAACGCTCTTTAGAGTTTGGAGGTGAAATCTTAAAGTTCTTTTTTGGCACATTAGATGCAGACGACGCTAGAAAATACGATGCAGCAATCGAATCATGTAAAAAGAGTGACACAGAAATATATCACCTAATGAGAGATAATATTCACATAATTAAGTCTACCATAAATAACTTCAACACTACTATTTACAAACTTAATGAAAACGAAAATAAATTGAATACTCAAATTGATCAGATGAACGAAATATTCTCCCAAATCGTAAAAACTGACAACTTACTGCTATATACCTCAAGGTTAAATAATCTTCTCAATATTATAGAAGGTTCTCTACTTTCTATTTCTAATTTACTGGATACTACTGTAAATTCTATTTTATTTTCTAAGGTTAATATATTACATCCTAGTGTTATAAGCCCCTCTAATCTTTATCTAGAATTATCTAAACATAGTAGTCAAGTAAGCAAAAGGTTAGATTTCCCAGCTCCTTTAAGTATTCATAATATTCACTCCATAATAGATGTGTCCGAATTTAGCTCTTATTACTTTAATAATAAGATCATTTTTATATTACAAATTCCTTTAATAACACCTGATAAGTTCATGACCTATAAAAACATACCTCTACCTACTCCGCATGATGACTCACACAGTACATTTGCATTGATTCAACCTTCTAACTCCTATATAGCCTTAAGTGACGACAGGATGCATTATGCTATGCTGGACACGCTTGATAAATGTAAGACAATAAATAATAACTTTTCTATCTGTGAATTAGCTACTATATATTCATGTATAACTAATCCAAACTGTGAATCTAAAATATTAACTGAAGTAACACTGTCATTACCTACAGAATGCAATGCAAAACTTTTATATGGTCAAATTGATATTTGGCAAAAGTTAAAGAACAATAAATGGATTTATGTTCAATCAAAAACAAATAAATTGACAATTAAATGTGATGATAACATTAGCGACTATTCAATTATAGGTACAGGAATTGTAAAATTAACGGAACATTGTATTGGTTATTCTAAAACTATTCAGTTAATGACAACTAGTTCTTATTCTTTTATTACTAAGTCTCCTTTAGATATTAAGTTTGATATAACAGCTGATGACTGTTGTAAGAAGGACATATTTAATAAAAGCCTGCCACATTTGTCGCCAATCTCTTTAAGTAAAATTAACTTAGATTCTCTCAAATATGCAACTCATCAAATGGATAATTTAGAGCAAGAATTAAATAATTTAGAAAAGGAATCTCATTTTATTAAATATGGCCCATACTACTCTAGTTTTACTTACATTCTAATTGTGTGTCTATTTTTATATGTTACTTATAAGATCTTTAGATATTTTAAGAACAAAGATGCTACAAATTCTGGATGCTGCGTGCAAATATTTAATCAATGTTATAATCAGAAAACTTCCAAGCGCAAATCCAAAATCTCTAATTCTGTCGAGATGACTGAAATGTCATCAGCATCTGATGAAGACAATAAGTCAATACAATCTTTACCTATTCGAAACACTAATTATAAATCTACTGCTAATGCCCATAAGGCCAAGTTTCCATCAAACAGGAATTTAAATTTTTAAAATACGGTGAATTATAGTGTTATGTTTTATATTATAAATTACTATTACTATGCCTTGCTATGTTTAATTATAATGTTTTAAGCTTCTTACATGTACTACTTATATCTAGTGTAAATTGTAAATTGACTATCTTAATCTCACTGCATCTCCTATCTTTTCTATTTTTACTTCGCTCATCTTATAAGATAAAGCTCCGTCAAAAAGGGGGAGCTGTTACAACCCTTATTACAATGCAGTAAAGTCGACATCTGCACTCTAGAGTCAGAGTCTCATTTTTCATTCCAAGTAAACGCTGACTTGCAATTAGCGCACATTAGCGGAATTTTAATAGTAATCGAGTTAGTTAGATTCTGGACGCCGTCGCGTAAACCTATCTGAAAACCTCATCTCGAGGAACATAGGAGATTATAGAAAGTCAATATTAATATATATAATAATTTGTTGGTGTATTTCGTGCTCTATTTTAATAAAGTACAACTAAAGGGTGTAGTGTGGATTTTGTGATTAAATAAGTGGTTTTGTGAGTATTAGTTTTTTTTTTAAAAAGACGAACGGGGTCGGCCTTATAACAGTACGTATTTACTATCGAAATTCTATCATTCGATTAAACTTTGCTCACAAAAATATTATAATAACTCACATTTTTCCAAAGGAAATTTGACTAAGTTGGGCTACTTCCATCGTTTTTAAGAAGGAAGGTCTGAGCCGTCAGTTTCGGCAAAAATATTATAAATAGAAACTGTGTTAATATAAAAAGTTCATCCTACTCATCCCATACAACTAAAAAAAAAACCATAAACCCTGTGCCCTATTACACTACTATCCTACTTAATTTTCTATTTTATAGCTCAACAAAGTACCCACAATTTGTATAACTTTCTTCTTTTTAATCTAGGTCAGCACTAAAATAGCCCGCTTTCATGAAGAGTTGCTGCTACTGCATAATATTCCCATTATTGCAATATTCCTGTTCAAACCGGGCCAGTAAGATTGTTGAACAAACGACTATTGAATCTCTAATTGTGCGAATAAAATCCTAATTAGCTCAACCGCTTCAATCTTAGGAATGCTTGCATACCAAGACTTATTATTTCTAGAAGATTATTTTCCTTCATGAACATCGATATAAAAGGTGTAAATAGACCCTTAACATAAACGAAAGGCACTTATTTTCCCCATCTTTGCGATAATTTTTTTTGTTCTAGACCATACCTGGGAACCTTCTAGTTACGGAGATATTGGGGGTCAAAGTTCCAACTTTTTCACAAGTTTTTTTTTAAAGACATGTTTTTAATGTAACATTTTTACTTTACACACCTCCACGACCCTCGTACTATTCAATCCATCCATCAGCACAATGCTTTGAGTGCTTTCCATCGAGTCCTACCTTAAAAGTTGATTTTTCACCCCACAAAAAAAAGTCGATTCCCAGCAATAATTTTTGCGTAAAGAAGAAGGAGCACGGTTCATACAAAATTAACCCACGTCCTACAGCAACGAGAAGTATCTCAAAAAATTGATAAAAATATGTATAAAAAGATGGCATACTTCCAAACTCCATCCTTACAGTCTAACATTAAAAAAATTGCTAAGAAAATTAGTTCAGGGGCAGTAATATCTACAATGAATGTACTACAATATTGAGAAATACTTGGCTATCTTGACTTGACTTCAATTATTGAGTTCCATCATCGAGCACCAGAGGTTTTTTTCACTTATTCGACCACCGAACATCGATCTAGTGAGAATTATAACTTGATTGTTTGATCATTAGCATTGTTAAATAGAATAAAGTAGACTAAGATAGAGTAGGGTAGACTATGTTACAAGTATAGATACTGTTTTTTTTTTTTTCATGATATCAGATTTCGTTTACATTTTTAAATATTCGGATAATTATATAGGAATCTATAAACTGTATAAAAAAACTAAACATAACATAACACCACGCCTGTAATCCCCGAAGAGTTAGGCAGAGATGTACCTAATAGTACCTACACCCACATAAAAAAACATTAAAATATAAAAAAGTAGCCCACCAGCTTCGGGAACAGGTTTAGAGCTACCGGTTGTTAGGACTCTTGAGAGTGGAACCTCCTAACAATACGTGCTGTGTCCAGAAGTTCTGCTTTTTGAATCAAGCCCTTGATCCAACTGCCAACCTAGAACCTCCTCAGATCAACCAGCAACTCAGCGGGACCGTTATGTCAACAATCATTGCGCTACGCTCCAATCGATCTCTCACCACAATGTCAGGCTTATTGGCAACAACAGTCATGTAAGAAACGATGAGTCGATCCCCATACAGCGTGATATTACTATTATCTAGTACTGGGTCGGGCGCATGTAAAATATTTTACATAACTTTTATTCAATTTCCATATCTCTTATACACTATTTAAGAATTGTGCCGGATGGTTCATAGGTTCTGGATTATTTCTCATCCAACCTAAGTAATAATTATGATCGTCATAATATGGGCGCATACTCCCAGTGTCCTGCGCCCATGTATGCATGAACAACAATATTCAATTATTGCTTTTCTCCCTTCAAGTTCGGTGTTGTAAAGCGTATAGGTAAAGTACTCTCTTCTTCGAACGTGTCGTGATTGGATCCAGCACCTTATGAGGTCATTATTTTCAAACCCTTCACTTAGGTCAACAAACTAGGTCATTTATTATTCTTAACAACTACGTAATGAAAAATATGAAAACCTACTATTATTATAACTTATTATTTTTTAGCAATTATTCAGAAATTATAATTAGAATATTTGAACGCCATTGACGGTAAGACATAGCGCTCATTTTATTAATATTGACGTCTGTTCTTTTGTTTACCTATGTTCTACAAATAAAATTATTAGAATATGCATTATTATTTTAAAAAATCTTAACATCTTACAATTATAAAGTAATAGGTTCCTCTTAAAAATATCTTCTACGGTCAATAGAGCTTTATCACAAGTCAGAATAGTTGGCTAACACTAAACTTTTAACGAACCAAAAGAAAAAAAAAAACAAAAACAGTATTGAAAATGGGATTACCATATCGATTATTATGTGGAATTTCTCATAGTCTACCCTACTCTAACTTAGTCTACTCTGTTCTATTCAACAATGCCAATGATCAAATAATCAAGTTATAATTCTCACTAGTTCGATGTTCGGTGGTCGAAAAAGTGAAAAAATCCTTTGTTGTTCGATGATGGATAATTGAATAATTGGAGTCAAGTCAAGATAGCCAAGTATTTCTCAAATAATAATCATGTAGTATAGTAGTACATTCATTGTCGATATTCCCCTGAACGAATTTTCATAGCAATTTTTTTATATGTTAGACCGTAAGGATGGAGTTTGGAAATATGCCATCTTTTTATATACATTTTTATCTTTTTTTTGAGATACTTCTTGTCGCTGTAGGACGTGGGTGAATTTTGATCCTTCTTCTTTACTTAGTTTGATGTACAGAATGCTTGGTTGACGGGTTTACACCCTGTATTCAAACCGCGTAAAAATAATTTGTCATCATCATCCTTCTCCTGCCCTTATCCCAATTTATTTGGGGTCAGCGCAGCATGTCCTCTTCCATATTTTCTATTACATGTCATCTCATCAGACACCTCCTTTTGTTTGAGGAGGAAATTTAATACTTGTTCGTGTTTTTAATTGCTTACAAAACAATATTTTGTCACTCGCACAAAAAACACTTTTAAAAGGCAGACTTTAAACCTTTGGTATTTTCTACCAGTCTACCTTAGGGTGACGCAGATACAAAACATAGTAGTCAGAGTAGGTGACAGAAAATAATAATTAAAATAAGGAAATCCCGAAGTCATGAAAGGTCATCCCGATAGGCTTGGGTAAATTGACCGCATAGGGCCAGAGGATCACACCAGCGATGACGGGTTCATGCTTAATCTGCTACCTAGAAAGAAATGGCAAGAAGAGCAAAACAAAAGAAAGTCGTGGCTGAGGACCCGAGAGCTCCTATGCTGAGGCATCTCATGCGGAATCATTGACCGCATGAAATGCCTCGTAAGTACATGACCCACTAACTTATCTGCTATTCTATTTGTTACTAATCCTAGTGTATAAGTTGTAGTATCTAATAAGGTTTGTACTAACAAAACTGGTTACTATGTTGTCCAGAATAAAACAATTTATTATTTATTAAAACCCGTGGTAATTGAGACACTTCACCTTCTTAATCCAGTCTCTTAAGAATGTATAACCAGGGGGTCTTATCGTGATCCCAGATATAAGGATAAATGATCGCATCTGCCCCCGTAGCACGACCACCGTAGACAAGGATTTCTTTGACGGAAGAATCGACAAAATGACAGATAGTGCAAAGAAAGCTGTCATTGTGTCGACACAATCTGTCATTCTGTCGATTCTTCCGTCAAAGAAATCCTTGTCTACGGTTGTCATGCTACGGGGGCTGGATGGTCTAGGTCAAGTCTCAGACAGGGATATGCAGGTGGTCTGCGGAACGCGTCGCACCTATCTCTTTAGTGGATGAGTGCTGTGTACAAGGGCACTTCCCCTTTGTATATCAACTCCTTTTTGACAATCTTTGAATTAACCGTTTTCTCTCAGTTCTTTTTTGACATAATTGTGAGCCTAGTTTCAATTATCTTTCACATTTAAAATCAATTCCCTTTTATTTCGGTAGTGTTCCACCGCAATTTCCACAATTCACAAAGGTTACACCAGCGATCTTAGTCTCGGTTGGATCACGAGCATTGTTTCACATCTTTGGTTCACTCTTTCACGATAAAGAAATCCATTTCAAGACTTATATTGCGAAAAAGTCAAACAAGTAGCCTCCTACCGCGCTGAGCAGAGCGCTGCACTATAATTTTCTTCTATCCTGCCGTACATCTGACTGAAACACTCTTCTTCCACATCCTTATTTCACATAATATAACATCACGCCTGTAATCCCTGAAGGGTAAGGCGGAGGTGTACCTAATAGTACACCCACATTTCGCCAGTTAAGTTGATGGCCGTATGCTCTCCCCTTATTACATGAGGTAATAGGGGGAGAGCCTATTGCCATCAACCGGGCCCAAATCCCGACCTCGTGGCTGCTACTGTGGAATTCCTGATGAAAAGACTCTTGCTCGACCCGGGCATCGAATCCTTATTTCACATCCTTTCAAATAACTAGTAAAAATCAGCCTCTACTGACGAACCATATCTTGATCCTATTCATAGAGCAAAGAGTATTCATAAAGAACAGACATTCATTGTTCCGTAAACATAACCCTACCAAATCTAGGAGCTTTAACTCTTCACCCGCAATGTTCGTGGTTTCTTTGCCGACTAATTAAAAGGCGGTGGTTACGCAAATTACCAGCATTATGGTTTCATCAGGCCATTATTACTTCCGGCTTAATGGCTTGCCTTCGGGAAAGTGGAACAATTATATTTTATGTGGGTGTCGTATGGGCGGGGACAGTTTAGGGTTATGATATGTTTGACAATAGCTGCCAGTTGTGGTTGTGTTGTTGGTTGACATTTTGTTTGTCTCTAAGAAAGTGTAAGAATATATTATTACTATGCAGGTATAAAAAAACTACAAAGCTCAAAAATAGGACAAAGACGGTACGACGGAAGATTGAATATTTTAAAAATTAATAGATATTATCAGAAGAGAGGCTCTTAGCTCTAAGCCTTTTGTATAACTCCATGTTTTTATCTTGTAGAACGCAAATAAACGAATAAATAAAATAAAAATTGATTTAAAGGAAGCAACTTTTACTAGCCGTACTAATTATTTTCTTGGAAATAAAAATAAATTAAATAAAGAATTTAAGATAAACTATTTTAAGCACATAATTTCAAATCGAGACTGTCGTTTGTCTGTTCATCATAAAATACAATTTTGTTATTTTTACAACAGGTTCACAAAAACCATCACCGATTGCTACTGCACAATGAGGCTTCTAGAAGAGGCCAGACCTTTATTATAAGCGTAACGAGGACATAACGTTATGGTCCTTGAGTTAATGGCGACACATATACGATCGACACTACATACCGCCGTATTTCTGTACGTGGCTCTTATTTCATTAGCCTTTTTTGGACCCTTATTAAAAATAAAGACAAACAATGTTTTGACTTCGGTTATTAATTACTCATAAGTATGATTAAAAATTGTGTAACATTTTGCTTATTTATTCAAGAAATAAATTGACCATGTTGTACCAAAAGTCGGACGAAATAAGAAAAGATACAATAAGAAACGATACCCCTTAGTAAGACTGGTGGGTATCATGTTTCCGTAACAGGGTCGTGGAGGTCAGATAGGCAGTTGCTCCATGTAAAATACTAGTATTTAGCTGTATTTAGCGAGAGAGCAAGAGCAAGAGTGAACAGGCATCTTCTGAGCACGCTCGTCCCATCATAGATCTCATCTATCGCTTTCCATCAGGCGTGATCGAGGTCAAGAGCGGGCCCATTTTGTAATAAAAAAAAAAATAAAAAAAAAAACTAGAAGTCGATCCCAACATGTTTGGGAAAAGGCAATTGGCAAATTTAATAACTGACTAATCTCCTGCAGCGAGCAATGCGTTTTACACGGCTGCTAAAAACTTTTTCGGTTAGCCACCTTCGATTCGGCAGCTCCAATTGAACAAAAAAGCCGAAACAATCATTACATCGGCTTGTATCAATCGGCAATCTTCGTTCTGCATTTACCCTTGCTGAATCATGTTAGGGTGTCGGCTCGGCACAATGCCAGCTAAGTCGAGCGGCTGTGCCTAATATTGCCGACCCGTACCCGAATGTGTGTAGCACCCTGCACTGGATCAGTTAATGATGATTTTGCGATGAACTATAGATTTTTTATTTAGGTACTTATTTTCACTCTAGTGGGTACCTTATAAAAAAAAGGCAAGTTTTGTTTTTTATTAAATGAAACTGAAGGCGACTGGACACAAATACATTAAACATGCAACGTTTCAAGAGAAGAAAACATTGAACTTAAAACATTAACAATCCATAAATCTGTTTATCCTAGCAATTCTGCTAGTAGTACCGCGAAGATTTATTCTATACGAGTTACAAATGAACGATTTATCTCCTAGATTACAATAATGGTAGCCACAAATGGTGCAAATAAAATAAATGTATCTTTTTCAGTGAAATAGCGTTGAAGGTGAGAATTTTGAACTTGTGAGAATTTAATTAATGGCCGTAAAACGTTTATTGCACGTTTGTTTTATTAATATGTAATTGATTTATATCGAAAGCATCTATATCACACCTGAGGGCAAAGACAAATTGTTATTCTATCAGCGGTATCTCACGGTAAATAATGGAAAGTCAAAAATATTTGAATTGACTTTAAGCTATCAAAAAACTTGAATGTCAACCTTGATGAAAGTCATTGTAATACGAAACGTTTTAAAAGAGATTACGATATCGCTGGGCACGTCATTTTTCTCCATGTGTCTGATGCTATTGCCTACTCGACATGAGAATAAATCTTCTAACATTAATCAACATTACAACTGTTTAGTGTTGGATGGAGATTTCAGACAGCAGCAGCTGTAGGCTTTGACTCCTTTTTGGAGGCAGGCCACTGCTCATAGAGGCATACCACTATGAGCAGTGGCCATGGGCAGTAGCAGTAGAGCCCATAGGCCATAATAAAAAAATTAAATTCGTTGTTCGAGTCATTAAAAGAACCTGAAGTTCCAAGATCATTATAAAAAAAAAGAACGACGCGCAAAAGTACCTCTAGCAATCCCTCATAATAACCAATGTGCAAACATAATCTAACGTTGGCCAAAAAAATAGAAAAATAATATTTTTTCATCATCAATCACTTGTCGCGGCCAGGTTGCCACCTCCGATTGTGAACTCTTCGGTGGGTGGAAACTCCAGTCATTTCTCAAAATGACAGACTTTTCACGTATAAATCTATGTCACGGGCATACTGCACGGAAATGTTGGCTTCAACTTGCCCGATATTAGTTTAAAACTTCCTAGATTTAGTTTGGAAATGTGAGACCGCACTTTTTGTTAAATTGGATTATGTAAGATTTGAGAGCAGGACATTATCCAGCATATTTCAATGATTAAGATTGTCGTAGATAATTTGTATCTCGCTTGATTTTAGAACAACAGTGATACGAAGATGAAAAATATAATATACTGACATTCCTTCCGGACTGCACTCATCTTTTTGGATCTCCACTAGTTACATTGCATAACCGATTACAAATATACTTATAGTCAGGCAACATAATTTTGTTATAATCCCTTCATTATAAATAAGTTCCAGCCAAATAATGACCGCGCTTACTCATTCGATGTAGCTAACGATTCGTGAGATACAAATCATTTTGAAATATAACATCCAAATGGGATTTCCCGATGGCGTACTTAAGGGTAAATCAATAATCTGGCAACACTCGCTGATTTATATTTGGTGAGCTTTTTACCTATACGCGGTAAAAGGAGCCGTGGTATGAATACAGTTATTTATGACACCAAAGTTCATTCAATGTCGTTCACTCAATGAAAAACTGCTTAGCGATTTTTTTGAACTCCTGTCTCTGTATCAAACGTTCCTTGACAGGTGAAAGTTTTTCATAGTTTGGTATTCCGCATGAGTTGTGCTGTGTAGTTTCAGCCACGAATATATTGCAACTTTGCTTTGTGAAGTTATAAAAGGTAAATAGAGATAGTACTACGACCTACTTTATAAACGTAAAGGGACTGGAGTTGTTTCACAATATGTATCTTTTTCGGAATATTGAGTCACTAGCTATTAGCCTTTATAAAACATGCCGTAATCGTGACACTTGTGTGCAACCATTCACCACCAATATTTTTAATTAAAAAAAATGCCCATCTCTTGAATTTCGAATTGCATGCTCAGATTTTTGACGCTTATATGAAACTGTTGAATGTAAAATAACAAAAAATAACTTCATTTTCCGCAACAATCAGAATATTGTTTACTTTGTTTACGAATTTCAGTTACCGCTTTACCGAGTTAAAATTTAAAACCATTCCCAAAGAACCACATTTTTAATTTTTCATCACAGCACTCAGATCGGGCGCCAAAACGACCCAAATATCCTTACACTCCTTTCAAATCCGCATTCAAAACAAAATAAAAAAACCGTTCGTTCCGTGCCGTGTACGTAAAAAGCGTCGCACGGCTAAAAGCGATCTGATAGGTATTGGTGTGAGAGCGACACGGAATCTAATCTCAGGATGGTATGTGACGTCAGGATCAAACGCCCGTTGCAACGGTCATCAAGGCAACCGACTTTGAAAATCGAATTGAAAGTTTTGTTTTTCGATCAGTATTGCTGTTGTTCGAATTATTCGGAAAATAGAATAATGGAACGCGCAAGTTCAGACCAGAGACTAAAAATTTATTTTTCTTAAGAAAAAATACAGAAAATTGCCAAAGTTAGTTACATATTTGTACCTATTTGTAAAAAAAACCATGAAACTAAAGTTCCATTTTCTTTCAGAAAGTGAACTGAAAGTATAATCATGTTCTGATTCTCTTCCGCAAAAGTGTATTAATTATCTTCTAAAAATACTTCCATTAGAACGAAGAAAAGCTAGGAAAGTTGAGAGTTGTATTGACACAATTTGATGGGAAAAACGTTTCAGTAAGATTCCAAAGAGACTTCAAAAAATAGCTTGAGAAATGAGAAACATTTTCGATTTAGAACTGAAGAGAAATAGAATGCTTAAAAGCGAAAATATTGAAAAAAAAAATGTTAAAGAAACAAACGTTTGCATCTAATCTACAGGGATTAGATGAAATTACCGCACACAAATGAATTTATTGGTGTGCGGTAGTTTTAAAAGTATCGGCGGAATTTAAATGTTAACATAATCACGCCTGTAATCTCGAATAATTAGGCAGAGGTGTACCTAGTAGTACACACGGCGGCACATGAAGCTGTACATTTCCAGTATAACTTGGCCTCGCTTTGTATAGATTTCCTATACAATGAAAAATCCGCATAAACTGGTTTTGTATAGCTTGATTGGCCGTCGCCGTCGTGCGTACATCCACATTTTGCCAGTTATGTTAAATTTCTATGTAATATGGGGCGAGTCTATTGAATCAATGGGGTACAAATCCAGCTTCCGCTGCTTCTGAGACATTTTCCTAATGGAGAAACCCAATATCACGATGCCCGTTCCGGGAACCGAACCTCATTCATGCTCAGCAGCCGCACTTGCGACCACTAGACCAACGAGGCAGTCCCTCCAGCGTTTAGGTACATCATAGACGAATTAACTTGCCAGCACACAAATAACTTGCCAGCACACAAATAACTTGCCAGCACACAAATAACTTGCCAGCACACAAATAACTTGCCAGCACACAAATAACTTGCCAGCACACAAATAACTTGCCAGCACACAAATAACTTGCCAGCACACAAATAACTTGTCTGTAACTGTAACACTAAGAAAATAATACGGTTTCAAGTCACGTTCGATTTATTAGCTATGAAACACAATATTATTTTAGGTAAACTTGTTATTTTTGCTAAAACATTTATTCGCATTATAATCTGGACCCGTTGTTTTAGGTCTGACAGGGATGAATATTAAATATATGTAAATACAACCTTCAAAATCTCGTTTTATTCGTTGAAAGTAAATAATAAACGTTAGTTTAAGGGAGAAAATCTGTTAAGTTCGTATATTGTAATTATGTAAATGATTCCGGGAGGCAGGCTTATTTTATTGGTTTAGTAATAAACAACGGTTGCACATCATGACGATTTTGGCTTACATTTTTAAATTAATGTCCCTTCTATATTATCTCTTTTTTTTTAGTTATAACCTTTTTATTGTGTAAATTGAACTTTTTAAATATTTTTTTTGTTTGTTGTGTGCACTTGTGGCATGTGCCAAATAAATAGGTTTTCTTTCTTTCTTTTCTTTCGCTTCGTGTCTTTCAGAGCGGTGAATGAAATCATTGTGTGGAAACCGGCATATCGTACAGCTAATATAAAAATACATGTACCACCAACTAAACCGCACTGGGCTTACGTTTTGGATGACCATAACGGCCTAGTTCCTCTATCGGAGAGCAGGCCTGTGTCCCAGCAGTGGGAACATTTTAGGCTGATTATATTAGTGACTTTTAGCTCTGTTAATACATTACTATTAATACTAACGGGATATTTACCATGTTTACTGTTTGTTATGAGTTCCCGATATTTCGGCGCTGTTGCAAGCAAACATGGTAAATATCCCGTTAGTATCAATAGTAATGTTAGTGACCATGATAGTTTAAAATCTTATATCTGTTAATACATTTTTACCACTGATAAAGTGGCGGGTTTCAACTACTTTTGCCCTTACACAAGGGACATTTCTGTGTTTTTACATTTAGGTATTTGCTGTTTATTTATCGAGCGGTCTCACTGTTACTTGGTATACACAATCTTCACATTTTATACATTTCTACAAGGAAAAACAGCATCAGAGTAAGTATTACAAACATTTCATCCAACTCTCATTGGTTGTCCAGAAAAAGCTTGTTTCACGAAAATTTCAACTTTACGACTTAGTTTATAGGAGCATATATTTTATATTTTACGTTCACCTGGTGCAATAAAAAGGGGACCGGAACTGAAGGAAATCGTCGCAAACCGACAACCTACACTCGTTTTGTGAAATGTAGACTTTTTTTGTTTGTTTTGATAAGGTCTGGGTGGCGAGTGTTTCGTTCGTTTGTGTCAAAGCTCGCTACTTTTTGGTTTGTTTTGCACTGCGGATTACAAAATTGACACACAATCTATTGCAGAATGGCTCGAGAGACACTGTCAAAATATTCTTCCATTTTAACAACCGTAGAAATATATTTTTTACGCTGTTCGTAATCTGTTATTACACTTGATGTTAACAAGAGTGTTTAGTGCTTTAATTTTCCGCAAAATCTTTCAAAGTATACAGGCGTGCCGGGGTCGCGGGACTTATAGAATTACCGTGACCCTGGAACATAAAGGGCTATTGAAGGACACCGTGGATTTTAGTCAGTACAAGTCTGACAGTCCCTCCCGCTCTGCCTTGGGTGGGGGGACTCATTTGATGATTTTAACAAGCTAAAAAAAAAAAAAAAGTATACAGGCGTGAAGTAATTTTTAGTGGGATTGATGACATTAAAAACCAAACAAGTTAAAAAACATAATATGCTTTTTCATACCAAGACATAATTTGAAGGCTTCCTAACAATCTACATAAGTATAAATATTCACAACACCGAAGTTCCCAACGAGGTTACAATATTAGTATTCTAAGTTTATTACAAAAAATCGACTCTCTAGATTATTGAATCGAAGAACCGTGAACTCATCTCATTAATATTAACAGAGACAGAACCTCATGTACCGACATTCAGGCTCTTCATTAAGAATGAACTTAGTGAAAAGTGAGGGATTCCGAAAGTACCTAAAGTCAAAGTTAAGTTAAAATAAGTGAGTTTTGAGTTGGTGAGGGGTCGTTTTAAGATGCTTTTTGAGTTGTAAGCGGTAGCGGCTGTCATCGATAACTTGGTTAATTATTTATTTGATAACGCTTTTTACTTGTAAATTGTAATATATTAATAATATTTGGTTAGAATTCGTGCCCGACTTCACGGCGACATTAAAAGTTCGCAGTTTCGCAGAGATTTTTAAACGCAAAAGAGAAACAACTGTTTGAAATGTATGTTTTATTATAATATTTTTTATTCTAACAGCAATTTTGGAATCCCTTAAAAACATCTTATTAACTACCAAATAATATCAGACCATGAAACAAAAGTTGTTCGGTTTCATGATCTGAGACAATACATGACAGGTCTTGCGTTTATTATGTTACACCCTGTATAGCTTTCAGAATAAAATGACATCATAGAAAAAATGTGATCTCATGTCAGTGAAACTATAAAGTAAAACGAGAATATCCAATTATGGCACTGCACTTGTGCCGACGACACCTAGTGTTGCCTCTTGTAAATAGATTACGGTTTTATTCGCGTTGCCCGTCTACCATAAGCGTATTTAAATGTCTCTGCCGCCTCCTCCTTTCAACTAGCACACCGCATTCGACATCAAGTTCTCCTAACAGTAGAATCTGTTTTCACAACGAACACCAACTTAAATTAGAAAGCTTAACCCGACTGTGAATCTTACATCCAAGCAAAATTGGCAGTTAATGTGTTTTACTTTAAACGCGTTGTTGATTTCACCAGAGTGCAAGGAATACGGAATGAGAGTTAAAAAGGGATTTAATTTTGAACTGACGATGGTAATCCGGATGAAGGGGAAGTATGGAGGCATAAAGTGAGATAGCAGTGGGATAACGCAGTCTTGTTAGTTGTTTTTGTTTGTGTTGCGCTTGGCGGGGTCGGTCTATGGATGGGTGACCGTTTACTACATATACAACATTAGTTCTAGTATATGCGAAACCTGAAACACGTGTCTAGTATTTTTATGTAAAGAATCTATGTACAAAATTTCAAAACTGAATGATGAAAAATCGCAAAGTTATAAGCTTGTCCTTTTACCTGGTCGTCCGCACAAAAACGTGGTCAACACGCGTCGTCGCGCGAACGGCTCCAGCGTCGTCTTGAGCTCATTGATAATAATAATTTGGCACTAGGTACCTAAATGATTGCGATAGGTACTTAGTGTCGCTCGGTGTCCAACTTGAAGCCTCAGTCTGTCATTTCAACTCCTTGACATCCTTGACATTCATTACGGGTAGTCAGGACTTTAGAAGCTGGAAAATCGTATTCGTAACTGGGTTGTAGAGGTCAAATTATAGTCACTTAATACGAAATTAATTATTTAGATGCATCTATATAGATTGGAATTGGACTCACATTCCCGACAGATGAAAAGATGGCTTGTATTTGTTTTACTCCTTATTTTCATCTTGCATATTGAGACCACAATTTGATGTTTCACTGCAAACGTTTGTCATTAAAACCAAAATTACAAAACAATAGTTACACAATCCGATTAAATAATGAATCGCATTCAATTAATGTTCAAAGCAATCCAATTCCTAATTCAATCGTTTGTTACATCAAATCGCTTAGTTAAACTCAGATTTCAAATGAGTCATGTGCATGCCCAATCGTTTTCCATTGAAAACTAAATCGATTTCGAATTTTGTTCTCTAACATGGAAACAATAATAACTGATCACATTACACCATTATTCGGTTTCCGCATTATTCAGGTGCAATCACAAGCTAAATTCAATTGAAAATAGATCGATTTTGAATATTGTATTCTAGAAATTAAAAAGTCTGAAGCACGGCGCCGGACGTCGGCAGACGATCTCCGGCCACCGTAGGCGCGGGCATGCGGGCGGCGAGTAATGGGCGACTCGCTGTCCGACCATGGACCATGCCCGGGTCGACGGTGCGTTGTGTTCCACGCGCGCCTCAAAGAGTGTCAGAATATGACGGGGCCCCCCTAGAGGGCCAAAGCCTGCCGGGGTCGCGGGACTCATAGAATTACCGTGACCCTGGAACATAAAGGGCTATTGAAGGACACCGTGGATTTTAGTCAGTACAAGTCTGACAGTCCCTCCCGCTCTGCCCTGGGTGGGAGGACTCATTTGATGATTTTACCACGTTAAAAAAAAAAAAAAAGCACTGGTGACTGAAAAGTTGTGTGGTATTTTTTGTCACGGAATGCGGAGGAATAAGGAAAATTTCGTGAGGAAAGTTTAGAGGTTAAATGTGGTTGGGCTATAAGAGTAGAGGAAAACCTAAGAAACGATAGATACTCGGTGTGAAAGATAATGAAGATGCATGAAGGAGGTGAGTGCTAAGATGATGAGTTAGCAGCCGAAAAGAAGTATTGATGAAGAAGACATGCTACGCCGACCCTAAATAAATTGCATCAAAGGTAGGAGATTATTATTGATGCGAGTCGCACGGGACCGGTCAATGTGGCGACACTTGGGGGACGCCTATGTCCAGCAGTGGACGTCTTTTGGCTGAAATGATGATGATGATGATTTAGGAGATTAATGAGGATTCTAGAAAACAAATAGTGTCTTACGTTTGTATCTCAAACCAAGTTAAAGTAATCACTTGAGTTTAAGTGATGTGCTTATGCAACCATTTTTAAAACTCAAATTCTTGTCTATTGCAATAGACAAGAATTTGAGAATTTGAGTATCTTCCGTGCCTCGGAAAGCACGTTAAGCCGATGGTCCCGGCTGTCATTTGTACATCTTTGACAGTCGTTAGGTAGTCAGTGGCCCAAAAAGTCTGACAACCAGTCTTGCCAAGGGGTATCGTATTACCCAGTACTAACTGGGTTGTGGAGATAGGCTGTCGCTCCATGTAAAATACTGGTATTCAGCTGCATCCGGTTAGACTAGAAGCCGACCCCAACATAGTTGGGAAAAGGCTAGGCAGATAATGATGGAGACAAGAATTTGAACGAAGAAGAACGGTCAAAGAAAGCAAAGCTAAGAATTTTAATTTTTGCCACATGTAACAATTACTACAATACACAATAAAAATCGTATCTTAAGTAATTACTTTTACTCAAGTAATCCCTTTGACTTTTTTATAGATACGGGTGCTAGACGAGTAACCGTGGTATCCACATAAGTCATGTGCAAGCTTTATCGATACTCGATTGAACACGCAAATCGATTTGGAATCGGAGTACTGTAGCATGTAAACAATATCAAGAGCTGTCAATACTATAATCTAGCAGACGTCTTCACGGTCACGTCCACTGTCGAGCTAACACATCTAAGTAAATTATATATCGGGTATTTGAGATTTGTGGCGTAGCGTCTTGCTTTTAATTTATAATATGCTGATTTATCAACGTTATATGCTGATTTATCAACGTTATATGCTGATTTATCAACGTTATATGCTGATTTATCAACGTTATATGCTGATTTATCAACGTTATATGCTGAATTTTGTACAGAAATCACGAAATCTTAATTTGAATTATCTTTAAAGATTGCTATGAACTGAAGATACGTATGGATCGGTTTAGGTATCAGCAGATATGAGATCACTGTACACACAATAACATAACTATTTATTTATTTACTAAATATTTAAAATGTTTGAAAACCATTACCATTTTTTTATTATGACATTATTATGTTGTGATGTTTCCGATTATGTTATTTTTGTTATGATGCCTTTGTAATTAATGAATGCTTATGTTTTTGTCAATATTTCACTAATTCTATGGACTTCAACGTCTGCGAATAAATGATTATTATTATTATTATTAATTATAGACACAGTAACTGCAAATTATATTTTTTTTTTTTAAGAAACGTAATGTACGTTGATACGTGTTTTATTAAAAATCAATGCTCATTAGTCATTTCGAAATTAAAACATTATATAATTCTAAACCTTTAAATTAATCTTAACAAAGAAACTAAGTTTTATGAAAAACTATCTGAAAAATTAACTCTTCCGCGAAAAGTGTTCAAACTTGAGAATTTTCTTGATAGTTGGTTAACAAGATAACAAAGATTGGTACTTACTTTATAAAACTAAGTTTCAAGCTGAACACTTGGTTAATTATGATGACTTGGATTTAGTTGCAAGAAGTACCCTTCGAAGCGACCCTTCAGAAATTAATATTTTGGTAATCTATTAACCGATTACTTTTTCCTTACTTCATGATTTGTAATAAAAATTGGTGAAGTGAAGTGTGGGTGGAGTATGTACGAGTACCAGTGGCGAAGGTTCCATACAACTCGATCCCTACCGGCTTCCCTCTTTATTCCCCCCCCCCTCGGGAAACATAGGCGTGAAGCTAACTTTTTAAGAACTTTTTAAGAACTCTTTAATTCTATTTGGTCGTTCTGATTCCTTTTGAGTTCCTGCTTACTAGTGTGTTACTCTTCCTTAGCCTTTCATAAAGTGTGTAAATAGACCCTTAAAATATCCGAAAGGCACTTGTTCTCCCCGTTTTTGAGATCAATTTTTGTTCTAGACCATACCTGGGAAGCTTCTAGTTACGGAGATATTGGGGGTCAAAGATCCAAGTTTTTCACAAGTTTTTTTTAAATACATTTTTTTAATGTAAGTTTTTTTACTTTACACACCTCTACGACCCCCGTACTATTCAATCCACCCATCAGCACAATGCTTTGAGTGTGTTCCATCGAGTCCTACCGTAAAAAGTTATTTTTCACCCCAAAAAAGAAAGTCGATCCCCAGCAATATTTTTTGCGTAAAGTTACTTAGTTTGATGTACAGAATGCTTGTTTGACGTCTATGTGAAGGGTCTGTTTACACCCTGTATATCTAAAGATGTGTACTTACCTAACAAAAAAGAGAAGAGAAGTCATTTCTTCATTTAGGCTTTCTTTTACTATTAGTTTAATATAGCTAAAACTACTATCTGTCTGTAAATCTAATTCTGGTATTTACGAGTATGTTGATGTAAAAAAAAATATTTCTCGAATGTGCAATATTATTTGATGTAATTATTTATTTTTCCGGGCGCAAATTTGGATTCGGTCGATGGCAATAGGCTGGACCCCTATTACATGGGACTTTAACATAACTGGCGAAATGTGGGTATACTATTAAGTACACCTCTCTTTAACCCTTCGGGGATTACAGGCGTGATGTTGTGTTATGTTATTATTTATTTTTGTTAAAATAATGTGTAAATGTAACTAGCGCTATAGAGCAACTACTTAAACGTTGTTCTATTTACGATAATCTCTAAATTAGCGATACCTAATTACCTATTATTTCACATTAGTTCTCATAAAGTTTCTTTATATCCCTGCTTTCTAGTTCGAAAACACAATTAACTTAATAGAGCGTCAGCCCCAATAATTATGTTTAAGATTATCCGACAATATTAGCTTCGAAGCCAGACTTATACGATTGCGAACGAGTTTAAAGTTCCACAGTTTTGCTCAAAACTTCGTTAAAGATGGTTAAAGTAACTGGAGGAAATAATAGGGCTTAAGTTGAAGGCGAGGAGGGAAGGTTTTACGACCATTTTCAATTATGGCGTTAGAAAGAATCTTAGGGGAGTAAACAATGGGTATTTTGGAGTTTCATGGTTATATTCGATGGTTATGTATTTTTAAAGCTTTTAGAACGAAATATCATTGAACCATAAGGTTTCCATAAATAGAGTAATTGTATTTGGAATTAGAAATGTGTTAAAATAGGAATTAAAAGGTTTAGGTTAAATTTTATGCACTCACATTCTTCACATTCTTAATTCTTTATTGCACACAAAAATAAGAGAAATACATAATTACAACATATAGCTTATGTAACAAGGCGAGCTTAACCCAGAATTGGGTTTTCTTACAGCAAACCTTACTTGTTGTCTTGTTGTTGTTGTGTTATCTTGTTTAGTTCTAAATAACATACTTAAATGAATTGACTTTTGACTAGCACTTCTACTCTAATAAATATGTATAATTAAAATATTAAAATAAAAGAACTTGCGGAAAGCCTTGGTAGTTTGAAAATTGAAAAAAATTCGTTATTGTGTTTAAAAAAAAACAAATCAATAACATTCAGGCCGTAGACATGTTTTACCTACCTAACTATACACAATTTAACGGAGATGTCATAGCATAAAACAAGAATCTCTCCAATGATCACGACTGAAGGAATTGAGACATTAAACTCGAACGCTCCACTCTTATCACTTGTCACATTGTTAACGCTTGGTTGAAGTTTAGAACTTTAACGCGTCATTAGCCAGAGCTATGATAGAAAAGAATTAATGGTTTCCGATGGGTACCTCTCTTTTTAATAATATATCATAATCGAATGGCCTTTTTCTTTTAACGAGATTGTAAAATGGCATGGTGGTTTTTTCGTTTTGTAAAAATTGAACCGAGAAAATGAAATCGTATGAATTGACTTTGGAAAGAACTTTATAGGAACAAGAAAAATGTTTTCATTTTTAATACATTTTATATGACACCAGGTGTAGGCTGCTCAGACGGAAATGGCGGGATGAGCTGAGCTAGTCTTTAGCAGTTTTTAGCGAGAGATTAGTAAAAATGAAATGACATCGACAGCAAAAAGCTTCCTAGTTTTTGACCTGCAGTGGGATATCACAGATTTTAGAATGATATTACCGATAACACTAAGCCCATCACCATCTGCCTAGCCTTTTCCTAATTCTGTGCTGGGTTCGGCTTTCATTTTTTATTTAGCTTCATTCGAATGCAGCTTGCAACCTTTATTTCAGTATTTTACCAACCCAGTTACTGTGTAATACGATTCTCGCACCCTTGGTAAGACTGGTTGGCAGACTTTCGGGCGTCTGACTACCTGTAACGACACGAAACACAAAATTTAAAATATAACGTTGTTAGTAATAACAACATTTAAAATAACGACTCCAGAAATATCTTCTTACACGCTTAAGGCACTTCAGTAGATATTTACTTCTTCTCATAAAAACAAAATATCTCCGATAGTCTTTTAAGGGACAATTTATGCAATGTATTTCATACCTCAGATTATCCGAATCTTCTCAAATATTCAGGCTTACACCAAATGCCTCTAAATATTCAGAGAGAGTATCGTATTATTTATAAAAATGTTGCCAGTGTTTTTTTTATAAATAAGAGAATTTTAAAACAGTTCAACCACATTTTATTTAAAATGTAATTTATACTTTAATAAAACAACTATTTGTTCGGTTTTTACATGGGTTTCGTTGAAAAATAATTAATAACATAGTTGTATAAAATTAAATAAAGAGGTTTTCATTATTATTTTCATATTTGTTTAAGTAAAATAATCTCGTGTTTTCATTCTAGCTAAGCATTAGTTTGAGTCTAATCCTTAAAGGATTTTATAAAGAATTGTTGTTCATACATTTTACGCAAAAAAGCCGACGAGACGTAATGCTGAAAGGAATACCTGTGACGATTTGATTAATTGTTTCTTAGGTTGAAAACTTTTTAAAGCCTATTGTAGCTAAGGTGGTACCTTTGTAATTTATTGTAAAATGGAAAAGCAGTTGAATTTCATTTGTTGAATGTATTAAAATAGAAACACTTTTTCTAATCTTTTTAGCACATAAACACACGATTTTGGGCGAAACCTCCTTTCGATAAATCTATCTATTCACCTTACCCAATCATTTTATCTGCGGGCGACAATGCCGTATTTACATGCCCCTACGTTTCCCTGTATTATAAGTAGACTACCGCCCCCTGGAGGGACTTAGGGTGTTAAGGTAAAGCGATTTATGTAGTTCCCTTAAAGGGACGTCACCGCTTCAAAACAATTCCCGAGATTTGGATACAGGTTTATTAAAGTTTATGTCTGTTAAGGAATTTTCGGGATCGAGAAGATTTTGGTCTAAAAATAAAGTTGTAAGGGTTGTCTCATGAGGGTTGGTCATACAGAGTTTGGTGTTAAAGAACTCGTGCGTGGCTATGAGCTTGTATAGACAACCCAAATATAAACCAAGCTATATAAGGTCTTTGTTTACAAGATATTTCTATCAAACACTGTTTTAAGCTTTCACGGTTTACAACTAAACTTATACTGTCACTTACGGGATATCTTTCGTGATTGTTCATTATTTTGAGCTCCCGATATTTCGGCGCTGTTGCAAGCGCCATGATCGCGGGTTGACTGGCTTGTAATAATGAACTAATAATGAACGAAAAAATAATGAACAATCACGGAAGATATCCCGTAAGTGACAGTATAAGTTTATATTTCTATCAATTATATAGACAGCTCATATTAACCGAGGTTTATATCTTGACTAATATTTTAGAAAGATTTATCTGGAGGATATATCGCGTACTATATAACAAACATAAAATAGCATAATATTCACTGACTGATTCCCAATTGTTTACTCTCTCTCTCTCTCTCTCTCCATATCAGAGTGATAAGTAATGGAAGTACGTACATACTCGTAGTAGATAGATACGTGGGCGTCCGTCCCTCCCCTCCCACCCCTCTAATTAATTTGCTGCGAGTTCAAAGAAAGTTTGAAGAGTTCACTGCTCGGTTTCAGTCGCTGACGTAGTTTTTGTAGATCTTGATTTAAAAAGGTTAGGCACCTACTTGGTATAAAAGAACTGAAAATAACTGTGTGGTCACCAATTAAACTCCAGCTTTCATGAGTTGATTTTATTAGATTTTATTAAGAATCATAGTCTGCAATCTTCTAATGTAGAAACTGGCGCCTACAGAAAGTGGAAAGTCAGAGGTGACCAGACCCATTCGCTTTTTCCATCCACATCATTATAGGTCTTATATTATCAGGCCAATGGCCTGCTTCCATCGGTCATGATTCTGCGCTTTGTTTTTCCCAATTCTCAAGGAAGACATCCATGTCGTCCCACCATGTACTTCGTGGTGTGCCGCAGCCCTGAGTTACTGTTTCAGGGCACTATTCTTGTGTTTTGCGGGCCCACAGATTGTTCAGCATGCGGCACAGACATGAGCTGTCAGTCCCATTTAAATTGGGTAGCCTTTTTAACCATTTGCGACTTAAGAGTGCAGTATAATGCAAACAAAATTGGACACAAAAACATCGTCGAGTACCGTTCAATCACGAATCCTGGAGTCATAATTCCGATTCAATAGCAAAGAGACATCATCAAAAAACGTGGAAACCGACCCTTACTCTAAAACCATCAATAAGACGCACAAAAGAGTATCTTAAACGAACTTTAAGATTAACAATGTCGAGCGGGGTTCGAAGCCGGAGCGATTGATTACAATTCACACATCATTAGGCACCCACCGGCGGGTAAGGCGCTTGATACATTACCGGGCTATCTCTTTTAAGGAGACTGGCATGTGGAAGTTTAAGCAGAAGTGTAAGTGTATTTCGTTTTGGTAAGTGTGTTTCGTTTTCGTAAGTGTGTTTCGTTTTCGTAAGTGTGTTTCGTTTTCGTAAGTGTGTTTCGTTTTCGTAAGTGTGTTTCGTTTTCGTAAGTGTGTTTCGTTTTCGTAAGTGTGTTTCGTTTTCGTAAGTGTGTTTCGTTTTCGTAAGTGTGTTTCGTTTTCGTAAGTGTGTTTCGTTTTCGTAAGTGTGTTTCGTTTTCGGAACGAATTGAATTTAAGTAATAATTTTTAAATTAGGAGGAATAAAGAGTAAATAATTTGTAAATTAGGAGTCGCAACACATTCATTCATTTGCTATAAGTGCAGTGGTCTGACGATTATCAGCTGTTTTAGACCTATTATTTTGTATGGCCTAAACACACAATCGAGAAACCGCTGAGTCGTGTGTAAATTAGTGTCATTGGGACGGCCCTGTTAGATAAACCTAACGGTAAATTCGCTCAATTAACTACCGTTAAGCGTAAAATTTAAAATAAATAAATATTTTCTGGCGATGCATAATATTAATGTTGAAGAATATACGAGTATTATTCATAGCTAATACACAGATGCTAATGAAAGCATAACTGTAGCGGAAAGCTATATCTCTCAATTGTATTTTTTTTTGGGGCAGAGGGTAATTGGTACTAACACTAGATTATAAGTTTTTTAATATTAGTTTACTAACACTATGGATATTTTTGTGTCCGAAATAAAATAAATTTAATTTAATTCAAAACAGTCACGACAGTGATTGTGCTATGCATAATGCTGTTTGATTTTTTGGAGATGCTGATGATTTTTTGGTGATGCTGATGATTTTTCAGAAGATTTATAGACGTCCACCACAAATGTGCAACATAACGAGTAGAAAAACTAATTATTTTTTTTCGGCTGCAAAACTACTTTAACCAATAGAACCTGGATTTACTGCCTTTCTCTTCATATTACATAAGTGCAAAGGAAACAGAAAAAAGAGGTGGAATAATTCTTTCCGAAAAACAGCTTCCCAATGATTGAATCTGTTTTATGGTTTACTCAGGTAAATGCACCACTGAACTGTTTTGTGAAGAAAAGGTAAGTCATCACACTTATGTTACAAAAGAGGTAAACGGGACTAAAAGGATAATGATGGGGAAATGTTTGCAGCTGGTGTGATTTATATCTTCACGCTCACACCCTTTCTAGGGTGAGAATAACAAAACGAAAAACTTAACTTTCTTCTTCAAGCTTCTTGATTATTTGGGTTGAAGAATATGAGGTTCAGTTAAATTAGACTAATGAGTTTCTGCACGCGGACAGAATACTAAAATTCTTTTTTACTTACAAAAATAATACTCTTTGTTTAATAAAACAAAGATTATTGTTTTTCTGTCTGTTAAGAATGTTGAAGACTTTGTTCCCACGTGCCTTCTCAGGCTGTTACATTCTAGAAAAGACAGAAACACCTACATGTTTTTGTTAGTGAAAGATTTAGCAGATTGATCTGCCGTGACTTTATAAAATTCTAAAGATTATCTAATTAAAGAAATAACAAAGCGTCAGCTAGTCTTCTGAAATAAGTTCTTGCGGCGTGTGGCCATAGTCGGAACTATGGCCGCCATCTTGTTATTCCAATATTTTATCTATAGCCAATTTCACATATTATGTACCAACAGCAACTCCTGACGATGCCGAATTGCACTGCAAATGTCAACTTTATCATGATACAATTGATAAATATTACCAGTGTTTATAACGAAAATATAAAATACAAAGAAAAATAACGAAGTTATCCCTCAAGCCGGTTTGCAGATGTCGCCACCGCCTCCAATATTCCCTTCGTTGTTTTACCAAAAAATAAAGAAAATCTTTAACGCTTCATAAAACAGATTAGGTAAGCACAATCGTTCGTATACGTGTCGTTATGTTCTATGGTTTTTCGATAGCTATAAAATAAAAACGTTTCTCCTCACAACCCCATCAGGCGTTGTATCCATTGTATGGTATCCAGGAAATGCATAGTAATAGGTTTATTACACGAATGGGGCTGTTCAATGTTGTAAAGTATTTACTTGCCGTGTTAAGGTGTTAGGGTACAGCCAATGATGTGTTATGTATTACAGTACTAGGTTCTTTTGTGACAATCAAGTTCTTAGGCTTTGTGAAGATATAATATAGGGTATGATCCAGAAAGCATGATGGAGAGTTGTAGCCATGTTTGTACCGAGTAAATATAGAAGAAGTTTTATTGAAGTTTAATGCTAGTTTTCACAAACGCCAAGCAAAACAGTTACGAAAAGTTATACATTCTTTCACTAGTCTATGTTTTTAAGGCGAATTAAGTACCTGTCAATTTTATTAGGCAACTCACGAGTTGCTGCAGCATTATCAGCGAATCAGTTTCGTAACTCCAATGTTGCCGAGTAGCTGCTGAAATATTTTTTGGCACTATGTAGCTGTTTAATGCGTCACTATTCCGTTAATTTAAATATCGCGTAGTGTTAGGGAAAACGGCATGGCTTACACTCTCGCCGAGACACCCCGAGGCAGGGCGATTGTGAGAGTGAGCCAATCTGGGAACACCGAGACTAGACGAGCGCTTCCAAATCGGAGTGTCTCGGCGAGAGTGTTCAGCCACTATTATGGTATTTTTAAAGAAAGGATCCTCAAAAATCCTTTGCGTTTTGTTGTTAATCACGAACATAACAAACACCGCACTTGTATACAAATATGTGATACTATGAAGCTCTAAAAATGCCATAAAGTGTGGGTCATAAAAGTTCAACTATGCACAACTGCTAATAGGATTCCCGGCCGTACTACACGGTGGTTTAACTGCTCGGTTTAAATTAAATAGTTTTATTGTAAGCCGCGTTCAAGACAATTCACAACAGAATTGCACTATCTAGCACAAACGGTTAATTCTCAAGTGAGAAGATCTGCGGCACTAGCAAAAGCGCGTGGTGTAAACGTAGTGTAAATTGATATGAATATAAACTCATACTGTCACTTACGGGATTTTGTGATTGTTACTGTATAAGTTTAGTTGTAAACCGTGAAAGCATAAAACAGTTTTAGATATGAAATATTCTTGAAATTAAGTAAAAACATGATTACGAGCTCGCCGTCCGGCCGTCTTATGACGACAGGCCGTGTCGACGGCGCGTTCGTGTTCCACGCGCGCCTCAAACAGATGTCAGCAACGATGTAGGGGTCTGTAAGGGCTGACGCCTGCCAGGGCTGCGGGACTGTTCGAAAGAGATACCGTGGCCCTGGAACACAAAGGGCAAAGAAGGAACATGGATGGGTTTTAGTCAGTACAAGTCTGACACTCGCTTCCGCTCCGCCCAGAGTGGGGGGGTCATTTGATGATTTCCGATCCGAAAAAAAAAGGGGGCAGCTGTATATTTTTTACGCGGCTACGATGTTGGTGTCATACAGATAATTGTTCAGTTTGATGGTCTGTACCACACTTTGAACGAGTATTTTCAATTTAAAAATCTTAAGTATTTACGTTGAGTTGCCATCACGTACTAATGCATCTATACTAAATAATTTATTTTGCTATTTTCTCGGTACCAACAACATTCTCTATGTATTATGCCAACGTTCTACACAAAAATTTACATTAAATTCATTTGTCTATAAAACAATTTATATATTTATTTAATGTTTACTCTTTAATAAAAATAAAAATCTTTTAATAAAAGTTGTATCTAATACAAAAACAATAGACATTAGAAAACACAGACTGTTTAGAAAAGATACAGTTTGTTGTTGTAAAATATTTAAAAGGGTGTTTAATAAAATAGTAGCAGAAAAACGAGGACCCACAACGTTAAAGATTCGTGGAAACGATATTTTCTAAACACACAACCACTATAAAGTTTTTTCCGAAGTTAAAAGCAAGGCAAGGACGCCAACTTTACCCTTTTTTCCAATAATTTAATTATGTGTGTTATGTTGTGTGTTTTATTGTGTGTGTGTGTGGGTGTCCTTTTATAAACTTTGTCTATCTTTTTTAATAACTGAACTACAAAAATCCTTGTTTTTTGTTACCCGACTGCTAATGTGAAGCCCCTGTTATTTCAAAAGAATACTTTTTTGATGTTGACGGTGAGATCAGTACGACAGTTTCGACGAAAAATATAAAAGTTCTTTCCAATCTCGCACACAATTTAATTGAATCTTCGATCACAGTGCCCATACCTACTACTACGTAAGAGCAAAGGGGACAAGTCCGTTATTTTCAATTATTGATATTATCTAAGATAGCTCCATCAGTCCAAAAAACACGTAGCTGTCACCATTTATATTCTTCCAAAAGTTCTTAGACACCTAAATTCATAGTCAGAAATTTCAAGATCTTTTATTTTGAAATTTCTTTTGACTTCACTCGCACACCATCGGAAAACTATAATGACGCCTGTCAATTCGTTTTTTTATATAAAATCTACAAATATGGTGTCAATGATATGCCATTCCAGCTCAATTGCGTTAGCACACTCGGCTCCTAGATAAGTTGTTCTAAACGAAACTTCTTTAATTTACCTGAGCTATGGTACTGCACTATAGAGGTCGCCAACCCGTGAATATCTGCATTTACACTGAGTAGCGAAACGTTTCGAATAAAAACTTGTACACCTCTCATTTTATTCGAAGCGCTTCGAATAAAAACGTGTACCTACACCTCTCATTTTATTAAGTCGCTATGCGAATTCAGTACGTTTTACTGAACAAACGAATTTCTGTGTCTTATACTCGCAATTGTTTTTGCTGCTAAAAAGAAGTTTTACTATTTTTGTGTGCATACTAACGAAATGAAAGTGGTTGGGTAGTCGTTGTTCTGCTTGGATTTTGGTAAAAAATATATACATTTAGTGAAAAAATGTTTAAACTTTATTTAAATGTCGGATTTTTCGGTTTCGTGCTATTAAAACACACTAGGTGCAATACATTGTTTATAATAAACAACAAATTACTTGACATTACAATTTAACACAATAACACGGGGCACAATTAATCGGGTACAGTTCCAGGACGTCTCAACTCCGCTGCGATCAGACAGTCAGTCCTCCTCGCCTCGAGCTGTAAATATCAGGGCTCTGTAGAAGCCACGCTGTGGTGAGGGTAGACTTGTAAGTAGGTCGGTGACGTCACCACCAGCGCACTTGCGATTCCTTTTATGTCCGTACTAATGACCGCTTCACATTTCTGATTTAGGTATGATAGGATCATCATCATTCTCCTTCCCTTATCCCAATTTATTAGGGGTCGGGGCAGCATGTCTTCTTCTTCCATACTTCTCTATTACTCGTCATCTCGTCAGACGCTTCTTTCTAGCCATACCATCCTTCACACAGTACGTCCGTAGCTTCTTTGGTCATAAGTATGATAAGATATAAGTATGATAATGTTACGTAAACAAAGTTACACTTAGGGCTAAGCTTTGCTTGCCTTATTAGTTTTACTTTATTGCTGAGAGCTACATTATGGACCCAGAACGTTAATTATAATATTTAAATTGTTAGTTGCCCAAATTAATTTACTCACAGGATCCAAACCGGCCGCCGCGCGACGCCATATTTTTTTCTTTCAGTTTTTCATATTCAAATATGATGGGCTCGAACCTGTCATGTATAACGCAAATCAATAAAATTAATCGGAAGAAAAAATTATCCGACTTGCAAGTTCGCAGCCCGTAACTTTTTGGAACATGAGAAATTATGGGAAACCATTGAACCTGGAACCCATTATGTGGAGAGTAAGAATCTTTATCATTTTGGATAAAGCAAAAGGGATTTTCTATAATTATGAAATGCGAATACAAATTATTGTCTCCGAACATAATATTTAGCTATCTAGGCTATACCAGTGAACCTAACTTCGCACCTAGGCGACTGCACAAACAAGGTAAGGTGTATTAAACAAGGTGTATAAGGTTTAAAGTCAAGTTTATTTGCATAGTTTTTTTTAATATTTTTTTTTTGTATAATAGGATTAAACAATGAAATGGGTTATTAAGGTTTTAACTTGTATCTAAATGTCACTACTTTGTGACGCTCTTAATTTTGATTACGACTGATGAAGCAATTTCGTAATTTAGTTTCCATTTAATCCTAGAACTGATGGGAAAAGATTTTATTCCATCGACAGCAAAAATGTCAGCATTGAAAAGTCAAAAGGAGTAAGTTGTTATAAAGCTTGTATTGCGTTGTGGCGGCAAGCGAGCGTTCGATGTCAGATTGTGTAGCGCGGTGCAGTCGCAACGATTTCTGACAACCGCCTGCGGCAATACTTTTGTGTTTCTTCTGTCTTTAGAGCTGCTACGATGCTAGCTATTTCAACAACAAATATTTATTCATCGACAAAGTAAAACTATACTGCCTTTGTCATCGAGACTCAAGTTCAGTTAAATCTCAGAACCCAGATAAAATTCTCTAAAATTCAACAAAGTGATTGCTAGACAAAGTGATGCTGACACTCTTTGAGGCGCGTTGTGTTCCACGCGCGCCTGAGTGTCAGCATAATGACAGGGCCCCCCTCTAGAGGGCCAAAGCCTGCCGGGGTCGCGGGGCTCATAGAATTACCGTGACCCTGGAACATAAAGGGCTATTGAAGGACACCGTGGATTTTAGTCAGTACAAGTCTGACAGTCCCTCCCGCTCTGCCCTGGGTGGGAGGACTCATTTGATGATATTACAAAGTTAAAAAAAAAAAAAAAAGTGGTTGCTAGAATCTGTCAGATTTTTCAGTTAGTTAAGAATACAACTTAATTCACTACGTTAAAATGTTGTTTTTTGCATTGATTTATTATTGCACACATAATAAAAAATACAATAAACATAAAAATTGTAATAATATAGGTTTTCTTACAACAAAATCTATAAAATAATCTATGTATATTTAATTACATGATTAGCGATTGAAGGGCGCTGGCTTTTTTTTAATGACCAGTACATTTTAATTCCTACAACAACACGTCAGGATGCATAATGCCATACAACTCATGCATGCAAAACAATCAAGAGTAATGGATTTTCAGGTCACTTTCAATGTAGCGAACCGAAAGCGATGCGCCCTGACGCTGAAGCATATATTTTACATATTATATTTAAATATTATCCTAGGAGAAAATGGAATGATGAAGATAAGTGCAGTGTCATGTAGTTGTATGTGATATTGCTTAGTTACCCCTCGGGCGAAGGGGCTGCCGAATCTGAAATGGTTTTGCTGACAGACATACTCGTATTTTGCAAAAGGGATTTTTCGTTTGTTCGACAGATAAGGTAGTTTCATTGTGTTGCGTTCAAACTTCATTTGAAATTAACTATTAATGGAAAATAAATAAAATGTCATGACTGTAACATAAAAAACTTTAGAAAATTATTGCCAAAGGAATGCAACATAATATTGTAGTTTAAAAAAACTAAGAAACATGCTTTAGAGCGACGTCATTTAATTTCTCGTATGTTTTCTTTCATATGATACCCATATCATGTGAATGCATAAAAAATAAAACTAGTCCGCCATCTTTAGGGGTCCACCATAGTGGATTTAGAATGACATCACTTAGCTAACCATGCATTATCATTCAAACTTAAAATGTATGCAAAATTTCAGCTCAATCGGAAACCAGAAAGTAGGTGTAAGATTTTTTACATAGTTACAGGTGAAGTTAATAGAAGCGTGTTAATAAATCACTCTATTTACTTCATATACACAACTAGGCCAACGACACAATTGAAAAATAATGTCATACATTTTAAAACCGTTTTGAATAAAATGCTGAATATTTTCGGTTATTTGCCAAAACGGCAACATGCAAGTGTGTGAATAAAATGAATATATTTTAAAGGCGTTCCGGGTTATAAAGCTTGCTATGAATTTGTATTTTTTATTCGTTTCGTTCAAGTTTGTGCTGATGTAAGAACCTGCTCACAGTGCTTACTTTAAAGTTTATACGCTATAATGTTCCTACAACTGGCACACAGGCTTTCTCTCTATGAGGCTGCAATCAACCACGCGGGCTCACTGCGGGTTGGTAGATGTCACATTCGAATTTTAAGTTCTAAGACATGGGGGTTTCCTCAAGATGTTTCCCTTCACAGTTTTCAGAGCAATGGTGTTGAAATAAACTACACAAAGTGACGTGCCCACCGGGTTTTGAACCGATGACCTACAAGATGGGGCCGTTACCGCTGAGTCAGTTTGGTACTTTAAAGTTTATCTGCACCTAAAACGTTACCTTGGCTATTATTACTTAGAGCTATCCCACCAAAGATCCCAAAACAGTAATTAAGTGCCATAACAAGATTACAAGTCCCCACACAGTGTCGTGATGACCATAGAGTAAGCAAACGAGCAAAGTTACTAACTGCCCAACTTATGACACCTGTGCCAAGATAAAGTTTTGATTGAACATTCACATCTTGGGAGGATAATTAAATAGTTGGGTAGGTACCTAACATGATATTGTTGCTAATAGGGTTACCAATACGAAAGAAAAGTATTAACGAAAAGCCGGACGTTAGCAAAAAATTATTAAACCTATTTATTTTTGGTGTATTTTTTTTGCTTTTGTTGGTGTGATGTGGCAGTATCAGTATTGACGAACAATTGTTAAATATGGGTTCAAATCAAATTAAATGAAGTATTTTGATCCATAAAAAACTCGTGTGATTTTACAAAACCGACCCCAAAGATTTATTCACACGAAACGATCGGAGAGCCAAGTAGCACGCGATGAATAAAATACCACAATAGCAAATGCAACGCCGCCATTTATCCATGTTATTTGACATCTGACAGCCGACGTTGCTATTGTGGTATTTTAACAACATCATTATTAGTTTGGTCAATCCTTAGAGTCGTTTAACAGTCAGATATTCTCATGTAAATAAGGATTATCTATCACAAGCAAATTTAATGGTACCTTAATGTTGGGCCTTCTATCTAATAAAAGCTAGAGGATAGATTTACTACCTGAAGTAATAAGGGATTTCGAAAATTTACCCACACAAAGCGGTTTTATATCTGTTTGTCGCCATGTCACGTTCCTAATTTTGTACTTTCAGGAAAAAAAGCTGTGGGATAATCGGTCTACTTTTCTCGGTAGTGCTAGTAAACCGTCTACAAAACAAGGGTTGTTATTTCCGTCTCACACAAAGCAAATTATGGAAACTTAATATAAAATCAGCTGATCTTCCCAAAAATACGCAGAATCAACGGAGTTGGCCCTTTACTTTATGTGTGGGAAAATCCTCATGGATACCCTCCCGTCTGGGGCAAGCGGAGGGTTATGTCGAACTCTAACCGACTAAAAGCCCAATGTTTCTACTACTACCATGTGCCGTGGGCCCGGGAGATACAAGTACATTCGCGCGCACCCTCGACTGGTATCAGCCCGTCATTCCCGACGGGGCCCATCACCAAATGCGGCCTGGGGAACGTGTGGTCGCTACACGTTCCCCATGTAAGCGCGCAGGAACTACTGCCCGCCACCTCATTGGGCCTGGCTGGTCGGACGACGACTCAGTCTTAAGTTCGCCGTGAAAATGCATCTCATGGCCGTTTATAAGCTAGAAAACACAACAAAGTTATTGGAAGATAGCAATAATAAAAAAAGAATTGCTAACTTAGTATTTTATAATTCGATGTTAAAAACAACATAAAAATATTGGAAGTCTTATAGCAAGGTTGTAACTGTACTGATTTGAAGTAACACTGCTTAAGATGGCAGAAATCATAAGATGCTGTAATAACCTATATTATTGACTCATAAACCTGCTTAACCCTTAATCTGGCAAGGGGAAAAATTATTGAAATATTGATTTCTGTATATATTTTTTGTATCGTTAGATGTCCCTTAAACCAGGAAAAATAATTAAAAAAATCTAGTATATCTAGATTTTTAGAAATTGCATGTCCAGTATACTGGACATTGCCAAGTTCGCCAGAAAGTAAAGGAAAAAGTCGATGTACAGTATAATGGACATTGCCGAATTAAGGGTTGAGTTTTTTTATTTTTATGAGATCATTTTTTATGCAAATATGGAGTTTAATGTATTATCCGTGATGAGTCTTGGCTTACAAAGCCAGCCTAGATTCAGCCAGAAGCACAAAAACGTCCTGGGTCCTCAACTTCACGGAGCGATCTCTTTGTCCCGACGATTTTTTCTTGTTGGGAATGTTGGGAAGGCAAGAGGCTGGTCAAGAGCTCGCGTTCCAGGATGACGTGGACCTGTCATGTAGATGTTCTGTTGATCTCTGACGAATCCATGGACGAAATTTGAGAGTAGTGGGGGGAGGATCGGATACAGGCCTAACAGTATGTCAGAACCTCTCTTAGCAAGTTCATCAGCGGCGTAACTAGGGATTCACTGGAGGGTGATCCGGTTTGATACCAAGATACAGTCGAAGAAAAGGTTTTAGGATTAGCTTGTTGTAAATTTCTTTGGTACCTAGAGCTTTGGGCATGGTTATGCTCTCAGATAGGATTTGAATGCTTTGGTCCTAGTGCCGCATTCTTAATGGCCTAACGGCTGTTGCAGTTACTGTCAGGGCGACGCTTTTGCATTGGAAGATCAAAATCTGTGTGCCTAAAGGTAGACCGTGTTTCAAAGATACTGTTGAGGTCAAGAGAGTGTACGTCAGCCCTTAAATTGAGTTTGTGTTTGAACCGTCTGAGTAGGTACGTTCTCCGTTGACTCTTGACTGATTCCTTTCATCCTCCTTTGTTTTTATGTGGTAATTTTGATTGTAAATAAATTGTTTCGGTATCCGATCACACCAAGCACCAATGGGTGGTTGAAACTCTATCGGCTGGTTCAGGATGCTGGTATAGTTTTGACCCCATAGGTCTAGATGCATAAAGCCTGATAGCAGCTAACGCTGCTTTCTGCTGTGAGTATGGCCAAAAAGTGTTATTCAAAGTGCTATATCCATTGCTGCAGTTGGCGTGGTAGTTATGTAGCCATTAATTCCAAAGTAAACCGGTTTTTTGGAATCGATGAAGTTGATAACGATGGTTACAAGTTCCACCACTCGTCCACTCGAGCTCATTTATGATTAATTTTGAGGCGTGTAAAGTTTTTTTAGAAAACCTGTCAATAATATTATTGTTAGGTATCAAGAAATGAATAGAAACATACATAATGCGGATATTATTTCATAATATCATATCAATAATTGTTCTCTGTGTCGTTGGCAGTATACTGGACATCACTAAAGCATGCTAAGTTATTACGAACCTGGCAATGGGAAGTATACTGGACACGCTACTTTTACATAGAATAACGTAAAATCTATGAGTTGTATAATGATTGTAGTCTATGTATACGTAATTGTATATATTCTAGAATATATAGTGAAAAAATAATTTTCTATTTTAGAACAAAAAAACCAGATAAATCGAGACTTACCGAGCGCGGTCACGGCGCCCTCATCCTTCCTGACATTGCGGCAACGACTGACTGGCCGAGAGCACGTGCTCATTGACAGTTATTTTTTATTTATATCTTTAGGGATAAAACCAAACTATTCGATATAATAAAACTCTTACATTGTTAAAAAAAAACGCTACAGATTTTTTCAAAGTCGATGTCCAGTATACTTCCCAATGTCGAATTAAGGGTTAAACTCAACTAACTTTATGCAATAGTGCGGTAAGTAGGATTCAGACAGAAATTCGACGTGCAAAGCCGAAGATGGGGCTCAATGGTACGACGTAATAATTATCATCTAAAACTTGTCCGTTGTTCTGGGAACAGCAGCGCCATCTGTTTTATTGAAAACATAACAAAGAACTAACAGAATGAAGATCAAACAAACTTTTGTAACTGAAACAAAAACTGTGGCATTACGCGGCATGATGTTTGTCCTATATTCGAGTATATTTATAAATACTTTTTGAGAAGTCTCCTGTCGAACGTAAAGTTTATCGTTTGATAACAAACCCAAGATTACTTCAGCATGGTATAAAACGAAATAGAGTGGGTGGTATTTCTCCAGTTTCATGGCAAAAACCTGTGAACTAAGTATTGCAATAAAAAAACCCATATAAAAAGTAACACCTTTAGGAAATTTACAGAGGCAACCAAAAACCAACAAAGCAATGAAGAAATCATCAAAATAATCCGGAAATCCAAAATATAAATTCAAAAAGGCTACAGCAAACTTTTCGAAAAGGATATGCAAACAACCCCTTGGAGCCAGGAAGCTACCCCTTAATAGATTAAAATAGCTGAACATGGGGGACTAAATGAAATAATCCCGAATGAACAGGAAAAAAGCGGTTGCCATGGCAACCACAGTGATAATAAATTCTCTCCTGAAAGAAGGTTCATATTAAGCTGTTTGCATAATTTTGTGAGTGGAGAGAATGGGCTGTTTTCATGGTGGAAATTGATGAGGAACAGTTTCAAGTTGGTAGAAATTAACAAGTGGGTATGATGGTAAATGTAGCTTTAGTAAAAGATGTTGTTTCAACTATCTATACGATACAACTTTTTACCGATTATTATTTTTAAATCGTACGTCCAAATTTAAGAACTCCGATTCCGACTTCTGTTCCGATAAAACCACTTCCGTAACATCCCTTGCACAAATACATCTTATTATGCTATTTAGTTGCAAGTTTTGCGATAATGCTTGGAGGATCTTTTTGATCTATTAATGTAGTGACCAACGGGAAGACACCAACTGAGACAGCGTGGACACAGATTGTTGGATGTTCCGTCTGCAGGCACAGTTTCTCATTTTAACTCTGCCTTGGATTGCAGCCTGGTAATGTTGAATGCTGTACTGGCATCGACACCGGAGAGTGATTTATTTGTCTCGAGATGGGTGGTAGATGGATTTCGTGCATGTTTGAGTTTCTGTGAGAGAATGAACGATAGATGACCTTTTCTTGGGCTTGTTCTGTGAGGGGATTGCATGAAAGATGTCTTTTACTTGTTATTTTTATCATTCCTTATCTATATCTATATACTTATAATAAATCTGTAGAGAGGTCAATTCTGTACATGAAATATATTTCCAAAATAACTATCAGGGGGTGATTAGGGATCGATACTGATGCCAAAAATGCAATCAGTAAAATTTTTGTCTGTCTGTCTGTATAACCGTTATAGAAACAAAAACTACTCGACGGATTTTAACGAAACTTGGTACAATTATTTTTCATACTCCTGAGTTGGTTATAGTATACTTTTCATCACGCTACAATCAATAGGAGCAGAGCAGTGAAGGGAAATGTTGGGAGAACGGGAGAAGTTACTCCATTTTTTAAGCTTCCGTCGCGTGTGCAACCTTAATGGTTAAAGCTACACAGAAATCATGTACGACGGAAATATTTTTCTTAAAATTATATAAAAAATATCCCACGACAGCATATGTCTATCTTTTATGGTTGACTCACAATATCACGTGTAACTCCCGATAGCTTAGCAGTTCGAAGCTTTCTGATTAAATTTGTCTACTCTCACGTTTATAACACTCTCAGTCATCCCTAATTAAAAAAGTATGTTCGAAATCAGCGTAAAATTGCTCTTGCCGTAGCTTCATCAGGTATAGCTGCAACATTGCTACCAGGAGGTAAAACTGCTCACACTATGTTTAAAATACCAATTGATTTAGATCGCACGGAAAGTCCAACCTGTAGCATTTCAAGAAATAGCGACAAAGCTAAGGTATTATGTGAGTGTAATTTAATCATATGGGATGAATGTACGATGGCCCATCGAAAAGAAGTAGAAGCGGTAAACAGAACTTTAAGGGATATAAGACAAAATGATCGACCAATGGGCGGTATCACTGTTTTATTTTGTGGTGATTTCCGACAAACCTTACCGGTAATACCACGGGGAACCCGAGCTGATGAGGTTAGGGCTTGCCTGAAAAGCTCTTATTTGTGACGTGATATACAATCGGTGCATTTGACTATAAACATGCGAGTGAGAACTGGAGATAACCCGGATGATCGTCAATTTTCTGATACATTATTAAAGATTGGTGAAGGTACCTATCCACAACTACACCAAGGAAAAGTTATTCTGACGCCTGAGTTATGTTGTATAGTGCAATCCCAACCACATCTTATATCGTCGGTATACGGTGACGTAACAAATATATTAAATAGGGACAATTCTTGGCTATGCGAACGATCCATTTTAACTCCTCGCAATGACCAGGCATTTGAGATTAATAACAAAATACTGTCGAATAGACAGGGCGAAAGCAAAGTTTATAGTTCAATAAATAGAATGGTCGATGAACAAGAAGCCACTAATTACCCGATAGAATTTTTTAATTCTTTGAATATGCCCGGACTTCATTCTCATGAAATTTGTTTAAAAATTAGCATTCCGATAATTCTGCTCCGAAATTTAAGACCACCACAACTTTGCAATGGAACTCGGCTAAAAGTAACCCAGTTGCAACAAAATATAATCGAGGCTCAAATTTTAACAGATTGCGGTGCAGGAGAAACCGTCTTTATTCCCAGAATTCCTATAATACCAAATAATTTTACATTCCAATTTAAAAGAACGCAATTCCCAGTATCGGTGTGTTATGCAATGACAATTAATAAGGCTCAAGGTCAGACTTTTCGTGTTGCTGGAGTAGATCTCGGTGTCAGTTGTTTCTTGCATGGTCAGTTGTACGTCGCTCTTTCCCGGGTTAGCAGTTCTGGAAATCTTTATGTTCACGTGCCGGACGGGTCAACTTTCAACATAGTTTACCCGGAAGCTTTGCGCTGAAGTATTTTCGTTCTATAGGTACTTATAAGCCTCATGTGAACGTGATCTAAACAATATTACCAATACATTAACTTAATAACACACGTCGCGCCAGGAGTCGCGGGCACAGCTATTAACAATAATATTGTGCGGTTCCGTATTGCGATATTTTTCAACAGTATTGTAGATTGACATATTATTATTATATTTCCCTACTAAAATAATGATACATCAAAACCACTGAACCGTGAGGAAGGACATAGGCTACTTTTTTTACGAAAAACGACGGAAACGCGGACGAAGTCGCGGGCAACAGCTAGTTGTAAATATGTTTCTTTTAACTGTGTAATAGCTCAGATTTGTCTTTGATATTGTACATGTTTTCTCAAATAAATAAATTCTGAATTTAAAATACGGCCTTTCCACTATTTTAGTACACCCCTTTCCCTCTTCTTCTTTGCAAGAGGGATCAGATAATGCAGGGCACTGACTGTGCACTTGTACAGTCTTAATATTGTATTCCGACTTCTGTCAAGTTAATCTTTTTGGGATCGACGATTGCCCTTTTGACCACAATTCGCTTTGAAACAGTAAAATTCGTTAGTACGACGCATATACACGAAAGACGTGATTCAAAAATACTTTGTGCAGCTGCGTCATGAACTGTCACTAGCCACTGTATCATCCTTTTCAACCGCCTCGCACGTGTCACTGGGGAGAAAGTAACAGTTTCTACACAGGTATTTTTTCTCTACAGGTATCCAGCGTGATCATTTTGCGGCGTTGTAGCTGTGAGCACATTGCTAGGCTGACACAGGCCGAAGAATTTTAACGTTAAGTCTGTTCATATTTTATTAAGCCTTAATACATTTGAATCATTGTCCTGGCGAGCAATGATAGATAGTGCTTGCGACCACTAGACGAGAAAAATAGGTTCTTATTTCAAACTGATAGGCCAATGCAGCTCCACATAACAATTTTGACGGATAAACAGCGTTAAGTCAACTGTCTATATGACATATCAATTTTGAAAATGTCCATCTAAACTGTGCGAGAATTAGTCGTCTCGTCGCGCTGAAATGTTGGGGTCAATTGGGCGAACTAGGTCACAAGGCTCGATGGAATCAGCCTACGAGTTGACAATACTTGTGTAGCTACTATTTGCGAGCTGTAAGCCTTACCCAGGCTTATACAGCTTTCAGAGGTTATTTGAACAGCTGCTTTGCTTTGAATAGTTTTATTCTGAAGTTAAGAGATAAGGAAACGGCTGTGGTTGGGAGTTTTGTACTGTACTGTTAGGAAATGCTCGAGTTTCCCCTGTTTCTGTTCCTAATAATCTTTGAATCTCAAAAAAGTGTTTTTACTAGCAAAAACTGCATGAGGTGTTGCCTATTTCAATATATTTAGAGTAAAGATGAACTCAAAACATAAATAGTTTACATATACTCACAATGTAGGTAACTTAGCGTTCTGTTTGCTCTAATATCAAAAACAAGCGTAAAGAAGCCCCAGCTATTCCGGCAGCCCACGCTTACGTTATTCTGTCTTTGTATTTGGCTCCGAAAACTTTCATTATCCAAACAAAGACGGGAGTAAGGTAGCTGTATTTCACCCCACAAATTGCCTATAAATTTTTATTATGGCCACTCTTATTTGAGGTACAGAGGTTTTCCAGATAAATAGGTTTGTTTTATTATGTAAGACTGACCATGATTTGTGGTGTCGTTAATTTTTTTGCTTTATGTATAAAAAGTTCTCTAAGGGCCTCTCGATCGTAATGATTGAGGGTTTGTTTTGGGTCAGGGATATGGTATTAAATAATAATATAGATAGGGGTATTATATAAAAGGTTTATTATGATTAAGCTTTCATAGTGCGTCTAAGACAACGTTTTAGAGAAAGAACTGAAATATGTAAGGGCAATTCTTCAGAAAGCCAAAAATATTCAAGATAGGTATCTATTTCAGTATTCAGGACTCAATACATCTACTTTGTCGTACCAATAACTCTCGTTGTTCCAAATCACGTAACAAAGCAATTTATCAGATTTCTAGTAAACAAAATGCTGTGTTATTTTCCGAATAACAGACCTGTAAGCAGACACGGACAGTTTGAAGGGAATAAATTAAATATCGTGCTTCGACAGACCGAGAAATCGAATCGGATCTGCGCGGTACAAAAAGCCTTTTTTACACGTCAATGATAAGATCGTTTTGTTAAGAAGTACGTTAAATATCGTGGACTAGGTACCTCGTTGGTCTAGTGGTCGCAAGTGAGAAAACGTGCACAGACAGTGACAGCGCGCGTCAACAAGCTGACATTTTTTTCTCGAGGCAATATTTATCATATTTAATGAGCAAATTCGCATTAGGTGTCTTTTTGTTTCGTCACTTGATTGAAATTTGAATTGTCTAAAAATCGTGGTCTATGTGCCGGTGGTTATGAAATTTTTCTGCAGAGAAAATCGGTGAAGTGCATGGTTAGCTGTCGAGCAGTTGGAGGCTATTGTGCGCTTCACAGCTGTATCTTATTTGTGACAATAACAATTTTGAAGAAATTTGGATGCAACGCGACGCTGGTCTCACAGCAACGGTTGCCAGGGCTACGCTAAAATGACGCCGTGGTCGGCGCGTCGTCCCAGGCCGCCAGCGCGACTGCGCCGCTCTTCGTCGCCAAGCAACCGTTACGTTTGAAATTGTCTGTTTTGTTTATTTGTAAATGTTTTTTTTTTGTGTATTTTTCTAGAGTAAGCATTAATGATTTCATCCGTCGTGCTCTTGCCACCGCCAGGATGCTAGCTGTCTTAGAACCCAATGGCTAGGCACGCGTCGATGGCAAGAGACCGGATGGTATGACCATAATGCGATGAAAGTTGGGTAGGTCTTTCGTGTGTCCTAATACATCTTCCTAGCATAATGCCCCAGGTAGGAAAATTTCAACCCAGGAAGGTATCTCATCGGCAAACTAATCTGCTTCAGGTAGGAAAATCTTTAACCCAGGTAGGTATGTCATTGGCAAACTAATCTGCTTCAGGTATGAAAATCTTTAACCCAGGTAGGTATGTCATTGGCAAACTAATCTGCTTCACGGAAGACAATCTTCGACCCAGGAAGTATCTCATCGGCAAACTAATCTGCTTCAGGTAGGAAAATCTTTAACCCAGGTAGGTATGTCATTGGCAAACTAATCTGCTTCAGGTATGAAAATCTTTAACCCAGGTAGGTATGTCATTGGCAAACTAATCTGCTTCACGGAAGACAATCTTCGACCCAGGAAGTATCTCATCGGCAAACTAATCTGCTTCAGGGAGGAAAATCTTTAACCCAGGCAGGTATCTCATTGGCAAACGAATCTGCAAACTAGTTTACTTCATTTGCCCTACGTGAGGCGGGCTTGGCACGGTTTGGCTTTATGTATTTTCAATTTTTGTACTTCATTTAGGACTTTTTATTTGTATTAGATAAAAAAATAAAATAAAAATAATAATAAATAATAATAATATCTATATTTATCTAGCATAAGATTGTCTTCAAATAAATGAATAAATGGTGCATTATGTAAAAGAGAAGCCGTCATGAAAACTGCCGTGAAGGCACGTAGCGTTTCTTTCCTTTTAAGGTACGGAACCCTAAAAATGTTAATCTTACAATAAAAGTGGTAATGTTTAAATTGTTGAGAAAAATTGTTTATTGTTTACCTGTTATTTATTGGACTGAAAAAAAGAAACACCGGTTTTGATTTTTTTCGCAGGCCTGACATTTGCATCACTCCACTGCATGAAAAAAACAATAAAAAGAAAACTGGAACTTCTAATTCGGATTTTTGTCCATAAACGACATCAACATCATTTGAATACTTATACTTCATCAAGATTTTAACTTAAACATTTTGCACAATGTTATAAGTTGTAGGACTGCTCCTGAACTATAAGAACAACTTGAATCTTAAGCCCCTAGTCACGGAGATGTTGAGGAGATTTGCTGAGTCATCGCGGGCGTTGAACACTCACTGCTCCAGGCATCCTAAGTACCCGTTAACTTGCTATTTTGCTTTTAGACTGTCAGAGCGAGGCAAAAAAAAAATATAATAATGAATTATGCCTTATTATAGGTAGGGAGGTTAAGTACTTTTGTAAGATTGTAGGTGTTGTGTATGTACTATGGTATGAAAAAGAAATAATGATGACAAACTGTTTGTAGTTGAACATGGCTTTCGATATCTGCTAGAATAGAATTTTGTCATACAAGGTGCAAACAGACCTTACACGAAGCCGTCAACCAAGCATTCTGTACATCACGCGAAGTAACTCAGCGCAAAAATTACTGCTGGGAAACTTTTGTTTGGTCTCAATAATCATGGTTTACTGTAGAGCTTAATGTAACGCACGCAAGATATTGTGCTGACGGATGAATTGAATAGGTCATAGAGATATTTATAGTAAAGTTAAAACATTTACGACTTACTATTACAAAAAAAAAACATGTGAAAATGTTGGACCTTCAATATCTCCGTAGCCAGAAGGTTTCCAGGTATGGTCTAGATTTAGAACAATGACGCAATGACGGACAGAACAAGTACCTTTCGGCTTTGTTATGGGTCTTTTTACAACATCTATAACAAACATGCTGTATTGAACTTGATTTGGTAGCATGAACAAGCTAATAACAGTCCACTTAATATTTCCCATTACAGTTTGCTTCCGTGCTTTTTGTGTAGGAAAATACTACTAAATAAAATAACATCATTGATCTAGTCACACTGACTAAAACTACACAATTTACAACAGAAATATCTCACATGGAAGAGCTAGCATCTGATAGAATATGAGTCGCAATCTTCATAATAACGTTAGCTATAAATAGCACAAAACTCACTCGGAAAATTCAGTCTCACTGTTTCTCTTTAACCACACAATCCTTTTAATAAACTAAGTAAGCACACAATGAACACAACATTGGTAGAATGAAAACTAGGAGCGTTTCATTTTATTGCTTCATTTCATACGGCAATTGTCATGGCTCCTTTATGTGCTGTAAAAATATAAAGTTTATGTTCACCATCAAACAGTGGTTTGTAAACTATGTTGCAAGCTTTTCAACTGATTGATATTGTGCACACGCAGTTTTCAGTTACTCTAGGGATTCCGGTTGTATTGTACAGTAAATTACAGTAGTAGAAATGGCATGTTATATGCTATTTCATCGTATCGTTTGAACAAGTTTTTCACAATCAATTAGTAACATTCATCTATTTATGTATAGGCATCTTCAGTTCCATAAAACAGCTCGAAAGTTTTTGCCCTCCACCTCAGATATATTAAATTTACGTTTGTCAATTCGTACAAGGAGTAACTTTGTTGATTAATACAAAAAAGCCTCTCAATAGAAAAAAAATAGAATTCAAGAGCGAGCATAACGAGCTTTGAAATTCTGTGCTTTATTATAAAAATAGGGCTAATTCTGCCTATTTATATAGAAAAGCTTATGGACGCACAGGACATAAGATATCTTAACGACGGATGTGACGTCAAATAATGTAGGATATTCTCGGAAAGGTAATTTTCGTTCGTACAAACAAAAAAGAGGATAGGGGCGAGCGGAGCGAGCTCGAAAATTTTTGCTTTCCGCCTCGGTAATATTGGTTTCTCTATAGTAATCCAAGATTTCAGACCCTCCCATCCCACTGCCTACGGCCCTGACGATGGAAGACACGAGGCGTTAGCCGCCTGTGTATGCTGTGTTCACAAGAAAAGAGTAGAGAAGGACACTAAAGGTGATGAGTTTTGAACAGCAACGTAGACGCCTTAAGTTTTTATTATCACAGTAAATTACAAAAAAAAAAAACTAAAGCTTTTCTATGCATCTTCTTTGTCGAGTGGGGGGTGCAAGTGCACTCCCTTGCACCCTTCTGCCGGAGCCCATGTGTATACGTAATACTCTTTATTGAATGTAGGTAATTTTGTCATTTAATTTTACAAACAAATCACTATTTTGTTTTTAGGCAAAAACAGATGGAAAGTAGTAAATCTAGGGTAATAGTTATTATTTGGTATAATTAAGTTCCCATTGTAACAAAAGATGTTGTACATTATGAAAGAATAGACTTATTGTTTCTTTAAATATATTATTTTGTGTAAGCGTAATACTAGTATTTTTTGAAAAGTTTCACATTTATAACATGATGAAGGATTATAAAGGTACACAAGGTACGCATATTTGTGAACCTACTACATTATTATAAACATCCCGATTAGATGTCGAACTGACGAATAACAATGTCAGTAATACAAGGTCTTTAATTTTGCTAGCAGAACTTCGTACACGTGCTGGATCGACGTCTAAAAAAGGTAATACAAAATATATATGAGGCTTTTTTGGGGTCAACCGGGCCGCATGTAGTTTAATAACTGATCAGTTATTGTTTGCGTAAACTTCATAATATATACGTGATGGGTTTTGAAATCTAAACACGATAAGACTAAAAAAAACTGACACTTTCATGTTGAGATATCAATACCCCTCATGTAAATTTATGAAGTCTGCACATTAATCGTGTATATTATTAATAAACATACAAGGAGTCACTCCCATCGCAACGGACACTTGGGAGTAGGTGGGCCACCAAAACCGTCTCATGAAGACCTGCTCCCAGGGCAGGCGACCAACGATGCCACGAGTGATGTGTATGCATCCCCACTTGGCGGAAGCGCGGCTACGCGCCGCCCCGCGCGCTTGCCCGCGAGCGTGTGGCAGTAATAAACGAATCTTATACCAGACGGTCGTTAGTTTATTGCGCTCTCGTACCTAAATATATGGACCAGGACTTCGCACTATTGTGTAGAATGCTGGGAGCGCGCTACTGCGTGCACTTGAAGGAAGGCGACAAGCAACCGGTAGCCACGTTGGGTTACACTGAACTCCATGCTTTAGAAGGTGACGATGTGCTGCACGTACAGTGGTCTACTGTGGACGGTGCGGGGGTGCACGTCGATGCCATCGAGGAGAGTACAGAGTACCGCATGTGCGCCGGTTGCACAGACTTGAGGTGCTGTTGGAGCGAGCTGCCGGCTTGGTGAGGGGAGACGAAGAAAAAAGAGACAGGTTTGACCCGAAAGGCAGATTACCAGAGATGCTGAGAAAAGCACCAGCCGACTTCCGCAAGACGTTCCGTATACGTGCCGGGGTGAAGCTGGCTGAGACGATGACTATTGACGAAGATTTGAGGACGGCTTTAACGGCCGATGGTGTTAGTGTGGCTGACCTGGGATCCGCACCCGGCGCGTTCGTGGCTGTGGTTAACGGTATAAACCCGACAGCCACAGTTACCGCACTGTCCGTAGCCGGTGACATAAAGATATTCCCAGACTTACAAGTGTACGCAGTTGAAGCTGACCTAACGGACGTAGACGCGTGTATACCTTTACTACCGAAGTGTACAGTGGTACTGGCTGATGCCGCTGTAGAGACATCGTACGCTTCTCCGGAATTGTTCGTGTCGGAAGTGGCAGTGGCTACAGCGATACTGGAAACAGGAGGTACGTTGTTGATCAAGAGTTCCAACTTGCTACGTGACGACTACGAGGTGTGCCTTAGTAAATTTACGTCAATAAGAGCACTGAAACCAAGCGCGTCGCGACTACACCACACCAACTGAAGATAGCTTTGCACGTAGGCGTTCAGAGTCGTCTGTCGATGTAGGAGTGGACCTGGTAAGGGTTTAGCCACCGGTGGAGTTCGGTGGCATTGAATGCCACCGCCTACTTGACAATAAAGAACGGAAGCGCGGAGCTTGTGGTTAGTTGGTGTACAACCGACTACTGCGCCGACGACGCCGTTCAACGTAGACGCGTGGGTAAGAGAGTGGACGTGTCGACGGCCAAATTGGTGAGACGCGCGCGCGACGTATACGAATTCGTGGCGGAAACGGTGAGCGCGCCAGAATCGTGTGTGTCGACGGAGAGCTCAACGAAACCACTGATGAGGGATGGGAAAAGTATAACGCAGCGCGTACAAGAAGAAGAAGCTGCGCGACGCCAGGCGGAACTGGAGTAACGTTTGAGCGCAATAAAGGAGAAGAGATCAACTAGTGACGACACGGCGAGGTCCTTGACACAAATCGTGACTAATGCCACCTCCTCCGTTTTCCCAACATCAGCCGTAAAACAGGTGAAAGAAACGAAGACCGAGCAGTTAATACCAAGCTTAGTCAGAGCAACTGTTACTAGAAGCACGTAGTCTGTAGCCGCTGAGTTAAAGGAAGTGAGGACGTTCCCTAAACTAACAAAGTCAGAAATGGGGCTAGTGGAACCACCCGTATTGAGTGACGATATGCTGCGTAAAACACAGCTGAAGAACGCCCTGTTGGAGTATACGGCTCTCTCGAGGGCGGCCATAAAGGCATTTAGGAGAGGCGACACAGCCGTACTAGCCGGGAAGTTGGCAGGTGAAGAAGCCACAATATACGATTGCGCGACAGGTAAGGTGTGGGCCGGAAAATCGATCACCAGGCACATGACCGCGTACAACATGACTGACCGATTCGTGCCCGAGATAGACGTGCCTAACGGTGCGGAGGCAGTCGAGTGGCAAGTAAATTACGCGGTGCCCCCGGAAGACATGGTGGTTGTGGTAACGCGCAACACGAACGTGTTCCTTGAAGAGAAGATAATGCAGCGTCTGGACGCATTACAACCTCAAGACCGGACTGATTTCGAGATGGAGTGGGTAAATGGCGTACCAGGGTGTGGCAAGACCTCTTGGATAGTGAACCACTTCCGACCAGGGTTGGATATGATCGTGACAACTACTGTAGAGGCAGCGACCGACGTTGCGTCGAGGGTCGTGCAAAGGCTGCACACCGTCGACAAACGTCGGGTTCGTACGGTGTCATCTGTGCTTGTGAACGGCACAAAGTTGGGAACCGGTGACGCTATAGACCGGGTGCTTTTTGACGAGGCACTGATGAACCACTTCGGAGCTGTGGTTGCAGTGGCGTGGGTGACGGGGGCTAAACGCCTGGTACTAATTGGGAATGTTAACCAAATACCCTACATAGACAAGTTGAACTTGTTCCCACTGAAATACGTCCGTCCAGACTGCGTTGCAAAAATATCCAAACAACTGTTGTGTACGCATAGAAATCCTATGGATGTCGCGTACGCACTACGTGACCATGACCCCGGAATTTATTCCTCCTGCAGAGAGCCGAGGCCGCTGGGGTTGACTAGGTACTCTGGTGCTGCAATTCCTGCAACGGACATCAACACTTTATACCTAACACACACACAGGGCGACAAGGCGTTCCTTAAATCGCAGGGCTTCGGTTCTGGAGATGGTTCAAGCGTACTAACTATACATGAAGCGCAAGGGCTGACGTACGACACTGTGGTTATAGTCAGGTCAACGACGAAGCCATTGCCTATCTTTAACAGCCTACCACACGCGGTGGTGGCGGTATCGTGCCATCGTAAGAAGTGCGTGTATTACTCGGACGTGACGGACGATTCTATTGGCAAGTTGGTAACTGGAGCTATGAGAGTGACAGATGCGCAACTGCTGGAGTACAACATGAAGTGTGCGGTGGCAAGCGGTGACAAGGCGACTGTGGAGAGAATGAAGAGTAAGATGGTTGTTAGCAGTGCTCCGAGACCCCACCATAAAGAAGTGCAGCCCGCGAAACCGTCGCACACGGAACACCTACCGGTACAGCCGCAGGTGTTCATGAGCAAGAGACAGTCTGATATTCCACACCCTCACTCAGTAATAAATGAATCTTATACCAGACGGTCGTTAGTTTTATTGCGCTCTCGTACCTACATATCATTGAAATCTAAACACGATAAGACTAAAAAAAACTGACACTTTCATGTTGAGATATCAATACCCCTCATGTAAAATAATGAAGTCTGCACATTAACCGTGTATATTATAAATAAACATACAAGGAGTCACTCCCATCGCAACGGACACTTGGGAGTAGGCGGGCCACCAAAACCGTCTCACGAAGACCTGCTCCCAGGGCAGGCGACAAACGATGCCACGAGACATTCAAATTCACACACATACTTAGCCAATAGACCATTTACCGGTGGTATAATGTTTACAGAAACCAGCTGCGTCGGGAAAACATATAAAATAAGTAGGTACTCGGAAATAAATATGAAGTATTTAATGTTGTGTTTTTGATAATAATCTTTATTAAAAAAAGGAAGGAAGCACTGTATTGATGCAATTATAAAATGGGTGCTAATGACGGGTTTTGATTCTCAAGTTTATCTATTATTCTAACAGACATCGAAGACAAAAAATCGCCTTTTCTTATGACAACTAGCAAAAGATAATAACTGATTTTGTTTCCACATTTACACTACAGCGTGAAAGTTCACTCAAAGCGAAAAACAGCTTTAATGATCGCATTCCTTTAGTTATTCTACGCGACGGCGTGCGCCGTTTTAAGCGAAAAAGGGGGCGCATTTTTTAACAATAGCTTGGCGATCTGACCGCAGCCTTAACAATGGGGGCACAAAATGAGCTCGGGGAACTTCGCCTTGCCTACTCAATTACATTGAAACAATAAGAGCATACGTACCACGAAACAATGGATCATTTGTAAAAGTTTTCATTTTGCAGCGAAACGTGGTGGTTGGTGTTCGGGGAGTTTTGAATGCAATATGATATGTTTTTTGGTTTTTACGTGCGTTTTTGGCATAAGCAGCAAACCATTCTTGTGTGATTTTTCCAGAAGCAACAAATGCAATAAAGTCAGTGAGATTTATATCAACGACGCTGTTAATGCAAATGAGGACCGAAGGAGGTAACGAAAAAATAAACAGAACATCCATTCTTTAAAAGAAAACTTTTGTCAAATTTTAACCTGAGAAATACTTCACTAACTCAATAATAATGCTTTGATGTGACATCTGTAAGCCTATTTTTTTATTTCACCGATTGCACTCGATCAATATTGAGAACAAAAATTATATATTGAGAAGATAAGAAAGTTTCGGACAATGGCGGGGCTGGTCTATTTTAGTTTTATTTAGTGCCTATAAGAGTATTAATTTTCAAGGCAGCAACATATTGGGATGCATGCTTTGGTAGTATAGTGTCTTCTTTTCATTAATAATTAAGATAAGTGAGAGACGTCCGTCCTTTCCTCTTTTAAGTATTTTTTCTTTGAATCTGCGGACAATAGTGTGGGTTATACGTATATTAAATGTATCTAATTAGCTTTGATATACAAATTGTTACGTGTTACTGTTTTTTGTCCCTAAATAAATAAAATAAAATATCTTTATTGTTACGTGAAATCCTTAAGTTTTAACGATTCTTAATATAAATGTAATGTATCTGATTTAGCTGTGCTTTTTTAACTAAATAAATAAATATAAATACTTAGATCCCGAAAACAATCCATTAAAAATATAGATCGGAATTAAACTAAACTACTCAGAAATGGACGCTGTCAAACATTCAAACGTGACCTATGCCCAGTTTGTCCAGGTTTAAGCGAACATTATAACGGTTGGTCTGACATCGTCCTTCGTCAACTTATACAGCGGGATTATCGGGCTATCATAAAGGCGGTTTTATTACAAATATGTCACAATAGGGCTTAATAATGTACAACTGTGATGTACTGAAGTATAAATGTACGAATATGGAAGTATAATAGCGATAAAAAGAGATGGTGTCCGCAACTCCACGTCCAAACGCGTTTTGCGTACAGAAAAATAAGAAAACCAAAGGTCCTTTGTGGTAGAATTGAATGGAAAAGTGGTTCAAATACGGATGCCAACCCATATTTCGAAAATAAATAAATTATGTACACACATTCTTGAGAGCGTTTTAAGAGTGATTCATCTGGAAGACTTAGTTTGTCGATGTCATCCCTCAGGCGTCCTGTGAGTCCTTGCCCATCTCGCCGGGTGCATCAGTGAGACGTGGCCAGACACTTTGGATTGGCTGTTTTAACTTCAACATCAGCTACTTGCGATTGTTCCCAACGATAGTCACACTATAACCTGTCACGGTGCCTCGTTGGGAAAAATTGTGAATAAAAATCCAAACCAGTCACACTGTTACTAGATAGGACAACTTTTTATCGTTTGTTAGTTGTTGTTTGGGTAAGAAGTAGTGCCAATATGTCACAGTGTTACTGGATGAGAATATTTTGTTCCCAACGTGTCACACTCTTCACTTGGCGTATGATCCGTTAGGAATAAACACAAAAACTAATCCTATCGAGTAACAGTGTGACTGGTTGAGATTTTTACTCTCAATTTTTCCCAACGAGTCACACTGGGACAGGTTACAGTGTGACTCGTTGGGAACAATCGGCTACTTGGGTTATGACGCACAGGGTGGTGTTTCTAACGCGATCTGATCAAATCTTTAGCTTGGTGGATATTAAAAATACAATTTCAATTTGTCCATTCAGCATAACAGAGAAACTGACCAGCGCGCAGCGATTAAAAAGTTCCATACCACGCCGCTACTGTCCAGAACACATTGTTCAAACAGCACAGCATCTTCCACAAACTAGAGCAAACAGCCTAAATACGAGTAAAACAACCAAACGTAGTACTTATGTTAATGTAATACGGACTATGTCATCGATCAAAGTCACTTAAGACAGATTAAGCTGTGAAGTTGTAGGAAGTTGTTACAATCTTTGTTGCAAGTCCGTATTCCGTAGAGAATGCGCCACAGCACTATGTGGGTGGCACGATAATAAGGTTTATATCAACAAAACGACTCTTATTTACTCGATATTTTCCCCTGTGGAGATATTTAAGGAAAAAGTTGAGTGATAAGGAAAATGTTACGTTGCCTGTATGCAAAGGACCTCATTAACGATATGAGCTTATCGATGACAATTTATTCTAAACATTTCCAGCAATCGATGGTATTAAAACTTCAGAAAGAAGTAGTGGGTTATTTTGTAATAGCTTTATGTTTATAACCCAATAAATAACGTTAAACAGATAATAGGTAAGGGCATTATATCACCTACCGACAATTTATCGTAATAATCTCGTCCATCCCAATACTCTTTCTGGCGACCTGGGCCTGCCGCAGAAACTATTACGGTAAAAGTTAAATCAGTTTTGTTGCCTCCTTCGAGGCGGTTTCATCTGGTTTCATCCGGTTCAAGGCATCCTCCTGTGCATGCTATTTTGTAAAACATCGCCGCTGTAACCCCGTCGGGGATACCAGTTTGTGTAACTGCGACAGCTTGAAAGAAAAGCGCATCAACGACAACGACGAGGTCGACCGCGGCGAAGGTGGTTTGCCGATCTGATCATGTTCGCGGCGCAAGCGTGGCCAGAAATTGCACAAAACATAGAGGTTTGGAGAGAGGAAGGGGTAGCCTGTGCCCAGCAGTGGGGCAAAATATAGGCTATGAAAGAAAAAAAACCGTAATCAAATGACCGATTTCAATGATATTTTGTTATCAATATGTATGGTCGTTTAAATTTAGGACTTGGTTGATAAAACAAAACTGGTTGTTATTTCGAAATTTTTATATTTTTAACATTACATTATTACGTTTCATAGTCTTATTAAACAGCATTATTATAAACAATTAAAAATGAATAATAAATCTGCGCACAACAACAAACATAATTATATATCTGATTCGTATAGCAAATAATAAAATTAAGTTCTTTAAAACCATACAATGGATATTAGTGTATTGTAGACAGTTGCCATTGCAAAGGTATCGAAAATCAATGGCTTTCGAATACAATTTAGGCGGTGATAACCGACTTATAGTTTTTCTCAGTCAAGTTAATCTTATCAATATTCTGCGGGTAGCTGAACAGGACGTCGGCCACGATGTCTGATACTTCTCTGGGCTCACTGACTCGAGCGTTCTGCTCCAGTTGCAGGGCGTACAAGTAGTACACAAGAATGAAGTATGCAGAGAGAGCTGGAAATAATACCCGTATTAAATAACATAACATCACGCCTACATTCCGCCTGCAACTATGGTTCAGTACCATTTAATAGGGAGCGAGCCTATTATTATCAACTAGACACATCTGTAGACTCCGTGGGTGCTACTGAGAAATCTGATGGGAAAAGTCAATTACACTTTCTCCGATCTGAGAACCTAGGAACTCGTTCTCAGTATTACTGCTTGCAAACACTAGATTGATATTTCTTGCGAATTTATGTAGAGCGAATAAATTGTTAATCATTATAAGTTACCTCGTTAGAGGCGTTCATCATCATTCTCTTGCCCTTATCCCAAATTATTTGGGGTCGGCGCAGCATGTCTTCTAATCATTATCATTTTATTTGCAATAAGTATTGGTACGTTTTGGTCATGACATGCAAATTTTACATTATAATGTTAGAGTAAGCAATACATATTATGTTAATGTCTTTAAATGTCAGTTTCTATCACTCATTATTATTACAAAACATTCAACATTCATTATAATTATATTAATTTAGAATAAATTAATCATTAACATTATTTATACATTTATTAATAGAACAACGAATAATAATATGTGTGACTGTGTATTTCTTCCAGACTTCTCTATTACTCGTTATCTCAGCAGAAAGTTTCGTTCTTATTTAAGCTAAGACGAAGAAAGCAATTTACTGTCGTTCATCATACTTTAACGAATAAATAAGTGCTATTTTACGTATTTTGACTGTTTTGCTTAATATCTTTTGCCAAAGAAAAGATGGATGGATTGTGTGAGGAATGATATGAAAGAGAAAGGAGTAAATGACGCCGTGACGTCTGACAGGGGAGAATGGAAGAAGAAAACGTGTTGCGCCGACCCCAAGTAGAATGGGACAACGACAGGAAGATGGTGATGATGAAACAATGAGTCATAATAATTCATGAGAATTTTAATAGCAATTGGATCTTCTATAATAGATGAGCAAGAAAACTGAAAGAGAGTTAAACGATACTAATATAAAAGACAGGCTAACGAAACGTTTTCTAAAAATTTTTTCGAACTCCTACCGATCTCTCCGCAGCAAACTACCAAGGAGTTACTGCCGTGATGAGGCGCGTACAGCACCACACCAATGACGGACAGCACGAGACGAATGGTAGCAACAGTCACATGCAGCTTGATGTGGCCGGGTCGTTTCTGAAAATGAGACACGCTACGATTTGACGCATTGAGGTCGTTATCATCACAATAATTGTCAATTTTTTCTTGTACAAAGCTTTGGACATTTTAACATCATCATCATTTTCCTGCCCTTATCCCATGTTACTTGGGGTCGGCGCAACACGTTTTTTTCTTCCAATCTCCTCTGTCAACCGTCACGCTATCATTCACTCCTTTAACAATACATTTTAACATCAATATATTAAAATGTCCAAAACTTGTTAAAGCTTACGTTGTGCCGGGCACGCCGCAATCGCGGCGGTAAGACCCCTCTTTGAGGAGTGGCTGGATAGGCGTCACGGCGTCCTGACCTACCGCATGACGCAGGTCCTCACCGGACACGGAAGCTTCGGGAGGTACCTGTGTCTGATGGGGAAGGAGGAAACGCCTGGGTGTCACCACTGCGAGGACCGCCCGGAGGACACGGTGGAGCATACGGTGCAGGACTGCCCCGCTTGGGCAGGGCACCGCCGTGTCCTCACGGCGGCGATAGGCGGAGACCTCTCGCGCCCGGCATTGGTCGAGGCCATGCTGCGGGGCGAGACGGAGTGGGAAGCGGTCGCCTCCTTCTGCGAAGCAGTCATGCTCGCGAAGGAGGAGGCGGGCCGCGTGAGGGAGAGGACAGCGTCCTCCCTCCACCCCAGCCGCAGTGGTAGACGCCCACGGCGCCGGACGTCGGCAGACGATCTCCGGCCACCGTAGGCGCGGGCTTGCGGGCGGCGAGTAATGGGCGACTCGCTGTCCGACCATGGACCATGCCCGGGTCGACGGCGCGTTGTGTTCCACGCGCGCCTCAAAGAGTGTCAGCATTATGACGGGGCCCCCCTCTAGAGGGCGAAAGCCTGCCGGGGTCGCGGGACTTATAGAATTACCGTGACCCTGGATCATAAAGGGCTATTGAAGGACACCGTGGATTTTAGTCAGTACAAGTCTGACAGTTCCTCCCACTCTGCCCTGGGTGGGAGGACTCATTTGATGATTTCACCACGATAAAAAAAAAAAAAAAAAAAAAAGCTTACGTTGTGGCGTGAAGCTGAAATGTTATAAATTGTATGTATTTCGTTTATTTTTTTTCTTTTTTTTTACATTTTTATAATTAATATTTCATAACAAAACATCGAAAATAGTGCCCACCGGTGGTTATGCATGTATTTTGTTGTTATGAACTGCATATGAAATGGCGCATTAATTAGCCTTTCTACAGCCATCACTTTAATTGTAAACTAGTTTCAGGTACATGAGATTGTTTGTACTTTAGAACATTATCGATGTAAACCCCCATTACTAACTGCTTAAAGGCAGGGCCATAAAATTACTAATCGCCGATCTTGTAGGTCAGAGGGGAGGGGTACAAACTGAGAACAAAGTGCTGAGTTTGTAAAGATGTTGCCAACTGCAAAACTTTCAACTCATTTTGCTAATGTATTTCAATTTGGTTATTCTAGGTTTACCACCATATTTTTGAAATAAGATTAAGTAATTAGCTTATTCTCTTTTATTGAAGACCTTATTGATTGACCATATTATCACTAGAACATCTTTGGATGAAAGATGCATACCAAATGATTAATTCTTACGAGTGATTTATTTTCATTACATAAAACTACAGCGGTTTTAAAATATTGAGACTTTTCTAATTTAAATACACAATCTGCATTGCGGTACATTGACTTTGTTTTTTCTACACGGAAACTCTTTGGCCCGGTCCAATGTAACTTCTTACTATTGAGGTCAAGAGTAGGCCCATTTAATATAATAAAAAAACTTATAACGATTTCAGTTAACGGCCATTTCAAGACTTTAAATAGATAATACACTCACATCAACACAAAAGTCTACGATCTTTGTGTGTTCCTCCAAAATTTTGAAAGGAAGCACTGTCCAAAAATCATGGAACAAGTTGGCAAACCTATCTGTAATTTGGTACAAACTGGCGTTCTGCCAGCCAAGTAAGTCAAATAGAACGTACATTTATTGTGGCCGTAGATAATGTTGAGCACACCGCGTCGTGCGACGGGTCCGGAATGCGCTGTTGGACCTTTTATTAACTGAACTAAGGCTTAAGTGGGGCTACTGTGTTTGTTTCTGTCTTAAACACACAGGCTGAAAATACACAGTTAAACAGTCTATATGAATAAAAATCAAGTGCCACATGTATGACGCGGTGCACCATTTGAGAATGGCCCAACCGATGTCTGTTTTTTTTATTGTGTTCGTATTTGTCAGAGCAAGGTTTGTATGAATGAAAATGTTGACATTTTCTTCGTTAGTAACTTGCACCCGTGTGAAGCCGGGGAAGGCCGCTAGTTTAAGATAATTATTTAAAAGTCTTACATGCTTGAAATGTTTGGTACCTATCTAGTGGTCAGTAGTTAAATCATATATAACAAGCCGAAGAGCATGGATGTCGAGAGTTGTGGTCAAAACTTAACTACAGATAAAAAATGTGATACAAAATTCTTTGAACTTACCGTTTTCAAGGACACGATAAAAAGCAAAAAGTAGATATTGCAAATATACATACCCTATGCAGACCGATTAGAAGGACTATGTTCATCAAAAACCAGCCGATGTTCAAGCATGCGGTCAGAACAAGAATTGTTACAGTTACGCTCAGCGTAGATCTGTTCATGGAATCTGAATCTGGGACCAAAACGCCATCCTCGTTTTCCTTGAGACGGATATAACGGAAGCCGTGAGTGTAAAATGCTAGAAAGCTGAAAGTACCGACGAAGAACAAGGTGATGACAAAGTTTAGAACCTGAAATACAAAATAAAGTGTATAGTAATTTTTTGTAAGAATATCAGATAAGTTTACAACATAGGAAAAAAAGCCAATCAATGCTATTTACGTGAACTTAAATTCTCATATAATATGTACCTGTCAAATGTACTTTTACGTACCATACTGATATATCCAAGTATAAAGCAACCAGTCTTTAAAGATATGCAGAAGCAGCATTTTGAGAACAGAGAACAACCCTCGTTCCCTTTTGGGTAGATGCTGTAAAATAAAAAAAAGAATCTAAATATTCATGAAAGTAAAAATATTAATGAATTTTGAATGCATGATTTTTGTCCCAAATTACCGCTCGCACCCGTGTGCTGCCATATAAGTTTCCTCATTTTAGTACATTTATTTAATTTTCATGGGGGTATTTTTTTTTACTTGTTCTCCAAAAAGGATAAAAAAGGAAAAGGATAAATAAAATCAAATCTCGATACCTAATAACACCCTCACGGATCGGAAAGGTTTTTTTTTAGCATATTGTATAGGCTTCCATCATTCTCGTCTTCTTCGACCCGCGAAAAAATAATCAGCTGATCCATACAACATTATAATACTTACTCGACCCAAACCGATGGGACTGCTGGATATTTTTCGCGATTACGGTGTTGGTCCCAAAAGTTCAGTCTGACGGTCTTGTTCTACACCCTTTCTAATACATGTTGTATAAAGAGAGCCATTTAAACCAGTATTTATCCTACTATGTTTACATGGAACTAAAGTTAATAAGATGGTATCCAAACTGAACGATGCTGGTAAGATATCACAAATGAATCCTGAAGACCAAGGTTAGTAGGGCATTATAAAAAAGATGTTGCTATCTCAGTAAGCCTCATATCTAATGCCGGGTACACATTGGTGTAACGTAACGTGAAATGTAACAAGAATGAGCCGTCCAGACTTATGCAATGCAACATGAAATGTAACCCAACAACAGGCGACTTTGTTTCAGCGTGTGTTACATTACATGTTACGTTTCACCAATGTGTACCCGGCATAACGATGATATCACAAGTGTAAGCATCATCCAGTAATCAGATTTACAAAGATTCTGGCATGACTGAGTTATCACAGAGATTTTCACTTCTATGCCAGCACACTACACAGCATGTTTACATTATCCTAATTAAATCTTTGATAGGATTTTTGTTGAAAGTCACATTAACTGGAAGTCACACATTTCCAAGTATGGGCTTGAAAGTGGAAACTAAATGGATTAAAAAAAAACAATTTTTTTTTTCACATCGGCCTCGATGGGCACTTATAAAACGTCGACAAAAAGGTGCACGGTTGCTGGGAGGCAAACTGCCAAATGTATACCTGTAGTGGAATAGTTAAAATAGGAAATACAATAAAATAAAATAAAAGAATAACTTTTATTTCGGACAAGCAACATCCATAGAAGGTTAGTTAAAGAAAACTTAACTGTTAGTTCACAACTTATTATTTATTTAGACACAAGCTTATTGTTCGAGATGCATCTACCGAACAATAGCCCCAAATACCCCGGAGACGAACCTCACCTCCCTGCTATAGTCTTCAAAAAGCAATAATTAAGTTTGGCTGTATCTATGCCAAATACCTAAATATACCTCTGATTAGAAGCGGAATGCCGTCCGAAAAGCCACTCCAATGGTTTCAAGAATACCACACGCATTTTAATTATATTCAACGATATCTTAACTGCAATAACTATATATAATCAAAGAATTCTAGGTGCAATGATTTCCTCCATTAACTAATCAATTAGTGGATCGACATAAACATTAATAAGTACTGGAAATTACTGTTTTGATTGCTGACATACTGTTTTACAATTGGAAATACTGATTACAATCGTATTGTGTAATTTCAGAATCAGTAACCCTAAAATGTATAAATCTAAGACCGAACGCAAAACAAAAGAAACATTGGTAAGCTATGAGGGAGGCCTATGCCCATAAGTGGTACAGTACAGGTTTACATAAGAAGGTGAAACGAGCTCGAATCAATTTTGGCAAACTTGGCAAACTTTAAAAACGAAAACACGAGAACCGTACCCATAAATAAGAAAATTTATATAGAAGAAAAAACAGATTTACATAATTTCTGACCAAGATTCAATCGCAGATAAGAATGCCATAGAAACAGTTGATTTGGGAGTTACTATAAGCATGATTTTTCAGTATATTATAATTATTTGACTGGTTCGCTGACCGGTTTGACCATAGCATGAGGTCCTGGGTTCAATTCCCAAGTCGAAAGTGTTTTTGGATTTTTCCACCGAGAATTTCGCATTACCAGCTACGGAGTCTCGGTTGATGGTAATATGGACTTAAACATAACTGGCGAAATGTGGGTGCACCTCCGTGTAACCTTCAGGAAATTACAGGCCTGATGTTATGTAACCTTTCGAGAATCACAGGCTTGATGTTATGTAACCTTTCGGGAATCACAGGCCTGATGTTATGTTATGTTATTATTTGACTCTTTCAGTAAATTGCCTCGCAACACAATGTCATCCACTTGTGAAAATACCGGAAGAAACGTGCTTACAAACAAACAGAGTTATGTTTAAAAATGTTGTTTACGCCTGACGATGTCTGAATGTTTCTGTGTAAACATGACAAGTCATGTTCTGTTATGTATGTATTATTTACATAACAAAAATATTAACACAAAGAAAACTATTTTATCGCCGAACTATGAAGACAATGAAATACCGAGTTATTTTGTTATTTAAAGTACCAAAGCAGAAGCAGTGATGGCCTAGTGGTGTGACCGGTCGGACTGTCAAGTCATAGGTAGGCCAAGTGTAGGAATCCTACAATATTAACTGGCAATACTGCCATTTATATTCTTACTAAATTGATTGTTAATTGTCCATTCGTTCTAAAAACCACTTACGTTTACCATTTTCTGTATGCAAGCAAGCATACATTGTATTCCGTGAAAATTATAAAAATAAATAGTTCTTGTGTGTTTTACTATAAACTCTAACACTCAAGTTCGAACCTAAGACACGCACCTCTGATTTTGCGGATTCATGTGCGTAATGTATAATTATCATTTGCTTCGGTAAAGGAAAACATCGTGTGGAAACCAGCATGTCTGAGAGATATTTCTCGACGGCACTTGGCTATACCATGCCAAGTGTCAGAGGCCCATAGGCGGCATAAAACTCTCGACACCAGATTAGGCACTAACCACACGATAAAGAAAGAATTTAAAGTAAATACTTATTGAGGTACAGTCGTAATAACACCACTACACGCTAGCTTCTTACTGTATTGGTCAAGGTCAAAATGTTACCACAGATGTGCGGTCGCTTGTACCTAACAAAATTAGCTAAATATTTTTAACCGAATTCTAAAAAACAGGAGGTGTGTATTCAGCGCGTACTTATCTTTTTCTTTTATTTTTGTGTTTTGAAGGGTATGATAGAAATGATGAAATATACGAGTACCTTTAAACTTAGACACATTTTTCTTTCCTGAGCCAATATGTCATTCTATGATTCCCAACCATTTTTCCATCATTGTAAATGTATTATTTTATCTTGATTAAAACCAGCTTAGACTGACGTTAACGATATAGCGTGGATTAAGTTTTTGCACAAATTATCCGTAAGAATTTATAAAACGGAAGTACTTCACTACTTTAGAGAAGACTTGCCGCTAATTTAGACCACAAACATACATTACTATGTATATTTGTGGTCTAAATTAGCGGCAAGTGCAAGTGTGAAAATTACAGGTGAAAAAATAACTATATTTATAACACTAATACACGCCCCTAATTTTGTTTTTTTTTTACTTGTCTATTATTATAAGCCTATATTGTGCCACTGCAGGACAAAGGCCTCCCTTTCCTCCTTCCACATTCGCGGTCTAGTGCAATTGTAGGCCAATCCTTTACGAAAAAGTCCAGCTCATCCCGCCATCTCCTTCTGGGCCTGCCACGTTGTCGTTTCCTGCTATTTGGTATCCACCGAGTGGTAATTTTTGCTCATTGCTCCTCCGACATGCAGCAGACGTGACCAGCCCAGTTCCATTTCAACCTAGCAGCTGTAAGGCCAGCTATTTGAGTTTTGGAGCGAAATATGGAGTTTCTGATGCGGTCCGTAATATACTAGTATACTTCAATCCATAGCTCGTTGGCAGACCCCAAGTGCGGAGTTCTGACGTTATGTAGCAGAGTTATTATGGAAATGTATTTCATTAAAAATATTTCAAAAAAAATTCTATTCTTGTGTAACAGAGTTATTGTTTGTAAATGGATTTCATTAAAAATATTTCTAAAAAATTCTATTAGCTTAGACTGTTTAACCAACTTCTAAAAAAAAAGGAGGTTATGTAAACTTATTTTGAGCGTATTAGTGGTTCTCCTGTGTCTCATTAATTTAGCAATTTATGTAGGATCACTTTCATGTTTAAAAAAACACTGTCGTTCCACAGTTGTACCTAGAGACGCCAGCAGATCAAGCTACCCGAAACAGTAACATTTTCCCAATCAACCTTGAACCTAATTGCTTTATCGATAAAGTTGAAAATCTATTAAAGAAATTTGACAGATTGTAGTAACTTGATGTACTGGCTCTTCTGTACATAAACCAAATAAACTCTTTCTTTCTTTTTGATTTAAACTTGTAGTCATAAAATAATTAAAAAGTATTGAGCTTACTTTTCATACGGCGAAGACATTAAACCGATCTTCTTCACTTTTTAAACTGAAACCTTGTTCGACGCGTGCGCACTTTGGCAGGTGTATCTCGACGGACTGACTGAGCTGCGCACGATTATTAACAGGTATTGTTCGTGGGGTATCCCAGACATGTACTACGTGGAATGATATACATACAATAACAATGCCAGAACTGACGTCATTCCGAGTAATGAAAGCAAAATAGATTTCTTGCAGTACATACATTTATTTAAACAGAAACTATAATAGCGAAGGTCATTTGTAGATCTTTATCAGTCGTTACAGGTGGTCCATAAGTCTGAAAACCAGTCTTACCAAACGGTATCGTATTACCCAGTACCAACTGAGTTGGTCAGATAGGCAGTCGCCCCATGTTAAATATTGGTATTCAGCTGCATCCGTTTAGAATGGAAGCTCACCCTAGCTTAGTTGGGAAAAGACTAGGCAGAAGATGTCTATAGCACAGGTATATGAACTCCTCCGTCGTTACAGGTCTCTGTGACGGGCTGCCATGATGGTGACTGCACTGTGACTGACTTGCCATAGAGGGCAGTTTTTGTAATTAATATAGGGGTTTAAGTATGAAGTTGCCGTTTCAACGTATTGCCAGTTTGAATTAAAATTAAACCTACATAGTCCAAGATTCGTGATCAAAACTTTTTATACACAAAAACTATAACATACTGAATTAAAAAAAAAATATAATATTCTTTTGTTTAACTTTCAATTGTTTTTATACTCAGTTTATGAGTTAGACAAAAATTAGAGTAATTTTCGAATACGAGGTTCTGACGTGGTTCTATTGCAGCAGAGAAAGCTCGCAATATCAATGCTGCACTTGGAGAGGAAACGACTAACGAACGCACTTTGCGATTTTGGTTTAATCGCTTTCGTAGTGGAAACTTCAACTTGAAGAATGAATCACGAGGAAAACCAGGCACTAAGATAAATAACAAATTAATTAAAAGTAATGGTAGAAGCCGATCCTTATCAAACAATCAAGAAATTAGTGTCATGGCTTGACGTAAGTTTACCCACAATGTTGTCACATTTTCACCAAATTGGTCAAACAATAAACTCGATTAATGGGTACCTCATGAATTAACCAATGCGCATAGAGAAGCGCGAGTTGAAGCTTATCTTGTTTTGATGAACAGGTATATAAATGAAGGGATTTTGGACAGAACTGTGACGTGAGATGAAAAGTGGATTATATTCTAATCGCAAGCGAAGAACGCAATAGCTGAACCCGGGTCAGATAGCGGAACAATGCCCTAAAGCGAAGCTCACCCCAAGAAAATGTATGATGGTGGTATGGTGTTTGGTAGTCCACTTCATGGTATAAATTCACTATAGCTTTTTGAGATCCGGTATATCTTGTGAAGAACTTCGAATAGCCTACCTACTTTTTGAGAAAACTTCCGAGCACAGGTAAGATTTTTCCCTTTTTCACATAGGCGATAGACTATTTGTATGACGTAAACATCATTGACAAATAGATACCTAATTGCCACATTTCTGTAAACTTTTGTAAAATCAATCCATACATAACACACATTTTGATAAGTTAAATAGATTGAACACGACAAAACAATTTATCAAACTGGTTATTCCTCCCTAGAGTAACCGGAACGGTTATGTGACAAACTTACCAATTGATATGGAATAGATATATAGCACTTTGGACTAACTCAAGGAAGTTTTTAAGTGCAATAGCGGGTTATGACTTTTTAACTGTTTTCTAGTTAATGACTCAGGATTATATGTTTATTTTACGGCTAATAGCCGAAGTGCGGCTACACCTACTTTTAGCCGGGTACAACTAGGTGCAGCCGGGTACAACTAGGTGCAGCCGGGTACAACTAGGTGCAGCCGTTTAAACTTAGATGTATCCTACTTATATTCGGTTAGAACATGCAACCAATTTGGATGTAGCGCTCGCCGGACGCTGCCGCGGTAGGTCACAGTTCTAACCTAACCTAACCTAATCCATTTGTGTGTTCTAGTAATAAAAAGGATGCACAACTGTTACGGGCCGCACCTAGGTACAGCTGGCTAGAACTAGGTGTAACCTTACTTCGGCTTTTAGCCGACATTGACAGTATCCCTGTGAGTTAAATGGGTCGAGAAATATTAATACCATAAAAATAATATACTTAATGTTATCATACGAACTGTGGCATCACTTCTTGTACCATCAAGCCATCAAATGCTACTGTGCTTATTCACGTATTATGAGAACGCAATTCATGAAGGAATAACTTTATAAAGAACTAGCTTTTGCCCGCGGCTTCGCCCGCGTGGATGTCGACAAATATCCGATTATTTACCTTCATCCCCTATTTTAACCCATCGGGGGTAGAATTCTCAAAAACGCTGAGACACGTAAAGATTAATTTTTAATCGTCAGCCTAAACACAAAATTTGAAGATCATAACTTCAAAACTGACGGACTTTCATATAAACTTCCATCCCCTATTTTACCCCTTTAGGGGTGGAATTCCCAACAATTCTTTCTTAGTGGATACTTACTCTTCACAAAAAACACACCCTCCAAGTTTCATGTCTCTAGGACCAGCGGTTTGGGCTGTTTGTTGATATATCACCCAGTCAGTCAGTCAGTCAGTTTATCATTTTATATATATAGATATATTTTGCAGAACTGTGAAATAATGGAGAGAATTAGAGAGAGGCTAACCATTAGAAATAAAAGATGGTGCTGGTAAAAGAAGACCAAGCCCCTCGATGGCTGCATGGAAGCATGAGTCACCCGCAACCTGGCGCCAGGTGGGCCTATCTAAAATCCATATGTTTATAATGTACTCGAAAAGAAACAAATCCGAATCAAGTAAATTAACAAAACTAAACCTTATTCATTTCTAGGGTCATTAATTTTATCAACCATCTTGCCTTTGGAACCAGAAACTTCAGAGTCTACAGTTGCGTCGGTGTCATTAAGTCTCTACAATACTAAGGTTTTCATACAATTCTGTTTTATAAATAAGTCTGGAATACTTTAGAGGGATTAATTATTACCTGCAGACACGAATATATCACCATCATCGATCGTCTTTTGAAGATCGCGTGCTAAAGAACGTACCGAATTTTATTTGTTTTCACTCTAAACAGCCTGCGAAGTGTTGTAATTTCAAATTCTATCAAGGACATGATAGCTTGACGGGGCTCCCCTCTAGAGGGTCAAAGCCTGACGGGGCCCCCCTCTAGAGGCCCAAAGGGCCCCCCTCTAGAGGCCCAAAGGGCCCCCCTCTAGAGGCCCAAAGCTTGCCGGGGTCGCGGGAGTTATAGAATTACCGTGACCCTGGAACAAAGGGCTATTGAAGGACACCGTGGATTTTAGTCAGTACAAGTCTGACGGTCCCTCCCGATCTGCCCTGGGTGGAAGGACTCATTTGATGATTTTACCAAGATAAAAAAAAAAGGACATGATAGCTGATTTTTTAATTTAACCGTGATATCAGTAGGTACTTGCATTAATTAGAAGAATTCGTATAAAAAATTTTCTTCTGTAGTGTCTTAACGCTTAATGGTTTCATTTTCGTCTAAAAACACATCCCCATATTTTTTTACAACTATCCACTTCTACGAAAGAAAACTCATCTTTCCCAAACAGCGGAATGCCATGTTTTACTTCCATTTTAAACTGGAAACTTGTTCAACAAAGTAAACAGTTTAACATTAACCCTGAAAAAACTCGGTTACGATAACTAACCCTTCGTATTTTACCTCTATAAAATTCTTACAAGGATAAATTTAGCCTCACGAAAGCCGTTCAGAACGATTCAGAATCGTGGAGTTTGAGCTGGGATTTTTTTCAAATATTTTATATGCCTAGTTCAAACAGCGCTATTCATTTAACTGCAGAGTCAACAGGGCGAAACGGAACACTCGGTTACACATGAATCAGAACCCGGTATCTGGTTGCGAATGACGACAAATGTTGGTTTTGCTACTTAAAATGTTACTTTTTTATTTTAGACGCGATGAGAGTATTTCAATTTGTAAAGAAATGTGTTTTGAAAGAGAAGATAGGAGATTCCTTTCCTGTATTTTATAAACGTGAAAAGGTTTGCTCTTTACATTTTTCTTGTATGAAATAAGAAATTCATCGTATCCATAACGACAACATCTAAACGATACATACTTCGAACATCATAACGCCCGACGATATCATATATTTATGGCATTTGTAATATCTTCATATGTCGTTTCAATACTGTATTATTGTAACAACAATGTCAAAACAAACAAGAGACTGCTGCTGAAGTCGATGCGTCACAAAAACATTCGATCATAATTTTTTTTCTTGTTGTTTGCTAAAGAATACAATTCAGTTCTGTATCGCTTCTTAGCTATACGATACAAAGATTTTGTGTCTATTACTAACTTTTACGACCAGCCACTATCTTCCACCCGTTCAAATATAGCTGTACCAAATGGACAATCTTTCGCAGCCGCCACATACCGTGTTCTTGGCATATGAAATCGCGCGAGCCATCGGGCCGTGCTATAATGTTGCCATAGATCAGCGCTAAACGCTCCTCGCGGTGCCATTCATAAGTTGTATGATAAAACGCCACTTTGGCCGCCCCAGAAACTTTCCCCTCAAAGGAGGAATATTTTTGAGAAAATTTAAATCCGAACTCGATTGAGGATATTTTAGCGCATCTCTATATTTTATAGTGGTCACCAGTGGGATTTCAATTTGGATGTCTTACATATATTTGAATGTCTGTTACTCAGAACATTTAAATAATAGAGATTCACGAATAAGTTTTCAGTAAATTATTAAATCAGGCATGAATTACCCAACAGCTAAACGAAGTTTGTTTCTGACGAGCTCGAACATCACCCGTTGTTCGAAAAACATGTTAAAACTTGATTAGTTGATTGCTGCAATTTTCATGTTAGTTTTCCATTAACATAAAGTCGTGATTAAGTATTAGGTAGATTAATATCGAAGTGTTCTTACAAAACAAATCAGAAATTCTGTCTGATGTCCGTAAACAATAATGCTCGTATATATCAAATAGTAAAATAGAAAGCTGTCGGGTTAAACGGTCGTCTCGTATTAAAAAAAACTCACTGCTTCATTATTTGCGTCCAAGAAGTCCATCGAGAAGAAACCCAAAACCCGCCACACATCCCAGGATCTACGCTTATCGCCGAGATCTGTCACCCAAATCACGGTAACGCAAGCTTTCAGCTGTTTGTTTATCTATGGTAGTTCTTTTGATTATTATGCTTTCCAAATAAACGCCAGTATGTAGTGTATGTACCCGCGATCTCCTGAATGCCATCTTATTCTTGGTCCGCCAACCCTTCTTCTACCAACTGCCAGTAACCATGTAGTGAGGGCTCAATTTCAATTAAAAAAATTTCAATTTATCGTCGGTAAGACCTGGTTGAGACTAGCGCAGACCAGGGAAGAATGGTATAAAAGAGGAGGAGGCCTATACTCAGCAGTTAGTGGAACAGGGCTGCCAAAGATGATGATATGAAATTTATAAAATATGTTAAATAATAGAATATATTAAATTATAGAATATATTAAATTATAGAATATATTAAATTATAGAATATATTAAATTATAGAATTTATTAAATTATAGAATGTGTTAAATTATAGAATATATTAAATTATAGAATTTATTAAATACTATTCGCGTACTTATCAGTCAAGATAGTCTATTAATTAGCCAGACAACACACAATCACATCAGTATTCACCCGTAAAACCGTAAACAACGTCCGTAAACATTAATAACCGATATTGTTTGCATGCACAAGTTATTTACGATAATGTTCGATGACCATGTAATTAAAATATGGTGTAATCCTTAATCTGTTTGGTGGCTGATAAAACAGATCAAGCTGTAAATTGAATTTCATACATTAAATAAAGATAAAGCTGAATTTGGTGCTTTATAAAAGAACCCTTGAGGGTTCCATAATGAGTTTTAAATTGTAGATGTAATCTGGAATATGAATTGAAAAGTTTCCTTCCTTTCTTAAAGAGAAGATTCGGTTTCTCGTCATCGAAAAACAAAAGATTCACAACTGTTTCAAATATGTATTTATTTTTTCATAGTTCCAATTCGTCACCGGTACTAAATTGCCGTCAAAATAACAAACTACCTATACAATTCATTTTTATACATATAAGGTTGGGAAACGTAGTTTTGTAAACATCATCGTCCCCAACAACGATACTACAATTATACTATGAACATGTAGGTATGTAGAAATTAAAAAAAATATTAATCTCTCCGTTCTATTTACAACTGGTATATACAGGGTTAGTTTCCAAAGACCAGCCAAATTCTCAGATCTGATGCAGTACATCAGTCTGAGCCACGTAGAAATTTTTCATCGGTTATTAAAAAAAAAACAGCTATTCCATACATTTTGCCCGTGTAGGTATTGCGCTTTTGTAGGAAACAGCAGATTTTTTTTTTAATAACCGATGAAAAATTTCTACGTGGGGGGGGGGGCTCAGAATGATGTACTGCATCAGATCTGAGAATTTGGCTGGTCTTTGGAAATTAACCCTGTTTATTGCGTGAGATTGTATGAAAAGAACATGTACCTATAACTACCGATCTCTTTCTATTTAGCCGCGTTTCGAGAAGATATACTTCTGGCTAACGTTATGAGGAGTTCGTACCGATGTCAACCATAGCAGAAATGACAAAATAATACGACGGAATACGGTTTTATTTTTTAAGTTAACGTGTATTCATGTGCTGTCATTTCAGATGTGTTTTAGTCTATGTAAATTATTTTGGTTTATGAAGAATTCAATGTGAAACTGAAAGACGATAAATTAATTTTAGATCAACACATTTCATTTAATTGATGCCTTATAACTTTTGTAAGGTAACCATGTTCCCCAACACGTCATGTTGTGTGAATGCGTCACCAGCGTTTATCGTATAAATAACATAAAAAAGGAGTTATCTGGAAACCAAGAATTCAATGATGGACACGAGCAAGATGTTTCTGAAAGAAGTTAATGTTTTCATGTTTTCGTAAACAAAGTTGGTATGTATAAAAACTTTGTTTGCATAAACAAAGTTGGTATGTATAACAACTTTCATTTTGGTCCACAATCTTACGTACTTGAAAAAAAAAGACGACGCATAATCTGTGCCTGTTATTGAAGTTAGTTAAAAAAAAAATTGTAACAAGGAAAATTGTACTAAATATTTTCTAAACAAACGTAAAATATTTATGACATACCCAATTTTAGGACATTTTTATTAGACACTTAGCCTCGATCTGGGGACATATTTTAATGAAACCCTTAGTTTACGGCTAGCTGTCTACTTTATCAACCTAGGTTCACCCATTATTTAGATACAAGACTGTAATAATATTTGGTCGCAGATATTTGAACAATTCCGAACCGTAAAACCTGGCAAATACAAATAAAATTAACTTTTACTACTTTGTTGCCGATAGATAAATGTCTTACGTCAAAACAATTGGGCCTAATAATACTCAATCACAAAATTAATATTTATTTAACCTATTTGTGTATCTTTAGGTAAAATTACAGGTCAACAGCTCTCGTCGTCTTCTGAGTTGTATACAATTTTAATAAGCTTCTTCATAAAAAAATATTCAGGCCACTTGTTCAATTATATTTCCCGAAGGGGTAACCGAAGGTGTGATTGGCCAAATTTCCGCCTCAGAGGTCGAAGCTATTATTACCATCAACCTTGCTGAAATCCAGACTAATTTGGCCGATCTATCCGTATAAACCTAATAAAAATAAATCATCCAAACTTTCCAACAGTCACACTTCTACAGCGAACTTTTTGCAAACAAAACTCTTTCAACAAAAACGCACACACGGAATCGCGTTCCAAATTAAATAGCAATCCTAACTAACGAAACTGAGTTGAAAACTTCCCCTAAGCAAGAACGATTCAGTTGTCACTGCTGCAACTGAAGAGAATCCATTAATCCAATTTGTGGAGTCAGCCAATCGTAGGAACTCCTTTATTGGATTCCTCGGGACAGAGCTCGTCAGCCACACTGTTTGTTGGCAAACATCTTTTGATCGCGGTATAAAAATCTTTGGAATTCTGTGGGTTTCTGGTGCATTGTTTGGAAGGGAGATTGTCATAAACATTGTTTTGTGTGCTCTTCCAACATTGTTTTGTTCGAGATTTTGTTATGGAGAATTTACCATGGAATTTGATGTATCTATGTTGACAAACTTGGTAAATACCAACAGGGTTTTAGAAGCAAATACATAAAACTCTCGTATAAAAAAAATCTGTTGCAAGATTTGACCTAAACCAACAAAAAAACATTGCAAGAAAATAAAAGCTTGTAAAAAAAAGTTTGATAGTTACGAAACTAAGTTTCAATAATTATAATTGTCAAAAACATACACTAAACAAAATCTTTTTATAATCTTTAAAATAACAACCATCCATCCGAATACCGTGCTAAAATCACTGAAATAACTTTATTCAGAGCACGCGACATTAAAGGTAAGGCCTGAAAGAGAAATTATAATGAAGCCAGCATGTCCCTTTTCACGTGTATATACTTAACGACTAAAAAATAATGACTTTTGCTGCTCTTAGGTTAACGTACCTGAAAATTTATAATCCTAAAAACAAGGATGTAGGTCTTAAAGCCTCCTATATGTTTGCATACACTTGCGCACAGATACAGACGATGATCAGTACTGATTTTTCTAGTAGTCAGTGCAAACATGCGCGCCATCATCGGCTCGATCAGATTCAGATCCCCACATACCATGGGTACACCTGTTAAGATAGACTTGATTTCCTTTACCATGTATTCCAAGATGAAATGTGCAAACCAATCAGAACTTCTAACGGGAGTATTCTCCCAGGTATCAATAACTCAGTCCAGGTATAATATCGGTAAGTCAATAACAACCAGACAATCTCTTTACTCTTTGTAGGTTACCATTATCTGCTGCAGAGAAAGACAGAAAAAAGATGACATCCACATCCAAGGCACAAAGCCAAGGGGAGAGAAGATGGACAAAAATACTAGTAGACGCCGATGACACAATTTTGGAGGTTCCTGATCCAAAGAGACTCAAAATAGCGCTTAATAAACCCCTTAAGGTCAACAAGTCAGACCGGGTAAGGTTAGGCTGCCTTAAGCTCATGATTGCAATGTTCAATAAATTGGTCAATCAAGTGGCAAGGGCGTTGGGGGACCCGGGCGGGATGGCAACCACAGAAACAATAAATGGGATAAGAATGTCCATAAGCAGCTCAAACAATCTTTATGAGCACAATCTTTGCCTGCCATAATCTAAGGTGCTAGGAACCTCGGTTGTACACTTCCAATCTCATCACAAAGTCTAAAGCCACAAACTTCAAAGTAAGTCTGAACGAGGAAGAGACTATTGTGCCACGCGAAGAGGCACTAGAGTTGAGGAACACACGTGTAAAGGAGGCTGGACTAACATACACCCTGGGTAAAGATGAAGACACGGAGTGGATTGGAACAATCAGCCCATTCATGGACTTCTTCTGCGGTTTCCCTCTAAGGTTGGCATAACTTCGTCTGGGTCACATGAACTTCCCCATAAGAAAGTAGGGGAGACACGTTGACCATGTCCTGCTAGAGGGGAGCACTTTTCCACCAGAGAAGAGGTCCAGCATGGTGCAGAGGTTATGGGCCCAGGCCCTAAGAATGGAGAAAATCACAACAAAAATTAACGTTGGCAACATAGAAAGCAAGTAATTGGGCTAATTGAAAATATAAAATTTCCATAATGTTGCGAGGCACTGGAGGTACCCCACCCTAGAAGCAGCAGAGGGGACCTTAGTAAAATCTATACTCCGGGCAGATGCAGGAGATGCTGAGGCAAAACTAGCATAATTTCAAAAGGTTGATGAGATGCTCATAATATGGTGTTATTCGCTGATGACACTTCCCTTATTTTTAAGATAAATAGACGGGCCCAAAATCTAGATGACGTGAATAATGCCCTACTTCAGGTCCATAACTGGTTCACAGCAAACAATTTAGTGTTAAATGGAAAAAAAACGAAATGCATAAGATTTGCTTTACCAAATGTTAAAAGTAGCGATTGTGATATAGTATTAAATAAAGAGAAGCTTGAATTTGTAGATAAAACAGTTTTCCTGGGGATTACGCTTGATTCAAGGCTACAATGGGGTTCTCATTTAACATCTCTTGCGGGGCGGCTAAGTTCAGCAGCATATGCTATTAGAAAAATCCGTCAATATACTGATGTAGATACCGCTAGACTGGTCTATTTTAGTTACTTTCATAGTATACTGTCTTATGGCATTTTACTATGGGGACGGGCTGCAGACATTGAGTCTATATTTATTCTGCAAAAAAGAGCCATCAGAGCCATATATAATCTTCGTAGGCGTGATTCTCTAAGGGAACTGTTTAAGGAAATTAACATCATGACGGTACATTCTCAATACATCTATGAAAACATAATGTATGTAAGAAAAAATCTACATCTTTTTAATAAAAGAGGTGACAGACACAATTACAGTACTAGAAATAGAGACCAATTAGTTCAGCCAGGCTTCAGACTCGCTAAAGTAGACTCATCTTTCATGGGGTACTGTTTGAGATGCTATAACAAAATTCCACAAAGTATTCTTGAACTGAATGAAACGAAATTTAAAACATGCATTAAACGCACACTGTGTAGGCAAGCATATTACAAGTTGGACGATTATATTGTTGATAAAAATGCTTGGCTCAATGCCGGTCCTGCTCCACAAGGACAGGGACGCATAAATGAATAGCATTACATATCCCAATCACCTGCGCTCCTGATGATTTATTTACTGCATCAGTGAGCGGGGTACACGTGGCTGAGTTTTGGGCTAAGCATATTTAAACTTTTTGCCATCGAAACGCTAAGAAGAAGAAGCATTAAATAGTATGTTGGAGCTGCTGAAGATTGTACAACTATCTTTGCTTTGTATAAATTCAATCTCTTTAGTATTATATAGCCGCATAGCCCATATTGTGTGAGTACTTTGTAATAGAAAGCTGTCATTCGCGGGAAACCTACGTCTTTTCTTGACTTAAATGTGCCCTGGCGGTTAGGAGTGTGTCATGCTCACTCAAATGTCTCGCTGATGGTGGCGCGTGTGTCGGATCATTTAGTTCCCTTCAAAATGGTTGAGTTGAATGGTGCTGATACATGCGTCATGTTCGTGAACGGGCGCTGTCAGTTGTGACTGGTCATCTCTTGGTTGCCACGGCTTATTTGAATTGTTTTTTTTCTTTTTTGAATTGTTTACTATGGACACTTTTAACGTACACATCTTGCTACATCGTTCTCACATAATGTACCATCTCAACATGAATGATGTAACCAAGAGTTTGTAAAAGTATACTGATTTAAAAGAGTGTCCATGGAGTTTCTTGCCCGTTCTTCTCCATAGAGATCTACGTTAGGGAATGGGCAACTACAGTACTTTCACAGTTTTTATGCCTTGTGACTGGGACTGTAGCTATTGTTGTCTTTGTTTCGACAATTCAAAAGTGCCTGTAACTGGCCTATTTGAAATAAATGCTTTGATTTTGATTTTGAGATATGAGACGGCTCCTGATGTTTTCTTAATGTTGAAATTACAAGAAACGACGCCTGTGTTAACCTACCAGACCTGATCCTGATTTGTAAAATCCTTGACGTTTTAGATGAGAGGTATTCCTCCTTCATGTCAAGTTGGGTACTGCTGAGTCAGAAGAACGACAGGACCACTGAAAACCTCACCAGCCAAGATGTGCAAATGAGAGAGCACTTGATGCAAAGGAAAGGAAGTAGGTAAACATGAAGAAGCCTTAGCAACAACACACACTGAACCAAAGAGTGTGAAACAAGCAAATTACAAGCAGCTGATTTGTAAATACTGCTCCGGCAAATGACACATAATGTGAAAATGAAAAAAATAGATTAAGGTCGGAAGGCCGCCCAAGCCTACAACACTAAGCACGTCATCTTCTAGCTAAATGTCAAAGAAAGCGCAACATTCACCGAGCGTGATAGAATGCTACAGTTATGCAGATCACGCTGGGGATGAGGAAACAGGATCCTCGGCAAGAGGAGTAGCCTGCCTATTTACTTGAGGAATCGTGTTTTGGCTAAGCCAGACAACCATCCGTAACGATTTCTTCTACCGAGGCGGAGATAGTTGCAGCAAGTGAAGGTATTTCCGCGAACTAGTGTGACTCCGGAGAGTATTCGGCTATCCAATTGATATGCATGGAGTATGCACTCTGAAAGTAGACAATGAAACTGCTTATGGCTAGCAAAATACCCCGAATTCCATAAACGCATCAAATTTGTAAGTGTGTGTAATTTTTTCGTGAGATAAATAGTTCAAGATGGTGTGATCAGTGCGGAAAAGACGAGTTCAGCAAATCAACTGGCTGAAAAAAAACTTATTAATTTGGCACGGGAGGAATTCATTCAAATAAAGCTTGTCTTTACACTAACAATATCCTGAAGTTTATCTACTTACCGCTAATATTTTCCTGGCCGAAAAACATATTTAAAGCCAAATACGTCTGTATTGTACATTAAGCCGTTATGGCCCACTAGGGACTAGCCTCACTGGAAAACCAGAGGTCCGACTGTTGTGGGCTTGTAATAAACTAATGAGTTTTCATACCTTGAAACTGGCTATAAATTGTTTTGAAAATAAAATTACCTCGGGCTATTATTTAAATTAGATGTTTGTTCTTTGCATTTTTCATTTTTACAGCAACTTTAGTATAATTTCTTTGATATTATAAATGATTGTTGGTGTATTAATTTAGGTAGATTCTTTGAAGTATAGAAAAATTAAGTACATAAGCCAACAATACCCGAGTCAAATCTATCACCACAGTGCCCAAATGCTAAACTAATAATGTTATAAATGCGACAGTTTGTGAGGATAGATGGATGGATGAATGTTTGTTACTCTTTCACGCAAAAACTACTGATCTGATTTGGATGAAATTTGGCACACAGATAGTTAATAACCTGGATTAACACATAGAATAATTTTTATCCCGGTAGTATGTTCCTGAGGAACAATTACCGAACTCCACGCGGGCGAAGCCCCCGCGGATTCGCCCGCGTAAGCTACTATTTCTTATATACAAAGTCACAACTTGGTCAAAACTAAAGAAGAAAATAAAATAGACCAAACAAAGGTAATATTATCTTGAATCTAGCACATAATAAGGCCGAGTAAGTACTAAGCCATAACCCCAAGGGCGCCATTCGACTCATTAGAGGTTCAATAGCCTGGAGACTTATTCCAATCTAATCCTGACATCAAGCCTGTGTTATCTTACGCTTGCCTCAGCCGACCTGGAGACCAGCCGCAAGGTTTTTAGGAAATGTATCACAAACAATTCGATTTCCCTTGATGCCGCGAAAACATTCCTGTAATACTTTGCCAAAACCATAACCAACCAAATTGATGCTGCTTCGACATCTTATGACGTTGTCATTGGTGAGAAGGATCAGATTATCACCCCCTTAGATCTACTCAATATGAAGTCTGTGCAGATTTATCTAGGTGACAACTCCAGTACCGACGATCCCTGATCCCTGGATGGTAACATACATAATAGTGTAGGTGAAAAGATAACCGCTCAGATAAAAGCATTGGTTCCCGCTACCCTAGAGATCACACATATGGTTGAGATCTACTTATCATGGTTCAACTCACTTCTTTGAATGGGTTCATGTCATTGGAACAATCCTACGATCTCCAAGATCCATGAACGCCAGACACATCCTTGATGGGCCGGCACTCAATCTTCTGCTGAATGTCTGATGTGTAGCATATGCATTCAGTCACACATACTCCTGGACATTGATGAGTCTGATGAAGAAGATGTCAATCCAAATGATTTCATTACCAAAACCTTGAAGTCTAATAATCCCACTGAGTGGGTTATCATGTTAAAGCCCACAAACAACCAAAAATGACTGACAAATTGAGGGAATACAAAACATCCGTTGCAAACAACATTGTAGAAACCAGGCAAGGGACTGTGGATCGGTACTTAAAAATCATATACGCTACTCTTACGAGTAAGTATTTCTCATATTCATAATATTCATAATTTAGGGCTGATTTGTTCAACGTAATATTTCATATCCATGGAGTACAATAGCAACCGACATATTTGAACTATTTTATATTTATTTTACTGTATTTATTTCGTACGAACATTACGTCTTCGTTTTTACATACCATTTCCTCCTTTATCATTCTCATGCGAGCTTAGCTTGGAAAACTACCTCCATTTTCAAGCACGTTCTGTTATCACGATCCCAGTAACCCTCACACGACCTCCTTAAGAGGAAACTCAGTATATTTATGGTGACAATGGGTCGTAAACGAAAGCCGACTGCAACACAGGACGCTAACGAAGCGAACTGTCCGGGGAAATCAGACCGTTTTTATTAGCTTACCGCATAAATCGTGGTCATTGGAACCTATTAAGCGTGTATCGTAGGGGAATTAAGTGGTAATCAGCTTCGTGGGTGTAGCTCCTTTTCTTATTTTTCCTTATGTTTCACTTGAATATATTTCAATTGCTTTGTGTCTGTAAGTACAGGAATCAAAAATGGTTTGTTCAATGATTTCATCAGAACTCAAGCAATAGGTACGCTAGTTTTGTTTTTGTAAATCTGATTTCAGAAAACTGAACATGAAACAACTTCGGGTTGGACATTCCTAGATGCCAACCTACAAATAAGATGAATTCGTAATGTAATATCAATTTACTAAATAGGACCTGTGAACAACGCTTACCACTTCCCATTGCGTGGATGTTAGTTACATACCTACGACATTATCCTTCTTATGTTTGAAATGGGCACCTGCTATAAAAAAGAGCGTTCAGTCATGTACCAGTAATTGTTGGTATAATAAAAATAACGAAGACGCAATAAAGAAAATAATAGCAGTAATAATTTAACCTTTGTGTTAGTCACTGTTATTTACCAGATGACCTAAAGTACACTATTGTAGTGCCTATTATATAAATATATTGTTAAAAATAAAACTGGAGATACCACTGACATTTCCAATTACAGGCCTATATCATTGGCAACTGTCAGCCAAGGTGCTGGACAGTCTGCTTGACAAACAGTTTAAGACCAGGACTCTCCATATATTATCGTGCTATTTTATGCCTCCAGCAGACTGTACAGTACTATACTGACAGAAAAACACTTGCTCGTCTTCGTGGCAGTAAAAACACTATCTTGAGTTTATTCGCAGATAGATGGAGTCTCCAATGCTGGGATATTGGATGAAACTCCATACTGAATAATAAAATTTCCTTTTTTTACCGTGGCCATGCTACTCGTGCAGGACGTCCAGGACAGGGATTATGAACAGTAGGAAATTAGTAATTAGATAAAAAAGCTCATTCACATTTTTGCTAACTAAAACGACTAAGCAAAAAACTAAGGCCTTCCTACAAATGGCAGTCCAGCCGTCAGTTGTGCTTAGTTAACTACTTAAACATACTTAGTTGGTGCTTAGCGTTACTTAACGACTATTGGACGGGAAAAAAGCGGACCTCTTGTGGCGAAACTAAGTCGAAACTACTTAACTATTAACTGTATGCCTTTGAAGTCCGTATGGGTCGTCGTATCTTCATACTTGGGTGGCGGAGTGATTAAATTACTTATAAATGCTCAGTGCTGTGGAAATTGTGTGTCCTTTATGCTCTAGCAAGATCGTTAGAACTTTGCTGATGGACATCATACCAATCAAACAATTCTATGTAGTGGCTTTGATAACAATCCCCAATACGGCAGAAAAAAATGCTGAGCGAGCAAAGCACGGGTTCCACCATGTTACAAGATGCTGGTTTGAAGGAGAGATTACGATTGCGCCAAAAGGGGGATTACGGCTGGCCACATCTTACGGCTGGCCACATCCTACGGCTGGCCACATCCTACGGCTGGCCACATCCTACGGCTGGCCACATCCTACGGCTGGCCACATCCTACGGCTGGCCACATCCTACGGCTGGCCACATCTTTTTGTTTAGTTTGCATAAAAAATCGTTACCTCTTCAATGCTTTCTTTTCTTCCATTCTAGAATCCAAATTCAATATAAATTCAGCGACGAAGTACTAAAAAAATCCATGTTCAATACTAAACAGCTTTTAGGATTTCTAAGAAAGCAGATTTAAAATAGTCTTTACCTTAGCCTTAGCATTTCAGGGCATAAACGTTCCCAATCTTATAAAATTCCATCTTTCTGGTACCCGAGCCAACGTTAGGGTTTTAATAAATGATAATATAAACGCTGCCAGACCTTGAGAAGGCTCTATGGACGCATATATACACGTTTTGAGGTCAGGAAATTCAGGGTGGGGTGAAATTTAATTTGTTATTATAAAACACCTCATTGGGCAACATTTTGGAGTAAAAATGCCACTGCTCTATTAAATTTATCAGTTCAGTCATATCAGCAATGTTGTAATTGAATATCATTATATAGCATAAAATGATGTTTTGAATAGTTTTGATTGAATATCATTATATAGCATAAAATGATGTAATGTTGAGGAATTATGAGTATAACTATGTAAGCTATGTAAACCTATTGCACCACCAGAATTAAGTAATATTATTGTAAACATAACATGCAGTTTATTTATCTGTTTAGTTTGCTATACTATGTACATCGGACAGCAAACTGGCCGCACTACTCTGCCATCGTACAGTTTACAACTAGTACGGAGGGTAGTTATCTAATTTGTTTGTCACAAAACTAGCCAATAAATGTCATATACCCATCATCATCAATTGCAAAATTGTTTTTTTTGTATAAGCGATATGAATATATTGTAAACATAGGCTAAGTTTAACGGAAATAAAGATTTATTATTATTATTATTATAATTTATTAGCAATATAGGCTACTTTTGTATTTCAATAGCATTATTATATCAGTGCTATAACTAGGTAGAAGCATTTTAATTTAATTTGTTAATTGTATAAAAATACTTGTTGAGAACAGTGTGAAGGTCTCGAAGATGGTGGAGATAAATGAGTGGACTGTATAGTTTGCTGGTACAACTGAATTTAATACAAGAAACCGTATACATGTGTACCACGCGGTGGCCCAAGGAGAAGTCTGGTGCGCTTGAAGAGCGAGTCCCTGAGGTCCGTCGTCCGCGCCGCCCGTCGCCTGCGTACCACACCACGGTCGCCCGGCTGCGCCGCCTGGCACAGCGCCTCACGCGCGCCGCGCCTGCCGCACCCGAAGATGTCGAGGTTCGGTTCCCGACAATACTCAAACAAAAACTTTATCCGAGAAAGTAAACATTACGTATGTTTCACGTAAATATATTATTTATTCAATACATAGTCTGCGCCTGTCGTATCGAAGAATACAATTTTCGATAACTTGGATAATATATGCTAAAGTGTAAATGGAAGGGACATTTTGTAATTTAACTAATAGATTTTTTAAGTAGTCTGTAAAGTCACAAGCGTTTACCAACATCATCTGCCTAGCCTTTTTCCAACCATGTTGGGTTCCGCTTCCAGTCTAACCGCATGCAGCTGAATACCAGGATTTTACATGGAGCGACTGTCTATCTGACTTTCACAACCCAGTAAGTACTGGATAATACGAAACCGCTTGGTAAGACTGGTTGTCCGACTTTCAACATGCGTTTATAATTATAAGCCTACAAAAACCCAGTTAAAATTGAAATATAAGAGCACTACGCGGTACTGAGTGCAAAAAACGAACAAGAAAGAGGGTAGACCGATTTATCTGCTCATAAACACCCACCCGCAATAACTTCAGTTTACCCGTGATCATGGTGCTTGCAACAGCGCCGAAATATCGGGAACTCATAGTAAACATGGTAAATATCCCGTTTTTAGTATGAATAATAATGAAGTTTAAGATTTTTTATTGACAAGGAATTCACAAGGAATCATTTTAAATATTAAATGGGCCTACTCTTGACCTCAATATTGTCCTGCCTGAGGACACAGATGAGGTTGACGATGGAGCGAGCTAATTACACGTTATTAAAAACTACATACTTCATAACAGTCTGATGTGAGCACTAACGTCGCGCATTTAAGTGTCATTTACAATGTATTGAACGCAAATCTAAACAAATAAAACTTTCCATTTTTGCATTTTAAACACGATTGTCGATTACTTCAAAAGACTAGATACCTATTGGCTTCTTCAACATATGTATGCTTATTTGATACCAGGAAACATAACCGCCATCTGCTACACACATTTTCCTTTGCTTACCAATGCCGCACGAGTATAAATGAACTCATCTTTGCCAGAACGAACCTTTCACGTTCTGAATACCCTATCAAAAGCCACATCCAGTCGTGAAATCCCATGATTATCGGGAACATTCGGGAATATTCGGGACTTTCGTATGCACAGCGTCGGTTCTCGGACGCCTCGCGACTTACAACATCGTATCCATTATTTTATACAAATTGAAATGTCACCGAGCTGATTTGACCATCGTGTTTTCCAGACAGTAAGTTTTTCTTTTACTGGACCGTGTCAAAAATTTTGACGCAATTTCGAAGTATCAAAATATTTTTTAACAGTAGGCATTCTCCAAGTCTGGAAAGTATGTATATGTCGGATCCGGTCATTAGTACGGACATAAAATGAATCGTAAGTGCGCTGGTGATGACGTCACGCGACCTACTTACAAGTCTACCCACACCACAGCGTGGCTTCTACAGAGCCCTGATGTTTACAGCTCGAGGCGAGGTAGACAGTCAATATCTGATCGCAGCGGAGTTGAGACGTCTTGGAACTGTACCGGATTCATTGTGCCCAGTGTTATTGTGTTAAGTTGTAATTTCAATTTCAGTAATTTGTTAGTTTAATAGAAACAGTTTATCGCACCCAGTGTATTTTCATTACACGAAACCCATCGTCTGCCCACATGATGTAAGAGCCTAACGGAATAAATCCTGATATATCCGACATAAGAGTATGAACACATTAAATCATGAATTACAACTAAATCATTTAGGTACAGGCAGTTTTGCGTAGTCAAATAGTCTGTCAGTTAGTCTGGCAATTAGCTTAATTTTTTTTATGAAGCACGGACAAGAAACTCCATGGAAATCTTTTAAGTATCAAGTTAGGTATTACAAAGTCCTGAGTACATTATTGTTGCTTCCATAGGTGTGTGAGAAAAACGAGGAAAAAATCGGTTGTCTGTAAAGTCGGTTTACTGACGATAGTTGAACGTGACAACGTCATAAGAAAATACTGATGAAATGGTTGCATTTTTCAAAATATGAATGTGCGTTGAGCAAATTGTTTTATGGAACGCCTCAGAGCGAGGGAACGCATGTTTTTTCGTGCGTGCAGCCGGCTCCATCGAATTATAAGACGTTGTCACGTCAAAATAGCTACTTTGGTTGTGGTTGTTAACCTATTCGATCCCTGATCTATGCACGTTTTCGCGAATACCGTCTGTTATGAACGCATAGCTAAAAACTTTTTATTAGGGCTCGCAGGCTTGTCAAAACGTAAAATCTTTTATGATTATCAAATAACAACGTATCCTCACTATAACGTTACGCGGCGTTTTATTTTATAATACCCAAACTTCTCCCGTTTGTCTTAACTTTATCCATAAAAGCCTTTTAAGACATAAATACTTAATGGTTTTGACAAAGTTTTTCTTGAGTACTAACATTTTTTACGATCTACAGCTACATGTGTATACAGAGTTATCAAGGAACCCGTTAGATGTTTAAGTAACTATCGATGGGTTTGCACAGTCTTATCAAGGAGTCTTCAAGTCTTGTATTACCCATTCACTGGGTTGTAGAGCAGGAGAGGTATCAGCTGCAGGAGAGGTTTCAGCTACATCCTGTTAGACTGGAGGCCGAACCCAACATTGTTGGCAAAAGGCTAAGCAGATATGGGTATGCTAATAAAGGTTTTTTTTTGTTTTCCTTGCTCAACAATTCAAGTATATCAAGCCTATCAGTATTAGAATAACAACATACAACAGTTAACTATCTTTGTTTCTCAATTCAGTCCATAGCTTATAATCGAAAATCTATCAAATTGCTATTAAAAGCAGTTAATCCTACCTCTTCGCTTCTCCCAAATGAATTACCGTCGTCTTATTTCCCGTCTATAGGTTTTCTCGTCCATTTTACAGATTGAAAGTCGTAGATAACTGCTTGATTTTATAGTTCCGCCGAGTGGACAGACCCAATATATCTTAAAATGTTAAGGTTAGAAATTGTGGCGGTAAATATGATTGGCTTTAAAGTTTCCTGAGTGCTGAACGTTCATGAAATGTCGAGAATTATTGTATGATGGTTTTTAGGAGACAATCTATGTTTGTTCCGAATTCTCGATACTGCGTGTCCGCTTTCCGGTAAGTACTCTAGGCTTCACTACGTCAAAAAAAAAACCATGTATAAAAATATTATCATCACAATAAATAAGGAACCCCAGGGTAGATTCTAAATATATTACGTATAAAGACATAGATTAGTGCCAGGAACCCAGCGCAGGTACTCCCGTTCCTGGGCAGCATTTGGACCAATTCTGATATAAAGATGAGCAATCTCCTTTAAGAGCACTACGCGGTACTGAGTGCACAAAACGAACAAGAAAGAGGGTAGACCCATTTATCTACTCATAAACACCCACCCGCAATAACTTTAGTTTGTAGCAAAACTTAGGTTTTAAAGTGATAAAATTGTGTTTATACAACTCGCTAATTTTGGAAAGTATGAATAATTCTTATTATTTTTGCATACTTAAAAGCAAATATAAATACTGGTTTTTAATACATACAAAAACTCACACCTTTTTTGCTTTTTAACTACAGAACGCCACCTGCTGCGATCGTTACTTACCCCTTCCGCTTCGTCCACGTTCATACATCTTGTCATACGAGCACGCCCCAGAGTCACCTCAGTCCCTGAGTTCTTACAACCTATGTCAGAAAGATCTGGCAGGCCGAGAAAGAGAGGTTCTGGCAGGCCGAGAAAGAGAGGTTATGACAGGACTTGATTGGATTCAAACTAATCGAGAGGATCAATACTCTCATATGTGAGCCAATTTGAATACTTTTCCAATGCAGAGAGCGGCCCGGTTAGACAGAAGATGGACTCGCAATCCACTGAATCGATCACGAGAGTGGAGAGGGTCAAGACGTCCCTTAACAGTGCAGAAAAGACCAGTGTGACACCCGTGACAGTCTCCGAAGTCTTCTAAGTTCCTCAGCGACGACAGAGGCAACTGGCATGACTCGATTGACACGAGTACATCGACACTGGACACCAGACTTTAACGCTGCAGAGATGAGACTCAAAATTGTCTCTCAAGATTGTAGTCAATTTGATTTTATCTGCATCCTTGTCAGACTAGTGATTGGAAACAACGTCGACAGAAATCTGGCTAGCATGAAGTCTCCAGAGGCCAAGTTGAAGTTCAGCAAAGCTCAGAAGACGTGTGACATGTTTTTTTTTTTAATGTTTTGATTTTGACCTATTAGCTATTCGAATTCGCCGAATAGTAAAATATTTTCTTTTTCAAAGTAGTATTCATTGCATCACTAAGAAAAATACATTTGAAATAAAAAAAAGGGAAAACAGAGAATAGCAGAAATAAAGAAAGGCAATAATGTTTGCACTCCTTTTATTATCTCATCACTTGGATTTAAAGCAATGATCCACGATCAAATCCTTACAAATACAAACTATAGCTAGGTATATAAACTTAGATATAACTGTACAGTTTTGTTATGATCAGACTTTTATGCATTGTCACGCGATTTCGAAACGATGAACTTATATTTTGCGAGAAATTTTATGGGGAACTTCAAAAACAAAAATCATGTGGCGAAACAGACCACAGACAGTCGACAGAAAAAAAATCAAGCTCAAATAGTCTTTGAACTTCTAGGTCTTATTTGCACTTAAAAATATATCGATAGATAAAAATTGACAATACATAAAAACTGTAGACTTTTGATAATTAATATTATACGTCTTATTAGTTTCTAAAATCGAGTTTCAAGGTAGTATCAACATTATGAAGAACTTAATCATCATACCATGCAATTCCTTCACAGTTTTATTGCCTCTGACAGTAGCAAATCATAAATGACTTTATTGTAACGGAAATAAAGATCAATTTGGACTGTGATGCAAAATCAAAGGTTAGGTATTTATTCAGCATGTTTGATATCATAATTTTTGTTATTTTTTTAAACATTGGTCAGGAAATGTAATCAGTACAAATTGTATGTTTACTACAATTATTGTTGTTTGTAACAAATCTTTCCTCGTATACTATATTATCTACTCGTACAAGATTTCAATGCAAATAGGTACGGGGATAAAAAATGTATTTTATTTACAGCTAAAAATTGATATGTTAGACATTATCTTCTTTGTAAATGCTAAAATCGTGTCTAGGCCAAACCTTAGGCGATCTTTTCTTTCATAGATATTTCTTACTTTGCTAATAGCAATTTCTAATTTAAAACAGTGACGATGCTATTACTACAATAACAACATAACCCCAGCATTGCTAGAAATAAAACATTGTTGCGGTTAAAACAAAATTGGTAGGTTCAAACTAGGAGCTTACTAACAACATTACCTATGTAGATGTATGAAATGTAATGTAATGTGTATTTAAAAACTGGTACAAACATTACAGATAATTGGAATACAGAGCGAATTTAAATTGTTATAAATTGACGTGTTCAATGAACCAAATCTATGTACTTACGATATTTGATAAAACTTGGTACTTAACCTAATCTCACCAGTATAAAATCCTGATCTATAAAGCGGTAAATTCAGTAGAAAAGGTTGATAAAGGAACAGTCAGTGGGTCTTTATCTACATTTTTATCGGCACCTGGAAGTGACCAAGTTGAACTACCAGCAGCTGTGATTCTGGGACCCATATTATCATAAGCAGATTTTAAGAAACAAGTTCTACTCCTTCTTGGTAGTGTGGCACCACCTCCCAAGAGGTCTGGGTACTCATCACCATGCCCGGACACTTGGACAGAAATAAAGATGTTACCATATGGAGCTGGTAAAGCAAACTCTGCAGGAGGTGGAGGAAAAGAACCAGGTGGGCCTTCTATAGTGATCTGCACAGGTTCTAAGCATCTTGCGTCATCAGACTCCATAGAAATGGATCTATCTAGCATTTCAAAGCCGTAAGCAGATCCTAAGTCTCCACTTGTTCTGTCACAACTAACTGCTAAAGAAGTATCCAATAGTTTTTTTTCTTGATCAGTGAAACTTCTACTCGGCGGCACTCTTCGACGTTTGGTTTTCCAGCAAACACAAGCTGATATAAACCCAGCAGTGGTCATGGCTAGCAGAGAACCACCTATTAAAAAAAATGTTGAGTAATCGGGTGCAATTCGCGCCGTCGCTGTCCGAGCTTTCGGCAGAAACAGAGTTAGATAAGCATTTGCCTCTCCTACAGGACTTTTAGCACTACATTTCCACTCTCCCGATAAGTCACTCGTCACATTTGTAATAGTCAAATTGACCCACTGCGCACTTTTATTTAAGAAATCATCATTATATTCATCAAAATTTTCTAATTGGTACTTATTGATCATAATATCACTGTGTTTGTCCGTAGTGTTGTTTATTTCTATGTGATGAAATGACCATGCCACCGTAGGTTTTGGATCGCCTCTAACAAAGCAGCCGAAGGATATTTCAGCTCCAGTCTCCGTTCTTATAACTGTTGGTGACGATGTTGCAGAAGGAGGGCAAACAAAATCTTCTCTTTTTAAAATCCTCCATGACATTTCTGATTTCTTTTCTGGTCCTCCACAAGAGACCTCTTCATTCCCTAAATTACTATTTAAAAACCAGTCATGGAACTCCCGTAATCGACAGTCACAGTACCAAGGATTGTCTGATAGTGTTAGAGTTTTTAGTACCGGGAGATTAAAAGTGTCTTGATGGAGATATGACAGTAAGTTTTGATGTATGTTGACGGTTTCTAGAGCTTGAAGATTAACAAATGCAAATGGATGAACTGTTCGAAGTTTACACCGCGATATTTCCAGTTTCTTTAAATGTTTCAACGTAGGAAATTGCTCCGCGACTAAAACGCTCATTGGGTTATCGTTAAGGATCAGATATCTTAGGCGCTCGGCGCCTTTGAAAGTGTCAGGTGATAGTTTGAGGAGTTGGTTTTGAGACAGATCCAGTTCTATCAATATTCGTAGATCTCGAAACGCATTTGCATGTAGTGATTGCAAACTTGTTAAACTGAGGTTCAAGCGCTGAAGATTTAACAGACCCGTGTTCACAAAAGCGTCTTCTTCTAGCTTCTTTAAAGGATTTCCGTGTAGATCTAATACTTGAATGTCTGCGGCTAAGGTTGGAAGCTGCTTCAAGCCTGCTGTAACACATGTAGCAGTTTTTTTTCCAGCGGACCATTTGCAGTGGCATTCTGTTATATGACCGCAGTCGAGCCAATCGCTTCCAGCTTGTGCGAGGACGAGAATGAATGTCAAGTATCCACTCCATGCTCGAATCATATCAGTCTGGCTTCTGTTTACCTGAAACGAGGAGAAGAATTTACATTAATGTAAAGTTTATAAAAAAACACGTAAGGACTGATCGGGTTTTTGTTTCAAGGCATGGTTTTTCATACTGTTGTATTGAGACAAGGGAAGACGAACATAACAAAATAAGCCCCCTGAACCCGTATCACATTAATTATGACGTTAAAGCATTCCAGTATCAGATGTGGGAATATCCTTTTCCATTTTGACTTCAGATTGGAACCCCGCAAAGTTAGATTAGGAGAGTGGGCGGTTCAATGCGGGCGCTTACAAAATAGTGAAGCCTCGGGATCAGATAATATGGTAACTTGTACGCAAATTAGACATATTTATTCTATAGATCGCGATCGGTTTGATTTTACGCAAATGCGAGCTTCATAGTTTTTTTTTTGTAATAATATTAGACTAAGGTACATCTTTTCAGGACAATCAATTTCATGACTTATCATGAAATTGATTGCTTGGCGACAATGAAACAAGATAACACGACGCGAAATAAGTTGATCAAATTCAAATTCGATATTTGAATGCTACGTTGGTTTGTTGGTTTTAATACGTGACTGAATGCAATGTATACTAAGCATAGATTATCGTATCACGTAAAAACTGACATAAAGATATCAACGTTTTGTGAAATATGTATAACATTTCGCCAGTACAGTTTCACTTAAACTAAAATTACAGAACTGTAGGGAGACACTTGAAATGGCACCGTTCAAACTGTGTGAAAAAGGAACTTGATACTTAATCAGGTTTTTTTTAATTGTCAAGTTATAACAGCATAAAATACAGGGTGTAACAAGACCCTTAACGAAGCCGTCCACCAAGCATTATGTACATCAAACTAAGTATTGCTGGGAAACGACTTTTTCTTTAGGGTGAAAAATCACGTTTTACGGTAGGACTCTATGTAACGTACTCTAAACATTGCGCTGATGGATTTATTGAATAGTACGGGGAGGTGTATAAACTAAAAATCTTCAATAAAAACATATATTTAAAATACTTGTAAAAAAGTTGGACCTTTGATCCCAAATATCTCCGTAACTAAAAGGTTTCCAGGTATGGTCTAGAAAAAAAATATCGCTATGACGGGAAGACCAAGTTCCTTTCGGCTTCGTTAAGGGTCTTGTTACACCCTTTATAATACTTTTTCGAATCACTCCGGACAAACTACTCACAAAATATAATGTCTGCAAGGTTACAGGAACTCCTATTATTAGACAACTACAAAAAGTTTACTCATTCATGAATAGCTAATAAAACCATTATGTACCCAAAGTGTCCTATGAACAGCCTAATTTATAATTACACACACTATTTAAAACAAAAGAAGGGACGGAAGGGACTGAACACAACTGTATTCAAACGACAACCTCAACCTTTTAATCATAAACTGTGACTGACCTACGTTCATTTAAACTCCATTCATTAATCCTAAGCACGACTTAAATATTAATGAAAGGTGACATCTCAGGCATTTATTATGACCAATACATTATTTTGCTAAAAGTATACATTTTATAAATAATCAGGAACAAAAAAAGATCAAATGAACTTAAAGGTTTCTTTTAAAGACTTATGATAAAGGTATATAAGGACACCGATGACACGTCCATAGCTACGCTACGCGCTGCTTCGCTACGCAGCTACGTTCTGGAGACCTATTCGGAGAAACCGAAGGTTTTGTCTGTGCAATTATGGATGAAGTTATGATGACGAATAACTACCGGAGATTTATTGTGAAGGACGGCACGGTTGACGGGCATGCCACCGTCCGACCCAGTTCTCGAAAATTGTTATATCACACTGTACTGGGATCAATCCATCAACAATGACACGACTATTGTAGCCAATAAGCCTGATATAGTGGTGGTGAATCGATCAGAGCGGCGCGCAATGATTGTTGACATAACGGTCCCGCATGACGAGAACCTCGTGAGAGCCGAGACAGATAAGCAAATGAAGTGTCTTGATTTGGCTCGTGAGGTTGTCGACATGTGGGATGTGAGATCAGCGATCAGTTCCAATAGTCTTTTCAGTCAATGATTCTTCATGGTTTAATAGCCCAGAGGCTCGACCAATACCTGAGGAGGCTCTCGTTAGGCAGCTGGATCAAGGGCTTGATTCAGAAAGTGGTACTCCTGGACACGGCGCGTATTGTTAGAAGGTTCCTCTCTCTGGAGGTCTGACCGCCGCGCCGGAAGCTTGTACCCTATTCCCGATACCGGTGGGCTACTATTTTTAATATTTTTAATGCCTATGTCTAGCAGTGGACGTCTTCCGACTGAAACAATGATGATGATTAAAAAACAAAATGATTGAAATATTTAAAAATGTAATTAATGTGTACAAAAATAAATAAAAGAAATAAAAATTGATTGAACATTTTGTTTTCGCTACAGACATACGACGATAATGTTTATTGCTGCTTATCTCTCAGATCAGGCGTTATTCAAATAATTTTTACTTTTGCTGCAGTAGGAGGTAGTTATTATTAGTTGTCATATCGTTTTATTGTGTTGAGAAAAACAAAGATAATATATATTTAATATGGAAAATTCAGAAGAAAGTAATTTAAAAAAGGTCGAATTAAGTTAGAAATGGATGGATTCGTTTACGAAAAAAATAAAGTGCTAAGTGACAAATATGATTGGTTGTGTGAAATGAGACGGAACAAAACATAATAATTGTAACGTAAGAATAATCACCATTTAATTAATTATAACACAGAAAGTAATATGCATACATTGATAAGAAAAAACATTGAAAAGATTAAAGTAATTTATACATAGAAATAAGAAAAAAAGGGAAACGGCTAATTACTGAACCAGAAACAGTCAACGTTATGTCAAACGAAATTATGCGGAATTTTAACTTTGCCAAAGGTAACTATGCCAAAAAAAAATCTGCCGTCTTAAAGTATGGCATTGTAAATTCGGGCATTTAAACATTCGACCAAACAATAATCATATTAAATAAATTTTTATGCCTGAAGAATATTCGTTTAAAGAAGATTATGCCAAGTGTGATAAATGCCAAATAAATTCCGGAATATCAAGATTCTGCCAGACAGAGGGAACCCATTCAGTACATAATTTCGAACAACGCCGAATAGGAAATTTTCATCGGTAATTTAAAAAACAACTACCGATAAAAATAATCAATCTAGGGGGCGGGAGGTTCAGAATGATATGGTACCCATACCCATTGATAAGACTAGTCAAAGATCTACAAATGACAGCCGTGACGTTCTACGGGCTTTCCGAGGCACAGAGCAAACTCGGTATGTAATGGATGGTTACATTGGTCACCCATGCATCCCATGTTGGTAGGCAGAAACCACAGAAGGCCACCCTACGAACCTTACATACTCCTTTCGCCTCGTCCACGTCCATACGTCTGGCCATACACGCACGCCGATTGCGAGTACTACACACCTGATCTTTCAGAAGAACCACCTCAATAAGGTGAGTGTATGTCCTTTAAGGGCGCCCCCTCCCTGCGTTGCCTCTGACATAAGCCTTGTAAATACCAATATAATAATAATATTCTTTATTTTTCGGACAACAATGATCCAACGTGTTAGTAAACAATAAAATAACTTATTACTAGTGTTAGTACTTAAACTACAATAGAAAACACATACAGACAAGATAGTATTGTGAAAAGGACAACCCCAAATTAATGTTGAGTGATTTTCCTTCTCACAAAACCTTCAATAATCGGAGAGTCGATACTCTCCGCCACAGTTTTAAGAATGCTGTAATTGGTAGTCGCCTAATACTCATCCTCTCCACATGACCAAACCATCTAAGTATACTTTTTTCAATTTTTGTTCCTACATCTTCTTTTAAACAGCAAAGTTCTCGTATAACCTCATTCCTCAATCTGTTCTTACTATAAATACGTATATATAGACGGTGCGATGACAGGTGCCACTACTTCATCTGGTTACGTTACACGTTGAGGCCTTCACCCTACTCCAATTATTCCGTCCCAAGACTCCGCCTAACACATCAACAAAGGGTAACAAACGGTTGTACTAATTAATATTGGGCACTTAACCTCAGTATCGGCGCCTATCTGTTCTGTACGTGGCTAATGAAGAGTTTTGTTAATTAAACGGGGTCAAATGAAATGCTAGATAATGTAGCGACGCAATTATGTTTTAGGCAAGTCGTGTGCCCGATGAGATTTCAATTTTTTTTTTATTATTAAATTATATTTATTGATACTACAAACTTTTACATTATGAACGAATACGTACCAACCTCGTTTTTTTTATAGAAAATCACAAACTCCCATACTAAAACTCTTTTACAATATTTTATGCTTCTAGACCCAGTAGTAATATTTATTTTAATTTTAACTTCTACAACCTAGCATTATACAAATAATATTATTATGTGTGTATGTACTATTTTAAGAGCACACTGTTTTGAAAATAAAACAACATCCTCGGTTTTTACTTCTTGCTGATCCTAATTATTTTAAAGAATCAGAATACAGATATCACGATATCAAAACTATATTATCAAAAACGTACACACTAAGTAGTGTTGTGTGAGGTTTTCCATTAATTCTAACTAAAATCGAACATTACTATCCAACAACAATGAATTCAAAATGTTTATTGGAAATTCATGTAATAGCACCACTTTGGTAAATGGACTAATGATTTAATAAAAGCCCTGGTAATTCAAGGATTTTGTGATACATTTACGAATATTACGTGTAAGGCGACTGCTAAAACCTCAGTTTCTCACTGTAAGCATAAATCTATGAATAGTCTGGCTTTTCGGTGTAAGGGTATGGGCATAACTAACCATTTGCGACGAGACAGACAAGCTGTATACACACGAGCTATGAACATTAAACTTTGCTCTGAATTACCAACCCTGTTTAACTCGAGACGTCGCCATTGGTTAAGATTAACATCTTCCTGAGTAAATGGCGGCTTAAAAAAATAAGCATTTAAATTCAACGATTCTAGTTTTATCTTCACAGCTAAGTGCAAGTGAGCATCTCAAGGAGCAAGTAGGTACCCGTTCAAATTACTCTAACTCTTCACAAGGTATTTTAAATGCAAGAGCAGTTTAAATTCTCGCATGAGTAGTAAAACCTTTTACTTCATTATTATGTCTACTTAAAAATAATTAACCATCTAATTTAAAGTTTTAAAGTGTACAAGTTCTGTATAATTTAAACTAGCAAAAAGTTCGTTTTACTAGTTGTAGGAGTACTAAGCTGAGTTTTTATTTTTATTTTCATTTCATAGAAGCGACTTTTGAAATTAAATCGGACGCTTGATAATTCAACTAAATTGCAAATTGTTATAATCCGCTTCTAGTTGTATTGCTGCCCGTCTTGCTTATATAAATTTAAGTACTGGCTACAGTATCTCCGGGAAATGACGTTCTAGCTGAGGCAACACGGCTTAAATGTGGCGGTACTGTAACCGTAGTTCGGATAAGCCGAGTTTTGCGGTGGACCAGTGCCGACGTCGGGGATAGGCAGCTAATTGGGACTTTGAACCGGGACTCATAATGTATTCTGAGATATTAACTCGTGTCCAGCGACTTCGTTTGGGTTTGCCAATCCTGGGCAGAGTTAATTACGTACTTGTTTATAACAACGAGGAAAAGGAAAATGGTGGAGATTGAAAGAAATATTAAAAGAATAAATTTAAAGTTCTGCAGTAAGCGCATTCGTTCTCTGCGCTCTTGCTATTATTGTTCGTGTGGTAATTGGCTAACCTGGTGTCAGAGTTATTATTCCGCCCATAAGCTTAGCTATAAATGCCGTTCAGAAATATCTCATAGGCATGCTGGTTTCCTCAATCAAGATGTTTTCCTTCACCGAAGCAAGTGATAATCCATATCCATACTTAATAATATAGGTACTTAATATTATAAATGCGAAAGTAAGTTTGTTTGTTACCTTTCACGAATAAACCACTGAACCGATCATCCCGAAATTTACCATAATATACGTTGTCAGGTGTACAGAAATGGACATAGCGTACCTTTCATCCCGAAAAAATGTACTGTTCCCGAGGAAAACAATAATAGCGTTCTTATGATAATACACGGCGCCACGAGTCTTTCGAATCATGATTGAATTATGTTATTACAAGCAGAGTTCAACTCAAATTGATTGTCAAATTCTAAATTAACGTGAGCGTAGCCGCGGGCGAAAGCTAGTTTATTATACAGTATGCACGTGAATCCGAAAAATCAGAGGTGCGTGCCTTCGAACTCGAGCCCTATGACTTGACAGTCCGACGGCCACACCACTAGGTTATCACTGCAAGAATCTATAACTGCGCTCTACGACATGGTTTTGAGTGCTCTTTAAGAACAATAACTTCTGCTATTTTTAATCTGTTCCAAATCAGGATGATTTACCATTAAAACTAAACCAACAATCCCTATTTCAAGGGTGTATCAAGTACAACTTTCTACATCAATGCTTGTTTTCAAGTTGGAGGGAGCAACACATCAGACGGTTAATTCCCACTTGGTTCATTGAGAAGTTATAATGATGGCACATTACGCTTAATACATAGGTATCAAAACTGTTACTGGCCGTCATAAACAGTTCTGAGGCTCTCTCAATCGTGAAAACTGAAATGATTTATTATGAAGACGACTTCATTGTGTGACGGATGATTGTATAGGTATTTTAGTTCGGATCCTGAAAACATGCACTCATTTGTTTTTCAAAGTGTTTGATGCATTTTTCTCTTAATATTTAACTGTTCCAGTCCACTAAAACGCAAAAATTCAGTAGTGACTATCGTCATGGGAGTATTTTTGAGTCAATAATTGAAAGCGTAGATCATACTGCTACTTCCCTGACCTATTTCAACCTCCAAATCGGCCATAGCACCGCATTGATTCTCAGACATCGAAGTTATATTCAATTTGATGGCCAGTACTTTACCATTTCTTCACAGATCCGCTTGTATTAGCCGACTCTTTTAAGATATGCAAGTCATAAATCTTTGATAGTCAGTTCTGCAGTCTACCTTAATTTCAGTCTACACGATTAGCATAAGACTGTCGTTGCATGCTAAAACTACCTGAGGTTAAAAGTTGTTGTACACACTAACTATACCTAAATTATAGGGGTATGGTACGTCCACTCCCCAAACAAATTTAGTTAGCTCTGGCGTTAAACTAGAAATTTAGCTAAAACTGAATTTAACTTAATGATGAAGCATGAACTCTAGCGGCTAAAAACTAAAACTAGTTATTGTTTAGTCTAGACACACTATGAATATTTAATCTTTACTGTATATTGGACATTATTAGCTGAATACATTAAGCTCCTAAATTATATGAAGTTCATAAATATTTAAGCTGTTGCTAAGTTCCTAGGTCGTTAATTAAAATTAGATTGCAAAAAATGGTATTTTTTTCTCGAACCCTTTACTGTTTGTAAAAGTAAAGGCTAAGAGATAAGCATGAGCAGACCAACAACATGTAGCATCTCTTAAAACAATGATATAATAACAACGCTTTTAGTTGTGCTATTAGAGGGTTTGAAATTATGATACAATATACAAACACCAATATTTTCATGACATTGCCTTTGTGGTACTGCCCACCTTCTTTTGACATCTTGCTAAATTAAAAAAGATTAATTTCGCATCCCAACGTTGAGTTTTTTTCAAATTACCCTCTAATTTGACTCCCGCATAGCTCCAGTCTATAAACCAATAAAACGTAGGCAAACGTGTTGAAATCCACACGTTCACAATAAAGTCGGACGTGCGTAATGTCTTGAGAATATCGATAGATAGCGCAGCCATGCGATCGCAGTCACACTGGCTGAAATGTACCAGCGCGACATGAATGCGCGTGAGAAGCCTTCACTGACAGACAGATGGACGATTAAAATGTGATCTAAACTTTTTGTTGCTTCTATTATGTTTTTTGGGAATGTGAGAAGAGCTAATTAGCAGCCCATGATAATAAATTATGGGAATGTAACCGAATAGGATGATAAAACCCGGTGACCGAATGGTTCGTTTGAAAATAATTCATCATAAACCATTATACGTTACGGGCGTAACACAATACCTATCCAGTGTTGCAATGGGTCTGGGAAGTAATACTCTCCGTATTATTTGTATGGTCTCAACTACACCAATTCATAACGAGTGTGCACGAGTCAGTGTTCAACCGGCACTGTGGAACCATGATTATGAGCGTAGCAACAGTATTAATGCGAAGCCTGGTGAAACAGTTCCCAGATGAAGTGAATCTTACAGCCGTTCATTAAGTAGTGAGTACCTGAATGACACTAAACAAAGAAAAAAACCTATTCAAAAATCACACAAGCCCCTACATAAATTTATCACTCAAGGAACAATGAAACATTTCTAAACTGGCATGGAAGTGGTGGTACTAAGTTCATATTCAAGGTTTTGGGTGCCATTCGGAGTTACTATGTCGAGAAAGACCTTATTACACCTTTTTCAACGCGATGAAGTAATTAACCAATTAAATAAAACAGTTCATCTCATCTAAGTGCGAATTCACTTCATATAACTCACCGGAGATACATGAATTTGAACCGGAAGCAGTTTATTTCTGATTTGAAAAGATTGTGACAGCATTTTTCGACAGCATGTCATCCTTTTCAATCCCTTGGTCGGACATGATACACCTTTATCGCACATAATGATTTTATAAGCTCCTGTCGGTCCATTTGATTTATGCATTATTTTTTAAAAACGTGCTGTCAAAAAATAAATGATAAATATAGATGTTGCCTTTTGGAAGCCACTAACTTTTTGAATGGTAATCGTAAGATACAGGGTGTAACGTTCGTCATTCCCAAAGACGGGTGTCTGGTCGGCTACTGTCCGACAGTTGTTGTCTGGTTTTTCTATTATAGTCCTAAGTAGCGGATAACTTTAACTGCGTGATTTACAATTTCGATGTTTAGTTCTTCATTTGTGTCATAGATGGCGCTGTAGTACTTTTTTGCAATATGTAGCTATAGTACTTTTTTGTACATTGTTGCAGTAGTACATATTGTAGTGGCGCTACAAAAGTGTCTCGCGCTGCTGAAATGTCTTACATGTAATGACATGGTACTCATACCCTTCAAACCGGAACACAGGTAGGTTTGGTGATGGTGATGATTTATTTCTTCTCTATTGAAGTCTCTTTTAAGACATTCATAAGTTCTTAGTGCCCAAGCACTGTTCATTACGCGAAAAAACCGAAAGAGATTCACAAATATTGCTCATAATTCGCCTTTTTCATCTGTTTTTATCTATGTGTCTCGGAGTAGCACATGGTGCTCTTATATAATCAGGTATAACGACAGATAGGTAATTATAAAGGCGACGCGGCTAACAGGATTGGCGACGTCGTTAATTTCAGCCCTAATGACATTACCGTCGCATCCTACGTATAGCGTTTATAAGGGTTTTATTATGACACCGTGCACGATTTATGTTGGGTACCTCCGTGTTTTTACGATACAATGCTCATATGGCTACTAGTGTGATATGGAATGATGGTAAATGTTTCTACTTATCATCTTTTGAATATTTATGAATAGTCTTTAAGAGAAAGTCAATGGAATTAGCAATATGGTATACTAATGCATTTTATATTGCAATGTACTCTCTTATAACTTTACTTAGGTAGCAGACGAATAAGGATCAAACTAAAAACGTTCAAAACACGGAAACGATTAAATCCTTGCCCTTAACCCTCACTAAACTCGTACCTAACAAAATAAATACTTCAGCCCCATCTTACGACAACAGAAAAAGATTAAAAAATAAAAATTAAGTAGAAACTTAGCAAAAAAAAATGTCCGTTTCAGCATTCTTAACACGCTCTTGTCGGTGCAGTGCAGTTAGTCGTTCTAACACAATATTAATGGGGGCGTCCCCTGGCCAGGTGCCAGGGGCGCATCGCCATGATTTAATTTCAAGCTACTGATGGAACCAGACGGTAATATTGAATTAAACGCCCGCAGGTTTACTCAATGCTCCGTGTTTTGTTGGCACTACGCTTCAGTGGTATAGATTATTGTTTCTCATGTTTCGTTCGTGATTTCGTCGTGAAGCTTGTTATAATTTGTTGTATAGTGACGTGCATTTGTGTACATATCTGAATGTGTATAATTGTATTACTTATTAGGTACTCGTACGTAGTACATTTCGAAATTTCAAATGTCCTGCCAAATAGTCGGTCGTTTCCTAATGTTTCTCTTTTTAATCTTTCTTTTTTCGGTGGCTATTCAATATTTTATTTTGTAAAGTCCGGACCAATGACAAAGTCGCTCTAAGACCGGACAGAGCGTAAAAGTCGGACATGTCCGGACCAAACCTAAAAACAACCACCGCTTTTATCCATATTAAATGTTTCCTACATACATTTATACAATTTACAGAGCTTTGAGCTTGTTTTGTGGATCCAAATTGAATGTAGGTCTAAATTCTTAAAAAAAATGAAAACAAAAGGACTTTCACCGCGCCGCCGCCTGGAGTATAGAGCTTCTTATAATAAATCGTTTGAAGCGGAGAAATCATTTCCCTGCCTATTAGGTGTTTTCTAAATAAATCTTTTTTTTTAATAAAATATCTTAAAACTTCTTACTTTCCTTATTAAGCCCCTACTACGCTTTAATGGCTAAAACATGGAAAGGATCCGGAGACTTGAAAGCCTTTGCAGCCTTAGAATATACATATTTTATGCAGTGAAATGAATAGAGCATTATTTTATCGCGCGTCTCAAGATTTATGGTTCATACAATAAAACTAAGTAAACATTTGTGAAGTTGTCTGTCGAAATTGTATCGGAAAACAAAGTGGCGGCGTAAGTTCCGACTATACTTTCCGACAAAAGATCCAAGTACACACAGTCTATTTAAATTGGTAGTAATTTTACTTAACAATATCTTGTTAGTCGAGTGGTATGAAAAAAAACCAGCCAAATGCGAGTTCGACTCGCGCACCGAGGGTTCCGTATAAAATTGTAGGTTTTTTGTTCTTTACGGTTTTCAGATTTTTTCCTTTACACGTGCTGTAAGACATTGCTTCTTGCCAAATCTCATGATTCTAGGTCAACGGGAAGTACCCTATAGGTCTTGATTCCCTTGTGAAATCGCAAAATATACAATATAAACGGCCATGTCTTTTGATCGTGTTTACTTACAAGTTTGATTTTTTTAGTGCTTCAAAGAGTAGCAGACCTGAGTATTTGATATTAATTTCACTCCTGAGAAAAAGGGACAGACAGGTGGAAGACGGACAACAAAGTGATCCTTAATAAGGGTTCCGTTTTAGCCGACTGAGGTACGCAACCCTAAAAAGAACTCTTCCAGCCCTTTACTTTTATATTTTATCTAAGCTACCAAGACGTTGTTCCAAGAACCGTAATGCGAGAACACTGTGCACACGTACAGACTATCGGCTATCGCCTCATTTTCTTTTATTTTTAAAAGACAAGTAGGTAAGGTTACCAGAGGTAACCGGAGGTGGGTTGAACAACAAGTACCAGTATTAGTAGCTATTATATTTGCTGAAAAATGTAACCTCCTCAGTGTTCCTAGTTACCTGGTAATAAAACTGAGAAAATGTCCGGGTACTGTGTAGCGTCAGTGTTTTAAATCGAGGCTATAAATTCTGGCTTTCTTTTCTTTATAGTATAGTGTGCCAAAACCGAACAATTTTGACCATTCTTTGAATGCTGCATGCATATGTTTTGTACATAAAGGGTCTAAATAAGCCTTTAACGAAGACGAGAGGCACGTGTCCTCCCCGTCATTGCAATATTTTTTTTTGTTCTGAACTAATCATTTTTAAATACTAGTTAAAAACCTTATAACTTTACTTTAAATACCTCCGTGTACTATTCAATGCAACTATCAGCACAATGTTTTGAGTGCATTACGTTGAGTTATACCTTAAAAAGTGATTTTACAGCCTAAAAAAGACGTGGTTTTCAGCAATAATTTTTACGTTGGGTTACTTAGTTTGATGTACAAAATGCTTAGTTGACGGCTTCGCGAAGGGTCTGTTTACACCATGTATAAGGAAATGTATAAATAAATCAAATTCAAATAAAGACATGTTAATATATATTATACAGTGATGTTACGAAAGAGGGTTATAAAAATCTTCATCGTTTGTTTGTTATATAAGAATCCTGTTAGTTATTAAGCAAATCGTACTAGTATTGGTTATTTATTGAAGTGATCATTAGGGGGCGCCCTAATGACCACTATGAATACTAACGATCGTGAAGAAATATCATTGAAATACTGACTATAGCAATATGCTGGGCAAATATGGAGAGGACGCAGACAAGATGCATTTTACCTGTTAAATATTTATGATATTTGAATCTGCTTAAAATGTTCACCACACCTAATCGTGAAACCGCCCCTCTACTAAACACAAGAAACTTCTCTTCAGACGCTCCGGCGTGAAACCAGATAGTAATACTAGATTGCCACTTCAAAAATGAATAAATAAACTCAAAAATAAGTGCAACCGTTTTCTCGAACAGACCCTGCCAATAAAACTAGAATGAATACGAAAACAACGAGCAAAATATTAAACTCCATAAAATAACCGAATAGTTCTAACTTTTCATTTTTCACAAACATTTCATAGGTCAGTTGCCTCGCTGTAAGCATCAACTTCTTCCAACTTTAGTATATTTTAGCGTATTCCACGATAGTAAACAAAACTAATATCGCCGTCAAACGTTGAGACGAGAATATTGTTTACATAATTTCTATGCAACGCAATTTCCTTGCAGATGCGAGAATAAAATGTAATGGCCATCCCAACTATTTCGGAGTTACAGCCGGGTGGATGCAGTAGTTACCTGAACTCTGAACATACCTAGTTCACTACATTATCATTCTGTGCAAACTGAAATGCATACAATGCTGATGATGATCTGGTTTAAAGTTAAGGTTAAGGTATTAAAGTTCGGCCGTCTTATGAAGACAGGCCGTGTCGACGGCGCGTTCGTGTTCCACGCGCGCCTCAAAGAGACGTCAGCAACTATGCCGATGCATACCAGGGCTGCGGGACTGTTCGAAAGACGTGCCGATGCCTACCAGGGCTGCGGGACTGTTCGAAAGACGTGCCGATGCCTACCAGGGCTGCGGGACTGTTCGAAAGACGTGCCGATGCCTACCAGGGCTGCGGGACTGTTCGAAAGACGTGCCGATGCCTACCAGGGCTGCGGGACTGTTCGAAAGACGTGCCGATGCCTACCAGGGCTGCGGGACTGTTCGAACGACGTGCCGATGCCTACCAAGGCTGCGGGACTGTTCGATAGACGTGCCGATGCCTACCAGGGCTGCGGGACTGTTCGAAAGACGTGCCGATGCCTACCAGGGCTGCGGGACTGTTCGAAAGACGTGCCGATGCCTACCAGGGCTGCGGGACTGTTCGAAAGACGTGCCGATGCCTACCAGGGCTGCGGGACTGTTCGAAAGACGTGCCGATGCCTACCAGGGCTGCGGGACTGTTCGAAAGACGTGCCGATGCCTACCAGGGCTGCGGGACTGTTCGAAAGACGTGCCGATGCCTACCAGGGCTGCGGGACTGTTCGATAGACGTGCCGATGCCTACCAGGGCTGCGGGACTGTTCGAAAGACGTGCCGATGCCTACCAGGGCTGCGGGACTGTTCGAAAGACGTGCCGATGCCTACCAGGGCTGCGGGACTGTTCGAAAGACGTGCCGATGCCTACCAGGGCTGCGGGACTGTTCGAAAGACGTGCCGATGCCTACCAGGGCTGCGGGACTGTTCGAAAGACGTGCCGATGCCTACCAGGGCTGCGGGACTGTTCGAAAGACGTGCCGATGCCTACCAGGGCTGCGGGACTGTTCGAAAGACGTGCCGATGCCTACCAGGGCTGCGGGACTGTTCGAAAGACGTGCCGATGCCTACCAGGGCTGCGGTACTGTTCGAAAGACGTGCCGATGCCTACCAGGGCTGCGGGACTGTTCGAAAGACGTGCCGATGCCTACCAGGGCTGCGGGACTGTTCGAAAGACGTGCCGATGCCTACCAGGGCTGCGGGACTGTTCGAAAGACGTGCCGATGCCTACCAGGGCTGCGGGACTGTTCGAAAGACGTGCCGATGCCTACCAGGGCTGCGGGACTGTTCGAAAGACGTGCCGATGCCTACCAGGGCTGCGGGACTGTTCGAAAGACGTGCCGATGCCTACCAGGGCTGCGGGACTGTTCGAAAGACGTGCCGATGCCTACCAGGGCTGCGGGACTGTTCGAAAGACGTGCCGATGCCTACCAGGGCTGCGGGACTGTTCGAAAGACGTGCCGATGCCTACCAGGGCTGCGGGACTGTTCGAAAGACGTGCCGATGCTTACCAGGGCTGCGGGACTGTTCGAAAGAGATGCCGATGCCTACCAGGGCTGCGGGACTGTTCGAAAGAGATGCCGATGCCTACCAGGGCTGCGGGACTGTTCGAAAGAGATACCGCGGCCCTGGAACACAAAGGGCAAAATAAGAAACATGGATGGGTTTTAGTCAGTAGAAGTCTGACACTCCCTTCCGCTCCGCCCAGAGCGGGGGGGGGGGGGCGGGGGCTCATCCGAAAACAAAAGCTGATGAAAACCGTAGCAACGGTAAACAAAAGGATGAAAATAGACCTATTATTTTAATTTTTGTTTTGTTCCCCGTACTGCCTCTCCGTAGCCTAAGCCTAATTTGAAAAACAATGCTGGAAGAATTACGGAATCTCTTCCAGAGAGCTCTCGCATGTTTTAAAGTTTATCCTCAGCATCCTGATCAAATAGAACTACTTTCTCCGAATGAGCAACTGATCTTTCGTCTATCAGTAATAATGTATGATGAACGACTCAGGAAACTAACCATTGCTGCAGTGAGGCTCAGTGAGGAAGATCCAGATGAACTCAGTGAGGGCCTATGGATATCAACAAATGCAATCCCTGTCACTCAGGGCCGTCTTATTGTTTATGATTAAAATCTCTATCACAGCATATTCTTGCCGCCTTTACTGAGATATTTGTACTTGCAACTGAGGTTACACAAATTGCAGAGAGGTAGCCTTGGAGCATATATCAATATCATGGAACACAGTTGCAGGCAGCATGACAAACTACATGATTGTCTGAAATTGATAAAAGGACTCTACATCTCACGAACATACAGTAGTATATACTATAGTATATACTACTTTTGTTCTTTTGGCCTCTAAATCTACTAGAATTGTTATTTTTAAATAAGTATTTTTGTTTTAAACTTTTAACTCGATCGCTTAAGGTTAACTTATTATTGCCGAAGTCCAACACGTTATTTAACAAAGTAAAATTATAGCATCTTACATGGAAGCAACTGGAGGATGTTTGATAGTATCCCCAAGGTTCAGGATTCAGGCCACGGCCTGTGTAAAACTTTTTTACTTTACTTATTCTGTAATTGGCTACTTTCCTAAAGTACATTGTAGAAAGCGCTCTAGCTTTGTATACCAAACTAGAACTTTGTTTGGAGATGAGTAATATAGCTGTAAGCCATCAAATAATGAGTATCTTGCAAGGTGGCCACAATATATTGAGGAAAGTAGTCAATTACAGAATGACTTCTCACCCAAGTCTAAGTTTGACAGCAACAGTAACAAGTGCAGGAAGAAACTATAATATTACTTATAAGGAAGTAACAGACATAATGAGAAACAAGGCCACTGAATTAGGTCTAACTTACACTCCCTCAAATAGAACCGACAACACTCATTGGTATGGTAGTGCCAATCCTTTGTTAAATATTCCATCTGCTTTTAAAATGAGATATGACGAGATAAGAGTAGGAGTTTCGAGAATACCAGTGGGAAAGAAAGGTGGAATAACTGATTATGTAGATGTTGCTCAATATGGTCTAACTCCTGCACACCATGTGTTGTTAGACGGGGGTTAGGAGCCACCTACAAACCAGAAAGGAGATCTGCTATGGCTCAAACATTGGGAATTAACTGCAGTGTTAGCTGCATAAAAAACACGTTTAAACAGACTCATCTTATCGTTAAATTATCAGGATATTAACAATGGAAGTGGATGCTGGACCCTCTTCGGCCACTGGAAGCAGGAAACGAACAGTTGTTGCTGACAATAATGAAAACGAAGTGACAGATCCTAAAAGACCAAGAATTAATCTGGACACTGAAGCAAAAGAGAAGATCATAATTCTATTTTTTATTTCAAATACATATATCAAGCAGTTAAGGCATCCAAGGGGAGCCCCATACACAGACTCACGACACACGCCAGGTCAACATATGGGCCAGATATTGAAACTTACTCCAAGGAATTCATACAAATCAGAATATGGGAGTCTGACCTATAACTTGGATGACAACATTGGGTTTATAATCTCAGGTAAAGAAGGGTTGCCTATCGGACAACTGATTAAGTCTGTCCAAAAACCCATTGTGATTGAGAAATTGTTAAGGCTCAGTACATACTCCTAATGTCCGGAGCCTGTCCTTTAGACGCACAAGTCGGACACGGTGAGTTAGTGTCCGACACTGAGATAAATCGACTGCGGTCTTAGAAATGGAGTGCACGCTTCGAGGAATCTATTATTTATCTATTTGTTACGTGAAATGCACTGTCCGGATGTGGTCTCATTGAATAACGGTGTGTGATTGGGTCTATTCAATTGAGAAACATTTTATTTCTTTCATGTTTTTTTTTTATTTCAGCTATTTCTTTGTATATTTAGGTATTTGCAACGCAAACCACCACAAAAAATGTTAAAATAATAATGAGCAAAGGCTGAGTTATTAAGTTCTTTGTGAGTGTCCCACACCTTTCTGTGACATGCTGTTTATATATAAATAATAAAAAAGACGTTTAATTATAAAAAGGTTACATTTATAGGACAATAAAAACATCTAAATAATTAGAGTCCCCGCAGACTGCAGACGTTCTATCGCCATATAGTTTAGTCGGGCTCTTAATCAGTATGAATATATTATATGCTAGTGCGCATATTACAACGTTTCGGAATCGGCCCTGCTGCTCTCTTCAAAAGCCGCCTACCAACTTTGCTTCCTGCAACGCGACGCATCGCTTATGAGTTTGACATCAGATGTTATTGAAGGGAGTGGGTACTATGGCACTAGAAGACGAGGCAGTCAATGTTTATATATCAGACGAGGCAGTCAATGTTTATATATCAGACGAGGCAGTCAATGTTTATATATCCGACGAGGCAGTCAATGTTTATATATCCGACGAGGCAGTCAATGTTTATATATCAGACGAGGCAGTCAATGTTTATATATCCGACGAGGCAGTCAATGTTTATATATCCGACGAGGCAGTCAATGTTTATATATCAGACGAGGCAGTCAATGTTTATATATCCGACGAGGCAGTCAATGTTTATATATCCGACGAGGCAGTCAATGTTTATATATCCGACGAGGCAGTCAATGTTTATATATCAGACGAGGCAGTCAATGTTTATATATCAGACGAGGCAGTCAATGTTTATATATCAGACGAGGCAGTCAATGTTTATATATCAGACGAGGCAGTCAATGTTTATATATCAGACGAGGCAGTCAATGTTTATATATCAGACGAGGCAGTCAATGTTTATATATCAGACGAGGCAGTCAATGTTTATATATCAGACGAGGCACTCAATGTTTATATATCAGATGAAGGACTTTTAATTTGTATTGGTTATATAAGGTTTAACTATTCATTCATACACGAAATATTTTCAGGGAATCATCATTTCAGGGGCACGCCGCAATCGCGGCGGTAAGACCCCTCTTTGAGGAGTGGCTGGATAGGCGTCACGGCGTCCTGACCTACCGCGTGACGCAGGTCCTCACCGGACACGGAAGTTTCGGGAGGTACCTGTGTCATATGGGGAAGGAGGAAACGCCTGGGTGTCACCACTGCGAGGACCGCCCGGAGGACACGGTGGAGCATACGGTGCAGGACTGCCCCGCTTGGGCAGAGCACCGCCGTGTCCTCACGGCGGCGATAGGCGGAGACCTCTCGCGCCCAGCATTGGTCGAGGCCATGCTGCGGGGCGAGACGGAGTGGTAAGCGGTCGCCTCCTTCTGCGAAGCAGTCATGCTCGCGAAGGAGGAGGCGGGCCGCGTGAGGGAGAGGACAGCGTCCTCCCTCCACACCAGCCGCAGTGGTAGACGCCCACGGCGCCGGACGTCGGCAGACGATCTCCGGCCACCGTAGGCGCGGGCATGCGGGCGGCGAGTAATGGGCGACTCGCTGTCCGACCATGGACCATGCCCGGGTCGACGGCGCGTTGTGTTCCACGCGCGCCTCAAAGAGTGTCAGCATAATGACGGGGCCCCCCCTCTAGAGGGCCAAAGCCTGCCGGGGTCGCGGGACTCATAGAATTAGCGTGACCCTGGAACATAAAGGGCTACTGAAGGACACGTGGATTTTAGTCAGTACAAGTCTGACAGTCCCTCCCGCTCTGCCCTGGGTGGGAGGACTCATTTGATGATTTTACCACGTTAAAAAAAAAAGCCTTTTCAAGGGATTATTTTTTTTATCTGAGAATATTTTTATGAAGAATAAATAATTTAAAATTACTTGACCCACAACATAAATAGTAGCTCCTTATTTTTGAACATCCATTACGCTAGTTTACTACGTCGTATTTACCTACTGTCATTGTTAGAATATGTAAAGGTTTTATGCAAAAAGTCTCAAAAAATTTTAGAATTATAATAATTTCGTAAAAAAAACACTCAGATATTTTTTTTTTCATTGCTATAGTGACTTAACGACTTATAGAAGTTACTCTTAATATATTTTGTGTATGAAAAGATAGACCTTATATTGATGGAAATAAAGAAAGAAAGAAAAATATTTGTCGCAGGGACATGACGTGCATATATATATATATACAAAATACCCCACTAGGCTCCTAACTAGGCTCGCCCCCTATTACATGGGAGTTAAACTGGGGAAATGTGGGTATATCTATTATTAGGTAGATACACCACTGCGCAAACCTTCGGGTTTACAGGCGTGATGTTATGTTATGTATGTCTTATTTAACATGTGATCTAAATAAAACCAAGACAATTATGATTAATACAATTTTCCAGCATTTCGTGATTATGTGCGAAATATGGAATATTTCTTGTTTGGAGTTTACCATGCGCAATAATTATGTGCGCAGGATGGAATATTTCGATAATACGTTTTATATTGTATAAAAATTAACCAGCCTTGGAAAGGTTTTCGGCGTTCGAATAGTCTCGAAAACAATACCGTACCCTCTATAGAAGACATAAATAAAACCATTCGCCGGGTCCACGTACAACAAATGAGGAGCTCTTGCCGTATTTCAAATACATTAAGAGGGTTCGTCTCTAGTGACACTAATTCCGTGTTGCGACTTAATACAGTGTGGACGTGCTGTTGCTTTCTAAAAGTGTTAATTTGTGATTGGCCCTTTGGTGTAGGATCCATTTCTCGTTTACTCTTTAGGAGTTTCATAGGACTAGTCCCGCCCAGTGGGCCGTCCTAGAAAGAGATAAATGGTTTTTGTGTGCTCCGACCTCAATTGAGTCTGGGTTCCACTTGGATTTGAACCGACGACGCTTGGATTCGCAATCGGCCGCCCTACCACCCGCGCCACCAAGGTTAGTCACCACGAGTCGAAATCAACGACCGCGTTACGCGCCCCACTTCTTCTCTGCTACGTCACTGCGCTGCTGCTGCTCTGTCGTAACGCCTACGCTAAAGCTAATAGCAATTCTACGCTCTCGTTACTTATTGCATATTGCTACCATCACAAGATCGCACGACACATAATGTTTGGTACGAAGCGAACGCCACCTAAACCTGAACTAAGATCAGAGCAATCGACTTCTGAGCCGGACCTAGCAAAAATAACATCAGAAAGTGAGCTGAATGTTACGACTCGTAAACGTAAACAGCCGGAGTGTGAACATACTATACAAATTGCAACTATGCATACCGATCTGAAAAAAACTCTAGGTGAATGGAAGACTAGCTTGGATGCCAACTTATTGGTTATTAATGACAACATAAAAAGTATAAGGAGTGACTTAGAGACGTACATGAAGGAAACAAAAATAGAAATGGACTGTCTTCGCTCTGAAAATGTCAAAATTAAGGCAACTGTAGCTAAATTGTCAGAGGAGGTCGCTGAAACTAAATCATCTGCTCAATTTATCTCAAACCAATATGATGACTTCCAAAAACAGTTTAACTGCCTGGAAGAACGGCTTTCGAATCAAAGTGCATTAAGGGCTCTCGAAGCTAAAATAGACTACCTGGAGCAGCAAGCCCGACAGTGTAACTTGGAGTTATCAAATATTCCTGAACGGCGGGAGGAGAACTTAGTTAATATATTAGAAGAAATCGGCAAGAAAATCGATTTAGCTATACCACGTGATGAGATAACCGCCATACATCGTGTCCCTCATGCGGCGTCCAACGAGAGGCCGAAAAATATTATCGCTAAGTTCAGAACCCGTTCTCTAAGAGATAATATACTTAGCGCTTACCGACTCAAAAAAGGCCTCACTTCGACTGACTTAGGCATTTCTGGTACATCTCGTGCGGTCTATGTTAATGAGCACTTGACTCTCCATAAAAAACAACTGTTACGAGAAACTCGCGAGGCGGCAAAGAGATATAATTTTAAATTTGTTTGGGTTAAACACTCTACCATACTTGCAAAACGGTGCGAAACCTCTCCTACTATAGCCATAAAAAACATAAACGATTTGTGTAAAATCACAACTAAAAACAATAATTAACAAACTTAACTAAAAGATTTAATAATAATATTCTAGACAGTTACAATGGCTTCTAATACAAGTGACTTTTGTATATACTATCAAAATAGTAGAGGTATACGCACAAAGCTGAACATGGTTTACATGAGTATTCTATCCAACTGTTTCGATGTCATTATATTGACAGAAACATGGTTAATCCCCACAATAAACAACAGCGAATTTATTGATAACCGCTATATTGTCTTTCGTTGTGATCGTAATAGAAAGGCAACCAATAAGTCTGATGGGGGTGGTGTGTTGGTAGCTGTATTGCGAAAATACAACCCCGTTAGTATCTCGCTTCAGTCGGAAATTGTAGATAAACACTTTGAACAAGTTGTTATAACTATACCTAGTAATAACGCTACCACACAAACTCTCATCAGTGCAGTATACATTCCTAATAATTCGCCACTCGCTGTATATAACTTACATTTTGATTTAATGGATAATTTAATTAATTCAGTTAATATCGACAATTTACTGTTACTCGGAGATTATAACATACCAACGGCCAACTGGACAAGACCTCATCCTGCTCTTAGCTCCCTTACTTGCGTGGGCAATTCTGCAATCTGTCACCGCCTAAGGAACTTTATGACTATTCACGATATTCAGCAATATAACCAACTAGCTAATTTTAACGGACGAATTCTGGACCTCCTAATGTCCAATACTACTTGCCATGTATATAAACCTAACCAGGATCTGCTTCAAGCTGATAATCACCATCCTCCTTTTTACACTCTTCTTTCATTAAATCTTAAACTTACTCCCATGCGTCCTTTATGCACGCCTAAATATAATTTCCGTAAGGCTGACTTTATCCTTATTAATAGAGATATTGACGAAATTGATTGGGACATGGAATTAAATAGTGATTCAGCCGAAAAAAACGTTGACGTTTTCTATGATCACCTATACGGTATAATAAAAAACCGGGTCCCTCTTTCCAAACCGAAAAACTCTAATTTTCCTGTATGGTTTTCTAAAGCCCTTATACACATTTTTAATTATAAAAAGAAAGCTTGGACAAAATGGAAAAAATATAAAAACTTATCCGACTATGAAATTTTCTCCTTATATAGAGATCGTTTTAAAACAGAGTGTGTCAAATGCTATCGTATCTATATTAATAGTGTTGAGGACAGTATTCCACAAAATGTCAAACACTTTTGGGCATACATTGCTAATCGCAAAGGAAAATCCGGGATTCCTTCCAGAATGTATTACAAAGATGTTACATCTAGTGACCCTATTATAATATGTAACCTCTTCTCAGCCTTTTTCCAGTCAGTTTACGAGCCATCTAGTCTGACACCTGACTGGAGCCCTGCCCCTGAACAATCCAATGTCAACGACACATCTCTTTGTAGCTTACACTTTAGCCTTTCGTTAATTTGCAAACAATTAAAAATGTTAGACTTAAATAAAGGGTCAGGACCAGATGGGATACCTCCTTGCTTTTTAAAGTGGTCAGCGAATACAATATGCAAACCATTATTTAGGATTTTCAATCAATGTATTAACAATGGTTCGTTCCCTGCCATCTGGAAAAGGGCAAATATAGTTCCTGTCTATAAAGGTGGTTCCAGACAAAACATTGAGAATTATCGGCCCATTTCTCTTCTCTCTACATTGGCTAAACTATTTGAAAAGCTTGTTCACCACGAGATATATCCATTTATTCAAAATTGTATAATTCCGGAGCAACATGGTTTTGTGAGACGAAAGTCTACTGTTACCAACTTAATGATTTTTACTACTTACTTATTTAGTAATATGGACATCCGAGCCCAAAGTGACACGATTTACACTGACTTTAAAAAAGCCTTTGATAGAGTTGACCATATAATACTATTAAATAAAATTTCATATAATGGCATCAGGGGGAACTTATTGCGCTGGTTCCAGTCTTATATTAGTAATCGCAGTCAAACTATAGTAAGTAATGGGTACCATTCTAACACATTTTTGGCATCATCTGGAGTTCCGCAGGGATCAATTTTGGGTCCTTTGTTGTTTATTATCTATATTAATGATATCGGTAATTGCTTTCAAAACAGTAATTTTTTGTTATATGCCGACGACCTTAAAATTTTTAAGAAAATTTTATCGATTAACGATTGTTATCTTCTTCAAGACGATTTAAATAGATTATCCAATTATTGTACCAAAAATAAGCTAAAATTAAGCATCGACAAATGTAAATACGTTAACTTTACCAAAAACAAGAACATAATTAACTACAATTATTGCCTCTGCGACGAACTCCTTCTTAAAGAAACTGAAATTTGCGATCTGGGTGTACTTTTGGATTGCAAACTTCACCTTAATTTACATATTGAAAAGATAATAGCTAAAGCTTTCCAAATGTACAATTTCGTTATGAGATCGTCATCAGATTTCAAACGCCCAGTCACATATCTACATCTTTTTAACTTTTTATTACGACCGCAAGTAGAGTATGCGTGTATGATATGGGACCCTTACTATGCAAAATATGATCAAGCATTAGAGAAAATTCAGCGTAAGTTCTTGAAAGCAATGCAGTTTAAATGTCACTTGGAGCGTCTGCCGTATGAGGAGTCGTTGCAGAAATTTAAGCTACTAACACTACATTCAAGGCGTCTGTTACTCCAAACCATGATGCTCCGTGGACTGATACACAATAAGTTTGATTGCCCTGAACTTGTGAATAATATATTTTATATCGTGCCCAGAACTGTAATAAGGCGAGAGGCGCGCGCTTACCCGCTCTTTGCTACGACCTCTAGTCGTACAAATGCGGGTCAACGGGCGCCTCTTCACAGATTACCCAAAATATATAACCAACATTTTGTTAAAATAGACATATTTACGTTACCTCAAAATGTATTTAAAAAAGAGTTAGTTAATGCACTTAAAACCTAATACTTTAGTATAATATTAAAATTAGCCGTACCTTTCTTCCATACTGTATGTAAGTAAATTAATATTTATAGTAATATGTGGAGACGTTGTTGATTGTACGTTAACCCACTTTATTGTATACTTAGATGTAAGACAAAATGTACAATTGTTTGTTTTCCCTAATAAAATAAAATAAAAAATAAAAATAAAATAATTAAATATAGCGACAGAATTCTATTTCACCGAATAAAATGTTTTTGTAATCAGATCTGAAAATTAAGTGATTTCAAGCAATTGACTCGATAGAATGTACTTGGAATTTATTTACTTGGAAAAGGAATGTTTATAAAGTTAACATTTTACGTATCTCTCCCGAAGATGATTACTGTGGAAATGTATTTCAGTTTATTATAACACGTGGAACAGTGACATTTTAACTTCGTAAGACTATTAAAGCATAAGAAGCCAGTTAAAATGCAGACAAAACGCGAATTTGGACATCAACTCCATAAGGACCACAAAAAACGACATAAGCTACTCGTAAAACCATTGAATAACATTTGCTTTCTCAAAAGAAACCCTGAACACGCATCAATAGATAGATATTCAATAACATACCTTCCGACAGATGAACAACAGAAGACAAGATGCGAGAGTTCCTGACGTAATCATACATGGACTCCTACGTGATGCGGATCTCAAGGCTCAGGATTTAGACTCTCATCTCTCAGTTAAATCTAATAACATAGTTCGCCTAAACAATCTGAACTAGCCTTCCCTTTCTGTGCCTCTAGTAACCCTCATAAAACACAGCGCACTTGTCTCTAACTTTAACGTAATTTTGATAGCTCTAACTTACGCCGAGGACAGTCCGATGATTTTAATTAAACAAAACTTTGCTCAAATGTTTAGCCCAAAGGGACAGATGTGGCCTCGAAACAAATTGATATTAACACATTCAAAACATAAGCCTTTGGGGTTTCTATTATTACGATTATTAGTCTTTTGCTGTTTATTGTCAGTATGATTGCGTAAAAGGAATGGGATTATCTAAACATTGACGCATGTAATTTTGGCACATTTAAATTGGACATTCTCATCTTGCTGGCAGAGCAAAATCTTATTAAATGCTATAATCCTTCAAAATCACAATAACGATTTGAAATAATTATATTTAAAAGGACAAACGCTTAATACTATAAATATCACTACTGCTGATTAATAATAAAACTGTTGAAGATGATGGTAGGATAGATCTTAGTCAAATGCCCGCATAATGTCACCAAATTTGACAAATAAATTCGGAGTCTGACGCTATCGGGGTAATGATGTCTACTTGCCACCTTTGCAGACAGCCACATTTATAGATTAGCAGTTAAAATTAGTCTTGGATTGACGAATTTCAGTAGGAATGTATTGCAAAACTTAAGTAGGTACCAGGTGATATTTAAAACTTTCTCATCACAAATCCTGTTTTATTATAAGTATAGTATATAAGTATTCTTAGGCTGCCCCTAAATGCGAGGAGGCAGGCATTGTTCTTCGCACAAATCCATATTTTATAAATTATCATAAATACGAAAGTAACTGCCCGTCTATCTGTTACCCCGTAACCCCTTCACTCCTCAACGACTGGATAGATTACGTTGAATTTAGTCACACAAGTAGACCATGACGTGCGTGTGTTACGTATTTACGTACGATATTTAAACCAGGTTCAAGGAGATAGTACTTTTTCTTGGGATAATTTCTGACCGCAACGTGGGCAAAGCTATAGACAAAAACAATAGTATCATCTTCCTGCCCTAGTCCCATTTTACTTGGTTTCGCGACACATCCATCTCAACATTCTCATCTCGGCCATGCAATCGTATCGTATATATCGTCAATAGATGGACAAAAACTATAGTACTCAAGTAAATCCACTCTACTCAAGAGACAGAAGAACGTTTTATCTGACCACTGCAGCGAGTGAAGACATGTGTAAGGTACATACAACGGAGGCATTGACCAAGCGACCGGGCTCTCTGCCAAGTCCCCCGAGACCACCTCGAACCGTTAAATTATTTGGTTCAGGATAAAATCAAAAATTTACACTATTTTCTGAAGCCGATAAATATCAGTGTTCACTTAGGCAATACTTGTTTATGCAAAAGGATTACTTCAATGAAAAATATTGTGTGGAATTTTGTGCTCTGAAGCTAGAAGGCTCTGTGTGAAGGATTGTCTCGTCCTGAATTTTCCGTAATCAGAAATTGATTAGTTTTTGTGTTTCCGGAAATCTTCGCAATTGTTTGTGATATTTTATTATTTTATTTAATTATTAATATGTTTAATAAAATCCAGCCAAGTACTCCACTCTTGTAACAAGCGTACCAACAACTTATGAAGGGGTTTATGTCGGACAACAAAGTGAATCTAGAAGGTTTCTCTTGCTTTTTTTTGCGAGTCTTCGATCCATAAAATTCAATAGATATTTATAATCTACATACTAGGAAATTCATTTTAAATTGATTGTATGTAGTAACCTATGTTTGTGTCTATTCATTCATTTTTTTTTTTCCTCATAGAAGAAACTACACAATGGCACGAAGCACACGGCGGATAATCTACGAAACACAAGATCAGTTTCATAAAAAACTAAGAACGACTACGTTGAACCATATCACTTTTCCTAGGACATTAATAAAACTACAAGTATCCCAAACAGTATTATCGGAGCAAATAAAGTTGGTAGTTACGAATTTATCAGGAAGAGGATTTCCTAGGAAACTTTCTCTGTAATATATTGAATCTACATCCTTAGAAGACGTAGCTGAAAATATATTTATCGGGTAGGAACCTAACGTTTGCCTGTGGGTTGGTAGATTGCTATGTAAAGTTAGGGTAAAGCAATCTTGTGAAAATGTTGATCACTTTTTAGTTTTTGACACATATGACTCATAACTTAGAGTGTATGTACAGCCACCACTACAAGTTATGAGTCATATGTGACAAAAACTAAAAAGTGATCAACATTAAGCCGACATTCTCTATATCTATTGCGAGACGCCTCGCAAAAACCGGATGGAAAGTAAATGAGGAACACTGAGGCTAAACAAGTGCTATTATATACACTGTCGTAGAGTGTTACTATAATTATACACTGTCGTCGAGTGTTACTATAATTATACACTGTCGTCGAGTGTTACTATAATTATACACTGTCGTCGAGTGCAACTATAATTATACACTGTCGTCAAGTGTATAACGCCTTACAATTATTGATATAGCTTTCGCACAAACTGCGTGCGCTTAGCGTGTGCATGGTGTGTGCACGAACCGGTTGTAACGTGCGAAAGAAAAAAAGAAAGAAAGACCCTACCCTATTGAACGATGTCTCAGAAATAACCATAGTTAATTTTCAAACTTATTTTTCTTAGAATCAATCTCCACGGTACAGCAATACCACGACCGCTCGCCACCATCAACCACCCACTCCCTTCAAATGCTCTCGGATCTCTGCCGAGCCACCGAACTGTCATCACCATTGTAGCCAGTGCAATCCGTTTCGTCTCCCGATTTTATTTTAATACGCATTTTCGCCGTCAGTATGGCCAGTACAAGAATTTTAAACTGTAGATCGATTTGATTAGTGAATTTTAAACTGTGTAGTTTCAGTTATATTTAATGAAACCTTACACTATGAAAGATGTTAGACCTGCCACGTAAACGCGACGCAGCTGGCCTGTCATCTTTCATCAATACATTTGGTCCGCTCATGCCTTTATTAATGTTGTCGTGGGTTGTCGTTTTTGAAGACCGCCATAAATTCATCGTATTTTATTTTAGGCGGCTGCGGTTTCAAGCTCTGACAGACAATGTACTGATGTAGTTACGGAACCTTAAGTGTTGTCGCTTTACCAACGCTGTACCTACTTACATCCATAGAAGCCGAAATACTGCTAAGAAAATTTACTGACAGAAAAAACTAGATCACGAAAACGTCTTCCATTCGAAATAGAATTGTACTCGTACACGATCGGCGAACGATGCAGACTAAAAGCAGGAAGTACCTAAGTATAGGTATTTGAACTATATCGGGAGCGCTAAACCTACTTAAAGCATTTCCACTAAGTCTTACACAAAATCATTAGCCTCGGCGCCATTTATACACAATTCACTAACATCCAGACGCCGAGCAAACATCAGGAGACCATACAAATATTTGTTCTGATGCTGGAATTGTACCCTTGACCTTGAAAACAAGAGCTGCGCCATTTACTTAGATACTTGTGAAATTAATTTCATTTACCAACGATAATGAATACCTAGCCGAGAGTTATAGCCATAATAACCACACTTTGCAAATGGAAAACTCGAACTCAGAACGTTTATTTTGATTAAACCATTTACTTATGAAACATGTACCTACTTTTGTCTAAGTGTCGGTCAGTTAACCAAAAAGAATGAAAGTTCGCTAACTTCTGTTGAAAAAACGGACAGGAAAACTACTTTTTTTAAAGTTTAGTAATTCTGTTGATGTTTTTATTAGCGAACAAGAATTTATAGTTTTACTCCTTGAATAATAATCGTCCGTGCTCAGATTCTTTTTAACACTCACAGAAGGATGACGTATTCATTGCCAGTGTTCATTGAAAAGTAGATATAATATCCAAGTCATAATCCATTTCTAATATTTCCTATAGCCCCTCGGGCTAGCCCAAAATGCGTTTTTAAGGATGGAATTAGAATAGAATTCTGAATAATACCGTCATAATATTTCAATAGCGGCGGATTTGAACCCCAGCCTTCCTTTCCGAGGGTCCCGGCCGTGGTCATTTGGGTATTATGAATTGAAATGATACGTGACGTCTTTTCTTTGTGGGGTGAAAGCGTTTTTAAGCTAGCGCTGAAAATTAATTTTGACAGATCGGGTAAGAAAATCCAATTATGTTGGGTTCCGTACTCACTGCCTACCCCTATGGGAAGTAGATGTGACTGACATTACTCACAAGTTTTAATACTAACATATTGTGGTTTTCGATCATTGGATTATTTACTTTTTGTATTACCCATCCTCAGTTTTATACGATCTCCATAATAATATCTCATTTTCAAGAGAAGTCCTTCAGGAGAGAAGAAAGATAAATAAAAATGTGCATAGAAGGAACCCCGCGGTATTTTAACCCATAGTAAAGTGGGCTGAGATCTTTCTTCGGTTTTGTTGGATATAATCAGGATGCAGGCTTCAAACAGGATATCCGGATTAAAACAACAGCCTCTCATAAAATGGAGATTTTCCCATGCTTCGATAATTAATAATAATGTAGTTACGCTATAACGGATACAAATAACATATAAAAGTGTACATTAAGTATTTTGAAATATTTATGCACAAGAAGCAAGCAAGAGTTTTTTGGTACACGTACAATTCTTCATTGTAACCACAATTCTCCAAAGGCGCGCCTTCAAAGGCGCCTTCAACGGCTCATTTGAAAAAAAAAATGGGTTGACTTTGACTTGACCACACTCCAACAATAACTAATAATAACTATACCTGTTAATATAATTGTTATAAACATCTATAATTACAACAAACATACAACATACATTGTTAAATCATCGCAGTATTTATGTAAAGAAATATTTTTCAGTACTGAGATTACCTATGTACCTCCATAACTAATAGCTGCCTAGTTCAATGTACTAATTACCAACTAATTAAAATTAAATAACTAAAATAAAATAATAATGTTCAAGTTATTTTTGTTCTAAAAATAATACTTGTTTCACAAAGAGAAATGCTGTCAACACAAATTTATAATGGTCCCATTGTCCCGGTAAACTTTAATTCCTTTTCAGGCTAAACCTTTTGTTAAGGTTAAGGTCACCAGCATGACATTTTTATGTTATGTTTTTATTGTAATCCAACATTAATAAATATTGTATGAAATTGTGACGTAATTAATGAATAACTAATTTTTATTATGATCACGCTGTTTGCCCATAAATCATGATGCGGCAGCACTAGGCATATAATTTGGTGATTTCCAATTTATATTATAATAACATCAATCAACAAACATGACACAATAAGACAAAATCGTACAAAAAAAATAATACTTACATTCACATACACCTGCAAGAATCACAATAGCAAAACGCACATGACACTACACAGCGTAACCACTATGACAATTTTCGTAGGCGTTCGCGTCGCCACGCGACTGCTCCGGTCGCGCGCCCGCGTCCATCTGCCGCGACTGGGCGGACTAAGACAGTGTGCCTATTATAGATAAAGATAATTCTTAGGCCTGAGCTTTGAAAGCGTTTTATAACGCCTTCAAAAAGAGGAGCATTGTGTCTTGTTATTACAGTTTCTGCCCAGTTGAATAGATTCGATAACTCTGAACTGTTTCCAACTACTGTAGCTTGGAATGTCTTATTTGCTCTGTTGACACACAAAATAACAATGTGTTTTGAACCGTTTTCTGATTCTAATCAGTTCAACAAAATCAGAAGAAGGTATCATACAAATGTATGAAATGTTGACGTCTGATTTAATCGTGCAATGACACCTCATCACAAGTAAATTCTAGCAGGTGTCAAAACTTTATTTGAGATACCCTGCAGCAATATTACTTCATTTGACGTCAAGTTCTGATTACCATCTGTCTGAACGAGACTTAACAAATTGAGCTTTGGAATTGTTCGTTAGTCTATGTGTGTCTCGGCTAAATCAGATTTTAGTGAGACCACGTCTGTCCTTGGTGACTTTTGGAGTTCATTAGTCCTTTCTAAAGTTGAGATCTTTTCTTCTGTTCAAAGTAGGTACCTATCTTTGCAACGGTAAGGCTTTTAGTTTCTGTTAAATAACTTCTTCCATATAATAAATTCCATAATATAAAGCATGATCTAACATATTTTACAACACTAGTCGTTTGACGGTGCGCTTTTATCCGAGTATCACCTGAAGTTTGGTTTGCCTGTTGGCGTGTGTAAAATAAATTTTAGGTAACGTAAAGCTCACTCTGGAAGAGACGCGACTCACATGAATACTCTTTGTGAATAATGACAAATTCTATTTATTTTTTGATCAGCACTTTTAAATGGCTCAGGCGCAAAACGTCTCTTTCGCAAAATGTCTACTGGTAGATGACTGGTAGTAAAATGTCTCTTTCTCAAAATGTCGCTTTCTCATAATGTCGCTTTCGCAGAATGACTCCTTCTCAAAAGGTCGCTTTCTCACAATGCCTCTTTCGCAGAATATCTTTTTCGCAAAATGTCGCGATAATAACTTAGAAAAAAAGTTAGCCAGGTTTAAAAAAGGTTGTTTTTTTTTCCAATTTCTTATTCTTGGTTGGTTCTGTTCTGTTCTTTGTTAATATTGTATGGCAACGTTGTAAATTCGATTTTTCGAGTGAAATCAAAAATAAAAATACTTTTATTATGAATTCTTTACAAAATCTGGTATAGTGGTATAGTACGTTAAACATTTAAATAATAAAAAAACATATTATGTGAGCCTCCCCCCGAATTAAAGTTTTTGAATTTGAATTTGAATTAGCAACACAAACTGGTCATAGACTTTCGCCTTGAGACACTGCGTTATGTTGGACGAGAAGATACCGCGCAGCTTCCCGAACGCTGCCCAGCCGAGTCAGATTCGACGATTAAAGATGTTGTAAAACTTGTAAATTATATTATTAATAATAAATTGGAAAAAAAAAACAACCTTTTTGAAACCTGGCTAACTTTTTTTCTAAGTTATTATCGCGACATTTTGCGAAAAAGATATTCTGCGAAAGAGGCATTGTGAGAAAGCGACCTTTTGAGAAGGAGTCATTCTGCGAAAGCAACATTATGAGAAAGCGACATTTTGAGAAAGAGACATTTTACTACCAGTCATCTACCAGTAGACATTTTGCGAAAGAGACGTTTTGCGAAAGAGACGTTTTGCGCCTGAGCCTTTTAAATGTATTAGTATTAATAGTATTCTTAGGGAATATTTCGAATACGATTACTACACTCACTGACCAGATAATAATCATGAATAACGACAAATTCACAAGCCATAAAAATATTTCAACAGATAAACAACACTATGTGTTCTTGCCTAATCTCAATAAATGTCAGCATTTCTCACACTGTCGTCAAAAAAGCCAAAAGATAAAGCCCACCTTTCTTTCCTAAGATTACCATGAAAGTAGACGGTTGGTAAAGCTTTCACGGTAGAATATACCGGCGAAGCTTCTAAAATTAAACGCTGCTTACAGTGTGCGTTGATGAGGCAGGCGAGATAAATTAGGTTAGGGCCGGTACACACCAGCTCTAAGCTATTAAGTGCGTGGAGAAAATTTACGTGTAACAGTTTGTCTATGCATCACCCAAAGATTGACTGGTAGAGAATGCCATTGACATTAAGCCTCTGTACATTATGTGTGCTTAAAGTAATAAATAAATTAAAGTGTAACTTAGTTACAACGACATGTTGATTACAAACTAGCGGTCTTCCGATTTTATTTTAACAGAATTTGCTTATAGAACTTGAAAAAAAAAAAAAATTGAAAATTAATAAAATAATTAATTAATTAATATTATTAATTTAATATATTTTTAAAGGATTGAATTGTGTTGATACGCCGATCGCGAGTGAAGAAAGCGGAGAGAATTTGATATAATTAGTACAAAAAAACGATTTAGGTTCATGTGATTGTTGCTAGAGAAGGAGGTAAGAAGCAGTTTTCTAGCTGACGTTGTCACTAAAATGCTTTCCGCGAAAAATATATATTGTTGAATTTTTACAAAGTACCATTCATGTTGACTCACACGAAAGTAGCTATAAAATTGTACATTGGCCACTTGAATGCTCAGTTAGAATAAAGCAGTGATTTCTCGTTGTCGAAGAAAACGCATCACTAAAATCTTGAGCAAATGTGGTCTCCCCTTATAGCAGTCAGGTGCGTTACTTTGAGCCGGTTGTAAAGCGCATGCGTGTACCAGGTGTCGTCCAAACATTACGATACCCTTTCATGTATACTAACGAAGCTCTTATTTGTAAACATTGTAAGTGAAAGTTATTTCGGGACTTTATGGGGTTCCTTCCGCAAGTTTAAAGTTCTGTTTGAAGTTTTAGGAATGGGTTATGAATTCTGTAGGAGACTTCGAGGTAACGACATATTCTGAGAACCCAATTTGGGACAGTACTGTAGTTTAGCAATGTATGAAACGCCCTCGAAATTGGGAAACGAACATTTAGACGGCGTAACGAGTCATTATATTAAAAATATGAAAAACACACCAAAGACAAATTAACCACCCAACATTGTTTTATCAACTAATTTCTGAAATAATAAATAAACTGGTAACGTATCGTTTCTCAGTCTCTAAAGTACTTATATCCATTTTGACAGATATATTCATAGAACGGGTCCCGCCGCAGTACAAAAGAGCTGCTCCTAATTAATATAGCCAATAGGCAAAAGGTACGCCGTCGATCGATGTTTTGGTTAGGCTATATGAAGGCCTATGAGTCGGGACCACACACAATAGCTCACGAGGGTGCTAAGGGTAGTATAAAGTATGCAACTCTGCAATAAAACACGTTTCTAATTATTATTAGAAACCATTCAGGATGTCGGCATAGCCAGAGGACAGCGAGTCCATGAGGTTCGAGCGATGTATATTTGAGGGGGATAGTTTGAGTCCATTTTGGTTCTGCTAATAGCCTTAATTCCTGCTTTAAGTCTAAGCTATCGTTTGACCAGTGGTGTTTAGGTCATATCTCACCGCCTTTACAAGATTTTGCAACTGATGGACCAACTGAGGTAACTGAGCTATTATGGAGGATGTACTAAGGACTTTTTTTTATGGAATGTATGCAAGAAGAACATGAGTTGTTACAAGACTACAGACATGTTCATTTTACATGATATAAGACCTGCTGGCGGTTTCTCACCCACATCGAAGAAACGGTATTCGAAGTTGTGTTTCATGCAAGCAGTTAAAAAGAAGAAAGAAAAAATATTTATTAGTCGCAGGGACATGACGTGCGTACAAACATAATAACAATAATCATGCAATAAGCAGTATAATACAGCAGTCATTGTGCCGATAGTCGTGTCGGCCAATGACTTAATAGCCAATAGCCTCGAGCAACATCTGAGGAGGCTCTCGCTTGGCAGCTGGATCAAGGGCTTGATTCAGAAAGCAGTACTTCTAGACACGGCGCGTATCGTTAGGAGGTTCCTCTCTCAAGAGCCCTGACCACTGGTAGATCGGACCCTGTTCCCGATGCCGGTGGGTTATTATTTTTTATATTTTTAAATGTTTTTTTTTTATATATTACTTTGTATAGAAATATTTAAAAATATAAAGAATATGTATAGAAAAGAAATAAAGGAAATAATAATCATGCAATAACATAACAATAATCATTCAACGCATAACAAATATTATAAATACAAAAGGACAGAAACAAAAAAAAACAAGTTATCAGATTGCACGTCGTGACTGCGACAAGCAGGTTGCCACTCAGCATAACGCTGTGCTATGGGGGGCGCCCACAGCACAGCGCTGGTTTACTCAAACCGCTGGTATGCGAACAGCAGAAACCAAGTAAAACACTTATGGCTTTACCACCGAATTCGAGGTTCAATCGCATTCAGACTTCTATCGAACAATACGACTTGAGAGCACCAAAACGCTAGCCAACCAATTTCCGTATTTTCAACTGAAAATTTGAAAACTTGTTGTTATAGACGATGGAAACTTCGATTGCAAACTGTATACACTGTTAAACTTAGTAAGGAAATTGTAGTTCCAATATTGATTGAGTCCTGTTTAGTTTTGGCCAACTCAAAGCCTAGGTTTATTGAAAATGTATTAGTTGCTCGTTCAATATTGTTAGAACGTTTCTGGAGTAAAAGGTAAGACACCTTTTGGTGACATAATACGCTGTATTTGGAAATTTGTTAAAGAAAAAAAATATTTGCTTTAGTTATTGCATCAAAAAAAAAACAATAGTGGTTTATTGCTTTTCATGTTTTACTTAAGAAAACATTGCAAAGTCTGAAGAACACCATATAAGTACATAAATATCTAGAAGCACTACTGGTAGTACCTTCTTTTAAATTTTATTTGAAAACCGTACTTCTGCGGTTATGTATCAATTTAGAGAAACAGTATACAGAAATGGAGTAAGATTATGGAAATACTGCCAAAGAATAAAATAGTGCAGTAGGAGAATAACTATAAAAGTAAGAACTCTTTTAGGGTTCTGTACCAAACGAGTACTTCACACTCGAGGTTGACTCGCATTTGGCAGAGTACTAGCACTTCGCCCGCCACTTTGTCCGCAAAAATTGTGATAGCTCGGCTAATTTGTATGATATTAATATAATTTATAGCCTATGTTACTTCCTGATAATTTAACTTTCTATTGGTGAAAAAATGGTTAAAATCAGTCCAGTAGTTTCCGAGTTTATTCGTTACAAACATATAACATAACATAATATTATTAGTATATTAGTATTAGTATTGATAAAAAGTGACAAAGATCGTCAAATCTAATGCAACTGAATTCGTGAATTAAGATAACTGTAATGTTTAAATTTACTTTGCACTTTTATTATAAAATCGTCGTAAATTACGATCAAGCACGAAACCACACCACCAGTCCTTTTCAAGCCGACACCTACATTTCCTCGCACAAACCTAAAGTGAATTGCGTGACGTATGAAGCCATAGTTTACAGAGGCGGGACTAAATAGACTAAACAGGAAACAGGTCAGAAATCGGTCAGCGCCTGCGAATCGTGCTGCGTTTCACAATATCCAGCTAACTTTATACACGTACGGTTTACGATGTTTTTCCTTTCACATGAAAGAAACCCGAGTGAAAGGTTTCAGTAGAAGTACAAAGCAGTATACGATGCCTGCTTTAGATAATAATGCAGCTTTCAGCGGTGTTATTGTGGGCCTTGGCCTACATATTTAAAAAAAAAATCTTTACAGTTCTAATAATCTTTATACAATCTGAAAGCACGTTCGAGGATTATCAGAAACGAAAACTCTACGTAATTGTGGACCTATCGCCATAGCGCCATTTAATAAATTATTTGTTATAGTATTTTGTTTCATTACAAAATTTCAGCCCTGTCGCCGTTTAGTCTACAAAACAGCCAATAACACCAACGCTAAACAAAGGCAAGATTGTTTTCAATGAAAGAAAAGCACAAAAACGCGTAATAGACCGTGACGAAGGGAAAAACGGAATCACTCCCCAAACTTACGTCATTAAGGAAGTTAATTAAGAAAAGGAGCTTAATCGAAAAGTTTGGGAACCCTGGATGTAACTGTGAAGTATATTTAAATAAATTATAACGGGATCATTTTAATAGGAATGAAAGAAATGCCGTATCAGATCGTTTTGTTCCCCTAAGCTGATAAAGCTCTTCATATTTTTTCGCAAAGAAAATCTCAAGGAATTAAAATAAGAGCCTTTTGCTTATTTAAAATAAATGTTACATTTGTTTATAAATTACCTAACCTACTTCTTGAAACAGTATTACCTACCTAGGTTCTTCAGTAATCTCGGAATATTAATACATCAAACAAAACGTGTTTATGATCGAGACTATGATCTGTTAAATGTCTTATCTGTTTTTGACAGATTGTGTACGGTAAAGCTTTCAAAAGTCACAATTGAGAGACTACTCAACCTTCTTAATTTGACCGTATTAGGGTTCTAGTTCGAAATCGAACCCTGACACTAGTACTGCTGGCTGACGCAGGCTAACATTACCAGTATCAGGGTTCTGGTTTAAGACGGTAAGTCTAAGCCAAGTTTGCAATTTTCAATTATTTGTCAATAAGTATAGTTGTATTCATATGATAACGTATCAATCATCAAAATAATAGGAGACTACGACTTCTCATTGTTTATGTACGAGAAACCAAAACATACGATCAATTTTTCCATAGAACGTTAGTGACTACCTTGGAAACGCCGATAGGGAACGCCCTAGAAGGAGAAACATTCCTTGACGGTGATGTTCTCCAAAAAGGTCAGGTGCGGTAGTACTCGCAACAGGCGCATATATGAACGTGGACGAAGCAGAAAGAACACGAGTGCCTAAATAAGGACCCTAGCGGTGAGGTTCTGTAGTTGTCTACCCTGTGGAAAAAGGTGCGAAGTTATGTATGTAAGTATGCATTAGCAGACTTACCCCCCTTGTTTGATTGAAAACTGGCGATGACGAACCAACAAGTCAGACTCCCACAATAGCGATGAAAACCCAAACAGGCGAGCAGCCACAACGACCCGGGCTAAGCTTAATTACAACCGGGGGATTAAGCCGGGACATATTTGCGTTGCCTGCTCAAAATTAGGGCACGCTAGGGATTTCTTATTTAATTTATTCGTGCCCGTGAAGAATGTCGGTTCGTGTCAGGAGGATGCCGTTTTATGTTTTTTGTTGCCTCTTTTCCGTATTTTTTTGGGCGGGGTTTTTAGTTTTACTACAGGTGAAATTATTATATTAATAAAAAAATTACCACTAAGGGTAGTGGTAATTTTTTCTCTTTTTTTAAAAGACTGCGGTATTTTGCGGTATTTTGCAGAGTATTTTTAAGGGTTATAGATCATAATATAGTTGTTTTCTTTCTGCGGTGCCACCGACAACGTCATGGAAGAGACTTAAGTTTTGTGTAAACAAATTGGTAATTCTGTCCTGACAGCGCACGTAGAAGGATCGACTAGACTTATGAATCGAATCACGAACATGTGCCTAGAAATGCTTCTACGGCTACCGCCTAGCGAAGGATATAGTTTCGTAGGTACGTAGGTGCAAACGCATTTGACAGCAATAATAACAATGCCTGTAATCCCAAGGGTTAGGCAGAAGCGTTCGTAATAGTACACAAGTAACATGTAATAGAGGGCGAGCCTATAATTGCCATCCAACTGGCACAAATGCAAAAAAATCCGTGGCTGCTAATGAGAAATTTCTGAAGAAAAACCCAATAGGAATTCAAACCCAGAAACATCATGCACAGCAGTCGCGCTTAGGATCACTAGACCAACGAAGTAGTCAAAAACTGAAAATGTAATCAAAACAATTACCCTTACAAGAGCTTTTACAACTTGTACGTACCTGCTGTTATGAACCTTGACCAATGGCATTATTTCATTCAAATTAATACGATCTCATCACAAAAGTTTTATTACAAAAAAAGTTAAGGTTGTATATTTTTTGAGCATCTCTTGTCATTTTCATCTGAAGTTTCTTTTGTTTCGAAATCTTATTTGGACGAGATTTGCCTCGTTGATTATTATGAGGATGCTGACTATATCAGGTAATAATATCGTACGTGACTATGGATATGATGTTATTATTTCGAGTTTTATTTGTATTGGATTTTTTTTTCGTTTGCAGCAGGCCTTTTTTATCGGTTAGGATCGGTTTTTTATATATTTTGTTATTTTCCGTGCAATAAAGAATAAGAATAACGTACTTTTTATAGCAAAACATAATTATTAAAAAAACAGTTTGTATAATATAATTATATATTGGGCTAGCAATCTTAATGAAGTTTTATACAATTGAACTTAATGTATTATTTCTTGAAAAACTTAACCTTTTGAACGCCAGATCACAAACGCACGCGCGTGCCCTCCACGCCAAACCACAATTTCACCTACCATTTTGTCACATAGTTGTCGTTTGCATATAGGGCACGCGCTTGCTTGTCAAGTATATGTGACCATGGTGTTCAAAAGGTTAAACTTGCTTTCTGAAATATGATCGTAAAAGTCCGTTAAAAGGCAAATACAGGGTTTTAATTAAAAGACAAAGAGTAAAATTTGAACCAAAGCTGAAACAATGTGTTGAACTTCCCACTTCATTTCAAACCACAGGGGACGCATTCACTCAGTTAATTTCGACTCAAGTTTCAACCAATTCCTATGTTAATAAAGGAGTTAAGAAAATTATAGGGTGATGACTGCCTTGCCTTGGCGTGTCGTATGTACAAATTATAATGTAATAAGTAAGTGGAAGAAAAAGAACTTTTTGTGTATTTTAAAATAACAGTAATTATTCTTAGACATAAGTCGATCAAAAAAATGAATGTTTTTTGAAAAATTACCAGAAAAAGACAAACAATTGTTTTAAAAGTTAATGCCTAAAACAAATTTAATACGAAAAATCCGCTTCCAATTATTCGATAATCGGTAAAATTCAACCTTGACCTTCTTATTTGAACGCTGAGTAATAATACCCTGCTCATAATAAATTTCGTTCGATTCAATTGCTACTGAATAATCGGAATCGTAAATCGAAAATTTATTTTAGTCACGTCACTACGTATTGTTGAGAGTTATAAAACCTTTTCCTTTAAACGAAGTTCTGTTTTTTATTAACTTTTTGTTAACTATTTATTGTTAAAGGTAAAACCTAGTTTTCAGGCCTTCATGTACTTATGGAAACGAAGATTCATACTGTTAAAATCTATTAGGGACTAAAAACGACACAAAATATCGATCGGTGGGACAGAACTTGACGGAAATGTTATTAGAACACAGCTAAACGCTAAACCGGAATGTAATCTATTTTCGGATCCGTTACAGTAAAATTGGGAAATGTCACATCATTATAACTCATGAAATTGACGGGTAAACTAATGGAAATGTCTATTCTAAACAGTCTAGTACTGTCCTTTGTTAGATAAATATTCTGATAAAACACAAACGGAATAGCCAATATTAGGTTTTATCCCAAGTGTTCTGTTTAGAGTAGAGTGAAGATCAAGTGTTATGATCTGCCTCGGTTCGCTACTGTTGAGCATGGGGTTATGGTCCTAGCTTCGAATTCCATTTCGGTATATATGTAATGGAGTTTCTCAAAAGCAGCCCGATGTAGATGTTATCGGCTATCTTTATAATCCGGTATTTCTATAGAATGTTAAAAAATTTCTAAACCTTTCAAGGCCAAGTATGAAATATAATTTCTGTCGCGGTTAGAATTATTTAAATACTTAGTTGTCGGATGGTCAGAATTTATTCCGTGGGCAGTACAGTACGGTACATCATATGGGCAGAAGATGGGTTTCGTGCAATGAAAACACACTGTGTGCGATACACAGTTTTTATTAAACTAACAAATTATTTGAAATTACAATTTAACACAATAACACGGGGCACAATGAATCGGGTACAGTTCCGGGACTCAATTTCATCCTCACTGCGAGCTAAAACATCACGACTCTGTTAGAAGCACGCTGTGGTGTGGGTAGTCTGGTAAGTAGGTCGATGCTACCACTGGCGCGCTTGCGATTCATTCCATGTACGTACTAATGACCAGATCCGACATAGTTATTATTATATTATACTAAATTGATTTTAAATTATGAATGGGTGTTTTCATATATCTCTTATTTCTGGAACAGAATTCAAAATGAGGAATTATAAATTTAGTGCTTTTATGCCAAAGATGGCGCCCAAAATTTGTAAGTACATAGTATGATGCAGCGTGTAAAATAATGTAAGTAAAGAAGAAGCTCCCCCTTCCGAAATGAGTTTAAAGTTTTAAGTTGATTTTGCGGTGATGTAATTCCAGTACAGTCGCCAGCGCATCGAGTTACCACAAACTGTCAAATTTTCTAATTCGATTTTTAACTTGACCATTAACAACATCATCAATGGTTTAAAATCATTTGGACAAATTGTGCTAGCGAATGTACATACATAAATAATTAAATAAGTCGAGTCTTTGAAATATCTCGACATTTTTGATCTTTTCTAACCTCAATAATGTGAGTCTTTTCTGAGTTTTCCATATGTAAAAAAAAAATGTAAAAAAAAAAAAATTAAAAAAAAAACAGGCAGTTCCGATAAGATGTTTATTTAATTCTCAATTAATAAGCTACCACTTGATATACTCATAAAATAATTGTAATGCGAAACACATCCTTATTACAAAAAATAAATTCCCTTTTAGTCGAAGGAAGAATTTAAAATGTTAATATCCGGCTCATCCCCGTTTCTCTCGAGGAGGTAATTAATGTTCAGATAATAAGTTAAGTACGAAAACATTAACGGAATTTATAAGACGAGATTCATAAGCCTTCAACAACGGGCCCCTCATAATTGGGCAATTTTTTACGGGAATTTGTTAAGACGAAGGTACGAATATTTTTGGTAAATTGCTTGAAATCCCTACGTACTTGTGTATAAATTGCCATGTACTTGATGCAGTAAGCTCCATTCACTGTGGTTGTTTTAAGTGCCAGCCCGTTAATACATACATATAGTAAGCACGCTATACAAATTAAAAAGTTTTATTTTCAAGTCTTATTCTTGAAACATTATGCAAGGTATAAACGAACTCTTCACGAAGCCGTCAACCAAGGATTCTGTACATCAAACTAAGGAACTCTACGCAAAAATTATTGCTGGGAAAAGACTTTTTTTTGGGGTGTAAAATCACGTTTTACGTTAAGACTCGATGTAACTGGATGCATTGAATAGTACCGGTGGTTGTGGAGGTATTTAAAGTAAAGTTATATCATAAAAACTTGTATTAAAAAAAACTTGCACTCGTATTAAAAAATTAACTTGGGAAAAAGTTGGAACTTTGACCCCCAATATCTCAGTAATTATAACGTTTCCAGGTATGGTCTAGAAGACTAGAACCAAAAAAAATATCACAATGATGGGGAGAACGGTACTTTTACATCCATTATATACATCGCTAACGTTTTTCACCTTTACTTTTGGATCATATTCCGGGATATTGCAAAATAACAATAAAATTTTCTGAGTCTCTTCGTGGTTTCGGTACAAACCTACTATTATGAGAGAAACCATTATGAATCAACATTTTGATATTTTTTAATTCACTTGTCAACATTTTAAGCACAGCAGCTCTTAAATATCTTTATAAGTTTGACCCTTAAATATTACCTGCCTTTTTCATTTCCATATTTCATCGAAGTGCAAGGAAAACAAGACTGAATACATTTATACATCGTCACCAGCTGGAAGCCAGTCCTAACATATTGAGCTTGAAGATCATAACAGTCAATCAGTGGCAAGCTGCTAGCCACTGCACAGTCCTAAAGCCATTCATTGTCTCCACAAGGATCGTTCCTCCCCATTGATTCTTACGACTTGCACGGCCAGATTAGTTGAAACTACAGAGAGGCTCTTGTAGATCAGAAGGCTAATGCTAATACCCGTAATTAAAAATGTTCTAAATCTAGTGTGGTATACCCGCCATATTAGATACAGGGTGTAAGGGACAGCCCCTCCTCAAACTGATGGGGTGAATTCAGTACATCATACTAAGATGACCGGGTACAAGAAATTATTTCAGGAATGTTATGGGAATCCAATAAATTTGATTTGTTTCATTTGCTCATACGCAATGTATCGTTACCGTGGCCGTGCCAGGGAGGTGATGTGCGAGGCAGACTTCACTTTACGTCGTGGCAGCCCCAGGAGTAAAGAACCAAATCAACTTTCAAATCGTATGCCATTTCGTTGACTGAAAATTTTTCTAACACTTGCAAAATACCATTTCTGATCCAACAGCGCTTGGCCAGTTGCCACACAGTTTTCCCGTATCGCTGGGCTGGGGCTTGGCAGATCAATCACTCACTTAATCTGCTACATAGCTACATTTCCCTTGGGGAGAACCCATGCTGTGACTTCGAATTAACTTTTGTTAATTGCGCCGAAATTCGTTAAAGTCACTGATTTAGCTTTCATTTTCTTAGAGCCGACATTTTCGAGTACAAGATATTGTTGAAATGGAATATATATGACTTTGGGTTCATAATGCACATGGTTTGTAATCGACAGATTCCATTGAAGTCACAATTTTGAAAAGGCCCCAATATCTGAAAGGCAATAAAAGGTAAAGGGTACTTTGATTTTTTTTTTGTTCCAATAAATATGGCGTTCTCCTTGTTATGTGTATGTGTGTCTTTTAAATTGACTCTTCTTCGTGACCACATCCATCGCGTCGTCGCGTCGTCGCGTCGTCGCGTCGTCGCGTCGTCGCGTCGCTGGCAGCGGAGAAGTCAATACGGCTGCAGGGCAGGATAGAAGGTTAAACTACTATAATTGAATAATAATAAATGCGAAACCATAAACATAGATTACCAAAATTTTATCAAAGCTTTGAACATATCAAGCAGGTGAGGTACGGGTTTTGCTACTGTAACACAAGTCGGCACAAAAATTTTGATGTTTGGAAAATCTTTATCATCTGAAACAGAGGCATCCTATTTTTCATTTCAAACTCGTTGGCCAGTTGCCATGTTGTTTGCTTGCCGCTACCTTGGACCCTCACCAGATCAATCACTCAATTAATCTGGCAATGTATCTACGTTCCCCTGGGTGAGTTTTATTTCAAAGTCGCAGCCTCTTCTTTGGGAAAAGAGCTCTGAAATGTTGCTTGTTTTCCTTTTTATTTTATTTTATACTAGTTTTAGCCCGCGGCTTCGCTCGCATTAATTTAGAATTTGACAATCAATTCGCACTACTAAAGTTTCTATAATAATACAATTCAATCATGATTCGAATGTCACGTGGTACCATCTATTATTATTAGAACGTTATTGTTGTTTTCCTCGGGAACAGTAAGTACTTTTTTTCGAGATGAAAGGTGGTGACTGTTAGTCCATCTGTTCTGCTACCATACAAGTAGGAAACAGTATTAATATTTATGTTATAATAATGTCCTGTGCAATGTCAAATGCGCGTTTATCATTAGAACGTTATTGTTTTTTTCCTCGGGAACAGTAAAAGTACTTTTTTTGAGATGTAAGGTACAGCCCCCCCCCACCCCTATGTCCGTTTCTGTACTTTTGACAACTTATATGCAATATTTCAAGATGATCGGTTCAGTGGTTTAGGCGTGAAAGGTACGAAACAAACAAGCAAGCAAACTTACTCTCGCATTTATAATATTAGTTGATTTTAAAGCACTGCATCTGATTGGCATCACTTTTACTAGCTGATCCTGATGGTACTTAATTTTACTGGCTTCATTTTACGGTGCTTAAAAGTGTGCATTGCAGTATGGAGTTTCATAGAAAGAATCCGACGAAGAGAACGAGCGAGTCGATTTCAGGCAATGCTGGTCCCGTGCAACGATTACCTTGCGTTAACCTTTAGATCCTACAGTACTTTCACAGTTTTTATGCCTTATGACTGGGACTGTAGCTATTGTTGTATTTGTTTCGACAATTCAAAAGTGTCTGTAATGCTTTGATTTTGATGATTTCGATTTTGATGATTTCGATTTTGATGATTTCGATTTTGATGATTTCGATTTTGATGATTTCGATTTTGATGATTTCGATTTTGATGATTTCGATTTTGATGATTTCGATTTTGATGATTTCGATTTTGATGATTTCGATTTTGATGATTTCGATTTTGATGATTTCGATTTTGATGATTTCGATTTTGATGATTTCGATTTTGATGATTTCGATTTTGATGATTTCGATTTTGATGATTTCGATTTTGATGATTTCGATTTTGATGATTTCGATTTTGATGATTTCGATTTTGATGATTTCGATTTTGATGATTTCGATCATTTCGATTTTGATCATTTCGATTTTGATCATTTCGATTTTGATCATTTCGATTTTGATCATTTCGATTTTGATGGATTTTGATCATTTCGATTTTGATCATTTCGATTTTGATCATTTCGATTTTGATGATTTTGATTTTGATCATTTCGATTTTGATCATTTCGATTTTGATGATTTTGATTTTGATCCCCCTTTTGAACGAAGTGCCAAAGTCGTAATGGCAGACAAGGCTAATATGGAAAATACCCGCAGCGCACAGCATTTTGATCCAGGCAGCAAGGAGCTCAAGAAGAAGCCCAATATCCAACGTCCCAAGAACAAGACGACGAGGAGCGTTCCAAAACCACAATTTACATCTAAAACCAGAGACATATATTCTCTTCAATCATGGCAACTAAATCATCAAAAAGTGAGTGAGTTTTTTTTTAATATTCGGGATTGCATCAAAAAACCGTTATCCAAAAACTTTTTTTTGTGGGGACACAAACATGGCTTCGTTTATATTAGGTAAACTTGTGAGTGGACCAAAATACCGACTTGGTCTGGTATCCATAATATTTAAAAATCTAGTACTTTTAACCGACGAAAAAAAAGGAGGTCCTCATTCGACATTATGATAATAAAATCATCAGTCAGAGTTCTTGACAAATACCCCTTTTTAATGTTACGAGCACATAATTTACTTGTCACAAGGAATTAAATTGGAAGACATTTCCTATAACATCGGTTACTAGTTCTATAAATGTTCTATAAGAAGAATGGTAGAAGATCCACAATCGTGTACAGCTCCTTTTTTAAATGAAAACCTAATGATTTATTGTAATTATTTTCACAAAAATATAATATTTTGCTGCACTCCTTAAAAGTCGTATAAAAAATGGGGTAATTCCAAAATTACGTCGAGCACAGTTAGAGGCTAATGGGAGGCGGTAAAAGTGGAAGTTTATCATAATAAATGTTAAGAGAGAAGCACCTGAGCTCCCTTGGATATTTCGCAGCACACTAAGTTAATTTAGAGTTTACTGTTAGAAGGCCGTGTGGCTTCCTATGATACAAAGTTTGCTAACTGCTCGTGGAACATCGTGCGGTATCAAGGTGTAATACTTGCTTGTTGCAACATGTGCAAGAATTTCGCTCGTAATTTACGGGTGGGGGTATTGGGGTCTTTGTGTTGTAAGTTAAGAAAAAGTTCACACAACCCCAAGGTACGCTTAAACCATGGCTTTACGGAGCTGGGTAGCGAATGAGTTCTCCGAAGAAATATAATTAATTGTTAGTAAAAGTGGCAAAAACCCAACGGTTGCACGTGTATCCATCCGCCAATAGTCAAATCGTAGAATGTTAAGCTGCAGCAGTACAGCTTTACACAGCCATACGAGAAATTGAATTGCAAGCATTGCAAGCATTGCAAAATAACACAATATAACATGACGCCTTTAATCCTTAAAGGATTATGCAGATATGTATCTAATAGCAAACCCCACATTTCGCCAGATAAGTGTTGTTTTAAAATAAGCAAAATAAAATAGTCTAATTACAATCCTTCTTCATCTTTTGCAAAGGGTTGTGCTAGCACCCGATTAAATCTTAACATTTTTGTAACGTCTAAACCCAAAATGCTAGAGGTTAAATGCGAACAGCGAACAAAAAGAAACATGGGAAACAAAAACAAACAAAAAGTACAGATAATATTCGTTGATCGACAGTACAACGCATACGTTGTTCCGCCGTCAGAAATCGACAGTTATGATTGAAAAAGTTTAATCAATCCGTCCGCCAATCGCGCTTGTTGTGATGGGGAAACATACAAGTTTTATTATTGAGTCATTCATTTGTATTTTGGAGTGTTGAAATGAGTGAAAGTTAATAATGTACAAAAGTTGTTTAAAGACAATTATTATCGGGCACGCCGCAATCGCGGCGGTAAGACCCCTCTTTGAGGAGTGGCTGGATAGGCGTCACGGCGTCCTGACCTACCGCATGACGCAGGTCCTCACCGGACACGGAAGCTTCGGGAGGTACCTGTGTCTGATGGGGAAGGAGGAAACGCCTGGGTGTCACCACTGCGAGGACCGCCCGGAGGACACGGTGGAGCATACGGTGCAGGACTGCCCCGCTTGGGCAGGGCACCGCCGTGTCCTCACGGCGGCGATAGGCGGAGACCTCTCGCGCCCGGCATTGGTCGAGGCCATGCTGCGGGGCGAGACGGAGTGGGAAGCGGTCGCCTCCTTCTGCGAAGCAGTCATGCTCGCGAAGGAGGAGGCGGGCCGCGTGAGGGAGAGGACAGCGTCCTCCCTCCACCCCAGCCGCAGTGGTAGACGCCCACGGCGCCGGACGTCGGCAGACGATCTCCGGCCACCGTAGGCGCGGGCTTGCGGGCGGCGAGTAATGGGCGACTCGCTGTCCGACCATGGACCATGCCCGGGTCGACGGCGCGTTGTGTTCCACGCGCGCCTCAAAGAGTGTCAGCATTATGACGGGGCCCCCCTCTAGAGGGCGAAAGCCTGCCGGGGTCGCGGGGCTTATAGAATTACCGTGACCCTGGATCATAAAGGGCTATTGAAGGACACCGTGGATTTTAGTCAGTACAAGTCTGACAGTTCCTCCCACTCTGCCCTGGGTGGGAGGACTCATTTGATGATTTTACCAAGATAAAAAAAAAAAAAAAAAAAAAAAAAGACAATTATTATCGAGGTCAAATTAAAAGTTTGAGTTATATCGTCTAGGCTGACGTGGTGTTTCATCAGGCAACCCATTCGCAATATGATATGTTTTTGTCATGTGTTAAAAGTAGTTTTAGTATCTCGACCTTTTACATCACTTTTTTATCTTTTATTATTCAATTTAAAAAAACAAACATACCACACAAACCATCGTGGGTTTAACAGCTCGATCACGGTATGGTTTGAGTTTGATTTTCAATGGGGGAACCCAAAATCTCTTACTGAGGTTACTAATCTACTGAGGTTAGGTTGCTACACTTAATCCCGAAAGGTTAAGTACAGGTGTACCTAGTAGTAGTAGTTATATATTGCATTTTACAACTATACCAGGCATATATAAAGACAGGCATATATAAAGACAGGCATATATAAAGACAGGCATATATAAAGACAGGCATATATAAAGACAGGCATATATAAAGACAGGCATATATAAAGACAGGCATATATAAAGACAGGCATATATAAAGACAGGCATATATAAAGACAGGCATATATAAAGACAGGCATATATAAAGACAGGCATATATAAAGACAGGCATATATAAAGACAGGCATATATAAAGACAGGCATATATAAAGACAGGCATATATAAAGACAGGCATATATAAAGACAGACATATATAAAGACAGGCATATATAAAGACAGGCATATATAAAGACAGGCATATATAAAGACAGGCATATATAAAGACAGGCATATATAAAGACAGGCATATATAAAGACAGGCATATATAAAGACAGGCACATATAAAGACAGGCATATATAAAGACAGGCATATATAAAGACAGGCATATATAAAGACAGGCATATATAAAGACAGGCATATATATATAAAGACAGGCACATATAAAGACAGGCATATATAAAGACAGGCATATATAAAGACAGGCATATATAAAGACAGGCATATATAAAGACACAGCCATATATTTTCACAACCAAAAAAGAAATAAGCAACATAAATTCATATCCTCGCTCTCGAGACGATTACAGCACTCAATAAATCGTCGAACAGTGACGTCATCTTTACTGTTTCCCATTTCTTACATTTTCCTGTTACTGTACTCACAAATAGGATTCAGCTCTCCACCATACAAGCCGTAATCCTCGAAGAGACAATACACAGACAATGCACTTAAACTCTATTCTGTCGATAAGGCATTATCTCTGTCAACACAGCAGCGTTCTGAGCCAATTTGATTTCTGTTCCTGAACCCCTAGAAGCCAATTTGCGTTGAACCTTGTCTAGAAATAATTTTCTATCTCGACCCCTTTGTACGCCAACGTATTGTTATCAAAAGAATTTGATCATCTGTCTCGGATGGCTTTTGCTTTCTCCAATAAATTCTCCATGACTTTTGTAAAGTTTTTGAAAAGTTAGGTACCGAATTCTTCTAAATTGTGATATTACCGCCTTGACGTAGAGCAAGCGGCTACAAAGATACGAGGTGGCAAAGTTGAAATTAGGAAAAAGCACATCGAAAAAAAAAAAAAACAGAATCTTGTTACTATTATTTTCAATATAATTAATAAATGTTATATCATTTATCATTATTGCATAATAGTCAACTAAACTTACAAACCAAAGCAACCCCAGACAGAGCCAAACAAAATCCAAGCTGAAAGTGAACCCTAAACTTGAAGATGAACGATACATTTATTTATTGCGAACCTCAAGAAATTCTATCCAACTTAAGTTCTAGAAGTCGATAGCCAAATTAATATTAACGACACCAGATGATCCTATCAAATCCTTGGTCCGCACCCGACCCCTTTATTCGACTTTAAATTTAATTAAAACCTCAAATGTAATTCCGTTTTACTGACGGAATTCTCGTCGTTCAGCAAATTGATCGCTAGTATCTCTGTAGGTCGTTAAATTTTGATAGCCAGTTCATTTTTGCTGGTGCTCGATTTCTTTTCAGTTCTCTCTTTTAATGTTATGATGTGATTGATCTTTTAAATTCATACATGCGACCGATCTATTTGCAACATAAAGTAACAAGATCCAGAAAAAATACTCAATCCTTAAAAAACACGATCTCTGTATGCAACATCCTAGTAACATGCGACTGAAAGGATTGCCAGTCTCCTATGAGATCATCCACGGTGCCTATACTATAAGCAGTGCTTAAAATAATTAAAATTAAAATTTGTTTATTTCAGACTAGGTAATGTCCATATTTTGTTAGTAACAAATTAATTTTCTTAAGATTTGACTTGAGTTAGTAGCAATACATGTAGGTAGTCCAAATTAAAAATTTAAAACTTGATTGAGAACAGAATAAATTAAATTGAAATAGATGAGATTAACTAATGCTAATAAATAATAAATTAAATTGAACCAGAAAAAAATAAGAAAAGGAGGAGATGAGGAATTGCGAATATGAGAATAGTGACGAGTTGGTTTGATTGATTTGATTGAACGAATGAGTTAGTTAAACCAGATAAAACTACTATTACGAGTAGATAGGGCTCTTTTTAGCATAAGAACCTTTTATGAAAGCCATTACAAAATCTTACAAAAAACACGCGCATACCACAACATTAAAAAGTCGAGCAAACCACTTTATGTTAATTACATCCCATCATTTCGGACTGAATATGCAAAACAGCTGCCATAAAGCAACCGCCGAAACACTAATACGCAGATTGAGCAAAATTAATTCAACTTTCCTATTACTTGCTCAAGTAATTAAAATATTAATTAAATTCTCCTTTAGCATATAACGAAGTTTCAGGCGATTCTATTAAACATCCGACTAGGTTGAAGAAGGAATTTTCTAGACAATCTAGTAAATTCCGTACCTACATGTTGATATCGCTTCCTCGTTATTCTAACAACACGTCATGTACAGTCTCGTTCGTAGGGTTGATTGACGCCTACGTAAATAACTGCAAAATTCTACAAATGCACATGATTTCAACATGAGAATTTAGATCGTTTTTACTTCTCTACGTTAACGTTTTCTCTCCTTAAAAATTTAAACTTATAGCAACAATTAAAAAAACTCTGAAATAGTGCAATGAATAACGAATTCTGTCAGCCCCATGAAAAAAGTTAACACACACATTTTTTAAAGACACAGCTGAAGCAAAAAAGGATCCTTGCACTATTCTGTAAAGCCATAGAAAGATACAATACCTTGCATTCACTACACTAACGAGGTAGAGGAACATAGACAGATTTGATCTCAAACGGATCATTTGTTGTTGCGGACAACCTTCTAACAAAATTCTCTAAAAAATATGCGAGTCCAATGTTATTCTTTCATTCCCCGTTTCGAATGGGAACGTATCTGAAAAATATTTTATATCCAGATCAGTGTTACGTGAAACTTCCAGGATTGATTGTTTCATTTTAATTGATGTTTCGTTATTTTTACGTCCGTACGTGAAGCCTGCCTGTGTTTTCCTTCCATTTTTTATTTTAGGATTGTCAATTTTCAAACCTACCTATGTCATAATTGCGCTTTTAATCGTGTCTTTAATCGTGTCTTTAATCGTGTCTTTAATCGTGTCTTTAATCGTGTCTTTAATCGTGTCTTTAATCGTGTCTTTAATCGTGTCTTTAATCGTGTCTTTAATCGTGTCTTTAATCGTGTCTTTAATCGTGTCTTTAATCGTGTCTTTAATCGTGTCTTTAATCGTGTCTTTAATCGTGTCTTTAATCGTGTCTTTAATCGTGTCTTTAATCGTGTCTTTAATCGTGTCTTTAATCGTGTCTTTAATCGTGTCTTTAATCGTGTTTTTAATCGTGTCTTTAATCGTGTCGGCAATCGGTTGTTCCGGACATCATTTGGCAACGTGTGATGATTTTTTTATTGTCTGGAGTCGAACGAGATTTGTGCATGCATACAAATAATACTAAAAAATAAAGTCATACAAGTCATTTAAGAGGTGTAAACTTGACAATTTATTCATGAAGCACGGATAAATATGACATTGAATAAGATTTTAAATAATGCTACGTTTCTTTTTATGAAGCAACAATCAAATACCATGAATTGTTCTAGTGTTGTGATGGAAAGTAATAGTAACTTTAATAAAAACTACAACACATTGCACTCAAAATTAAATAGATTTTGCAGTTTCCTAGCAATCAACAATAGAATAGCACCGAATTGAACACTGACCCATTTCAAAATTACGTCAGTATTGAATCCAAATCGGCATTAACGTCGTATCGGCTTAGCGTCGACAAATCAACATTTGGCACGACAAGTGTACAATTTATGCATCGCCAATCACGCCTAAACGCGGTCGGTATTACGATCTAAACGAGCCCAAACCATTTGGATTATTTTTGCGAGCAGCGAGAATCAATTCAAAGTTAAGTGTAAAAGGTCCATATTTTGGAGAGAATTTACAGCTCTCACAATCACATGTATCCTTACATACCCTGTTATTTGACGAATACAACCGTAAAATGGCAGAATCAGAATTGGGAGAACTATCCAAAGACCCGAGAGAAAAACTTAAATCACTACGGTATCGGGGTTCTTAACATTATATCACAAAGGAAAGCAGACGACGATGCCACCGATTGGGAGTAATATGAGCCCGCCCTACAGAGGCAGAAGATCAAAGAAAAATTACACAAACCGTCACACCATGTTTCTGTTCAACAAACTCCTTCCTGTTAGAGAGAAGCCACACGGTGCGGTGCGGTGCGGCGCCGCAGCGCAAACATTTACCGCATCACTGTACACATGTGGTATGCGGCGCCGTAGTATGCGGCGCCGTAGTATGCGGCGCCGTAGTATGCGGCGCCGTAGTATGCGGCGCCGTAGTATGCGGCGCCGTAGTATGCGGCGCCGTAGTATGCGGCGCCGTAGTATGCGGCGCCGTAGTATGCGGCGCCGTAGTATGCGGCGCCGTAGTATGCGGCGCCGTAGTATGCGGCGCCGTAGTATGCGGCGCCGTAGTATGCGGCGCCGTAGTATGCGGCGCCGTAGTATGCGGCGCCGTAGTATGCGGCGCCGTAGTATGCGGCGCCGTAGTATGCGGCGCCGTAGTATGCGGCGCCGTAGTATGCGGCGCCGCGACCGAATTGTACATGCACGCATAATTGTTTGCAGTGCGAATTATAAACCAAAATCTTGTGTAAGTAGTATGTCAATTGATAGAAGAAAATAACCGTCATTAATAGAAACTATCGTAGTGACACCGCGTGCTTGGATAAAAACACAAACTAGCTAACACAAACTAGCTAACACAAACTAGCTAACACAAACTAGCTAACACAAACTAGCTAACACAAACTAGCTAACACAAACTAGCTAACACAAACTAGCTAACACAAACTAGCTAACACAAACTAGCTAACACAAACTAGCTAACACAAACTAGCTAACACAAACTAGCTAACACAAACTAGCTAACACAAACTAGCTAACACAAACTAGCTAACACAAACTAGCTAACACAAACTAGCTAACACAAACTAGCTAACACAAACTAGCTAACACAAACTAGCTAACACAAACTAGCTAACACAAACTAGCTAACACAAACTAGCTAACACAAACTAGCTAACACAAACTAGCTAACACAAACTAGCTAACACAAACTAGCTAACACAAACTAGCTAACACAAACTAGCTAACACAAACTAGCTAACACAAACTAGCTAACACAAACTAGCTAACACAAACTAGCTAACACAAACTAGCTAACACAAACTAGCTAACACAAACTAGCTAACACAAACTAGCTAACACAAACTAGCTAACACAAACTAGCTAACACAAACTAGCTAACACAAACTAGCTAACACAAACTAGCTAACACAAACTAGCTAACACAAACTAGCTAACACAAACTAGCTAACACAAACTAGCTAACACAAACTAGCTAACACAAACTAGCTAACACAAACTAGCTAACACAAACTAGCTAACACAAACTAGCTAACACAAACTAGCTAACACAAACTAGCTAACACAAACTAGCTAACACAAACTAGCTAACACAAACTAGCTAACACAAACTAGCTAACACAAACTAGCTAACACAAACTAGCTAACACAAACTAGCTAACACAAACTAGCTAACACAAACTAGCTAACACAAACTAGCTAACACAAACTAGCTAACACAAACTAGCTAACACAAACTAGCTAACACAAACTAGCTAACACAAACTAGCTAACACAAACTAGCTGACACAAACCTCCTTAAAGGTAGGTTCTCCAGCAAATCATAATTGACACCTATCCAAACTAGATAAAGTATGGAAGGATTCAATTTTTCTGTCTACAAAGCTGCATCGAAAGTGCATTGCCAACAAGTGCGCGATGTCCGGGCGGACGGCACGTTTTGCCCGAAGCTCACGTTTCGCTGACGACGAGAAACTTTGCTTACCCACCTCTTGAGATGTTTATACGGTTCAAGTCGGGTTCGATGTAGGTCGGCGTAGTAGGTTTCGGGAGTGAAAATGTATGTTGATGTTGAGGATAAATTTTGATGCAGGAGTAATGTACACATTTTGAGATTTGATCTCATGAGCTTATTTTGATAGAAGGCAATCGTGTAACTAATAGCAACGAACAGTAAGAAACCGAGATTTGTCATCGTCATCATCATCGTCATCATCATCGTCATCATCATCATCATCATCGTCATCATCATCGTCATCATCATCGTCATCATCATCGTCATCATCATCATCATCATCATCGTCATCATCATCATCATCACCATCTGCCTAGCCTCTTTGCAATCATCATCACCATCTGCCTAGCCTCTTTGCAATCATCATCACCATCTGCCTAGCCTCTTTGCAATCATCATCACCATCTGCCTAGCCTCTTTGCAATCATCATCACCATCTGCCTAGCCTCTTTGCAATCATCATCACCATCTGCCTAGCCTCTTTGCAATCATCATCACCATCTGCCTAGCCTCTTTGCAATCATCATCACCATCTGCCTAGCCTCTTTGCAACTATGTTGGCTAGGTAGGCTTCCAGTCTAATCGGATGCAGCTAAATTACAGTATTTCAATGGAGCAAGATTTATATAGGGTCAAAACCTAAGAAATGAAACTCTTCGGATACAAATAAATAACAGTCATTTAACAAATTTCAAGTCATTTAAGAATAATCAAATCGTCTTACATAACTCTACCTGTAACCAACACTTGTTGAGAAAGTCGGTAAGGAGAGTAGCCCACGTCCGCCAATGGTGTTACTTAAACCCATGTCACAGTGTAACGGCCGAACGTGCCCCGGCTGCAATTCCTGCCTAAGGTCAAGCCGAGATTTTTTTTTGGGCTTCACCTGCTTCGACGACTAATCACGCTTAGGCGCTTGCTTCAGTCTTCGGAGGAATTTAGTAGTACTAGATCTACTGGTGGAAACCCTCCGCCAGTCACTGATTTGCTCAGTACATGTAGGGTGCTTTTATGCTTCCTGTAAGAAAGCCAATGGCAGATCTCCTAATGATGAATTGATGGTTAGTCTGTCGTTGTAATACGAACTTTGCCAGATAAGCGCATAATCGCTTGAGATCAAAGATTTGTTTAAGCTGATGTCGTAAAAAAAAAAAAGAATGTACCAAACAAGTGTGCTGGTATAGGGCGGTAATTGTCCTGAAAACGAAGCCCATACCAGCAATATCTTTACTGTCGGTACTGCACCGGCCTCATATTTGGCAGTCGTTGCAGTCGTTACAACACTTTGTATAAGATTTAGGTCTCGGAAGAGTCATTTTTTATTTCCTAAGCCTGGCAAAAATATTTTTATAAATCTATTATTATATTTTTGTTGATCTGAAGCTGAAAATATTGAAATTTGTTTTAATATTAGACGGCAGTGGCTGAGCGATTTACTGCTGCGCTGCGTACCGCGGGTTATATTCCCACACGGAACTTTACCTACAGTAAGAGCTTGTTCAGACACGGCGGGAACCGCGCGATTTCAGAATCGCATGGAAATCGCGAGAGTCTTATTTGTATGAGTTAATAAGTAATCGTTCAGACATAACCGCGCGGTTAATCAAGCCGCGACATGCGATAACCGCGCGGTTAATCAAGCCGCGACATGCGATAACCGCGCGGCTAATCAAGCCGCGACATGCGATAACCGCGCGGCTAATCAAGCCGCGACATGCGATAACCGCGCGGCTAATCAAGCCGCGACATGCGATAACCGCGCGGCTAATCAAGCCGCGACATGCGATAACCGCGCGGCTAATCAAGCCGCGACATGCGATAACCGCGCGGCTAATCAAGCCGCGACATGCGATAACCGCGCGGCTAATCAAGCCGCGACATGCGATAACCGCGCGGCTAATCAAGCCGCGACATGCGATAACCGCGCGGCTAATCAAGCCGCGACATCGCGGTTCCCGCATGTCTGAATAGAGCTTTAGTTGTCCTGGGTCCATTTGTGTATTATCATCATCTTCCTGTCCTTGTCCTATTCTACTTGGGGTCGGCGCAACACGGTTTCTTCTTCCATTCGCCCCTGTCAGACGTCACGGCATCATTCTTTCATATCAGCTTTCACGCAATCCATCCTTTTCTTTGGCCTTCATCTCCTTCTCCATCCATCAGCATTCATGTCCATCACTCTTTTAGTCACATGCTTTTCATCCCTCCTCGTTACATGTCCATACCAAGACAATTGTCTATTTGTGTATGTTTGTAAACCCACCCACAATACACGAGAAATAGTGTACGGCAACTTTTTTTTATTAATAAAGTAAAATATTTACAAAGCTTATTAGTATGCTAGCTAAAGAAGAGTTTCTATTTGGAAAAAAAGTAAAGCTGTTTTGTTTTTGAGAAATAGTAAATAATTATGTAAGTGTTGTATTGAGTTTTTCCATAGATATTTCTCAATTGATGGCAAACGCTCGCCCCATACTACATGGGACTTAAACATAACTGGCGAAATGTGGTTTCAGGAATTATTTTGAAATAAAGACATCACTCAGACTATCCCGTCGGCATTGTGACTCATTTACAACAATAGCTAAGCAGCCGGTACATGTCCGAATTAGCTGGTTAGCATCACAATGTTATGACGGATTTGGGTCAGATTGTTTCAAAATTTTTATGTTCAGATATTTTCATTAATCGGGTCAATGGATACTTTTTTCAGGTTAATATACAGTCTGTTATATTTTACCTGAATGTTGTTATTAATTTTAAAAGTCTGGTCTCTAAGTGTGAATTTAAATATCGTCGATGATGTCACGTTAATTACGTCTTTGTTAGAATTAAAGATGAAATTTCCAAATAAATAATTATTTTGCATAACCATGACTACCATTGTGTCACGTTTTCCTACAGAGTAACGGTTTTATTTTGACCTGCTGAAGGTTGAGGGTTATCCCCGTTGAATGCGAGACGCACGGGACCGATCAATGTGGCTACACTTGGGGGAGGCCCATGTTCAGCAGTGGACGTCTTTCGACTGAAGTGATGAAGGATGAACGGTTTTTCCAACGTACACAATTTCTTGGTATTTTACACTTAAAAGTTGCCGATCCGACAAAAATCTGTAAACCTTACGGTTATTTAATCTACCGAGAGAGAGATCTGAGTGACAATAAGCTGATTGTTACATGCATCGCTTTCAATAATATAGGATTTTCTCAAGGTCACATTCACATTGGTCACCACATCGTTTGAAACTTGGTACTCTGGTACCTGGTACGGGGTACGTCGACCGCGCAACAATAAATAATAACTAGCTTGTTGTGTTGGTTCCAATGTTTCCACCGTCTTATCCGTATTGCGTTCAACATGTTTCCAGTTAGCTGCAACTTTTGTTCACCGTGAATACGACAACTTTAGAGTATCCGCGCTTTTCTGATGAAACAAAGCGTGACTGCGTGGGAAAAGCATGAGCCACTTTTTGTACACATGCACTTGAAAGGGCATCATCGACATGACAAAGAAGAGTAGTAAAGCTAAGAGAACGAGGCTTACTAGAATCTGCGAATCGAACAAGGAGTTCCACAAATTACACGAACCACTGTTCCATTTTCAGTTAAAAAGATCCAGTTCAAATAAAAACTTTAAACAATAAACAAAAATTACAGTATGAGTTCGGCATACATTGCAGGTTTTGCACGTATGGATTCGAAACGCGTAGTGTACAGCGCGCGATCTAGTTAACATAACTTTATTAGCACGGCTCGGCTCGCTTGTTCGGTATTCTTCTTGTTAAAGTTCCACTGTAAACTTTAAATTGGATTCGATAGTTGGGGTGAAAATGCGGAAAGCTAGTGATCAATAGCACTTAGGTGTAGTGTGGACTTGTTTTAGAATTATTTGTGTGCATTTTGTGGAACTGGATAACTTATAATTTTTTAGCATTTAGTTAATGAACCAATGTAGGTCCATATTAATAACCGTAACGATAATTATAGCGCGAAACTAACGCGAAACTAACGCGAAACTAACGCGAAACTAACGCGAAACTAACGCGAAAAATGAGACTATCAAAATCAAAATCAAAGCATATATGTAGGCCTGTTACAGGCACTTTTATGAAAAGTAGCTACAGTCCCAGTCACAAGGCAAAAGAACTGTGAAAGTACTGTAGTTGCCTATCACCGAGACTTTATCTCTCAACATAGATTGAGGAACAATGCCATAATAATATCCAACAATCTGTTAGTATGAGTGACAAACACTGTTTCAAGCTTTCACGGTTTACAACTATACTGTCACTTACGGGATATCTTCCGTGATTGTTCATTATTTTGAGCTCCCGATATTTCGGCGCTGTTGCAAGCGCCATGATCCGAGGGGCCGTCTCCATGAGCGAGAGAATCGCGGCGATATTTTGGTATAGAAATACGTGGCACGACGATAGTATCGCCGCGATTCTCTCGCTCGTGGAGACAGCCCCTTATTCCAACAAGGTTTTTTAATTACTTTTATTTACCATGAGTATACCCTGGCTATAAAACGCCAAAATTAATGGATCAATTAGAGTTTCCAATAATGACAATACCATGGCCTAAAATAAACCCAAAAACCGTTGTTTTAAATCATCGTCATTCGCAGCCTGACGTCATTCGCAGCCTGACGTCATTCGCAGCCTGACGTCATTCGCAGCCTGACGTCATTCGCAGCCTGGCGTCATTCGCAGCCTGGCGTCATTCGCAGCCTGCCGTCATTCGCAGCCTGCCGTCATTCGCAGCCTGGCGTCATTCGCAGCCTGGCGTCATTCGCAGCCTGGCGTCATTCGCAGCCCGACGTCATTCGCAGCCCGACGTCATTCGTGCATGTCGTCTGCCCATGTCGTCTGCCCATGTCGTCTGCCCATGTCGTCTGCCCATGTCGTCTGCCCATGTCGTCTGCCCATGTCGTCTGCCCATGTCGTCTGCCCATGTCGTCTGCCCATGTCGTCTGCCCATGTCGTCTGCCCATGTCGTCTGCCCATGTCGTCTGCCCATGTCGTCTGCCCATGTCGTCTGCCCATGTCGTCTGCCCATGTCGTCTGCCCATGTCGTCTGCCCATGTCGTCTGCCCATGTCGTCTGCCCATGTCGTCTGCCCATGTCGTCTGCCCATGTCGTCTGCCCATGTCGTCTGCCCATGTCGTCTGCACATGACGTCTGCACATGTCGTAAAATAACTAAGTTTTACACAATTGAAAATAAAAACGATTTAAATCAATTTACGATTGAGGTCAATTAGTTAAATAAACAATCTATGAGTGTTCGAATGAATCATAATGGAACATCTTTGTATTAATTTATTGGGCCACTGAAAAGCTATCTTACTGTTGGTAAAGAAGACTATGGGCGATCCGTATTAAAATGTATTTCGGCTGAGTGACTCATGAGATGACGACTAATAGAGAAGTATGAAAGGAAAAGACTTCATGAGAATAACGATGAATTGTGATAGTAATATCAAGTTCTAGTATGGGTTAGGATTAAGTTTCTAACAGCTCAATAGGTATATAAATAAACTAACACCTCACCCGCGACTTCGTCCGCAAAAATTGTAATAGCTCGGCTAATTTGAATGATATAAATATAATTTATTGCCCATGTTACTTCCTGATAATGTAGCTTTCTATTGGTGAAAAAATGGTTAAAACCGGTCCAGTAGTTTTTGACTTTATTCGTTATAAATATTCAAAAATACAAATCTTTCCTCTTTATAATATTAGTGTAGATAAGAACTTTCCAAAATTACTAATTACAGATGTCAAAAAAAGTACCTGATCCAGTAGACATTCAAAGTACAATATTTGCCGCCTAATTTTTTCTTTATTAAAAGACGGGCTCGATAACAAAAATACAGTCAAAATCAAACGCAAGGAAATATCGCAAATTCACGCCCAATATGCAGGATAGCTGGTCGTCCCTGCAAATTGGTTTTTCACTGTCGACTGAGTCGCACGATGAATGGCCTGCGTCACTGCCATCCGAACCTACGACAAATTCGTAGCATCGAAGTTTCGTAAATCCAATTATGAGTTGGCGCCGCCCTTGTAATTATATTTGTGAAGGTCATGTTACAATTAAGGAAATAATCGCTCCGTTAAATGGTACAACTGTGTTATTTCTGGATAAGAATTATTATTATGTGAAAACCTCTTAGTTGACACTAATAAGTACACGTAGTTGATACATAGATGTATTATAGATGTCAAAACTGACAAAGAAGATTTTGGATGCCAATCGTAGTGCATAGTTTCTTTATTTGTTAAGACATAAAATGACCTGAAATAAAGCCTTTAAATGTTGTTTCTTTCGTTTCTACAGGTGAGTGAATCTTTTGTTCATGTAAATGTGTTTTGGTAATGTAGTTAGTTAAATATCTTCTGTAAATAAATCTTTCGTTTTTACACAGAAACGCAATTACGCTTTATTTCATTATAAAGTATATTCATTATATGTTCTAATATGTTATAATATTATATAGGCAAATGTTATATAATTCTGCCATCTCAACTCTAGATATTAATTGATGTATTATCATTATAAAAAGTAGTAACACACAAATATGTGCTATAAACTGCATGGAACATTCCATCCGATGCGATGTTTCGATAGGTGAACGATCGATTAACTTTTTTCCCAATTCGATTATGTCACTATTTGAATCATGATAAATAATGTGAATTATTACAGCCGGCAACACTTAAAATGTTTAAAGCACATTGCAATATTCCGACAAATATTTTTTTATACCGGCTGGTTAGGAAATGTAAAGGAAACTATCAAAAGTCATTCAATTCATAGATTTCATCGAAATAAACGAAGTGAAAAAAAAAGAAAATAAATCGTGTCAAAGTAATAGACATCATTTGAATAGAAATCTTTTCAAATGATTATTACTCGACTACGGCGAAGCAAAGAGGAGGGTTATGATTTGTTTATACTTTCATGTCGCTGTAAGTTTACCGAACAGGAAAAGAAAAAGCAACTCTAGTTCTTTAGTTAAAACAAACACCACCGCCGGGGGCTAGACATGGACAGAAAAAGAAATACACTACCGTTAATATGGTTTGAAGAATAATCCTTTAAAGAAAATAACTTTCTAATACTATGCCTGTAATATTGCTTTGGAAATCCATCAGCTATTTAATTAGACTAATGCAATGCTATATTGTTCATAGTATGTTTGTTTATAGTATGTTTGTTCATAGTATGTTTGTTCATAGTATGTTTGTTCATAGTATGTTTCTTTGTAGCTTTTTTTCTTCGGATTGCAAATTAATCGTTTTCGTTTAAACCAATTGAGAGATAGAGAGGGCAGGAGTAAAGAAAAGACGGATAGATTAAGAGTAATGAAATGAAATAAAAATAATGAATGATAACGAAAGCCGTGTTGAGCAGGAAGATGTAGATGGTGAATTTTAAAACCAATAGATTTGTCGTAAGTTTGTGGCCACCCTAATTTAGCCCTTACACCACACATTCTGTTAACTGAATGCTTTCGCAATCGTCCGCAGCCGCATTTAATTTTGGAGCACGGAGAAAATTTTTAAACTTGTGCTACTCAAAATAATTATTTGTAGACCTACTTCGTACTAAAATTCTTAAAATTCCAATGTGCAGCCTATACAAGCATGACATATTGCACGATAGCTCCTATGTAATGTGTTATTTAAAGGAGGTGAGTTTAAAAAAAACTGGCCAAGTATGAGTCGGATTCCTGATGAACGGTTCCGTACCATCGTAGGATGAGGGCCCCCTTTAATTTTTAATTTATTGTTATAGCGGCAACAGAAATACACATTCTGTGAAAATTTCAATTGTCTACCTGTTACGGATAATTAGATACAGCCCACTGACAGACAGACGGACGGGCAGCGGACGCTTAGTAATAGGGTCCTCCCGTTGGTTACCCTTCGGGTACGGAACCCTAACAACAATTAACAAGGCAGGTGTAAAAAAAAACCTAAATAGGGATTGAACGTTATGACTTTAGGACACACGGCTCGTTAGTACATTTTACAAACACCAAATCAGTCAGTAGTTATCTTGGATTAACTCAATGTGAACCATTCTAAATCCATGAAAATGTACAAGTCTCTTTTGTTAGTATAAATGAAAAACCTGAAATGTTGCGAGAAGTGCCAATTCACTCAAACATAGGACCCACGTAAGCCCCGTCTAGACCCAAGAGTTGCATAACAATATTATAAATGCGTAAGTTTGTGAAGATGGATGTCTGTTACTCTTTCACGCGAAAACTACTAAACACGGATTTGGATGAAAGAAGGGCGGCGAAAGTGGACCCAAAGAATCTAAAAATGAACGAAGCTCCATGCAAGTGTAAATATAAAATAATTATAACTACAATTATATGAGATATTTATTTAAAAAATATTGAATTTTTCGGACACGGGAATCAAAAGTTATAAATATTTTAATTTACTCAAAATTAAGTAATCGTGCAATTACAAAACGCAACTTTTTTTCCGATTACGTTCCAATCTAATGACATGTGTTTTTGCTCAAGGGTTTTCTTACTATAAATGGCTCTTTCTCTTCGTTTTTATACATTCTATAATGTACAATATTTATAAACAACATGTAAACGTTATATTAAAATGCCAATTAACAAGGCAAAATCATGTAATAAAAATGAAACAATGTTGATTTCGTAGTACATCTTATAAAGGAACGTTATCAATGGTGATCAATTGAGTCCCGTCACTACTGTCACTGTAAGATTTGTGATGATCTATTCCAGTGTTTTTCAACGCGCTCAGAGGAGTTCCCTAATGTTGTACCCACAACAAGTACAGAGGAAAGTACACACCCTGTACCTTCTGAACAGAGAGCAAATTGTGGATATTGAAATGGTGGATAGTGCTTACAGAAGTTCTGCTGATTTTGCACACTCCCCAAGTTCAGTAGAAATACATCCTGTACCTATTACCTATCCAATATTTCATGGCAACCACCCATTTATTTTACGGGCCAGAATTAAATCTATGCACATAGGAAGCAAGTCCTATTAAACGTATATCGTAGTTGATAGAAGGCTACAGGGGCGAAGTGGTGTATTAGGCTATTGTTGTCACTGTCCTGTTGGGACACGGACAGCGGGTTGTTGCTCTCATGTTATGAGCATATTATGGTATATGGGGTCTGCCAGACACCAGAGCTATATCGCTGCACCAGCTTCCTTTTTAGATAATCTTTTAATAAGATAATATTTTTTTCTATAACACTGTTGAAAAATATTAAAATAAAACATGTAAAAAAATCAATAAACGAGATTTATTACGTCACATTACACATTTTTTAATCAACAATGCCTGCCTTTCAATAGCTGTACTCGTACATGCATAGCTAGTGAGCTCTGGCTGTTACAATTTATGTAAAAGTATATCTTCATTCAGCGTAGTAAGAATCGTTCTACTTGTACTTGACCATAATTCGCTTATATATCAAAGTCGTAACAACATAGTTTTAATAGTGATTGAACTAATTACTAGGTTAGTAATCAGTATAGTCTCTAGACGCAGTCTGGCAGTTTTATGATTCATTAATTAGGTACAGGCAAAAAATTCCGGTTTTGGCTTAAGACAAGTAAATAATAATAAGTACATCAGAATAATATAACACGACCCGAACCAAAATTATTACCTCCCCTGGCACCTGTCAGTTGCCTACTACCAAAAACCAAAGAGAACCAAAAAGCATGGAGCATCATCCAAAGAGGCCGTGTACAACGCGCCACGCCTTTTATACCCTTTTACTCGGACCGGGTTGGTTGAAAAGGGAATTATCTAAGAGTAGTTTATTCGAATCTTCCTTTATGATTCATCCTAAACATTATTATTTTTTGATTCATTTTAAATAAATAAGCAGACATTCACAGTTAAAAACCTTAACCGTAAGATTTTTAGGTTATCTTGTATAAAGACGTATATCTCTTTTCTCCCAACTTGTTCGTCTTACTTTCCATTTGCTTTTTTGTTAGTCTTCAGTCGTTTTACAAGTACGTATGAGTTGCCATAATGAATGCTACCTCTAAGACTGGGTCCCAAAATACATGGAATCTCGCCAGGGTTCTTTGGCTCAAAGACAGTTTTTAACCTGGATTAAGCATATAGGATACTTTTTTAATCCCGGTAGTATGATCCCGTGGAACAGATCTTGATCGACATTAAAATTGGTCTGCCAATATATATCATATATCATATATAATAGTACACAATATATAATAGTATCTTGATGTTTGGCAACGGAACAGACAAACTAAACTGAAATACTGCATCTCCATTCGTATAATTTTGCTGAATTAATAACTAAGACGCAGACCGTCTAAGGAATAGAGAATAAAACGTACATTTCCATACTTTAAATCATTTATACTTTTTAAGTACTGGATGGTTCGTTTACACTTGCCGGTGACTCGTTCGATAAATGGCAGGGAGGGCCGTGCAGTTAATAAACACTAAAGTTTACACAAAGACTAAATATTAAGTTAAAACTAAAGTTTACACAAAGACTAAATATTAAGTTAAAACTAAAGTTTACACAAAGACTAAATATTAAGTTAAAACTAAAGTTTACACAAAGACTAAATATTAAGTTAAAACTAAAGTTAAAACTAAAGTTTACACAAAGACTAAACATTAAGTTAAAACTAAAGTTTACACAAAGACTAAACATTAAGTTAAAACTAAAGTTTACACAAAGACTAAACATTAAGTTAAAACTAAAGTTTACACAAAGACTAAACATTAAGTTAAAACTAAAGTTTACACAAAGACTAAAACAAAGACTAAATATTAAGTTAAAACTAAAGTTTACACAGACCAAATATTAAGTCAAAACTTGTTATTATTGCAGCTGTCCTACCTGCATAAATACAGAAATCGAATAATCGATTCCATTAATTATGACCAGGATTGTTTATTTATTTATGTACACACAAAATACTTAATAAGAGATTACATTAAAATAGAAGAGCACAAAGGACAAGTCAATACAGTTCAGACAAGTTACAACATATTTTTCCAAAAAATCGTTTAAAAGAAGATTTATGCATAAAAATGGAAAAGACGCAGCTACAACCTGCGTTATGACATTCTCCTATTAAGCATAGAATATTATGTTTATTAACGAATCCAAACACTCTCTTCTATTAGATTAAACAGGCTACTCGCCTAGTTCAAACGCTCCACGGCGCGATTCTTCGTGAAGCATAAAAAAACCCATTCAGTCAGACCATAACATCATCCCTTATTTTAACGGTGGTATTAATTCATTTTACACTGCTTTTTACGCGTTTTTTTGTGGGACGACAATGATTTTATGTTATTTTAGTGGGAAAGTTGTTTAAGATTGTGGGTGATCCAGTATTATTAGTAATATAGATATTAAGTAGTTTTTCTGACCGTTTTCGGCTGTAGCGCCCAACGGCACAAGTGTGTACGCAAACTCAGGTCCACTCTCTCTTCCCTCACTCTCATAGTCCGCTGTGTGGTAGGTATGACGCGCCTTGAGCTTTCCGAGGCACTCAAAGTACGAGCTGGACTGGCTGAACTTTGCGCGCCCCGGAAATCAAACGCAGAACCCCGGAAATCAAACGCAGAACCCCGGAAATCAAACGCAGAACCCCGGAAATCAAACGCAGAACCCCGGAAATCAAACGCAGAACCCCGGAAATCAAACGCAGAACCCCACACTCAGCAGTCGCGCTTGTTCGCATATTTGCATAGCATATTAAAGGTGATCCGACCGCAGAAAGAAGACACCAACGGTCAAGTGCCCCTCCTTAAGGGGTATGCGGTTAACGAGGAGTGGGATGACTCCCAGTTCTATGAGGACGTACAAGAATTAGTATGTTGATTGCTCTTCCTTCCAGGTTCACTTTTGGGCTTACACATTCAGACATTGTAGACAGCTATAGATCTTCGCCGACGACTTCTACCGCGTGGTTTTCGAATGTCGACAACAGCTCAACGTATCGGATCCTTAACTATTCATTCTATCTTTCAAGCTGGAACCAACAAAATCGGTTGGGTGGCTCAGGAGATTACGTGTTCGAACAGTGAAACGAAAGTTTTATAAGATGAATCCACGCAGAGGCGACCTTAATTCCATAAGTATTTTTTTACCAGTCAACAGACATGCAAAGACTGGTCTACATAAATATTATTAGACACGTAGATATACTAGAAATACCCTGGTCCGCGCGTACGAAAGTAGCGGACGTAGTGTTAGTTTATTATATACACGAACTTCGAAAATCCCATCGGTGACTATGGTTGGACCATGTTACCGAAATAGGGCCAACAAAAAAGAATGTTTATTTAAAATGTCCCCCTAACGAGTATTGAAAATGAATCCTGTCGAAACATGTACGAAAACGTACAATTTCACTATAATAAACTTCTTATGCGAAAAATCTAACATAATCCCGAAAAACGGGCAATTGAGACGAAAAATCCTAACCATTTTCGTGATCACATAGTAGAGGCTGTGGCTACCCGATCCCCGAATTTGTAATCTTTGCGTGTATACAAAAGGTAAATTGCTCGGTGGCATTTTCAACGGTAATGATGTCATCGCCGCATCCCGTAATCGAGGACTGGATACTTTTATAGTAGATCCGTTGGCCGCATGTTACACCGGAGCGTTAAAGCTTGGGAAATTAGATGGATTGATATTTTCCAAAAAATCTTAACTGTGTTTATTTTTAAAATACCTCCTCTTTCATGCACGATATTTACATTTACTTTATTTACTGAATTTACTTAGAAATTACGACGACGACGCAATTCACGATGTTGCCAATAACACTGATACAAACTAATTATATAATAAAAAATACGTGTTTTAACAGAATCTGCCTAATTCTTCAAATACGATCGCCTGAAAACGCTATTTCAAAACTTATACAACACTGAACTTCCCAATAATACCTTAACACTTCTAAAATTGAAAGACGCTACCAGTAGTAAAACTTATGTGGTTCCGCGTGAAAACACGGAATAAACTATACGATTCCGGAAGAAAATACGAGTATGACGAAATTTACGAACTTCTTACAGGAACTTCAGTAGTTTTAAAGTATTACTTGAGTATTGAGTATTTTGTTTAAGTAGGTATCATTTCTTAACTCTGAAACTTTAATATTCTGATATTTCATAATTATGTAGGAAGAAAAGTGATGAATGTTATCGATGACGACGAAAACTGTAGGTAGGATTATCTTAGGACTCTTAGAGCATCACGAAGTTTGTACGGTTGCTTACGTTAAAAATCCATGGGATGCATGACAACGTGCTAGTATAAGCAACTTATAAGCAACTTTCCAAGACAATCAATTATTTGGCCCACATAATTAAAAAAATATAAGTAGTTAAACTAAGTAAAATAACATATGATTATGTAGCAATTATAAAAAAAAGACGTAACGCTTCGGTGTGAAGTACATCCATACGTAATGTGGGGGTGTACCTAAATGACATCGTGAGGCCGGTCCGAAGCTTTGTATGAATCTTATCTCTGTTTCGCGACCGCCACTAACACCGCACATAATGGCTGCCCGCGCGTGATTTGTGATACAAATTCATCGTATATTGTGGCGCTATGATAAATTAATTACGGTGTGAATGCGTGCCGAGTAATTAGTTTTTGCGTAGTTTAATAATCCGTTTTGTTTGTTTCAATTATGGATGAGGTGATATGGATGAGGTGATATGTGTGAGGTTTAATTAATAGTGGTAAAGGAAACTTTTGTACGCAGTTATTGTGTAGAAATATTATTATTCCGCTGTACATTTTATTAGGGTAGCGCTGGGTTGGATTTCATTGACTTATCATTTTAATTATTTATCTAGCTACGTCCATCATGTGGTTTGGTTTGGTTTTTGTTATTGATGATTGGATGGATAACATAATAGTATAGTAACAACGATATCTTAAGTCCAATTGAGTGGTTGAATTAACCTCATAACGGTAACTTTGCTCATTAGGTTTAAGTGGACAGGTAACAAATTTTATCGCAATCTAGAGCCCGAATCAAAATCAAAAAGCATTTATTTCAAATAGGCCGGTTACAGGCACTTTTGAACTGTCGAAACAAAGACAACAATAGCTACTGTCCCAGTCACAAGGCATAAAAGCTGTGAAAGTACTGTAGTTGCCCATTCCCTAACGTAGATCTCCATGGAGAAGTACTGGCAAGAAACTCCATGGACACTCTTTTAAATCAGAATACTTTTACAAACTCTTGGTAACATCATTCATGTTGAGATGGTACATTATGTGAGAACGATGTAGCAAGATGTGTACATTAAAAGTGTCCATAGAAAACAATTCAAAAATAAAATAATCAATTCAAATAAGCCGTGGCAACCAAGAGATGACCAGTCACAACTGACAGCGCCCGTTCACAAACATGACGCATGTATCAGCGCCCGTTCACGAACATGACGCATGTATCAGCACCATTCAACTCAACCATTTTGAAGGGAAGTAAATGATCCGACACACGCGCCACCATCAGCGAGACATTTGAGTGAGCATGACACATTCCTAGCCACCAGGGCACATTCAAGTCAAGAATAAACAGATCACCTAGCTGGCAGGAAAGCCTGCACACCATATTTCGTTGTTAACCACACCGTCATCCTTACCATAAGGTGTGAAGGTAGTCAAAAGTAAACCTCTCGAAAATATTGTATGCCTAAACTAGAATCGTTTTCTAGATTAAGATAGGAACGTTAAAATGAACAAGATAGGAACGTTAAAATGAACAAGATAGGAACGTTAAAATGAACAAGATAGGAACGTTAAAATGAACAAGATAGGAACGTTAAAATGAACAAGATAGGAACGTTAAAATGAACAAGATAGGAACGTTAAAATGAACAAGATAGGAACGTTAAAATGAACAAGATAGGAACGTTAAAATGAACAAGATAGGAACGTTAAAATGAACAAGATAGGAACGTTAAAATGAACAAGATAGGAACGTTAAAATGAACAAGATAGGAACGTTAAAATGAACAAGATAGGAACGTTAAAATGAACAAGATAGGAACGTTAAAATGAACAAGATAGGAACGTTAAAATGAACAAGATAGGAACGTTAAAATGAACAAGATAGGAACGTTAAAATGAACAAGATAGGAACGTTAAAATGAACAAGATAGGAACGTTAAAATGAACAAGATAGGAACGTTAAAATGAACAAGATAGGAACGTTAAAATGAACAAGATAGGAACGTTAAAATGAACAAGATAGGAACGTTAAAATGAACAAGATAGGAACGTTAAAATGAACAAGATAGGAACGTTAAAATGAACAAGATAGGAACGTTAAAATGAACAAGATAGGAACGTTAAAATGAACAAGATAGGAACGTTAAAATGAACAAGATAGGAACGTTAAAATGAACAAGATAGGAACGTTAAAATGAACAAGATAGGAACGTTAAAATGAACAAGATAGGAACGTTAAAATGAACAAGATAGGAACGTTAAAATGAACAAGATAGGAACGTTAAAATGAACAAGATAGGAACGTTAAAATGAACAAGATAGGAACGTTAAAATGAACAAGATAGGAACGTTAAAATGAACAAGATAGGAACGTTAAAATGAACAAGATAGGAACGTTAAAATGAACAAGATAGGAACGTTAAAATGAACAAGATAGGAACGTTAAAATGAACAAGATAGGAACGTTAAAATGAACAAGATAGGAACGTTAAAATGAACAAGATAGGAACGTTAAAATGAACAAGATAGGAACGTTAAAATGAACAAGATAGGAACGTTAAAATGAACAAGATAGGAACGTTAAAATGAACAAGACAGGAACGTTAAAATGAACAAGACAGGAACGTTAAAATGAACAAGATAGGAACATCAAAATGAACAAGATAGGAACATTATAATGAACAAGATAGGTACATTCAAATGAACATTATAGGTACATTCAAATGAACATTATAGGTACATTCAAATGAACATTATAGGTACGTACCTAACTAACATAGAATATATCTATACATAAATCTCCTCTAATATAATCTATGAATAATTTAAAGACACTAAGCAAACCATCATTAAACAAAACAATAATACTGAAACACCTACACCATAAACACATCTAAATATTCACTGAAACCATATTCATTTAACAAAATAATAAATAATATTAAAGACAAACACACAATAAAAGGACACTGTAAATTACATATAAATAAACCATCAGAAGAAATTATTTAAAACAACTAAACAAATTAACGTAAAAACAAAAAAAAAATCCTTAACTAATAGGTACGTACTAATATAAAATGAAGGTTGTTAAATAAACAGTTTGTAAAATTCTAACATAAAATAACCAATTACAATACAAAAAAAAAAGCTGCTTAAAGAGATAAGAATGCGAACAGTATTTTTAAACAATCACCACGTTCGCAGTTGGTACATTTTCTTTATTTTTTTTAGCCTGACCTGTTTGCCTGTCCCATCTGCGTCTCAATCTCAAAAACAATGATCAGGACATAGGTCGACGGCGGTAAACATATTTCCCTACAATTCCCACTGGCATTTTGCCAAAACATATTGATTTTACTATGAGAGTCGACAAGTCCTCGGCATCTTAAGAGATGTGACGATTTCCGGATATCACTTGAGAACGATATGAATTTCATTCTAGTGAAGTGTAGCTCCAAAGGGTAGTAGTAGATGTTCTATTAAATAACATTATTAACATGTCTTTAAAAATTTTAGGAATCGGTTTCAATGAGCCAGAATCGACTGTTGGACTGAGTTTTATTCCAGTGTATTTTTTCGACGTTATTACTAAACAAACATTAAATTATCCGTATTATTTTCATAGCAATAACATGAACAAAATATCCAAACACTGAAATCCGAACGGTTGATCGATTTGTCAGTTTCGGGTACAACACTAGTACTAACAACGATAGCCACTTTAGTATATTAGTCATCGATACTTGACAGATATGTATAGCAACAAACCTACCCCAATTTATGATAAAATGTATGACATAGATTGATTGGGCTTGGCAGAATATTATATGGCTGAGGCTACATATAAATCTGAATTTTATTTTTGTTTGTTTAGCAAATATGATGTTAGGCTTTCAACGGATACAGCGTTGTAGATACAGCGTCCAGGGGCCTGCCACCACCCCTTATAGTATTATTATTTGAATCATATTTCAGTACGGCTCAAATGGATCGGCTCAACACAATTTGTCCTAAGCCGAACGTATATTTCCCGATCGATACCCATATTTGAGTGTACCAACCATGCCGAAAACCATGTCGAAAGCATGCCGAAAACCATGTCGAAAACCATGTCGAAAACCATGTCGAAAACCATGCCGAAAACCATGCCGAAAACCATGCCGAAAACCATGCCGAAAATCATGCCGAAAACCATGCCGAAAACCATGCCGAAAACCATGCCGAAAACCATGCCGAAAACCATGCCGAAAACCATGCCGAAAACCATGCCGAAAACCATGCCGAAAACCATGCCGAAAACCATGCCGAAAACCATGCCGAAAACCATGCCGAAAACCATGCCGAAAAACATGCCGAAAACCATGCCGAAAACCAAATACAAATTGGACAATTGCTGCTACAATTAGACCCGTGTTTTGGAACCAAAATTAATTAGGGGGCGGAGGAGAGGGTGGCCAGAATACTGTTTAATAGTGATGCGACTTCTGATGCGACTTCTGCTGCCCCTGTGGGCCTCGGTGCGGGGGGAGTGGGGTGTAAAATTCCCCCCGTTACGTCTAAGAGAACACTCCGCGCGTCACCTTTTCGGGTTCAATGTGATAGGGGTGACAGCTGCTGACTCCAAATGCGTCACCCCTGGATGTAGAGGGGCCGGATTTATCCCAGCAAGATCGATCGTTCGGTCCCATCGACCAGGCAAACCACAAACCTCTACGAATGGTACATTTCCCCAATGGTGACGGCACGTCGAGTGCTTAACTCAAAGAGAGCGCAAAATAGTTTTGACCCATATATAAATCGCAAATTACCTTTTATCCGCTCCCAAAAAGGCTATGTTCACATATAGAATCCAAATTCCTTTTGGTGACATCAAGGGAGCGGCCCGTAGTTGATTGCAGCCGAAAACTCTTTATTTTTTTGTTTTTTGAAAAAAAAAAGTAAAGTCGGTTACTTTTTTGCAGTTTCAATTTTACCCTTTTTACCCGTGGTAACTAGAACTTATAAGCACATCATTCACAATCCACATAGATGAAGAAGAAAAAACAACACGCATAATGATACTTTATAAAATAACGCTGGTAAGCCAACGACACGTTTTCCTAGTTACACACTAACTCTCTATCTCATAAACTCCTGAAACGATTTTTATGAAACTAGCACTGTTCCGTAAGTTGGACTATATCCAGTCCAACTGAAAAATATTTTTTTGCAATTCGACTTGATTTTTTTTGCGTTTCGGGCAGCCATATTGACATGAGCGTTTGTCAAGGATGGTGCCGCGTGACACAGGCAAAATCTTATTAAATCTTCCTGAATTATGTATCGAAGCTATATTATAATGTTAATGTTAAATTACTTTATCAGTGCTTAATTGAGGATATCTGTAACACGATATCTGTAACATGTTTTTTGTTAACTGAATAATGATTATTACAACAGATTTCAATCAAATGAAGATTTGTTTAATCCGAACATCAATCGTTATGATCTCACATATCATGGATTGTGATGTGATTCCGATGGGGGGCGGGCAAGAGCTTTTATACTTATAAATTTGGCGCACACATTTTTATAAGCGGGTATTGACAAACAATTTTATACACAAAGTGGGCAATTCAATGCAAAATGGAAATATTACATACATGATACGGGTTGAATTGAAAACCTTATGTTGGTTAAAAATGAACTACCTGCAATACATGGTGTTAATTGTTATTTAAATGTAATAGGCATCCTTCAAAATTACTATACAAGGACATCGTTTTGGAATCGATGCCAACAATTCATTATTTCTAATAATAAATATTTCGATTATTTTAGCGTTGCCGCTAGGAGGCGAATGACAGCTTTGGAAGACATATATACAACACCTTAAACTGCAGTCGACTGCTTCGGACAATAAGGCTTCCTTATTTGCAGTCGACTGCTTCGGACAATAAGGCTTCTTTATTCGCAGTCGACTGCTTCGGACAATAAGGCTTCTTTATTTGCAGTCGACTGCTTCGGACAATAAGGCTACTTTATTTGCAGTCGACTGCTTCGGACAATAAGGCTTCTTTATTTGTCAACTTAAATTCAATTTGAAAATGTTTTAGACAGATGGTTGTTTTGACATTTTTTTCATTCGTGTACCAATTTAACTAAAGTAATGTATTGATTCGGAAAATTACACCAAAATTTTATTATTACAAGTAATGGTGAAATTATAATTTGAAGTTCATGCAAGCCCTAATGGCCATTCATGAAATCGCTTAAAAACTCATCACTCATGTGATATTCTTACATTTTTTCCTGGTTAAAAATCTGTAGAAAGGGCCATAAGAATTCAGGCCCTTCCTGACGCACACGCACGCTTTTAGAAGGAGATTCCGAAAGGAGCGACGAGACGTCGCAAATTTCTGGATCCAAATTTAAAAACTTCTCTTCTGAATCGAGGTATTATCTAATAATATTTTAGTCAGTAGCAGTGAAATACATAAATTTAAATCTTTTAAACGTCCAAAGATGACAGCATCTTTGGACATTTAAATCTTTTAAACGTCCAAAGATGACAGCATCTTTGGACGTTTATTGTTTTAGCCATTTTGTCAATGTAATTCCGTATTTTGTTAAAAAAAAAGAAATGCGATATTCTAAGTCTTTTTGCAAAGAAGCTTCAACAAAAATTTCTTGAATCAATTTAATATTTATTTTTTAAAATTACAATCAAAGTGGTATACGGAAATTAATAATTTTTTTTTTTCTAGTTGAACAAAATGTATTTTTGAACTAACTTTTTTTTTTAATCCAAATTATTATCTCGTCATCAATTCTTTTAAATATTATTTTCTTATAAAAGTGGTGCGCAGTTTTTTTATTTTAACTCCACAACACGCACGTACGGCAACGCTAGCATTAATGACATTATCCGTGGTATTCATGCCACCGCCGTAGTGCTAGCCGAGTTTTAGTTTGGTTGATGGCACGCGATGATGGGAAGAGACCAGACGGTATGATCATAATGCCTTGCGAGTAGTCCCCTTTGGTAGGAGATTCAACAGTTTTGCCACTCTTGCGCCATCTCAACTTCCTAGCACGGCGAGCTGTGCTGGGGCAACAAAATGCTGGAAACCTCCAACGGCGCAAATAAAACAACCTAATAGGGAATTGTATTTCCGAGCCGTTTGGTCATTAATCAGGATCCGAAAACCCACCTAGTTTTTCTGGACCCGGTCAAACAGTTGGTCAACCGATCACGTGACCAGAGGGCTGGCCGTCTGCTACTACTGCTGACCGTGCTGCTGGCTGTGTGGGTAAGCGGAAGTAGGATCTTTGACTTCTCCCTCTGCCGTAGGATAGGCACTTTGTTTGACGACACCACTTTCCTCGTCCCTACTTTTCTATGCCTAGGAGCCCCATGTTGTTCTCCTCGTCGCTGTCACTATGGTGAATAGCCACGGACACCACGGCCTATCATTCAGCCGAAGTGCGGGGCGTTTTGCTCGGCACGCAAATTTAAACGACATCATCTTGACGAGATTTGGTCACCGCCGCCGGCGCTCTAGCTGTATTAGAACCTATTGGTTTGGCACACGAGGTTGGCAAAACACCGCGTGTCTTGGTCTTCATGGAAGATGGGTATGAATAGGCATTGATCGTAAGACGCTTATGAAGATCCGGGACAAACGTGTGTTTTAAATGTGTTTATAGTAAATAGATTACTATTTGTTTTTTATAGTAAATAGTAAATAGATTGTTTTTATAGTAAATAGTAAATAGATTGTTTTTATAGTTTATAGTTATAGATTGTTTTTATAGTTTATAGTTATAGATTGTTTTTATAGTTTATAGTTATAGATTGTTTTTATAGTTTATAGTTATAGATTGTTTTTTATAGTAAATAGATTGTTTATATAGTTAATTTTAAAAACTTTAAAAATATTGCACAGCCACAAAAAAAAGAACTCGAAATTTGCGTTTATTAACATCATTACACGCGACATGCCACATCCTACCAATACCATAAAATATAAATATAAAGCTCAATATTACGAACCCTCACCTCGCACGATGTTAAAGCGAAGGTTCAATTCCTGCAATTTGTTTTAATTAGGACTCGGTCGAAAATTAATCGGCCGTGATACATTTATCGCACCTGCAAATTAAAAGTGCAAAGCTTGCGATGAAAAAGTGTGAGCTTTTTATTAGGAAAATCAGAGTTATTGAAGAATGCCCAAATATATTTGGGCAAAAAAATCAGCGTCGATTAATACAGATAAAGGTGGAATTTTTCAACCTCATCTGGATCCCTCCAGGTAATACTGGAGATAGCAAATTTTACTCGAAGGAAACATTCCTTTATTTTTAAAATGAAACAAATCTGCATTAAAAGATTTTCGAAAGCTCGCTTGCCGCACTCGGGAATCGAACCGACTAAAATTCGAATGACATCAATAAATTGATAGGTTCAATCATAATGGATCATGATAAATTAAATGAAACCATGAAACGCACGTGTTTCTGTGCAAATTGCACTTAGAAAAAGAAGCAAGCCCTGTCACAACAACACCAAGCGCTTTCTTCACCGTCTTCTTCACCGTCTTCTCCATCGTCATCCACAGTGAATGGCCAATATGACTACGTTAAAACATTTATTGCGCTTGAAACAAGAAATTCTAATCCCACCACAGCAATTCAAGATCGCTGAACAGGAGATTGCAACGTAGTCAGAATGCATGTGAAACTGCCATTCAGAAACCGAAGCGGAGTACTGTGAACGGAGGAACACCAATGTTTTTGCAAATGATTTTGCTAAAGACTATTCTTCTGCAAAATTTAATTATTAAACATTCAAAGAAACAATGTAAAGATTTCAAAAACCAGTTATCGGATAGTTTTCCATCTAAGGCACTTAATCATTTCGCTGGATGCCCTCTAAGCTAGACACACGCTTGTTTTAAGTATCGTATACTCCTCGCGCGCTGGTTTACCTACATTTCGCTGGATGCCCTCTAAGCTAGACACACGCTTGTTTTAAGTATCGTATACTCCTCGCGCGCTGGTTTACCTACATTTCGCTGGATGCCCTCTAAGCTAGACACACGCTTGTTTTAAGTATCGTATACTCCTCGCGCGCTGGTTTACCTACATTTCGCTGGATGCCCTCTAAGCTAGACACACGCTTGTTTTAAGTATCGTATACTCCTCGCGCGCTGGTTTACCTAAGCTTATGTACTCTGCTTACCTATCTTCTTCTTGGGCTCACGTGACTTTGTATCTGTGCTTTTTCTTGTGTCAACTTTGTCCTTCTGCAAGTGAACCCACGGTTTTTATTCATGTCCCGTACGTACCTGCTGCATTGGCCTGCTTCGTATATCAATCATCTCTGGATTTACCTGTACAAAACGATTATGGGCGCCAACAGGCTTATTTATTTCCGGGGGGTGAATCTACTCCACGAGGAGTTCGAATATGTCAGATTTTCGACTATTCATTCAACTTTGTCGAAAAAATCCAAAAATTGTTAAGGATTCAAAGGCAAGCCCGTATTTTAGCACTTGGTAGGCACAATTTGTTAGAAGTTTTCTTTTGTCTATTTATAGAGAAATAGGATTTTCGACTATTCATTCAACTTTGTCGAAAAAATCCAAAAATTGTTAAGGATTCAAAGGCAAGCCCGTATTTTAGCACTTGGTAGGCACAATTTGTTAGAAGTTTTCTTTTGTCTATTTATAGAGAAATAGGATTTGTATCCATATTGTTAGCTGCGTCTCCAATAGCTGCGTCTCCAACCTACACCCCACCAGGAAGCCCGGACCATATGACCGAGCCTATTTAAGTCAACGCGTAGCGTGGCTAAGGGCTCATTCCCTTATTCGGCGGCGCGCTCTAACTATTCCCCTTGACTTTGTTAACTCGACCAATTTTGTAATTTGTTACTTAAAATTATAACTTTTATGTTTAACTGTTAATCTTTGTGCTTTGATAGATTACATTTGTTGTCCTGATAGTTATTTCATTTCAATTTCCTAAAATCAGAAGTGGGATCGTCTCTCGTTTTCCCACTAAATTTAAATTAAAAAAAAAAAAAATGCCGAATAATACTGGCCCCAGAAAGAGACGTAAACGTGAGAGCTCGCCACCGCCGCCCGACCTAACTCATCTTAGTGTAACCTTAGACGCAATACTCAATAGGGTCTCTGCCTTGGAGAGAAGCTCAGTTTCAGAACCACGATCGAGCGTGGAGCACCAGCCGCGCCCTACCATCACCAGCACGGCCAGCCCTCCCGCTGTCACGCGACCTGTCCCGACGCCACTGGCACCGGAGCCGACGCTGTCGCCCTCGCCTTCTACTTCGGCTGCAGGGGACGTCGCAGAGCGCCTCATCGATGAGCTAAGGAGCTTAAATCCGGTGAGATCAAACCATTACTACGTCTCTGACTTCGAGCCTAATGTTCATAACGTCATAGCATGGTGTGAAGAAGTTGACCGCGCTAAGACACAAAATAGGTAGGACGACAAAGAGTGTCTTGCCCGTATCGGTTTGTGTTTGAAGGGTGAATCTCGCTCTTGGTTACGCGATTGGACCGAAACGGATCGTACTTGGTCTACCTTTAAATCACAGTTAAAATCACTATGTCCACAACGAGTCGATGTCGCTAATATCCTGTATGACGTCATGTGCACTGAGTCAGATAAATATTCCACATACGCGGAATACGCGCGCAAATCCTTGTTACGTTTGCGTATCGTTAAAGGACTAAGTAATGATCTTTTGTGTGCAATCATTGTGCGCGGTATTAAGGATCCGCAGATTCGTGCTGCAGCTATGAATGCAAAATGTACCACCGAAACCATTGTGGAATTTTTATCAATTTATGTTAAGCCAGGTAAAACCGCTAATACGAACAAAAACAGTGTTGACGCCCATTATAACAACAACCGAAATTATAGCTGTCGCGATAACGGTAGTAATAGGAACCGTAGTGCTAGACAATACAGTACAGTGTCGGATAAAAAAAGTTTGAAGTGTTTTTCGTGCGGCACTCCTGGCCACACCAGTAGAAGCAACGCTTGTCCCAAGCGATTTAAAAATAGTTATAGTAGTTCAAACTCTAGCAGAGCCGTTAGTGATAGTCAGAACACTGTTTCTAATTCAATTTCCGCGAACATGAGAAACCATAAATGTAACTTTTGTAAAAAACCGGGGCATAGGGAAGAAGAGTGTTTCATTAAACAGCGATCGGAGTCGCGCAATAAATCAAACGTAAATTTTTGTCTTGAGATTAAGGGTGATACGGTGAACCGTGACGTGACACCCGCAGTGCTGTGTGGTGTACCTACGGACGTCTTAATTGACAGCGGCTCGTCTGTATCCCTCATATCGAACGAACTTCTAAAACATTTTTCTTGCCGCCTAAACCCTAATGCTCAGATGTTGCGCGGAATAGGTGGTCATGAGTTAAGATCGGATAGCTACGTCACTTTGCCAATCGAGTTCGATAATATAACTTTAGAAGTAGACTTCCATGTAGTACCCCGAGGTTGTTTGAGTACACCAGTGATAATTGGTACCGATGTTTTGAATCGTAGTGGTATTGCCTACATCCGTACCGGCAATTGCCAGCGCATCTGCGCCGACCATGCGCGTGTAAATAATATTACGGTGACAAGTACCAAAGAAGTTTACAGTTTTGAAAATATTAATACGCCCTTACAGTGTGATGATAAACAGCGTCTCGGAACTGTTCTAAAAAAGTATTCCGAATCTTTTCTAAGCGGTACCGCCGCAAGTACTGTAAATACCGGCGAAATGAAAATTCGCTTAACAACAGAGACTCCTGTTAATTATCGCCCTTACAAGTTGTCTCACAACGAAAAGTTGTGTGTACGCGCAATCATTAATGATCTCAAGGACAAAGGCGTAATACGCAATTCAGAATCTTCTTACGCAAGCCCAATTCTTCTAGTTAAGAAGAAAGACGGCACTAATAGGATGGTCGTTGATTACCGTGGCTTAAACAGTGTTACAGTAAAGGAACGGTACCCGTTGCCTCTTATAGAGGATCACATAGATAGATTGGGGAAATGTAAATACTTTACAGCTCTTGATATGTTAACAGGCTTCCACCAAATTAAAATTAGTGACGATTCTATTGACAAAACAGCCTTCGTTACCCCAGAGGGTCACTTTGAATATCTTAAGATGCCTTTTGGACTTGCGAATGCACCCGTAGTGTATCAACGCATTATTTCCGAAACTCTAAAATCATTCATCGAGTCAGGAAAAGAGCTTGTTTACATAGATGACGTGTTATTATTAAGTGATAATGTTGAAGAGGGACTAACCTTGCTCGATTCGGTATTAAAAACGTTAACGAAATCCGGTTATTCAATTAATTTGCGGAAATGCTTTTTCCTGACAACAGAAGTAGAGTACCTTGGGAGAACCATAAGCAATGGTCAGGTTAGGCCGAGTGCTCATAAAATAGAAGCCTTAACTAAATCTCCGACGCCAAAGACGATTAAACAAGTGCGTCAATTACTCGGCCTTTCCGGTTATTTTAGACGGTACATCCCGCAGTATGCCACTTTGACGGCACCTATCGCTGCCCTAACACGTAAAGACGTTAAGTTTGTTTGGGGTATAGAACAGGAAATGGCAAGGCAGGACATTATCAAACACTTAACGAGCGAACCCGTACTGGCTATATTCGATCACGAGTTAGAAACCGAAGTACATACCGATGCAAGTTCGCGAGGTTACGGCGCAGTCCTTTTACAAACACATCCCGACGGACGTAAACGTTGAAGATGTATTTCAGCAAAGTAACTGTAGGTGCTGAATCAAGGTATCACAACTACGAGTCAGGGACTCTCGCGATCGTCAAGGCCTTACAACACTTACACCAGTATTTAATTGGCAAAAGTTTTAAAATTGCGACAGATTGTAACGCTTTGAAAATGACACAGCGTAAAATACATGCTGCCATGGCATGGTGAATGGACACCTGAGTACTGTTCTGCATTCTGCGAATGTAAGTTTTAATATTCTCAAATAAAACTGTTCATGTGCTGAACTTTTCATCCACTTTTGTCGTGAATACGACGTTTAGCCACTTTGTTGACATAAATTTAAGTTCACAAAAACATTCACTGATTATATTATCGTTGCATTTATGCTTATCTGACTTGTGTTGGATTGAATTGTTATGTGAGTGGCACCGCTTATAGCGTTAGACGACGACGCATAAGCGCACGGCACTTATCGCTATGCGACAAGCGTCAAAATGTACTTGAGTCTAAAGTATGTTGTTCATAAATTCACAATTAATGAACTAAACAAACCTCACCCTTGTGAAACTTTTGTTAAGTTTGTGAACCGATTTATTGTTATTGGTACTTGGTCCAAGATAACGTTTTAAGGAATGTGCTGGAGTGCTTGAGTGTAAGATTTTTGTTATTGTTTCTGGGACGTGAATTAAATCGCCTAAATAACGAGTTCTTTGTGAGCTTTAACCTATGCCTGTAGCTTTGCTCCTACCAGTAGGTATCAGTCGTGACCCAGGAAGTACCCGTGTCTGAGGGACATCGGGGCGTGAATGGCAAAGTACTGTGTAAAGCCCGAGGACAAGCTTTGTCATATATACCATGTAAGCCCATTGCAACTGCGCAATTGCATAAGGTTTAGGTTGGGTGGTAGTGTGGCACGTGAGCTCATTGAAGGCCTTTATGAGGTTTTGAGTTCATGTGGCTATGGTTTATGTTATCATGGTGAAATTGGTATCACCTAAATAAGTATTAAGAAGCAATTCATGTCTCATTAACATTTGATCGATTAAACTCTTTCATCCAGCACATGAATGAAAAACAAAAAAAAAGAAGAGAAGAAATGATCTGCTATCACATTTAACATTTTGATGGTCACTCTTGGTTTATGATGTGCAGGTTCCGATGATGAGGAGAATGAGACAGATCAACAGCCGAGTACCTCGTCGGCGACACCCAAACATGCCGAGTCGGCGGTAGCTCCCGCTGACGACGCTCCGGTGGTTGCTGAGGCCTGCGAGGACGCCGGCACGTCAGGAGAGGCCGTGTTAGCTGCGTCTCCAATAGCTGCGTCTCCAACCTACACCCCACCAGGAAGCCCGGACCATATGACCGAGCCTATTTAAGTCAACGCGTAGCGTGGCTAAGGGCTCATTCCCTTATTCGGCGGCGCGCTCTAACTATTCCCCTTGACTTTGTTAACTCGACCAATTTTGTAATTTGTTACTTAAAATTATAACTTTTATGTTTAACTGTTAATCTTTGTGCTTTGATAGATTACATTTGTTGTCCTGATAGTTATTTCATTTCAATTTCCTAAAAATATATTAAAAGAAAAAAAAAACCATTTAAAAATTTAATCTCTTTCCATTACTTTTAAGTTTATTTAATATTGATTGCTCTGGTTTTAAGTTAAATTGAGCCAATTGACCGTAACAAAGTGTGTAAGACACATAGCAACGTAATTCGTCGTATCAAATATTCCCAAACCAAAGAAAGCATAACGCTTAACGAATATAATAATAAATTGCCAAGAGCCTCGTCGACCATCTTTCGAGGCTCTCCTTAGGTGGTTGGATCAAGGGCCTGATTCAGAAAGCAGTTCTCCTCGATACGGCTCGTATTGTGAGGAGGTTCCTGTCTCTGGAGCCCTAACCACCGGTAGCTTGGACCTAGCTCCCGACACCGGCGCACCACTATTTATATTTTTAAATGTTTTTATATGTTTTTTTAGAAATATTTAAAATAAGTAAAAAATTAATAAAGGAGATAATAATACTCTTGGAGCTAGTGAAAAAACAAGCATGATACATAACAAAGGATATAGAAGGTTGAAGGTTAAAGGTATTGTGATCAAGTTGCTCAAAGTAGACACGTGACGCCATTGATAATGGGACCTATCGAGTAACTTATTGTATGGTGAGTACCTAATAAACAAAACCTCTATTATTCAGTATTATGATACTTATACAATAAATATATAATTGGTTCTCAAGGCCGAGAGCCAACCTGGTTACCGCGTTACCCACCATCATCTGCCTAGCCTTTTCCCAAGTATATTGGGGTCGGCTTCCAGTCCAACCGGATGCAGCTGAATACCAGGATTTTACATGGAGCGACTGCCTATCTGACCTCCACAACCCAGTTACTACTGGTTAATACTATACCCCTTGGTAAGACTGGTTGTCAGACTTTTTTTTTTTTGGGTTACCGCGTTACCCATTGGAAACTAAAGGCGGGCTACAAGAGAGCGAGGAAAGTTCATGTTAGGTGACCTTGGCCGATAATAGCCAAACCAAATTACCACAAAGCAAGCCAAATAAGACTAGGATGGTTACCATAAATGACTTATAACTTATACAGGATCCATTTTGAGTAAGAAACTAAGCGTAGAAGGAAAATCATTACAAGACTTTTTTTCATAGCTATTAAAAGTATTTTTATTTAAAAAATTGTCGTTTTTGCAGTTGCAACTCCTCTGTGTCATAAAAAATAACATATTTCTGTCCTTCCTGTTATTTTTTCACATCTTCAAATACTGCCTATTTCTGAGTGGTCACAAAGCTTTCACAGAATTTGATATTGTATTAGTATAAATGCAAAAAAAAACACCGCGTTGACACTTAAAAAATCGCTTAAAAGGCATTTAAAGGCGAAGTTATCCATAATTTATTTCCCGAAGCGATTGAAAATAGGAAAGCTCAACAACTAAAACAATCAAAGAAACCTATCTCGAAAGTTTACGGACTTCGAAAAAAAATGTGGAAAAGAATATCATTCATTGCCAAACTAAAATTGTTTCTGAAGAAGTCGCCGGAGTGATAAATTTTTCGATGGTTGATCCATATAGCCGTGACCGTATGATGTAAGAAGGCTTTGGCCTTCAACTTTATTGGGGTACTATTTTCTTTTACTCACTTTTCTTGGGTCATTTATAATAGATTTATTTTAAAATTGGTGATTTTCTCCAGAAAAGGCAATAGATTTATTTTAAAATTGGTGATTTTCTCCAGAAAAGGCAGGTGCATAGCACTCGCATATATAGATGTATGAACGTCGACGAAGCAAAAGGAGTATGTAAAGATCGTAGCAGTTGGCGCCCTTTCATTTTTGACTACCCCTCATGGGAAAAACGCGTGAGTTTATATTTGTATCGCTACAACGAATAATAATTAAACTTCAAGTCTAAATTGTAAACAGTGATATTAAACAGTAGAGACATTCATATTGAATACTGAAAGGCGACCCGCCCCGGCTTTCCACGGGTGCAATATATACATAAAAACCTTCCTCTTGAATCACTATCTATTAAAAAAACCGCATCAAAATCCCACTTATTATTTCAGAAGCCCATATTCAGTATTTTTGACACCTTTACTTTTAATTTATTTTAAAGACAACCCAAATCCTAATAACAATTTTGCAAAAAAGACTTTTGTAGCACTTAGAATTGCAGAAAAGACGCATTTTTCCGCATTTACAGCGTTTATTTATTACGTTTATCGGAACTAAGGTTAAATTATTAATAATCACCGGTAAATGTGATTAATTTCTTACTTTTACCTCGACTTTCGGTAATTATTAATAATGATTGATAATTATTAATGTAGTGATTACAAATCAGATAACTTCTTATATAATCTTCTTATATCAGACAATTTAAACCAGAGAAGCTTCTCAAATAAAATTTCTTATTTTTTATAATAATTTTCGTAAATCAAATTTAATAGTGTTTATTCCGTTTTTTAAATTTCCTTAGTATAATAAATTTCTATTTTTAAAGTGGTGTAATTGGATTTTTTTTTAACACTATAGCGTATACTAAACCAGAATGATATTATTATTATTATTGTGTTGTCCTAATAGATAAAACCAATCGAACAACAATTCGAAGAGGGTAAAATCAATTCGCACATTTCATTTCCCCTCATCATAAATACGTTAATAAACATTCAATAAGGAAGATGAAGGGTTGGTTTGATGTCTTTCCAGAGGAATAACCTTATATCGGCCCTTGTCTTACAATTTAACAACTGTAGGGAATTATTACCACAAAGCAAGTCAATAATAATCCCTTAAATATTTCCAAAGTTCATATTTTACTACAGAAACGCACGTTTAGGTGTTGTTGGCATATAAAGGAGTCTTTAATACCGCGGGCCTACAAATTTTATGCCAGCATTATGGGGACCGAAGTGTACTTGTACACATTTTTTACGCCCCAATGTGAGCATTAAACGGAATATCGTGATAGGACAAGCATACTGCGTATAATACGTGAATGTTTCTTGAATATTTCAATGAGACGTTAAAAATGTGGGTCAATATGAACTGGTGTTTGCAGGTCATATATGAGAATTCAACAAATTGTGTCTTCAATTTTTTTTTTGTCTCTCGTGACAGTAACATATTAGAACATAAAGTACACACGTTTTTATTTCTAATGATTATTGCGACCGTCTCCAAAGATAAATCATGCTTAAAATTAAAGAGAATACCTATGAACTCGTCATAGAATCAACGAAATATCCGTTCCAAAGTTATCTTGGGACGTCGCGACCGCTTGCTTCACCAACTTAGTTGCCAAGTGCTAGCCCGCCAAGTTATTCAGGCAAAGTAAATAGGACCGTGAAATAAAGACATCTGAGGTCAGTCTACTGTGTAGTGTAGGTGTACTTTAGTACATGGTGCAGAATTACCTCTTCATTTTGGCCTTTTTTAAAACCTCAACGCCAATATCTTTTCTTTTAAATTGTCGACTCTATATTCAAAATTTAATATTTTTGACACTTGGTTGGATCGCATTTTTTTTCTTCAATTGGTGCATTGATTTTGATTCAAATAGATTATCTTTCGACAAATTACACTGAAATTTACAATATAATTACAATAAGTTCTGAATTTATCAGTATAACGGCCATAGTGTCCATAATTTATAAATATAGTGTGAAACATTTTTCCTAGTACGTATTGTTAATTTTTGATTATTCTGTTGCAAAGTCCATTTTATCGATTTTTCTCTTTCCGGAAGCTCTGTCCTTAAAAAACTGGTTTATCTAACCAAATTTTTAATTTGTCTTAGGTATGAAACCAGTGAGTTAAGGTCGGGTTTTTGACCTTCTCCGTTTACCCTATAAATTTTGAAGAGATTTGCTTCGGAGAACTTTTCTTCCAACGGTTTAGCGATTCAACCCGTCGGGACTCCGAGAACGGAGTTGATCTGCTCAGCGGAGTATATACCTACTTTGGAAACTCGACGTGACATTTTGCCCCTATTAACCTTTCTTTCTTTCTAAAATTAAAGTGGCGTGATTTTTTATATTATTGACCCAGACGAGAAACTCAAGAAATAATCTTAATTTTTTTTTTCTTTATTTAAATTTCATATTAATTGCTAAATTTTTTATGTAAAAATAATCTTTCTGTACCATACTATACTGTTTTAAAAGAAAGTAAATAGCCTTACTTTTTTTTCCTTTTTAAAAACCCATCTTTTTCTGTACACTGATTTTTGTTTACAAGTTTCTTTCTAAGGCCTAATAGAAACTGCTGAGAATGCGAAATTACTGCGATTTGCTGGTGAGCCCGAAGCTTTACCAGGAACTCGGATACATCGTAGAGAATAAACTTGTTTTTAACTCCCCGACAAACGATGAGCAGTCGTGAGAGCGCTTATGGTTTATGTGTGGATATAGCAACTCGACACTCATGGTCGTCTCAAGGAATGCCGACATCGAAGAGATCTTGACCAATGCTGGAATGCTCATTGACTTAAGGGCGACACCCTTGATGCGATTTCCGTCCAGTTTCTTTGACTACGCCTTGCATAGACTGAGTTCTCGCTCGGAGAGGGTCAAGCTATGCAATGAGCTACGTGACCTATTCGTGACCCGTTCAAGATTTAGATGGTGCGGCGCTGAGTTGGAGTCCGTCTTTAATCATAATATAATCCTAAACGTATGCGAGATCAATGACTTGGCCCTTCTTGGACGTGCGATATCATCTGAGGGGCTATTGTCAGGGAATTATCCCGCAATCATGACAACGAACTATTCATGTGATTTGCTTCAGCACATTGAGAGTTTTAGAGACGAGGGACAGATGAAGCTCGCGTCCATTTTTCATTCCTTTGCTATCGCCTTCACGACTATAGTTTACGTCGGGTCATCCCCAGGCGAAGCATGGCTTAGCGCTCTGGATCTCTACCCCAACGTAGAAAGAGTCATCTCGGTAGATCCGAGACCCCTTCACTGCGATTCCAGCCCGCGAGTCTTCCATTTCTTGGAAAAGCTTAGTAAAAGCGATGAACTCTACAGAAAAGAAACGGATCTAAAGAACTGTGTGTTGATTTGGGACGTAAGAGGCGAAAGCGACTCCGCGGAAGCCCGAGATCGGATGATCATAGAAGAAAGAGACTTGAGCACCACTTTTTCGCTCTTCATCTAAAGATCAACATGAGACATGTATGCCGGTATGAGCTCCCCACTAAAAGGAGATTCTTTCTGCAACCCTATACTTTATTACGTGACGTTTACAAAGCTAGATACGTCGTTCATCTACGATCAGGTTCGGAAATCGAGTATTTCGCTCCGTCGAATGAGACTAGAGAGACGATCATAGAAGAAATGGGCCGTACGCGGCTAGAACTTGAGAAAGGTTCGATAAGCGAAGGACATCTCGTTGCGAATATGATGTGCTGTAGAGTTCGCCAGTTCTCCAGACGAAGAAATTTGCCTATTCTCCATAAACCACAACTCCCCCAGTGATGTCCTAAACTATCTAAAGAATATGAAGCAAAAACATCGAGCGTATATCGTGAGTTTCTTTTCCGGCGCGGCTATGGGCGATGACCCGTTCGATTTTCCAGAGGGGGAACGTCACGCTACAACGTCTAGGAACGGTCCTTGATTCAAGAAGCTTTATAAAAGCTAAGATTGAGGGGCTCTATTTTCTTCTTTCTGAGAACTTGATAACCCTAATGAATGATGAGACATTCACCTCTGAGACTTAAGATTAGGAGAACAGAGTATTCTATGGCGAACCGCTCACGCACTCCGGCATACAATAGTGCGACTTGTGAAGAGAAAAATTTGTGCTTCCCGAAGTTTCCAGTTGCCTTCTCTATAAGTCAAAATCTAGTTTCTCCGTCTGGGCACGCTATGCGGATGGGGATGGAATATGTCGCTGGCGACGCTTCTATAGCGATGCTAGCGCAGAAAGTGGTCAACAATTTTAGAAATTTTAAAAGAAGCTTTGTTAAAGCAGATTTTGGCGCAACATTGACAGACGCGAAGAAGTCTGCTTTTCCCAGAATACTTAAGACATCACGGGAACACGAGACTCTCGTTAGAGCGATCTCCACCTACGATCTGGCATAGCAAGCTTGAGTGGATACTAGGTATCGAAGCCGCTATCAAGCTTCTAAAACCCAACGAGATCAGACCATAACCTGCCCGCAGCCGGGCACCGAGATATCAAGTTTTATGAACAGAGCCTTTGGCTCAATCAATCCGCTAGTAGGTAGAGAGCGCATGGACGCGTGTGTCTTCGTTGGCGCGTAGCGGAGCAAGAGCGCGGCTGCGCGGCTCGCTTGATGCAGACGAGTTGCGGGGAGGGCGGGCGCGGGGTGCGCTATAGTGACGTGAAGCGCGCTGGTCTATGGTCGCGTAGTGTTGGCGCGAACATATTCCATATTCTATTAACCTCTATTGTATTAAATGTTTATTCAAAAAGTGAAGTTGAAGCCAGTTTTATTTTCATAACTCGCACAATGGGCGACCGAGCTCTGCTTGTGTGAAAAGGAATTTACCAGAAAATTTGAACAGAAATATAACAACGTCCTTCCAAGTTCATCGTTCGTTCTTCCCAGAGATAGTGGGATGAGCCGATCTGCGCACACCTCTTTTTTTTAATAAGTGCCCATTTCAGAGTTACCTCTGCATTTTAGCCTTTTTAGTACAACCTCAACGCCAAATATCTTTTCTTTTAAATTGTCAACTCTTTATTCAAAATTAAATATTTTTGACACATTGTGGGACCGCAGATTTTTCTTCAATTGGTGCTTTGACTTTCATACAAATAGACTATCTTTTGATAAATTACACTGAAATTTACAATATAATAACAATAAATTAACAGATTTTATCTGTATAATGGCCATAGTGTCCATAATTTATGTATAAGTGAGTGTCCATAATTTATGTATAAGTGAATCATTTTCCTGGTAACAAACCAGTGAGTTAAGGTCGGGTTTTTGACCTTCTCCGTTTACCCTCTACATTTTGAAGAGATTTGCTTCGGAGGACTTTTCATCTAACGGTTCAGCTATTCAACCCGTCGGGACTCCGAGAAACGAACGGAGTTGATCTGCTCAGTGGAATATCCTACCTACTTTGGAATCACGACGTGAAATTTTGTCCTTATTAAACTTTTTCTTTCTTCCTAAACTTTGACGTGATTTTTTTATATTATTGGCTCAGACGAGAAACTCAAGAAATAATCTTAATGTAAATATAATATTTCCATTCCATTCTATTCAATTATAAAAGATTTTTTTATCTTCGGGAAGCTTCTCTAAGTAAATAATCTTACCTTTTTTTTTCTCTCCTTTTAACAACCTATTTTTTATCCTGTGCACTGATTTTTTTGTCAACAAGTTTTATTTTCTTTTTAAATTCCATAATCATTTTATTTAATCATTATTATATTAAATTGTTATTTCAAAAAGTGAAGTTGGAGCCTGTTTTATTTCCATTACTCCACACCATGTAGGCCTATGTGAAATAAAATGTTTTGATTTTGATTCATGCATTCTTCAAAAACTTTTATTAAATTCTAATCTTAACTTCTTCGGATCTGTGATAACTTTCTCTCTAAATTCTCTAAGATCTTGAAAGTATCTCTTTTGAATGTCCATACTGACATCTCGGCTCAGTCGTTGCAAAAGTTAATCTTACTATAAATCTCCCGTTATTGGCTCTCACTGTACTGAAATCAAATCCTACTATTTAATACCATTTATTTTTAAAAGTCATTTTACTGCGAGAAACTTTTCAAGTAAAATTTCTTACCAAATCAAATACCATTTTTTTTTTTTAAATTACTTTAATACTATATGTAAAGTACACGGAATTTTACTATTATTAGTTTAATTTAAAATCATATTTAATCATGTGAATTACAATAACTATTACTTATAGTATTGAATTAAATGTTTTCTTTTATTTTTTTTAAATACGTGGAGGTATTTTAATTCACCCAGACACTACTTTCAGAAAAATATGGCCACAGAATAAAGGTGATACCGCAAAGACTAATGGACGGACGGAGCAAGGCTGCCAATAGTGTAGGCGGAGCTAAATTGATCTCCACTCCACCGACACTTGGAAATATGGTCGCATTTATCATAAATAATAAAGGTCCAACCTTTCTCGGTAACACTATCGTGGCAATAGAAAAGGATCCTTCAACAGCATGCATGGTTATCAGCTACATTTTCACATTCCTAGAATGTAATGGAAAAGGGCAAAAAAATGTAGGGAAATGGTGGTAATTTGGGCACAAAGCTCATCATGCATTTTAAAATTCATGAATATGTTTACTTTCAAGAATATTTTATGTTTCTTATTTTATTTGGTAATCTCATTGGTATACTTCCTATAGTACCCTTTCGAATCGTACAGGTTTTTTTTAATATCGTACGAAGAAATGAGTAACCTAACGGCACAGATAATTGCAAGGATTTCTGATCACTTGTTCAGACATGTCTTTTTTTTTAAATACTATTTTAAATAACGTATATTAAACGATGAAATAAATAACTAACGGCACAGATAAATGCATGCATTTAGTCCACCTGGCCTGAAAATGGTGACCGTGTTTAAATGCATAGAATTTGACTGATCACTTGTTCAGACATGTTTTTTTTTTAAATACTACCAGCCCTAGTAAAAACTTTGGTTAACCTTTCGATTTAACTACCTACTACCCTACCTACTACTACGTCTAGGGAATATCCTAGGACAAGTGTAGAGAATACCAGAATTCCGTTCATCCGAGGTTTTTACCCAAATATCCAGGAGCGGGCAACTTCACGGAGCGACACCAAGAGTATTTATACCACCAACAAGACAAGTACAGTAGAATTTAGACCGAAACTGATCGACTAAACTTATTGTGTGTGTGTCTTATTCTTATACGTAATTAATGTTCAATAGATTCAAATCTTGTTAGATACGTTTCCATCCCGGTTAATCCGGTAGATTGTCCGGTAAATTGTCCGGTAAATTGTCCGGTAAATTGTCCGGTAAATTGTCCGGTAAATTGTCCGGTAAATTGTCCGGTAAATTGTCCGGTAAATTGTCCGGTAAATTGTCCGGTAAATTGTCCGGTAAATTGTCCGGTAAATTGTCCGGTAAATTGTCCGGTAAATTGTCCGGTAAATTGTCCGGTAAATTGTCCGGTAAATTGTCCGGTAAATTGTCCGGTAAATTGTCCGGTAAATTGTCCGGTAAATTGTCCGGTAAATTGTCCGGTAAATTGTCCGGTAAATTGTCCGGTAAATTGTCCGGTAAATTGTCCGGTAAATTGTCCGGTAAATTGTCCGGTAAATTGTCCGGTAAATTGTCCGGTAAATTGTCCGGTAAATTGTTCGGTAAATTGTTCGGTAAATTGAAACTTTTGACGTAACTAGGATTATTTCTCCAAAAACTATTTCAATCACTTCTTGGCCATATAGAATTTCTAGATACTTTCACAACGAAATTAATCAATTCCACGACATAACTTATTTTGTACCAATTGTATTTTAAAAAATTATAATAATATGTTATTTAATTTTACAAGGAATTAAGTGTTTATCAGTGGCGAAACAATTGGATTTTTATTTCGCTACAGCATGATAGTGGTGAACCTGCATTTCTATTCGCATATTGTAGGTACAAAAACTAATTAAATGAAGAATATTTGAACTTATTGCAGAGTTACCTCTGCATTTTAGGCTCATTGCTAAAACCTCAAAGCTATATTCTATTTTTTTATTGTCAATTTTAAATTCAAAAATTAAAAATATTTTAGATGATGGATTTTTCTTATTTGTAGTCATTCGTGTACCATTTTTGAAGAGACATGTTTAAAACCTTTTGAAAAAGACACCAAAATTCCTCCAGGAAGTAAACGACAGAGGACTGGACCCCGAGTACCTAGTCATAGGCCTGAGGGGGAAAGAGAGGGAGATCAAACGAATAGGGAGAATGTCGTGGAAGCTGAGAGATTACTTTGTCATAACAGAGTATCTCATCAAATTACATTTCGTCCCCCTCTTCTCAGGTCTTACGATGGCCGATGACCTGAATACAGTGGTTAAAAAGATGCTGGACACATCGAACGGACAGGGTCTCAACACATATGATTATATTACATTAGCTAATCATGTGGATTATGTGAAATGGAATAATCATCAACGAGCAGAAGCCAATGATCCAGTCTTTCGTGTGATGGGTCAATTCCTCGGATATCCAAATTTGATAACCAGAACACATGAATTCTTTCAAACCAGCCTTATATATTATAATGGGAGACCCGACCTCATGCATGTGCAAGGAGGAATCATCACTAATAAAGATCCCAATGTTAAAGTTTGCTGGCATGGCCAAAAGGGAGGACTTGAAGGGCTCCGCCAAAAGGGTTGGAGCATCACAAATCTCCTAGTCATCAGGAGAGAAGGAAGAGTGGAAAATACTAGAATAAGCATCCTGGCCCAAGGAGACAATCAGGTGATTTGCACACAATACAAGTTGCGAAAGGTCCGCACAGATGATGAATTAGATATCTGTATAGGGAAAGTGGTGAGAAATAACAACCGTATTATGCAGAACATCATAATAGGCACAGGGAAGCTTGGTCTCATAATCAACCAGAGTGAAACAATCTGTTCGGCAGACTACCTTAATTATGGTAAGGTACCAATATTCAGAGGAAAGATCAAGGGATTAGAAACTAAGAGGTGGTCACGTGTTACATGTGTTTCAAATGATAAACTTCCAACAATAGGCAACATCATGTCCACGGTGTCCTCCAATGCCCTCTCTGTTGGTTACTTCTCTGAGTCACCGGTGAATGCCATATCCTATTACAACTTCATAGGAAACTTCGCATTGGAGGTATTAAGAATTCACAACCCAGCAGCAAGATGTGGTGTCGAGGAACTTCTATCAAAGGGAGAAATTGGCTTCTATAATACTGTCAACTTCAGGATTCTACTACTCTACTTGGATCCTTCATTAGGGGGAATATGTGGAGTATCTCTCACAAGATTCCTGATCAGGGCATTTCCAGACCCACTGACTGAGGGACTATCCTTCTGGAGCGGGATTTATGCATATGCCGATCCTGAATTACAACGACTAATCAAATCGATAGGCACTCCTGAATTGAACATACGATAGGGGATGCTTTGCTAAGCTTCTTGAGAATCCCCTCGCCCTGAACCTAAAACACGGGGTCAACCCAGTCCAAGTTATTAAAGATGAGATAAAGAAGAGTTTGATCAGAGGCTGTTCCAAGATAAGGAATCATATTGTGAGACATGCGGTCATGCACACGAGGGATGAGGAGGAGCCGTTTTATGCATTCCTGGAATCTATATACCCGAGGTTTCCTCGGTTCCTAAGTGAATATAAATCTGGAACCTATCTAGGGATGACCGAGGGTCTGGTCGGACTCTTCCAGAACTCAAAAACCATAAGAAATTTATTCTCAGGCCAAATGAAAAGGGAGATTGATCAGTTAATCATCAAATCAGAAATCCAAGGTGTACGTGGATTGATTGAGATTGTGAAGTCTGCCGCAAAGGATAGAGGTTCAATATGGCTCTGCTCCAGTGAGCGTGCCGATCAACTTAGATTCAGATCATGGGGGGGTAAAATAGTCGGAGCAACTATCCCACATCCGTTCGAAATGATCAAGAGTCACGAGGACTCTAGAGACTGTATACATGAAGGAGACATGAGTCCTTACAGTAATGTATACCTATCCGTTATGATTCCAAGAGGACTGCCTGACATAAATGTTGACAAGGGTCCATACAAGGCATATTTAGGATCCAAGACCAAAGAGAGTACATCACTTCTACGCCCCTGGGAGAATGAGACTAGGATCCCGTTGATCAGGAGGGCATCTGATCTAAGGAAAGCATTTGGCTGGTTCATAGATCCCAAATCAAACTTGGGTCAATCAATCTTATTAAACCTCCAGGCACTGACGGGCCAATCCTGGGAGGGTGACGATGTGGTGAAACTTAGATCAGGATCGGCATTGCATAGATTTAGTTGTTCAAGACAGAGTCAAGGCGGTTATATAGCTCAGGCCCCACTGTTCGGAACTTGGATGATAGAAACAACTGACACAATGTCAGATCTGGGGTCCACCAACTATGATTTCTTGTATCAGGCGGTCCTTCTATATGGGCAGATTACAACTGGTGAGGTCAGAAGGACTTGGACGAGAGCATGCCTCTTACATTATCATATTAATTGCAGATGGTGCATAAGAGAAGTGGAAGACATCACTTTAGAGTCAAGATTCATATATAACCATCCAGATGTCTCAAAGATCCTTGATTCGTGGAAACCAATGGAAGCTGAATGGATTAACAAGCGAACTAGGGTCAATATACCGGAGGGGGACTGGGAGGATAAAAGTCTAGAAGAGAAATCTTTCCACATTGGGAAGATGTCTAGAAGAGAAATCTTTCCACATTGGGAAGATGCAAGGGTTCCTCTTTGGGGAGATGACATACAGATCTAGACAGTGTCAGGAGGATGCGGCCCTCTTTCCTCTTGTGTTAAGAGATAAATTAGACCCGAATAAGAGATAAATTAGACCCGAATAAGAGATAAATTAGACCCGAATAAGAGATAAATTAGACCCGAATAAGAGATAAATTAGACCCGAATAAGAGATAAATTAGACCCGAATAAGAGATAAATTAGACCCGAATAAGAGATAAATTAGACCCGAATAAGAGATAAATTAGACCCGAATAAGAGATAAATTAGACCCGAATAAGAGATAAATTAGACCCGAATAAGAGATAAATTAGTATATGGATTAATACATGCTTCATCTATTGCCGCACTGTACCGACGGTCGATACAAAATCTTAGGAGACCCACGGCAATCCTACTGGGACAGGTACTCTTCCTCATAGACAATATCAGCCGGAATGAGGGTCTTGTCAACATTTGGAGGTCCTCATCATTTCTGCAGGAATTCATCACAATACCTCACCGTATTCCCCCTTCCTACCCCCTCAACAATGCAGACCTCGGAGCATTAGGTAGAAATTATCTAAAATCTATCTTTACTGGGTTTAAACACATCTTCCAAGATATGGGAAGGAATTACGAAGAGCTGTGGATATTCGGAGATCTAGTGGATCCAGAACTGGTTATCTCATTTGTCCTGTCTAAGGATGCAGTCCAATTAATGTACTTTAATAAGTTGGTGAAATCAGCCATCCCCCGTCTGAGGGAATTGAAAGAAGTTCTGGGAGACGATGATCCAGGGAGTCAAGGAGATCGATTTCGAGCCATACAGCAACTCCAGACAGGTTTTTCTCCTGGGTCAGGAGATTCGTCATGCATTAAAGAATATCCCCGGGAAAGAGTCAGGGGAACAATCTACAAGGAGTCTACAGGATGCCGGATGGGGACGGGAGTGTACAGGGAAGCTGGTAGAGATACCCATCTCGTATGAAGTTGCCCCGCCTACCCCTCGACAAACTCCCGCGATACCAAGAAGACAAGATCCATTAATTTCCGGTCTCCGTCTTTTCCAGTGTCCTACCGGAGCTCACTATAAACTAAGAACCATAGTTGAAAAACACAAAATCAACTACCAAGATGCCCTTGTGGGAGGAGATGGCTCAGGTGGCATGACCAGTTGTCTCATGCGGTTAAATCCAGTGTGCAGGACTATATTCAACAGTCTACTGGAGCTGGAGGGTGTCGAACTAAAGGGATCTACTCCATCCCCCCCTTCCGCAATTGCTTGCATCCCTGAGATCTGTGAGCGTTGTGTTAATTATGGTACAGCATGGGAAAATCCTTCTGACCTGAGAAGGCCTGAAACATGGGATTATTTCGTGGACTTGAAGAAGAAACACAAACTGAGGTTGGAAATAATAGTAATAGATGTGGAGACAATCAATGATGAAGATCTAATGTCAATTGAGTTGTTGTTAAGCCAGTATGCAGGACAATTGTTGTCCAAGACAGGAGCAATCATTTTCAAGACCCATGTAGGTAGATTGATAGACAGTTGGGAGTATGGGATATTAACAACCCTGGGACCATGTTTTAGGAGGGTTTCTCTCAATATGACAACCTTTTCCTCCTCAGGTACTTCAGAAGTTTATATTGTCATGAAGTTCCAAGACCGGATCAATATGAATTGTCTCCCAGCAATAAGCTCATTATTATCTAGATTACATTATGTCCCTGCCATGAGATCTGCTAAGGACGAATTTAAAAGAGCATTGTGCCTGGATGTCTCTAAAATGTTTGATGGAATCCCGACGTCTTTAATGTCCGATCCAGTATCAGATCTCTGTGTCTTGGTAATATCACTGGGAGTCGAATCAGGAGTCGGTGCTGTTATTGCTGAGCTGTGGAGACAAAGCACCCTTGAGCAACAAAAAGTGCTTCCTTACTACACGCTATTCGTGGTGATGAACTCCCTTCTGCAACTGACACGAGGAGAGAAGACACCACTGGTCAGTTCAGATGGCGTGGTTTATCATTGGGGGCCCCTCCGGGACTCATTTGAAAAAAAAAAAAAAAAAAGTATCAAATTGATTTGCAAACATTCTAGTTGGAATGAAACCATTTGTTTCATATTCATCCACCATGAAAGGTCGCTGAGTCGGGTTAATAAGCGGCGCCGGCGTCGAGTGTCTTCTGGTATGTCGCTCTAACCCACTGCATTCTTGAAAAATGCATTTCTGAGAACTTGATAACCCTAATGAATGATGAGACATTCACCTCTGAGACTTAAGATTAGGAGAACAGAGTATTCTATGGCGAACCGCTCACGCACTCCGGCATACGATAGTGCGAGAATTATTACTTGTGAAGAGAAAAATTTGTGCTTCCCGAAGTTTCTAGTTGCCTTCTCTATAAGTCAAAATCTAGTTTCTCCGTCTGGGCACGCTATGCGGATGGGGATGGAATATGTCGCTGGCGACGCTTCTATAGCGATGTTAGCGCAGAAAGTGGTCAACAATTTTCGAAATTTTAAAAGAAGCTTTGTTAAAGCAGATTTTGGCGCAACATTGACAGACCCGAAGAAGTCTGCTTTTCCCAGAATACTTAAGACATCACGGGAACACGAGACTCTCGTTAGAGTGATCTCCACCTACGATCTGGCAGAGCAAGCTTGAGTGGATACTAGGTATCGAAGCCGCTATCAAGCTTCTAAAACCCAACGAGATTAAAAAGAGACAATTACATGCCATATGCGAATTCCTTGATCAGACCATAACCTGCCCGCAGCCGAGCACCGAGATATCTAGTTCCATGAACAGAGCCTTTGGCTCAATCAATCCGCTAGTAGAGAGCGCATGGGCACGTGTGTCTTCGTTGGCGCGTAGCGGAGCAAGAGCGCGGCTGCGCGGCTCGCTTGACGCAGATGAGTTGCGGGGAGGGCGGGCGCGGGGCGCGCTATAGTGACGTGAAGCGCGCTGGTCTATGGTCGCGTAGTGTTGGCGCGAACATATTCCATATTCTATTAATCTCTATTGTATTAAATGTTTATTCAAAAAGTGAAGTTGAAGCCAGTTTTATTTTCATAACTCCACAATGGGCGACCGAGCTCTGCTTGTGTGAAAATAAAGAAAAGGAATTTACCAGAAAATTTGAACAGAAATATAACAACGTCCTTCCAAGTTCATCGTTCGTTCTTCCCAGAGATAGTGGGATGAGCCGATCTGCGCACACCTCTTTTTTTTAATAAGTGCCCATTTCAGAGTTACCTCTGCATTTTAGCCTTTTTAGTACAACCTCAACGCCAAATATCTTTTCTTTTAAATTGTCAACTCTTTATTCAAAATTAAATATTTTTGACACATTGTGGGACCGCAGATTTTTCTTCAATTGGTGCTTTGACTTTCATACAAATAGACTATCTTTTGATAAATTACACTGAAGTTTACAATATAATAACAATAAATTAACAGATTTTATCTGTATAATGGCCATAGTGTCCATAATTTATGTATAAGTGAATCATTTTTCTGGTAACAAACCAGTGAGTTAAGGTCGGGTTTTTGACCTTCTCCGTTTACCCTCTACCTTTTTTAAGAGATTTGCTTCGGAGGACTTTTCATCTAACGGTTCAGCGATTCAACCCGTCGGGACTCCGAGAACCGAACGGAGTTGATCTGCTCAGCGGAATATCCTACCTACGTTGGAATCACGACGTGAAATTTTGTCCTTATTAAACTTTTTCTTACTTCCTAAACTTTGACGTGATTTTTTTATATTATTGGCTCAGACGAGAAACTCAAGAAATAATCTAATTTTATTTTATTTATTTAAATTACATATTAATAGCAAAATTTTATGTAAATATAATATTTTCATTCCATTCTATTCAATTATAAAAGATTTTTTTATCTTCGGGAAGCTTCTCTAAGTAAATAATCTTACCTTTTTTTTTCTCTCCTTTTAACAACCTATTTTTTATCCTGTGCACTGATTTTTTTGTCAACAAGTTTTATTTTCTTTTTAAATTCCATAATCATTTTATTTAATCATTATTATATTAAATTGTTATTTCAAAAAGTGAAGTTGGAGCCTGTTTTATTTCCATTACTCCACACCATGTAGGCCTATGTGAAATAAAATGTTTTGATTTTGATTCATGCATTCTTCAAAAACTTTTATTAAATTCTAATCTTAACTTCTTCGGATCTGTGATAACTTTCTCTCTAAATTCTCTAAGATCTTGAAAGTATCTCTTTTGAATGTCCATACTGACATCTCGGCTCAGTCGTTGCAAAAGTTAATCTTACTATAAATCTCCCGTTATTGGCTCTCACTGTACTGAAATCAAATCCAACTATTTAATACCATTTATTTTTAAAAGTCATTTTATTCCGAGAAACTTTTCAAGTAAAATTTTTTTTAAATTACTTTAATACTATATGTAAAGTACACGGAATTTTACTATTATTAGTTTAATTTAAAATCATATTTAATCATGTGAATTACAATAACTATTACTTATAGTATTGAATTAAATGTTTTCTTTTATTTTTTTTAAATACGTGGATGTATTTTAATTCACCCAGACACTACTTTCAGAAAAATATGGCCACAGAATAAAGGTGATACTGCAAAGACTAATGGACGGACGGAGCAAGGCTGCCAATAGTGTAGGCGGAGCTAAATTGATCTCCACTCCACCGACACTTGGAAATATGGTCGCATTTATCATAAATAATAAAGGTCCAACCTTTCTCGGTAACACTATCGTGGCAATAGAAAAGGATCCTTCAACAGCATGCATGGTTATCAGCTACATTTTCACATTCCTAGAATGTAATGGAAAAGGGCAAAAAAATGTAGGGAAATGGTGGTAATTTGGGCACAAAGCTCATCATGCATTTTAAAATTCATGAATATGTTTACTTTCAAGAATATTTTATGTTTCTTATTTTATTTGGTAATCTCATTGGTATACTTCCTATATACCTCTATATATATATATCGTACGAAGAAATGAGTAACCTAACGGCACAGATAATTGCAAGGATTTCTGATCACTTGTTCAGACATGTCTTTTTTTTTAAATACTATTTTAAATAACGTATATTAAACGATGAAATAAATAACTAACGGCACAGATAAATGCATGCATTTAGTCCACCTGGCCTGAAAATGGTGACCGTTTTTAAATGCATAGAATTTGACTGATCACTTGTTCAGACATGTTTTTTTTTTAAATACTACCAGCCCTAGTAAAAACTTTGGTTAACCTTTCGATTTAACTACCTACTACCCTACCTACTACTACGTCTAGGGAATATCCTAGGACAAGTGTAGAGAATACCAGAATTCCGTTCATCCGAGGTTTTTACCCAAATATCCAGGAGCGGGCTGTTCGAGCGGGCTGTTCGTTCGGGCTGTTCGTTGGCAACTTCACGGAGCGACACCAAGAGTATTTATACCACCAACAAGACAAGTACAGTAGAATTTAGACCGAAACTGATCGACTAAACTTATTGTGTGTGTGTCTTATTCTTATACGTAATTAATGTTCAATAGATTCAAATCTTGTTAGATACGTTTCCATCCCGGTTAATCCGGTAGATTGTCCGGTAAATTGTCCGGTAAATTGTCCGGTAAATTGTCCGGTAAATTGTCCGGTAAATTGTCCGGTAAATTGTCCGGTAAATTGTCCGGTAAATTGTCCGGTAAATTGTCCGGTAAATTGTTCGGTAAATTGTTCGGTAAATTGAAACTTTTGACGTAACTAGGATTATTTCTCCAAAAACTATTTCAATCACTTCTTGGCCATATAGAATTTCTAGATACTTTCACAACGAAATTAATCAATAACATTTACAAGGAATTAAGTGTTTATCAGTGGCGAAACAATTGGATTTTTATTTCGCTACAGCATGATAGTGGTGAACCTGCATTTCTATTCGCATATTGTAGGTACAAAAACTAATTAAATGAAGAATATTTGAACTTATTGCAGAGTTACCTCTGCATTTTAGGCTCATTGCTAAAACCTCAAAGCTATATTCTATTTTTTTATTGTCAATTTTAAATTCAAAAATTAAAAATATTTTAGATGATGGATTTTTCTTATTTGTAGTCATTCGTGTACCAATTTTTGAAGAGACATGTTTAAAACCTTTTGAAAAAGACACCAAAATTTACCGCAGTTGATCACGCTTAATGGCAATGGAATTTAGGTTAGGACTATTTTACTTCACTCAAACACAGATTTACTTAAAAGCCCATACCGAATCGCGTGCCAAAAAAAATTCAGCCAAAAATTCAAGAATCATTTCATTTTATTCTAGGACCAGAGTTTTGGGCTGTGCGTTGATATATATGTCAGTCAGTCAGGACTTTGAATTTTATATGTATAGGATACCTTACCCTCTTCTAAATCGAAGTAATATCTAACACCATATTTTAGTCTTCAGCAACGAAATACATAAGTAGTGCATATTCAAACGTGGTGTGCTGCTTTTTTATTAAAAATAACTCCACACTGTTTTATGTACAACAGGTATCAAAAATCCTGCAGGGCGATTAACATGTCAAAAAGTATGATAAGTGTGACATCGGACAGTCGCTTAAGCATGTACGCTTGTCAATTAAATGAAGTAGATTTGAACTTGTATACAACAGACGTATCTAAAATCCTGCAGGGCGAGTATGACCATCTAATTGTAGAACTGTGAAATCTAAAATATTGGTGAGGCCAAACGGGAAAGTATACCACTATTGCAGCGTTTCCTCTGCATTTAAGCCTCTTTTTGCTTAAAACCTAAAGGCCATATTTTTCTTTTTGATTGACAAGTTGAATTTCGAAAAGTGGATTTTTACTTATTATATAAGTGATCTTTTAATCGTGCCTAATGGTCATTGATTGTTGAAATAAATCGCTAGAAGAGTAATTTTCGTAACATAATCTTGTATTTTTCCAACTTTAGAATCAGTTGAAACGGTCATAATTATCTATTTAGGCCCTTCAGCCCAACCCAATTTAGACCGACAACTACAACGAACCTCTGACATTATATGGCAAAGTAACTCTTCGGATCACCGACAGCGATGTTGGCTATGCGTTCCGCCCTTTTGACGCAGGCGTTAAGAAGAAGACTCCTATAGAAGTGCCGAGGCGCCACTCCGTGTTGAGTAGGGTTGTTTCCTTTAAACACCTTACTTTTTCAATATTGAGGTAACACATATCACCATACTTTACAACATCAGCGGCGGAATACAGAGGTATTGTTTAGTTGAGATAGCAACGCGGACGCGGACTTAAGAGATAATATTTAAAATTATTTTACACGAATAATAATATTATTTTGTCTTTATCTTGAAATTAAACATAATTTATTTATTAATTATGTTTTTATATTAAAGTGGTGCAGTTTATTTTCTTAACACTACACTGTTACATCTCTTTAATTTTTAATACCATAGGCTCAAGCGGTTATTAGGCACAGTTTTTTAAAAACCACAGCGTATCAGGAGACCCGGCTGACGCTCGACGTAAGCTGTGGTAAAATAGCTGTCCCCCTCCCACTCACTACCTACCACCAAGTGAGCATATATATTTAAAATATTTTATAAAATATTTTATAATATTATGTACAAGTGGCAATATTGTGTGATATAACGAACGAATGAAATGTCAATGTCAAACATCTTGTCTGATCTACACAAAGACCAGCTAAAAGAATATTTTATATTTGAGGGGTGATCACGACGATAGGCCGTGGTGGAGCAAAATGAAACGTGTAGTGGACTGTATACAAGATACATATATTTCGAAAATAATTAAATTACAACGGTTCGTTGGAACTAAATAAGAAAATAAGTTTTTGACGCTAAGGGAAACACGTAAGCGCAGCCGTGCGTAGAGGCTTGCAAAGCTGACTGGTGTGGTGCGAGGGCCCGCACTTTGCCGTGACGGCCGGCAGACTCCCCGCTGTCCCCGCACCCCTCGTTCACTGCCGCTGGCGTGCGGCGATGTTGAGAGCAGCGGTTTCAACAAGGGGTATGAAGAACAGGGTGTAATGTTCTTCATGCCCAATAGAAAAGGGAGGCGCTCCTTCTACCAGATGGGTGTTTTGTCTGGTGAGAGGCATGTAGATCCTGCATTTTTGATTTAATATCAGCAATCAAGTTATTCGGGAGCTAATGATATTTTACTCTTTGGACACCAAAACAATCATTAAAAAAATCGCTACATCAAGGAAAAGTCTCATAGGAGGTGCGATCGCAATAAGGGAACAATAACGCATCGTACGACACACTGCCTCTTCCCAGGAAATTGGAAAACGTGAGGCGCTTACCTCCTTTTTATATAGAACCATCAAGATTTGGAACCATTTTGCTTTGTTTTCTGTATTGATTCAGCTGAAACAGCCAGTTCATGTTCTGTGTGAAATAGTTATAAGAAAAAAATATTTTCTTAAAGCCTAAAGTTTTTAAAAGAAAAGAGTACCGGTGGAGTTTCTGGCGAGAGGAACCTGTGGAATAACGTGTTAGTTTAACGGTGTTTGATTTTGTAGTTTCGTTTTTTTTAAGATCTGAGGTGAAACAAACTACTTATCAGTCCGAATTTTGAGAAATTCGCTTTTTGAGAAATTATCATTTAAGAAAGTTGGCTTTATGCACTGAACCGAACCAATCTTAATCTCAAATAGTGTTTAGTCAGACGGAAACAATTTCATGGTGGTTTTGATGTACTCTTTTAGCATATTCTAATGAGTTTAAGTACACTGAGCTGCACGGAATGTGGCCTAAACACAAACAAACCGATAACAGGCGATTTTGGTATCGCGTATGAGAATGTCGAGTGGCAGTTTGTCAGGACATTTATTTTGTTCCTTTCAATATGGTTGAGTTGAATGGCGCTGATCCATGCGTCATGTTCGTGAACGGGCGCTGTCAGTTGGGACTGGTCATCTCTTAGCTGCCACGGTTTATTTTAAATACTTTATTTTTTCATTGTTGATTATCTTTTACTCTGGACGCTCTTAATGTGCACGTCTTTCTACATCATTCTCACATATATGTATAATCTCAACATGAATGATGTAACCAAGATTTTGTAACAATATTTTGATATAAAAGAATGTTCATGGAGTTTCTTGCCCATTCTTCTCCATAGAAATCTACGCTTTGGAATGTGCAACTACAGTACTTTCTCAAGTTATTATGCCTTGTGACTGTCACTGTAGCTTCGCTTCTGTTTTCTTTTTTTTTACATTCAAAAGTGCCTGCGATGGTCTAATTGAAATAAATGCTTTGAGTTTGAGTTTGGGTAATTTAAGAGGGTGTTAAGCACAAATACAAAAAACATTAAACGCGGGTGAGTTAAAATTCGATATTAAAATGATCGTGCATTATTCTAATCTTTATTATTTTATTAATCTGTAGTCATTTATGCTTCCAGAATTGGAACACAATGCCCCTAACTTCAGCTCAAGTTACTCAAACTGTGTTGCTTCGGAGTCAGGGGCGAACGCAGCAAGAGATTGCTGAAACTTTAAACCGCGTACAACTTAACTTCCTTACTTTAACTGTCAGGCAAGCCTTAATAAGGTACGACCAGACCGGTCTCTACAGAAGGAGACCAGGAAGTGGCGCTAAAAGGTTCTTTACTACGGTCAAAATACGGCCAAAATACGGCCAAAATACGGCCAAAATACGGCCAAAATACGGCCAAAATACGGCCAAAATACGGCCAAAATACGGCCAAAATACGGCCAAAATACGGCCAAAATACGGAACGGCTACAAACGGCAAGAGGGCTTAAAGGATAATGGGGGAACGGGAGCTGCGTGCTCGAAGACCAGAACTACTCAAGCAACATCACGTAGCTCGACTTCGGTTCGCTCGCGAACACGCAAGTTGAACTCACGAGCATTGGACTAAAGTAAAGTTCTGTGAACTGACTGACTGACTGAGATCTAGATGGCCGCGAACGTGTATATAGAAGGCATGGGGAGAAGTTTCTGCGAAACACTAATAAACCGTTTCCATGGTGGATCAATAAATTATGATTTGGTTTCAGACGCACGCACAGAGTTGGCAGTAGTTGCAGGTCGTTACATTGAAGAGATCCTCCAAGAACACGTTTTACCATTCAAGGGATTCATCGGTAGCGAAGATTTCATCATAATGCGAGATAATGTCCGACCTAACACAAAAGGTTGCGTGAATAATTTCGGAGGTATGAAATACAAAATTAGTGTGGCCAGATTCAACAAACATGTTTGGTAGATGCTTAAAAGACGCATCAAATTCAGTCCCACCCTCCAGAGACTATCAGTCAGTTGAAAACCGCTGTGATGGCCGCCTGGGAAGAAATACCCCAGGACATAATCCACAGCATGCCTGACCACATGCAGGATTGCACGCGGTCATCAGGGCTAGAGGTGGCAGTGTAATAGTGTAGGACTAGTAGTAGTGTAGGACTAGTAGTAGTGTGGTAGAAGTAGTTCTAGCTGTATTTTGTAACTTATGTCTTTTTTGTAATTTTACGATAATAAACCACATAACGCGGTTGGGCCACATTCCGTGCCGCTGCGCCGAGTGTATTTGATGGTTATCATTGCTAAAAATCGAAAAAGGAGGAAGCGCGCTTTCTTTTTAAAGGTGATATGTCGATAGTGCAAGTTTACAGTTTGTAAACAGAGACCAGCCAGTGTGGTGACAGCTCGGGTTAAGTAAGACAATCTGTATTGTCCTGACATTTATTGGGGGCGACGTTCAATCTCTATCAATTTGCAATGCAAACTCGATAAGCCATGGACAGCTTTCTAATGTTCTGGTTATCGATACCCTGAATTTAGAAAATCCAGGAACATTAATAACTTTGAACTGGATCTTTGACTATCGTTTCAGGAACATAGCTGTGACAACCATTTGATTCTTAATAAGGGGTGCCTTCATATTACTGAGTGACAGAGATTTTTGTAAATTACTGGTATTCAGCCGCATCCGGTTATATTAGAAGCCGAATCTAACACATTTAGGAAAAGCTAGAGGTATACTGAGTAAAAATAAAACTGTGTGTGCCTGTCGGTAATTTTCCCAATTTCTGACGAAATAAGCACACAATAAGTTAGTGTTTACCCTCACAAGAGACCAAAACACTGTCGTAATGTCAACCTTTTAGATTTGTTTATGTACTCGTGTCACTAGGTGGCGTTGTACCATTTTGACAGATTTCTGCATCGGGGTGTTAATACATTTCAAAAAATATGCTTTCACAAATTCCTGATCCAGTAGGTGTATTGCACGGGCAAACCGTATTCGTAGGTATATGTGGCGAGGGTAACGATACACTTATAACCCCGCAACGAGATGTGGTCGCTGTGGACTAGGACCTCACTCCACTCTCCTTGGAATGAAGAGAACTGTCACAAGCCTGCTGTAGTAGACACGACGAAAAGGAAGTTTGGCAAGAAAAGAGCTTTATGGAAGCTTTTTACGGGCCCTGCATGAGCCCGATGTAGACTCTGCCAGGTAGTGCGTCCGTGGCCTGGATACTTCTCCGTGACTTCTTTGGAAAAACCGATGGACGAAGTTAACATGACGTATAAGTATCGGAAATGTATTGTGAAGGACGATACGTTTGACAAATGACAGTTATTATTTTATTATTCTGATAGCTAGTCTGTTCTGTCCCTCTGCTTTGGAAAGTATAAATAGAAATAAGCTAATTTATATCGTTACTTTAATGTGTTCCCTAATGACCTAACGATGTCATTTAGATACATTATGCTACCAATAAATGTCCCCATTTTAATTACTAGTTGCCCTGAGATCTTTTTATGGGCCTTTCAAAGAGTGATCGGATTAGGTTTGGGTCCATTAATGCAGATCCAGGTTTAAGGACTTCTAGAATCTGCCTCATTGATCTAGTGCCCGCAAACGGTACTACCAAACATGAGTTTATGTTTGATCCCAGGTCGGGCAGTGTTTTTCACTAGTATTTAATCTGGTCATATTGACACATTTTTTATGAAGCACTATTTTAGACGATAACTATTTTATTGTCGCTCAATTTGACCTTAATTTCTTTACTGTGACGAAGCTATTTTTTCTGGATTCGTTTCACTATCATGATGGTCAATTAATCTATTATATATTATTATTATGATCATTTGTCATGGATTAGAAACTTTTATGGTAGCTATCTTAAGAGATTCCATTCTCTTTTCCATCTGCATGAAAAGAAGCCTCGTAAGCAAAACTCTTTGATTTATTCACCTGGATTAAATAAAACATGAAATGTGTGTAGTCTCTATCAATATTAAAAGCATATTATTTTGATTGTCCTACTTTAAATAATAATAAAGTGAAATGGTGTTGAAATAATTAAATTAAGTCCTTTGAATAGGCCAATGGGCCGCCTATATTAAAATGTATTCATCGCCCTGACGAAATTTGTTTTGTAATAATTCTCAGTTTATTAATTAACATTAAAGAAAACTAGATTGTTCTAAATAATTTGATATTACAAATAAATGAAATTTAATTTAAATGATTTCCTAAACCTATTGCACAGTTACCTCTGCATTTTAGCCTCTTTGCTAAAACCTCAAAGCCACAATTTTCTTTGAAATTGTCAACTTTATATTAAAAATTAAAAATAGTTTTAGACAGATTGTTTTTTCTCATTTTCTCATTTTTTTCATTTTGTGTACTGTATTTTCAAATGATATCTCCTAATTATTATTAAGGAAACCATGCCCAAATCTAATATTAAATATTACTTGAAACATTATCCGTGTTATTAAGGCTTATGGTCGCGTGTCATATTTTACATTTTTCCTGGTTTAAAACCAGTGGATTAAGGTCGGCATTTTTAGACCTTTCCGGTTACCCTATGTTGCCCAAAGCTTGAAAAAATTTACATTTGGAAACAATTCTTCTAATACATTCATTCGGCTAAACAACCCTACGTGACTCCGGTACTAAGTTAATTTTTTAATATTTAAATTGTCTTTGAAGAAATATAGTTAACTAGCTGACCCGCGCAACTTCGTCTGCGTCACATAAGATCACATAAGAGAGAGAGAATCGACCTTAAAAAATAAAGATATGATAGCGCGGTTTTTTTTTAATTTTTAAGAGGAACGATTCCGTCATTACATGATTGTTGCGTAACTTTAACCGTTTACGCAGCGCACGCGATTGAAGAGAAAAGGAATAAATGCTCCGCTCCTTTTAGTTGTAGCGTGATGTTTTATAACCTATAGCCTTTCTAGATAAATGGGCTATCCAAAACTGAAAGCATTTTTCAATTCGAACCAGCCTGAAATTAGCGCGTTCAACCAAACAAACCATTCAGCTTGTATAATATTTTATATATTTATATATATAGTACAGATTCAAGTAGGTAACAAATTTAATATCTCGGAAATATTAATATTTGCATTAATCGCTAAAATATCCTACTTATTGCAGAGTTACCTCTGCATTTTAGCCTTTTTGGTTCCTCAACCTCAACGCCAAATAACTTTTCTTTTAAATTGTCAACTCTATATTCAAAATTAAATATTTTTGACACATTTTGGGATCGCAATTTTTTCTTCAATTGGTGCATTGATTTTCATTCGATTATACCTTCTTCCGATGAATTACACTTAAATTTATATTATAATTATTATGAAAAAGTTGCAAGATTATCAGTTTAATGGTGGCTCCATGTCCATAATATATTAGTGTGAAACATTTTTCCTGGTACGTATTGTTTAATTAATACTTCTGTTGCAAAGTCCATTTTTCTCTTTCCGGAAGCTCTGTCCTTAAAAACTGGTTTATCTAACCAAATTTTTAATTTGTCTTAGGTATGAAACCAGTGAGTTAAGGTCGGGTTTTTGACCTTCTCCGTTTACCCTATACATTTTGAAGAGATTTGCTTTGGAGAACTTTTCTTTCAACGGTTCAGCGATTCAAGCCGTCGGGACTCCGAGAACGGAGTTGATCTGCTCAGCGGAGTATATATCTACTTTGGAAACACGACGTGAAATTTTGTTGTTCTTTCATCCTAAAATTGAAGTGGCGAGAAACTCAAGAAATAATCTAAATTTTATTTTATTTATTTAAATTTCATATTAATAGAAAAAAAATAGTTGTTATGTAAATATAATCTTTCCATTCCATACTGTTCAGTTATAAAAGATTTTTTGTCTTCGAGAAGCTTCCTGTAAGTAAATAGTCTTACCTTTTTTTTTTCCTTTTAAAAACCTTTTTTTTTTCCTGTGCACTGATTTTATGTCTACAAGTTTCTTTTTTTTTAAATATTCCATAATCATTCTATTTAATCTCTATTATATTAAAAGTTTATTCAAAAAGTGACGTTGAAGTAAAAGCCTCTTTACTAAAAATCGCAAAGCCTTGGAAAGAAGAAGAAAAATATGACAGTTGGGATTTTTGATTGTCATTATAGAAGAAATATATGATAATCTTTTTTTAGGCCATAACACTAAAATTATTTTTTCGATATGGACTAGTTGCTTGAAAAATATGTAATCGCGCCCAATGGCCATGGATTATTTAATGAAATCGCAGCAAGAGCGTTTTACCTATTATTTTATAATTATTTTTTACTGGAATGTATTGATAATTTATGAATCTTTTATTTCAAATTCCAAGTCTCAGCCAGAAAGCGCTGTATAAAACCAAAACAGAAACTGCAGTTTCTTATAGAGGGGTGAAAACAAAAGTAGTCGCATTGTTTGTTATGGCAAAATGCAGAGGCCGAGGTAGTAGCAGACAAAAGCATTGTCTTAAATAAGAGACAGCTTGTTACACCCCTCAAAGTACAGTTTTCAGTCGAAATATTGTTTTTGAAATGTGAATAATTGAGATTTGATCTTTGATTGTTGTCGGACGGTTGTTTAAATTTATTTTGGTATGCATGTATCATACTGTCCTTACAAAGCTCTCCGCCACACGGTAAGACAGACATTATTGAGTTATGGGGTTATGGGGTTATGGGGTTATGGGGTTATGGTAAGCATAATAAATAGATTATACTCAACAACGATTGATTGATCGGTGTAAGTGTAATGTGTCCTCCAGATCAACCATGTTTCAGGGATGGTGTTAACACATATTTTAGACAGATTGTTTTTTTCTAATTTTTTTTTCATTTGGTCAGTGTATTTTGAGAGATCTTCTCCTAATTATTTTTAAAAAGAAAAACTATGCCTAAATCTCAATATTAAATATTACTAAACATATAATATTACTAGATTTCAGTGTTATTGAGGCTAATGACCATTATTTATTGAAGAGCGTGTGATGTTTTAAATTTTTAGTCCATTTAATCTCAAATTTCTCAAATTTTTATTTTTGTCTTAGGTTTGAAACCAGTGGATTAAGGTCGGATTTTTTGACCTTTTCCGGTTATCCTTTTCCAAAATTTAAAGAAATTTACTTCTGGGAAATAATTCGGCGATACAACCCGTCGAGACTCCGAGTGCTGAGTTGATTTGCTCAACAGACCATATATTCGAAGAACTCTACTCATAATTAAAGTAGTTTCTCTTAAAAAAAAACAAAAAAAAATTTCAAATTCAGTCTTCATAAAATTAAGGTAACAGATTTTTTTTCTATATAAATTGTACAAGACGAAATTTATTTAACATTATGGATATAAAATAATTAAACTTAATTTTAGGAACTATATTTAAAATTTCGTATTCATAGATCACTTTTTTAAGTATTCCATTTTTATTACCGTAAATTTATAAAAGAATTTTATCACGAGAAGCTTGTCGTCATAAAACCTCTTATTTTTGAAGTTCCAATTTAATTTATACAATGTACAAAACAAAAAAAAAAATAATCTTGTTTTTTTTTACTCTTTTCAGTATTATTAATTATATTTTAATTTTTGTTTTAATTATGTTAAAATATTAATTTTTTATTAAAAGTAGTAAGCAGTTTTTTATTATAACTCCACAGTGTCCTCTGCAAGAGAAAAGAGCGAGCTTTCATGGACACAGTGTTGCTGCCCACCCCTTGTTTGACTTGAATACTTCGAGCTTCGATGAAACGGTCAAGTCAAAAGTTTTTCTCGTCGCACTTTTAGGGGTTTTAATTTTTCAAAGTGAAAGTCGAGAAATACTTTGAGAACAGTCAAGTAAAATGTTTTGATGAAGACAGTATTTTTTTATTTCAAAGGAAATTATGCACGGCCTTTGAAGTTGAGATTCCCTTTAACTCTGTTCCGCGAATAATCTGAACTGTTATTGAAACTGTGTTTAATAAATATATTGTGGAGAAAACGAAAAAAAAAACAATAAACAATGAGATGAATGAAAATCACAACATTTATTTCAAATAGCTGGTCTATTTGAAATAAATGTTAACAGGCGCTTTTGGATTGTCGAAGACAACAAGTTGTGACAAGACTGTGGATGTTCTTTTCAAAGCGTAATCTACGCTTACTACATTATGGAGAAGAAACTTCAAGAAACTTCAAGAAACTTCAAGAAACTTCAAGAAACTTCAAGAAACTTCAAGAAACTTCAAGAAACTTCAAGAAACTTCAAGAAACTTCAAGAAACTTCAAGAAACTTTATGGACACTTTTAAATCAGAATTTATGTAAACTACAATCGTGTGCAATCACATATTGCAGAGTTACCTCTGCATTTTAGCCTTTTTAGTAAAACCTCAACGCCAAATATCTTTTCTTTTAAATTGTCAACTCTTTATTCAAAATTAAATATTTTTGACACATTGTGGGAGCGCAGATTTTTCTTCAATTGGTGCTTTGACTTTCATAGAAATAGACTATCTTTCGAAATATTACACTCAAATTTACAATATACATAATTACAATAAGTTAACAGATTTATCTGTATAATGGCCATGGTGCCCATAATTAATTATGTATAAGTGAACATTTTTCCTGGTACGTATTGTTAATTTTTGAGACTTCTGTTGCAAAGTCCACAAGCTCTGTCCTTAAAAAAACTGGTTTATCTAACCAAATTTTTAATTTGTCGTAGGCATCAAACCAGTGAGTTAAGGTCGGGTTTTTGACCTTCTCCGTTTACCCCATACATTTTGAAGAGATTTGCTTCGGAGGACTTTTCATCTTACGGTTCAGCAATTCAACCCGTCGGGACACCGAGAACCGAACGGAGTTGATCTGCTCAGCGGAATATATACCTACTTTGGATACACGACGTGAAATTTTGTCCTTATTAACCTATTTCTTTCTTCCTAAACTTGGACGTGATTTTTTATATTATTGGCCCAGACGAGAAACTCAAGAAATAATCTAATTTTATTTATTTAAATTACATATTAATACCAACATTTTTATGTAAATATAATATTTCCTTTCCATTCTATTCATTTATAAAAGATTTTTTTATCTTCGGGAAGCTTTTCCAAGTAAATAATCTTACCTTTTTTTCTCTCCTTTTAACAACCTATTTTAATCATGAGCACTGATTTTTTTTGTCTACAAGTTTCTTTTATTATTATATTCCTTAATCATAATATTTAATCTTTATTTTATTAAATTGTTATTTCAAAAAAAGTGAAGTTGGAGCCCGTTTTATTTCCATTTCTCTACAATATACATACATTGTGTAGAGTTACCTCTGCATTTTAGCCTTTTTGGTTAAACCTCAACGCCAAATATCTTTTCTTTTAAATTGTCAACTCGATATTCAAAATTAAATATTTTTGACACATTGTGGGATCGCAGTTTTTCTTGAATTGGTGCATTGATTTTGATTCAATGATACTTTCTTCCGATGAATTACACTTAAATTTATATTATAATTATTATGAAAAAGTTCAAGATTATCAGTTTAATGGCTCCAAGTCCATATTAGTGTGAAACATTTTTCCTGGTATGAAACCAGTGAGTTAAGATCGGGTTTTTGACCTTCTCCGTTTACCCTATACATTTTAAAGAGATTTGCTTTCGGAGAACTTTTCTTCCAACGGTTCAGCGATTGAACCCGTCGGGACTCCGAGAACGGAGTTGATCTGCTTAGCGGAGTATATACCTACTTTGGAAACTCGACGTGATATTTTACCCTTATTAACCTTTTCTTTCTTCCTAAAATTGAAGTGGCGTGATTTTTATATTATTGACCCAGAATAATCTAAATTTTATTTTCTTTATTTAAATTTCATGTTAATAGCTAAATTTTTTATGTAAATATAATCTTTCCGTTCCATACTGTTCAGTTATAAAAGATTTTTATCTTCGAGAAGCTTCTCTTTTTTCCTTTTAAAAACCTTTTTTTTTTCCTGTGCACTGATTTTTGTTTACAAGTTTCTTTTTTTTTAAATATTTCATTATCATTCTATTTATCTCTATTGTATTAAATGTTTAATCAAAAAGTGAAGTTGAAGCCAGTTTTATTTTCATAACTCCACAATTGGCAACCGCCATTGTGTCAAATACCTGGCGACATCGACTGTCGCCAGGTATTATTTTAATTGTCTAATTTATAACCCGTAACCGGTTGTGGGGCAATGTATCGATGTGTACTATAGACAACGGATGAGCGAATGTCGCGTCCGATCTGTGACTTGATAAATAATAATTGGCAGCGGAAAACAAGTCAAGGGTATTTTGTTGCGAGAGTTCAAATAAATCAAAACAGAAGTTGGAAATGGCAAGCTAGTGAGTAGTCATTATGACAGCCATAGCAACACCAGCGGTTAAAATAACAAACATAGGTTAAAATAACAAACATAGGTTAAAATAACAAACATAGGTTAAAATAACAAACATAGGTTAAAATAACAAACATAGGTTAAAATAACAAACATAGGTTAAAATAACAAACATAGGTTAAAATAACAAACATAGGTTAAAATAACAAACATAGGTTAAAATAACAAACATAGGTTAAAATAACAAACATAGGTTTTGCAGTGTTCCTCTGCATTTAAAAAATAAAATAAAATCTCTTAAAGCCTAAAATCCTTTAAAGCCTAAGAACTACTGGAGTCAGTTACCTTACTCTCTAGACACAAGAATCCTTGATAAACTAAAGGGGGCCTGCCTCTGTGCTTTATCAAATGACACTCGGGACTGACCACTTAATATTAAAGCTTGACCAAGAGAGCAGGAGACGACTCCAATTATTGATGTTTGGCATAATCTACTTCAGATGGCATCAAGGCACTATTATGGGCCACACGAGGTAGTCTTATAGCATTTCAGGCTGCAATTTCGAAGAATGCTTGAGCAGCATTAGCTTAGAATATACTCCTTTCCAAATGGAAGATTGATTTTTCTGAAAATATATTTTGCAGTGTTTCCTCTGCATTTCAGGCTTTTTGCTTAAAACTCAAAGCCTTATTATGTTTTTCTTTTTAATTATTAAATTGAAAATTGGAAAGATGAAAAATATTTGAACATAATATGGGACTTGCCATTTGTCATTCGTGTACTTAATTACTTAATATGACCAAGAAGCTTCTCGGATAAAATTCCTTATTAAATCTAATACCTTTATTTATTAATTAAAACTATCAGAAGTACACGAAATTTAATTATTATAGCCTTATTTAAATCAAATTCAATTACGTTAACTTACAACCTTTATTTTACTCATTTCAATCTTTTTAACTTAATTTTAATTTTCTTTAGATATTAATACTTAAAAAGTGGTGGATATCTTTATTTTTTACACTACAATGTGTACGCAAGTTTTATGTTGATATCGATGAGCGTAAATATGCTGACAACATTCCGGATCAGTATTTAATAAGGCGCTTGCATAAGATGTTGTCGGGGGGCAACATTAAAATACACCGACAAACTTCGAGTTTAAAATAGAACATGAAGTTAGTAATTTAAAAAAAAGGTCTGATCAGTCTGTCAGACTTAACCCACCCAATAGTTGAGTCCAAACTTATTGAGATAATCCCACACAATATGCACCAGAAATATTTGCCCTGTCCATCGGTTCATAGATTTAAAAATATTAATGGATACAGCATCTCACTTTGAGAGTTACTTGCCTCAAAATTCAAAGGCAAAATAGTATCAACGATTACACATCAAGCACGACAATGCTCAAAATGCAGTCAGACCAGTCTCGCTCATACCGCGTCTGTCCAAATTTTCCGGGACTGATGTGTTTTAAAGGCCAAATGTTTTACAATGTATGGCCGTAACGCTCTATTTACTTTGAAAATATATTCTGAGAAGTAAATAGTGCATGAAGAAAAATAGGAAGTTGTAAACGGGAAACGGCTAACTACGTACGGGGAAAACGCTGTTTATGAAAAGTTTTTGGTGTTGGGATTACCTAGTTTACCAGAGCCGACCTCTACAATTGGACGTGTTAATGGCATAAAATGAGACAAATAAAGAAGGCATGACGGCTGACAGCAGGAGCTTTGTGAAAGTAAAAAAAAGCAATTTTATTCGAATTGAATTGAATTGTAAAGTCTACGTGCGTTAAACTTCATATACAGTACCTCACCCAATTCCCAAGGTCAGTTTTTTTATTTTTCGGAATGATTCTTCTATTCAAATATTTGTTGGATAGAATATAAGTATAAGTATTATTTACTAATAATCCTAATTTAACCAATTGCAGCTGGTCGATAAAAGCTACAAATTCCAATCAAATCCTTCAGTTTAATCCGGGTAAACTACTACATCCGGCACTGACATTAAGCCTCTGTTATTCATTTCCGATTTTTCTTTGTCGGGTTATTTCTGAATGCAAAATTTCACTGCCAAAGTTTCAAAATGGGTTTAATATTTCATGAATGGTGAACGATTTTTCCGTTGGTCGTTAATTAAAATCTGGATTTGAATTGAACGTTGTATTTATATTTTAAGCATCGAATTTTTAGGTTTCAGTTTTAATGATTACACAATAATAAGAAATTTCATATAATATAATATCAATAATTAATCTTCTCGTGTTCTTTTTTGTAAAAAAATACGCTTTCAACGATAAGATAATATTGAATTCCATTATATTACCTATTTGAGATGATACTAAAACTTTTTAATCTACATCGCAAAAAGAAGTTTCTAAGAGAAAACTTTAGCGGATGGTGCGAAATGCGAGAGGTAAAAAAAATCATATTATTATCGTCCCAAGTTCTGAGATAAAAGTTTTTTAACATGGACATTATATTTACTTTGGACCCTTTGAAATAAAAGTTTTAGTTTAGTTTTCATATATTATATGGAAGCGGGTCAACTGACTGTATACCTACTTCAGTTTTCTTATGTACTTTTGCTGTAAGAGAGAAAGGGGCTGAAATACCTAAATCTTAATAGACAATTATGGCATACATACACAAGGTTGCAAAAAATAGAGCATATTGCAGAGTTACCCCTGTATTTTAGTCTTTTTGCTAAAACCTCAAAGCCATATTCTTCTTTTAAATTGTCAATTTTAAATTTAAAAGGAAAAGACAGATGATCGTTTTGTCATTGTTACCAATCTGTATTTGTCATATATTATGGTGAAGATATAATTTGAAGCCCTAATGGCAATTTGTTGAAATCATCATCACGCGTGTGATGTTATAACATTTTTTCCTGGTTAAAAATCAGTAGAAAGGGTCATAAGATTTCAGGCCCTTTTATTTTATAGTTTCCAATCTGGAAACTCGTCTAAAATATATATAAATGTCGATGAACGACTAAAAATCGCCAGCGAGGTTGGTTGCGCGTCCTGCGTTTCCTGATGCACGCCTTTTGAGAACGAGATCGAAAGGAGCGACGAGACGTTGTTGAGCGAAAAATTTATGTCTGGAATCGAGGTATTATTTAATAGTCAGCAGCAGTGAAATACATAAATTGTGTATTCTAATGAAGACGTTGGACATTTAAATGGTAGGTTTATATATTTTACGTTGTTTTAGCCATTTTGTCAATGTAATTGCGTATTTTGTTTTAAAAAAGGAAATCCGAATTAAAAAAAGTGTTTTTTTTGTAAAGAAGTACTTCTAAACAAAAATTTCTTTCAACGCTTTAAATTTTTATTAAGTAATACTGTTACATGGTAGGTACACGAATACAATTTTTTTAAAATTAATCAAAATTTATTCATCAATTCGTCGAAGTATTACTGAAATAAAAATTTTCTATAAAATTTTTACAAAAGTGAAGTGATGCCTTTTTTATTTATATGGTCATTTTGATCTCAAATTACATACCTGAATTTCTTAATTGTCAAATTGAAATTTGGGAGGATGATGCAAAATATTTAGACACTTGAAGACTTGCTATTATCCTTCGTGTACTGATTATAGATGAAGAATGTTTAAATCTGATCGAGGCAATTTTACCTGTTTTTCAGTGATGGCCATTGATCGTGAAAACACGTCGCTACAAGAGCGTTCTTCGTAATATAACCTTTCATTTTTCCTGGTTTAGAACCAGTTGACATGGTAGGCGATTAACTATGAATAGCAAAACATCTACGATTCCAGAGAAGGCAGATTTAGCTAATGATATCTTATTCCTATCAACCTTGTTCCTGACTAGACGAAATAATCTTAGGAAAGGTATTGGCATCAATAGATAAGAAAGAAGAAAGTGAAAACTCCATTAATGATTCAGATCAACACTTATGGGATTTAAAGTGTCAATGACGAAGATGTTGCTAGGAGTAAGTGCAGTGAAAAGGTGAACATGGGAGCCAAGGATGTAACACTAGAGTAGGATCAGTCACTGCATATTTTCCCCAAATTTCCTTGGCGACTGTCATTCATACAGGAGTGCGAGGACAGGTAGATTTGACATGCCCTTTCAGTACAAAATAGACCATCATGTTTTTGTAGACATGCCTGCTATTCTCACTCATGGTCTCATTCCTTATCTTCTACCGAAAACAGACAGTGATCAGACCATTGTGCACAAGCGGTTTTGCATTTCTTCAATATGGAGCAATCTGTAACTTCACAAATGCTTAATGTAAAAAAGAATATTATCAATGAACCAATCTCAGACTCTTGAATCAGCGGAAAAGTTCGTGAATGCTGCTATAAATGGCCCCTTCAATGATGATCCAACCCGCAAGAATTTGCTTAATTATTTGGGTCTTGTCACCCCAGATAAGATCATCAAAAATTGGATAGCTGTAGGAGCGAAACTCTATGCCAAAGCAGCAATGCCGGGATCATATTATGTAGTCAGGCTTAGCCATGGAATTGATGAATAATCAGACAATGGCAGCCAACAAAGATTCCAATGAGTGATTTTGCATCATCACCGATTGAAATTTACACTTTTATCTCATAAATCTTTTCTCTTTCTTTCTTATTCATCTTTTCTCTTTCTTTCTTATTCATCTTTTCTCTTTCTTTCTTATTCATCTTTTACAAGACAACCCGATCACTAAGTCGGGCCGGTGACTCAAGTTCACTTCGTCTCCCGAGGAGCTGATGTGGTGAATACATAACTGCCATTTGTACATACTATAAATACACTTTCCGTTAAAATAATTGTAGTAATTAAAAATATTAATATTTTGTCGAATGTCGAGAAATAAATTATTTTCTTATGCTGACACAATTTCGCCGTGCTTTGTAAAACCAAATTCGTTTAGGATTCATCATCCCTAGTTTTGTTTTCAAAACTTCCTTATGGCAAAACCAATCCCGACACTTAAGCCAATTAAGCCTTAAAGTTAAGCGTTTAACATTCATTCAGACGACAAAATAATAAACCTGATTTTCAATCGCTGAGTAACATCATTCTTTAAATACCTTTGACATAAGATATTTCCGTCCGATGCGAAAAATTTGGTACGCCCTTTTAAATTACGGAAACAGTTCCTCGGTCATGGCACGAAGCCAATACTCGTACTTTACAATAGCCCCTTCAGTCTTGGCGCATTTTAATAGTGCACGTATTTCAGTACATTCATTCTGTTTAGTTCAACACAGATTTTTTAACACATTCCTTACTATTAGGTTGAATAATGCTCAGTCTCCTATCGTGCTTTACTTTGGTACTTATACTCTCGTGAGTACGGAATTCAAATAATTATCTTTTTCAATCCTTTTGAGATATCGATCTTGGACATCACACGATATTTTGAAATCACTGATCATCATTGAGAAAGTTTGGTGGTTAATGCTCATCGTCTCCTCTGGGTAAGAAAGGAACTCTAGCCTGACAATACTTGGCTCTATAGGAACCTTAGGAATTCGAAATACAGTGTTAGGTTTCCTAAATGTTATCGCCTTTGGAGGGTCCCAGAAGGGGGAGATGTAACAAACTCATTTTTACTAGATTTTAAAAAGCAGTTATTGCATATTTCTTTTCCTTATTCTTCTTCTTTTCTTTTTTTATTTGAACAACTTTCTAATTCCAACTTAATCCTTGATGGCTCTTATGTGATATTTTAGTCCGCTACAAAACAGAGCACAAAACACAGTAATGCCCCCATTGCCCCCACATCATTAAATATCACACGATCAATCTGATCTGATGTTTCGCCGTCGACCATCGCATTACGTCACTCATCATTCACGGCAACCACGCTTAGCTCTGGACTTTGATGAATATCGCTATTGGATAGACCAATTGTTGCCAATTTGTTAGTGGTCGGATCCATATTACATTGTTTACTGAATTAATGGCAGCAACAAAGCCTCCGTTAAACCTGTGCCTGATGGTGAAAATGATTTACTGATGGCGGCAAGCGGTGTTCGTGAGACGACTAATCATTTTAATAGTTTTGCGCGTTGATGATTTTTTGAACGCAGCATATGCGTTGCATATGCGTTGACAGGAATTGCTTATACAGCAGTGTGATTCTGTAAGACCTCATTCTAAACTTCGAATCCGAATCCGCTGTGAGTTTCTTGATTGGCATTCTAAAAACTCGGTTGATAATTCGAATTTATACTAGCGCCACCTTTGCGAGCGTGTCAGCGAGTTGAACTAAATTGGCAGAGATTTTGACAGATAAAGTATGAGATGACGTAAGAAGTGGTATTCTGTAAGGTAATTCCCCCGTCACTTCGACGCTCACTTCGAACTCGAACCCGATTCAAAGTGTCAAATAAAAAGCATCTATTTTACGAGTGAAAATAGAAGAAATCCTCTAAAAATATCTATCGGATTGTTACGTCTATCGGATTTAAGAGACATAATTATGTTACAACACTACCATAATGAAAAAAAGAGTAGTGGATCTGCTGGATTTGATTGGTGGCAAAAGTACCATGGAATATATCTGGTTAAAAGCTTTGTTTGAGAGGGGTTTTACTTTAGAGTGCAAACGAGATGGCTTAACAGCATGTCCTATGCCTTCAGATCGTAGGGACACTGTTATAGGAAATATCGCAGGGAGTGACATCCACATATTAACAGGCAACCAAATGATTAGTTTCCAGTATGGAGATATAAAGGGCAAATTCACACACAATGGACAGTGGTTAATTGAACTGTCATACAACTTCACATCTGGAAGAGAGTAAGAAGTAAGAAATAAGCAGTACCTATCCTATGTACTCTATCTCTTTATTTTCCTGTATTGGTCTACTGTGTGTACATAAATAGTAAAATAAATAAAATATTTTGAAAGTCATTAAAACAGCTTATCTGCAGTGGTGATCGATTGTTCAATAATTTCCAACCAAAATCTGTAACCGAAACTGCTTCGATACAAAAAAAAAATTAACGAAATAAATATCGAAACGAAATTTGCTAACATCCGCTGTGACATGAATACTCAGTAAATAATCGGTGTCCACATAACGCAGCCGCTCATTATGTGCAATTATGTACATATTATTATTGCGACCGCTGACAGCCAGCATGGCACAATGCTTGCCGAATATTAACCGTCGTAATTATATAAGATAGGGCCAATTTATAGTTAGGATGCTGCCCAAGTAATTAAAGATGGGCGGGGTGACATTTTTTTCATGCCAAAAAGGTAGGGTAAGGTAGGGCAAGTCACGCCCAAAAAGGTGGGTAAGTCATGCCAAAAATAATATTATAATGACATGGCTTCTTTCATCGTGCTATAATAGCAGGATGGGGAAAAATCCCGAAGCGAGATTTCCAAAAGTCTTTGTTTATTGACTAACCTGTTGACATTAGCAATAAACTCGTTCGTTCTTATCGCAAAAACAATAAAACAAAACCTCATCGAACGACAATAAAACCAGAATAATCAATCAAAAAATATTGACAGACAGACGTCTTCAGATCCCAAACCGCTTACGGCTTAACGGAATAGGGGAAAAACAAAAAGTGATATCATCCAGTATATAAAACCGTTCTATCCATTGATTCGTGAAATCGCACAGCCGGAAAGATGTTATCTGTCGCCGGTGCGGTTAAACGCTGTGGAATTATTCCATCATTATTTTGAGTTATTTTATTTGGGCACGCCGTCCAAAATGTTCGTCTATAGATATATGATTACGTTTCATACCCTCTGTGTCGTGTATTATGTGGTCGGGCAGCATGAAAAGGGTGAGTTTAATTTATTTTTTAGTTTCAATTTTAACTAGTTATAAAGTTATTCGTGAGGCAGAACTCACGGTATACATTTTCTATTCAACAAAGCCACCAATTTTTGGGATAAAAATTTGATCTTTTGACATTCTCTCGCAGAGTCACAAAGCTTAAAAATGGCAAATTTTAACACTCAAGCCACTGACTGCCTGTCTTAAATGGTGGATGTTGATTTCAATGTAAAACCGGTCAAACCATTCTATGCTGTAATAATTTAATGGGCATAAAAATGTTTAGATAAATTAGTACAGGCCGTGTGTCTAGGTCTAAACATTACAGATGGGGGAGAACTCTGCTCCTGCTCTGCCTCAGGGAGAATTACCCCTGACTATTTTGAGAAAAATGGCTGCGAGATATAGCATACCTCGCTAAATAATTTTGTTTCTACGAAGTAAAACACAGTTCTAAAAATTTTATTGAAGTCGGGTCAATAAAGGGATACTTTGTTTAAATCCAGCACTTACACATCAATTGTGTGTAGACGATGACCCCCCTTAGGCCCATTTTGGTGAGGGTCGAGACATTCTTATTCTGTGCTGTGTAAATGTAATTCCTGTTTTGAATAATGATGAAATCGTATTTAGAAAGTAAATTTGGCGAGATAGTAAAGAGGACTGTGATAGCAACAGCGCATACCTGCATGGACCATGTTAACGCTACCACCCAAGACTTGGAGAGCCTTCGCGAAGAGCCTCCTTATCCAGAGACGTCGGCTTGTATCGTCAAGTGTTTGTTGGAAAAGGTCAGTTCTTTGCTCCTATTGACTACTGCGACTAGCGCAGACCAGGGAGAAATAGCACAGAAGTTTTTAGAAAAATTAATTGCCCAAATGTATGACGGAGCATCACTTGAGAACGGCTCGACCGATTTGGCTGATTTCTTTTTTGTTGTGTTTGTAATTCTCAGGACTCCTTCCTCCTTTTCTTTCATATGAACCTTTCATATGAAAGAAAATTTTGATATTAAAAAAAAACGAAAGAAACTCAGTAGGTACGTCCATAGTCTTCAACTGTTTCACTGTATGCCAATAGCTATTTTAGTCACACCGTCGGTGAAACAAATAGCCTAATAGTTCCAAAGTCACCTGTAAACCAGTGTTCACAGGTTCGAACCCCAACCAGTTTCTACTTTTTGATCTATTAATATTATAAGATTTTAAAAATAGTCAAATACATACTTTTCATTTCATATAACTTTTGTATTGCACATTTTTTGTGAAAATGTAAGCAGGTGAACATACAAGGCGCTTCAATGCACCGACGTTGTATGAAGTTGCCATTGTAGCTGCTGGCGAGAATTAGGGGCTCGCGATATCGTGATTCGACGGCGTGATAGAGATGGGACCATCAGCGTGATAGAGATGGGACCATCAGCGTGTCAGCGAAACCCATCGTTCGATATTTTGCCGAGGAGAGGATGGATATAGTTTTTTAATCAAGATGATAATAGATCACTATTATCATCTTGATTCGTCACGACATTCCAGCACGAGTTTTCAAGCAAAAACTCAATGCAATCAAGATCTTCATTCGGAAGTTTCATCAAAAACAAATGCTCCAAACGTTATCCGCGTGCTTTGTGGGCTGATACAATCACAGGTAATGACGGTATGTTGTCGTCGAAAACAGCTGGATTGGTTCGTATTCGCCGCTGCGTTCCAAAATATTTAAAGCGCATTACAATGTTGGGTACCGCAATTCTATCATGTCCATCAAATAATATGTTTGCAAGTACGTCACAAAACGAAGCGACATGATTTGGTATTGAATCTTTTGATGGGTTTCGCAATATCAAATACAGGGTGGAAGGCCAGCCCTCCCGCAAACTGACAGCTTGCGTTCAGCTTCTTATTTTGAATCAACAACAAAAGACCAAGTGACAGATGTCAAGGACATTTGAAGAAATTATAAATTACGACGACTTAAAATGATAAGAACAGCAGCACGACGCGAAAGCATTAATTAGTATTGTTGCAGCTGCTGAAGACTAGTAGTATATAACTGCATAGCCCATATTGTGTGAGTACATGTACTAGAAAGCTGTCATTCGTTGGAACCTACGTCTTTTTTTGACTTGAATGTGCCCTGGCGGTTAAGAGTATGTCATGCTCTCTCAAATGTCTCGCTGATGGTGGCGCGGGTGTCGCATCATTTAGTTCCCTTCAAAATGGTTGAGTTGAATGGTGCGTCATGTTCGTGAACATCGTCGCTGTCAGTTGTGACTGGTCATCTCTTGGTTGCCAAGGATTATTTGAATTAATTATTTTATTTTTGAATTGTTTTTTTTTGTTTTACTATAGACACTTTTAACGTGCACATCTTGCTACATCGTTTTCACATAACGTACCATCTCAATATGAATGACGTAACCAAAGTTTTGTAAAAATATTCCGATTTAAAAGAGTGTCCATGGAATTTCTTACCCGTTCTTCTCCATAGAGATCTACGCTAAGAAATGGGCAACTACAGTACTTTGACAGTTTTTATGCCTTGTAACTACGACGCGTGCCTACTGCAAGCCATCATCATCTGCCTATCACAATTATTGTACCTTAAATTATTTACCAGACTGCCTAACTGATCTCCACTACCCACTACCCAGTTAGTACTAGGTAATACGTTACCCCTTGGTAAGACTGGTTGCCAGACTTTCAGGCCACTGACGTTTGGCAAAATTGCATAAAATGTGATCATATTTCCTTCAAAATCGATTTACTTCTAAGTGAAAACTTTCAATTCTTTAGATCGGCGTAGTGAAGAGCAACAAATATTCCAAGTCTGGTTTCATGACCGCGGTGACGCCCCTTGTGTTCACAAACAGAAAGAAATTGGAACACATGAAAACAGTGTCGGAGAATTGCGAACGAGAGGTAAATATTTATGACGCAAATACATAACGTCTTGGTACACAGCCTTATGGAAAAAGGGGTTTGTGTTTTTTATTAATAACTGGAGTAATGGATGATAAGTGGGATATGCGGTAAGTAAGACGATATTTCAATCAACACTAATTTTAGGTACAGTCAGCAACAGAAGTCGTTGAACATAATTTGTTTCCAATATTTCCTAATCATTATTTTTTATCATAAGTTATTGACTAAAGTAAATTACAAAACAACTTGTCATAATTGAACTACAAAAGTCGCTGAACTCAGTTAAACCATTAATTGCTATACACTACTACCGACAAAATTGTATGATCTGTAAAAAATACAAAAGTCGCTGAGCATTGTTAGTTTCCAACATTGCTAGTTCTTTTGACCCGTTTGCGGTCAGTGGATACGAAACGGGGCACTATGAAAAAAAGACTTAGAAAAATTTCACCAAAATCCAACACCTAATCAAGCCTTCGGGACCCGGTGGGATGTAGGAGTAGTAGGGTGGGGATACACCTCAAGGTCATTGACCTTGACCTCAAGGTCATTGACTTAGAGGTCAAGGTCAAAATTCCAAAAGTCGAACTCCGCAATTATCACTTAACTTGACCTCATGGTCATTGACCTTGACCTCATGGTCCTTGACCTTGAAGTCAAGGTCAAATTTCTGAAGGTCAAAATAAGCTATTCTCCTGAAGTTGCCAAACTTGACGTCACTGTCTTTGACCTTGAGGTCAAGGTCAAAATTCCTAAAGTAAAAATCCGCGATTCTCCTAAGGTCACTGACCTTGTCCTCATGGTCCTTGACCTTGAGATCAAGCTTGAAATTCCGAAAACCAAAATCCGTGATTCTCAGGAGCAGTTATAGATCAATATTCATGGTGTCCTTGAGGTCAAGGTCAAATGACATAAGGGTCAAGTTCAAGTGACTTTGAGGTCAAGGTCAAGTGATTCCGGAGGTTACATCGACGGAGCCCCGTTTGTCGGGGCTCCTACTTTTGGGTGGTTTAGAAAAAAATAACCACGAAACAATCAACTCAAACTAACATCACTTTGTAGGCTTACTATAAAATAACAGCATATACCTAAACAATCACATGATCACAAATTTTTAATTGTGAAATAAATCCGAACGATGTTAAAAGGTAATGGTTTATCCTGCAGTATCTTGTATTTAAAAACTCATGCATTATCAAGTTAAAAAACTCGCGCATAACATGTTTAGCGACTTACGGCAAAATGATAGTTACCGACTTATGCTGTAATGATGTTTAGCGACTTATAACATATTAATGCTTAGGGTTTTTGTAACATTGAATTGATAACCTTATTGTGTACTCTATTCTGGTAAGTGATTTATGGTCCGTTTTAGTGTTCAGGTATTTTGTAAATTAGTATCTGTTCATCGACTTTTGTTGCTGACTGTACCAACACATTTAGTACAAGTTATTAAGAATAAGCGGTTCTCATTTTTTAACCTTAAACCATCCAGTTTTTCTACGGCTGCCTCCAAGTATGGAACCGTACAACAAATATTTTAAATAACAGATTATGAATAGCAAAACTTTAAAAAAAGGCCACTTTAAGGCCACTTTATAAAAAAGCTATCACAAATAAATTTACAGGCAACGCAATTTTTCAGAGCTCAGAAATAAATTAGAAAGAAACTGGAATTGTGTTTCAAATCTACTGCTTTAAGCCCAACGATATTTTAATGTCACACTGTTATGTGATGCAATTTCAAAAGGAAAAATAAAATTGGATGATTAAAACCAATTAGGCACATTTTTATTTTGATGTAATTTTATTGGTGAAATGAGTTTTTGCTTATCCCTCAAAAACCAAACTAACTTATACCGAAAAAAGATGGTAATAAAAGTAGCTCGGTAACATTAGGTCAAGTTAATGGCTGTAAAAAACATCATGTGATATCATAGATACCACAACTAACAAAATTACTACATATTATTATGGACCCAGTAAGTATGATTGTTATATTTATCTTATCAGTCATCAATTGTTCTGTATTTGAGAATATTGTCCATCATTAGGTTTGTTAGGGGCAGGTTCTTAAATTTTAAAATTCTAAATAAAAACAAATATATTTTATATATTCAGCAATATTAAGACACAAATTCGCCAAAATTTCCTAAGAGGCTATTAGTTCAATACACTTGAAAGATAAATAAATATTCCATCTCTATAAGAAGGGTTGAAATGGGTTGATTAAATAGAACCCCTTCTGATATTAACCCAGTTTGACTAAATCATTAAGGACTGACACCAATAAGTCTACTTGAAAGTACAAGTGTTTACTTGAGGGATAGCGTTGTTATAAACTAGCTTTTGTCCGTGACTTCACCCGCGTTTATGACCGGTTTATGAAGTTCTATTATTTAACCCATCGTGGTCCATGGTCAAACCGTGTGCGTAATTTCATCGAAATCTGTTCAGCCGTTTATGTGCGAAAAGGTAAGAGGCAGACAGACAGACTGCCTCTGACTATGGATTGGTTAATTCCTCTTAATATTATTAAGAGGTAGCCAAATTTGTAGGTTGCGATAGGTGGGGAAGGTAATTAATCTTCGGAACTACTGATCTGGTTCCAAAAATTCTGACACCAATGCGAAGCTACATTATCCCCAAGTCCCCAAGTGTCACAGGCTATATTGAAGAACTTGTGGCGGCTCCCACCCACAGGGTTTCAACATACGTGTGGGGGTGGTAAGCACCCGAGTACAGCTTGTAGAAGAAATACACAGTCGATATTCTCAGCTGCTTAGGCCTCCAAAACTTGGCAAGATTTCGATGGGCGCGCTGAAAGAATACTCCCATTAAGCAAATTGCTTTAAGAATTAGCCAAATAAGCGCTATTTTGTAAAAAAAACCTTTGTATAATAATTTTCAGGTAAATCACAAACATGAGACGCCGTGCCAACTTGGGAATGAGGTCACCACATGCATCTTTAAATACGCTCCCGAGCTGCATTTTAAGTCTTAGGCATGTAGAGAATCACCAGCGCACGACATATTAAGAAGAAATATAATTACGACTGTAGAAAGTGGAATTAAACATGATAAAATTATTATAGATTTTATTTTTGACCGTTTTGTTGGGTTTGTCTACCAATAATTTTCTCAGCAGCAGACTTTTGTATCTGAATGATGACAGAAAGCTCACCCTCACTTAAACATAACTTGGCGAAATGTGGATGTACTCTATAAAGTTAACTACACTACAACCTCACACCAACCTTAATCTTTTAGGCTCATTTTTATTACAAACTGTCCGAATTTTGACTATGCAAAAAAGGGACCTAAACTTCTACCTTAAGTTGTGTAAAGATGATTGTGATTTTGGGCTATGTCGAATCTACCTGCAACTTATCAGCGAGAGCCGAATTACAGTACTTACATGGCAATAATTTATAAAAAGGAGCACCGATTAATAGGTGAAAAGTTGAGGATCTCGGATGCCATTGTGAGCCATCACAGCACGCTGATACCCAGACATCTTTTCCAAGGTTCTAAGATGGCAGTGGTCTTCACCTGATGAAACCACAAATCCTATTTTCTCTACTTCAGTTCTTAGAGGACCATAACCAGGATATTGGAGCAACCAGTGGAAGAAATCCACAAAAAGCGAAAACCTAATAATTCGCCCATGCAGACTGAATTGGAGCTATAAAATTTTATTATAACAAAAAAATGCATAAAATGTTATTTTAGTTATGTCCATTTACCAGTTATTCAAATGACGGTGGCCTCCACGACATCGAAATAAGCTCCAAAAATATTATGTTTATTTCGCCAAGCATGTAATGAAAATGTAAATTCGTCACGTGACGTGTAAGCTGCGCGTGACAAGAGTGAAGATTTTTAATGCCCTGAGAATATTTGTTAATGGCCTTTAAGAGGGAATACTGAACAATGTTTATTCGTGAATTTAATATCACTGTGGGTTGGTGTACTCAATATTTATGAATAGTTATGCACTATTCTTAACTCTTAACTAAATAAACTACTACTATTCATTCGATATAAGAATTCGAGTTCTACCTAAAGAATTATGCTCAAATTCCAATCATTGCCAGCAGTGGAATACTACAGGCTCATTGTAAATTAAACTTATACAAAGAGGGATGATGTTAGTTTGAACAACTTTTTCATTGTAGGTAAACCATAAACACAACAGAGGTTTGAATGGTAAGTACTGCAGAAGTGGGTGAATCGCAAAGTTACACGCAGACAAATTGCAATAATTAATATTTAATAAAAAAATAGGTTTATACCCAGTCGATGACTTTTTGCGATCACTTTCTACCCAAAAAAGAAATAGCGCATGTACAATTGTACATAAGTGAGAAGAATATACGTCAGTCAGCTCGATGGCACATTTAGCTATATTCAAAACCAGGTAGATACTCTTAGTAATCCAAAGTGGTTAGTTATTCATTAAACCATGATCTCGATCTTTAAGAAAATATAAATTGAAATGATGTCCCTATACTAATGAGTATATCAATAAATTAATTATAATTGTAGTTGTATCGTCCTCGATGATTCAGAAAACTATTGTAGTCTCGGCTTTAGTCAGCGACGTCACAAAGTTCAAAGATAAAAAACTTATTTCCTAACGCAACCTTATCGTGCTGCCATCTGCCTCTGTAAACTATTCATTCGGAATTTATGTCAAGTAACGGCGTCACCTTTCCCGATAAGTTTTGTTCTTTTTAGTTTAAAAATTGCCTTATTAAACCGATAAAACGGGAAAAAGAAAATCGGTGACGACAAAATCGGTGACGACAAAATCGGTGACGACAAAATCGGTGACGACAAAATCGGTGACGACAAAATCGGTGACGACAAAATCGGTGACGACAAAATCGGTGACGACAAAATCGGTGACGACAAAATCGGTGACGACAAAATCGGTGACGACAAAATCGGTGACGACAAAATCGGTGACGACAAAATCGGTGACGACAAAATCGGTGACGACAAAATCGGTGACGACAAAATCGGTGACGACAAAATCGGTGACGACAAAATCGAAGTTACTGAAGAAATTAAAGAGACTCGAAAAGCGCATGAAATATTTAAGCTCTGATTCGAGTGATGAAGGTAAGAAAAGAAGATGGCTTCACGTTGTTTCCTTATTTCGTTTTGCCTCCTACAGAAGAATTGGAATCAAGGGCTTAAGCCTCTTGTTATTATGAGCAAATTATCGCTACATCGAATAGATTGTATGTGATTTTGAGCTTTTGTGCCTTGCTCTTGCACTATAACGACCAAAAGCCCCATGTAAGACAGAAGAAGAGTTCAGATCAAGCCATTGCAGAGGAAACTTCACCCATGAGAGACCACTGTTTGTTGCCCCATATAAAAACGTTTGTTCTTACAAACACTTCCAATTATTGTAGACATAATTACGACAACAGTTTCCAAGTTTCCATCCAGGAAGAAAATTGAAGCCACTTACTTGAAAAAACGAAAACCTGAGGGTAACAGAAGAGCAATGGCTTTCTTGGTTTCCTTCTCACCAATCAAGCATAGGACGACCACACTACGAATTGATGAAAATGTAGAATATCATGAGGCACCTCCAACATACTTAGAACCTGATGATAAATTAAACATGGTTTGTAAACACACCGGTCAAAGAATATCGATTACTCCAATACCAAGGGATTGGCTTCCTCTCCCTGCTATTGTGGATGCCGTGAGTACCATCTTGATTAATGGCTTATATCCATCAAAATTACTGAGAAGAAAAATAAGGTTTTACAAATATTATTATTATTATTTATCATTTATTCTCTCTTCAAAGCTATTTTAAAGTTAATGTGAACAAAAAAGTCTCAGCATTAAATTATGTGAGACTGGTGCCTGATGTAGGTTTTGGAAAAAAGCTGTGTTACAGGTCACCGGGCCCCTCCAGGCTAGAATTACAGAGATACCACTCTCATATCGATTCATTGCTAGACAGGATAACAAGAGAAAGATGGGACTGGCACAGTGCTTCAGTTTCTAAATATCTACCAACAGGAAGTAAAATCCAACATAGCTGCTTGTGCTTTTAATCCAATAAAAATAGCTGTAACAAATCCATCTTACAGTAGGTTGTTGGTTTGTAACCAGTATTGTTTTACCCCAGAGTATGTGGGGGGGATAAACACCAAAGATGACCCTTCATGTACAATGATGTTGACACAGTATCTCTTCGAGCAGAGGAAGGGATCCAAATCTCTAATAATGGGAACTTAATAATATATGGGAAAGAGCTGATAACCACTGAAGCAGGACATACCGACACAGGGAGATTGATGACTAGGATAATCCCTGGTTATAGATTCTCACAATACATCCCAGAGAGATTTCCAGTTCGATGTTTGATAACACAACTCTTGCAGGGAGCGCCTTCCTTTGGGAACTAAAACTATAGTCTGGATAGAGCTGGAGAAAAATATTTGGAATGTGCAAGAAATATTTTATTGCTTAAAAATGCCTTTTATTGGCCCATAAAAATATTGTGGTACACTTGTTTAATTTTCTAATACAACACTTATTTTACAATTTATTATTTCTGGAGCGTGTTTTTGGTGAAACTCAATACGTCGTCTCTCAATAGCGCCGGTAGTGACGTCAAATACTATGTGTCAAGTACTTAAAGTTTCACTAAGATTTTATTATAACATTGTTATTGCAATGTTTGCTTGAATAAATCACATACAATTAGTAAAATTATTATATTAAGGGTAAAAAATTAGATGACAAACAAGGCAAATGGAGGTAAATGACGTCACATAACATGACATGAATACGCGACAGTCATGGATGCTTGAACTTTCGTAGAAAATTGTAGGAGTTTAGTAAATACATTGAAGAAAAAATTACATGCATATTCCCTATTAGGGATAACATGATCAACTATCAAGTCGATAGAACAATGCAGAGACAAATGGACTTCTACTATTCTCAGAGTGTAGAACCCGGGTTGGGTTCTGGTTCGGTACTGGTGATGTTAATGAGAAGACTTGTGGAAGATGGAAGTAGCTCAATATGGACCCTTTGACAAGAAAAGAACTTGCATTGCGTCCTCTTCAACTTCTTGATCTCCACCCAAAACCACTCTTTGGTTAGCTCCTTTTGCTTAAAATTGTGTTAGATCATTGGTTCATTTTGATATCTACTCATAGTTTGTTTATAAAATATATAATTATCTATACATATAATATATAATATAATTCGTATAATGTGTATAATATATATAATATTGTCCGAAGATGATTAGTCCCACCCAACCCAGACTTTCCGTGCTAAATGTATAGTTAAATAAGCATGGACCCTATGTTGTAGAACCAATAAATCACTATGAACTTAATGAAGATAGTTTACAGAGGCAGATAGCAGCACGATAAGGTTGCGTTCGGAAATCAGTTATCTTTAAACTTTATGTGACGTCGCTAAAGCCGAGACTACAATAGTTTTCTGAATCACCTTCGGAGAATACAACAATAAGCATAAATACCGTCAAACTCACAGGTAACTTCGTTTGACTATTATTAAGATAAACCATACATGTTCTCTGACCATCTGAAACCACAATATCCTTCAATAGAACGCACGAAAAACATAATAGACGCAAAACAAATTCTTCGTAAAATACATAATATACATAAAAGATAAATAAGACTCCAAAATCTGAGATGGCAACGCGCGTGAAGCGTGACACAGCGTCTGGCGTGAAATATTTCACGTCTAACTAGCTATTCTGACGACGAACCGAACGGTAGGAAAAAGATTTTTTTGCAAGGACTTGTGAAATTACATTACATTATTTCAAACGTCATTTAAGGGTTAATCTTAAACCAACACATAGGTAGAAAAACCATAGAAATAAATGTTTTCCTACATGTCTTTCTATGTGTCAACATATAATTTTTATAGTTGGTAGTATGAAGGTGTATATGTCCAGTATACTTGGCCTCGCTTTGTATAGATTTTCTATACAATGAGAGATCCGCATAAACTGGTTTTGTATAGCTTGATTGGCCGTCGTGCGTACATGACTACCATACCTAATCTAACTTTGAATCTGAAAGCCAACACAACCAACCTTATAACCAATAAGTTTATTAAGCAACAAAGAAAACAATACAAAATACAAAAAAAAAACCACATCGATAACAAAACCTAGTGTCAATGACATTTTCATAGCTTTACGTAGATACCTACTGTACAATGTCAAGAAATGAAGATAAATAAACATTTACTGAGTGACCGAAGCTATCTTTCGATGTTCTGGCTATCTAAAGCATATACAAACCTATAACTTTTTTACCTAATAGTTCAGAAAAACTAATCGCTTAATATACAACCTTACCAACAACTTTTGCGTACCAACACCATAAATTAAGCTTAACAGTTAAAACAAAGTCGTAAGCCTACTAGATATTGGAAAAAAACCTCATGATTTAGTAAACAAACATATTTTATGTCTTCTACATAGAAAACCAAATAAAAACAATTGACAACTCAGGCGACACCTATCGAATTTTTTGCAAAACCATGAACAATATGGAACCAACCAGCATAATTAAAATAGTAACAATACTCCAAGTACCTACTAGAGTTTGGACATTAATTCATTAACAACCTTACGATTTTCGCATAAAGATCAAAATAACATCGCAGTTATTGTATTGGGAAACCTCGATACAAAACTATAATTATATAGTTATTCAATATTAATCGACTGCTCCTGCTCACAGACTTTTTGTTTAACGTTCTAAAGAGGTTCGAAGAAGAAAACAAGAACTAAAAACCTTCTTCCTTAAAAAAGTGATAGAAGAAAATTCAATCGATTTCAATTCCTTTCTCGCCATTTTGTTATACATCAAACACACTTTTCCCAAATTTTACAAACATCTATCACGAAACTCGAAGAACAACAAGAATAACCTTACGAAACCATTTTACACTAAATATTTTCCACTAATGCGATGAAAAAATCATTTTGCTTTCAAAAAATAAAAATTATTTTCAATATCACAAACGACTGCAAATTGTCAATCAAGCGTTCCCATTGAATGACAGTTTGAAATTCGAATGTCGTTTCGATGATTACGTTCGAAAAAAAAAATCGCGGATATTGTATTGTTAAGGTAATAAATTCTCCTTGCTTGCTTTTTTATTTTTAAGTGGCCAGTGGTGGAAAGAGGTTGCTATATTTGTTTGGATGTCTTTTCTTTGTTTTAAAGTAAACGAAAAATAAAGACAAAATGGGTTGAATTAATAAAAATAATATAAACAGCATAAGGTCTGCCACTAGCTCATAATTATACTCGTAATTATAAAATAAATTTCTCTATCAGCCATTCACAACTTTATTAATCTTGTTACGAAATAACTTCAACGTGATACTCATAGTCGCGTCGTCTCACTGACTTCCAAATCTTTCGACGCAGGGTTAGCATGGACCACTAGTCATTGGTTTTGTCCAACTCGTCCTACGATCTTCTACGAGGTTTGCCTCCATGCGGTGACGCGACAGCTTCTGGCTGCGTCGGGGCTCCACATAGTGGCTATTTTGACATATGCTCTTGGGATATCTGTATCTGTGGTAAGGACAGTGTGAGTGTATGTCAATTTCTCTGACCATTAAAGGGCTTTTATTTGATAGTCCATGTTCCCAGCCATAACCGAAATAACAACTTAGAAAACTCAAGTAGGCCCCTCAGTGTTCATGAGTTGTTATTCTTTCTCTTTAATCCACGCAGTGTAACTTCGACCTTCTAACTCGAGATGTAACAAATTGAATTTCCTGGCCCATATATTTTAGTGCGTGGTATGTAGCATTTATTTTTCCCGCGAGGTAAACAGATATATAAAAATAGAATAAATGAGAGGGATTTCAGTGCTCAATATCGCAAAATAAACTAATTAGGTAAGTACTACTTAATGATGGGTATTTAGAGGGCATTGAGTATTTTATGGACTAGGGTATAATAAAATGGTTGCGTCTTACATTTAAGTGTATCAAGAAAAATGACTTAAGACACTGTCAGGCTAACGAAAGAAGTAATGAAGTAAAAAAAGGTGCCAGGGCTGCGGGACTGTTCGAAAGAGATACCGTGGCCCTGGAACACAAAGGGCAAAGAAGGAACATGGATGGGTTTTAGTCAGTACAAGTCTGACAATCCCTTCCGCTCCGCCCAGAGTGGAGGGAGGGGGGGTCATTTGATGATTTCCCACAAGAAAAAAAAAAAAAAAAGTAAAAAAAGGTGTCATGTTCTCTCCGTCCTGGTCAATAATATTCGACTCACAGTTATGATGTCGGATCAGGTCATTAGTACGGACTTGAAATGAATCGCAAGCGTGCCAGTGGTGACATCTCGCGGCCTACTTACAAGTCTACCCACACTACAGCGTGCTTCTACAGAGCCGTGATGTTTACAGCTCGAGGCGAGGACGAAATTGAGTGTCTAATAGCAGTGGAGTTGAGACGTACTGGAAGTGTACCCGATTCATTGTGCCCCCTGTTATTGTGTTAAATAGTAATTTCAAGTAATTTGTTAGTTTAATAGAAACAGTGTATCGCACCCAGTGTATTTTCATTGCACGAAACCCATCGTCTACCCACATGATGTACGAGCCTAACGGAATAAATCCTAACAATCCGACATGTATATGAAGTATAATGATTTATCCAATCTAGAATGACACTATATTGCAGCTTTCAAATCCAATGCACCTCTCAAACAATATTGTGTGATTCTACTATATCCTCTGAGTGTCATCCATCCTGCCCGATCTAGGTACATTGGCTGTTAAGAGGGAATACTACAGGCTAATCATGTACCCATCCTGGTACATGTTCAGCCTATAGCATTCCCACGAGTGGACCGTTAACCACGCGGTCTAGTGCGGGTTGATAGATGTTCGATTTTGTGGTTCTAGGTCATGCCGGGTTTTTCTCACGATATTTTTCTTCACCGTTCTATTTTTTGTATCAACTACTGAGCATGTGATGCGGAGGAATGAGGAAAATGTCAGACGAAAGTTTTGAGTATCAATGTGGATAAGGAAGACCAAAAAAAAACAATGGATGGACTGGGTGAAGGATGATATATTATGGCAAGAAAAGAGGGGTCTGATGATTATGACGAATAACAGAGAAGTATGAAAGAAGAAGACATTTGGGGTCAGCGTGGTTAGTATCTACTACCATTTGCTTGTTGTTGGGATCTTAATGAGTGGACTGTATAATAATATTATTGCAAGGCTTTGTTTTTTGGCGTTGGTGGCAGGGCGTGGCGACTGGAAATGTAAACTCTTATTTCTTCTCAAAATAATATAATTGTAGGACAAACAACTCGCGTGTTTATTTTATAATCTTGACACAACCAAAGCAATGTTGCAAGTATAAAAAAACTCTGTTGGTGTTGCACTTTAGATTCCAGACTGTGTGGTATGGTTCCATGGCGGTGGCTTCCAGCAAATATAAATAAATAAATACTTTTGCATTTAACCCCACACCAACTTGATAACAAGCACCTACCAGACTATAATTAAACTGTTTCCATAGCAATGCTATGATAAAACGATAGTATTATTATTTTCTCCGCCAGATACGGAACATGGAAATGTGAGTAAATTCAATTTATACCGAGGAAAATGTACACCACGAACACAAAGCAGCAGTTGAAAGTAATAAAAACATGTAACAGAACAATAAAGATTTATTTTATAAAAATATTTATTGAGCATTTTTCGTACACGCATTGCAGAAGCTTGTATGCGAGAGTTGTCTGTAGAGCTTTACCTAGGTCATCATCTGCCTGGCATTTTCCGAACTATGTTTGCGTCGGCTTCCAGTCTAACCGGATGCAGCTGACTACCAGTATTTTACATGGAGCGACTGCCTATCTGAACCCCTCAACCCAGTTAATACTGGGTAATACGATACCCTTTGGTAAGATTGGTCGGCTAATGACTACCTGTAACGACTGTTAAAGATCTACAAATGACAGCCAGGATCAACGGCTTACCATGTTTTCTGTGACTCGGAGGAAACTCGGCATGTAATGGGTGGTCACTCATCCACAGACCACCCTAGACAAGCGCGGCTTTACCTGAAGATTGATCCGAATGGCTGTTATTATTTTGCCACGAGCTCCTAGAGCTATACCTAGGTACCCACCATAAAATAATAGGCTTGGTCTAGCCACAGTTTTAACACTTATTGGCGGAATAGGTACTTATACTTAACTCACTTGATTCTTCTTCGTTTTCTCAACGATTCTTTTACTGTTAAATATGTTTCGACCAAAACTCTGACACCTCAATAGCGTTAGCAGTGGGCTCGGACAGGTTCCTCAAGGTGCAGGTGGAGTTGCACAAGGATCAGGATAAGAGATGGGCCATCGTAATTTACATTCGGCTACTTGAACGTCGTTCTTCGTGTGTCTGTCTGTGTGACTGCATGCTTCTTCTAAACTACGCAACGGTATTTCATGTGGTTATCATCAACACTTGGAGAACAGCAAGTTGATGTGCGAATAATAAAGTAACATCAATCTATACAAATAAATAAAAAATCTGTTTGTAATTTCAAAATAACAATTTTTTACTAAATGCATATGATAATTTTTGTCTGTCTGTTAGTTCCGGCTAATCTTCGGAACGGTTGAACCGATTTTGACGGGACTTTTACCGGACGATAGCTGATGTTATATATAAGAGTAACCTAGGTTACTTTTTTAGAAAAAAGATTAGGGTTCCGTGCAAAAAAATTAAAACCCTTGAAATTGTTAACAAAATTCGATTCAACGACGAGGAAGAACGTCGCGGGGCACAGTTAGTCCAACATAATATTATCATAAAGGAATCTCTACGGCATTTTCAAGTCGTAGGAACAGTGTAGAAACAGGGGCAGTCCGCTACTATTTTTATATTTTACAAGGTGTTCAAACAAAAACCCAATTTTTCAGTACGCAATTTCCATCGATCCCTTACTTTACCTTTCAAAAATCTCTGCCCAGAAAATGCGCAATGAAGCGTGGCCAACCACAAAGAATCGTTTATCATATTTCATAGCCGCGGAAAAAAAAGAAAATACGCAAGGAGGAGTAAATATTTAATATCTATACCTCCTTTGTAGATAAATCTTGAGTTTCGAGATTACCATTGAAATGTGTTTAGTGAAATGTACTGAGGTGGTTGGTAATGACCTTGGTTTTATTAACTTACTAGCTGTTGCCCGCAACCTTCGTCCGCGCGAAATTTGATGGCCTATAACCTTCCTCGATAAATGGGCTATCTAACACTAAAAGAATTTTTCAAATTAAACCAGTAGTCGCTGAGATTAGCGCGTTTGACCAAACAAACAAACTCTTCAGCTTTGTAATATTACTAGCAGACCCGCGCAACTTCGTCTGCGTCACATAATAGAGAGAGAGAGGGTTCAGAGAGAGTGGGTCGTAGGCACCTATAGTACAATTCTAGCACATCACACCAATCATTCCACATTATGAAAATGCGCGCGCGGTACCTGATAATTAATTCGCTGCGGAGTTATTTTAAAACTGTGATATCTCCTAAGATATTCATTGAAATCAAATGATGTAAGAGCAATTTCGTTCAAAATTAAATACTTGAGATGATTAACGTATTTATTTGGATAGAATAAATACCATGTTCACAAAAACACCTTCGCAAATAATGCGAGTCAACCTTAAAATATAGACATATGCTATCACGTATTTTTTTAGAACTTTTAAGAGGAACTTTTCCGTCATACATGATTATTGCGTAACTTTAACCGTTTACGCAGCGCACGCAACGGTAGCTTTCAAAAGGAATATATTTTCCCCGTTTGTGCAACATTTTTCATTGATGCTCCGCTCCTATTAGTTATATCGTGATGTTATATATCACCTATAGCCTTCCTCGATAAATAGGCTGTCCAGTAGTTCCTGAAATCAGCGCGTTCAATCCAACCAAAAAACAAACTCTTGAGCTTTATATTATTAGTATAGATTCAAGTAGGTAACTATTTAACTTCTCGGAAATAATTTAATTAATCGCTAAAACATTCTAATTATGTTTTTCTCAAATAAGGGCTTCCCTCGACAGCCTCACGTTTTCTTCGTTAGACTGTCGATGACAGTCATACTCCAGGCAGGTCTAAAGTTCTCACCAAGGTGCATGAAATGAGCCCAATAACAATATAGCTGCTGTAAACTGTTGAGGGCCTATTGCAACTGCCTTGTGCCTCCTTTGTTAGACCATCGATGACAGTCATAGTCCAGATAGGTCTAAAGTTCTCATCAATATGCATGAAATGAGCCCAAACACGATATAGATGCTGTTAACTGTTGAGGACCTCTTGCGACTGCCTTCCGTCTCCATCGTCAAACCTTCTATGACAGTCGTACTCTACAGCTAGGTCTAAAGTTCTCATCAAGGTATTCGAAATGAGCCCATAACAATATAGCTGCTGTGAACTGTTGAGGATCTCTTTCAACTGCCGTCCGTCTCCAACGCTAGACTGTCGATGACACTCATAGTCCAGGCAGGTCTAAAGTTCTCACCAAGGTGCATGAAATGAGCCCAATAACAATATAACTGCTGTATACTGTTGAGGACCTGTTGCAACTGCCTTCCGTCTCCATCGTTAGACCGTCAATGTCAGTCTTACTCCAGCTAGGTCTAAAATTCTCATCCAGGTGCATGAAATGAGCCCAATAACAATATAACTGCTGTAAAACTGTTGAGTGCCTATTGCAACTGCCTTGCGTCTCCATCGTTAGACCATCGATGACAGTCATAGTGCAGCTAGGTCTAAAGTTCTCATCAATATGCATGAAATGAGCCCAAACACGATATAGATGCTGTTAACTGTTGAGGACCTCTTGCGACTGCCTTCCGTCTCCATCGTCAAACCTTCTATGACAGTCATAATCCACAGCTAGGTCTAAAGTTCTCATCAAGGTGTTCGAAATGACCCCATAACAATATAGCTGCTGTAAACTGTTGAGGACCTCTTGCAACTGCCTTCTGTCTCCATCGCTAGACCTTCGATGACAGCCATACTTCAGCTAGGTCTAAAGTTCTCATCAAGATGCATAAAGTGAGCCCAAACACGATATAGATGCTGTAAACTCTTAAGGACCACTTGCAATTGCCTTTTGTCTCCTTCGTCAGACCTTCGATAGAAGTCATACTCTAGTTAAGTTTAATCTAGAGTACCTTTTGCTATCGTAACTTAAAAAAAAAACTGGCCAGTCCATTTAAAAGTTATCTTGTGAGCACATTTTATTCATTAGTACCATTTTGGTTCAAAAGATGTCGTTGCATGTTACATATATAATTATGATAAGTTCTTCTTGAACACTTTAAATTCAAACATCTTGTGATAGAGTGCACCGTGAGAGCACCGATTACAATGAAACGAAACCTTAAACCTTCTCTAAGTTATGCACAATATGTGTGCATTGAATCTAACCACATGGGTTTTATAATTTACACACGCATGATGTTTTACCAAAAAAATACCCGGAGACACTCAGACTATCTTTTGATAGAGAGCACTGATTACAGTGAAACATCGTTTGAATGGTTAAAAAAAACTAAAAGTATGTATAACACTATTTGGTAATGATTTGGAAATCTTAAAGGTTCAAAAAAAATCAACATACCTATTTACAAAAAGTGAAAGTGAGTGCGGCTGGGGATCGAACTTGCACCATGCTTACAGCATTAAGAAAATCGAAATAAATACAAAAACAAAATAACTTAGCTGAGGCTCGAACTTGCAAACCACTGTTCACAGGCCGGCCGCTGACACCTTCGGGCTACTTACTTCGGTGACAAATGGTCTAAAATAGCTGTTCTCTTCTAATGCATGCCATGACAGTTGTCAGTTGTCAAACCGTTGTCAAACAGCTGAAGAATATGGACATAATGCAATATTGCTCACCCACCTAAGTTATTAGCGTGATAATATAGCCTATAGCCTTCCTCGATAAATGGGCTATCCAGCACTAAAAGAATGTTTCAATTTGAAGCAGTAGTTCCTGAGTTTACCGCGTTCAACCAAACAAACAAACTCTTCAGCTTTATAATATTAGTATAGATAAGTATAGATTAATTTGTAGACATGATCTGCGTTTTCTGGATAATTTATGGTTGGTCATGAAAGAAGGGTTAATTAAAAGGTTTTCGGGTGTTTCGCGAAATTCAAATTTTCATACGTTTTTTGCTTTTTTAGTAAAGTTATAACCTTAAAAAGTAGTATTTGAAAAAATAATTTAAAAAGTTGAAACTTTAGCCTCCAATATCTCCGTAACTAGACGGTCCCCAGATATGGTCCGGGACAAAAAAATGATCGCAATGACGGGAAGAACAAGTACCTTTCGGCATCGCTAAGGGTGTTTTTACACCATTATAATCGTTACTTACTAAACGCTTACTTTGGCTAAACGATATTTCTGTCACTGTCACAAAACTTTCTAACTGCAAGGTGCGAGGGCCGAGATGGGAACATGTCTAAGCCAAACTAAATACGATGTAACCATATAGATCTCGGCCTGAGGCCTAACGGGCAATTCAGACAGAACGGATCCTACCTACTAACTAATAAATAGGACCGTTGTTTAGAACTTAAACAAATTAGTTTTATAAGTAAAACTTGGTGTGTAAAATTACAATCATAGGAATCGTTTAAAATAATAACGTGTTGCGCGGTTCGGTCGTAGTTTGCGGAGTGTCGGTTCGGTTGGGCTCGGTCGGCGCGGCGGGTACCGGCTGGGCTGCGCTCGCGCATCCGTCGCCCCTCGTCGCCTCTCAGTAATTTGCTGGAGCACTTTATCGTTCTCTCTGTACTGACCCCAACACTTGCAGAAAACTTAATATTCTCTGATCAATTAATTAAAGTCTTATCCTGTCGCTGTCCACTGCTCGACATTTGCATTTTTTTTTTTTTTTATAACAAATGCCATAACCCAGCTCAGGCTATCGTATCCATCCAGTCCTCTTACCTTTAGTGGGACATCTCTCGGTTTTCGTAACAATACGTCACAACTGGAGCAAAAACATTCAACAATATGCAAGCTATTTAAGTCAAGATAAATAAATAAACATGAGACATTCCACAGTAATACAACCCCATATACATTTCAGCAGCTGAGTGCAATTTCCCAAAAGGGGATAGTCAGTACATCATCCTACTACGTGGATCCTCGACATATCGTCCGTGTCACTTTTCCACTTTAAGGTGTTTTCGGATCTCTCAAGGGAAAAAGAAAAGAAATGAGACAAACGTACTTTTCCATTGAAAATATTTTCGCCATACGAATTTAAACTCTATTGTCTGAGGGAAACGGGTGATGATAATGTTAAGGGGTTGTTAGTGAGGAAAAGATTTGCGCTTTTTACCTTTGGGTTTGTTGTACTCATTTATAAATTGCAATCATGGCGTGAGAGTGACGTGTGATTTATTTATAAATATTGAATTCCTACTGTGAATGGTAAAAAGTTATATTTTATACATAATTATTGATTCTCAAGTGAAGCTAATTAAGGGACCTCGCGCACTACCACGAATACGGCTTTGGCCGCAGGAGCTTCGATCAGGAACAAAATTTGGACGCACACCCGGCACCCGACCAGTTTTGTTGAAGGTAGTGGTAGCTGGTCATGTGACAAGTCGTGGTCGTGGTCGCTTATTGCGTGAGGTCCCTAATATGTTTTTTTTTTCTATTACAAGTATAAACCTCTCCCTGCGTTGGCCAGTAAAAGTACAGGCTGAATAAATCAACCTAACCTTTTTCTCAACTATGTTGGATTCTGCTTACTGCTTCTTTTACATGGAAACACTGCCTATCGGACCTCATCAGCGCAGTTACTGGATAACACGATGCCTACTTCTTGGCTAATTGTCAGACTTCCAGACTTTTGACAACCCGAAACTACAATATAAGGGGAAGAGGAAGGGGGGTCGCGAAATTAAAATTTTTATACGTTTTTTTGCTTAGCAGGTCAGTGTCAGCTTGTATGTTGATTAAGATATGATTCGCGGCCTAAAAAAATATGGTTTAATACAGTTATAATGATTAGAATCACCAACACAACTCATATTTTGTTCAACATACAAATACAACCTGACCCTGAACGGCAAATTGCAAATATCGTAAATAAAAGTTTTTATTTCGCAGGCTACCCTAGTGCTTCCACCTTAAAGATTTATTAATACGTCTTCTGCCAGTGTCAGACGTCATGGTATCATTTAAGTAGGTACATGCTAAGAAATAAAAAACACAATGATTAATTAATATGTTAACAAACTTACTCGCAATATGGTAACAAATGGTTTAAAACAATTTGATCTTTAATTAAAGATTCATTGGACATTCAGACGGTCCGATGGTTAACATTTTTGCCTTTTGGTTCATCATTTAAAATTGTACTGACCTCCACAACCCAGTTAGTACTAGGTAATTCGATACCCCTTGGTAAGGCTGGTTGTCAGACTTTCGGGCCACTGACTACCTGTAACGACTGTCAAAGATCTACAAATGCCAGCCGGGACCAACGGCTTAACGTGCTTTCCGAGGCACGGAGGAAACTCGGAATGTAACGGGTGGTCACTCATCTACAGACCAACATAGGCAAGCACGGCTTAACCTAAAGATCGATCCGAGGGGCTGTTATTGTTTAGCCACGAGCTCCTCACAGAAGGAGGTAGCCTAATCTCGTTAACAATGAATTACGTAATTAAAAGTCATACTAAATGCACTAACCACTTGCTAAGATTAATCAGAAACAACCTCAAACTGTACGCCTACTGTTTATTTGCAAGCAATCTTAGCTTAAGTGTAAGCAAATGTTTGACTCATGTAAGAGATCCCATTAAGTCAATTCAGCGGTTTTACTAACTTCAGAACAGCTAGTTCAGTTTGTTTTAAGGCTAATTCTGTTACCGCTAAGTAAATTCTTGTATGATTATGTAAGTTTATTCACTTAGAACTTGGAGGAGTTCGTGGTTAAACAATAACAGCCGCACGGGTCGTCAGACGTCTCTCCAAGGGATATCGTACTACCCAGTATTATTTGGGTTGAAGAGGTCAGGTAAAATACTGATATTCTGCTGCATCCGGTTAGACTGGAAGCCGACCTAAAAATTGTTGGGAAAAGCCTAGGCAGATGATGTTCACTTAGAACTTTAGAATAACAAAAGACGATGAAAAGTGCTTAAGAAACATAAGTGGCAGTGGGCAGGGCACACTGCTCGCAGAACGGATGGCCGACGGGGCCGAAAAGTTCTGGAGTGGCGACCGCGAACCGGATGACGCTGCGTTGGAAGGCCTCCCACTAGGTGGACCGATGATCTGGTAAAGGTTGCAGGGATCCGCTGGATGCGAGACGCACGGGACCGGTCAATGTGGCGACACTGGAGGGAGGCCTATGTCCAGCAGTGGACGTCTTTCAGCTGAAATGATGATGATGATGATGATGATGAAAAGTGAATGGAGTTCTTACTAAAATAAAAGCCCCGCTTTCACCACAAATCCTTAAACAAATTTAAGACATCTTTATATTTTTGACTTCTTTGCATAGCTAAACTCACGCTTTTCCATGGGGGTAGGCAGAAACTACAGAACACCAGCATTTTTGGTCCTTTCATACTAACACTGTTTCAAGCTAAAACAAGCTTTGCCTTGTTGCCCCCCACATCGCATGGCGACCCTGCCAGTCGGCTGGACGGCCTTATAGTTGCCCGATCAGGGGCTAGTCAGAGTCGCAGTTTAGTCGACTTCGGTCAGCTTCACGTCACGTCGGGTCACGGGCCATGGGGAGTACGACATCTAAAGAAGAGGAGATTATCGCTCAGACGGCAGCGGGTGGTTCGAATGCCGCAGGGGTTACACTGGAGCTGCTGACAGCTATCAACACGGTGCTGTTATTTATTGCTGTGTGTTTGGCGGTTGTCATCGTTGGTGTGGCAGTCCGAATGTATAGAAGGTGTCACCAGAATTGGATCGAACAGAAGATCAATCAGCAGGAGGTTCGTAAAGCTGTGCAGATGGCCTGACCAGGGACGGACGGAGTGACGAGGGAAGTGAGTGATTCCAATGACAGCTGAAGTGTTGTGTGTTGTTGTTGTGTGTGTTGTGTTGTGTTGTGTTGCTTGCGGTCATCGGTAAATTTAGAGACAATAGTTTTGAATGGAAGTGGAGTTAAAACACGCCTTGCCTTGTTGCCTTTCATATTAATTTCGCCTCGTCCCTGTTCATGCATCTGGTCATAAAGGCCGCCATCTGACCTTCCGGAATAACCTGACCAGTAAGATCAAGTGTGTGTTGTTGGCTTTCTAAACGATTGACGGAAACGGAACGATTTGTATACATACTTACACTTACGTGTATCACAAAACGCATTTAGTGATTTCCCAAAAACAACCACAGATTTACCCCTCTACCCTGGTTACGTAGCGAGACTACCGAGATAATGACGTCATATCCTAATTTCCTCAAATATGTCTCCTCAAAGAGAACACTGTTTCCTTTATGGTATAATAACTCCTTAGTTTGCATAATATGAACTGCATTCCGTATTCAGAATATTGTAAGCACATGTGTATGTACATTTATGACACAAGACATATACTCGTAAAACCATACACTGAAGCAGATTTTCTAAGTAGGAGAGAAAATGAAATGGTAGTCGAAGAAGGCCTTTTATCTTCGTTAGCTATGGAATGTCTATTATACAGGGTGGAACGGAGGGACCACGACGCAGAAACAGTTATCACGTAGATACTGAGTACATCATTCTGAACTCCCTCACATAGAATTTTTTTTTTAAATAGCTGTTCCGTACATTTTGACCGTGTGGGTTTTGCACTTAGGTAGGAAGCAGCTGTTTTTTTTTAATTAAAAAAAATCTTTGTTAGAGGGTTCAGAATGATGTACTGAATACGTAGTAACCGTTTGGGCGTCGTCGGTGTCCCTTCCACCCTGCATACAATTACGGTATAGAAAACATAACATCGCGCTTGTATCACCTTGTACCACGTAAGAGTCATCAACTCATCATTGACAGCCTTTTTTCTTCTTGGTGCGTTTACAAACATTTAAACTCGCATACACAAACAGCCAACCCGGAACAACTACCTGTAGGTCATATGAATATTTGTTCCGTGCAGGGATCGAACCCACGGCACGCAGCGCAGCAGCGAATCGCTCAGCTACGTGCCGTCAAAAATAATGTGTGGGTGTAAAAGCCTTGCTTGTAGCAAGGCCACAGCATAGCCTCTTTATGTTTTGTCTGAGTCTCATCAAGTTCTTCCCCCGATTTTGGAGGGACGAATCACAAACCCACCCCCTGGCCGGTAGTAGTGCCTAACTACATTCACCGCTAAGTAGTTATGCGAAAATCCCATATTATCCCAATACGGCGGCACTTAGTTCCAGTAACCGAGCACCTACGGACTGTTATCTAGAAATTCCTAACGGATTATTCCAATACCTACTTGTTTATCGAATCTCGGAATCGAATCTAGAACGCCACGTGCAGTGTCATCCTAGAAAATCACAGGAAACCGTCTTCTTCTCGCCTTCACGCACTTTAAACCCTGTCTCAATTAAACCCAAGTAACATAACAATAATGTTAAGAACATTACATCAAGCCTGTAATCCCCGAAGGGGTGGGCTGAGGTGTACCTAATAGAACACCTACATTTTGCCAGTATGTTTAAATCTCAAATAATAGGAGGCGATCGGGCGATCCTATCGCCATCTACTGGGCACAAATCCAGTTTCAGTGGCGGCTACGAGAAATTCCTGATGGAGAAACTCAACACTTCGCCCGACCTGGGAATCGAACCCAAGACCTAATGCTCAGCAGTCGCACTTGCGACCACTAGACCAACGAGGCCGAACCCTAAACCCAAATATGTAATCAAATTGTTATTAAGTATCCTTAATCTTAGTACATGGGTATTTTAGGTATACTTCTTTAGTTATAGGTTCCTTACATTGTGAAACAGTTCGTTTTCCCGCGATACCAAGTATAAAAGTAATCCAAAGTTATGACAGCGACATGGGAGGATATCCGTGGAATGCATTGCAAATATAAATGTTAAGAAAACAGCGTTGTCCCACATCCGTGAGCCACAGAGCATTTAAAAAAATAGAGATGTGCAAATATCTGACCTCAGAGGGCCAAGACAATAGGACTAACCTTTCATCAATCCTGTTTAAGGTTCCCAGACCTACGATTTTTTCCGGTGAAAATTCCTAACCTATTTATTTTAAATTGTGCAGTATAATTTATAACTTTTGTATTATGAAAAATAATTTTATGTACTCTATACTGTTTGTTATTTTCTAATTGTTGCGTTCCGGAATTGAACCCGAGACACGCAGCGGAGCTGCCTGGCCACTGCGCCAACCGTGCCGTAAATTGTGTAATTAAACTTTTCCATAGTTTTATTGCGATTATTTATGGACTAGTTCTAACATTAATTTATATTCATTATCAAAGTCGATGTCAACCATATGTCAACAAATAAACATTACCCACATACCCTACACGTACACATTCGTGAAGAATATTTTTATTCTGATTTCAGTTAAATATTTTCATATTAAACTTTTTCTTATCTTTAATGCTAAGCCATCTCTATCGTTTCAAGTGTTCTGTGGTTTACGCAATGCAGACGGCATATGGTAAGCGTTTGTTAAATCTTTGTGTCCTGGATCAATAGTATTTTGTATAAAGCGAGGCTATATCCTTTGATGATATAACATAACATCACGCCTGTAATCTCCGAAGCGTTAGGCAGAGATGCACCTAATAGTATACCTACATTTCGCCAGTTATGTTTCAAGTTCCATGCATTAGGGGCGAACCTATTGCCATCAAGCGGGCACAAATCCATACGTGGCTAATTTGACAGCTGTAAGTTGTGCGATTTCTAAATCTTGAGACAAAGGCCTACACGAAATCTTTGTGTGGTATAACACGAATATAAATCACAATTTTACTTTTAATATATTATTTAATCAATATTAACACAGTTAATATACATAATCCAATCATTCTTGTGAATGAACATGAACTTAGAAAATTAATTTATTTGAACTACCACTAGGCCGAGTTTATTACATCTAGATAAAATTATAGGTCTAGACCAAAATATAATCCTAGAGCGAAATATAATACGACCCCAGGACATGGGTAGTGTGAGTAAGGGTAGAATACTAATTTTGTTTAGGTCGCAAAAAATATAACAGGCCAAGTGCGAGAATGTTTTATAAACGAAGTTTTCTGAACTGTATTTTTTAGTTTTATGTGAGGTATTTTAGAGGAATCTAAAATATAACATTACATCACGCCTGTAATCCCCGAAGGGCTAGGCAGAGGTGTATCCGATTATAGTACACCCACATTTCGCCAGTTATGTTTAAGTCCCATTGGAGGCGATCCTATTGTCATCAACCGGGCACAAATCCAGACTCCGTGGCTGCTACTGAGAAAATTCCTGATGGAAATACCCAATAACAGTTTGCCCGACCCGGGAATTGAACCTCGGACCTCATGCTCAGCAGTCTTGCGACCACTCGACCAGCGAGGCAGTCAGGTAATTTTATTGATAATATTTTGAATTCTCATGTTGTTGGTATCTACCTATTATTTTTGGAGGCTACTCACTAGATAATACCTATATGTAATGTTCTGAGCATTAATATATCTAAGTAAACTAAAAAAAAAAAAAAAAAAAAAGTATACTAATATTATATTACACAGAGATTTTTTTTTAATAATAATAAAGTTTGGATGTCTGTGTGTAAAGTGGTAATCTCTGAAAATTTTCATAAGATTTCAATTTATTTTTCCATACAATGTCTTTGTACCACGGCCCATGGGCGGAGTCGCGGGTTGAAGTTAGTTTAAAATATTTTACCGAACACTCGTGGATCCCTAAAAACTAGGACATCGGATTTGTGCCAACATTTTGTTGCTTTATTTGAAGGCTGAGCCTGTTCTGCCATATTCATACGTAATTTATTTTTATTCTACAAAAATAGAATTGTATATTTTTTTTACAATTTATTGTATTAAATTCTAAATTTTATTCAGTAGGAATGCTAATTTAGGAACTCGAATATTCTTCAGTAAAGTGCGGAGCACGTAAAACGAATAAAGTTAAATAAGAACCAAAAAAAAACTACTTTTGAATAAATAAATCAAAATAACAACAGAAAATCTGCTTGTGAAAAAATACAAACTCAAAAAAATAAAGAAATATTTTACAGTTGGATAAGTAGTTTTTGGATTAAGACGATGCAGGAAAATAGTAATTATTCACTATCTCACACTACAAGTAAGAGTGACTTTTGTCAAGAAGTATTTTATGGACCGCAGAAGAGGCTATCTGAAAAAATGTCATAAAAAATGTTATGTCTCGGTGACTCTGACACAAAATGATATTATTATCAATTTTACACACTACACTAGAATTTGACGTTCGAGCAATTACCAGCTCGCTATTGCAATCTATCGTAAATACAGGGTGTAAACAGACCCTTCACATATCCGTCAACCAAGCATTCTGTACATCAAACTAAGTAACTTTACGCAAAAATTATTGCTGGGAATCGACTTTTTTTTCGGGGTGAAAAATCACGTGATACGATAGGACTAGATGGAAAGCACTCAAAGCATTGTGCTGATGGATGGATTGAATAGTACGGGGGTCGTGGAGGTGTGTAAAATAAAAATTAAAAACATATTGTATTAAAAAAAAAGCATGTGATAAAGTTGGAACTTGGACCCCCAATATCTCCGTAACTAGAAGGTTCCCAGGTATGGTCTAGAACAAAAAAATGATCGCAAAGACGGGGAGAACAAGTGCCTTTCTTTAATGTTAAGGGTCTATTTACACCCTTTATAAATGAGGCGACGCGTGAAGTTCCTTATTAAAAAAAACAGACAAAAAGTGTTAGATAAATCATTTCAATTCTGTTTTTTAATGTAGAAATGATATCTTGAACGTGGCCTCCACTCCGGTCAATACATTGGGAACGTCGAAATCAGAAGTTTGGTTCTACTTTATCACTAAACTTACTTAAATACACCGTGACGTATTAGTCGTCTTACAAAGGTGGTCCACTCAATGTATCCGACATAAAATACCTCTAGGCGCGATCATATTTTTTTTAAATAGTTACTAAGAAAAATAACATTAATAGATTCGAATTATGAAACATCCTGTCAATAATGTTTATGTGTCAAACGGCAGAACATATCTATGCAACGCACAAGTCGAGTTGATCATCGCTCGCAACAGGCTGTTTCAACTAAGTTATGCGTCATAATAATGAATAATATTTTTATTTTAAAATTATTCAAATCTCTTTACCAATTCTTTTTTGGGAATGTTTAGTAGTCATTGGATACATGATGTGGGCTGCCGTTGTAAGACTACTAAAAAGTCACGGTGTATAGGGAGCGGGCCCTATGTATAAAGAGTGTAAATAGAACCTTAACGAAGCCGAAAGGCAGTTGTTTTCCCCGTTTTTGCGATCATTTTGTTGTTCTAGACCATACCTGGCCTTCTAGTTACGGAGATATCGGGGGTCAAAGTTCCAACTTTTTCACAAGTTTTGTTTTAAATACGTGTTTTTAATGTAATTTTTTACTTAAATCACCTCCACGACCCCCGTACTATTAAATCCATCCATTAGCACAATGCTTTGAGTGCGTTCCATCGAATCTTACCGTAAAACGAGATTTTTAAACCCAAAAAAAATGTCGTTTCCCAGCAATAATCTTTGCGTAAAGTTACTTAGTTTGATGTACAGAATGCTTGGTTGACGGTTATGTGAAGGGTCTGTTTACACCCTGTATGTAACTTTGACTATCACCACTGGAAAATGTCACATGGTCAACTCAAAAATCTTTAAAACTACCGACTAAGACTCCTACTTGATTTAATTTCTGATTACAAAGCCTACCATTACATTTATTTCAAGTAACCTTATTCGTTGTCACTACAATTAGATTGTTAATGTCGCCGTTCTAGTAAGAACAGCGGCGATATAATTTAATATTGTTGAAGGCTTAATAATTATCTTGTCAGATAAAATGTCAGCGGGACAATTTCCAGATGGAGGACGGTCTATCTTAATTCCTTTGCTAAATATTGTCCATGAAGTTAGGTCATAGTTTTGACCTTGTACTTGTTTAGTACTAACCATGTACTGAGTACCTAGGTAGGTAACCGATGTCTGTTTTGTTTTATTTCAGTGAGATGTGTATGCTGCTTTGGCCTAGTGGTCGCAATTGCGACTGCTGAAGATAAGGTCCTGGGTTCGATTCCTAGGTTGGGAAAAGTGTTTTGGGTTTTTTCATAAGTCTCAGTAGCAACTATTGAGTCTGGGTTTGTGCCCGGTTGATAACAATAGGCTCGCCCCCTATTACATGGGACTTAAACTTTACTAACGATATTACAGGTTCACCTCTGCCTGTGCCTAATCCTTTGGGGATTACAGGCGTGATGTTATGTTATGTAGCTTTAAAAGTATTACTATATTACCTAATTTAACCAGGAACATTTACGTGTGAACTTTACTTTTCACTACCTACCGAAAGAGACACTACGAGAAATACTAACACTGTTTTAGAATGCATTGTTGTAACTGTACGACTTGTAGCTGGTCCTGAAGCTAACAACTCTTTAAGAAAAAGTGTCAATAACTTTTATACGCAAAGAACTCTGAATCTTAATACACGTTCAATTAGAAGCCTTAGAAATAAGGCATAAATAATGTCGTCTTTTCTAAAAAAATCTCTTTTACTGTCAGTAAATGCAATTTGTTTTCCATCATTAAAGCTTTCAGTGTGCCCTTTCAACTCAACATGAAAATCTTTTACAAAATTACTTCGTTTTTAGCGTTCCATAAATAATAGGGACACCTTACAATCTTGTAAAGCCCTTGAAATGTATCTGTCTCAACAGAAAGTGAAAAAGCCAAGCCAAGAACCTGAAGAACCGTAGTGTCTTCCTTTTAAGGAATTCTGCGGAAAACAATAATGAACAACCTGAACAAATGTTGAACAATTTAGAGTTTCTGAGTAACTAGTGGATATTTTTCGCATTCAAACAATCAAAATGTCTTAGGGACAGTGAGGTGAAGGCAGGCAGAGTGTTACACTTATTGACGCGTGATCAACTTGAGCAAGTCAGAAATAGCTTTATGTCCATGCAATATGCTTGTATATATACAAGGTGTACGCAGACCCGTCATGAAGCCGTTAACCAAGCATCCTGTACTTCAAACTAAGTAACCCTACGCAAAAAATATTGCTGGGAAACTATTTTTTTTTTGGGGTTAAAAATTACGATTTTCGGTAAAAATCAATCTAACGCACTCAAAATATTGTGTTGATGGAGGCATTGAATAGTAAACGGGTAATACGTAAATAGTAAGTGGAGGTATATTTAAAATAATGTACCTTACAACTACATTAAAAAACAAAACTTGTGGAAAACTTGGCAGTTTGACCTCCAATATCTCCGTAACTAGGAGGTTTGCAGGTATGGCCTAGAACAACAAAATGATCGCAATGACGGGGAAAATAAGTACCTTTCGACTTCGATAAGGGTACTTTTACACCCATTATAGGCAATCTAGTCTGAATTGAACCGAAACGAGGCGTATGACATCTTTTTCTCCATTGACGTAAGGTTTTTTCAGACCAGCTCAAGCCGATTTCGCGTCGACAAATGTGGTCATTCCTTGATATAGGTATGTTATGAAAACCTATTCAAATACTATTTTCATTATGATTAAACAATAATACATAAATTATCGTACGACGGAACCCAAGCTTACGTGCGTGACTTTGTACGCACTTGACTCGTCTTTCAATTTGCTTAATGAATCACAGTAACTTAAAGTTTCAAATGAAATTCTTGAAACCTTAACAACTTGTAGTATTTATCTTAGTTTTAAAGTATTCTTACGCAAAAAAGAAATGTTTTATTCAAAAACAAGTTTTTGCATAAAGCTGTGAGTAAAATGCTTTCTTTCATATTAATACTATTCGTTGTTTAAAGGAAGGAGGATTTACTTTAATTTTTCTAATTACCTAACCCTATTTCAAACGCTAGTAACACTTCGTTATATGATATGATATGATATTTGTTTTATGGATTGATATCTCAGAGTTTCCTCCGTTGGTCCTGGCTGTCATTTGTAGAACTTTTCACATTGAGACTTTGCGGTAGTCAGTAGCCCGAAAGTCTGACAACCAGTCTTACCAAGGAGTATCGTATTATCCAGTAACTAATTGGGTTGTGGAGGTCAGACAGGCAGTCGCTCCATGTAAAATACTGGTATTCAGGTGTATCTAGTTAGATTGGCCAAGCGGATGATGACATCTCAAAGGCTAAATGATTCTCATAATGTTATCATTAACTGTCATTATCTACTATGTCATGTCCATCAGCCATTTTTTTGAAATGGACAAAAGCTCACGGCCCGTCGCACAGAATAGCTCGACTACCGCAACATTAAAGCTGACTCCACACTTTTATTGCCAACATATATTTTTATTTTGTTTGCTTTTGTTACTGCATTATGTTCTATTGATGCTTTATACCGAGCTGTTATTTTTATGCTGGAATGTTTTCAGCTATTATCGATGGTTCTATGCTGATGGAAAAGTAATATCCGTTATATACAACGCAGTAGGTCGAACAGTCGAATAAAAAAGGTTAAACTATATTTTATTCAGAACTGGTTTAAAAACAAAACATAGCTTTTTGATTTGGTCATAAACTCCACCTCTGATACGGAACAACTTAACATCTGAAGTATCTTCGAACTTTTAGACGACTATCGAGTCTTCGAACCAAAACTCGGTTAACTCGTTCTCTGACACCATAATTTTTTTGAAGTTCATAGCGATGCCGCCCTATAAAGCCACGCGGACACGCCAGGCGTGTCGGCGTCACTGCATTTTGTTAAACATGGACACGCTAGGCGTGTCCAGTGGCACCTCGATAGACTTAAATTCTAAATCTGTCTTTTTTTCGGTTTAGCGATGAGTTTTAGTTAGTTTGCCATTCGCTGAGCAAGAATAAAGGTGGTTCAAATACAGTAGTGACATTTAACCTGGAATTATGGCTGAAAATAGATTTTTAGTTAAGTAATTATCGTAATTTTGTAAGAGATGATAAACATTTTGTGGTTATTTTGAAATATTTCATAATATTAACTTAGATAAGTCAACTATTGCAAGTTTACGGCACGATACCTACTTTAGTTGAAGATAGCGTATTATATTTATATTGTATGTATTAGTTTAGTCTAGTTTGGTTTATAATATTTTGTTTATATGTACATTATTTTAGCTGTATTTGACGTCTTAGTACAAAGGTTGACAATCTATGATTAACTTGTTTAGGTGGACACGCCTGGCGGGTTCAAGGCATTGCATAATCACTTTTTAAAACAAAATACAAATTAAGAGATTTTTCCGGGGGCCACCTCAAAAATCCTTAGGTTATTGCTAGAGGATTATGTACTGAGAATTCCAAAAGGCAACTTTGCTTAATTTTCGAAATATCACTGAAACATTTAGGACACGACTGGCGTGTTCGAGGCGTAGTTATAGAAATTCGCAAGAACACGCTAGGCGTGTCGGCGGCATTGAACGTGTTAAGTAGACACTAGTCTAAGTAACAGGTTAATCGTACAGTTACGACTTCACGAGCACTAAAGTGATTTTCAGTCAGTCACCTTGTCTAAAAAGAAAAAAGTAACTTCGCTGACCGATCCTAGCCACGAACCCCTCTAATGCATACAGTAACTTCAGTCTACCTAACTCTTAAGCCCCCGAGATTGCAGGTTAACCTTAATATAAACAGAGACCCTAAGCCAGTTAAAAGTTCAAACCTAATAAACTCTAGCCATACTTACTGCAAAGCAGGTCTAGACTCACATTACCATCCAGAACCAAGTTACAGACACAAACTTAGATCGTATCTTAAATCCAGATTTAGACCAAAAACAGTTTCAAAGTTAGATTCACCTTGCGATTTACATTTAAGCGAACGACGTATTGGCACAAATAACGTTATTCGTTTTTCGTGGTTGAGTAGGTTCTGCTTTGATAAATATCTGCTTAGATCAAGATATAAAGATTTATGAAAAGGCGCTTCTATCTCGTAACTATAGGGAAGTCTTCCAAAACTTGTTCATCGTTATTAAGCGGGCGGTATTCAGGATGACGTTCAAAGTTCGTTTCGAATTATTTTTGTGGTGTCTAATTTCGTAATACTGTCTGCTAGTATTTTTGTTCACACACTCTTTACACGTGAATCTCAATGCGGGCAGTAACAAAAATCGTACGCATCCCGCAGCCGCATCGTTCGTTATATAAAAGAGTCGTTGTAAGCGTGGAGGAAAACGGACTGGGTTTCAACCATCATAAATCCGGCCATTTGGAGGAATCAACGGCCGCTTTTCGGTAATGATTTCAATTATATAGAAGTTCAGCTTACGATCTCATTTTGAACGGGAATGAGATAATTTTTCTACAACTGGTAATGACGCCGAATGGCTCGGGTTTAAGACTTCGAATGTTACTTCCAAACGGTGGTGATTTCGGAAGCTTAAATAGCCATTGGAGGAATCAAACGCCCGTTTGGAGGAAGGGACGAAAACATAAACATGAACTGAGTACAATTTGAAATGGCGGCGTTTGACCTAAATATTAAAAGATATTTAGGAGTGTCATCACACTTAGATTCAGGGAAGGATACTCGCTACAACTGTTTGGTCAATTTAGATACTTCGTCATCATTGTCCAAGACTTTATGCCATGCTGTGCTGGTCATTGTCCAAGACTTTATGCCATGCTGTGCTGGTCATTGTCCAAGACTTTATGCCATGCTGTGCTGGTCAATTTCTTCTGCCGCTCTATGTTAAACAAATAAGAGGCCTATAAAGAATATTGCATATCGCAAAATGACGTTTAGTAAAAACTAAGAATCTTTCCTCAAGCATTATTATCTCATCTCAACCCTGTATCGATGACCTACGACTCTCGCCAGAATCCTGTAGTAGCAATAAATCTTTTAATCTTTTTTGGTGGTGTACATGTCATCCACACCTTTATATTTTTTTTAGAGATAAGCAATACGTGAAATATAATTTATTACCCAAATTGATTGCACCAAATCTGAAATAGGTCAAAGAGATAATACAGAAAACGAATTGTTTTGGCGTTTACACCAAGTAATGAATGTTTGTTTAGCAAACGAACGATTAAACAATTTACGAGTTGGCCAAAAGTGTTCCGTTGATATATTTGTATCGTTTTGTTTTGGGCAAATAAATTGTTTTTTTTTTGTAGAAGTTAAACTTTCCTGGATGATAACGTTTTGTAATGAATCTAAACATGACCCGTACCTAAATGTTTTGTCAAAACGTTTAGGGATCGCCAAATGGGGACAAAAGTAGTCTTACCTTGCGAGTCTTCTAACCGCCGAAGATGGTTGGCTGCATCATCTTGTGTTCCAATATAGCTGCTGATGTTTCTTCGGCTAAGAAAGGTAACAGTTTTTTGCAAGACACTCATTAGCCAGTAAAAATAGAGAAAAGTAAAAAGAGCTCACATCACTTTATGTAGTTCGTTAGAATCTACATTCTTTATTTTTGTCTATTTTTGCCCAATCTTGGGTTTTACTTAAGAATTCATGAATGATATCGGGTATTACTTTGTGTAAATCGATTACATTAAATGATAGGGTTGGATGCAGGATGCATTACCGGCTTCCACATGCAGGAAGTGCGAAAATTAGCATGCTTCATGCACCCAAATCTATACTCGACACGTGTGGCCCCCCTCCACTGGGCATCGTCAGGTGATGTTGACTCGACGACCGCTCAGGCGCTTAACTCCATTTTACTCCTTTTTACTAAGACAACCAGAAATTTATTTACTTCAAAACCATATCATCAAGAAGTAATGGTACGTACTTACTCATGCAACTACTTACACAGCTTATTCCACCCCAACCATGAAAACAAAAACAAAATGCCATTTGCCATATATTATTTTTATAACATTGTTTCTTACGGCCTTGAGTCTCCTGTCGCTAACATTTGGTCCCTAAGGGAATGTCGAGAGCATTCCTCCCCTTAATATCTCGCTCCATGGATTTCTGCGGCCCTAGTACATGTGTTGGTATGTCGTCATATCCAAAGGTGACTCTTTCAAAGGATAATTGGGGTCTTTCCTTGCGTTGTTAGGACCTTCAGATTCTCGGACAACTTAAAATTAGTTCTGGCCATAGTTTGCTGTTTTTCAATGAAATTTATTCGTGGTAATAGATTCCAACTACTACATTGATGAGTCCATCTGATCCATTCAATGAAACTGGTCGCACGTTTTGTTACGACAAAATAAAATTGTGAATTTTAAGAATAGTTTATAACTTTCAAGAAATAAGTAAATCTCATCAATTTAGTCGGTGAAACGTTTTAGTGGGACGAATGATTCATTTATATACCTTTATAAGAAAGTACTATAATTAGATTAATGCTCTAGAGAGTCAGACTTGTAACACAGTCTAGATAAAATACTTTTTATGTTGATTGAGGATCATTTATATTAGATACCTATCAAATTCTGTGAGCTCGTAAAAATGTAGTCACAAAAACATCCCAAGATATTTTTTGTTGTCGACACTTTACGATCAAGAACGTAAAGGGATACGTCAAGTACAAATTAGTAGTGCTGAACTACTACTTAGAACATAAAAAAAACCAGATAAACGGTAGTTGGCACAAGACACTTTTATACCTTGGTTGAGAGTTATTTTGGAAAAATCTAGTTATATACATTGTATCATATAACAGTAGCCGTTATTCAAAGAGATAAATTTTCTATCTTTCTTGTGTTCGGTTTACAAAATACTTGAGAAAGTGATAAGTTGGTTTGCACACAAGCACTCTGTTTTCCACGGTTCTGTGATGATACATTACAAGGCTTCGTTCTAGTAACAGTAACTAACATTTCTACTTACCCCATAACTGCTAAGTGCCACTAACAGAGTATACGGGTACCAGGGGAGCATGAATCATGTAGCGGTGTAATAGTGCGCTCGTATTACACTAACGAGAATTAACCCACTCTTTATGTAGCCGAGTTTCATGGCTGAACTATGCACCCAACATTACAACTTGTTACGAAGTTTAATAAGAACTCGTTTAGGGTGTACTTGTGTAGCATGTTGAAAATAAAAGCATATTATCTTTCAACATTAAAATAGAGTGCATATTACGGTGTTTATTTGTCTCAGTCCCGAGTGAGTTTTTAATTACTTTGAATAATACAAAAGAAATTGAAATGATGTCCAGAGAATAAAATCAAAAAGAGCAGTTGTGACCCAGTGTGCAGTGGTAACGACACCGCCTTACGAGATGAAGGCCGTGGGTTCGAAGCCAGGCAGGAGCATTACTTTGTGTTATTTATTTCAACACCACTGGTCTCAAAAAGTTCGAAGACATGTGACATCTACCAACCCGCACTGGGCCCGCGTGGTGGATCACAGCCTCCTCTCTCCTCACAACTTCCTCTCATAGAGAAGAGGCCAGAGAATAAATAATAGAAAATATTCTAACATCATACTTCAACCACCAATTTATATATTTAATAGAGATTGGGAGAGCGACTGTAGTTCGGAAATTATTAGCAACGTTGGAAAGCGAAAGTTTTAACCGAGCGATAACAATAATACAATTTTCCTTTACCAAAACCTGTATACAAACTTACTATGTAATTAGGGTATCTCCTTGTTTTCCCTTTTTTGAGTAAATAGTCACCTAACGCCGTGTTTGCTAAAAAACTCTCCGACCAGGAATATTTTTGACAAGCAATGTAGTTAGTAGGTATCTTTGTTGTAGAAAAAAGTGAAAAATTTAAAATGCCCATTGTTCAACCCGATTAAGAAAATGATGAACATAATTCTACGCATTTAATCTCTAAATCCCAAGTCTGAAGAAAATAGTCCCCACAGAACAGAACAATACAAGAACCCACTAATATATTTTCCTCATTCACAGATTATAACAGAAATCCGGAAGATAAAATCGTGTTGTTACAATCACAAGAAGATAGGCATTCAGAAAATAACTACCAAATAATATCAGCCAACAAAGACGTACATGAACCAAAATAATGGATCATAAAAGAAACAGTTCCGACAAAGGCAACACTAATAAAACGACATCATTTCACTTGATCGGTTTATTTTCCTTTACATTAGATATTTTTGCTTTCAAAGAAAAAATATTTAGAAGCTATTCTGGCCGACTAGGTGGTACACAGCATTAACGTTAAAGTTATAAAGAGGTGAAAAACAAGAGAAAAGGGTCAGTCTTATGTTTGGGAAGTTTGTATAATAAACAATACTTTATTTACAAAAGTTCAGCTGGAATATACGGACAGCAACACAAGTCTCAACTGAATGTCTTCTCTCATTTATTTTCATGAATTTCGTTGGTGAATTATTTAAATACTACTGTAAACTGGATACAGCAATGCTGACATGGAATTTTTAATTTAATGAGACTGAAAATGTTTGAATACATTTACTTATTTGAACTGAAGAGCAAAATAATATTTTAAAAAGCAATGTTTCATAATAAAATATACGCTTTTGAATTTCTATGTCTGTGATATTTTTCTAAGCGTGGTAAAAAACTTTATTTGATAAAATTATGTTAAAACCAAGAATCATTTTCAGTCAAATATGGCTGAAAAAATCTGTCCATATATTCCAACGCATAGGAAGACGCTTACTCGAAATACATAAAAAGAATGTCTAGGGAACAAATCAGGTTGACTAATCGCTCTCAACTCATTACCCAACGTATCAACAAGTTCACTTTAAATGCAATATTACAATATTAATATTGATAACAATCTTACGTATTTACCTCACAGATGTCACACATCGTCCATGTCTTAGCGTTATAACTATTTACATTTAAATTAATAATCACTTCGAAATTATCATAAAGTACAATTAATTTGGGGAATAGTCTAATTGACTGCGGGTTTCCGGGTACCAGGTCACCTCAGCGCTGAGGCATCCAGTACCAGAGGCCTGGGCTAAAGGGAGACGAACTCGGGCGGTGGAGGCGGTAAGGTCAGAACTGGTGTCTCTGACACCTCAATATTCTCGGTGCTAGCTCCTGGTAACGACCAGGTGGAGCTGCCGGTAGCCGTCACTCTGGGGCCCATGTTATCATACGCTGGAGCAGCGGCGCAACATGTCCTATTCCTTCGAGGTAGCGTTGCGCCACCACTCAATAGATCAGGGTACTTCGCAGGCTCTCCCCGGCCAGCTACTTGGACAGATATGAATATGTTACCGTACGGAACAGGCACCGCAAACTCCGCAGGTGGCGGTGGAAACGCACCCGGTGTACCTTCTATAGTTATATGAACAGGATCGAAGCCGCAACCTCTAGGAGGCTCATCTGACATCCGTTCTGTCATTTCAAAATCACACGGCGAGGCCATATCACCGATAGATCGGTCACAACTAACGACAACAGATGCATCTATTAGTCGTTTTTCTTGGTCAGTGAAACTTCTGCTCGGTGGAACCGTTCGTCTCCTGAGATGCCAACAGGCTACTGCCCCAATAAAACCAAGTGTTGCTAGAATGCCCAACGCTCCAAAAACGACTCCTAGTAAATGTGGGATCCCAGGTGCTGTTCGAGCTGTCGCTGTCTGTGACCTCGGTAGTACAAGACTTATAATAGCCCTCGCCTCACCCGCCACACTTCTAGCTACGCACGTCCATTCCCCAGCCGCACTTGACGTCACATTTAAAAGGGTCACGTTGACCCATCTTACACTACCCGGCACTCTATCTTCCGAGTCGTCTTCGACACTCGTCTCTGTCTCTTCCATATCGCAATCCACTGAACTATTATGTACATCGACACCATCGAAAAGCCACGTCACTTTAGGTTTCGGTACTCCATGCACCCAGCATCCGAACGAAGTAGGTAATCCAATTTCAGCTCTGACGACTAAAGTACTTGATTTTATTTCGGGCGGACACGACATGCTCTCACCCGAAACGTGTCGCCACTTGTTTCCAGCTTGCGTGGAAGGTTCTACACAAAGCAAATCCTCTGTACCCAACTTGCTCTCCAGAAACCAGTCCTTGAATTCCCTTAGCCGACAGTCACATCTCCAAGGATTACCGGACAAAGACACCGTCTTCAATGCAGGCAAAGAAAACGTGATCAAACGGAGAAATGTAAGCTGATTCCTACGCAAATCGACAGTCTCTAAAGACTTTAAATTCCTCAAAGCGTTTGTGTGTATCGACCTTAATCTGCATCCGTCTAACAAAAGCATTCGCAAATGCGGTAGAGGTGGGAACTGATCCGCTATTAGCGTCGTCAAAGGATTGTTGGTAAGCACAACTAGTCGTAATCTTTCGTTGCCTCTAAATATATCCCTCGGGAGATGAGATAGATCGTTGTCTCCTAAATCGACTTCTATTAATATTCTTAGTTCTAAGAACGCATCAGGATGTATTGACCTGAGGCTGGTCGCTCGGAGGTTTATTCGTTGTAAGTTGAGGAGGCCAATGCTAGCGAAGACTTCCTGTGGTAGGTTCCTGAGTGGGTTGTCGTGCAGGTCGAGCACCTGTATGTCAGATGAGAGAGCTGGCGGGCGGCGCAGGTCTCCGGAGGCACAGGTCGCAGTCTTCTTGCCGGAGGACCATTTGCACTTGCAGGTGGAGATATGGGCGCAGTCGAGCCAGTCGCTGGCGGTCCTCGCGGCGCACGTCGTGAATATAACGATCCAGTACCACCTGGCCCACGCCACACGCATACTCATCTCATTTCGACTTTGTGTTTACATCGGCGGACTGCCTGAAACAACAAACGGGAGCGTTAATCAAACTAGATTAGTTAAACAATGCGGGACCTAAAATACAATGGTTGGCTATCGTTCCGTTGCAAAATCATATTTGTGTTTCACAAACAGGTGGCTTGCGTCAAACTGGACATAAAGCTTTTTTGTATCGTGTAATTTCGGTCAAGGGTACGGTATCGTAAATTCCGAGAATACTCGGATCCCGTAAAACAAAGTCTTGCGCAATCCCCGTGAGTTTGGAACATCGTAAAGATGCTGTGGGCATTTTATTCATTTATGTAACGTGTTATACGCGATAGTAAAGATGATGAACTTTTATACAAGTTAAGTCAGTAAATGTAAACCTTTCTGTAATAACACGATGTGTAGGGTATAATGTTTACGTTGGGTGTGAGGTTATGAACGCCAGGATGTTTTTTCTAGAATAGAGAGAAGAAATAAAAAAACAGGCTTATTTACTAGAGGTTAAATAAATTGACAGGTTTTTATTAGCCAACATTATTTTATCTAAATCTAGAAAACTGTAAACTAACGTATGTTATATTTCAATTAACCAGAAATAATAAATAAATAAATAAATAAAATCTTTATTAATAGGAGATTGTACAAACATCAGTGTAGCCCTGGCTCTTGTACTAGGATTCCCTGTATCACAAAAGCCAAAATAATTAGTTCGTTATAATTTATTTATTTAACCAGACAACAAAGAGGTTCACTTCCTTAGTAATTACAGGTTGACACATACAACCAGATTAATCCATACAACGATAAAGAAGGCCCCAACAACATACAAACATAAGCCATTAGGGGTCTCCGTAGTCGATTAATTCTACCTGTAACTAAATTAGTTCGGCTACATTTGATGTCGGAAACTATTGTGAACATGGAATACCATTCTATAATACGAGTCCGCTTTATGGGACAATTACAGTAACGCTTAAACAATTATTATGATCGACTATCCATTATTTAAAGAACTAGGACAATATGAATGGAGCGCAGGGCGTTGTCTGTGAGGGCGAATATGTTGGGCCGCAGATTTGCTCGTTGTACCAATGAAGTGAAGACAACTTAAGATTTTAAACTATCATGGTCACTAACTTTATTATTAATACTCAAAACAGTAAGCGCGGTAAATATCCCGTTTCGAGTATTAATAATGAAGACGACTTTGTTCAGAGCAAATTCACAACTTTTATACGCGCGCACAGTCCAATGGCTTTTTTTTCGGATGAGAAATCATGAATTGACCCCTTCCGCTCTGGGCGGAGCGGACAGGGAGTGTGAGACTTGTGCTGACTAAAATCCATCTATGTTTCTTCTTAGCCCTTTTTGTCCCAGGGCCGCGGTATCTCATTCGAAAGGTCCCGCAGCCCCGGCAGGCAACGGCCCTCACGGACCCCGTCCGATTTGCTGAAATCTCTTTGAGGCGCGCGTGGGACACGAACGCGCCATCGACACGGCACGGTACAATGCCCTGCGTGTGTATTATAATTGCGTTTTTCCTGAGTCGCAAGTAGACTGTTTCTACACAACTATGCGAAAACGGTGCACATCTTCGCGCCAGGTCCAACGGCATCCTGAGGGTATTCGCGCACAGGTTTGATTGTCAGTGCCTCAACCATTGCTTTATGATCATTTGCTGAGCAATCGAAATATTTAGTGCTAGGTAAGTACCTGTAGTTTAAGATGTGTTATTTTGTGTTGGATTTAGTATTGCTGTCCAGAAATAGCTCAAACATAAAATGTATTTTTTTTAAATCAATACCTTTACTTATCTCTTCAAATTTCTCACAACACAAATGCTAAAATTCAGAATACTGTTATTGTATCTACTTTGTTACTTTATTTTAATCTAGAAATATTTTGATGTTGATAATTGAATAATGATAATTTTTGTTCACTTATTATTAACCGAATAAATACAATTATTGTATTTGTATACAACTGGTTAAACGCTATATTTTCCTTTGGCAGTAAAAGTTTGACTGATTCAATCAATCAACTAAATTGAATTACAAACCGATACCACGAAAATATCACGGAAAATATTTAATAAATCGTTTTACGTTGATTTATAGAAGCTTGATTATTTTATGGAAGTTTCAAAGAATTTAATGACCGATTACCTACGGTCATTAACTTCTTCTTTTGTTCCAATCCCCCATGGCAACCGTCACGCTATAATTCACTCAACCGATTCTGTCATACCATTCCTCGCACAATCTATCCATCTTTTCTTTGGTTTTCCTCTCACTTTCCATCATCCATCAACATTACATACTTCACTCTTTTAGTTTCATGACTGTGTTTCATCTCTCCTCATTACATGTCAATACCAAGACGGACGACTGCCTGTCCTTTTTTCTGTAACAGGCGCTATTTTCAAACTTCCTCTTAGGTAAACTTATACTGTCACTTACGGGATATCTTCCGTGACTGTTCATTATTTTGAGCTCCCGATATTTCGGCGCTGTTGCAAGCGCCATGATCGCGGGTTGACTGGAGAATGCGGGTGGATGGAAAATAAATTGTTAAGAGCAGACAAATCTATCTACCCTCTTTCTTTGTCTTTTGTTACGCGCACTACGGAAGATATCCCGTAAGTGACAGTATAAGTTTAGTTGTAAACCGTGAAAGCTTAAAACAGTGTTCCTCTTAGGTACTCACTAGCTTGTATCCGCGGTTTCGCCATCGTGCAGTTTGGTAATTATTCCACAGGATCCTACTGCGGGATAGAAAGTACCTATTCTATGTATTAATCCAGGTGTGCTATCTGTATGCTACATCTATATCCGTTCTGTAGTTTTTGCGTGAAAGAGTAACAAACATCCATCCATCCATCCTCTTGAACTTTTGCATTTTTAATATTAGTTAGTAAGATCTGTGCGGTAAATTTGATCCAAATCAGTTAAGTAGCTTTGCGTGAAAGAGAAACAAACATTCATCCATCCATCCTCACAAACTTTCGCATTTGTAATAGTATTAACGTTTCATTCTTTATCAATTTCAGTCACTCCACACATCCATATTAGATTCCCAATTAAAGATCGTAATACCATCGTCACAAAATAATCATTCAGCACAAAACGAAATAACGTGTACGGAACGCACCCTACATTTAACAAAACCTATTCTGGATCGACGGTGCCCGATTAATCGCTCGTCTAATTGAATTGCCTAGCCACTCGGCCGGCTGATGACGGGAAGTGTAAACATCATCACTGAACCACTCCTGATAGGCTTACGATCTACCTGAGTGTGCTGGAGGGTAAACAAAGTCAGCAGTACAATTTGAAGTGGATGTAGGGAAAATGATGTTTTAAGAGGCTGAATGAGATTTCTCATAGTTAAGTGTACCTACTACTCAATTAACGCACTTTTACCACTTTACCTATCGATTAATTACTAGCCAACCCGCACCAGTTTTGCTCGGTGACGAAATTTCAACCCCTATTTCATCCGCTTAAGGGTTGAACTGTCCAAAATCCTTTTTAGCGGATGACTCCGTCACAATAGCTGTCTGTACTAACGCCAAATAGCGCGATCCGTCCAGTGGTTTTAGCTGTGCGTTGATAGTCAGTCAGGACAAAGGACTTTATTAGCATCGATAAATAATAAAGTAGTGAATTCTTCGAGATTCTATTGTTAATCCAATTGTGGTCTTTCTAATGGCGAGATATTTAAAAAAAAAAATTGCGCTTAAATTATTTGACGTATTTGAACGTTCACGATTACATAATCGATAAGCGATGAATATTCAATTTATCTTAAAATTTACTTGACCTAAGTTAGTACGTACCAAATACCACAGTTAACCTAAAACAGAATTCGCAATGAACCGTCATTTTATTAAAACCGCAAGTCTCATTGAAAGCGAAGCGATAGTAGTGGAGAGGCGAACATAGCGTTGACAGTTGTAAAGTAGTTACGTGGAAGTGATGAAGAGAGGCAGGAATCTGCATAGTGACAAAAATAATACGAATTCGGTGTGAATTCGGATTCTTCATCATAAACCTCATCTCTGTCCTCAGGACTAGATTAGGGTCAAGAGTAAGCCCAATTAAAAATAAAAAAAAAGAATTCCTGGAAAACTCGAATACAGTCATGTCGTAAAAAAAGCAGCATCGCATCACTAGAAACTTATTCGATATTCGGAATATATCAAGCCTATGCGTTTGTGCTCTCACAAACATTCTTAGAAAACTTATCAAAAACATTTGTTTCATTACGTGATTTCTGTGAAAATTAATGCGGTATTTTTGTAGATGAATTTATCAAATATAGGAGAATAAAGCGAAGTTTTTTTTTGTACTGTCACACTGAAAAAAAGATTCCTAGTACTAGTTTTTTACATAATAGCACATATCACTTTAGCAGCAGTAATTTATAGATATCCTTATTAGTTAAATGTTATACTAGTTATAACTTTACTCTGCCTTTACCATACATTTTTCGAGTTTTCAGTCTGGCGTCCGTAAAGGTAGTTAGGAGCAAGATTTGCTTGTGACCACTATTAAAGTGACCTGGTCAAAACGTCAAGCGATCATTTCAAAAATTTCTTTAATCTAGCCTCATTACAACATAGGGCAACATCCAAAGGGCAACCTCAAATGTACCTCAGATTACATCCACATTTCGCCAGTTGTGTCCAAGTCCTATGTGATCGGGGGCGAGTCTATGGCCATCAACCGGGCACAAAGCCAGATTCTGTGGCTGCTAATGAGACTTTACGTGTACACAAAATGCGACATCACCTTTCAGTTATGTCAAGATACATTATGTCGCTTGCGCTCTGCCTTCCATGCGACGTTGTCCCAAATCCAGCGTCTAATGAAATTAGTTGCTACACTGGCTCGCTTGATGACAGGAAATGTACACACTGCACTACACTTCCGATGCTAGGCCTACGACGCGAATTAATTACTCCGTGTTAATGGAAGGTGCAGGTAACGACAACTTTAGGGTCGCTTTGAGAACATTTTGAGAGGGGTCGGAGTTTTATGGAAGAGTTCTGGGGTAAAAACACGTAGTTTCTAATATTTTACTGTTGTTTTTTATAGACAATAGAATGGTAATGTTTGATAGAGTACGTTATCTTTTTTTATTTTTTACTTTTTTTTTCTACTATTTAAGACACGAGACAAGAGTTGGTCTTTATTATTAGTAGTCGAAAATCTGACAAACTGTCGAAAATCTGATATTTTCAGCTTTAGACTCCAAGCCGACCCCTACATGGTAGAAAATGGGCTATGCTGATGCTGATAACCTGATAAAGACGAAAGTAACCTTTTAACTTTCCGCACTTTTTTATCTTATACATCATCCCAGAATACGACATCGAATAAATCTTGAAGCCTAGTCTAATCATCATCATCTGCCTAGCCTTTTCCCAACTATGTTAGGGTCGGCTTCCAGTCTAACCGGATGCAGTTGAATACCAGTATTTTACACAGAGCGACTGCCTATCTGACCTCCACAACCCAGTTAGTACTATTTAATACGATACCCCTTGGTAAGACTGGAAACCTAGTTTAATACGATCACATTAAAACCTCAGTCTTCGCCAGCGCATAAAAAATATAATAATAAAGAAAAAAAAAAAAAAAAAACAAAAATATAATATAATAATAATAATATGTTATTTATTTTATTTTCTCTGAATTGTATGTTTGCTACAAATATTTGTTTGAAGTGTGATTTTACTGTGATAAATGGCGATGGGTGTAATTACCTGAATAAATGAATTTCATAATAAAAAGGCAGCCCGGAGTAAAATAACAGGAGTTGTATTTGTCCTAGTGAAATTACTCCATGTCTTCTATCTGCTACGGTGGGGGCTCATTACCAATGTGCATGCATAAGGAGCACATCTACATAATAGAGGCACACATAAACGTTTCTAATAACAAAATGAAGGCCCGTTTTCTTGTTTTGTTGGTACTTTTTTTCGTAATATGTTTCATAGGGTTGTACTTTTTTGGTTTGGTATGGTAATGGGAGCTTTTTGTTGTTTTCTACACGTTATGTAGTCAGGATGGTTTGGTCATTTTTTTCACCTTCTGGAAATCCGATGGCCTTGTAGGGAAACATTTGGTAATCTATATTAGGAGTGTTATAAATTAAAATCACTTTTTGTGTCTTTCTGTTTGTGTTATTAACTACTCATTAAAATTGCTTTAAATATTATAAAGAAATCCTCGAATACCTCGTAGGTCAAGTGGTCGCAAACTTGACTGCTGAGCATGAGGTCCTGGGTTCAATTCCCGGGCCGGACAAAGTGTTACTGGGTTTTTCCAACCGGAATTTCTCAGTAGCAGCCACGGAAACTAGATTTGTGCCCGTTTGATGGCACTAGGCTCGCCCCCTATTACGTGGGACTTAAAGATAACTGGCGAAATGTGGGTGCACTATTAGGTACACTTTTAACTAACCCTTCGGAGATTACAGGCCTGATGTTATGTTATGTATTATAAAGAAATCTAGATGTTATAGGCTTAGTTAAACGAAGAATATCATCTAAAAACTAACTTAAGACTAAAATCCTACTTCTTCTTCTTTCTTTATCGTGTGGTTAGTGTCTAACCTGGTGTCAGAGTTTTTATGCCGCCCAGGGGCCCCTGACTTGGCTTTACATGCCGTCGAGAAATATCTCTTAGGCATGCTGGTTTCCTCACGAAGTTTAAAAACAAAAACTTAAATGATTTCGAAATCCTACTTATCCTTAATGTAAAAGTTTGCATTTTGTTCAATAAATCGCGTTTTAACGGCTTCAGATTAACATAATATAGGAAACTTTTCTACATACAAAAAATACTTTCTCCGGGATACGAGTGAAGCCGTAGGAAACAACTAGTTTGTAACAAAACCTTCATATAAATTACAAAGTCCATGTAAATATTCCATTTAGACAGTTTACTACGTAGCAAAACAGTTCAATGTTATTACAATGTATTCAATACATACTCATTTGAGTATTCATGTTCTTCTGTTTATTTCCTGTAAAGAAGATTTATTGTACCCAACGGTAGTAAATGGTATCACTTAAAGTTTCTCTGACATTTATGCATTTGTATCAAAAGCTGTTAGGTAGATTGAATTTATATTTAGTTGAAACATTAACATTTCACTTTCAACTGCTGAAATAAGTGGTCAGTGGTTGCAGGGGCGACTGTCGGGTAAGGTCCTATGTTTTGTGGGTGGATTCGGTCAAGAATCAGGAATTATTTATTTACAAATTAATTACCTATCTAAATATATAAAATGGTAAACTGACTGACTGACTGGGTGATATATCAACACACAGCCCAAACCACTGGTCCTAGAGACATGAAACTTGGTATCCACTAAGAAAGGATTTTTGGGAATTCCACCTCTAAAGAGGTAAAATAGGGGATGGAAGTTTATATGAAACTCAATCAGGATCCGTTAGGATCTTCAAATTTTGTGTTTAGACTGTCGATTGAAAATGAATTTATACGTGTCTCAGCGTTTTTGATAATTCTTACCCCGAAGTGTTAAAAAGGGGGATGAAGGTAAGTAACTATGTTTGTTCGGGTGGGATACTTTTCGACATCCACGCGGGCGAAGCCGCAGGCAAAAGCTAGTGTAATAATACAATCATCTCAAGAGTTACAATAACTTCAATTTATAAATCTTTTTAGCATACCTAAAACAAAGAGTAAACACTACTGTTATGTGGTAAGCCATATTACAATTAAAAAAACCGGTCAAGTGTGAGTTGGACTCGCACGCAAAAGGTTCCGTAACACCAAACAATATAATATTATTATTCTTAAAACTCATTCAGAGGTCAATTTAGTAGCGATGATGATAGTATTTTAATGAAAAAAGGTTTCACGAAAAAGTTCCATATCTCAAAAGCTAAATATCACATCTGATTCCAATCAATTTTCGTTGAATGTTCTTTTTACGTTCTACAAACCTAATTTTTTTCTGAATTATCTTTCTCTTGATTCAGAAAATAGAGCGGGAAGACACACATACAATTTCTTCGACTTTAGAAGCGAATATCTCATCAACCATTGGCTTAAGAAAAAAAGTATATTAATAACTTCGATATCCAGAGCTATCGATAGACACCGCCCGTATAAGTAGTTTTTTTTTCAGCCCTCATTTACATGTATGAAGGGCCACCCCTGTTTTTTTTTAAATTCGTACGTTCACATCACTTCTGTGTAGCGGTTCATGCTGTCCAAATTTCAACTGTGTTTTGCCAACAGTCTCGGAGTAAAACGGACGGACAGACAGACATACGAACAGGATGAATCTATTAGGGTTCGATTTGTGTCATTTAGCAACGGATTCCTAAAAAATGAAGCTTCGTAAAATCATACTTTATAAAACTGTTTTCGTCAGCATAAAAATGTTTTTTTAAACCTGTATAGGGCTTACTACATCTCGAACCGATGAATAAACATGAATGGAGAGAATTGGATTTGCGAGCGAAAGGGCGTTGAAAAATATCTAAAAATATAGTGGCTGTGAGGCAATTCGAAAATACGCTGGGAATGGTTTTTCACTTTATTTTCTAAGACTTCCGAACGGATTAGATCTTTTGTTTGTTCATTTAACCGTATGATTTGCTTTATGTAAATTGCCGAACCTTAACGGGTTAAACTGATCAATGAAAATCAAAGAATAATTTTATTGTCAACGTTTTGAATTGTTGGTCAGTGGGTCGTCTTAGAGGCGGAATTAGTTCAATAGGCGTAGGTCAATGAAAAACAGCCAAAAAAAAAAAATAGCTAATTTATAGTGAGCAAGCATTGGGATTACTTCTGGGTTTTAGAGTAATATAATATTAGTGAGCCCTAAGTGCTCCGGATAGGAAGCCCTGGAGTTCAATAGTTACTGTCTGATTTGCTCATAAAGAAACTTTGTTTGTCATCCTGAAATTATGCATAATTATACGTTGTCAGGTGTAAGGTGTGTTCTCGAGGAAAATAACAATAACCTTCTTATGATAATAGATGGCGCCACGTTCTTCCGAATCATGATTGAATTACATTATTACAAGCAGAGTACAACCCGAATTGAATGTAAAATTCTAAATTAACGCGAGCGAAGGCGCGGGCAAAAGCTAATTACTCATATTATGAAAAAAAAAACTCATCAGTCAAAATATTATTCTAGAATCAAGCAAAAATATTTTCAACTTCACCACGAAGAAACAATAACAACATCGTCATATCATTAAGCAAGCAACTCGAATCAGTGTAGCTGCCCAAGATTTGATAAATACCTTCACACCGCCGTCTATATAATTCTCCGGAGGTTTTCTGTCAAGATTAGAAGGATTAATGGCACGAGTAGGATATTTGTCTTGTCTCAAACGCACTACTCAATGGACTGCCCAGAGGCAGAATGATTCATGACCTGTGCCAAAGAAAAAGAACTAAGATGGATTTTTGTTAGCGTTACGTGAATGGAAATTATCGAGGCTTAGGTCCATTTAGGCTTCGGGAGACGTTGAAGAGCGACGATAAAGTTTATAAGAATTTAAGAAGGGTTCGGCTTGAAACGATTTATGTCGTCGATGTAAAAGTAATGAGTTTCTTTCTTATTTGTTGGCCGAATTTTTTTTTGGAGTCTCAACGTGTTAATATGAAAATTGACATGGTTGTAATGCAATGCTAATTTGATTTGGTATGTAAAGCCATTGATTGTTTTGTTTATCTAAGTTCATAGTTAACGTATTTACATTCCTACTTTCCGTAAGAAAATCTGTAAATAAAAGTGAAAAACTACCCAAATTGAACCGGTGTTCGGTTCAATTTGGGTAGTTACTCAGACAGATACGTAAACGACAATAATTATATAGGTATGGATAAAGATGATACAAAATAAATGCCCAATAACGGTAAAATGTTGAGTAAGAGTCTTATTTTGACAGCAGCTGCTCTCCTAAAAACTTTTAATCACTACTCAAAACAGTCGAAATAATTGCGCATTTAAAAAGAATAAAAAAACATTTACTGGCAACAAATAAACAAACCGTTTTAAGAGATTCAATTCAAACATAAAATAGCATTCGAATCATAAAACAAGACCAAACAAAGTCTTTCATTGTAAAGTCTTCCTTTTTCAAAAGTAACTCGAAAGGTGCTCGAAACTCGAGACCTCGGGTAAAGACTCGAGCAAAGTCGAGAAGTCGAGAACGCTCGCATCATTTGTTCCGCAATCTTTAAAGGCAAATGCAGCAGTGAGTTATTTTTCCTTAGATCGTCCGTCGGTGTGATACGATTGCGATGTTTGCACTTTTTACTTTTTTTCTCTAACTGGTAAACTATCGGGGGTAGTTGTGAAAAAGCCAGCTGTGAGCTTTTGAATCAGAAGTGTTCTTTTTTAGTCACCTAAGCATGACAGAGGCTTAAAGTGTGTTTTAAAGTCCATACACCTTTTCACTCTTAACAGCTGGACAGATTTTGATGAAATTGGGCACATAGGTCTACCCAGCTGGGTATCTGGGTATTTGGTAGACCGTGACCACAATATATGAGATTATTTTTATCCCAGTAGTATTTTCCCGTGGAATAATTTAAGACATAAACACGGGCGAAGTCGCAGGCAGGAGATAGTCATAAACACTTAACATCCATGTAGCCAATTGCAAAAACTGTTCATTCCGACATGCCTTATTAATTTCTATCCACATTTTCAGACCAAAAAATCAGAACCCAATAACGTAACGGGCCGCATTATAAAATAAACATGTGTTCAGAAATCATTCAGATTCGCTCAATTTCATGCATTCTCGCTTTGATGCTCATATCGTATTTAAACGGAGCCCGGACCTCCCAGGAGGTTTGTAGTCCCTGAATATGTAAGTTTGGTTTTTGACTGAATCACTCGACACGTAACTTTGATCGGACTGAAAGGCAGGACAGATGTTTATTCATCAGAGTTATTATTTCAATGTTTGACCTTTTAGATTGTTGATTATTTCGTTTAGAATAAATTTAAATGTCAGTAATTAGGTTTCTACACAAATAATGAGTAAATATTGGATGTAATCACCGAAACTGGTCCTGGGATTTCCAAAAAATATTTCACTGATGGGAAAACACTTTGTTAATTATTTCAGAGAATCTCCATATAAGTATATTATATCACAAAACATAAAAACATAAAATGTTAGTGTGTTAGTAACACAAAACAAAAATGTACCTAAAAATAATATATTATATTTTTTTATATTCACAAGGTTATTGACTACCAATAAGGCGCCAACTGAAACATGATAATAAAATCTAACTACGTGAAAAAACGTGTCTGAAAATCCACGCAACTAAATACTTAAATTTCATGATCTGGTCTTTGGGTGTAAACCAAATACAAAATGAACTATATGTTTCAAAACATAATATTTGCATACAATCGCGTTGCTAATTGCTGAAAATTGGCGGTGTCATGTTAAAACTAATATAACGATTGCTACACAAATATAATAGCTTAATATTTGAAATATAATGCTTTACTGTTTTTGACTTGTACAATTTAAATTTAGTTGCTAATTATTAGGTGCATTGTTAGCATAAATCCATACAATTTGAAAATGTAATTAGCTTATTATTTTAATGTCCGTCATTTGCCGCAAACACACTGCTTTATTTATATGTGTTTTCCGGATAATTGTTTGAAAAAATGTGCTAAAAAGCTTGAAATGTAAATAGCATTCATAATTATCATATTTTTGGGCATATTATTAATCAATAACGCTTGTGTAATCTGCTTATCGTGAAAGTTTAGGCAGAGGTGTATCTAGGTAGTACATCTACATTTCATTTCATTTCATTTCATTTCATTTCGCCAGTGATGTTTAAATCCATGTAATGGGGGCCTATTGTTATCAACTGGCAAATAATTTGGCAATTAATGTGTCCAAATGATCAACTTTAAGAAGCACAAGTCCCCAGACTTTCTAAATAACCCTCAAAAGAAGGAAGAAACACACGAATACAGATAAAAATAAGCTATATTTCACCCTTGAGGTCAATGTACCTCATTTAGCACAACAGAAGTTAACAAACGGACAAAACATTTAAATAAACAACTATAAAAACTTTCCAAATGTACTGCGCAATACTGTAACGTTCATTTTGTGTTAAGTCGCTTATTTTTAGAGAAACACTGGGGAGGATGTTTTGAAAATATGGTCGAGCTTTCACGCTGAAAAATTGATTAGGAAATGCAAGACTCTAGAATGTAGGTGTTGTAGTTTAGGACTATAGTCTGTTTTTTAATCTCCGAGACTAAACTGACATTACGAGGGTTGCCAGTTTTTTGCAATTCTTAAATAGTGATGTGCCACTACCGTAAATTGCCGTTAATAAAATCAAGTAGTATGGTTTTTTTAAAATAAGTTATCCAGTGATAAAAGGTGTAGGTAGTTATTTGAAACGAAATAATACAAAAGTAATAAGATATATACAATGTGAAACATACATTAATAATAAGAAGTCGGTTAAAAACGGTGTCCAGTGTTGTTCCTGTTAAATTTAGGGTTACCGTATTCAAAATCACACACTAACTGCCGTGTTATGATAATTATTTTTAAAATTGTAATTGTTTGTACGGTGTCAAGTTCCAATAATTGTCGTTATTTTTAAAAGTTCTGCCTTTTTTATGAGAAAAAATATTATATTCTTTTTACAGTGTGTTTGAAATCGTCTAATAAATATTAACAGTTACGATTCAATAATCCGGTATCGTAGGTAAAACACGACATTTGCATGTGTCAATTTAGTCTCAGGGATTAAAAAACAGACTATAGGTAGGTATTTGATCCGTTACTTCGCAGATATATCAAAAAACACGTTCAAAAAAACAATAAACTAAAAAGGGAAAAACAAGTGTCACAATACCTAAAGACTATTTCATGGCGCATTGTTTTGCAAGATACTTAATCAAATAATGAAATAACTACATAATTATGTTTATTCAAATTAGTTGGTGCTGCATGCGGCGACAAACGTAGTTGTAGTAGTAGGTTACAAAGTATTGTTTGTTCCCTGTACTATTTTAATATCTATATATGTAAAATGGTAAACTGACTGACTGACTGACTGACTGGGTGATCAACACACTGTCCAAACCGCTGGTCCTATAGGCATGAAACTTGGAGGGTGTGCTCTTTGTGAAGAGTAAGTATCCACTAAGAAAGGATTTTTGGGAGATGGAAGTTTATATGAAAGTCCGTCAGTTTTGAAGTTGGGATCTTCAAATTTTGTGTTTAGGCTTACGATTGAAAATTAATTTATACGTGTCTCAGCGCTTTTGACAATTTTTCCCCCGAAGGGTTAAAAAGGGGGATGAAGGTAAGTAATCGGATATTATTCGACATCCACGCGGGCAAAGCCGCGGGCAAAAGCTAGTTTAAAATATATTCATAGTGATGTTCAGAGGATAGCCCTGGTTGTATGCCACTTTGACCTGAAGTTTACAATCCCTTACTACTGTTACAATGTTTTGTTTTTTTAGGGTAGGTGGCATACGACCACGGCTATCTTCTGAACATCACTATCCTACCATCGATACTGCTTTTTGCTCCACCGTAGTCGGGTATACAGTTTAGTAACTGGGGTATACAGTGCAAATAGTAAAATGGGACAAATAAAAACCAATTATGACCTCAGGATTATTAAACTTATACTGTTGTTTACTATTATGAGCTCCCGATATTTCGGCGCTGCGCTGTTGCAAGCTCCATGATCGCGGGTTGACTGGTTGTTTAGTTGTAAACCGTGAAAGCCTAAAACAGTGTCTGAGGATTATTGACCGTGGGCACTAAATTATACACAAAAAGCTAAAGAAACCCGTTCCTCTGGGGTGAAACAAGGACTTTGTTTTTATTAAATTGGCTTTGATTTTGACGTTGAAGCACGTTTTGAAACGTGATAAAACTATTGATGACACTGTCATCTACGAGTTGAAAATTACTACAACTAGACCTACCACTAGAGTTACCCATAACAATTACGTAAGACAGACGTTATCGCCTTCTATATTCGCATTTCTAGAGGCCATTTTCCAGGCTACATTCTACATAAGTCGCGAAGGATCGTCGAGTGCAGAAATTGGTTGCACGCAAGCATTCAAGATTCCTTCTCGCACTGAACAGAATGCAATAATGTGGGTCCGTGGCGTCGCGGTGATTTCCTTTGGAGTGAGTTATATGAACTTATTGAGTTTACTACGCCACTTTTTGGTATGTGAATGTCTTGAGTTGTTATGAAGGACCTGAAATGCGTGATGTTTTTGAGTAGTAATAATTGTCGTTAAGGCCTTATGGCCAAGAGCCTCGAAGATCATCTCTCGAGGTTCTCGCTAGGCGTTTTGATCAAGAGCCTGATTCAGAAGCAGTACTCCTCGATACGATCCGCATGTTCATATCTATGAAGCCATAACCACCGATAGCTTGGACCTTGGTCACGCAGATCATTTTTATGTTTTCAAATGTATATTGTTTTCTGTTTATATATATTTTTAGGAAATATTTGAAAATTGGACTTCAAAATCAATGTGTTATCTTCCTCATATAAAAATATCATGTCACGGTGTTTGTGGTCGCACTACTCCGAAACAGCTTGACCGATTTTTATGAATTTTAATATGTATATAGGTAATGGTAGGTATGAGAATAGGTCGTAAAGTATATTTCACCGCGTATATTATGGGTAGGTAGGTAGGGTAGGGCAGGTTAAAAAAGGCGCATTGCAACGTATGCCGAGCACAGCTAATAACATTATACATTCTTGGCAGCTCTCTACATCAAACTTGCTTTCACGATCTTGGCAATAGGACCACATTAGGGCTCCTGCATAACACATTGAGATCTTCGATGTCAAAGAGCTGTCTTAGCCAATCTGATGCCATAGACGGGTTGAGAGCCAAGCTAAGCTTTCAATAAATTATCAATGAAGTAAAAAATTCACATGTTGATATTTTATCAAAGATGCGATGTGCACCATAGTTATTGTAGAGAAATTAAAATGGATTCATGCCAAAGTAATCGACCGTTAGAAAATTCCCAAAATGTATGTTTTGGTAAATATACTAAATTCCTGTTTTCATGAAATCAGCACTTGACTTTAAACCCCGTAACATAAAACAAAATGTCTCCACTTCGAACCTGAGACACGCACCACTGATTTTTTGGACACATGGGCGTATAAAAAAAAAAATTGTAGTTTTATATATATATGTACCTATATATATTTATTACTTGCTTCGGTGAAGGAACACGTCGTTAGAAAACCAGCATGCATGAGAGATATATTTGTCAACTACATGTAAAGCCAAGTCAGAGGTCCATGTGCGGCATAAAAACTCTGACACACGATAAAGAAGAAGACGGACAGTCTATCTCACAAATTGTTTCCATACACATGTCAAAACCGTGTAACTCCCATCTTAAGTTGGTCCATACATTTGTAACTTCAACTACATAATTCTGAGTGCTAAGCGGACTCCGTCGGAGTTTCTAACTTACCATGTGCTTATACTTATATATAGATACTTCCTTCCCAGTTTGTGAGCCTACCAACTAACTATGTAACTTTAAAATACTTCAAATTCTGACTGTTCACTTGTTCAGTTTTCTTTCAAAGAAACTTTTCTTCGGAAACCATGCAGTCAAGGCATCTTTTAGAGAAGGAAAAAGATTAAAGTGTTCTTTTTTATCATAGCGTCTCCTTTACTTTTACTTTGAGAGAGTGGTTGTTATTTCAACCGTGAGATGGTGTGAAAAAAGTACCTGGATCTGCTGCTGATCCAGGTACAACAGGAGACAGGTACTTAATCAAAACAATATCATGTCTTTAACGATTTTCTCATATGGCATGGTTTGGTAGCTAGAAACCCATAAAAAAATAAGATGGCGCTGATTACCACATACCTATTCGTAGCCATCTGCTTCATTCACCTTTAACTCAAATGAAAATTCTCCCAGCCACATCTATCCATAAATAATATAAATGGCTCTACTCTTTTGATCTGAAAACCACTCGATATTAAAATACATTCGGAAACATTCACACTACTAGCAATATTGGCAACATCTATTACATAAATATATTATAGCACTCAGCTTCGCCTTGATCGGGTAAGAAGTAGGTTCACGACCCGACCTTCAGCTTCGAAACTCGGTCGCATAAACAAATGTGGTGTATGTTTACCTTTACATTGCGAACAGGAGTGTTGAATGAAATAGTAAATGCTAAGAGTAAGAGAAACGAAGCAGCGATGGGTTAACCTTGATGAAATTGAGTTGTGTTTAGAACTAATCCTTTGGATTGTTAATCAAAAATTAGACTAGTGATGAGTTAATCAAAAATTTACGACGTATTTTTCCGGTGTATAACTACATGCCATATTGTCATGATTGTCTTAAAAGGAATCGTAATATCAAAAGTGGATCTTTTTATTTTTATATGTTGAAAGAGTTGGTGTGTGGGCAAGACATTTTAACATGAATTACAATGCAAGTTAATTATTATTTATTCATAAAATTATCCCTGATGTATCGAGATACTTGCACGCGAAACGCACCAATGCATCGATCCTGACCCAGCTCCGAATAAAAACTCGCTTGTCCACCTTATGCCGACAACGTATTCTTTCATACTTCGGTCACACAGTGCGCAGAGGCGACGAAAGTTTGGAAAAACTGATTGTGGTTGGAAACACCGAAGGCAACAGATCGCGTGGTCGTTCACCAACAAGATGGACCGATAAAAAAAAATTAAAGACTTGGTATCCAAATTTTACACGGTTGTAAGAAACGCTGGACAGAAACCGGTGGAGGCAGGTCATCCGCTCCAGATGCAACTCTGATGCTGACCACGATCCTCAGACATGAGAGACCGACCCCAGACAAAGAGATCGAGATACTAAAAAAGGCGATGTCAAAGATATTTATACTCAGATTACGCTCACAATGGATTAATGGTAGCTAAGAATAGCTGTCCGCATACGTAATTTATTTTCTGATTGTACCAGCTAAGTTTCATGTACTTAGTCAAGTTATGCACAACGTCTGTGTTCGACTAAGTTCAAGTAGAGCAGCTGTCTTAGAGCATCATACCTCTCTATTATAATGCATGCATACCAAAAGTAGCTTTCCGTGGTGTTTCTGTGTGACCGCGTAGATCTTCATAATTAAACTACCGGTGGATATAAATGAGGTTTTAACCATAAAGGGTGTAAATAGACCCTTAACGAAGCCGAAAGTCACTTGTTCTCCCCGTCTTTGCGATATTTTTTTTGTTCTAGACCATACCTGGGAACCTTACCTTGTTCCGGAGATATTGGGAGTCAAACTTCCAAGTTTTTCACAAGTTTTTTTTTTTCAAAAAACATGTTTTTAATGTAAGATTTTTACTTTAAACACCTCTACGACTGCCGTACTATTCAATCCATCCATCAGCACAATGCTTTGAGTGCATTCCATCTAGTCCTACCGTAAAACCCAAACTGCAACCCAAAATTGACTACACTGACTCACCACTCTCATCACTTTCTTCCCTCACCTAGCTTAATCTTATTTTATGTCTGTAGTTGTTATTGTTACCATTGTCACTCTCTAACACACTTAAATACTTATTACTCACAATTTTTTATTATTTTCTTTATTATCAAAACTCGTAAATACACATTTCATTACTTACTCGCTATCTATTTATTTGTATTATATATTTATTTATATAGGTATATTATTTTGACGGAACAACAGTAAAGGTTCATTGGAAGACCAGCGTCAGACAGCATCACATGTCTGGCATGAATGCTGAAATGGACCTTTTTGGCGCAGCCGTGAGGCACACAGCACATGTACCTATTTTCTCATTTTTTTTTTATTTAAAAAAAAAAACCGTGATTTTTTATTTTGTATTTTTTTTTATTATTTTAATTATGTGTGTTTGATGAACTGACGTGAAATAAACTTTATTCTTTCTCTTTCTCTTTCTAAAACGTGATGTTTAACCCCAAAAAAAAGTAGTTTCCCAGCAATAATTTTTGCGTATAGTTACTTAGTTTGATGTACAGAATGCTTGGTTGATGGCTTCGTGAAGGGTCTGTTTGCACCCTGTATTTATTCCGGAAAGTTTTAACTTAGATATTACACAGAATGTTTCATTCACATATCACTATTGTACCCGTACCTAATGCAGGCAAGTAGTTAATTTAAGAAGCTACAAGATCACTTTCTCTGCAGCATCACTCCTCAATTCGGGTTTTTTCATTAGGGTCTTAGCTAGAAGTGCTACTCAGTCATCATTTAGCCACGAGCTCCTCGCGGTCGGTGCAGCCTTACATTGTTATTGAACTCTCGTCTATCTTAATATTGTTAAAACTAACATAAAACCATTCATAAAAGCTCCAAAAAACCGTTACAAATATCAATTAATAAAAAAATACCATCAGCGTGTTGTCAACTGTAATGAAACTCGTAGATTGATGGCAATTAAAATGTCTGTACACGCTCGCAATACGTAAAACAGTTTTCGGCTGGAAAATGATGTATTGCACATTTCATAAAGGCTTGCTGCCAATCAACGTTACGTTAAGGGCTTATTACGTTTATTAGTAACCACTGAATGATTCGTTTGAGAAATGATTGCAAATGAAAAATTAATGTTATTATCGTTGTTAAATCAAAGGTCCTTATTGAATTTAATTTACATAAATACGTAAAAACGTCTGTTGTCCAAAGGGTTAGGCAGTGGTGTACCGATTCTTGAATATAGTAGCTAAACCCACATTTCGCTAGTTTATGTTTAAGTTTGTCATAGGGACGAGCCTATTGACATCTACAGGGTATAGATCCAGCTTCCGCAGCTCTATAAAGCCAATAATACTTTATATAGATCTGGAAATACAAACCGGCGCCTCATTAGGCTCAACGGTAGCGCTTGCAACCACTACGCCAACGAGTAAACCTCTAATTTCTAATTGTATAAATAAACACCAAGTAATAAACCGTTTTCACCATTTGCTTTGATATCAAGTTATGTACCGCCATGGACACTTTTGACTATTAGGTCAGGGGAGGAATAGACATTACTCACCCCGCTTGCCCATCGCGTGTTGGCAAAGACGTCATGAAGTCTTTCACGACGTAGGTTTAAATCATAGAATCGCCATACCGCGCCAAAAAATGTTCACGTTTCTATTCCGTTGCCAGTGAGATTTGAGTAGAATTGCCTCGCTCACTCATAATGCACATCGTATCTATCATGGAATGTGCGACTTCACTCATCTAATTGCAGATACTTTATCACACGACCTAAGTAAGATGGCACATCTATGCATCTCGATAAAAACATCCGCCGTAAAAACCAGTAACTCCAAATTACTCGCAAAAAGTGACTCTTTTGACAGGCCCAAGTCTAAAAATATCCCTCTAATATGATAATATTTATTGTAAATGTAGGCACATTTACAACATCAACATTTTTTCCTCCGTCTTACCGGGTAAGCCGAGGCAATCAATCAACTGCCACCATCGGAGGTCGCACTCCATGCTGCCAGATTGCGCGATAACTCAGAACCTACGTGCTTGCTAGTGATACCTATCTGCGTACTTGTTGGTTTTTATAAAATACGTAGAATCTTTTTGCTGAAAAAAGCTGTCTTCCTGCGGAGACGTAAAGATACACAATCAAGGTATAAGACTTTTTTAGTCTTTTTTTAGATTTTTATAACTTACGTAAACATGAGCAGAAATAGTTATATTATATTCACACTTAATTATGTATGTGTTTATCTATTGTAGTTTTTTAATGCCACAGAACGACACGAAATTAAAAAACATCAAGGAGTCGAGTGCACCATCTTCTTTCATTTGGAACTTTTGTTAACTTGGGTTATGTTGGGTTTGAATTTGGATAAAATGGTTAGTTTAAATTGGCATTAAACTGGTACTAAACCATTGTCTCTGCCAAAGGTACCTTAATAAATCAAAACCCTTTGACGTTATCGTAAGTTTAGTTACTTCCTTAGTAGTAACAATGATTTCCTTAAGGTTTTCTAGTCGATATTGATGACTTTAGAAAACTTTTTTCTTAACTTTTTGAACGCCAGAGCATAAACACACGCGCGTGCTCTCCACGGCAAGCCACAATTTCACCGCAAATACCAAGAAAAAGAATAGGGATTCCAAAACTATTTAATTGTTTATTTCGTGTACCGCGAATTTTTTGTCACATATTTGTGTCATTAGCGTACCGGGCACGCGCTTGCTTGTCACGTATAAGTGTCAATGGCGTTCAAAAGGTTAATTGTGTGTAGGAGAGTACCTACTCATCGTGAGCATTTATTTCGTCACAGAAGAAGCTCGCACCACGAATGTTTACAAAACTTTGTGTAGCGAATGCTCGTGTCTCTACTCTCCTTATTGCAAATTTAATACTCAATAGTCTGTGAATAGCTGTTTCCAGGTTTAAACAAACTGCTACGTATTTTGCTTGTATCTTAGAACTCAGCATCCAAGAATCTTGAGCACAATTCCATAGTCCATTATCTTTGAAATATGTTACTTAACAAGACTTCAATGCTTTGAAACTACTTTATACCGTAGAAACTGAATAGTTGTACCAATAGCGATGATATTTCTCAGAACTTTGAAATAACCTGTTTAATATAATAATACCAAGAAACGTTTGAAAGGATTTATTAGAAAATCAAGCTAGAACCGAGGCAATATTTGCATAATAACAGACAAATGAATGAAATGTGAATGTTCATTATTTTGAGCTTTTTTTTTTATATTTCGGCGCTATTGCAAGCGCCATGATCGCGGGTTGTCTGGAGAATGCGGGTGGATGGAATATCGGGAGCTCAAAATAATGAACAATCACGGAAGATATCCCGTAAGTGACAGTATAAGTTTAAAAGATGTGAATGACAAGCGTGGATTATGGCATATCATTGTAATGTGGCTTTTTATTCTTTGATATGAAATTCAACTATCGTAAGCCTGTTAACCATTATAAGCGGGGAAATCATAATCACCTAATCACTTGTAAGATGGATCGCTGAAGATGTTTTGATTTCGTGTTCGATTCTAACGTCGAACGAAGTGTGTGTTATTGGTTTTCCATTAAGAATTTCCTAGTACCAGCCCTGTTAGACTCGTTCGTATCACTTGAGATTAACAAGCAAAACGTGGATACATCTCAACCCAAGCTTTCGGGGAAATTGTGAGCAGCCCATTGAATTGCTCAACCATGTTAGAGTTGGCTTCCAGTCTATCCGGATGCAGCTGAATGCCAAGACTGATACGCTTCTTTTGTAGAAATGATTTGAAACGCCCTAATTACATAATCGCGTCATCAGAAGAATATAAGAAGATGCAATTGAGTCGGAAGAAAAACTCTGATTCGCTAAAGGGCTATTTGCTAAAGGGTGCCTTTGTTTAATTAAAATGACGACTATGAAACGAATCAACGAAAATTGCGTTTTGTTAAAGAAATGCAATTGATTCGATTTATTAAAATTATGCTGATGTCTGCCCACAGAGTCGCTTTTACGACAAGGAGACTGAATCCCAAGTGGGGAACAATTTTTTTAAACAAGTATGAATAAATAGTACATGTAAGATGCAATGATGAAAAAATAACAAACTCATTACAATTAGGCTGGGGTTAGGTAAGGCCACTTCTAAATTTATTTTAAAAGTGGTTAAAACAATGTCCTGAACTACTTTTCAGCAGTTAAAAAGTGCTAACTGGTTTAAGTCATAACAGACTTACGTCGTTTACGAATGATAACCGAAGACCATCAATAGCGATTGATGAAGATTACTTACTCGTAATTCAAAGAAAAACGTAAAGCCAACATAAATATAATTCGAACCTTTTTCAATCCCAAGCTCGCAATAATTCCCAGTCGCCATTCCGGCGCAGGAATATAAGGCTCACTTTAAACCAGATCAACATAGGAATGCGGTAACATTGTCATAAAATCACAAGGATTTTCTAAGAAATTTCGTCTTGCGTAGTCTCTAGCGAGTCTTCAAGCGTGGTTCAGTGCTGCCCTCTATCAAAATACTGCGAAGCGTTGCTTAGGGGCTCCTGAATCATGTTTATTTAGGCGGTACACCGCAGAGCCCAAAATAACCTCTCCTCCTGACTTTTATATGACCCGCTTGTAAACTTAGGAAAGGCTAGAATTTAGGTTTTTTTCTCGTAATATTTTTTCTTCAGTAAGACCCAGGTGTCCTGTTTTTTGTGAGAAGAATTTAGTCCAATTTTCTTAGAGGATTAATGAAAATTGGATTAAGAAGAGGTATTGAAAACGTGATCTTTTGAAATGTGCGCCTTTAAAGGTTGTATCTGAGGTGTTATCTTTCAACCTTATTTTTAGGGTATTACGATAACAGTGTCGAAGCTTTTTTATGTCTATTATATAGAAAATAATTATTTTTCAGCTTCGAGAAGACAAAATAAATGGGACGATTTTTTATACATGCTTTTTGGGATATTGGTGGTTATTGTTATATACATACTGGCCACGCTAATGGTGCCATTTGCCGATCGTTTTAAATGACTAATTTATTTAACAATTTTTCATATTATTAATTCATTCATTCTGGACGCCTAGTAGACGCATCCCTTTTAACTTGCAGAGGTAAAGGCTGGCACCAGAGGCTAAGTATTGCCATACAACGTGATAACGTTGAAAAATAGTTAAGTCACTTCCCAAAAAAGCAATTGATTCCAGTTGAAGCAAGTTGGCTTAAACTTACATTAAGCTGTTTCAGGATAGTCTAAGTCCGAGATCTAAGTTAGTTAGCCTCCCGCATTATAGCTCTAATGCCTTCGTATTGCTAAACCACCTTCACCAATAGATAGCACCAATCAATTGTATCTATCAAGCGGCTACGTCTCCCCATTCACGACCTATAATTGTATTATCGATTTGATTCCAGTTGAACTAGTAGAGTAACTGTGTGGTCAATCATGTGTTGGATGATATTATTGCTACCGGAAATTCAATCATATTCTTAATTAAACAGCGCATTTGAAGGTTCAATAAGGATGGGAGACATTCTAATATATTGATTAAAGAGTTGGTAACGTCGCAAACAACTATTAAATTATTATGCTTTTTTGTCAATCAATAATACGCAATAAAATATGAAATATCTGTGTTGTACTTAAAAAAACGAATTGCAATAAATGTTATCGGTACTGCGAAATGTGTGGGACAACTGATTTTTTATCCGACTTCAAGTTTGATCCCGTATTAAAAGTTGTTTATGATTACAATAAGCCTCTAAGAGGTTTAGGATCATCATCTGCCTAGCCTTTTCCCAACTATGTTGGAGTCGGCTTCCATTCTAACCGGATGCAGCTGAATACCAGTATTTTACATGAAGCGACTGCTTATCTGACCTCCACAACCCAGTTAGTACTGGGTAATACGATACCCCTTGGTAAGACTGGTTGTCAGACTTTTTGGGCCACTGACTACCTAACGACTGTCTAAGATCTACAAATGTCACCCGGGACCAACGGCTTCACGTGCTTTCCGAGGCACGGAGGAAACTAGATATGTAATGGGTGGTCACCCATCCACAGACCAACCTAGGCAAGCACGGCTTAACCTAAAGATCGACCCGAGCGGCTGTTATTATTTAGCCACGAGCTCCTCTAAGAGGTTTAGGATACTGAAACAAAAATAAGCTTGTTTACCAACAAAACTAAATAATTCTGTATGTATTATTTTAGTAATGTTCTATCATCGTTAAATTTATTACAATTTCGCAGATTCACCCGTTTAGAAATGCTCACAACGATGTCGGCTGGAACTGTCAAAACAATTAGCGGGTGATATAATTATAGGCCGCAGCAACTGGAATCCAAACTTAGGCTTGTGAATTCCGTGCACAACACGATTCCAAAGTTTACAAAGTTATTAGTATGTAGGTAGTCACTGAAACTTAGGAAACTGTCAAGACTTATCCATATTGTATTTTTTTTTGGTAACGTACCTAAACTACTGCCTCGTTTGTCTAGCTGTCGCAAGCGCGGCTACTGAGCTTGAGGTTCTGGATTCGATTCCCAGGTCGGGCAAAGTGTTATTGTTGTGTTTTTCCATTAGGAAATTCTCAGTAGCACGGAGTCTGAATTTGTGCCCGGTTGATGGCAATAGGCTCGCCCCTACAACATGAGACTTAAACATAACCGGCGAAATGTGAGTGTACTATTAGGTACAACTCTGCCTAAACCTTCGGGGATTGCAGGCGTGATGATACATACCTAAACGGTCGATAGTTTCTTACTGCGACGTGTGAAATCTTTTTTTCGACTCGGCGTTTCTTATCCCTTTGTTTTGTCCCGGAAATTGGAATCGGTCTATTTGAGCGCATCCTTGCGCGTTTAACAATAAATGCGTCAAGGAAAAGACCCACGTCGCCCTCTTTTCATGTTTTCTAAAGCTCTTGTCACTCTTCCTTATTATTAATAAAACGCCATCCTATGTTGCTATGTCCTATAAGACCATTTTTTTTTAATACTAAATGGGCTTACTCTTGACCTCAATCTAGTCCTGGGAACAGAGATCTCATTCCGTTTCAACTCTCTTTTGTTCTCGCAACTGACATGCATGATGACCACACGTATCAACGTGGACGAGGCGACCCGCGTATGGAAGGATGGTAGCAAGTGGCGGTCTGTGGTCTCTGCCTAACCCCGTTGGAAAAAGGCGTAGTTTATGCATGTATGAATGTAAGATTAAACTTACCACAGAACTAAGATTCGGTCCGTATTTACTATCTAAAAAAATCATTACTATTAATACTAAAGGGGATATTTACCATGTTACCGTTATGTTTACCGTTAGTATTAATAGTAATGTTAGTGACCATGATAGTTTAACATCTAACTAATTAAATTAATAAAAAAAAAAAAATTGTCTTTACATTTGTTATAATTTCTATTTTTCATTATTAACAGGCTCACGTTCTACATCACCTGATAGTAAGCGGTGATGTCGTAGACGATCGAGCACAATTGCCTAGAACCTACTTAAATGCACCAAAGGACCTGAACAGGGGTCACAGACACTCATCAGCTGGCTAGCCTTTTCCACTCTATATTTGGGTCGGTTATCAATCTAACTGGGTGCAGCTGAATACCAGTATTTTACATGGAACGACTGCGTATCTTACCAATTTAAGTTACCACCACGATAACTAGTCTTACCCTTGTTTAGACTGGTAAGACTGGTTATCAGACTTTCAGACTTCTGACTACCCGTAACGATTGTCAAAGATCTACAAATGATAGAGGCGAGCACAGTACCTACTACAATATAGATTAATTCATGATAGCTTCAAAATTATGCCATATTCTAGAGGACAAGTACCTAATATGTTAACCATGGGCGTACATAACGTGTTCACTTAATTTGCTAGGCTCTGTAGAAATTCGTATTACACACACATCGCAATAAGCATGTACTATGTCCCTGCCTACAGCTTTATTCACATGTCTATTCCGAATATTCTAACTAGATTTGAATTCAAATGGAATAATTTAGATACCATAAGCAGTCTAATTTTTCACACAGCAAAGTCGAAAACCAAACGAAAATCAGTAATACTGACTAATTCTTTGTTAAATGGTAATCATATTACCATTGAACAAAGAGAATTAATATCAACGACTACACCATGTTAAACTTATAATGCAAATAATGAATCTAAGAGGCATTATTTACTTAACATTATACATAACATTACTTACTTTAAAAACATCCACCAGTCTTACCAAGGGGTATCGTATTACCCAGTACTAACTGGGTTGTGGAGGTCAGATAGGCAGTCGCTCCATGTAAAATACTGGTATTCAGCTGCATCCGGTTAGACTGGAAGCCGACCCCAATATAGATGGGAAAAGGCTAGGCAGATGATGATGACTTACTTTAAAAACGTTGTTCACTAAACACACCGTGAAGTCAACTCTGGCCATGCCTTTAGCAAATACAAGTACGATTATATTATGTTGTAATGAATCCAACCTTCTGATCCTAAACAAAAGACTCCTCCGGTGCTATTCAAATTTCTGTCACATTTCAGTCACCAGTCTAATGCTGGACAAAGGCGTGCCCTAAAAGGGAAGGAAGCACCAACGTTGAAAGCTCAGGCGGATTTGAAACCGAAGAGCCACATCTAATCCAAAATGCTGTTGAAGCGAGAATACACTTAGACCTCGCTATGTACTGCATGGAAGAGATAGCCTTGAATTATATGAACTTAGACGACCATTTTAGGTTTTAACTTAGCCAAATGGTTAAGGAGTTTCAAACTAAGATTATGGTTTGGAAGTTGCTAAATAGTAGGTATGTTTCGTGTAGATAAATAAAGAAGCATTTTATTGTAAACGTAATGAAGAAACAAAAGATTTTGTTTATTATATCTATTCTCTTTTTGTCCATCCCACAAATGTTTTTTCGGTTCGCCTCCGATGTAGCGTGGTCGAATTTACATATTAGAAACATAACATCACGCCTGTTTTTTTCTCGAAGGGTTAGGCAGAGGTGTACTTTTAGTAGATATTTCACCAGTCATATAAATGGTTGAGCCCATCGTCCCCTATTCAATAGCTAATAGGGGCGATGCGCTCGAATTTCAGAATTATAAAAGCTATAAGTCCTTTTCAAAATACTTGAGATAGGGATTTCCTTATTTGAGTATACCTTAGAACGTCTAGAGCTTATCAGTTCCGCATACCACAATTGCGTATTGCGTAACACGTGAATCGTATAACGTCCATATTGGCACGTCGCCATACTGCCGACTATTCCGGGCGTCGACCTCCTTACGTGCGTTCAAAACAATGGGGTTTTATAACAATTGTGACATAATATCTCTTCTTACTGGGTAAAAATAGGACAGCCTATTTTGATGAAAAACTTAAGTTTTTAATGGAGCTGACGAAGTAAGGTTTGTTAAAGAAAAGTTACGAGAACATGAACCCCGATCCGTTTTATCTATCGATTCACTTGTTCATCGTCTAAAGTGGGTAGGTATGTTTGACAGCAAAAGTCGAAAACAAATTTAGTTTATTCGACATAATAGTTTTTGAGAACAATTAAAAACATATGGAACAATATGTAGGTTGTTAAGTACCTAATAAAAAAACTTATCAAGTACATGTAAAAAAAACAGTGTTAAACTAGTTCTGTGGCTGACCCTACAGCACCAGACCATAAATATGACACGTCGACATTTGGAAAGAGACTGAAGCTCTACAAACCCTCGACAAAGCCGAACTCATCCTGAAGTCAATTTCCTATTGTACCTTAATATTTTTCTATCCTTCACAAATCAGTACCGCAAGAAAGAGACGAAAGAACTGTCAAATTAATTTACATTCTAAAGCTCAGCGTGTTTACAGGCGGCTTATTTTGAGCTGCCGTCTAAACTTGTTATGAAGTTTTGATTCAACCGATTTGACAGCTCTAATTTGTGGGCAGAAGGAAGGTGGAAATATTTTGAGTTTTGTTGACGACTACACAATAGGGACAATTCTGCTCGAAGTTACAACCTCAGCAGGTTTAATAATGACCAATTTTATGCATGTTTTGCAGACTATGGGATGCGTTTCTTTAAAATACTTTAATGATGACTGTACACTCTCGCCGAGACATTCCGTGACTACGCGGATACGAGATTGCAGATAGTAGCGATCGTCTAGCCTCGATGTTTTTCGCAGGCTCTCCGTCCAGTGTCGGTTTTTTGCGAGACGAGTCAGGAGAGATGTAGAGAGAGAGAGCTCTCGGTCAAGAGTGATCAGCCACTTTAAGAGCAAGTGAATGCTAATGCATTATCGCTTGTAAAACAATGGAGTCAATTGAAGCATTAAGAAAATTCATAAAATATTACATTTTCTTGTTAAAGCAATAAATCAGACAGACACTCGTAAAATATTACTCTACGCTTGAATGGGCGGCTGGAATTAAATTTATTTGTGAGTCGAGTCCCGAGTAGTTTGTTGATGTTCATCTTCTAAGAACGTAATAAAATTAACAAAAAGAAACGGGCTAAGACTCGAAAAGAAGGACATGAGCAGTGCCATCAAATTATTTTCTCATTTTTAGCCCAACCATAGCTAATATTGAAGCTTTTGAAAAAAAACCGGCCAAGTGCGAGTTGCACTCGCGCACCGAGGGTTCCAAATAAACTTGTAGGTATTTTGTTATTAAACTACATATTTACGGTTATCAGATTTTCCCTTTACGTGTGCTGTAAGACATTGCTTCTTGCCAAATTTCATGATTCTAGGTCAACGGGAAGTACATACCCTATAGGTTTTGATACCCTTGTGAAATCGTGTTGACTTACATATTTTTTCACTGCTCCAAGGGGTACCAGACTGGTCGCGGGACTTATAGAGGTCGCGGGACTTATAGAACTACCGTGACCCTGGAATATAAAGGGCTATTGAAGGACACCGTGGATTTTAGTCAGTACAAGTCTGACAGTCCCTCCCGCTCTGCCCTGGGTGGGAGGACTCATTTGATGATTTTAAATCGAAAAAAAAAAAAAAAAAAGTTGTACCAGACTTGAGTATTTGATATGAATTTCAGCTTGATATCTCCACTCATTCTTGAGAAAAACGGTCTTGTCAGGCGGATAGACAGACGGAGAGACAGACGGACAACAAAGTGATCCTATAAGGGTTCCGTGTTTGTCGACTGAGGTAAGGAACCCTAAAAAAAAACTACGAAAGTCTTTTATTAACTTGAAACTTTCGAGTCAGTCAATACTAATCAAATCCCACAAAAACATAAGTGAAGTCTATCTCTCCCATACATATTTATTTCACAGTCCGTTCGTCCGTTTGATCTCTTACGTCGGCAGTTACGTTTCTTTTGATGTTCGGTCGGGGATCGTGGCGGCCATTTTGGCATTAATACAGCTGTTAATAACATGGTTAATCGTCTTGAAACGTTCCCGTTACATGAATTATGTATGTATGTTTGTCACGAATGGACTGTGAAAACGCTGGACTATTTAGAAATGGATATTTCTTTCGGGTAAGCTATAAAAGTTTTGGTGGAGCTTGTGGATTTATAGACGGGTGTTGGGTGTTTATGTTCTTGTTGAGTTCAAATTGTTTCCGTATGGTTTGGTGAAAGATGTGGCTTTAGGTTTGCTCGAAAACTTAGTTGTAAGTTCACTGGTATCTTGACTAATATTGTAATTTCGTAATTTGATGTAAAGAAGCATCGTCGCGAAGCGATTAAACTATTTATTTCCAATTTTACCACTGAAGGACAAGCCAATTGCACCGAAGGATTGTCTCAAATGCTGTAACGTCAAAAACCTATTAGGTACTTAAAAAATATTAAGTACTAGCTCTTACTTACGGCTTTGCCCGCGTGGAAATAGGAGATGAGTACCAGATCATGGTCAGGTCATGTTCTATCCGTGTGCCAAATTTCATCCAGATTCGTTCTGCTGTTAATGCGGGAAAATACAAACAGACAGAACGTCAAACAGACAGAGTTTACTTTCGTATTATAACAGTTAGTAGGTGCGGATTAAGAGTTCCATTTTACCTTTGTGTAATAATAATCCTACCTGAGTAGGTACCAACGGCATAATAGTCAAAGAACTTATTGTAAAGTACAGAAATGTTGTAACAACCACAGTCGATTTCATCGTTATTATTCATTCTTTTGATAAATTATTCTGTTTTATTTATCTTCCTTTTATCGCATATTCGAGAGTTTTCCTTTCCATTGAACTTAATTAACGTTTCTGATAATTTTGCGCTCATCGTAAAAATACCGTCATAATAATATTATCTTTGTTTTGGAGCGTTTTCATTGGTTAGAAGTTTTAAGAGTTAGGTATTATTGTTATGTAATGAAAAAACAATGAAAAAATCTACAGTGATGATTATTAATCATCACTAAGAATAACATATCGTAACGCCTGCTATCCCCAAAAGGTTGGGCAAAGGTGTTCGATACACATCCATAAATAATGCTGTCATAGTGTGTTTACGTTAAATATGATTGTTATGTAAAATTTGTATATTAGAGGAAGTTTGAAACAGGCGCCTGTTACAGAAAAAATGATAGGAACTCGTTAATGAGGAGGGATGAAATGCATGTGACTAAAAGAGACATGAATGTTGACGGATGGAGAGGGAGAGGAAGGCCAAAGAAAAAATGGATAGATTGTGTGAAGGCTGATAAGAAAGAGAAAGGAGTACGTGATGCCGTGACGTCTGACAGGGAGAATGGAAGAAGAAAACGTGTTGCGCCGACCCCAAGTAGAATGGGACAAGATGATGATGTTAATTCTCAATATAAAGTCAGTGTACTGATGCGGGGTTTTATTACTAATAGAGCTTAAACATTTATTTCAAGTAGGCCACTGACAGGGCAATCAAACTCAAGTTATTTAGCAATTAAACCATAAGCATTCTAAATTGTCAAGGTGTCAGTAAATTCTAAAGCCTATTCTAAATCGCAGTTCCTTTTGAATCAAAATATTCATTTATCAGCGCAGTATAAAAGGTTTTTTTTTTACATATTGCCCACACTAGGAATTTCTCCTGTAAAACAACATTTAATCTCAGTTTCATTTCTTCTTCTTCCATACTTCTCTATTACTCATCGTCTCAGTAGCCACCTCCTTTATTTCTATATCATCCTTCCCATAGTCCATCCACCGTTTCTATGCCCTTCCTCTACTCGTACTACCCGTCCACATTCATACTCAAAACTTTACTCTCGACTTATGATATACACTAATATGAAACATCCAAATGAAAACGGTCTTACTCCTGCCCAATTTTTCGGAATGTATATACCTACCTAGTTACTCACGCATTTATGAAGGAATGTTATTCCCTTTCCATTCCAAAGCGCAAAGTTCCTAATTTTCTCATTCATATCTCGTACGCGTGTTTGCGAATAAACTCGGTTAAGAATCTAAAAATAGTAACTGTTTCTATATAACGTCAAACAGTTAAATATAGACGAAAGTTTGAGCTGTCTGAGTTCCTCGATACAACGCTGGTTGAAGTTCAATAGAACTTCTTATTTCTTTATATTTTCTGGGTTTACCAAGAAACGTTAATATTATGATGAGAATAAAATATAAGTAAGTGGATAATGACTTTGTTTAGGAGTGTTAAGTGTTTCTGTTTGAGTTGCTAGTTTTGTACAGTATTCTGTCGGAATATTTAAGGTTTCTTTTTTGTTAAATAAATAAAAATAACAAATAGGTACTCGTGAAAATCGATCAGACTTTTTAAAAAGTAACAAAAATTGTGTTTGTGTCTGTAAACCAAACGAATCGTTCAATACGTGTACAATAAATATTTTAACGTTTTCAAATGTGTCTAGAATGCTATTTTTCTCTTGCACCCTTACACAAAGTTGAGAAATTAAATACCTGTGTTGTGACTTGTGAAACACATGGTCAAACATGGTCACAGGTACATGAATAATGTTAATAATATCCTACGGTACAATAGATAGCGCGTCAGTGAACTAGAGCTGGCCTTGCGTAGGACGAAGTTCCAATAGAATAAGAGGTCAGTTTATACTTGTTTGTTACCGGTAAATTATGACCTGCGGTACCCTAATACAGGCTGGAAGGTATACCGACGCTAAACCAGTTACCATGTATTCAGTACATCATTCTGAACCCCCTCAGAAATTTTTCATAGGTACTAAGAATACGTGGAAATTATTTGTACGTCTATGGCCTTTGCACCCTGTTTAGTCACTAGCTATTACCCACGGCTTCGCCCACTTGGAGTTCAGAGATGACCTATCCCATGGAAACATACTTTCAGTATTAAAATATATTCTTTGTCATATGTGCCAGTTTTTATCGAAATCCCATTAGTATTATGGATATAAAAAATATTTCATCGGTATTTTTTTTTTAATCAGCTTTTACCACACATGATATTACGACATATTGATACCTACAGGCATTGCAGTTTTGTAGGAAACAGCTGTTCTTTTATAACCTACAAAAAAAACTATTTGGTGTTCAAAATAATGTTCTGAATACCTGGTAACCATTTTAGCGTCGGTGGTTTTCCACCCCGTATAGACTTATGCAAGATATTGGGAATAAAGGTTAAACTTACTATCTCGGGTAAGCTGTAAAAGTTGTCCTGCTGGTGACGGTCGTAACGGTGCTCCTGAAACAATTACAGATTATTTATTTATTTATCTATTTATTTATTTAACACTTCAAGTACAAATTGCATAGGCGGACTTAATGCCATAGGCATTTTCTACCAATCAACCTTTCAACAGAGACAGACAGTGGTAGGTGTTTAAATCTGCAAAAACATTAATTTAACACTAAGATAAACTACAAGGACACACAACTATAGATTAGTTTTAGAAAAATTCTTTATCAAAACTGTATGATGCATGTCATCAATATTGTGGTTATAGGGTATCAAGATATACCTTAATAGTTTACTTAGCAGTTTTATTTGTATCATGGTAAACTATAAAACTAAGCATTACCCTAGTTTTCGGCGACAAATATCTAGTTTTCTAATCGTAGGCACACACGTCACATTACAAATTAATCACTGGTTTTAAATCCAATGATTTAAACTTACAAAGCTCCAGGCGTCTGTGACAGTATTCCCTGTTATAGTTGTTTCATTTTAGTATGGCAATAGCTGTCATTGACCCACCTAAATTTTAAATACAGCTTTTTAACGTCCTGAATCGACATTATCGTGATCCTCAGCATTTTTTAAACGAAAAACGATAAATGGTCACTTGTTTTGGTTCGTGCAAAGAAATATGAGGGAAATGGAAAATAATGTATATATTTTGTTTTCTAGCAATCTAAACCATACCACAGTATAAAGATGATCAGTAAATCAACTTGGCCCTTTTTGTGAAATCAAACACGAGTGTTAGGTTACCTTCTAAACTTTCTGTTAAGAAACATTAAAAACTTTCAAACGAAGTCCACCACCTGAATCTGTTACCTCAAGCTTGAAAAGAACTCATGTAAACGGTTTACACGTAAATGTGACCCGAAACTGATCATTTATTCCTGTTGAAATACTTCATGCTACTATTAATAATATGTCTACTGTGACCAGTGAGTAATATGCAGGTAAGTAATAACCAGGTACAGTCGGTAGCCAATGTCTGAGGCCGGTAATTCCTGTCTAATATCGTCGGTCAGACCCGGATGCACGATTACTAGATCATAATATTATGTGACAGGGTTATTAATTTATGAGCCTCATCGCTAGGCAGACGCACGTCGCCGCAACACGGTACCAGGGGATATATCACGCTTCGAATAGATGGGGTTGGTTTATACAATGCTTTGTTCTTTGTTGTTGGCTGAAAAGGGACCCCTTTTGCCTTAGATAATTTCATGAAGGTAAAAAAAAGAAACCATAGAACTACCTAAAAGTAAATATAAATATCGCATAGTCTCATTACTGCAGGGTCTGTGTGAAAGATGACATGGCTACGAAGGGGGTGACTTTTGAGATGACGAGTAATATAGAAGTATCGCAGAAGAAGACATGCTGCGCAAACCCCAAAATGATCTGGGAGAGAGAATGAAGATGAATATCGCATTAAGCACATTATGTTGGGCTGCGGGACTGTTCGAAAGAGATACCGCGGCCCTGGAACACAAAGGTCAAAGAAGGAACATGGATGGGTTTTAGTCAGTACAAGTCTGACACTCCCTTCCGCTCCGCCCAGAGTGAGGGGGGGGTCATTTGATGATTTACCATCCGAAAAAAAAAACGCACATTATGTTCTCGAAAAAATTATTAAATCATTTTGACTAAGCAAGCCATTCCTTTTAAAAGGCAAACTCTAGGTCACGGTGTCTTTTAATACCTTTCTCTATCTCCGTCAAGCACAGCAAAGATAACATAGAGTTGAGAGGCAATCCAGAAAAAGCCGTAGGCTTTAGCTCCCGGCTTCGGTATCTAGACTTCATCAAACGACTTCAAACGATGTTGATGTAACAGGCTTTGACACAGCTTGAAGAGTATGATGAATAGAATGTTTGCTTTGAATGTTTTACGTGGGTAGTCGAAAATAGTGCGGATATTTTGGCAAAACGTACGCGTGGAAGTGTATGCTTGGGTGTACAGACTAACGAACTGTACATACATTTACGAACATAAGTTCACGCTTTTTTTCTATGGGGATAGGTTGAAACCGTAGAACGCCACCTGCTACGATGCATACATACTCCTTTCACCTCACCCACGTTCATACATCTGCTCATACACGCACGCCGCCGGTTGCGTATGATCCAGTATCTAACGATTTAAGTAATCGGGATACTGAGGAACAACTTTGCACTCACAACCATAAGCCCATGGCCAATCTCAGTTTTTTTTTCGTTTAAGTGAAGTTTTGTGCCTGATACTGTGCTTGATAAGGGCAATAAGTTTGTTCCTCAAAACAATAAAATCAAAAAGAACCGACACCTAATACCATGAGCGAATTATTTCGAAAATTGAAGTCATAAATTACAACTTTCCTTAAATCCCAATATTATGAACGTTAATACTCTGTCCACCCCATAACTCAAAACCAGTTTGAACATACCAACGTGTACACAGGCAGTTCTTTCTAAAATTCAGCGCAGAATTCGCGAAGGCGTCTAAGTTATGGCTGCCCAGGGACTTGCCTGTGGGATTACTAGTTTATACGATTAGGTACGTACAGTTGCGTAGGTACATCTAATATTTATAAAGTTCAAAATAGAGGAAATTTGGGAGGCTAATATTACAGTAACTGGGGTCAATTTGTAGGGTCTGAATTAATGTTCGAGGCTTAGGTTGAACACAGACTGTGTGTGTGTGTACGTAAACGGTGGATGATGTTTTGTCGGTGAACAAAGATAATTTTCTGAAATAATTCAGTGACATAAAAGCAGACTGATGCATTTGTAAGAAACAAATGTCCACTGAAAAATCAGTCGACTGCAGTCATTGCCAAAATATAAATTAAGGAAGGCTAGGAACGTGTCGGCCCCGGAGCATCAATAATTCTATTGTCTGCGAGAATATTTTACTGGTGCCGATACGCTCCGCACATGGCATGCGACGGTGTCGGTCGGTGACGGACCGGTCTAGTCGGTATGGTCTCATACTTTTCAATACAAAGAACCGCGCATGATGATAGTTCTTAACCCGTTATAAACCTGTATGATACGCTGTTAAACGTTCTAGTGGGTATAGCAGTCCCTGTCATGTTTCTTTCCGGGCTTGATACGTTCATAGCACGGTCGCGGTATGGTACGGTGTAGTGGGCAGACTCCTTTAAACTCAACCTGATCGTGATACATAATTATAATTATTTTAATGGTCAACAAGGCACAAATTGCCAACATAAGCACAAAATAATTGCCGCGCCTCGAATAAATTATTACGAACGTACCCAAAAATTCATTCCGGACAATATTTTTAACAAAATTATTTCAAGCTTAGTTATGCCTTGATTTTTTTGTTTCCTTCCCTTGCCGGCCTCTGACCTAATAATTTAGTTATCACGAACGTGGAAGTGAGGCAAAGGTCGCGGCATATTCTACCTAGTCGAATACCCCGCCTCCTTACATAATGTATGCTGACACCCGACATACTAGCTGTACCAAAAGTGAAATAAAAGCCCGGTTATATGTTACGTATTTTATGTCAGGTGCTGAAGTACAGCAACAAAGTTTCTGCACTTTGCTGTCCGATGCAGTCAGTTAATGCCCTTAGGTTAGTCAATTTTGCAAATTATCTGAAATCAGTTCATGAGGGTAGTCTGTTTAGGACACTATTATTTTTATTTTTATTGCAATAGGGAATATTATTATGTAAGAAATACAACACCTTTTTTATTCCTTAAAATGCCTTGTATTGGCCCATAAAAACATTGTGGTACACTTGTTTAATTTTCTAATACCTACAACACTTATTTTACAATTTAATATTTTAAGTAGCATGTTTTTGGTGAAACGGAATGCAAACTCAAAACGCATTGTCCCTCGATAGCGCCGATAGTGACGTCAAATTTGAAAAGAACTTAAAGTTTCACTAAGATTTTACAATATTTATTTATTTATTTTTACAATATTTTTATTGCACAGTTTGCTTGAATAAAGCATACACAATTATTAAAATTAAGGGTAAAAAATTAGATGTAAACAAGGCAGATAGCGGTAAATGACGTCACATAACATGGCATGAACGGCCGCGACAGTCACGGACGTTTGAACTGTCGTAGAAAATTGTAGGAATTTAATTTTTTTTTTGAGCGACAAGCAGTAGTTGAACTAAACTTTTAATTATTTTCTTTTGTTGATAGTACTATATTTTATTGATATATAATATTCTCTATTGCCAGTTGTGGACACGACAGTTACTATTGACAAAGTCCATGTAATAATTTTGGTTTTAATGATTGAGTTACATGGGAATATCAAAAATAATCTACTGGAATTTGATAACAGTCAGCTTTTCTCCGACTTCGAAGTCACTCATAGAAGTCGTAACGTGTGAACCAGCCTTAGCCCGGCGAAAAAAGCATTTAAATGTCATGGGTACTATGAGAGAAACGAATGGCGCTGCAGAGTGGGGAATAGAAAAATCTCGTATTTTAGAGATAAAATCTCGCGTGAAATGTTTGCAGTGGAAGCTGTGTGTTATGATTTTATTACGGGTTCACTGAGGAAGGTGAGAAACAATATGGATGTTACTAGAAGAGGCACTATGGAAATAAAATAGGTACCATTGACACGTTATACTCAAGTGTCTCGCTGATGGAGGCGCGTGTGTCGGATCATTTAGTTCCCTTCAAAATGGTTGAGTTGAATGGTGCTGATCCCTGCATCATGTTCGTGAACGGGCGCTGTCGGTTGTGGCTGGTCATCTCTTAGTTGACACGGCTTATTTGAAATAATTTATTTTGAATTGTATTTTTTGTTTTTATTATGAACACTTTTAACTTGCACATCTTGCTACATCGTACTCACATAGTGTACCAACTCAACATGAATAATATGCTGATTTAAAAAAGTGTCCATGGGTTTTCTTACCCGTTCTTCTCCATAGAGATTTACGCTAGGGAATGGGCAACTACAGTACTTTCACAGTTGTATGCCTTGTGACTGGGACAGTAGCTACATTTCATTGTTTTCTTTGTTTCGACAGTTCAAAAGTGTACTTGAAGTAAATGCTTTGATTTTAGATTTTTTTTTTAAAGATTGTCTAGGAAAAATATTTAAGAAATAACAATAGAACAGCTTATAATACCACTTCGTTTAATGCCTTCATTTTCCTTTTGAGCAAACATAGACAAGTAGGTAGGTACTGTTATGACAAAGTTTCCTCATTCGGTCAAGGATGTACTCTTCAATGGTAACGAGCTCTCCGCCGAGATCGACCCAGTCAAACTAACAACCACTTGATCGCAACTTGACGATTAAGCCCTTCGGCTTTCCCAGTCAAAGTGAAAAGGAAAAACAAAAACATTTTTCGATTACTTTCATAAGTAGCAAAATTCCCTCAAAGCTCCCTCATAGTAAAAACAAACAGATTTTCATTTTCGCCCCTATCATTGTAATCCCTGGAATATTGGCCTTTAGCTTCCCTTTATAAGGAAGATTGTTTACACAGTATAATGCCGTAAGTAGAAAGTGCGTAAATCTGTTTATGCATTTTTTTTTTGAATTATTATTTGTGATGAGAGTTCTAAGACTAAATAGGTAGGTAACGTGATTTTCGATTCAGTAAATAATTGAAGCATGGGTATGTTATTCTTTTAAATCCATCAAGTTCTTTGTGCTGTTTCTCGTGCAACGGTAATTATTATAATAACGATACAGGAGACTGTATCGTTATTATAATAATTACCGTCCATTTTTAAAACTTAAAGCACAAGAATCAGTAATTTGAGTGAAGTTTTATGAAACACTTTAATTTGAATTGAATTACGTTACCCAATTAAACTTGTCTTTTCTGACTCTGCTGAAACCCGACAAACAAAGGGAATCATAAAAATCTCCAGAGTCACCTCCAAAAGTCAAAAAAGGGCGCGTATTTTCTTTGACCGACTTATCCCGGATACGTTTTTTTCATAAACCTGACAACTGAAACTCAGCTTTAGCGTGAAAATACCGCGAGTATGTGGAATCATTTTAAATATTCTTTTACAGCTACACCTTTATTTTAATGCACGACACGAAAAAGATTTTTTTAATGCATGGCGGGTGCAATGTTATATTTTACCACGGAAATGCAGAATGGAACTAAGAGTGAGTTTTATATAGAACGACGTATTGTTATGAAAAATGCTGCAGTGCTTAGTTAAAAGGCTTTCAAAGATTACTTTTAACATAACATAAAATGTTGCTATTCGCCTCTACCGTGTTCATTGATAACTGAAGTCTATTTTCCTTTGTAAATGCGACAACTACACACAAAATTATTTCAAATGTATGACTCAAAAAATGCTAAGGACTCAGAGGGCGAGATTTATCAAGACAAAAGTTTGGAATAGTAGACCTAAGATTTATACGAAATCGGTATAGTTTTAGATGACGAAGATAGCTCATATCAATCCTAAAAATACTGTCTCATAAGCTTTTATCCCCAGAAACACTGACATATTGGCCAGGCCCTCTTGGACATCAAAATTCCATCATGTGCTGCGATTTATCTGCTCTCTATGTACAAAACGGTATTCGCAGACCTTTTCGTCTGTCCAAGTCATTGCTATGCCAACAGAAAGGAAGATTATTTATCGTTATTGCGGGTATTTTCGTTCCTCCTTTTGCCTGTTTTTTATTCTTTCTATTCATCCATTGTTTGTCCCGAGATAATAAGTTTTCATCAGGCCCACTAAGGCTAAGTGATAAGTTGCGTTTCCGATATTATTTGTATGAGTGTATTTGCTTAGTTTGTTTAATAAATTATTTATTAAGATGATACATCGCTTTGTTTAGTGAAAACTAACTTTTTCTTGGACGAGTAGTTTCTGTTGGTACGGTCAGCAACAGATGTCTATTAACACCTCTTAATTATTTAGAAAAAAATCATACAAAATTATACGAAAGGAGTATTTAGGGTCACAGCAGATGGCGTTTTATGGTTTCTGCCTACCCCATGGAAAAAAACCGTGAGTATGTAAAATTATTACTGATGAAATGATTTCAAATTTTAAAAGTGTTAACGCTTTTTATAACACAACAGTCAGTAATCCAATGTGTCGAATATTTTTTTTGCATCAATTTAGATGATTATGTGGAAGTTTACAGTGTTAATAAACTTATTTTGCTGACTTTACCTACTCGGTTGTAACGATGCCATTATTTAAGGTTTTACCCGAGCTCAGAGATCGAACCGAGCCTGGTTTATTTACGAATTCTGGTTATTGCCGCCAATCGCAAAGTCAGAAACAGTTTCGAGGAGAGTACGTTTATTCTAGAAGATATTGATATGGGTGAAGGTTTTCTAGTTTCTCGCATATGAAAACATATTGTTACTAAGGAAACCTGTAGAATATTTTTGTGAGATAAAGAATTAAATCTGAGGAAGGTAGAAGAACTGATGGGTGGAAGTGTGAGATGATATGGCTAGAAAGGTGGTGACTTAAGAAATGACGAGTAATAGAGAAATATGGAAGAAGAAGACTGCTGCGCCGACTACAAATAAAATTGGAATAAGGACAGGAGAACAATGATGAAATCATTGAAATTAGAAGAAGCCACTTACAGTTATTTATAATGTTACTAGCCACAAACTCCGGCTTTGCTTGGGCACCTATCGGGTCTAAAATTATCCTATTTTTCAAGCTGGAACTAACCGTACAGATTCACAAAACTTTATTAAAATCGTTTAGCTGGTTTTGGAGATTGGCATGTACGAAGTTACGAACAGGGTGAAACGTGATTTTTATAAAATAGAAGATTTCACCGATATTACAATGTTATGTCCCCCCCCCCCCCCCTACGTGAGCACATAGCTCAATAAACATCAGTCTGCTACATCATAAACGGGATTATCTACCCCTGTTTTAATCACACGGTTATCCAAACACCGCCATAATGATTACACTATAAAACAACCCCTGTTCACCCCCTGGGCATACTGGGGGTATCGAGTGCGATATCATTGCCCCAGGCCCAAGGGGGCTAGTATAGGATAGGTCGGGAGTTACAGCCTCGGCCAAATTGTATAGCAATCAGTTAGAGTTAATCTGTGTTTTACCCTTGAGTATTTGCTAGCCTTGAATTATAGAGCTGTGTATCTTTACACAATAGGTGTGTAAATTGTGTGGGATGAACGATTATTTGCCGAGCTATGAGCTAAAATGCGGTATTTGTTTGCCAGTAAACCAACGAGTCAACGGTTAAAAGGATAAACAAGTCGTTGAAAGATAACTTGACAAAGCGACTACAAATCTTTATCATGAAAAAAAAAGAATTGCCTTTTCCATAATAAGAGAAAGAGATATCAAGAACTTATTTTAGTCAATTAATAATGAATTTCTCTTTCGTTGATCCTGCTTTTATGCATGTATAATTTTGTAGGTACACAACAGCCTACATTCAATCTCACAAACATGCATTGTAAATGTGAAACTTACTCTGTCTGTTACTTTTCACTCCTTAATTACGGATGGGATTTCGATGAAAAATGGCACATATGACAAAGAATATTTTTTAATACTGAAAGTAGATATGTTCCCATGGGATAGGCCATCTCTGAACTCCAAGTGGGCGAAGCCGTGGGTGTTGTGGAAGCTAGTGACTATATAAGGTGCAAAGTCCATAGACGAACAAACGATTTCTAAGTATTCTTAGTACCGATGAAAAATTTATATGTGGGGGGTTCGGAATGTTGTACTGAATAAGTGGTAGCCGTTTGTGAGTCGATGTTCCATTCCACCCTTTATAAAAATCGTGGACGGTGGACCAGCGACATTTATTTATTTATTTTCTTACACGACAACTCGCCATCGTCATATGACAAATTCGAAACCCTGCCGAAGCTCTGTTTTATCAAGTAAGTACGACAGTTGTACCTATTCGAAGTAAAGTACTTACTGTAATATACTTACGATTCACGTAGTACCTTACGAAGTTAGGGATTACAAGCAAATTGGTGACAGCGTTAGCATGTGTAAGTGGATAAGGAATGTTTACAGGTGACGCGTTTTTGTTTTGTAAGATCATGTCATTTGTTTCTAAAAGCACGTGATGGACTTAATATCGTGTCGTGTCTGTCCTGTTGTTTGTACATTACCGGACCCGATGAACCGACTGGAAGTTAAAAAGTCGTCGCCAAATTTTGATGCTTTTTTTTTTTTTTTTAATGTGGTAAAATCATCAAATGAGTCCTCCCACCCAGGGCAGAGCGGGAGGGACTGTCAGACTTGTACTGACTAAAATCCACGGTGTCCTTCAGTAGCCCTTTATGTTCCAGGGTCACGGTAATTCTATGAGTCCCGCGACCCGGGCAGGCTTTGGCCCTCTAGAGGGGGGCCCCGTCATTATGCTGACACTCTTTGAGGCGCGCGTGGGACACAACGCGCCGTCGACCCGGGCATGGTCCATGGTCGGACAGCGAGTCGCCCATTACTCGCCGCCCGCATGCCCGCGCCTACGGTGGCCGGAGATCGTCTGCCGACGTCCGGCGCCGTGGGCGTCTACCAAAATTTTTGATGCTTGATTCAATTTAGATTGCCATTGACACGCTAAAAATAATTCAAGTTATGATGGCAAATTGCCTTTATTCGTAGTGTAACCATTGTGCTTTGTTATAATTCAAAACAGCTTTCTGCATTAATACAAGCGACGAATAAAATAAGCTTTTTGGTATTCTGTCCCGTAATCAATTTTGCTACAAAAGCGACGACGTTTAAAACGTGCGTGTGCCTCTCCCCTTAGCTCTTAAATTCAGCACGTCACTTCTCATTTACCTACACGTTTCGTCCGCACGATACGCAACGATCATCGCACTCCTCCGTATTTTCCGAGAACAAGTTATTTCCAGGAGCGAATGTGGAACAAATATTTGGTACATTATTACTCGGACTGTGTAAGCGTTGTCATCTTTTGTCGTAGGTCCATTAATGTTGAGAGGAAAGTTTTGTTTGTTTCTACAATTGTTGGAAGTTATGGGCTTGTTATGGAATTCCTATTTCCTTTATCTATTTTTCCAGATTTGGGCTAACATTCAAAATGTACCTACCTAAGTATCATCATCATCATCATCATTTCAGCCAAAAGACGTCCACTGCTGGACATAGGCCTCCCCCAAGTGTCGCCACATTGACCGGTCCCGTGCGACTCGCATCCAGCGGATCCCTGCAACCTTCACCAGGTCCACCTAGTGGGAGGCCTTCCAACGCAACGTCTTCCGGTTCACGGTCGCCACTCCTAACCTACCTACTGTTACCGGTTACCTAAGTATGTTAATGAAAATTGTCTAAGAGTATGAATCTTCTTATTCTTAGAGTGTCGATGGCAATCTAAATTGAATCGGCTTAAAAGATGACGAATTTGGCAGTTTCAGTAGCATTCATCAGCTCCACAATGCGCAAACAACAGTACAGCCAGAACATGACATGGTATTAAGTGCCCCATCGTTAATGGAACAAGACCACAACTCCAGGGCAGGAAATCATTAATGAATCTCCACCGGGACAGGTTTTCCGTGCTTCAGCCAAACTGAATCTGAATGACAAAACCATTAAAATAAACAAGAGGCCAGTTTACGACTTTCTACGCTACAATAGATGTAACAGTGTAAAATTATGGCTTCAGTTAATGAGGCGTACTTAAACTTGAACTAATTAAACCGTTAATGAGGGCGGAGTTCGCGTGCAATAGCCTACTACAAATTGATCGATGACGACGAACTCCGGCGGAGTTACAGGTTAACTGAAAGGGTCATGACCTCTACTAAAAGGCTAATCTTGGCTGTTAATTTAATTTATTGTTATCCATAGTACAATTAAGCTGTCACATCAATCTTGGGACTGACAGAGCTGGTATTTCCAGGAATGTGTTGTTTACTGATCAAGTTTATGAGTGTGGTTAAGGACTGTATAATTGTGCAATCAAAATAACATCACACCTGTACTATCCCTTGGGTTAGGCACAATTGTGCCTATAGTATAAAAACGCCGAGCCAGCCGAAGTCTTCATTTATGCCCGATAGATGGCCTTCTGCCCGGCACCAATCAAGACACCGAGTTGATACAAAAAACAAATCTATTGGAAAAACCCAAACACACTTTACTCGAACAGGGAAAACCCATGACGTCTTACCAACAAGGAACTCCGTAGATATATGAGTTTAATAGCGCTATAAATTAGCGGAGTAATCAACCTACCCCGTACCAAGAAAAAGCGTGAACTTTCATAAAATATCCGAAACTTCCTGCTTGATACTTTGTTTACCTCGATACGGAACATTTTTTCACTCTAAATGAAATTGAACACTTACGGCGCTCGTAAAAAACCAAATAAACAGAAGTACTGAGAATGTTTTTCTTGAACTTCTCTTTAGAGACTCATTTATGCTCGTAGATATGAGAATACCAAGAAGTGTGCGATGGGTTTTTATTATTCTGCCAATGCCAATGGAACGAAAATATTCAGGGTCAAAAAAATAGTAACCGACTTGGTAGCTAAGACTCCGAATGTTTCTCATGATACGGATGTAATGGACGTGATACATACTAATAATCTATTATCTCCTGCTCTCGTAGTACAAGAAAACAAAACAAAACACACCGAAAAAAGAAAGAAAAATATAGTGTATCAGATGTTTAACAGGCACACAAATTGGGATCATTTCTCACTCCGTAAAGAAAAGACTGGTCACGTTTGAAGATAAGGAAACAAAATACTCGCTACCTTAAGAACTTTTTGTTCAGTTTTTCGAAACTTATTGTTTATAGACCTGGCCGTCGCGGCGAGGGCTTTTTCCTACAGAGGATTCCTTTGAAACCCTCCTTTGAGTGGTAGGGTAGTTATATTTCCTGTTGAATGTTTACTTATAACTCTTCAGCTTTAAAATGCATACATAACATTACAAATGTGAAAGTAGCTGCGTCTGTCCAAATCAAATTTTACAACAAGTAGACCCTGGCTTAGGTTAGTACATATGATTTTTATACCGATATCGATAGTACGTTGAATTTAGTTTTATTGTAATTCCCGACCTGTCTGCGAAGCCCCGAGCAAGGGCTAGTAACATATATAAGGTCGTTTGCTTTGATTAGTAGAAATTCTACACATATAACAGTCAGTTCACTTTCAAAGTGAAAGCTTGGGAACATATACGCAAGAAGTTGACAGATTCGTCTCAGAACTAAGTTGTTGTAGTTTTTCTTGTTTATCTCTCTTAACTTTATAAAGTTTATTACATGTATGTTTAAAAGTATTTATTCTTATATGTTTTAGTTATAAATATTTTCTAGTTTTTTTTCTGTTATTGCACCTACTGTATATTATCTCTGCATCACCCTAAGGTAGACTGGTAGAAAATGCCTATGGCATTAAGTCCGCCTTTGTGCAGTTTTTTTTTTTTTTTTTTTTATTTCAAAATGGGCCTGCTCTTGACCTCGATCACGCCTGATGGAAAGCGATAGATGAGGTCTATGATGGGACGAGCGTGCCCAGAAGATGCCTGTTCACTCTTGCTTTGAAGGCTGACGGGTTAAATGTGGGATCACTCCCACATTTAAACTTTATGCGTAACAAAACTGCGTCTGTGTTCCCACACAGACGCAGTTTTGTTACGCATAAAGTTTTAATAAATAAATAAATAACCATGGACATTTTCCATCGTCTTTAAAACTATATTCGTTATCTACTGGTAAAATATGTGAGCATTGGTCTAAAAAAGCTTAGAGACAAAATACACCTGAATTCCATTTTCTAACTTCCTCTACACAATTATCGTTCTCTCTTCTTTATTGGTCCACTTCGAAACCTCTCAAGTCTAGATCCTTTCATGTAACAAAGAAATCAGAACAAAGACTTATAAGTAAGAATCGTGCAAAGGTAAAGACGTCTGGTCGCGGGACTTGTAGGGTCGCGGGACTTATAGAATTACCGTGACCCTGGATCATAAAGGGCTATTGAAGGACACCGTGGATTTTAGTCAGTACAAGTCTGACAGTTCCTCCCACTCTGCCCTGGGTGGGAGGACTCATTTGATGATTTTACCACGATAAAAAAAAAAAAAAAAAAAGGTAAAGACGTCTGTCCTCTCTGAGGGACTCATTGCTAGGAAAGTTCTGACCTTGGCACAAATAAGCTTAAGTACATACAAAACTTTGTTCTGTTATTGTTCTTAGAAAGCTTGCTGGTTTAACATCTCTCTAAGATCGGCGGAAATTTAAGGAAATTTTGTATTTGTTTAAGCTGTTTGGATTGGTAAATTGAGCTTATGGCGTGCTATAAAAGATCTCGGTGACCTTCGTTGAACATGAACTTAGCATAGGTTGCTAAAGTTGTTTTTATTATTATTTAATATCAGGCAGGCCCTTGTGACAACTGATAGCTGCCTGTATCCTATGAAAAACTCTATATATGCTAGTTTAAATAAACCTTCCGAAATTAGTTCTAGAAATAATAGTTGAAAATCAGTATCAAATCCATTGCGTAATTTAGAAAAGAACAACTGCCAGGCACAAAAAGCGATATTATGTGTTTTATTAAAAAAAAATACTCAAAAAGCCTTCTATCAAATCCTCAATTTAAAGACAATTACGAAACTAATTCAACTTCATCTCGTATCTTTCACTGCTGGAAACCGCTTCGTCACCACAATATCCTTTTCAAGTTCAAGTGGAACATCCTCATAGGACGCTTTCTGCCAACATTCTTACGTTCGTACGTGTTCCAATTTACCAATTAATTTGGCCCCGCAGTTTGAGTGGATCACGAACATTTGTTAAAGGGAAACCATTTATTTGAAACGATGACTTGGAAAAAGTGACGATCTTTTGTCATATTATTTGAACTTTGTTTTTCTTGAGGAGTTTTTCAGACCTATCAGAGGTCTTTAAAAAATTACATTTTCATTTAGTTACTATTACATTATCCTATAATATAGTGTTATCATCAACGATTGGTCCCGGCTGTCGTTTGTAGAACTTTGACAGCCGTTACATGTTGTCAGTGGCCCAAAAAGTGACAACCAGTCTTACCAAGAGATATCGTATTACCTAGTACAAACTGGGTTGTGGAGGTCAGATAGGCAGTCGCTCCATGTAAAATACTGGTATTCAGCTGCATCCGGTTATACTGGAAGCCGACCCTAACATAGTTGGGAAAAGGCTAGGCAGATGATGATGATAGTGTTATCATCATCATCTTTTCAGCCCGGAATCATCCAATGCTACCCAGAATTAGTAAGCCTCCCTTTTGTTCGTCAAATTTCGCCAGATAAGGTATCAAATTAACCAAAAAAAGCTTTTTTAACAAGAGACAATTTTTATTCTTCACTTATAGTCTATAAAAGGTTTCAAATATTATTCCTTTCAGTAGTTTCTTTGTAAAAACTGTACTAATTAGACCTAGAAGTATAAAAAACGTAAAGTTTTTAATTACAGAGCCCTTTAGGTAAATTTTATGGATCTTAGGATTATACGAGCTGGGATTTAAGATGAAAAGAGAAAAGTATTATTGCTGTCCTTCAGGGTAAGCAAATAAATTTTAATTAAGTTTTTTGTCAATTTAGCAAAGCTGGATTAGGGTTAGGACGAGAATTTATGTTTTAACAAAAGTTTAAAGATATTTTAGTTAGTTTTATAAATGAGTCTTAAAGAACACTATTATTAATATTTGAGTTTAGTTTTGATACTGATTCTAATGTTAATTTATTTTTTAAATTCTGAGGTTGATTTCAATGTTAATAATTTATTTTAATTTATATCGGACTGTATGGATCATGATTTCAGTTTAATTCATTAACAGACTGAAGTGAATGTTTTTTTAAATTTAATTATTTACTTTTAGAAAATACTGGCCCTTCAGTTACGTGATAATACGTTAGCCTACATTATCCCACCGTTGGTCATAGTCGCCTCCCCAAGACTTCCAGAGTTTACGATCCAGAGCTAATGGTACCTATATACTCGTTCATAAAGAAATTATGCGTTCCTAAACACTTAAAACTAATATTTTATAAACACTGAGGTTAGTAGAGAAACGGAAGAAAATAGAATAATAATTTTGCAGCGGATAAATCCAAGAGTCAACCGGGGAAAATAGGTCACTTTAAAATTAATAATGGGATGCACCTTTAAATACGTTATTACCGAGCGGTGAGACGTTCCTCGGTTATCTTAAACAAGATTTTCTGAAAAACAAGTATTAGATTCTTAAACTAGGGTTTCTGGTAACATAACATTACGCCTGTACATCTGGGATGTACAGAGGTGTACTAGTAGTAAAATTCCGTTTACGCCAATACTAACAGTTTTCGAGAATTGGACTAAATCACAAACGCTTATATGGCAGATTGGCCGGAGAAAACCATACAGAGAGAAGAGGCTACGGGGGAGGCCTTTGCCCAGCAGTTGGACAATGCCTCTAGGGTAATAAAAAAAAACGCCCTGAAATATGACCACACTTTTCTAGTAGACGCTGTATTTGAAAAACCCCAAAGGTAAACCAACATAAAAGCCTTTTAATAACGTAAGTCACTCCTTACTTTAGTTGACTACGCTTTACTAATCACAGACAGCCATAATGGATCCTACTAATTCTTATTTCGACAATAGGATTAATATTAAGCCTAAAACAAAAGAGAGCCCTTTTTGCAGCCTAAATAGATTCATTATTATCGTTTGCTTGATAAAGAATATTGTTTAGATAATGTTAACTCATGGTATCTGTTATAATTTAATTATTATTAGTTTAATTAGTTTTAGGTACAATGGTCCTTAGTTAATCTATCTTCAGTATTAATATTGAAAGAAAGGTGGAGCTGGTTGAAGACTGACTGTAATTGAGTTGCTGCCCAGAACAGGAGGAGAAGTTTCGGTCATCCAAAGGCAAGATGGATGGATGACGTTGTAACAGAGATGATGAGACTGGCATAGGAGTCATTAGGGCCAAGACGAAATGACATTCTATCAGCGATAATGATGATGGAAAGGATACTAAAATATCGGATTTTAAGCTTATGAAATTAAGTTTTTCCTAATCCTCCGCTATTATTATCAGATTAATTTCGTTGCAGGATCCAAGACAGTTAAATTGTTTCTCTGGGACTTCGTCGAGCTTCATTTTCTCGGTGCTTTTCTGGTGGTCGCCACTGTTTGAGAATAGTGTGGCGGGCCTGTCCCATAAAAATAAAATCTGTTGAAAGTTCTCATAGAAAAATGAGACATTTTGGAAGCTATTATTTGTCTGGGTCCTATGATGGCTAAAAGACTTTCACGAGATGATTCTCAAGAGCAAGAGCTTGAAATGTAAGAAAAGTTAAACAGTGGGTGAATTCAGATGAGGAATGATCATGATGAATATTTAATTTTATCTGAGTAATATTTAAAGCTTTAGTAGTTACACTAACGAATGTTTCACTATCAAGACTGTATGAAGAAAACACTGTGACAAAGTCTTCTAAATGCAAAAAGGATAAATATTCTTTCTCCAATTTGGCTTTCACAAGGATCGACTAGTAGTTTTGTGAATAAGCAGCGCAAAAAATGCTAACAGCAATGTGGTACATCAAAAAGAGTAGGCTAATTTATCCACCCAATTTACGCCGCAGGCATGTGTATCAATTTGGTACAAGATAGTAGCTTTCACGACGTTCAAGACTGAAGAATGAAGATACATTTCACATGTAATATTCTGTATTACGATTATTTTGAGAGCGGATAATCAAAGAACGGGCATCAGTATAAGTAAATCAAATTACCGTTGATAATATTGTAACGAAATCTTTTGTTTGTATTCCTTAGTTTTGACTTATTCATCTTGATCATGTACATTATTTACAAACTACAAATATATCTAAAATAATAATAAATTATGTACAAGTATCGAAATGGGAGAAAAATACAGGGCGTCAAAAAATTCGTCCACATCGCTGTCAATAGGAAAAGTGCTCAGAAGGCTGGCAGCATTGCCACATCGCATGCGCGATGCTGATCCCCCGATATCCCGAAATACTAAGTGGGCACTCGGACACCATGGCCCTAGTGTTTCAACCCAAAACAGCTCAAACACATAACTACCAATTATGTTATTGTATTTGCGCCGTTTGAGGTTTTCAGCACCTGCAGCAGCCGCCCAGCGCAGCCATCCGTGCTAGAAAGATTGGATGGCGCAATGGTGTCGACGCAAGTTGACCTAGTATTGTGTTTATTTGTCATGCTGTCTTGAATATCGCATTTAGTTTATTTTCAACGTTTTAACCCATTTAGATAAAAACCCATTTTACCCCACGTCTGCAGCAGGTGGTCCAAAATGTTGTTTATTTTACCATGTCATACAAAGCTGTCAATAAATTCATAAGGTATATTATAAGCGAAGCTAGCTTTAATTATATTTCCGGCTCAGTTTAAATAAAGCGAATGTTGTTGGTTTTTCCATCCATTACTAAAAAAAACAAAACCTTTTTACTGGTATTGAGATATCAAGCGCTACTGCTAAATAAGAGGTCTTGGGTTCGGTTCTCAGGTCGCAAAAAGTGTTATTGACTCACCCCCTATTATGTACATGCAACTGAAAAATAACTAGCGAAATGCGGCTTTAACTCTACCTAACCCTTTGGTGGTTACACGCGTGATATTTAATATGTTACGTTTTATCTTAATACCTTTATCTTATCTATATACAACAATACATTATAAGCTATGAAATTCCTAAGCATCGCAATTAATAATATCATAGTTTTAGGTAAAAAAAAATCATTGTTACACTTTAGTTCTTCGTTCAGTATAGGCATAATATTCAAAAATATTTTCTCGCTTGTAACTTGATCCCCAACTACTAATCTAGCTCCGGACTTGAGCTTTACTCCACATTTCTCCCAATTAGATGCTAGCGGCCCCGATATGTACCTAGCCGACTAGTACGCTTCCTGTACTTTTAGAACTTTTTCTAAAATCCTGCATCATTCGGGTTTAACAGTAGGTAACACTTTTTAAAGATTACTATTGTAATTGGATTAACCATGACACGTAAGCTTAGTTTGTTAGAACTATTTTAATTGTTCGGAATGATGATGGATAAAGCAGTAGAGAGCACGTTAAGCCGTTGGTCCTGGCTGTCAGTTGTAGATCTTTGACGACACCCAGTCTTACCAAGGGGTATCTTATTACCCAGTACCATTAGGTTTGTGGAGACATTCACTCCATGTAAAATACTGGTATTCAGCTGCATTAGGTTAGACTGGAAGTCGACAGGGCTGAAGATGATGATTAGTAACATAATTATGAGAGTCACAAAAAAAATAGTTATGGCATACAGGAGTACATACAACTGTCTTATATAAAGTGAAAATATCAAGAAATGTATTGCATCTATGAAAAACGTAAGTGTTTTTCTTAATGAGAACAAAAACACTGAGAAATTTATAATAACCAACCATCAAAAAATCACTTCATTTATTTAAGAAACCTCCTTGAGTCCAGCAGGGTTGCTAACCCATTACTGCTGCGGTCTCTAGCCATACACGTGCGCCGCGTTCTACCCAATTAGGGCCCCGCCAACGAACGGGTTAATCTTTTATTGACTGTATAAATCTACAGCACTAATTGACTTTGGCTCAACCGCTTTGAGCTTTAACACACCATTTTTGCAGGTCTTCTATTGAGCGCCCGAAGTGTTGGGTTTTTATTTGTGATTCTGAGCTTTGGCAGATTTTTTTCAGGCTTTTGTGGCTTTCTGTTTGACCATTGAGCTTAGCTTTGATTTTTATTTAATGAAGATGTTAGTACGGGAGTCACTACAATTATCGACGCGGGATGGAGTTGAGCCGATCACGTATGTTCACTAATTAAACCGCATTTAGGTAGGCGAGTGTTAAAACGCATCATCTGAATCGAAATGAGGCGAATTACGTCTTTCCGCTTGTGTTGAATGCACATAAAACTGTTTCCAGTCGGCTTAAATCGATTCCACGTCACTCCCTAAACTACAGTTTTACTACTTGATGGAGATTTGTTACCATCAAGTGCTATACAAAGTATACAATCGTTGAGATCTTCAATACCAGCTGATCGCGTATCGCAACTACATGGTGTAAGCAGACCCTTCACGAAGCCGTCAACCAAGCATTCTGTACATCTAACCAAGTAACTCTACGCAAAAATTATTGCTGGGAAACGACTTTTTTTTTGGGGTGAAAAATCACGTTTTACGATAGGACTCGATGGAAAGCACTAATAATAACTGTAATAGTACGGGGGTCGTGGAGGTGTTTAAAGTAAAAATCTTGCATTAAAAACATGTATTTAAAAAAAACTTGTGAAAAAGTTGAAACCCCAATATCTCCGTAACTAGAAGGTTCCCAGGTATAGTCTAGAACAAAAAAGTGATCGCAAAGACGGGGAAAACAAGTGCCTTTCGACTTAGTTAAGGGTCTATTTACACCCTTTAATGATCATAGAATCTGTCTATAAACCTTGGGGTAAGCAATCCCGCAGCGTGTTTTATAAAAAGGAACTATTTTAATAAAACTTTACACTCTCCCCCGATCCCTGATAATATAGTCACAAACTTTCTGACAAATCCGTTAATCTGTTGAATTGTGAAAGTTTTTCAGAACAAACAGAAGCCACTTTATTTTTATGCATTAGTTATGTTTGGATTACAGTACTGGTATATAAGTATTTGAGTTCGGTTTTGTATTATTCATTTGAATTTATTCCTCGAAGCTACAGTTAATTAATAAATGGTGAGGTTTTTGTGTTCACGTGGTTTTCATAATGGCTGTCTTAAACCAAATAATAAAATTGATATTGTAATAATTATGTAGGTGCGCGGTGTAGTTCTAACTTGTTCGTGGCTTCGCCCGTGTTATTTTCGGGAATTATCCCAAGAGAGGGACTACTGAGATAAAATTATCCTAGGTCATTATGTACCTGTTTGTCTTCATCCAAACTCGTTTAGTCGTTTAGGCGTAAAAGGATAACATACAGAAATAGAGTTACTTTCGAAGGCATCATGTATAAAATTAGAATAGATATGGAGCTATAATTGCCTCTCATACGGAGAAGAATCATGCAGAAATCCAAATCCATTCAGCCGTTCTGGCCTAACGCTAACCGACACATAGACAGACAGAGTGACAGACAGACCGACAGATAGACACAGCTACTTCCGCATTGATAATATTAGTATGGGTAATTACTAACTGTACATTTTACCGTCGAACTAAATTAAACCATAATTATTATTAGAATCTTGATATTACCAGTTTCCCTTCGTAACATTATAAATAGCCGGCAACTACGAGCTACCGGATATTTGTTCGCTGTTTTGAAATATGAGTTAATAATCTATTTTAATTAACACGACAAGAGTGTAGCTACAGGTAACTAAGATGAAGTTGTTTGATGGAATAATAATAGAGATATATGTACTAACAATGTATTCATGGTGTTGTATGGATGCCTGTAGTTTAAAATCAATCTGAGGCCCTAGAACGCGCTCGGTGTAATCTTAACGTAAATACAGGTATTTTTAATAAAAAATCGACTCTTTATTAAAAATACCTGTTTCACTTATAATATTTTTAAGAATGTATTCATATTTATTAAACTAAAAAAAAAAAAAAAAATCCGCCTCTGTAATTTGTGCTTGAAGTAAGCACAAAGTACAGAGGCGGATTTTTTTTTTCTACCAGGCAACCTTTGGGTGATGCAGAAACAAACAGCGGTAGGTGAATCTATGATTCTGCTTGTTGCAAACAATTTAAATAAAATATGAAAAAATCGACGTATTTACGTTACGTCAAAACCACGCGCTCGTGCTAGGGCCTCAGTATAGTTATTCATAGAAAACACCGTATCTGATGATTATATTATTATTAGAATATAATACCTACACTACTTTAACCAGACAAATGACGTATGATGCGACGATGTTACATAAGAGAAATGAACTCGAAACGACATCGACAGTCAATATATTGTTACAACCGCGAAGCTGTCGGACTGTAGGCAATCGGTTTACGGATCCACGAAAATATAACTACAACCAAAATAACACAGTAATAAGAAGAAGATAAGTTAAATGGTATTTAAGGCCATTTTCACACGACACCGCTCTTCTGCGCGGTCGGGCGGTGAAGCGGATCTTACGTCGCGTTGAAGCCAATGCCTATGAAACGTGAAACGTTGATGCTTAACACACGTACACCGCCCGGCCGCGCGGACGGGCTGCGATCACTGCCTCTCCGCGCGGCGCACCGCCAATACATTTGGTTCACCGCGTCCGCCCGACCGCGCGGACGAGCTAAAGGTGAATGAGTTGACATTCCAAATTATACATACAAATTGTTTCACCGTTCACCGTTTCAAAAATGAATGAAAATATACGGATGTGTGTTAGCAACTCGTTGGAACAATTTCGTCTTTTAAAAATCAAAACAAATTAAAATAAAAGTATAATCATTTCATAACTAAATATTCTTTAGAATCCACTGATTGCTCAATAGGTATGCAAGAATATCGTACTGAGATCAATAAATCCAAACCACATTCAATTTATCATAGAGAAGAACCATGACCTATTGTTCTAAATATACCATTGACTAAACCTTCTATTTTTAACACAGAACCGGATTGATTTAATAAAGATTTACTACTAGTTTAACTGTACAATGGCTGATCCGCATACAGCGTTGGCAATGATCCAAGTTTGGTAGCCGTCAAAATAGTCGGTGTTGTCATTTTTTAGTTGTTAAGTTTACGCTAGACGGAGCGAAACATTTGGACTGCTTTAAAAATCGGTCAACTGTAGCAGATTCGGCTGATTCTATGTTTCTTTTTCTTTTATTTTCAGAAGAAGGCTACATAAAGATATTATATCGACCAGCGTAAACAGACTATGAAAAGGCAAGTTACTATTAGATAGAAGAACCACCAGCTGCCACGGTACGATTTCTTTAAAAAATATTACAAAGTATTAGCAACTAAGTACATCCGAAAAAATATAAACAAATTCGATAGTACCTGTATCTCTTAGGCATACGCTGACAGCTAATCTATACATTATTAACTACAGGAACATAGGGTTCGAATCTGGGTGAGGAGAATTTATCAGGCCCAAAAGGTAAGAGTATTTGATTTCCAGATGAATGTTTATGCCGATTGATCTTCCAGTTTGCATCACAACAAAATTAAATATCTTTTTCAGAAAATGTCTGAAACTCGGAAATAATCTGAAATATTTCCATCAAAGAATCCTTTTCAAACTTGGTATGTAAGAAAGAATGTTAAAACTCATCATTCAAAATATTTATGGAACGAAATTATGAGTAATTTAGAAATGCCTGTTTTAAAAACAAACTAAACAAGAGGCTCATGTAACATCACTACGTGGTAATGAAACATTTTCTGTTCTCTGATTTTAAAATATTTTTACTAGAATCCTGTTGCCGAAATTCTACCTTTGTTTAAGAATTTAATTAACAAAGCTTCTGTTTTTAGTATCTAATTAAAAAGTACAATAATTAGTAGTTTTAAAGTAGACTAAATGTTGTAGTACACCTATTGTCGGCTGTAGAGAATTTTAAATTTTGTTTTCGTCTTTTAAGTTGGTTTTCAGGTTTTATTATTGTTATTGTTTAAGACCATCATCGTTATTTCAAACTAGCGGCCCGTCCCGGTTTCGCACGGCCTATATAACTCAGGGAAAATGTAGCATTCTGATAGTGAACGAATTTTTGAAATTCGTCTAGTAGTTTTTGAGATTATACGCTTCAAGCATACAAATATTGCCTCTTTATAATATTAAAAGTACTCGTATATACGTACAGCGGAATATTGGTCTCCCTCCAAAGCGTCGCCACATCGACCAGTCCAGGGATTTTCGCAACCATTGAGTCCCCACCACCTTACACCAGCTAGTCAGGATGTATAAGATCCTTTAAAGACTTATTTTCATGACTGTGATAGGCTAATGATTACGGCACATCTGTTGTTTTTAAAAGTAGTTTTATAACCAAATACTCAAACCATATTTTCACTCCTTCCTCCCATTATTTTAATAGAAGAGATGTATAAAAAGCCGGCAACATTATAATTTTCTAAATGGCTATGATTAGGGATCCTGTCGTAGCTTCAGGCAATAAAGAAGTTTCTACACAAATGGTATCTCTTTAATGACTCAATCGTGTTTCCCGGGATAATAAACCTGTCAAAACTTGTAATCCACCCTAAATAAATTCAGAGTAATTAATTAATTTAATAAGAACAAAATCTTTAATCACTTTACCGCAAGTTGATTGGTAACAGTTCAAATTGTGATAATTTACATTTTGACAGTACTTATTAGGCAACTGTATTTATTAAGCAAGTACAGTTCTTTCATAGAAATAAGTTTACGCCTAGCTTAGCTAAACCCGAGGTCTGTGAAAAATCTTATCTTACTAATATTATAAATGCAAAACTTTGTGAGGATCGATAGATGGGTGTTTGTTACTCTTTCAAGCGAAAACTACTGAACGGATTTGAATGAAATTTGGCAAATATATAGTTTATAACTTGGATTGACCATAGGATACTTTTTATCCCGGTTGTATGATCCCGTGGGACAGTTACCGAACTTCACGCGGGTAGAGCCGCGGGCTTTAGCTAGTAATAATGTATTTTGGACACAATAATTCAGACTTCAGCTTAACGAACTTATTAGCTGGGCGACAACTTATCACTGTGAAATGATATACGTCAGTTTATTTGTTAAAAAAATTTGGAAAAACAGCTGCTTACTTATTTAATATTTAACTTTTCGAAAAGGGAACCTTTTTGTCTAATTTCAATCGAAATCTATTACATGTTCTTAGCTTAGGTACTAAATGAAATTTTCGCACTTCGTCATCTATCCCTTTTTAGAATATCAAACATGAAAAAATCTTAATAAATCTAGTCGACAAAAATATTTTCAATTACATTCTTCTCTTCATTCTGCTTCAATGAGGCTAATTATCATATACTACTCTTTAAAAAAACAGACGTATGAAATTGGATTTAAATTAGTATGTGCCGTATATTTACTTCTATCATTAGATACAAGAGAACAAAGATATTCAGTTACAATGTTCGGGAAAGGTAAAACAGGATAATATTTTATTTCAGAAAAAATCTTTACAGGCCTCTACCCGTCGGGTGCAAAATGTGGGCGATAGAATTTCTAATTTATTTCGTTACTAAATAAATTAGAAATTTGAAAATTATGATAATTATAATTAGAAGAAGACATGCTGCGCCGACCCCAAATGAATTGGGACAATGGCAACATAATGATGATGATGATAATAATACATACAGGGTGTAAACAGACTCTTCACATAGCCGTCAAGCAAGCATTCTGTACATCAAACTAAGACTTTACGCAAAAATTATTGCTGGGAATCGACTTTTTTTTTGGGGTGAAAAATCACGTTTTACGGTAGGACTCGATGGAAAGCACTCAAAACATTGAGCTGATGGTGGATTGAATAGTACGGGGGTCGTGGAGGTGTGTAAAGTAAAAATCTTACATTAAAAACATTTATTTAAAAAAAACTTGTGAAAAAGTTGGAACTTTGACCCCCAATATCTCCGTAACTAGAAGGTTCCCAGGTATGGTGTAGAACAAACAAATTATCGCAAAGACGGGAAGAACAAGTGCCTTTCAGCTATGTTAAGGGTCTATTTACACCCTTTATACGCGTACTTCTTGTAAAATAGTAACTATAACAAATCGCAAAAGCGCAAAGATTAGATCAACATTTGTATTAATGTTTCCTTTACAAGACTAATTAACACAGACACAGCATGAAATCCCAATTCTAATGAAGAAAGAACAAGATTATAAGTCTGTAATCTAAAAATACTTCTTAATGGACTAACGAATGCATTAATTACCGCAAATGCTTTACATTACTCTAATTTTGATGATAAATGATTCTGTTTAACGCGACTCCTTTGATGTATGAAATAAGATATCATAAATTTTCACGTTCAATCCGAGCCCACAGAAATCAAATAATGCGTTGTTTAAAATAATTAACTGTAACTAGAAAATTCGTAAACGGAATATAACATACCATCACATCTATAATTCGTGAAGGATAATGCAGATGTGTACCCTAAAGATAAGAATTGAACAGTAATTTTTATTTGGCTATAAAGTTTAAGTCCTATGTAATAGGGGCGAGCTTATTGCCATCAACTAGGCCCAAATCCAGACTCGGTAGCTGCTATTGGGAAATTTCTGATGGCTAAACCCAATAACACTTAGTCCGACCTGGAAACCGAATTCAGAACCTCATGCTGAGCAGTCTCGCTAGCGACCACTAGACCCATGAGCCAGAATACAACAACAACGATTTAGCACAGCGTTTTATCTTCAAATACTAGAATGATCCTATTTTGTTCGACGGAGTTTCACGACTAAGTTTCGGTAAAAACTAATAGTTTATACCTTTTAACTTTATTGAATTCAAGTTGGTAGCGATAAAGCATTCAGTCAAAACTTTAAGTTATCTGTAAGTTCATATTCTCAGTGGGAATATACCTCTTAGTAAGACTATTACAACTGGGAAAAATAATACAGTTCCTCGTCCTCTGCTTAGTCTTTTTCTACGTATGTTGAGGTCGACTTTTAGTCTAATAAGTTGCTGCTAAGTACCAGTATTTTACATGAAGAAACTGTCTATCTGACCTTCACAATCCAGTTTGTACGGGGTAATACGATACGCCTTGGTAGGACCGAAGTTTCGGGCCACTACTACCGGTTCCGACTGTAAAAGCTCTACAAATGACAGCCGGGACCAACGGCTTAACGTGCTTTCCGAGGCACGGAGGAAACTCGGGATGTAATGGATGGTCATCACCAATCAACGGACCAACCCTGGCAAGCGCTGCTTAATCTTGAAGTGTTCTGTGCAGCTGTTATTATTTACCCACGAGCTCCACTAATAATATGATACCTACATTCCCAAAATCAATATACATAAAGTTTGGTTTATGGAGTTAGTAGTAACAGTACACCAGAGGTCATAATATACATTAATTAGTACGGTTGATCCTACTAGTGCAAGCGATACCAATTAGTGATGGTTGACTGTATAATTGGATATAAGTGATCAGTGGGGTCTATAATAGGATAATATTAGTTTCAATACCTAGCAACTACAATAAGTAGGCCTTGTTTGTAACTGATCCCCAAAATAACCCAGCCTTGAAAGTTTTGCACCGTTTACGAAAATAGCTTGTTTATAATCATCAAATAACCCGTTCTGCTCTGGGCGGAGCGGAAGGGAGTGTCAGACTTCTACTGACTAAAACCCATCCATGTTACTTCTTTGCCCTTTGTGTTCCAGGGCCGCGGTATCTCGTTCGAACAGTCCCGCAGCCCCGGCAGGATCGTTTTTAGTCAACCTAATAGTATGGCATTACCAGTAGAAGAATATTTTCTATCAATAATCTTAAAAAGAAACGGAGGAGCTCGTGGCTAAATAATAACAGCCGCTCGGGTCGATCTTTAGGTTAAGCCGTGCATGCCTAGGTTGGTCTGTGGATGGGTAATCGCCCATTACATACCGAGTTTCCTCCGTGCCTCGGAAAGCACGTTAAGCCGTTGGTCCCGGCTGTCATTTGTAGATCTTTGACAGTCGTTAGCTAGTCAGTGGCCCAAAAAGTCTGACAACCAGTGTTACCAAGGGGTATCGTATTACCCAGTACTAACTGGGTTGTGGAGGTCAGATAGGCAGTCGCTCCATGTAAAATACTGGTATTCAGCAGCATCCGGTTAGATTGGAAGCCGACCCCAGTATAGTTGGGAAAAGGCTAGGCACATGATGAATCTTAAAAAGAAGCGATATTTAAAAAATATATATTTTATTAGCTTTATTTCCAGACACAATATATCAGACACACCGCTCATTTATATCCTAACAACACACCGTTCATCATATTTCATCCAACATCAAATATTTGACAAGGGGATCCCAACAGTGTTTTACGAGCTTCTAAAATATTTACATAAAAAGGTGATCAAAACTTCTTAACAAGGATGGGTGGTTTCAAAACCATTTTACAATCTCAAGGAAGTTCGAAACCCCGAAAAATAATTAGGAGGCAATGTCACAAGGTTGGCCATGTCAACGCTCATAAAGTTCGGTAATTAATCATTGCGGAACCCCCTGTATGTGGGGCTTTATTTCACATCATTTTATTGAGGCAAAAAACTCCTTTTTCGTACGATGACATGTTTAACTAAAAGATGTTGGCCTTAATTTCAACCATCTTTTAATGAGGTTAATTCAAACAGTAGTTTATATTTTTTTATTAAAAACGGATGTGATGTTTTTCATCGCTGATTGAAGATTGCGTGGGCACATGTTTGACAAATATATCGTGGCGTTTTCGACACGCCGGGAGCTAAGATGACGACATTACCCATGATTATTAAATAATAAACGCGTCTTACTAAGATAGGGTTGCCACGCGTTTCTACGGTACGACAAAACGCGGCCAGCGATATCGAAACGGACGACGGTGTGTTTCACCCAACAAAAAGCTTTTTAATTTTTGTTTTTTATTGGCAGTTGACAATTATGCTGGCCACGGCACTCCATAGCGTGCAGGACGTACTTGACCTATTTCTTTTATCGTCGTATCTCGGTTTTTATTATTCGCCTCAATTGAAAAACTGGTCGGGTTTCTGAAGTTGGGTTTCTTTCATCAGAAAACGATATGAAATTAACTTTATGTTTTGAATTTCATCATCTACCTAACCTTATCCCAAATATGTTGGGGAAGGCTTCCAGTGTAACCAGATGCAGCTGAATACCGATACCGAATAAGGCGATTGCCTGTCTAACCTCCACGACAGTTAAGGCTCCAGAAAAGGCTGGTTGTCAGACTTTCAGGCTTCTGATTACCCATAACTATACGCCAACTGCTTAACGTGCTTTCCGAAAAATGAAGGACGCTCGGTATGTCACGAATGGTCATACACGGACCGATCTAAGCGTTTCCTAACCTTAAATTTCAACCTGTGTCTGTTATTATTTTAGCCACGTGTCAATCATCCATGTTTTAATCCATGTCATAATAGGTGGAAACATACGTATATGGAAATTGACTAAAGTTTTCTGCTCATGATTCTGTAATGATTTGGATATGTAAATTCTGCGATATTCGATTCTAGAACACAAGCTTTCTAGGAAACTGGATTCTAGTAGGTTTAGCTTGGCTGAAGTTGATTTTCGTGAAAAAGGTACCTTAGGACATCCATAGATCAACGAAATGCGGTTTTAAAATAAAAATAAAACTTATAAATATACATAATTACCTAATTACAGATAGTTCAGAGATTGTTTGCTGCCTGCAACAGTTATGTATGATCTGCACTCTTCAGTTTATTTTATTTCCTTATTTTTTCGTTGATTTACTAAACTTTTACAAAAAAAATGGTTTTGTATAACATAATTTCTTGACATACAAACATTTCCTTATATTTTGAAGTCCGCTTCAGCGCTTGTTGCAGCGATTCAAGCTGTATTACGTAGCGCCTTCAGCTGCTGTTGCTTAGGATATTTATAGCCAAGCTGAGTGCCATCTGCGCTCGCAGTTACCCGGGAACTACGGGCCATCTGCGGCTAACTAGATAATCTGTCAGTAAAAGAATCGGACAAGTGCGAGATTGACTCGGTTGGATGGGGCTCTGTAGATAATAGTGACTGATTTAGTGAAAAGGACTGTAATTATTTTCTTAAAATAAGTTAATTAATGTGCAAACTATATTGTGAATATTACATATTTTTTTAAATAACTCACTCCATTAAATTATCAAAGTCATTCATCATTTTCAAAAGTAAAATTAAGATCACATGTTAAAAGAAAACTGAGCTTTAGAAGACGTCAACTAAATAGGTTGTCCACGCAACAAATTTGTTTATTTGTGTATATTTTGGTACTAAATCTCTAACCCCTACCTACCTTATTCGTATTCAAAAAGCATGCGCACCCTCAAAATCTCCAAATCACTGTTTCCACCCCGTAATTAACAACGAAATAACAAAAAGCATCTGTTATTGAATGGCGTTCCCTTTGCTTTCAGACCCAAGTTCGTTTTGGCTTCACTCTGTTTAACTTGAACCGGAACGACGCCGACGGCGATGCTTGCCAGTTTTCGTAAACTGGACTGCAGTAGCTACGATATAGGTAGGTAGGTATATAATGTATATAAGAATGTGTACGTAGGTACTGTCGGCCTTTGAAAACCTCGACTATACAATGGTATAAGAATCTTTTGTCGCTCGAATGAAATTGACAGAGAGCCGTTTTAGAACATTTGTGACATCGTTTAGAGAAATGTATTGAAAAACACGATGTTTTGTTAAAATGCGGTGTTGGGCCAAATGCACAGCTGAATCGACTTAAAAACTTGTCATATTCATCATCATCATCATCGTTTCAGCCGAAAGACGTCCACTGCTGGACATAGGCCACCCCCAAGTGTCGCCACATTGAACAGTTCCGTGCGAGTCGCTTTCAGCGGATGTCAAATTGCATGATGAAAATATCGATTTCAAACTGGCGTCAACGATGACGTTCCTACATAAGCCACAGTACATATTGTGTTCTGTCAATACAATTTCATGGAAAACTTTCACAAATGACAACCAAGACCCTATTAATGTTATTCTAGCGACAAAATATTCTTTGACTACTGTACACAAAATAGTCGTGTGGTAAAGACAGTTTCAACAATGACAACATAACGATTGAGAGACAATTTTTATTCGAAGATCAACATCATTATGAGGTGATTTAGGCTACTGTGATAGAAGCATAATGAAACCGACCTTGATATTTCAATTTTTTTAGAAAAAGTCTAACTAGATTCCAGGAGCTTGAATAGCAAAAAATATGAAAAAAAGAAGGGAAGACGAGAAGGAGACGGTGAAACATTGTATGATAATGAGTGTAGCACTGAAGACACAGAACAAAATGATTTGCTTGAAACAATTTAACGATCGTATAGTTTTTGATCGTTAGTTACTCTGAAATCAGCTTGATATAATAAAGTTAGCGGTTGATATAATAATAATCCAATTATAAAACAGTTCAGATAATTCCACAAAATAGAAGTGCTATTTAACAACATCAGCCAAACTCAAAAGGAAACCTCTTAAATTACACAGACAGTATTTAAAAACATAAACTCACCTAAAAATATATAAAAAAACTCTAAACGAACAAAATGGTAACCTTATTAAATCTTAAACGATGAAACCCAACGTTTTTATGAAAGAAAATTTTCTAAAGTATTCGTAGAAAGATGTACTTTGCTTAATACATCTCACGATTACGATGTTTTACCCCATAATCAAGTTATTGTTTGGTTAGTAACCATAAACATGAAAAATCGACAAAAATGAACATAAGGAAGAATGATCGACATAATTTGGATGTTAACAACGTTTTTTGTGATGATAGAACATTTTTAGATAGAAAGTTTATCGAGGCTGCAAGACGAGTGAAATTAAGAGCACTTAGGTATAAAATGAAGTGCGATTTTATGTATTGTTGCGAATGCGTTTACTGCTTGCGGCACGGTTCACTAAATTGTTTTTCTCTTCTTAGCGTGTCAATAAAAATTTCAATTGAATCGACCCCGAATTGGGCCACGAGTTGGGGTCTTAAGTAGCGTCCATGGGTTCCTGTCATCAACAAACAACAGGACGCAGAGGACACGATATTAACTGCCCCATTTAATTTATATTTCCACCCTAGGGTAGAGGCTTAAATATTGACTGCACCTGAGCAGAACAACTTGGATCTGATCGAAATGCGTCTGACGCTACGAATATTTAAATGATCATCCTTTCGTTGTCATTTTCAAACGATAGGCAAAAATAGAACGATATCTATATAAATAAATAAAATTGCTGTCTGTTTGTAATTAAAAAAAAAACAACTTTTACTGAATGCATAATAATATGAAAGTTTAGACGGTACTTAAAACAAAAAACTTTTTTTACACTTTTATTTGTTTGTTCTTGCTAATCTCTAAAATGGCTGGACCGATTTTGACGCGGCCTTTACTGGCAGATAGCTGACGTTATAAGAAGTTATTAGGTTTCTTTTATTTTAGAAAAAGGAATAGGGTTCCGTGCAAAAAAATTAAAACCCATGAAATTGTTAACAAAATTCGATTCAATAATCATGTGAACGAAAGTCGCGGGCAATAGCTAGTTATAAAAACATTTAAAAATAAAGATATTTAGTCATTTGAGGTGCAAATGGGTTTTTTAAGACGTTCAGTAAAATTTGAAGGATTCGTGTAGATAAATTCTGCGTCATTTTTACCGAATAATGTGTTATAAAAAACTTGAAATTGATTTAACAAAGCCGTCACGCCCTGTAACCCTTTTGATACTTGTACAATTTTTTATTACTATTATAGATTTGTAGTTTGTAAATAATGTAAATAAAAGCTGTGTTAAATCAATTACAAAGCCGTCTAGTTCAAGTTCTTCCTTTACTAAATGTTCTGAAACGTAAATGGTTCAGATACCAACCCATTAGCACTATGAAACAGATGAACTTCGGCTTAGAATACCTCAGAAACCGAGCATTAATCTTGAGAGTCACTACAACATGCAAAGGGCTGGCTCACAGGCTGTGCAATAATTATACTAGTATTTCATTAGTCAAAATCTGAAGACGTACAGAGGTCTGCAATGTTGGTATCACGTTTCGGAACTCAAATGGAGAAGCAAGGTGTGATGACAGCAGCGGCAACGAGTTGAGCAGACGGTATTGTTGCTATCGCAAATCTGGATGAGGCTGGCACGGGAGCCTGGAGATGGATACCAAAAAATCAGTCCGTCAGATAGATTTCCAAAAAATAATGGACACGTATTTTTTCTTTTTTCACGAAAACTAAAAATGAAGACGATACAGTGCGTCGAAAACTCGTGTGACGTCATACTTGTAAGTAAAGTGTACAGACTTTTTACTGAAAAGTGACGTCACAGGCCCCCACTCATCTTTGATGCGTTTTATCTTCGTCAACTTTTATTGATGTGATAAAACAAAAAATATGTATCCAATATTTTTCGATAATCTAACTGACGGAGTAAATAGAATCATATTTTTTTTACACAGGAAACATCCCTATTGTAGCCAGCCCAGCAGTAGGTGAAGCCGAGTAGTGGATAATGATTTTATTAGCGCGTCTCAACGTTTAGAAAAATAAAGCCGAGTACTAGACCTACCACCATTCTCTTGCCCTTATCCCAATTCATTTGGGGTCGGCGCAGCATGTCTTCTTCTTCCATACTTCTCTATTACTAGTCATCTCATCAGACACCTCCTTTCTTGCCATATCATCCTTTACACAGTCCGTTCAGTTTCTTTGGTCTTCCTTTACTCTTATGTGGATGGCTCTACTCTTTGACCACACACAGATCCACATTCATACTCATAACTTTCCTCACGACATTTTCCTCATTCCTCCGCATCACATGCCCATACCACGACAACCGATTACCACACACGTTGAGTACTAGATCTATTATATAATTAGTTTACATTACTAATTATACAATAAAATCGGTTTTATAGTTCGCTGCGTGTTGTTTTTTTTTGTACGCAACAGATTTTGATGGGTTTTTATTATCATTTAGATATTTAATCCCGGAAACTTAAAGTTTATTATACTTTGATATTAAACTAACGTTTATCATTAAGATATCTCGATTTTGTTAAGTCGTTAAAACTGTGCAAAGACAAAGCGGATCCTAGGCTTTGCTTATATAATAAAGCTGAAGTATTTTTATTTGAACGCAGTAATCTTTAAAACTTCCAGTCGGATTTGTCACAAACACACACATCACACTACGAGCTTTAGAAGCTGAGCAAAATCAGATATATTATGGCGGGTGAAACCGAGAGGCACAGTTAGTTAAAAAAATACAGACACAAACGTTGTTAACAAGAATATTCACAATATAACTTATGCCTTTTCATCAAAGCATAGCAGTAAGTCTTGGATGTACAAACGTGGCGTCTGTCAGCCCAACGCATGCTAGTTAACAAGTTTGCTATCAGAAGTCTGTTTGTTGACAGTACAAGTTACCTACCCTACCTACGTAATATGTATAATAATATGAAGATTCTAAAGGAGTATTGTCTAAAGGGGTCTAGTATTATTACTGAGAGTCTAAGGGTTGGAGTAGTTGTAGCCATGCTTCACATTTATTTCGCCAGTTATGCTTGTTATCGTGAGGCGTTAGTTATATCCGGGCTCCGGATATCTGCAACTGAGGATCGCATTGGAAAAGCCCATTGATACTGTCCTGCAAGTTGGTAAGGCGTGACAAACAAACTCGCTTTCACATGTGTGATATTAGTTAGGATTAGGTTTAATGACATTTATTTCTCAAAGAAAAAATTACAGTTCAGTTAAAGAGAAACTTAACTAAATTAAAAATAATTAAAATAGGCAGCTGGATCACGGGCTTGATTCAGAAAGCGGTACTCCTGGACACGGCTCGCATTGTGAGGAGGTTCCTGTCTCTGGAGCCCTAACCACCGGTAGCTTGGACCCTGCTCCCGATACCGGCGGACCACTATTTTTTATATTTTTAAATGTTTTTTTATATTGTTTTATATTAGAATATTTAAAAATGTATTTAATATGTGTAAAAATAAATAAAAGAAATTAAAATAACAAACAAAGTTAGGTTGTAGTTTACATTACGGTTTTCAAGCCCTTCAAGAAACTGAACACCATAGTTTCATAATAGCAAGTATGTGGTAAGTATTAATAAAATACAAAACAGTTCCTGCTAAACTTATGTCTAATATATGTATAATTCCGGCCTTTTATATAAAATGTAGGAAAAAAATACACTCGTTTTTTTTAAGCCAGTTAAAAATAAGATGAGCTTAATGGAAAAGTCAGATCATATCAGGCAGGTGAGATTAATCCGTTATTCATTTTTTCCATTCCATATTCGAAAAATAATGAATTGCAAAAAATAAAGATATTCTGTTTTCGTTTTGGAATGTAAAAGGTCAGTCTCGCTCGACATGTAACATTGTGTTCTTAATTTAGTACATACAGAATTAGAATTTTGCTTTTAAAAGCAGAGCGTACTCTCAATTGGGTTATGGAGGTCAGGTGGAGGCAGGCATTCCATGTAAAAATGTTATATTCAGCTGTATCGGGTTAAAGGTAAAAAAGCAGAGAATTAATATGACGTGTGGGGTTAAAAATCGTTTACGAAGATGTTAAAACTAAAAAAAGAAAAAAACACTCTTACCCCAATTTATTTGGAGTCGCTGCTATATTTCTTCTTCCTAACCTACTTCTCTATTATCCGTCATCTCTTGAGTTACGCCAATTCTACACATGGCATCTTTCACAGAGCCTATCCATTGTTTCTTTGGTCTGCTCCCAGATACTATTATACCCATCTATTAAAACTTTACTCACGACATTTCCCTCATTCTTTTGCATCACATGCCGCCCGTACCATGACAATCGATTCCCACAACTTTTCAGTTACCGGTGTCACGTTCAGACTTCTTTTTATTAAATGCAAGATCCATTCAAAATACATAGTTTCATCATCATCATCTGCCTGGTCTTTTCCCAACTATGTTGGGGTCGGCTTCCAGTCTAACCGGATGCAGCTGACTACCAGTACTTTACATGGAGCGACTGCCTATCTGACTTCCACAATCCAGCTAGTAAAGAAAGAAAGAAAGAAAATACATTTATTTAGTACTGGTTAATACGATATCCTTTGGTAAGACTGGTTGTCAGACTACCTGTAACGACTGCCAAAGATCTATATAGCAGCCGGGACCAAAGACTAAACGAAATAGTTCACCAAAATAAAAATACAAGCACTTATATAAATTGCCTGTCATTCCAGCACAAAATTTAAATTGAAAAATATTTGCTCACCGATTTACACGGATATTATATATACGGACTGGTAGCGTGGCAATCGTAAAAATGGTCGAATCGCTTAATTTTGTTTAAAGAGAACACCTGCACGGTATATAAAATCGAAATTGGCATTTGCGCTCTTACTACAGAAGGGTAACGATGCTTATTGGGTGCACCCCAGTACGGATATATTATAATCAAGAATTTTATTTTCTCAAGAAAGGGTACAGGTAATTTACATATTCAAAGAAATACCATTTTTTACGTTCAGCGAAATAGTCTTTGGAGGATTAAATAATAGGAATATTTTGAATTTTGGTAATGAAGAATTATTATAGCAAGTTTTGTTGGCAAGGAATATGTGAATGCGGTCATAATTTGAATTTTATTGACCATAAATGTCCATGGTTCACCAATATTCTGGTTTTTAAAAGTGACTAGTATCCTAAATCGTTTTGTCATATTTTTTCCATAAAACATTTGGTTTTTACAAAAATGCCGCAACATTTATATTTTAATATTACCAGTCTATAACCGTCCCATTGAAAAGACCTCTTCTACTACAGAGGAGGCCGAACATGGATCACTCTACGCTTTCTCAAGGCGTGTTGGCGATTACAGACGTACAGATTGAGAGTCATTATATTTACACTTTCTTTTTTTTTTTTAGCGTGATAAAATCATCAAATGAGTCCTCCCACCCTGGGCAGAGCGGGAGGGACTGTCAGACTTGTACTGACTAAAATCCACGGTGTCCTTCAATAGCCCTTTATGTTCCAGGGTCACGGTAATTCTATAAGTTCCCCGACCCCGGCAGGCTTTGGCCCTCTAGAGGGGGGCCCCGTCATCTTTGGCCCTCTAGACCGGGGCCCCGTCATATTATATTTTATACTTACAGGTTTTTTCAAGTTCATTTCCTTCACCAAAGTCAGTGATGTAGAGATCACTACTACTACTTATAATTAGTGTTAGCCGTTGTTCATCCATCCCAATGCTGGACAAAGTGTGGACGAATGGTCGTTGGTTTTGTCTAGCTCGTCACGCAATCTCCTACGAGGTCTGCAGGGACGCCTTTTGGCTGTGTCAGGGCTCCACATAGCAGCAGCTCAATAGGCATTTGGTAGACGTGGCTAGCGCAGTACCACTTAAGCTAAGCGGCTTTATAAGCAACGTTACTGACCTTGCTCAAAAATGTATTATATTTGTAAGCGCACAGATAAACGCCGAAAAGAAGGATTTTTTTATTACTATCTTTAAATCCTCAAAAAACCAAAAGAATATTTTCGTAAATCCTCAATAATAGGGGCATTCACGACGCGCTAGACCGAACCATCGACCTTAACGAAGTAATCGAGGTTCAATCGGAACGCCCGGTTAATCTGATAGCCTCGAAACTGAATTAATAAATGGTTAATTTTATTATGTATTAACGCGTTGTTGGTTCGTTAGTGTTGCTGAAAAACATCGCACCTCCAAAAATAAAGGAATTAAATTGGGATTTTGTTTTTAAAACACACAATATACTGTTTTTTGAGGTTATTTCTGTAATCGTTATTTTTTGTTGCCATGCGTATACACTATATAGTAGATAAATATAAGATAAAAACCTGCCCTTTATTGTACATCACAGAAATTACGGAGATAACATAAAACATAACACCTCACGCATGTATTTCCCCGAAGGGTTGCGGCCTATCACTTCGCCAGTTATGTGTAAGACTTATATACTAAGGGGCGAGTCTAGTGCTGATGGAGAAAGAGCAATAGTTCTTTATAATAGAACTATTATATATAAAGTTTAGTTTAGTTGCTTCAATTTGTTTTATCGATTAATCTGTTTATACTTAAATTGTGAGATGTATGTTTTGAAATATTAATAAGTATATTTAGGAACTCTTGGATAAATAAGAACCGATAATCTAGATTATAGCTTGTTATTTTCACAACAATTGACTTCTAGGAAAAAACTTTATGTAATGTAAGTAGTTCTAATGTTTCCAATATAAGTTAAACAACGTAAAATTGTACAAATTGCTCATCAACTTAAAATATATATGATCGACGGTAACAAAAGCGAAGGTTTTCCCGCGATACCCATTTAGAAAATCTACCGCTTCATACCGAAAAAACACCGCCGATTTGTTTAAAAATAATCCTGAAACCTGTCGTCAAATGTTTGAGCAAACACACCTACCCATTATGTGGCCAAACCCTAACGGCGAACGTGAAAAACTCGCTACCAAATATTTGTGAGCGCAGCTAATAGCACCATTTGTGGGGCCGTGAGCGGATAGCCCTTAACGAATGGTGATACGGTATCCCTGTAAGCGAAACAGCGGTATCTCAAAAAGTAGAATATCTAAAATTCTCAATATTTTTTTATATCAAACTCAATAATACATCAGCACATAATATTTCAAGTGGACCAGTTACAGGCACTATTGTATTATCAAAAAGAAAAAAACGATGAAGCTAACAGTTCAGTCACTAGGTAGAAAAACGGTGAAAGTTTTGTAGTCGCCCATTGAATGATGGACGAAAAACTACATGGACACTCTTATAAAATCAAGGATTACAAAGCCCTGCGTACATTATTGTTTTTTCTATGTGCGAGAGGAATGTCAAAAGAAAACAATTTTACATCTGGGCCTCAAGTCTACTATTACAATAGTGTCAGAATGGTCTATCATTGATTTCAAAATTGTTGATTTTGACAAGTTTGGTAATCTACTAATATAATGGCTTCATTATGACTTTCCAATGATCAACCACTGACACACCATTAAAAGAAATGGCATAGAATGGTAATCTCGTACATAATGACAAATGAATGACTGACTTAGGCGGTAATCTGCTAAAATTTTGACAGTTCCTTTGATCAGTGACCAACCATTAGAACGTAATTGTGCAGTCATTGCTTTTATTTCGTTACGGGTATAAGTGTTTGTGGAAAATTGAATGGAGACCATGTATTCACTACGAGCAAATATTCTCGAGCTAGCTAACGCAGTGGATGCTAGAGAAAGAAGATGGGCGGAAAACAGAAGACGTCGTCGAGCCCGTCGCTTGACGAGAATTAAACTAACGCCTTTATTGATATTCCCGAGGCGGAATTTGTAAAAACGTTTCGCCTTGGAAAGGACTCAGTAAGGGAGTTAATTGAAGAACTCATTCCCCTTATGGCCAGACCGCGTCGAAACGATAGCGTATCGGCAGAAATGAAGGTGAGAAAACTGAATTTGACATTGATTTATTATTCTATAGCTATAAATACGAAATAGGTTAATTAATGTTATATTTTTCATTGCAGATTCTAATAGCTCTTGCATTTTATGCATCAGGGTCCTACCAAAATCTGATTTGACAGAGTGCCCTCCATAATGTTTCACAAATTATTGTAAATGCATGTAGCATATTGCACAATATTGCAAACATGACAAGAGCACCATTGCCATGTGATGAAGTTTATGCAGAAGCGCTTGCCTTGCAACAGGTATGTGATTTCTATTCCACTATTTTGGAATATAATGAAGTTGGAATTTTAAATAATACTACTATGTTAAAACAATCAAAATTTAAATTACTCTTTATTTCTCATAAACTAAATATTTATATAACAATATTAAACTTGACTTCCAAGCCAATTGAAAAATATGAAATGTAGAAAATACTACATAAAACAAAAAGACATTTTGTCATTTAAATAATAAAATAAATCCAAGTAACATTATCTAAATTCATAATATTCACTATCATTTGTCATTAATCACTAATCAGTCTTTTAATTTAGGAGCAAAATAATTATGCAGCACCCAATTTTCAAGGCCATCGAAGGGTTAATCGGGATCTTCTTGATGGTCGGGCACTGCAGCAGGCTCTTGTTGACAGACTGTGGAGAAATGCATAAATTAAATTAGCAGGTATGTAATGTAAACCCATCTCAATATTCTAGTAAAGTACGAAAATACTCTTATTATTATTAAAATGATCTAACTCTTTGTTACAGATCCACAGTATTACACAAAATATGGATTTAAAATAAATTAATACTCTTTTTATAAACGCTGTTTCATTGAATCATTTATCATTACAGCCATTTGGAATACACTGCTCGACATAGACTCCTCCTAAAATAGATTTCATTTATCTTTTAATAATCTGACAAAATTACCTCTTGCATACTAAAGAAAACTTTAGTCAGACTCAGAATCTGATGACATAATAATTTTGCGGAGTTTCTGTGAAAACAAAATTAACATTAATACAAAAGTTGCAACTTCATAAAATATAGCATGTGTAACCTAGCGCTTAGTATCAGGGTTACTATCTAGATGTCAAATTCTAGCCAATGTACTACTACTGAGGTGAGCCTACACCTAACACAAGCTTTTAAGCTTAGCAGGAGGGGTTATAATTATTGCTTCATAATACTTATTGTGCGTATGCTTGTAGCACACAATGAGTAGAAGTTCCAATTTTGGTTGAAACCATTTCATATAGGTGAATTAGCTGTGAATCAACAGTAATTAGTTAGTAGTATTACCTTTTTTGGCACACAGTGGCCTATAAGGTCCACCATTTTTTATGTGGTGGATCTCAGTCGATCAATGGCCGCAGCCAAGTTGTTGATGGCCTGAGCCTGTTTTAGAGTCGCATCGGCGTTCCTGGCTTCAATAGCGTCCAGCTTTGTTTGAGCAGCTTCTTATTTCACTCTTCTGTGATTTTTTTTTTTAACATTTTGCTTTTATATTCATTGTAGAACTAAAAAAAAGTGCAAAAATTACAATAATAACACATTTTATCATTTTATAATGCATACCAAATTATACTGTATTTAGGTACTTACTGTCCGCCACTCCTCCGGCGTTTTATTCCGACACTGAGTTCAAAATTTGGGCGCACTCCATCCAATATCTTCTTAATAAACTTCGCCCTTCATTGGTGCGGCTGCAGAGGCCAAGCGCCAGGTCTTGGTGGTTCTCCAAAAAATCAATTAGAGCCGAAATTTGCTCAATTAGAACCATATAAATTCAAAATATAGGCTTCTCAAACAAAGATAATTTAAATAATAAACAAAAATCACCGGCCGGTATAAATAAAAACAGATAAACATCAGTAAGCAGTAATGTCACATTTGACTTTGACAGCTAAACAGATAAAAAATATTGTTGAGTTGTATAGTTTCACATTTATCCGCGTTACACATTTACTGTTTTATGCTGTTCACGAATTTTTTACTACTTCAGATTGCTTATAACACTAATAAATAATATGTAAAAATATATATAAATGAAATCTGGCATGAATAAATGTTCAAATTTAGTAGTAGTTTTTCGAAAATCATTTCTACTAACGGGTTTTATAATAATGGCAATACGACAATGTCATTATATCACAATTCTATTACGAGACCATTGACCGACCAATGATCGACCATTATGAATTTAGCAGATTACGAACTTTTAGCAAAATGACAATGGGATCGTATTGGAATGAAGAATTTATAAAAATAGCAGACTTGGGGCCCTGATAGCTTGAAACAAAATGACCGGATATTTATTGGAACATTTAAAACAATCACCACGAAAACTGTACATTATACAAGTTTCATTTCTGTACAAAGTAAATGAAAGAACAATTGGATCATATGTTTTCTCGAAATAAACATTTATACGTTACCGTTTGTATACTTACGGGCAGTATGGCTTCCAAAGCTCGAACTTCTGAAGCACGATTGACCTGAAAGCTCTCTAAACTAAATTAAAGCTGGCCACGATTCGATTTTTTATATCTAAACCGATTATCTGAATCGGTAAATCATTACTCTTCGGATCGTTTTAAATTGATCCGATGTTTAAACATCCTTCCCATCCTTTGACTTTTCGGATATTATTTTTGATAAGTAGATTTAAATTGCGTTGTAACGACGCTATAAATAAGGTAATGATATTTTTATGCTCTGGAGAAATTTAATATTACCGTGACGTCGATTTTGACAAGTTAATAAGTGTAAAATATTAAAAAGGTTTTGGGTATTGTTGTCATTCATAAATATGTTTACATAGATAATGATTATCCCACGCTAATGGCATAATGCCTGCCAGTAGATATTTACTACGGACACGGACGGGCTTCAGTGGTTCTGCTATATACAATATGTTAAAAACCCTGTCCGATCCTAAAGGTATAACCCCATATATATAGGTATACCAATGACATTGCCAAATAAAATAAGAAGCATAAATTATTCATGAAAGGAAAAATATTAATGAATTTTAAAATGCATCATTTTTAATCCCTAATTACCACCGTTTCCCTAAACTCAAATAAAACTTTATAACGTGACAACACCATCTTCGGCATAAGTATGTTCGATCGTCAATTGTTTTTTGACGTCATTACCCGAAAAGCGACAGCTCGCGCCCGTGTGTTGCCATTAACGTTTCCACATTTTAGTAAATTTTATTTAATTTTCACTGGGGTACTTTTTTTTACTTGTTCTCCAAAAACGATTACCATTACGATACCTAAAAATACCCTCACGGATCGGACAGGTTTTTTTTAACATAATTATTGTGTACAAAGGTATCTCTATCCACATTTGGTGTACTTCTTTTTTTTTGTTCTACGAGAAAATAAAAACATTTAACTCAATCCCTTTAAAATGACTGTCATAACCAATTCGTCTTAACAAGATTCCCTCAAAAATAAGCAGGAAAAATATTTAATTAAAATCCTAAAATAAATGTAATGCAAAATGTCTGCCAAAGAATTTCACTAAGACCACTGTGCCTGCTTACCCCCTGAGGAAAAAGATAAGGAAATATGTAAATGAAACGCGGGATCAAGAAGAGAAATGCGGAAGACTCCTTGGTGTTAATATTTCGAAGATACCGGAAAAGGCAAGAAGCGTAAAAATGGTGTATTTTGTTTATTACACGATCGTGTTCTGTTGTCGGAATGGCTAGTTATTTTATACGGCACAACAACACCTAGTTTTATATTCTAACTCGTGACGCGCCCCTATCTCGCATGCGTACGGTCTACTGAAGTGGTGCCATGTCAGAATATGAAGATTTTTGTACTATAATTTCTTAAGTTAAATCTTCATTCTCTTGCCCTTATCCCAATTCATTAGGGGTAGGCGCAGCATACATCTCTGTTACTCTTCTTTCTCATCTCATCAGACACCTCCTTTCTTGCCATATCATTCTTCACACAGTCCATCCATCGTTTCTTTGGTCTTCCTCTACTCTTATACCCATCCACATTCATACTAAAAATTTTCCTCACGATATTTTCGTCATTCCTCCGCATCACATGCCCATACCACGACAACCGATTACCACACAACTTTTCAGACACCGGCACCACTTTCAGACTTCTTCTTATGTACTCATTTCTTATTTCCTAAGTTAAATATAAATTTATTAGTTTTGTGACGTTTAGTCATCCGGGTTTTATATGTACTAAACCTCCTGGAGTAAATTAATGATGTTGAAATCGATATCAAAATCCATTGAGTAGTTTTAGAGAGCTAAGTGCACACAGACCAACATGAAAAGCTGCAATAAAAGAAAAAGCATGGAAGCTGTATATATGTGTATTAGTATGTACCTATTTATATATATCAATTTTTGTTAACAAAATGGTATTTTTCTTATTTTATTTTTTTTGTACTCTATCACAATGCTGTCCTATTTGACCCAAAGGTTGACTGGTAGAGAATGCCTTGTGGCATTAAGTCCGCCTATGTACCACTCTTGTACATGAAGTTTAAATAAATAAAAGCGAGTTTGTCCAGCGCAATGCTATTTACATTATTTTAGATAGGGAAATAAAACAAAGTTATCAAAACTTCGCTCGGTATGTATCGGAGCTTATTTGAAAACTAATGGGTTGATTGTGTAATACTTACGAGTAGATTTGTATGAACCCCTAAAAGCCTTGTAACAAGAAAGTTTTGGTATCGGTATTTACAATTTCAATGTAGTCGAATACCTGCTGAATTTCTAATTAAATATGTTTGGTAAATCTAACTCACGAGATGAAACCACATGCCCGACAGGCTGATCAATTTGTTTACCACTGAGTAAATGTTTCTAGTATTCTGGATGATGTGCCGTTAAAATTATTAAGTACATGTAGTAATTGCCAGATGTATTTGTTATAGCTTTATTGTTGTGTGACTCTGTAAATACACAGGCAAAGATATAAAAAAACGAAACAAAATGTCTGCTTAGGAATCCACAGGAGCAAGAATGTCTACAAAATTGTTAATTTCTATTAAATTAATACTCAGAAACTCCACATGGCAATGCTACTTTGCTCTCTGTATTGAACCCAGGACCTATCGATGAGTACCACCGGCACTACCGCATCACAGCTGCTTGCCGGCACCGGTGGTTCCTACCACTAGACCCACTAAGAATTACCTACACCCATCTGCTTAGCGTTTTTTTTGAAATCTTATTATTTGAAGAAATAAATTATTACGAATAGATTATACAGGATGTAAACAGACCCTTCACGAAACCGTCAACCAAGCATTACGTACATTAAACTAAGTAACTCTTTTTTTTTGGTGTGAAATATCACGTTTTACGGTAGGATTCAATGTAACACACTCAAAACATTGTTCTGATGGATGGATTGAATATTACGGGGGTCGTAGAGAGTAAAGAAATACATTCAAAACCTGTATTTAAAAAAAAACCTGTGAAAAAGTTGAAACTTTGACCCCCAACATCTCCGTAGAAGGTATGGCCCAGAACAAAAAAATATCACAATGACGGGGAGAACAAGTGCCTTTCGGCTTCGTTAAAGGTTTTGTTACAAATATAAATATCAGATTTTAAAATATCATGGTCACTAACATTACTATTAATACTAATAACGGGATATTTACCATGTTTATCCGTGATCATGGTGCTTGCAACAGCGCCGAAATATCGGGAACTCATAGAAAACAGTAAACATGGTAAATATCCCGTTAGTATTAGTAGTAATATCAATATCCTTTATTAATATTGTCAAGAGGTAAAGTTTGTAAGTTTGCATAAAGGGGGTAATCTTCGAAACCACTCAACCCGAAAATTCCGTAAATGCTTTCATTAATGGGGAGCCAAATTATCTCAGAGTATCATAGGCTACATTTAAAACGTTTCAGTGTGATAACTTCCGACTGTAACGCGAGCGAAGCTGCGGGAAAAAGCTAGTATATTATAACTGTAAGTTCAACTATAAATAACTCCTTCGATACGAACCACGTTGTCGCCGTAAAACACGTGAGTTAGTGACGTGTGTCGAGTCCATAATGTATGGCGCCCGAATTAATTGGATTTGTTAACATCATTAAAAAGAACAACCCATGGGACCCGTCCCCGCTTGGATATTTATGGAAAAGTTGCTGTCTGTTTAGTTTAATTTTAACCCGTTTTGTGTTGATGTTAATTTATTTATATGCATAATTTTTTTTTGTTTATTTATTTAATTAAACTTCATGTACAATAGTGGTACATAGGCGGACTTAATGCCACAAGGCATTCTCTACCAGTCAACCTTTGGGTTAAATAAGAAAACATTGTGATACAAAATAAATACATCAAAAAATTACTTCTTGCTTTCGAAAACTTATTTAGGCACTTTTTTAAAAATACTGTTCTTAAGTTAACACCATAAGTAGAAGTAATTGCAAAACCCATCTATAGAATTTGTGGTTATTTATTTATGTGAGATCTCCAACAAAGGATGTATACATATTTACACCCTTGGCTACCTACTTACATACAATAAAATAACCTTTTATAGATGATGAACTACCTAATTACAGTAAGACAGCTGATGACTGCACAAAAATCTAATCTAAACAACAATATATAGAAACACAAATACTTCTGAATCATAGTAGTAATAGCAAGCGTGGTTGCTTCTGCTACATATTTCCAGTATGAAAAACTACAAATGCTAATTACCCGATTCTCCAGCAAATCGGATCAATAGTTAGACTATAACGATATCACCAAAAAATCATCCTCATTCCAATTTATTTCGGGTCTACTCTTATTATTTCAATACCAAAACTTAATAATCTGAATATAAATCCACTTACTAAATACCCACAACATTATATAGGTATTCCGCATCTATATTAACGATACAGTAATGTGGCCATCAATTCTGAGTGCGGTCACTACGACATTATGCTCCCAAGATCAATTGCCGTAGCTGTGGTCGTAGCAAGCCGTAGAGGTCATCTAAGCATTGTGGCTACAAAATTCGTAGGCTCGTAGCCGCTACGGCGTAGCTCGTAGATGTATGTAAGTCCCTTCGACCGCTAGATTTTGGTGATTATAAATGCAGTACTAGAGCCAAAAACTGTTTAAGCAAAAGTACCTACTTGCCTTTTCGGTGGTAAGTAATTTAATTCAAAAATAATTTATCACCCGCAAACTCGACGATTTCAGCAGCGAGAGAAAACGTAATTTGAATAAATATTCCTTCTAGATTTACGAACGAGACGAATATTTTCACAATGAAATGGAATAACGTACTCTTATATAAATATTTTTTCCGTAAACCTTATTTAGGATTACACCTACCTAAGTAGGTATAAGTACCTTCTATAGAGATTCGTAAGAAATGGTTCCCTCTTCAAATTATTTTCTCGGAGATAATTCACAGACGAATATTTCTTTGATGAACCATTTCATACAGTTCAAATATTTCATTGACATTTTTATGTTATCACCCATAATAATGTATTTATAAGCTTCAAAAAGTAACCTTTGAGTCATGCCGAAATTTTTTTTTATTATATGAAGCTTGTAAAAGATTCTTTCGAATAAATACCGGTGTTCTGAAAAATGCGACGAAAATTCAATTCACATTAGAATCCATAATGATTCACGGTTCACTTCAGATGTAAAGAAATATATTCTATATTGAAAATAAATCATGATATTTTTTATTTTTTACCTACGTTGATAGCAACATATTTTTTTACATAAATAAGTTTAATTTTAATTAAAAACCGAATGTGAAATGAAAACGTGGAAAATAAAATATAATTTAAATTATAACTCACCATGGAAGGAACCAGCGACTCCTTTAAACCAACACAACACAAAACGCCATTTTCAAAATCCACATACAAGTCACCAACACGCACACAACACCAACATAAAATTTTAAAACGTTTTTTTTCGAATTTCGAATGCGGAGTTCTCAGCGATAGGACGCGCGGTCGCCCGTCGCGGCATCCGAAGAGGTTATGGCAGCGAGTTTGCGTGGACCGACCCTCCCCCCACCATACCATAATTTTTAGCCGGTCCACCACCATAAAAATATTTCGCGACCGTATTGCGCAATGCATTAATCTCAACAACCGACAAAAAGAAAAAACACGTAATTTTTTTTTTCAGTTACAAATATGCAAAGGCAGCTTTCCCGGTCTAAAGAGACACAGTTGTAAATTATGGGTGAAATAGGCGTAATTAAGCCCGTTTTACGTTTGAAATCCGTTCGGAGTCAGGAATAGGCGACAAGGAATGTTTTAATGTTTAATTAAAAGGATTGTCGCGCGAGGGGATTTAGTGAAACGTGATAAAAATACTAATCAATTTGAATGTGTCGAGGTGGACGTTCGGAAACATTTTCGGATTCTTTCGAGTTGTAAAGGGGCGTGAGTTTCCTTTGAAGTTTCATACCGATAGTTTGCTTTAACCTAATTCTTTGTGAGTCGTTAACATGTCTTTTTAGATATTCAATTTGTATTGCAATTCAGTTAAGAAGTGTGGAATGACAGCTATTTGTACCTTTTTTTGGCTCTACAAACACGAAAAATTAATATTTAGGTTACTCTTCTGGTAATTTTCTTTTTTTTCTGATTTAGTAAACGGGCCAATCTGCTGATGGTTCACTTATTATAATTAAGGTGTTTCATTGTTTCGCACTAAATAGGAACTGAACAATGAATTTAATTAATTCACACAAAATAAAGTCTTAAATATTATTATTTTTGGAAATCGAGTATTTGTGGTATGATTAAATTAGAATGATACTCAGTAATATTGTAATTATAATGAAATTTTAATGATAAAAGTTAATTTTCTGTAAGTTTTTTTGGTGACAATAACTGAAATTAAACACGCTGATCAAATTAATTACATAATGTTTAATTATCTTTTATTCGAAACCAGATAATTGCATCTTTTAAAATACTGAGGACACGCGCGTTCGCGAGAAACGGAAGGAGTGGAGGGAGGCCTTTACCCAGGAGTGGGACAGAGCAGACTACGAAAAAAAAAGATGTCATGCATTTTTTACTTAAAAATTTGAATAAAAAATAATATCCGTTGTTTTATATTTGGTGCGAAATGAATCGACTAACTCAGCCTTTCGCAGTTTTCTTCCTGACATAAACCTCTCTCCACTGTACCTCTTATTTTCTCATCACTGTTTTCTTTGGTTGTCACCGGTTTCTTGAGTATTCTCATTTTCCTCTCTTCCCTCAGAACTTCGAACCACAAAGATCAAAAAACATAATTTACTTTAGTCCTGCAACAAAATACAGCACGCTTTTCTTTTCAGCGAAAAATAAATCCATTTGCCAACATTGGCGGAACAGAGTTTGCCAAACTTTGGCAACCAACTCCAACTGCCTGAAACGCCAACGCTATTATCGAAACGTTCTTGCACTCATATTTTAAAATGTTCAATTTTCGAACGCATTCGGATTTCGGGCGTGTTCGTTCATCCGAACGAAGACATAAAGGATTCATTCGCCATTTTGTTTAACTCATTCTTTTTAAGTTAAATAGTCCGTAGATAAACTCGTTTTTTTTTTGGAACACCGGTTTTTGGTTATTGATAAATGGAAGAAAATATAAACGATTGAGTTCCTGGAACTAGTGATTGATATCACTTTTGAAATAGAACTAGAATTTTTGTGCCTCACTCGCATTATTTCAGAGCTTAAAATAGTTACCATGCATTCCATTAACCGGTTTTTCAAAAAATCCACTATGAAAAGGCATCAGACCGAAGCTCTGAAATTTGAAGCACTTGAATTCAATGCGAAAAACTGAAAAGCTAGGAAACGAATCACATCGTTATCTTTGCAAGTCGTTTTCATTTTCAAAATTCAGGTGTGATTTATAAATCAGTAGCACAACGGAGCGATTTACGCTTCGTTACCGATCTTCGGATTTATAGCAGTTTTTATGGTGTTTTTAGATTTAGTAGGCTGTTTATCATTACAGTTTGTCTAGTTATGAAAGAATAGAACATGTTGTGTGCAATAAAAGTATTGTAGTGATTTGGCAGTCTGTAGAATATTATGTACATTGTAAATTAAAAAAAAAACTTTGATCAGGTTTTTAATGAAGCTGGTTGGCGAATTTTTTTTAAACAAGCAGTGTTTTAATCTGTTTCTCAGAAGTCTCATTTATTATAAAACAATCAACTGATTGTATTTTAAACGCTTGCACTGATAAGTGTTTGAATAGACCGGACCTAAACCTTTATCAACTATGTGATAAAACAAACACGAAACTGTTACCATTGAAAGAAAATACTTTTTTTTTCTCCTAAATCCATGAGAGTAAAGATACGACCGATCTCCACAGTTCACTGCCAACATCTAAGGTCGTCGACCTATCTATTAGACTTTTATAGATCTGCTTACGTCTATATCAGCTGAGAGAAGATACTGAATAAGTTGTAAAATGAAGAAAATTATGCAGTTTTTATGGGCACATATAAATTGCTGATGTTTTGAAAAATATGGATACGGTTTTGTTAGAATATTATTTTGCTTTTAGGAAAAAATACGAGAGTATTTTATTATTTTCGGAACGTGTTTTTCTTCTGAGCCCTTAGACTGGATTTCAGCTACATTTACGGGCCAAAACCAGGCAAATGCATATGTGTTGTGATGAGTCTTCTATCTGCATGGTGTTCCTAACAATTCTACAGGAGTTATTTTATTATTATTTCATTAACTATTGCCGTATAACAGAAAATCGAGGTCTAAAATAAGAATATTCCAGAAATTTCGTGCTGCTTTTGAATTCTATCCTAACTAATATTATAAATGCGAAAGTAAGTTTGTTTGTTACCTTTTCAAATCTAAACCACTAAACCGATCATCCTGAAATTTTGCATAAACGTTGTCAGGTGTTCAGAAACAGACATAGGGTACCTTTCATTCCGAAAAAAGTGCTGTGCCTGAGGAAAACAACAATAATGTTCTTATGATAGTAAATAACGCCACGTGTCTTTTGCTACGACCCGAATTGATTGACAAATTCCAAATTAACGCGAGCGAAGCCGCGGGCAAAAGCTAGCCGACTATAAAAACATCAACGGTATAATTCGCCCCTCAAAGAAAATGGAATGCTAGCTATTTTAAATACATAACACATTTTACAAGTTTTATTTAGTGTACGTTATACTGCAAAAACAGTATTTTGAAATAACGTAGTAAAAACTGAACAAGACTCAAAATGAATTGTCTACCATCTATTGAGCGAGTCTTCATTGAAGAAAAACAAAAACAATTCCATTCAAACTCAATTATAATAAAATTCTTTTCATCTTATATTTTATTTAATTTCCTATGATAAGCAATTCAACTACGCTTACAGTGCTGAACTTGAAGAATTACTTCAAACAGTTTGTGGAAGGCACCGCGTGATCCCAGCATTTGAGAAGTTGGGATGACAAGCATCCGACAGCTTTTCACCAAGCTACTAGTTTGCAAACTTATAAAATATGAATTGTTCCGTTTCATCCTTTAGTTAGTACTGAACTAAATGGGAGTAAATTATAACCTGAGCTTTTGGTTTATTGATAAAAAACAGTGACTTTGAAAACAGTTTACAGTGGCTGGGTAAAGTATCTATTTATCAATACTCACAATTTTTTTTTAAATTCTTAGTAGGTACCTAAGTTCAGCTTTGAAATCGTGCCTACGATAAATTTGGTTTTCAAAAGTAGAGGTGTTTGAATGTGCAAACCGTGTTATTTGGAATCAGTGTTATCATATGGAAACAAGCTTTAAATCTGATGTTATGATTAGTTGTTGGTGTGTGACATACTGCAGGTGCAGCTACAGATTAGAGATTAAGACATGCTTCCAGAACTCAGAAGATAGAGACATGGAGTCGATTGGTGGAATAAGAGTTTTTGATAGAACACGTACCTATCTGCTTACACTCTTTGAAGGCAAGTCGTGAAGATACGTTAATTTTAACTGGTAAAGATTACAAAAACCGAGTAATACTGGTTCCAGAATGATATCATTTTCCGACCCTGCTTATCTTTTGCTAAGAATCCGCCGATTTTACAAATTTCTTTTTCCATACATTTACATGCTACAAATGGTATCGGAAGTATAATATCAGATACCAGTCTAGATAGTTTATGAAGCTATTTAAGTTTTTTTTTTAGTTCTTGGTTAGAAAACCGATGTAACAATTTAAGAAGCTTTCCCAGGCAGACGTGCTAGTGAACTCGTGAGTTTGATCTTCACCGTCGAATTTTGATAGTAAACTTTAAGCATCGGTCGCGGAGTAGGTAAGGAGGAATGTACACTGGGCCCAAGTATTTGGTTTACATTTTATATGTGTGGGTGAAGTCATAGTTATGCACACAAACACAAAATAAAACGAGCGAGCTCAGTTTTTATTAGTGTGCGTGTGGCACATCAATTACCATATACCAATATATAGTCATCATTCACTTATGATGCTGAAGGAGATATAATATTTTGCATGATGTTAATATAGCAATCCTGGCACAATGGCTATGGTCTTTGGTCACTAAACGAGAAGTCGTAAGTTCAAATCATGCATGCAATAGTATATTTTTTCCTTTTTGTATTCATTATTTTGTTAAAACATTACTTAAAGTAGAATTTATAACGATTCCAACGTTTGAGACAAACATTGAACTCTCAGGCTATTTGATTTTGACTGTTTAGACAACAACTACCGACAATTTAAAAATTTTGTTTTCAAACACCTTCATTTATAAAAAATGAGCATTCTTACTTGTCAATCTACGAGTATTTGCATTACTGAGTTTATTGATTACTACTCTTGAGCATGTGTGTGGTTTTATTTCTGTGGATCCAACCATGCAACATTTATCAATGTTCAAAGAGGTGGAAATCGTTGTTTTGGATGAGCAAAACGTATCTATATTATGTGAAATTGTGAGTGTAAATGTGGTGCTGCCTAACAAACGATGGGACACTTTATATCGTGTCCTGCCTGTTCTGTTGTTTGCTCCTGTGAAATGCATCACAGGACGCTACTGAAAGAGCCAAACTCGTCGCCAAATTTTGGGCTGACTCAATTTGAATTGTTATCGATTAGCGTATCGATGAGATGAAGTGAAATTACAAGGCGCTTAATGATATCGGTGAGTAACAGTTAGATATTACGTTGATATTATACCTACTTCACTTTAACTAACTCCTCTATTCTCTTTATTCCTAGTAAACATTGAAAGGGATGTTTACTAGGAATAAATAATTAATGTAACTTAAGTGCAATACCTACCATAGTTATAATAATATATTATCATAACTGAATTATTATAGTTTCTTTTTTTAAATTTGTAATCGTATGATGATTATGATAAAATTAGCTTGATCTAGCCTTTAGACAGATTAAAGAAAAGCCTTTGAATAACGTAAATAAAAATAGATTATAATGTTTGCTAATGTCAGTGTATATCTTATATTTATGTATTGTATTATTATAAGTAATATTAATTAGGTATATATAAGTATATTGAATAAACATAGTGTATATATAGTATAAAAATATAGTGTTTATTTATTATAATATTAGCTATTATTATAAGTATTATAAATACTGTTTTTATCCACAGGGGAGAACCGTGCAGTTATGGGTCCGCCGATATGCGTATTTTGGAGACGTAGAACATCTTAGGCCAAAACCAAAGGCAAATTCATCGACTCGACACTACGACATCGTGGCAAGGCACAAAGCTGATCCCTTCTTGTCCACCCGCATAAAAGTGTGTAACCTTCTGCTCATGAGATCTCACAGTTTGTACTGTGAGATCTCATGAGCAGAAGGTTACAAGGAGTAATAGAAAACGAAGGATTGCCGACCCATTATTAGTCGAATTTATTTTAATTAGTAGACGAATATGAATCTTATTTTTATGCAAATAATGTTCATATTTGTTAAGCAAATTAGAACAAATACAAAACTTAGTAATAAGTAGGTAGGTATAAAACTTTTTTTTTAAATCACAACTCGTAAATTATTGAAAGTATGGTGAAGTGATGTTATTGTTATGCGATTAGAAGTTGTCATAATTTCTTACTATCTAACATGTTGATTCACTTCACCTCTAATTTTACTTTGATTCAATTTATATATCTACCTACTTTCACAAATTATTTACGTCAATCCTTACCAATAAAAAACTTTGTCTTTGTCAAAAAAACAGGTAAACAACAGTGTATTAAATGATTGTATCGGCCACACAAGTTTTTTTTTCTAACATACAGCCCCCACCAAATTGAACCTTAAAACAACCAACATAACTAACATATTGGAAGAAACGAGCAAATAATTTGCTAATGACCCAAGCGATAAGCTAAGCAAACAATACCAAAGTTTATCTAATAAAAAAATCAAATTATTTCATTGGTTATATTTAGTTACTTTTTACTTTTTGCTTGAGTAATTTTATTGGCCACAAAATAAATTTATTAAAAAACAAAAAGTAAAAAGTAGCAAAAATAATTCCTCAGTTGGGTTCGAACTCGCGTCGTCGAGGTTAGATCACTAGCTAACGCAAGCGCTTACACCAATCGGCTATGGTTACCATGTTAAGTCAGTATAAAATGTTGGGCTTTATTGTAAACTCGTTTATATTATTTTTAGCAGTTTACCCGACAAGCGTAAAGATTAAAAAAATAAACCCCGTGTAGGGTACAATATGTTTACTCACACAATAATAATGAGCGGCTGTATGAATATTACCGGCTCGTACAGCAAGTCAAGTTAATTTAATTTTGTGTTTGTGTGCATAACTATGACTTCACTCACACATATAAACTGTAAACCAAATACTTGGGCCCAGTGTACATCCCTCTACTTTGGTTCACTCATGATTTCACGTCACATTTTTTCATTTCGCAAAACTTAAACTAATTATCGTCATCACGTACATTTTATAAAGGGTGTAAATAGACCCTTAACATATATACGAAAGGCACTTGTTCTCCCCGTCTTTGCGATAATTTTTTTGTTCTGGACCATACCTGGGAACCTTAAAGTTACGGAGATATTGGGGGTCAAAGTTCCAACTTTTTCACAAGTTTTTTTTAAATACATATTTTTAATGTAAGATTTTTACTTTACACATCTCCAAACCCCCGTACTATTCAATCCATGCATCAGCACAATGTTTTGAGTGGTTTCCATCGAGTCCTACAGTAAAACGTGATTTTTCACCCAAAAAAATTAAAGTAGATTCCCAGCAATAATTTTTGCATCAAGTTACTTAGTTTGATGTACAGAATGCTTGGTTGACGGCTATGTGAAGGGTCTGTTTACACCCTGTATACATTGCTATAAAAAAATGAAAACATACGTAGTTGATGATAATTATAAAAGACAGCTTTATCATGTACACATATCAGCTTCCTTCCTTGTGCATGGAGAACTAACATTAACTTGACTGTTTTTCCTGACTTTAGCAATTTGCACGAGATAAGATAAGCTCGGAATTCTAACGCATTTTCTTTTATTTTCACTTACAAATCATGTTTATAAACTGTTGTTATCTTTTATAGATCTAATTAAAAACGACGTGTTAACGTTTTGCAGACGATTACAGAAAAGACTTTTTTATACATAACATCACGCCTGTAATCCCCGAAGGGTTAGGCAGACGTGTACCTAAGTGTACACCCACATTGACCAGGTATTTTTAAGTTCCATGTAATAGGGGCCGAGCTTATTGCCATAAACTGGGCACAAATTCAGACTCCTCGAGCACAGCAGCCGCGCTTTCGACCACTAGACCAATGAGGCAGTCTTCGGATCCTTTTATAATTGCAACATAACCTGAGTAGGGACTTGGTCTACGTTTTTTTTTAATAATTGCTTGCAGTGAGAAAAAAAATGCCTTTAATGGCTTAGGTATCTAAACACTATGTCAACCTGTGTATCTATATTATCTGTCTAGCCTTTGACTTCGACTGCCCATCTGACTTCCATAACCTAGTTACTAGGTACTATGACACCATTTGGTAAGACTAGTGATCAGACTCTCGGACTTCTGCCTACCCGTAACAATTACTGTCAAATATCTACAAATGACAGCCGGGACCAACGGCTTAACGTGCAATACCGACACGGTCAAAATGTATGGAAAGTCAGATTTTTTGTGTTAAAGTGTGTGTCAAGATGTCCCTTATTGATTGACCTTATTTTTTCCCCCGTTCCTATATTTACCAAGCCACTCATAATTACAAGAGCATTTATTCAGTCCATTTGTGTAATCAAGAATCCACTTGAAATATTTGACTTACAGTAAAAGCACAGCAAATATTCATCAAAGCTAAACAAATATTACTCCATATTCAGTGGTCCATGATAAAAATAAATGTAGTTTTACAACAATCACACAGAATTGGCAATTATCCAACAGCTCTAGACCCTAGCTGGACCGAAGTGAAATATTTCCTTTAATAGCATACACTATAATTGTGCATTCCTTCCGTCTGCCATAGATTAAGTTTGTAGAGGATACAGATATCACTTTGAAGGGAAATACATGGTGTAAACAGACATTCACGAAGCCGTCGACCAAGCATTCTAGACATAAAAGTAAGTAACACTGCGCAAAAAATATTGCTGGGTTACGACTTTTTAGTTTACAGTAGCGCTCAATATAACGTACTCAAAACATTGTGCTGATGGATGCATTGAATAGGACAGGGGTCATGGAGGGATTTAAAATGAAGTTATAATCTTACTACTATTATAAATGCGAAAGTTTGGATGGATGGATGTTTGTTACTCAATCACGCCAAAACTTATGAACGGATTTGGATGAAATTTGGAACACAAATAGGTTGTAATCTGGATTAACACATAGCATACTTTTTATCCCGGTAGTATGATCCCGTGGGACAATTATCGAACTTCACGCGGGCGACGCCGCGCGCCTAATCTAGTAATATATAAAAATAAAATCTAAGTAGCACTGCCTCGTTGGTCTAGTGGTCGCAAACGAGACTGCTGAGCATATTATCCTGGGTTCGATTCCCCGGTCGGACAAAGTGTTATTGGGTTTTTCAGTCAAAAGTTTATTAGTAGCAGCATCGGAGTCTGAATTTGTGCACGGTTGATGGCAATAGGCTAGCCTCCAAAACCAAGAAACTGAAAAAACTAAATAACTGGCGAAATGTTCGTGTACTATTTATTAGGTACACCTTTGCCTAACCCTTTTTGGGATTACAGGCGTGATGTTATGTAATAAATAAACCACACAATAGATATGTCGCCTCTATTTCTATTTCCCGTTCATCTACACTTTGACACAATTTAAAACTGTCTGTTGCTGTTCCCTGCTACTGCTCCGAGGACTTTTATTACGGCCAATGTTTATATGTCTGCTTCTTATTATTTTCAATGTACTATGTCGTTTTCGCTCTAAATTCTACACATTGTTTCGCTTTTATACTTGTTTTCGTAGAAACGAGATAGTTTTCTTGTGGTTTCTATGAAGATCGGAAACTATTTCTTGTAACTGGAGAAAATCTTTCTAAGAAATTGTGTTGGATGAAATTATAAAGTAGGAAAACATGTCAGCTTGTTAAGATCCATTTCTAAAAATAGATTCTCTCCTTTACCTTCGTTGATTGTATCGACTCGGAAAACAGAAGGGTGGTTTCAAAATGTTGTTATAATGTTATTAATTAGTATTTATATCTCAATGTATCATGCTGTTTGTTTATTTAAGACGTTACTCATGAGATATGGTTAATGTAAAGATCTAAAAAAAAAAGAATTCTCACTGACACATGTTCCTGAATAAATAAATAGGTACATTCTTCTTTCTTTATCGTGTGGTTAGTGCCTAACCTGGTGTTTTTATGCCGCACAGGGGCCTCTGACTTTGCTTTACATGCCAAAAAATATCTCTCAGGCATGCTGCTTTCCTCACGATGTTTTCCTTCACCGTAGCAAATGATAATTCTACAACACGCACATGAATCCGAAAAATCAGAGGTGCGTGCCTTGGGTTCGAACAGAGGACCTATGGGTCACACCACTAAGCGGTCACTTTTATAGGTAAATGATCATTGTCTTCGATAAAACGTAAACTTAAGAGTCCTACATGTACTTGTGTTAGTAACATGATTACATGTTTGATACCTCGTTTCAAAGTCAACAAGGCCGCTACACACGTCACAGGTACTTGGTTTTACAAGTATCAGTCCGTTTTACAGAATCCTTCTTCCCCTTTGATATAAATGAAACGAAAGGTGATCCATTTCTTTTATAAAACCTCGAAGCATTTTACAAAGACTACAATTCTTGAGACTCTTAAGCTCCTTGGCTCGCCTAAGGCAAAATGATAGCGTATTAAAAATACTGTATTTCGTATACTTTAGCGTTAAAATTAACATCACAAGCCTTTTAACTTTACTTAAATGGAGTTATTGTGTATATGTTATTTTTACTATGATATAAAGAGTTTCGTTTATCTTTTAATGTCATTACCACATGGCCAAATAGAAGTAAATAAAGGGTTCATGCTCTTTGCAAAGGTAGGTGTTTCAGGGGTTCACCTTTGTCTTTTTTTTGTTTTGTGTCTGTCCTCAGGACTAGATTCAGTTCAAGAGTAAGCCCATTTAGTACAAAAAATACATTTTTTTCTTAGGGTGAACTAGCTGTCAAAAGCAAAACAATAGTTATGGATTTTCATCATTTTTGTCATCCAATTTAATTATGAAATATTTTTTGTTTTTCTTCACTTCGCAATAATGAAAGTACCTGAGCAGGCAGGACCATGTCACAAACACTCATTGTGATATTTTATCACATAATATTCGTATCCCTGCAAAATTATCATAAATAAATAAGTTCTTTATTTCGGACAACATAAGATCCACTGTGTTAGTAAATTTCTTATAATTAATGTTAGTAAATATGTTATCTCAAAGTATATGATAATTTTCGTATAGATATAGACTAATTATTGCAAATTCTAGTTCTTTTTCTAAATTCAATTTTAACGAATGCCTTGCGGGTGAGGTCTGTCCATTTATCACCTTAAATGCAAAAAAAAAATGTAAAGTAACAGAAAAAGGCGTAACTTTCAACTCCTGGGACTTTTTAATTTGACTGAGATAAATAAATGCTTTTGCCAGCCATTGTTATTTTAAAACCAATTATATAGCCACTCTGTTTTGGATAAATAAGATCCATTCAATTAATAAAATAGGTATAAACATGAGTAGGTACCTAAAGACAGAATAAATCAAACACCTAAAGATAGAGTATTTTGTCGTTGTCATAGCAACCAATAATAGTGTATTGACGAACTTTTACGAATTTCTATAACATCATTACTGGTCCTTCCTTACAAGAAAAACATTGCTAATATTTAAGATAACAAAAAAAGGATGACTATCACTCTGTACGTGCCCTGCCTGACAGAACATCTTTTGACTTACCCATTGTCACAAACTTCCAGGATAAGGTAGAACTGACATTTAGTTATGAATTAGTATACATATTAAAAAATAGTCCTAAGTAATGTAAAACTTCGTCTCTCCCACTATTTCGCCAGACAGACTTCTAAATGTTCTTATTATTTTTTGAGGTTATGACCTAAGTAAACATTATGAAATCTAATAAACGATGAAGCCTTGAGTATTCAGTAGGCAACAAGAGTCGACTTCAAATTATTTATCAAGAAGTCTTTATTGGCTAAGCATTCGATATGGTGAAAAAAAAAAAAAAAAAAAACCTTCATTTCTATTTCGATGTCACAATTACAGAAAGTAATAAACAAACATTAGGCACAAGAATTGCAAAGAGAAATAACTAAACCCGTGAGCTTTAATTTTGAAATAAACTGAAACGGGTTAAAAGCTACAGACGAGAACATGTACGAATGTGCAGCGGCTTTCAAATTTAGCGCTGTAAGCTTGACCGTCCCTGCAAACGTTAAGCAAAGCTAAATTCAGCTTAAATATTAAACATTTTCACTTCAAACTCTGCGAGGTGTGGAATAATTTTTGGAGGAATGAAGTACTCAGATATTAAATAGTTGCTTTGAAACTTTTTGTGTTACAGTCCTGAAACATAAATTACTTTTAGAAGTATATACTTCGCGTACGAATATATTTAATTAGTGTACTTGAACAAATATTAATTTATGCTGTAGTAATAAAGATGTTATGTTGACTTTGAAATAGACTATACCAGTTTGATACTGATAAAACGTTTAATTGTACATGCAAAGTTGTAAAACTATTTGTGTTACTGCATGACTGCCAACTATCAAATAGTTTTCGGTCCTTCGAGCCGGATTAAAAGACAACATTCGAAAAATCTTTCTGGATTTTCAGCGTGTACATGAACTTTAAGCCAAGACATAAGTACTCTAAAGCGATGTCTTTAATACTTAATTGAAAGAGTCTAAGTAGCTTCGTACATTGCGGGGAAACAGGCATCCCTTAGGTGTAATCCTTTAGTCTGTTACGACCCCCATGGGAGCTGATAACGCGGTTCTGTTCATAGCCCTGAACCACTTAGAGATTGTAAGTCAGCATGGAAAGCTACGCCAGTGTTTTGTTTTGTATACTTTCTTTTTTTAGGTACTTTGGAAAGTGGTAGTGGTACACAAGAGGATTTTGTGTAGAAAATTCTGTTAATACAGCAGCACTCTGTGAAAAGCTGCAATCACAATGGTTTTATAAATTTTCTCTTTAAATCATGCTACAGAATCATTGATTCATCAATACAATACATTGGCAAATGATCATCGGTAGAGGCTGTCGAGATTTACTGTTATTTAATTGCTTAAGTGTTATGTGTGTGAAAAAAGAGTAGATTGACATAAGTGCAGAAAAAAAATGATTACATTGTCCATTATCAAAACCTTCTTGTCCTTGTGCTATGTTACTAGAAGCCAGCACGACACGTTTTCTATTGTCATTGTTCTATGTCAACTGTCACGCTGTCAGTTACTCCCTTTTCTATCCTCACAAAACCTACGAGTTGTCTACCCGTACCCACCACATATAGTAGATCTGTAAATCTGTTTCAATATATCCCTGATCACTTTACAATTTTGAATCAAAGGCTTGTAAATCAATTTAATTACATTACTTTTCGTCCTATACACCAAAATACCCCCAGAATTGACACGGTTCACATGTGTCCCGTATCCAATGTGTCCTGCTTACTCAGTGTTTTTAATGCCGCGTCTGTATCGGACCTTCGTGTCTGGCCGTCATATATCATTGGATACCGTTGTAAAGGTGGGCACTGATCTGTTACATATTTCAAGTATTTTTCTTGTACGTTTTTGTGTGTCTACGCCCCTCTTTCCTGTAATAGTATTTTGAGTAGGTACTTGATTTTCATAAATACAAGACGTCTGTAAGTTGAATGTACTACTGAGATAAAACTAATCCTAAGTTAGGACATGGTCTTTATACTGAGTGCCAGTTTTAGCTCTTAAGGTGTGAAAAATTAACATACAGACAGCCCAAGTTACTATCGCATTAATAACATTAGTTTGGGAAACATGGACCTCTAATTAACCTCCACTGTACCAAAGCAGTCCAATCCTGACACAAGCTTCCAGCCTCCGTAGCATGACCACCGTAGACAAGGGTTTCTTTGACGGAAGAATCGACAAAATGATAAATGCTACGGGGGCAGGAGTCGATTAAAAAAAAAAACTAAAAGGTAAAATGGGTTAACAAGGAGTATCGTATTATCCAGATACTGAGTTGTGGAGGTCAGATAGGCCGTCGCCGCGTCGCTTCATGTGAAATACTGGTATTCAGCTGCACCCGTTTAGGCTGGAACAGGACTCCAACATAGTTGAGAAAAGGTTAGGCAGATATTCATGAATTGGTTAAGTGGATTAACTGCGAAATCCATCTCGTTTACGAAACGAAATGGACCGTTGGTCTTGGTGTGAATTCTTGGCAATACATAACGGATGCATCGCTGGCACTGCCGACCTAATATCGTGACAAATTGAGTACTTACTGCTGATTTACACGCGGCTCTAAGTATTCGAAACGTTTAGGATTACGCAAAATGTATCGGTTTCTGAGAATTGGAAACTGCAGTTTTCTTTTACAGCTATACAAAGATTTACAAATTTAAATCTATTCTGGTAGGAGATAGGGTCTGAAATACCAAGTTTCGACCGTTGGACTTTTTTTCTGAGGAAACTTTTTTATCGCCCTTTCACACCAGTTACTTTCTGTTGGATATCTTGTACTGAAAACCTGCCTGGCACTGAAAAATAACAAAGAAACATTCTGATGAGTAGTTGTGCTCAAACAGTGTCAAAGCTGCCTACAGAATATCACCTTATAACAGAAACTAGCTTATGCCCGCGGCTTCGCCCGCGTGGAGTTAGTGAATTGCCCACAAGATCTTACTTCTGCGATAATAAGTAATCTATGTATCTATCTATAATACATACATAGTTTTTTTTATTTTATTTATTAAAGTTATATCAATTAAATTAGATACGTGAAATATTGATACCTTGGTTTGAGATTGGACATCGGATTTACTGGATTTTATCTGAAGAGTATGTACACAAATTTTCAAGTCAATCGACCCTGAGAATAAAAAGTTTCACAGAAAATTCAACACCCCATTTCACCCTCTAAGGGGTAGGAATTTAGAGAAACTGATTTTCATGTCTCTGGGACCCGCGGTTTGGGCTGTGCGTTGGTATATCAGTCAGCCAGTCAGGACATGGAATTTTAAATTGGGGGATGATTTTGGAAAAAACTGTGATACACGTATCTCATCATTTTAACTGAAGTATATGTAGACACATTTTCAAGTCAATCGATCCCGAGAGAGTTTCACAGAAAATTCAACATCCCATTTCACCCTCTTAGGGGTGGAATTTAAAAAAACCCTTTCTTAGTGGATACCTTACCTACTCTCTACAAAGAGTACATTCTCCAAATTTTATGTTTCTAGGACCAGCGGTTTGGGCTGTGCGTTGATGTATCAGTCAGCCCGACAGGACATTGAATTTTAAATTGGGGGATGATTTTGGAAAAACTGTGATACACGTATCTCATCATTTCAACTGAAGTATATGAAGACACATTTTCAAGTCAATCGACTCAGAGAATAAAAAGTTTCATAGAAAATTCAACACCCCATTTCACCCTCTTAGGGGTGGAATTTCGAAAAACCCTTTCTTAGTGGATACCTACTCTTCACAAAGAGTACACTGTCCAAATTTCATGTCTCTAGGACCAGTAGTTTGGGCTGTGCGTTGATATATAAGTCAGTCAGTCAGTCAGTCAGTCAGTCAGTCAGTCAGTCAGTCAGTCAGGACTTTGAATTTTATATGTATAGATAATGGCGCGCACCGCACCACTCTCAACAAATCAGTCACAGATACCCGTTAGACGAGAGCGTTTCTAAAATATCTATACGTAGTATCACAAGTTCTCAAATTCATACAAAGTGTAAACAAACCCTTCACAAAGCCGGCAACCAAACTTTCTGTACATCAAACTAAGTAAATCTACGCAACAATTATTACAGGGAAACGACTTTTTGTTTTGGGTGAAAAATCACGGTTTACGGTGGGACTCAAAACATTGTCCTGATGGACGCATTGGGTCATGGAGATATTTAAAGTAAAGTTATAACATTCAAAACTTGTGAAAAAGTTTGAACTTTGACCTCCAATATCTCCGTCACTAGAAGGTTCCCAAGTATGGTCCCGAACAAAAAAAAGATGGAAATGAAGGAAAGAACAAGTGCCTTTCGGCTTCGTGAGGGGTCTTTTTAAACCTATTTTTCTGCATTCAGAAACCGGGCACTGGCCAAAGTTAAAAATGTACTGAAATATCTGTTTGCAAAAACAACTTTTTTGTTTCAGATCCCTAATTCATAAATCTTTTCCTAGTTACACGTTGGATTCCAGTCTAGCTAGATGCAGCCTAGAGCGTCAAAGTTAATAGTACTTTACTTGACCCCTGCAACTAGGCCGTCGGCTACTAATGGGTATTAGTAACTTTGCCGTAAATCACCTAATATCAGGCGACAGTTAATTAGCAGTAGTTTCGTCCTGCAACGAGCAACTTGGTAACTGCAGTAAGAAAGATTAATTTGACCAAGTTCTCTTATAAAGGTGACGTTATACCTCACTTGAAAGTACAAAACTGCGATTTGGAGACGTAGCTATAGCAGAAAAATTACTAATTATTGATGTAAAGTGTTGATCAATCAAGCAACCGCACCATCAGAACTTTGGGACACTGCTCATAATAGGGATGTTTCCTGTGTAAAAAAATATGATTCTAGTTAGTCCGTCAGTTAGATTATCGAAAAATATTGGATACGTATTTTTTGTTTTATCAAATCAATAAAAATTTACGAAGATAAAACGCATAAAAGATCATGAGTGGGGGGGCCTATGACGTCACTTTTCGGTAAAATTGTACTGAAGTATGACGTCACACGAGTTTTCGACTCACTGTATCGTCTTCATTTTTAGTTTTCATGAAAAAAGAAAAAATACGTGTCCAATATTTTTTGGAAATCTATCTGACGGACAAATTAGATTTTTTCAGGAAACATCCCAATTATTATCATTGTGTATTGCAGTTGTTTTTTATGCATAGGTATAGCCACAGTAACCATTTTCGGTTAAGATGAAATCACACTGAAATCACCAATGAACAGGTCGAATGCCACATCACTAGTGTCGATTTTATCGACTAGTTTGTGATTGGTTGGTTGTTTGTTGCTTCTCCAAGTGGCGTGCATCTAGAGACGCCTATGTCCAGCAATGGGCTGCTGATGATGATGGTCGATTATAGTAAGTATTTTTATGTTTAAGGTTTCCATAAAATTTCAGTTGAAGATGTTCTCCTAATTTTGGAAGTCGGTTAAAACGATCTCCGCACGGCTTTATGCTCTCAGACCACACGCTGCACCACCACATTCATCATCTTCCTGGCCTTGCACCATTCTACTTGGGGTCGGCGCAACACGTTTTCTTCTTCCATTCTCCCCTGTCAGACGTCACGGCATCATTTACTCCTTTCTCTTTCATATCAGTCTTCACACAATCCATCCATCTTTTCTTTGGCCTTCCTCTCCTTCTCCATCCATCAACATTCATGTCCATCACTCTTTTAGTCACATGCGTTTCGCTGCACCGCCACATTGTCAATAGTTAATTAGGTATTAATATCTTCAATATTAAATAACAATAATTGTGTTATGTGCCAATTATATCGTCCCCTTTCACATAGATAGAGGGGACTAATTAATCGTCCAGTTAACTCTACACTGCGACTAAAAGCCAGTAAACGAGCGTCTCTATATGAATGCTTTAAAAGCAAAACGTTGTTTACATTTTTACTGTTTCTTTCTTTTTAGTTTGGAATTGATGCTTCTCATTTAGGTATGTTTTCTTTTTTAGTTAATTTGGTTACAATGTAATGTTTGTTAAATACCTACTTTTTGTAATGACCATATTACATCTACCTACATACCAGTGGCGTGCCGCTAGGTCAGAATGGAGGCAAGCCCAGTTAGTCAGCTACCGATGTTCTGGGATACAATTTTATAAGTTATAGTTTTTCAATTAATTTCTAGTCTCGATATCTTAATACGCTTGCATAATTGACAAAGGCGCCATCTATACGTACGAATCGTGACACCAAAGTAAGTTCGCTACGCTGTTTACAATTCAGACGTGCAAAATATTTCATTTAAAATGGCCACTAGATGGCATTTACACTATTGATTTGTTATTTTATTGCCGTACACACTATTTTATTAATTCAATATAGTGTCGATTAAAATGATAATATTTGATATTACATAAATATTAATGATCTCACAAAATCATTATAAATCACTAATAAATAATAGCCAATTTTATTTACTTATTATATTCTTCAGAACAACTCTTTAAGTACCTAAACTCATATTTACGTATTTTCTTATTTCAAAGAGATATAATATTACGATGATGGTTCTTTATTTGGAAGAACTTTATCAAATAACTACAAAATGATATGCGAAAAGCGACAAAAATACATTGCCGAGAAAAACTATCATTAGGACTTCTTTAACAGTGAAGTAAGGAGCTAACTCAACGTATTTACATACCTTTTCGACGGTAATATCCGAATTCACATTCACAGAAAACTTTATAACAATCAATTAATAACTTGCAAAATCATTGGTATAAATCACATCGTGCTAATAACTTTCACACTATTACAATAACAAAACAAAACCTAACTTTAGAATATTGTTCTCAAAATTTTCAAAACAGCATTCATTCGTAATAATTAACGCGTGCTACTGGCATAATTCCTAGGTCAAAACAATACGAACTAACTTGAAAACGTACTTTGTATTAAAATCAAAATCGCACGAAACGCATAGCCGCGCAAAATCATCGGCGCGAACACACACGTTCTCTCTCAAACTTACACAGACTTACACGCACACATTCAGAGAAAAGCCTAGCTTTAAACTCGATACAAATTCTCACATGAGTACATAAAATTTTTGTCAAAAACGGACACATTTTGCTAGGAAACATGAGAGGTCATAGAAGCCACGTAAAAGCCAGTGGGTGTGAAAGAGCAAGCGTTAGTTAGCACTGGGTCACTGACCGTAGGCCGTATTACGCACTAAACTTCAACTTTTCAACTCTTCTTTTGTATAGTGTTAGAGCGAGCCAGAGTATCGCGGCCGGCATATCAGAATTTAAGCGCGCGAATTTAAAATAATTTCTGTTATGGATTGATAGTTGTGTGGAAACCGAATGTTATTATTGTTTGACAAAAAATTACTAAGTTATTTTGTTTTTGTAAGAATGTTATTTTTAAACACATTAAATACATTTTAAATATTCCATTATAAAACAATATAAAAAACATTTAAAAATATAAAAAATAGATGGCCCATCGGCATCAGGGAGAGTAATTTTTTTTTAATTTTTTTTTTTTTTTTTTTAATTTTTTTTTTTTTTTATTTATCCTTAGGCAAGCCAAGCTTTTCGGCTTGTATGAGAGGTCCGCCACTGCTACATACCTAGATACTTACGCCTTGTAAGAGCTTTTGTTGGAAACGTTTTCACTTACTCTCATCTAGATTACAGCTATGTCTTAAAATCGGCGTTTCGCATGAATAATGAAAATATCTAAAACAGAACACCGTTTTTTGTTTTTACGTGGGTTGCAGCTGAAAATCAGTATCGGGTGATATACCTTCTGGAGAGGACTATGCTCGGAGTTTCCTTGCGTGATCAAATCAGAAATGAGGAGATCCGCAAGAGAACCAAGGTTACCGACGTAGCCCGAAGAATAGCCAAACTTAAGTGGCAGTGGGCAGGGCACATTGCTCGCAGAACGGATGGCTGATGGGGCCGAAAAGTTCTGGAGTGGCGACCGCGAACCGAAAGACGCTGCGTTGGAAGGCCTCCCACTAGGTGGACCGATGACCTTGTAAAGGTTGCAGGGATCCGCTGGATGCGAGACGCACGGGACCGGTCAATGTGGCGACACTTGGGGGAGGCCTATGTCCAGCAGTGGACGTCTTTCGGCTGAAATGATGATGATGATGATGATGATATACCTTCTGTTTTGTTTTGTTTAAATGGGAATAAACATACTCTTCTTTCTTATATTTTGTCACGTATACCCGACCCACCCGGTGACGGACAGAATAGAATGGAATATAATAATATTTATTTGCCTAAAAACAAACAAACTTCAACACCAGAGATGTGCAGCGAGTTATGTGTATAGAACGACATAATCACATAGCTAGCTTAGCTCAAAATGACGCTTTACTATAATTGGTTAGTTTCACACACATCCCTGGCTACACATCCTCGCTCATCATGTGGAAGGGTTGAATCTACCAAAACGCATAAGCAGGGGAAGGGTAATGCCTAGGTCATAATAATAGCTATCTGTGTGCCAAATAGCGCGATCCGTGCAGTAGTTTGAGCTGCGCGTTGATGGTCAGCCAGGTCAAACTGTTTTAGTAATGATTAATAAAGATTCCGCGTAGTGTTAGTAAAACGGAGAAAAGTACTCTTCTCGAATCAAATATTTAAGGTAACACGTACAATATCGGGTGACTGGTAATTAGTGACCAATACTTAAACACGTGATCGTACTCATAATAGCGAATAACTTTCCCAAAGAAACATTTTTTTTTAGTAATGAGACAGGCGGCTATAACAGCTGATAGGTCACAGGCGCGCGCGAATTCCATACGGCTGTTGTGTTATTGTGATTAAAGTGAATGAGTATAATAATATATCGTATCTTTCGAGACCATACCTATTAGAGTTGTCTGAAACCGGGTCTGATAGTTTAAAACAAACATGTGTACCGTTCATGTAGCCGTACTTCAACATTGCCTTAGTTTTGACTTCATGATAGTGTGTGTTTCTTTTGAAACTTAGTTTCCAAAGTTTGTTCTAACGCACAATATTATGAAAACGTTTTAATAACAGCTTCTGCATCCCCGGAACACGACGGCTGTTTTAATCATTAAGACATAACACTGCTATTCGCGCTGTTTGTAACGCCTCCACACAAGTTAGCTGGCACGATCGACGCGAGCGATTGTCGCCCTGCATCCCCAGCTGGATTCGGTTTAGTTTGACTAGAGCTTTAATTCAACTGGAGTTCTGCATCTGAAATACGTCCCGTACAGTCACGAGCACCAATATGTTTACAATTTCCTAAATTTTAAAGCAATTTTTACACGAAATAACGATTGTAACTTGGAGATAGGATCTTTTTCATAAAAATATGAGTTCCTAAATACTATGTTCGTAACAACATGACATTTTAATCAGAACAGTAGGAGAAAAACACTTTTCAAAGTTGTTAGGTGTTAACATATTGGTGCTCGTGACTGTACATCCTTATTCTCAAGACTCACTATCATAATCTCTCACACGTACAAGTAGCAACAACGTACACTCAGGGACAATAATATGTTACACACTTAGAAATATTAGAAAAATAATTTTGTCGAGGAATAACGATTGCAATAAGAACAAGAAGAAAGAAGTTGAAATAATAACTTGGATCCCAAATTTTTTTTTTTTTTTTTAAAACGACAACATGTTGTTTAATTTCACAACAACATGAAATTACAACTAATACCGTAACTATATAATTTAGTGTTTACTAGTAGTACAGCAATGTTTTTTGGGTTATGATTCGATGATTGGTTTACAATCACTGGTTGATTGTTACGAAATAAAAAAAGTTATATTGAATAGTGCATCATCTTTCTCCTTGTCCCAATTTATTTAGTGTCGGCACTGCATGACTTCTTCTTCCATACTTCTCTAAAATCTGCATCTCACCAGTCACCTCCTTTCTTGCCGTGTTATTCTTCAAACCGTCCATCCATCGCTTCTTTGGTCTTCCCTTACTCTTATTATACAAGGTGTAACATAATAAACGCAAGACCTCTCGTGTGGTCTCTTGCACCATGAAACTAATCATCTTTTGTTCTACGAGTTCTTGAAGTTAGCAAAAAAAAAAAATACTTTCTATAGGAACGGACGCAATCAGCTGATCCACATGTATGGTAAAACTAAAAAAAAAGTTATGAATTTCCAAAAGTCATAGAACAAAAGTTGTTCAATTTCATGGTCTGAGACACCACACGAGAGGTCTTGCGTTTATTATGTTACACGTTGTATAGCCTATCCTGTAAGAATATTTTCTTTGTCTTATCCATATTCATACCAAAAACAAAAAAAGGAATCAATATTTTCTTCACGAGATTTCCCTAAATTATATCAAATAGTTAAAAGAAAAAACTTTTTCAAGTTGATAATTGTACACATATTAGTGCCCGTGACTTTACCTACTAACAACATACACATACAAAACGTACCTACTAAAAGAAGATTTTAACGTAGATTTTTCGCAACTAGCAAGCTCACTGAAGCGAGGATAAGTATGTGCCGTGCATACAAACTGGTTGAACTATCCGACTCAGCGCTTTTTACTTGCAGTTTTACTTAACATGGTACAAGTCTAGAATGTGACCGGGTCGGGAATTAAGTTGTGCTTGGAACAGATAATGTTTGCGTTGCTTGTGTTTTCTTTTTATTACTTGAAGTCAGAAAAATGTTGTGTGTGTGAGTGAGAATGTATGTGTGAGACAGTAAGAATTTGGATTTAGCTGGAGTATTGGTTTATGTAGGCTACTGCGAGTGGGGCTAATTCCTGGCCCTGATAAACACAATGGCTGTCCCGTTTAAGTAATTCTTTTTACATTTATATTTGCTGAAATCAAGAAATTCTTCTTTAGCCCAGAATTTAGTGACGAGTTTGTCACTTTGACCTTGACCCTCAACTTTGGGTCTTATATTGAGTCCAAGGCCCAATTAGCCGCTAGAAAGCTGGGTGTTCTCGCAAAGGTACGATAGTACTTTACGCCAGAACAGCTGCTCACGTTATATCATGCACGAATTCGTTCGTGTACGGGGTTCGCACCTTTGGGATAGTTCTGCCAAGTACCAGCTGCAAGCGTTAGAAGCTACTGAGCGCCGTACCAAGAGGCTCGTTGACAACGACTCCCTTGTCAAAGCCAAGCTCCAAAGCCTTGAACTCCAGCGCAAAGTTGCCAGCCTATCGGTTTTGTATCAGTTACGTTTCGGAGAGTGTACTTTGGAATAACACAATTCAATTTACCCATCCCCATTCTATCATCGGACGAGCACATGTACCGCGAAGCGTAACCGTTACATGGTTGAAGTTCCACGGACCCGGAAAAAGCGCTTTGCTTCAACATTAATGGTGACAACCGCCAGTATGCAATATTCAATGCCGGTTTTAGTTCTCGATCTCTTCAAAGTCGAGTAAATTGCTTTTTTGTGGCAAGCGTGATCTACCCTAGGCCGCATCAACTCTTCACATCAGGCGAGTTGGGGCCAAAAGCAAACTCATTTAGTATTAAAAAAAAAAACTTCAGTACCTTCCATCTTGAACATTTTCAGATAGTTATAGCAGTTGACGACCCTAGTAGGGTAATAAGGAAGAATGGGTGAATAAATCTACCATCCCCTGAGTCATATGTACATTATAATGATGATGAGATGTGATGTAGTTACTTTAAAGGAAATCATTGCTCAAAAAACGTGATCAACATAAAAAGAACACTCACAAATCCTACTTGTAAATACATAATCAGTCACAATTTCCTTATAGACGCATACGACTTTTATGAGATTATTAGAAGTACCTAAAACTTCCTACCAATATTTTTTCATCCCGACATTTTGCGTGGGAGCAAAATACGCAGGTAGACTCATAACTTTCAGGATATCATGAAACTTTTCCGCAAATCGAATTTATCATGATCAATCTAGTAAGAGATACAGTTTCATCTCAAGATAATATAATTTATTATTATTGATTACCACTCTTAGTGGGAGTACTAATTACGTCCATGAAATAGGATTGGCTTTATTTTGCGCAAAAGTTAGTAGGGTACTAAAACCTCTGTAGGGGGAACTCTGAACAAGTATTAACGAAAACTAGGGCCATAACAATCGTACCTAATTTCTGAATATAATGTGGTTTTATTACTGAACCGATTTTCAAAGTTTCCAATTTGTAGCTGATTAGGTACTTTGGTACTTATTGTACAGTGAAACTTTTTATGTTGGTCCTTTAAGTTCTTGTGCGAGGTCGTTTGTACTATGTTTTTATTATAAGACAGTGATGAACAGCTGCTGTGATTTGAGAGTAAATGAAGACGTTTGAAGGCATCGCCGGCAAACCGGTATGTCCTCGAAGTAATCCAGTGTGTCCTCGTGGTCCAGTTCCTCTTAGAGATGTAACCTGTGATCCAGCAGTGGATCGTTACAGGTTGATTACGATATGTCGACCTTAGGGGCGGGCCACACAGAAAAGACGTAAGACGAGGACGCGTTTTTCACTTCCGCGTCCGCGCCCTGTTTTCTGTTTATTTTGTGTCGCGACGCTTCTATACATTTTGTATGAATAATTTAAGGGGCGCCGCGTCTGCGTCCTCGTCTTACGTCTTTTCTGTGTGGCTCGCTCCTTAGATAAGTGATTTAAGTATCTACAAGCTACCAACACATGCAAATTTTCTACAACCCCACCGTCCATAAAACACTACATTCCCCTACAAAACACGAACTACGTTAAGGCCGAGGAAAACAAAACAGATCTGTTGAAAAATGCAGGCTCGTACGCAAACATACGTCGAGGCGGACGAGCCATTGACACACATCCATTGAGGCCGCCTCGACAAGAGCTGTCTTAACGTGCTCTTCACCGTTCAAAACGACGGTATATTTCTTATTACCGTCACTGCTTAAATGGCTATACTGACGACTTAAGAAATATACCGTTTTTTTTGTGAGCATAGATCATTATTTTCTCAGGTATTGGCATGTGTAATTATGAGAATAGCTCGGAGGGGGAGAGGGGGGGCAAGGAAAGGATGGATAGATTCTGTGAAAAGCAGTATGGCGAGAAAAGGGGTGACTAAGTATCGAAGAGAGGAAGACATCAAAATCAGAGCATTAGCACTTTTGAACGTCAAAATAGCATAAGATTAGGTATCTCCCATAACGCCCGCCCTTACCGTCTAACAGTGTTTTAGCTGACGAGGAGAGATGGAATAAACTTCCCAGGTATACATGCTGTGCTGACTTCAAATACTTGGAATAAGAGCAGGAAGATGATGGTAACAACTAGCCAATCCACAAAGTTGGTAGGTCCTCTTGATTGTATTCTGTGAAATCTTTTAGAACGAAAAATGGTTTCTGGAAAAACGGGGTCAGTTTATTTAGTCCCGAAAGTCATGTCTCACATTTGTATGTATGAGAAATCTCGTTTGCATGGTAAACTACAATTAAGTGGGAAAGACAATTCCATAAATACACCGGGAACTTGGGACCAATCAATTACTGAATCAATCGCTCTGATTGAGCGTGAAATTGGTACGTCTATAGTCACCTTCTCCTCAAAATACTGCTGTGGCGATGTGCTACGGGTCGTGAAGTTTCCTAAAAAAGCGATGACTAAAAAAAATCATCAAGTTTGTTTTCGATGAGAAAAACAAAAGATAATACCTACATAGGACAAAAACATATCTTTCTAATCTTTGATAGCAAACATACGAACACAGCCAACACAATGAAGCTCTACGCAGAAGCGAAGAAAACAACGCATTTGTATAATAAAGATAGGTACTGATTTACTGAACGAAACTAGTTCCGACATCCGACATGCTTAATTTTGTTAGCGTACACCATTTTCCGAAGTTCTTCGGAGAAATCTACAGTAACTTCCGACAAAAGATGTTCCGGATCATCAAAGACCCGAACTATTTCCAACTATTCAGGACCAAACACACTTTGATTGTTCCAAGCTGACCTAGGACAATTCACCCAAAAAACGGCTTCTAAAACTGGAGCAGGAAGGTCATTCACAATAATAATTTCTAAGAAACAATGGAACCTAACTATCGAAGTTTAAATATTCATCAAATACCTTATATCTGTCGCGGGGACGTTGGAACGGGCAAAGTTTCCGTGGAATCCCAGCAAACGGCATTAGGCGAGTGCCGGAGGATCCCTGATTTGTAACTTTGCCAAAGTAGGCCGGGATTGGGAATTAATTGTCTTTTAGGCCTGTTCGGAAGACTTTCTGTCGGTTTCTTGCCGATTGTGAGTGTCTGCTAAATTAATTCTTCTGTTTTCAAGTGCGGTTTGACTTAGCATTTTAGTTTGTAATAATTAGAAGGACGCTGATAAGTGCTTTTTGTTAATAGGTTTTTAGAAACTGGCTTTGAAAGCGATAAAATAATTGGAGAGTATGATGTAGGAGCCGCTTCACGCTTGCAATAGTTTCGCATAAACAAACCAATAAAACTACATATTTAAATAATAAAAGGTGTACTTAAAACCGTAAAGACCAAGAAGCACAATACCTACTTTCAAGATCGAAATAATTTCTCACAAAACAAAGTCAAATGAGTCTAATTGTTACCCATTTAGCGTTAAAATGTTACCAGAAAATAAAAACTTACCTTGGCAAAAGACTTGTGACAAAAACTTTCAGTAAAGAAAACTAAAGAAACATCAACACAGTTGCTGCGATGAAACAAAAGAAAGATATTCGAGATGTCTTTGAAAGAGTAACTTATATTGTGTTCTGCCATGACTCAGACTATAAAAGACAGACAATTGTTTTTAGTGTTCCTTTTATACGACTCAAATCACGGTCCTTTTGAGTTTTAAAATATGATTTTTGCGTACTTGCCCGACTTGCCCGGGTTTCAATTTTAGAATAGCACTATTGAAAGAAAACATTACATTACACGACCGTTTCTGTGAAAATAATTTTATTTCAATGTGAATTTTGTCAAAAGCCACAATTTGTTAAATAAATCGTATTTTATTTATTTTCCCATTGTGTAGTAAATGCGTATTCTTAAACTATAGTGTTCACGTTTATGAGTTTGCCATAAACTATATTCATAAAATACCGATGATAATAAAATCATGCCCATTGCCATTTTTACCTTGAATGTAATAAATAATATTACTCGTAGGTACTGTTTCCAAAATGATCAGATTAACATTAACATTTTCACGCTGCACTCGGAACAAACAAATTCGTATTTTAATTTTGATCTGAGCTTTTAAACCTGTATTTAAAGTGAATTTCAATATGGAAGCAGAAAAAAGGAAAAGACTAAAGAGAGATAATACAGGGTGGATACGACAATGCGACAATAAATTAAACTGTATGTAACTCATGACGTTCCCAGTCTGCAAACAAAATTCAATCGAAAATTACTGGATATTTTCGATTAAATTTTGTATGCAGTTTATTCACAGGACGTTATTTTTCATTTTTAGCATTTTCTACATAGTGTAGATAATAGGCTACCACCAACAGGTTAATGAATCCCGCATCGGTATGAACGTTAAACACATGTTGCCAACTCGCTACTTCAAAAACCTTGGCCAAAATTGTCGTATTGTCGTCTCCACCTTGTATATTCTTAAGATGTGGCACTACAACTCAAAATTTGTGTTATTGTGTGATTTCAATCAAATAACAGAATGAATTTGTTTGAACCGTGTCAATTAACTTAGTATATAACTGTAGTCCATTGCTGTACTAGGTCCCTGTAAAGCTGCGCCAACCTTTTTTCAGCCTTCCGAAGTCTGACCCACCCACCTTTGAATCATCGATCCATCTAGCTTGAGAGGTGTCCCACACTATTCTCGCTGACTCGACACGCGGTGTTCAATCCACGACTCGTTTGCTCCACCAGCCGGTCCTTGACCAACATGGCCAACCCACTGCCACTTCAGCTTGCTTACTCTGTCAGTTACTCGTCGATGTTTGATGTTAGTTACTCCAGTTCATTAATAATTTAATTCCGGATGTTATCTTTCAATGAATCTCCGAGCATAGCCTGCTCTATAACGTGCTGAGCGACCTTGAACTTGTGGAGTTATTAGCGAGATTAGAATATACAAGGTGTAACATAATAAACATAAGATCCTTCGTGTGGTGAGTCAGACCATGTAACTGAATCACTTTTTTTCCATGACTTTTGTAACTGAACCACTTTTGTTCCATGAATTTTGTAACTGAACCACTTTTGTTCCATGGCTTTTGTAACTGAACCACTTTTGTTCCATGACTTTTGTAACTGAACCACTTTTGTTCCATGACTTTTGTAACTTTTTTAGTTTTACCATACTTATTGATTTGATGATCGAGTGAATCCTTATTCAACGTCTATTTTTTTTTGCTAGTTTCAAAAGATCGTAGAATAAAAAAGTTGTCCTGTTTTATGGTCCGAAAAACCACACGAGAGGTCTTGCTTTTATAATGCTACACCTTGTTTACAAGAACCCGACATCAACTGACAGGCAGTGGCCCGCCAGACACAGGACCCGTCTGGTCGGAGGATCCTGTCTTTTCTACGGAGTATGTGGAATTTAAGACCCTGTACCTCATACCTCTAAAAGACTAACCCGGCTGTCAGTGTTCACGTCAACCGCGAAATATGGCTTTTAGTAAAACAAACTATTGCTAATATTATGTTTCACTTAAAACATGACCATCAGTTTAACTCTGAAACTATAACACTAACACGGTTCAATTGATCAAATTGCAATTTACCGTTTAATTAACACCATTGCATATCGAAAACGAATTAGCTTCCAATTGGGCCGATATCTATTAAATGGTTATCAGCTGTGCCCTGAACTGTTTATTACAATGTGGGTTTATTGCTATGCCACATGTTGGCTGTGGGGCTCATCGTATAATTATAATACAACTCATTCAGTGGAATGTATTGTGTATATTCTTTATTGCACTTAATGAAAATTCAAATACATCTCTTACCAAAAAGCTAGCTACTATACAAGGTGTAAACAGACCCTTCACGAAGCGTCAACCAAGCATTTTGTACATCAAACTAAGTATTTCTACGCAAAAAATATTGCTGGGCAACGACTTTTTTTTGGGGTGAAAAATCACATTTTACGGTAGGACTCAATGTAACGTACTCAAAACACTTTGCTAATGGATGCATTGAAAATAATAATAGTACGGGGTCGTGCAGGCATTTAGAGTACAGAAAAAACTTGAAAACTTGTGAAAAAGTTGGAACTTTGACCCCCAATATCTCCGTAACTAGAAGGTTCACAGGTATGGTTTAGAACGAAAAAATTATCGCAATGACAGTGAAAACAAGTACCTCTCGGCTTCGATAAAGGTACTTTTAAACTCATTATAAGGGTTGCTGATTAAGTTACTTGTATCTTTTAAGAAGGTGAGCCTACCCGTCATATTAAACAACTTTCCCAAAGAAGCTTATATTCGTTTCGTGAAATCGAATTAGTTTGTCTACTGTTGTTACTTTTTTGTGAACGTTTTGTTTTTTTCAGGAATCGGGTATGAGTTTTATTCCTCACCTCCTTGAACGATACGGGTAACTAAATCGCCATTCTGTATATATATTACTTCTTTAGATAAAGGTCATCATAAAATCTTACAAAAATAAATTTACAATGTAGTAATGTAGTTAACCATACTTTCTACCTTTCTCCACTCCGATTCTTGGAAAGCACATGAGACCGTCGGTCACGGCTGTCATACACAGATGTCTGACAGTCGTTACGGGTAGTCCAGAATCACCAAAATCTGACAACCAGTCTTACCAAGAGGATTTTTTTTTAGGAACTGGAATGGCGAAGTAGTAAAGAAACTGGTATTCAGCTGCATTCAATTAGACTGTGTATTGACCCCAACGTAGAAAAATAATATTGTACCTTCTCTTAGGCTTGCGCTGCAGACACCTCCAGCTTCTTAATTAAGATCAGCAGCATTGCGCTATATATACCCATGTAGGTATAGCACAATGCTGGTGCTGGTAATCCATACCATATCGAATACCATCGATTCTCTAATATAATTCTACCCAACAACAGCCAACGGTCTATCCCAAAAACCTCGTGAGAAAACTGGGGTGAATATGCAAAGAGTTAATAAATTGTGTTAACGTTGGAAAAATATTTGTCCACCTGTTGCTTGTTAACTCCATTGTTCTGCAGTAATGGACAAAACTATGTGCGAATTGTTTGACTACAGAAATAGGGTAATTATGTTTTAATTTGGCATTGTTTGAGGACCTGCCTAGGCCTCGTGACTATGCAATACCAGCCGCACGTCTCGAACTAAAAGGTTAAGCAACGCTTGCTGAGGCCGCTTCGTGGATGGGTGCCCATTCATTAAAAATGAAAACCCTCCGTGCTTCGAAACAGCAGGTTATGCCATGGGTCTCGGATGTCATTTGTAGACAATCGTTGTGGGGAGTCCGAAGCCCGAAAGTCTGCCAATCAGTCAGACCATGTTCCCGACTGGGTAGGTACCAACCGACCCAGTAACTCGGTTGTTAAGGTGAAATAGGCAGTCGCTCTATGTGAAATAGAGAACAGCGGTGGCCCAGTGGTGGCGGTCCCGACTTACGTGCAGTAAGTCATGGGTTCGAACCCAGCCAGGCGCATTTTCATCACCAATGCTCTCAAAACGGTGAAGGAAAACAACGTGAGGAAACCGGCATGTCCTAGAACTAAAAAATCGAAGACATGTGACATCTACCAACCCGCAATGGGCCCGCGTGGTGGGTTTATTGCCCATTCCCTCTTACAAAGGGGAGGCCTGTGTCATACCACATGTGTCACGAAATGTATGATAATTGATGATGATTGATTGATTGATTGTGTGAAAATTTTGTGTCCGCACTTGTAAATTTCCCTATACTGTTTGTTCCGTTCCCTCAGACAAACCGTGAAAACGGTTTTGTGGGGCATTGTTCTTAAGTTAGGATTTTTGTAAACCTTGTCTTGATGAATAAATAATTAAATAAGATATTAATGCAATCGATCGTGGTTGGCCTGTCGCCGGCAGATTGAATAATTCGTCACTACACAAACAGTGTGTTTGCAAACACTCGCTGTTTTAAAATGCCTCGCCATTAAGTAAAAGTTTTTACCGGTATCACAATAATTTACACTTCTATTATCCCATTTTCTCTCGAATTTGACTACCATGCCTTACTACGGCTTCTGCTCACCCCATAAACACCAAAACCCAGTTATCATCACTTGTTATGTACGTTCGCGCGTTCCGCGGAACTTCCCATTACGCCTCTCTATAACTTCACACGGCGACAATTCGGTAATACCAAGCGCCTTCACAAAGATTATTGAGACAGAATAGACGTTTTAAAGGGACAGGTTTGTTTTAAATGCTATTTATACATCAAGCCGGTAATCCGCGAGGGGTAAGGCAGTGGTGTACTTAAAAGTAGCATCCTTATTTTTCCAGTTATGTTTAAGTTGACAGCAGAAGGCTCACCCCCTTTTACATGGAAAAGGGGGCGTCAACTAGGCATAAATCCAGACTCTGTGGCTGCTACTGAGAAGTTCTTGATGGAAAAACCCATAACACTGACCGTCCTGGGATTCGAACCCAGAACGTCAGGCTTAGCAGTCACGTTTGTGCCGCTAGACCAGCGAGACAATAACCTTTATTCGAGCAATATATTTATATTTTAACAACATAGACTGGTCGAATTGTCACTCCTACTTATTTTTAAAAGCTATAAGCACTTATCATTCTTTTAACAAAGTCGTGATTTTCGGTCTTATGAGTAGGCTTTTATAAATCTTTCAATTTAAAATGTCTGATTATAAAAGCTTTATTTTGAAGGCTCAATTTTTAATTTATCAGTCTTATTATTTTGATGACCATATTTTCGTATTTGATAGCCAAATTCTTGAAGAAGGTTATTTACTATCACGCTACGACCCTTGGGAGCAACCAAAATGAGAAAGGACGCCGACGGGTGCAATGGCGGGGCACAGGTAAAACAGGTTTAAGTATTTTGTCTATTTTTTATTGAATTTTGATTAATTATTATTGTTGTATTATTATTATTTTTTTGCGAATGTAATTGTTTATTTCAAGTATATTTTAATTTTAAGATTATTTCACTAAATTTTGCTGTGCCCCGCCGGGGTCTACAACGTCTTTTAGCTCTAAGCCTTTTGTATAACACCATGTTTTTACCTGTAGAATAATATGTAAATAAATAAATAAATAAAACAGGTAGTTTCGATATAACTGTCGGTCTGTGTGAATGTACTATGTACTCTGCTTGACTGTTTGAGGAAGACACGCTTTTTTAATCTAGCGGCATAATAAAATAGTACTACAGCGACATAGAACAAAAAGAACTCAAAAAACTCAAAGCATTTATTTCAATTGGACCATTACATGCACTTTTGAATGTCACAAAAACAATGAAAGTGAAGCTACAGTCAGAGTCACAAGGCGTAATAACTTGTGAAAGTACAGTAGTTGCTCATTCCAACGCGAAAATCTCTATGGAGAAGAATGAGCAAGAAACTCCATGGACACTCTTTTAAATCAGCGCCATCTAGGCCACAAATGAAAAACTAACATCAAAAACTTAAATCGCGATGTTAAAGTTTACACAACTTAAGAGTAGACAGAAAAACCCGACAACTGCTGGGCAGTAGCCCACCAGACACAACACCCGTCTGGTCGGAGTATGCTCCTTTTCTATGGGGCATGAAGAATTTTACACCCTGTTCTTCATACCCCTTTTTTTTTCTTTTTTTTTTAAATGACCCTCCCCCTCCCTCTGGGCGGAGCGGAAGGTAGTGTCAGACTTCTACTGATTAAAACCTATCCATGTTCCTTCTTTGCCCTTTGTGTTCCAGAGCCACAGTATCTCTTTCGAACAGTCCCGCAGCCCTGGCAGGCATCGGCCCATGCTTTTATGCCCATAATGTTATGTTTTGTGATACAAACTACCTATCTTCGACATTTTCTTAATCTGTGACGTGCCGTATCGAACGAAAACCATTTCCCGTGACGGGAATGAAGTGAAGAAAATGTAGTCTCCTCTGTATCGACGATATCGGAAACAAATGAGTTTAGTTAGTACGCCGAGCCTGGCTCCCGGTTAGGGCTGCGCTGAAATTGAACGACGTAAAGGGATTTTAGGGCTGTGCTATCTGATTTTGGGCGTATTTGAATATGTTGATGTGTTGGAAGAGTTGGTCTGGCGTTGAATTTTTTGGATAAACGTATATTATGGGCTTATAAACAGACAGTCGGGTATAGCAGTATAATGTCACCAACATACAATATACATGCCTAGTTGGTCTAGTGGTCGCAGCTCGGTTTCGGGTCATGGGTTCGATTCCTATTGGGATTCCTATTTTCAAGAATATCTCAGGAACAGCCTGGATTAGTGCTTGGTACGTGATACTAAAAACACCTCTGTAAACCTTCAGAGATCACAAGCGTGATGGTATGTTATGTTATATCAACTGCTGCTGCAGTGCAACAATTAATATGTTTGGTGATATATCTGATTGTTTTTTTGCGATTTCGACGTTGATCCCATGGAGAAACTTCTTCAGTTTGATGATCTGTAGGTACCTCAGCCTTAAATAATACCACACCATTCTGATATACAAGGTGTAAACGGACACTTTTCATAGCCGTCAACCTCAACCAAGCATTCTATTCATCAAACTAAGTAACTTTGCGCAAAAATTGTTGCTGGCAAACCACTTTTTATTTTGGTCAAAAACGTCTAACGTCTAACGCAGTCAAAACATTGTGTTGATGGATGTGTAGAATAGTACAGAGCCTTCCATGATGGTATTTAAAATTATAACATTTAAAACTTGCATAAAAAAAACGTGTGAAAAAGTTGTAACTTTGACCTTCAATATTTCCGTAACTAGAAGGTTCGCAGGTCCACGTCTAGAACATAAAAATTATTGCAATGACGGGCAGAACAAGACAAGTATCTCTCGACTTCGCCCAGGGTCTTTTTACACCCTTTATGCTGTAGGTATATTGTTATTTTTCGACAACTGGTACTCACCTCACTTGTTGGAATACCTTGGTCGCGTTTTAAGACGACTAGTAAGAAAGAAGAATCTTACCGTTTGCACAACAACGAATCATCAAGATGTTTGTGATACGAAACGTCCTGAAGCATTTAACTCGTAACCAATACCACTGAAGGCTGAAAGTCTACCTCCATTAATGTTTTACACCACCGGGACACATATAAAAATGTAAATAAATGTTAATTTTCATTGCACTCGGAAGGAATTTGGAAAGCTAATCAATTTTTACGACACCTTGAAAGGGTTGCTAACGACCGCAGCTGCTCAAATTGTTTATTGTGCCACAAAATGGCGGCTGTCAGCTGTTATTGTTTTTGTATGATCATGGTTATTTTTGGTTCAGAGGTATGCAGGATTTTTAGTGCCTTTTGATCAGAGGGAGAAGTTGATCATTGGTATAAAATATGACAAATAAACTGGCTGAGAGCATTGTTCTGTTAAATCATAATAGATAGGTCGATTAAATAAAAAAAAAATGGGTTTATAGTTAATTCATACATAAACTCACGCCTTTTTTCCATGGGGGTAGACAGAAACCACAGAACGCCACCTGCTACGATGCTTACATAGTCCTTTTGCCTCGTTCACGTTCATACATCTGGTCATACACGCACGCTGGTTGCAAGTACTACGCACTTGACCTATCTATATACTATAATATTATAAAGCTGAAGAGTTAGTTTGTTTGGTTGAACGCGCTAATCTCAGGAACTACTGGTTCGAATTGAAAAATTCTTTTAGTGTTGGATAGCCCATTTATCGAGAAAGGCTACAGGCCATACAAGTCAGAAGCGACGGGTGAAACCGCGGGGCACAGCTAGTACTTAATATAAGTCTGATATCGCCAATCCACCTTGAGCAAGCTTCAATGATGGAGCCTTCTTTGTATGAGAAGAGACCTCTATCATGACAGGAGCCACTTTCCATGTAAAGGCTATAACTTTAACACTGCCTGCAGTAGATAGTGGACCAGTAATAGATTGGCAGGATGGCAGGTACTATTTTAACTAATAGCTTGTTTACCACGGAACCCCGAGTCCGATTCAGTTATGGCGAGTGTTTTATCTTGTACCATTAATAAATTGATATTTTGTAACTGCCTCGTCATGAGGTCCTGGGGTCGATTCCCGGGTCGAGCAAAGTGTTATTGGGTTTCATCATCAGAATTTCTCAGTAGCAGCCACGGAGTCCGGATTTGCACCCGGTTGATGGGAATAGGCTCGCGCCTATTACATGGGATTTCAAAGTAACTGGCGAAATGTGAGTGTACTATTAGATACACCTCTGCCTAACTCTTCGGGGATTACAGGTGTGATGTAACTACTTTTATATAACTGGTACTACATCATTAATCCATCAATACCAATTGATCTCCCAATCAATCTTATCGGAAGCCATTATCAGGATCACTTCGAAGGTAAATACCATTACCCTGAATTTGTAATGTTGGATTAAAATCAGTTCGAACCCTTGTTTCATTTCTAACTGTTAGTAAAACAACCAATCTGCAAGTTCAACATTGGATAATGGATGGGAATATGGCGAATCGGAGATGTCCTCACAACTTTTGCTGTTGACATTTTCATAGTTCGTCTGAGGAATAGTTATATGCGGAGGATAATGTGTTTATGAATACTGAACTTCTGTATTAACATAACATAACATAACGCCTGCAATCCCCGAAGGGTTAGGCAGTGGTTTACCTAATAGTACATCCACATTTCGCCAGTTATATTTAAGTCATCAAGTTACATGGGTACCAGAGGGCGAGCCTATTGCCATCAACCGGGCGCAATTCCAGATTCCGTGGCTGTTACTGAGAAATTCCTGATGGAAAAACCCAATATCTCTTTGCCCGACCCGGGAATGGAACCCAGGACCTCATGCTCAGCAGTCGCGTCCCCTATTACATGGGACTTAAACATAAGTGGGTGTAGGTGTAGGTACTTAAAAGGTGCACCTCTGTCTAACTCTTTGGGGATATTCAAATTTGATGCTATTTTGTGTTTTTTAGATATAATGATGCAACTAGTAATTTGTATATGCACATGCCTTAAGAATATCGTATATATAATTGTTCATCATGTTGCAAAATGCATCTCGTTTAAATGATTTCTCGAAAACATTTGACAAACAAATGCCTGTAATCGTAACTAGTTGCAAAAATTGTACGTAAATAATTACAGTTTGGTCAACATTTGACATTCATCAAATTATTACGTGCTGCTAAAGGTAACATCCCGAAACGCACCGTACGTGACACATATTGAAACATTTACAACATATTCACGAATTCAGTAGATTAATCTATCTTAACGGCAATACAAAGTCAAGTTTGTTAACCACAAACCGCTGATACGATGACTTACACATATACACATGCGGCCAGACTAACATACTATATGTAGGTAGCGTTAGATCATAACATGAAACTTGGGGCGATTTATCATAAAACGCCGTACGCACGTGGGGCCGCTTCGCTATGTATGAACTATGGGAACAAGTCGCACAGACAGCGGAATAATCAACTTGCAATTTAAAAACAATCAGGAAAAAGATGTCAATGTTCATCGTTTTTTTGTATAATAGAAGTATAATGTCATCATTGTGGTCGTTTAGCCAAAATATGGTAAGTGCTAGACATATGCATTTTCCAATTAACACCACAGAACAGAAATTATGCAAAGCACTTTTGTGTTGGTCGATTCGTTTTATTTCCAATCGACAAACATTAAAATATTTAATTGATGATTTCAAGGATTATGAAAGAAATTGGAGTTTGTTATTAAGGGAACAATCATTATATTACAGGCAATAAAAGTTAAACCACATCCCCTACATTGTCACTATTAAATGGGCATTAAAAATAATTGGCAAAACGTGGAACTACTATAGGTACACCGATGCCTAACCAAAATAAGAAACAAGCGTTATCTAAATGGGCTGCGGGACTGTTCGGGCTGCGGGACTGCTGGGCTGCGGGACTGTTGGGCTGCGGGACTGTTGGGCTGCGGGACTGTTCGAAAGAGATACCGTGGCCCTGGAACACAAAGGGCAAAGAAGGAACATGGATGGGTTTTAGTCAGTACAAGTCTGATACTCCCTTCCGCTCCGCCCAGAGTGAGGGGGGTCATTTGATAATTTCCCATCCAAAAAAAAAAAAAAACAAAGCGTTATCTAAATAAAATATGTATTACTAAGACCAATCAGTGAGATAAGTAACCATAAATTAATCAGTTATCTAGTAGGTATGCAGGTACATACATTCGTATCCACACTATTGCAAATCGCTCTAACACCGACCACCGCCTAACTAGGTCATCGATTTAGCGGTTAACGCCTTATAATAATTCACGTATTCAAGCCCACTGATTGGTCGGCCGCTACATGCATGGGATGAGACGGCTGAATGTGGCATTCTTTGTAACGCCGCGCCGTATAAGCTATGGGGTGTATGTCGGTGTAATTAGTTCATTCACGACCGTTTGAGGGTTAAACGAGGACGTTGGTTGTTTTGTATGTTTAGACTAATGACTATTAGGGGCGCGATAATTGTTTAGCTTTTTCCGTCTTTTGTTACAATTTAATCTGAGCCATCAGCACGCATAGCATGACCACTGTAGAAACAGGTTTTGTCGGCGGAAGAATTCACAAAATGACAGATTTCTTTTGTTGATTTGTCATTTTGTCGATATTTCCGTCGACAATTCCCGTTTCTAAGGTGGTCATACTGCGCAGGAGGGGTCAGTTTACAATATACCAGAAAGGGGTCAGCAATAATAGGCGCAGTTCCACAACGATGACCGATGGTGAAGCCACTCTCAAAGGTTGAGCCCGATGAGTACGACATCATTTTTTTTATTTTATTTTAGGATTATCTATCTGGAATTGTCAATTGCCCGGAGTCTGGATTTGTACCCGGTCGTTGGCAATAGGCTCGCCCCCTTTTACATGGAACTTAAAGGAAATTGGTCCAATGGAGCTGGCCACAGGTACACCTCTGCCTAAACAGATGATGAGAGATAAGAGAGATGTTATTTTCAGTAGGTATCATCATCATCATCATCATTTCAGCCGAAAGACGTCCACTGCTGGACATAGGCCTCCCCCAAGTGTCGCCACATTGACCGGTCCCGTGCGACTCGCATCCAGCGGATCCCTGCAACCTTCACCAGGTCAGTATGTATATTTAAAGACAATTTCAGCAATATGATACTATTGAATCATAATATTTGTGTCAAAAAGATGTTATACATCCTTTATCAGTTATATTACACTCGATAAACGACCGAACAACATAATCTATCACCACTGCAACGTCGCCCCCAACCCAACCCTAACTGGGTTAATATTAAATGGCCTGAAAGTTGAATGGACTATTTTGACGTTTTGCGAACTCGTAGGCCATTTCTTTGGCTTTGTACCGCTTTAAATGGGCAAGTTTAGCCTTGTTTTTTGTCCGTCGCTATGATCGTTCGGCTAATTCTCTGGGCCTATCTCGAGCCGACCGCTCGTTGGATATATTAGGGTTGGCCCAAACTCGCCCGTTCATAAATAAGTGGTGTCGGTTAGCGCTTTCGTTTGTTTTTGTGATGAGATTACTTATTGGGTTAGTGAGTAAAGCTTGGTTCGACGTTACGACGGGTAATAGTCAGTATTATGCTATGCGTCTAATATAATGTTGTGTTTATTAATACATAGATAGCAATAATGAAAGGGAATGGGAAAAATATGCTTTGCTATTTGCCTTTTTTTAGTAAAACTTGTATTTCATTTCTTCAGCATTCTGTTAGATGACCCCGACATATTTGTAAAAAGACTAAGCAGGTGATGATAATAATATTTTTTTCAGCAATTGTGTCCCTTTATCTTACCACAGCTACCTTAAAAAAAAAAAGTATTTTTATGAGCACTAATAAAAGTCACCAAGACGAAGGGTGGGATTTCATTTTGGCAGTACTTATTCCATATATTTTATAGCAGATATCATTCCGAGGATCCCTAAGTGAGCTTAAATCGTGAGTGTTACGTAAACGGCACTCAGTACATTTCGTCGGCAAGTCCGCAGTACCTAAGTAGCCTATGAATACATCCCACGCTTCATTTAACGCCGACTCAACTTCAGCAGAAAATATCTTGTTTTGTCACGAAATATTCACAGCTTCCATATTTACGTACCTATTAACTTTGCGATAAGCTCTCCTTGCTTAAAGGCTGTGAAAAATGAAATATATGGAAAAATGCGTTTTTTTCTCATCTTCAAACAAGTTGCCTCGTTGATCTAGTGGTCGCTAACGCGACTGCTGAGCATGAGGTCCTGGTTTTGATTCTCTGGTCGGGCAAAGTTTTATTGGATTTTCCCATGAGGAATTTCTCAGTAGCAGCCACGGAGACTGAATTTGTTCCCGGTTGATGGCAATAGGCTCGCCCCCTATTACATGGGATTTAAAACATAACTGGCGAAATGTGGGTGTACTATTACGTACATCCCCGCCTTACCCTTCGGGGAATACAGGCGTGATGTTATGTTTTTATGTTAAAAGTAAACAGACACCTAACATTCTGTGGTTCTATTCATAATAGGTACCTTTATATCTTATGTTGTATACTTTTTCATTACTTTTGTATAGGTACAGACCTTATGAAGCAAACAATATTTGTCTAACACGTTGACCTCGCAAAGTCTATGAAAATAAACGGAATAGCTTATTTTCATTGAGGAAACACGAAGACTTTAAGACACCTTTATGTATAAAGTTATAAAAACATCGCTTCTGTAATTTTGCAGTGTGTGTAAATTCATATCTTTTACGACTGCACGTTCTAGGGTGATTTGTGAAGTCGCTTGGAATTGTGCTTATACGCTTACGGGAGAAGGGAGACGATAAAACAGATGTAAGAGAAAAAATATAGGTACCATGAATATAAAGCAAATTGAAAATCCTCATCCTGATCCATAAAGTTCAAACAATTAAAAAACCTGATAATCTACCTTTTTCCCAGCTACATATGGTCGGCTTCCAGTTTAACCGGATACAGCTGAATACCAGTATTTTACATGGAACGACTGCCTATCTGACCTTCACAACCCTGTCAATACTGGGTAATACGAAACCCCTTGGTAAGACTGTTTGTCAGACTTTCGGGCCACTGACTACCTGTAACGACTGCCAAAGATCTACAAATGACAGCTGACACCAACGGTTTAAATTACTTTCCGAGGCACGGAGGAAACTCGGTATGTAATGGGTGGTCACCCATCCACAGACTAACCTAGGCAAGCACGGCTTAACCTGAAGATTGATCCGAGCGGCTGTTATTATTTTGGACGAGCATTTAATATTGGCTGGCTCTAACAGTAAAAAAATAAATGAAAATCAGACTCATCCTCCTTTTTTAGTGGCGCTTAAATTAAAAACAAATGAAAACCCATCTTTCTTTATTTTGTCACTAATTGAGAAAAAACCTCATTTCGATTTACCACTCACTCGATTTCCAGAACAAAATCATAAAATAGTATTCACTTTATCAAAACGACAGATTCGTTTCAGCCTTTATGGAAATGCCATACGGGTAATTTTGCTCAGTAAAATGGCTGAATATTTGAACGTCTATTTGCCCTCATTTCCCTAAACGGCTAGACTTTTGGCTCAAAGAGAACTTTACAAAATAAATTCTCAAAGACAGCCTCATAACAACAAATTGTAGTAAAGAATCGACATACTACTATACAGCATGTATTAGAAAGGCATGGTCATATTTGAGGGTCTTTTTCTTAGCGAGTCGATGGCATAAATATCAAACATGTTTTGCTCAAAATTCATCTACACGGACCTTCAATGAAGATATGGTATACAAGGTGGAAGGGACACGGACACTTAAACGGTTACCACGTATTCAGTACATCATTCTGAACACAGAAATGTTCCATTAACATAGAATACTACACACACTACACTACACTATTGTATTAGGTCAGCCTGTGATGATAGTGGTATGTGTTTTAAATAAATAAATAAACAAATAAATAATATTTACATCGGTAATTTAAAAAAAAAATGCTGTTCCATACATTTTGACCGTTCAGGTATTGCAGTTTTGTAGGGAACAGTTGTTCTTTTTAATATCAAAAAAGTGAAAAATTGCTATTTGGGCGGGTTCAGAAATGATGTACTGAATACTTGGTAACCGTTTTAACGTCGGTGTCCCTTCCACACTGTAGAAACTATCAAACTCAACAACTTCCATGGGAACAACATCGTAATCATTTATAAAAAACAGCTGCCCCATATATTTGGGTCGAGCAAGTATTTGAATTTTGTATGGGACTGTTGTTTTCGCAATCACGATAAGAGTCCCATGGAGAAAGTTTTTCAGTTTGATGGTCCGTACCACACCCTTAAATATGACCACACTTTTGTGATACACGCTGTATAGTATTATGTACTCGGTTTTACGTCGGTACTCCAGGGAAATTAGAAATGTCTGCGGGATCTATTGCCACTGAAAACATAATTGAAAAGCCGGTTTTATTATTTTGAGCAAATATAAACATAATTCACAGATAAATCAGACTCATTTTCTTTATTTTCTATTTTTTTATAGTTTTTCATAGCGATAAATATTTAATGTAATTATTCAAAGTAATAAAGGACAAAATTGAAAGTCTAACGTTTGACTATAAATTAGTGCAATAGGTATGTTAAATTTAAGCATTTCAAAAAAATTGAAGAATCTTGTAGATGGTAGGCTAGCAAAATAGTTCGCAGCACCAAGAATAAACTGTATGAGATTGCGAATTATCTACACCGTGACTTTTTAGTCGTATTACAAAAGTGGTCCACTCAATGTACCTGACATAAAATAGCTCTAGGCGAGATTTTTTTTTTACCTACCATAATTATAGATACAAAGAAAAAAAAAATACATTAGAATAAAATTATGAAACTTCCTGTTAGTGATGTTTTCGTGTCAAACGGGAGAACATACCTACCCAGCGCTCGACTCCAGTAGATCATCGCTCGCAACAGGGTGTTTTATCTACATATGTCATGCGTCATAATACTGAGTAATATTTTTTTTTAATTATTAAAATCTCATAAACACCATTTTTTTTTTAAATAAATGTTTAGTAGTCATTGGATACATGAAGTGGGCTGCCGTTGTAATACGACTAAAAAGTCACGGTGTATATGTTAATTAGTATTTGTAATAACCACACATTATGTGCGGTACGTGAATCGAACTCGCGACCCTGTAGCCTAGAACGTCACCGATCAACTTCTCCACCAATCAAACGACCCCACATCTTACGTAGAAAGAGATGAAAGTCTAAAATATTCCATGTTTTCGTCCGTTACACCGGTATGGAAATACCTAGCCTTCTTGTTTACTCAAAGCCTATTTTTTTCCGGCAAGGTCAACGTATTTTCCCTCGTGCGTATTACTTTTGTGTACAGGGAAGTTAATACGGAAAGATAAGTGCCTATTTGAGTGATATGAAATTCTAATTCCTATCTCAGTGTATTAGCAATGTGTACGTGCAATATTTAAGGGTATCTTACCAAGAGGAGAAGTTATATTACCCAGAACTAACTGGGTTGTGGGGGGCAGATTGGCAGTTGCTCCATCTGCATCCGGTAAGACTGGAAGCTGACCCCAATATAGTTGGGAAAAGGCTAGGCAGATAATGTAAGGGTGTGGTACAGACTATCAAACCGAATAACTTTACATGTGTGGCTATTATCCAACCTGGACTCTCCTCCAGGTGCGTTAATAGATGTCACATTATTCGAATATTCGGTTATAATACATGCCGGTTTCCTCGCGACGTTTTCTGTGCCGTTTTGAGCAGTGGTGATGAAATAAATAACAAAAAGTAATGTGCAGCAATCTGCGTTCGAAACCACGGCTTAAGGACGCGCAAAGGGAACCCGCGAAATTCAAATTTTCTTACGTTTTTTACAACTTGCATATTAGTGTCAGGTTGCATGTTGATCATAATATAATTCGCGACCGTAACAAATATTGCTTTACAGAGTTATAATCAATAAAATCATCAATCCCAATGGATGACTTTTTCATGCAATAGTAATTCAACGAATTTCGTGGGCCACCCTGGCGCTTCCCCCGTTACCCGCCAAGTGATTGCCTACAAGTCGTCCTCTCCTCGTAAGATGTCCATGGTTTTATAACGAGTATATTTATTGTAGTTTAGAGTACATTTTTCTTATGGACTATCGTTGGACATTTATAGAGTTAATCATTCTCTTGCCCTTATCCAAATACGATCATTACGTTCTTACGTTCATTTGGGGTCGGCGCAGCATGTCTTCTTCTTCCATACTTCTCTATTACTCGTCATCTCATCAAACACGTTTGTAGGGTTAATATGAAGAGAAACCACTAAAAATCTACATTCGCTATGGAAAATTTCAGAAACAGATATATTGTTTTAGAAGGTGACCACTCGATCCGCTCTCGTGTCACAATATACGTGAAAATGAAATTCCTGTTTTCAATACAGATCCTTCGCCAATATTTGTGTTCGTATGAAAACCTTACACATGTCCCGTATTTATACGTTCACCTGACGAGGGTCCGGTGTATGCTGGATGAATAATAACAAAATTCAAACGTTATAATCTTAATATGATAAGTTTAGACATTTGGTGTGTTATTTTGATTGGATTCAACGAGTTTATTTGTTGAAATATTGAAAATAATAGGAATGACACAATACCTGGCTGTTTGCACATCTTTTTAATAAAAAATACTTAAGAAATAAACAGTCAGTTTACATTAATAAACCAGCTTATTGATGTCCAACTGCCTGCAGGGTAAATGCCTGTCTCATGTAGAGATGGGTTCAGCATTTATCACCACGGCTGCTGAAGGCATACTGAGTATTTATGCAGCTTTCCTCACGATGATTTCCCATAACAATGTAAGTGATATCAGACATAAACTTCGTAAAGTAGGGACTTATGAATTGAAAAGTCACACATCGGTACTTGCTCAGATTTGAACCGGATTTTAGCACAGGGGCAGCGCGGCATTATTAATTATACTGCAATGATGTAACAATAAATTCGGAGGAGCTCGTGGCTACATAATAACAGCCGCTCGGGTCGATCTTTAGGTTAAGCCGTGCTTGCCTAGGTTGGTCTATGGATGGGTGACCACCCATTACATACCGAGTTTCCTCCGTGCCTCGGAAAGCACGTTAAACCGTTGACTGTCGTTATAGGTAGTCAGTGGCCCAAAAAGTCTGACAACCAGCCTTACCAAAGGGTATCGTATTACCTAGTACTAACTGGGTTGTGGAGGTCAGATAGGCAGTCGCTCCATGTACTAAATAAAAAATAAAAAAAATACTGGAAAATAAATATTAAATATCAATAATAAATATTACTCGATAAAATACTGGTATTCAGCTGCATTCGGTTAGACTGGAAGCCAACCCTAACATAATTGGGAAAAGGCTAGGCAGATGAGGATGATGTAGCAACAAATTAACACAAACTTGATGATATATACTTAAGACACATTAATAAACTGAAACTCCTTGAAACTTGAATGTTTAATTTAATCTTCGAAATTAATACAATATTAATTAACTCTAAGATACTCTGTACCTTACTACGTATTTCCACTGAGTTCTTTTCTAGTCTAGATCGACGAAACATATTGGTTTTATGAAACAACTCGTTCGATAGAAAATTGGATTTCAAAGAATATTGGAGTCTGCATCCAAACGCTATGTAAATGTAACTACAGAAAAAAAAATGGAAACTACGGTTTGATTGAAAGAATATGTACAAAGGGATAATAGTTTTTGCGTTTGTTTTGTCATTTCTATTGATATTGGATGTGGTTTTTTTGTGTAAAAATGGACCGCTGAAAAAGCGATGGAAAAGTACCTGGGTACCTGATATGAAAATTTGACTACCTATGTTTAGAAATGGGTTTACATAAGAAGCGATAAATAGTCGTCGTGACAAAAATAACAACGTTTTCAATATCCTTCAGCCTCCTACCTACTGCAAAGACAAATCTCAAAAATTATTTCTCAAAATATGTCATAAATATCTCTTCGATTTTTTGGTAATCGATCCTGACTTATCAGTTCTCATTGACAACCCACAAACTAAACCAAATAAACCCAACAAAAAACGAAATTAACATTTTTATTAAATTAGAAGTGACAGTTCATTTTCAACAGAAGAATCCTGAGCATTATGAATTTACTCGGTATTTTTTTCGAAGGCTGTCAGTATTTTAGGCGAGTTTATTTAAACATGGCTCACAAAGCCTTCGCCCCGCGGGCGGCCGTAATAAAGGTCGTATTCAACTATGAGACGTGATCATTTACTTTCGAAGGTATTTGCACACTGCTCCGCTGTTTGGAAAGCTCTGAGACGGTCAAAATGTTGAGATATCATAGTGTGTATTTACTTTGTATTATGGAGCTAGAGAAATTGTACTATTTTTTTTACGTTACCATTTCAGTCTATGTTTTTGTAACCTAGTTTTCAGTTAATTTAATTTAGGGGTTTCTGAATTTCTAGACAGAATTTTCGACCGAAGAAAGAAGTATATAAGTTTTATAATATCAAAATTTACGCGATCTGTAAACCAATTCACATAACCATAATTCAGTAAAGCCAATAATAAAGTCAAAGACAAGCTACCAACAAATTCTATTATCCCTTCATCCCCCTAATCAACATAGCAACAAATCAAAATCATCCCTTGTTCGGAACTTCGTAAGCTATTCGCATAATCTGTTACGCAACAGTGGGCAGGCACCTTGCTGAACCGATGACAGTATTACTTCGTGTCATAACGGATTTGCGTTGTCTCGTGGCTCCGCCTGCATATATTCGTTATCAGGGTTCAAAGTCCCATTGTATTCGAATAAAGACTTTCCCTCTTTATTCCCGTGACGAAATGAGTTTTGCTTATTGCGAGAGGAGCATGTTGTAAAATATTGTAAGGAGGTTTAAGTGACGAAGTTTTTGTCACGCCGGATCTCAACGTGTTAGCAGTAAACTTAGGGTTAATGTTATGGAAGGTTTAGCGCGTGTTCTGTCTTTGTTTTTGTGTGTCATGGTGGGAGAAGTGACGTGACAGCTGTTGTGGGAGTTTTGTGAAAGTTGACGGTGATGATGGCGGTGTATCGGGTAATAGTGTGGAAGTTTTTGGTTAGAAGGGTTAGGTTTAGTAAAATATGATGAGTTTTTTACATGATAAACTTTTAACCAGGTGTATGAACGTGGACGAGGCAAAAGTAGTGTGTAAAGACCGTAGCAGGTGGCGCTCTGTAGTTTCTGTCTATCCTCCATGAGGAAAAACCGTGAGTTTATGTTTGTTATTATAGATAAACTTTTTTAAATATACCTTTACTTAACACCAGGCAGGTTGAACAAACTCAAAGCATTTATTTCAATTAGACCGTAACAGGCACTTTTGAATGTCAGAAAAACAAAGAACGCGAAGCTACACATACAGACGCAAGTCATAATAACTTGTGAAAGTACTGTAGTTGCCCATTCCAAAGCGTAGATCTCTATGGAGAAGAATGGGCAAGAAACTCCATAGACACTCTTTTCAATCAAAATATTGTTACAAAATCTTGGTTAGGTACATCATTCATGTTGAGAATATACATATATATTTGAGTACAATGTAGAAAGACGTGCCAGTTGACGTCCAGAAGTCCAGTCTGAAAAGATATTATCAACAGTTCAAAAATAAAATAAACCATGGCAGCTAAGAGACGACCAGTCCCTACTGACAGCGCCCGTTCACGAACATGACGCATGGATCAGCACCATTCAATAGTCAATAAAATAGAGGCTTATACAGGGTGTAAACAGACCCTTCACATATCAGTCAACCAAGCATTCTGTACATCAAACTAAGTAACTTTATGCAAAAATTATCATATATCATTATAATATATATTATTATATTATATTATAGTAACTAGAAGGTTCCCAGGTATGGTCTAGAACAAAAAATTGATCGCAAAGACGAGGAGAACAAATGCCTTTCGGATATGTTAAGGGTCTATTTACACCCTTTATTTTACAGGTATAAATTTTCTAATAGAATTTTAGGAATTAAATGGCTGCATTTAATTCCGCATGCCGATGCTACTTATCAAATGCCTAGTTTATAAAAAGCTTTCAGTTCTATTATTCAAATCCCCTTCAATAGGTTAACCGCAAAAATCTATACATAACCGTAAAACAAATACCCATGGGATATTTTTAGACAAAACAAAAGGCCGTTTTATATACAGACCCACATTCCAATATTACTTGAATTTCAATTTTCTATCTCCTTCAGCCCCAGTAACAAAGGGGATTGTATTTTTTCACGCAGCGGTATGGGGTTATCTTTATTGGTTTTCCTTCTAATTTAACACGCCGAGTTCAGAGTGGAACGATGTCGTGAAATACCCGTTAGATTTGTTTCGAAGGCTATATTTCGGTTCTAGGGATCAGATTTGGATCATTCGCAGACTAGTGTTTTTGTAATACAAGTCTCAAATCTCTCTCTTGCTTTTTCTTTGTCTAATCGTTTCATAAAAAATGTATTTTGAAGCCTAAATATCCGTAACTAGTATAGGTCCATTTGCACCACAAATATTGAAATACATTTAGCACTAAACTTATTTTAAAACTTCGTTCAATTTCTGTTAATCGATTGAAGATGTCTGCGACAGAATGATATGTTACGTTGTAATGTTTACCATTAAATTGATTTAGTTATTTGTGGTGCATTTAGGCCTTTTTGAACCATAGGTACTTTAGGTAGTCATCGTCATTTTTTAAAGTTTTTCCATAACTTTAATACGAATACTGTAGCCAATCATGTCATCAATGTAAAGCCATCCATGAAATGGAGCATAGTACACTAAATGGAAACCCACATTGCTTCAGTCTATGGTCATTTATGTATCTTGTTCGCATCGGATCAACCACGGATCAAACCATCGCTTGCGAGATATTCCTGCGTACACATTAACACTAGGATTATTGCATTATCTAGAAACTAAACGCTACCAATACTAACACCTACTGCGCATACCTTTGAATCAATACCTTTAAGATTAAAAGATACCATCAACAAATGCATGATAATACACACAAATGTTGATCGTAACGCATGCTACTTTTTTTCATGTTATATGTTATGCATGACAAACACATAATATAATTACGAAATGAAAAATATTTCCAGACAAGCTCAAAGAAAATTAATTTAGTCACAGCATCAATTTTAAATGTTTCTTTTACACAAAATTAAATCTTCAATCGAGACGAAATCCTTTTCCAATTACTTCGGTTTCAAAACTTTTAATCCATTACCAAATAACTTGTCCTCAGATCAAGTTCTAATCCTTTGGTTTGCGGAAATGAGACTTAACTATAAATTTTAATTAAAAGTATCGTAGATTTCAATCTACGGAACCTTCAAAGGGAAAGTCCAAAGGCACTGTCATAGCGTCCCACAAATGAATTTCTGTCAGTACCCTAATAAAATTCTGTTACATATTCTCGCTTACAAGTTAAGGCAACTCCTAATTCATTGCTTCATATTATGTCTGCTCGATAAACAAATGTTGTTGAATTTTCAAAATTACAGGCATCGCGATTGTGTGTTACGCAATTGCCTTGCAGTTGAGTTTGGCGATTGTGTTTATCAGAAAACATTAGTTATACAAATACATTTGCAACTCGATTTGCAGCATGTACACACGGCGGCACATCAAGATATACACAACCAGTATAACCTGACTTCGCTTTGTATGAGCTTCCTGTACGATGAGAGATCAGCTTAATTTGGTTTTGCGTAGCTCGATTGGCCGCCGTGCGAACCTACCACAGCATTATAAAGATAATATACTGAGCCTATGCGTGCGGTTGAAATTATGCATTACCTAACCTTCTTCTCCAAGACCTAAATATTCTTCTTCATATAACGTTTCCTACGACCTTAAAATCAAACTTGAACACACTTAGCAGTCTCGACCGATCGCTGGTCCAATGACGAAGTTTTAAACCAATTCTCGATTACAAATCTCAATTGAATGCTAAAATAAACACTGAATCTCTTCGATCTGAAATTCTAATGCAAAAACTTGGCATAAGAATTGAATATCTCTGAGAACCCAGAGCTAAGAATGAAGTAATAATTTTAGTTTTAATTCTTTTGGAATATTTTTAAGAAATAAGAGCATCTTAAGTAATGAATTCTAGGCTCTAGGTCACATTGACCCAGAGCCCACTCTCATCAATATGCTTTGCCATTAAAATTCATGATATAGGTATTCAATTATATTTTGTGCTCAAAACTCAGTCAACATTTTAATATTAGCAGAATAAATAACAGGGTGTATACAAACTATGTGTTAAAATATTAATCAAATTGGTTTCCAAATACTTTAACTATAAAAAACCTTTCTTTAATGAATTATGATAAAAAATAATCTGATAAAGCTATTTCAAAATGCCTACTCTAGAAGAATAAAATATATTCACAGCCTCCCCTTGCCACCTGTCTAAGAAATGCAAAATTAAATCAATTGCAAGACTGAATTTGAAGCAACGCCTGAATTAAGCTTTCAACTGTAAGGGCTGTAACGAGCCAAGTTAAGGACAAGAATTTTAGATGATTTCAGGGTCCCTCGGACATTTGGAGAAAGGGAGAACTTCGGCAGTTCTGTTTTCGGTTGGACGAAATCAAAATTTTGAATGCAGAAAAGTATGATTGTACAAATTTTAATGAAATCAGATTGAATTTCTTGCTGCTGGATAAAAACATTTTTCGTAGAAGCGATGAGTGCTTGTTATCTGTAACAACTCTGGATCAAAGAGCTCAGGATTTTTCAACTTTACACTATCTGAAATTCGCTTTAGAATGGATCGCATCACTATGTATTATTTTACAATCTGTGTCCCAATTTTCCTAATTAACAAACGGTTCAGTGGTCTCTCGAGTATCTGTTTTGGACAGATTTGCCATTATTGATTATGTCAAATTAGCTTTTGTTTTGACATAATCAATATTGGCAAATCTGACCACTGAACCGTTTGTGATTTACAAACGGTTCTTAAAGGCTAAAAGGCCCTTAAAACTTCCTTTGAAACTCATAAACAAATATAATGCAAAAACAGACGCAGCAGAAAAAGTAACAAGGACACATTCGTATGTTGTACCAGACCTCATGACGGGGGTCCTACGCCCACTTGGCCAGTCCATTTTTTATAGAGAGAAACCCACTCTGACGTCGACACATAAAGTGTGATTACGCAACTTGCGACCGCGGTTCATTGCATAATTTTAATTTTTACGGTTGGTGACGTCAGTTGCTTATTATAATAATAGAGTTTGGGTGTTATTTTTTTATGGAAATATTTTATACTGCCCGCGGCTTCGCCCGCGTTGAGTTCAGTGATCGTACTGCCGGGATAAAAGGTATCCTGTGAGTTAATCCAGGTTATAAGCTAACTGTGTGCTAAAATTTCATCCGAATTCGGTCAGTATAGTTTTGCTTGATGGATTAACAAACATCCTGAAATCCATACATTCTCACAATCTTTCGCATTAATAATATTAGTAGGATAGGTGGTGGCTTACTATTACATGAATTCAAACAAAATAAAAATATAATATTAACATTTGGTATCGTAACATTTGGTAAAGTGGATCCGCGAACTAAAGTTATGTAAAAAAAAACACGTGATGTCGTTTAGACGTGATTAGCGGTATTGCGCGGATCGACAGCATACCAAAGATTAAGCTCAAACTACCTAAAATTCGTTTAAAAAACCACATAATCAGCAAAAGCGTCTTTCGTTCCTAATTATTACGTGCCAAGCTTTCAAATTCTTAGCCTTCTTAGCCTTTGTTCTTTAAACTCTAAAACAACAAACACCATTCCAAATAATACCACGACAAAAAGTCTTAAAAACAATTCAGCTCCTACAGCTCACAATTACGAGCGCTTAATATTTGGCATTTTGATAAAAGCGCTCATCGTCTAATAAAGACAATTAACTTAATTGCCGCCAGTCCTTAGCTGAGCGACTTTTGGGTGCCATTTAGCGACAGGATGTATTGCATTACATAAGTTACTGTTAGCAAGGGGGTACATAGGGGGGGTTGTGGCGCGAACTTTGATGGCGTTTAAGTAATTTTGATTGCTGTGAATTTTAGTATTTGGAATTTAATGGGTTACAAATGAAGCGTTACTGATGAAATTGGCACAAATATCTACTTTTAGGACAAAAAAGGCTTTTGTATTGCTTTCATTTTCTGAGTATGTGTTTTTGAGGAATTGCATAACATCGTGAGAAAACCAGCGTGCCTGAGAGATATCTTGACGGCATGTAAAGCCAAGTCAGAGGCCCATGGGTAGCATAAAATCATCCTCTGACATCAGTTTAGGCATTAACCACACGATAAAGAAGAAGAAGGAATTGTATATTATAGTCAGTCTTATAAAGGTCGCACTCACAAACGTCACAAACCCACTGGAGTACAGCCCCTTCCTTTTTTGTCACGCTTTGTTAATCTGGGAGTATCATCTTATAACCCAGTATCTGTTGAACCCCTTTTCTGGTGTACCAGCCAGTGTCTGAAACACTTCAGGACGCTTTGATTTTCAATGTGGCTGGCGTGATGTTCTGTCCATATGCATTTTGCCCCTATATCTTGATCTAGCACTTAGTAAAACATTATCTATACTAATATAATGTATCTAAAGAGTTTGTTTGAACACGCTAATCTTCTTTCTTTCTTTTTAAAAAGCAATGCCCCACACTAGGAATTTCCTGTATCGTGGGTGTGTTTACATCTAAACTCACACACAAAACCAGCCAGACCCGTAACAACTACGAATACCTGTAGGCCATATAAATATTTGTTCCGTGTGGGAATCGAACCCGCGACACGCAGCGCAACAGCCAATCGCTCAAACACTGTACATTTCATATGAATTCCAAGTCCAATTCTTGAGGAGGGTTATGGGCTATACATCACGCTACGATCCTAAGGAGCCGGACGGGTGAAACGGCGGGACGTAGTCAAATATGTATATTCTTCATGCACACATACTTCTAACAACAAACATGTACACACTTAAATTAGTAGTTCCGTTAGTTTCAATTAGTGCAACTTCCTCAATTAAAGAGGGGCCATGGTACTACCAAAATAAATTGTACTCCATAGCAAGTCCTCCCTTGCTCTTACGGGTAGCAAAATGCCCATTAAAGCAGTATTTCCATTAGGAGATCTCGTAGGCGATGTTTTCTTAACATTATACATTCTTAATATCATCTTGAAGACATTTTCTGCCTGGCGGTATCACTTTGTATTTTTAACGTCATTTTGTCTGTGATCATAATAAATAAACGTCATGTTTGAGTATGATTTAAGAAATTATTTAAGATGGAGCCGAGATAATAATCTCGTTTAGAAAATTAATTCGGAAATGTAAACCGGAACCGGAAAGATACGGAGATATTTTGGAGGCTTTTATATTATGTGAGACGAATCTGGTAATTTAATTATGAAGTATATTTTAAAATAAGGTTTCAGCCGGATGACCCTGTGTGATACGTTATGTTTGAGTTTAATAAAAACATGGAATGAAAAAAGTCGTTTTTCAGGAGGTTTTAATTAAACAAGTAACTTTGTCAGCGGAACTCATATTCCATAACGTACAAACAATAGTTCCATGCATTTGAATGAATAGTTTCAAGCGAGTAATTTTATTTCCTGCTTAAAATTATAAATTCACAAAACCACCACTTTGCATCGCTTACCGCAATAAAACTAGAACGCATGCACTAATAAACATACATCAACTGCATAGACTTTTTCCCAACTATGTCGGGGTCGGCTTCCAGTCTAACCGGATGCAGCTGAATACCGGTATTTTACATGAAGCGACTGCCTATCTGACCTCCACAACCCAGTTAGTACTGGATAATAATGATACCCCTTGGGAAGACTGGTTGTGACCACCTGTAACGACTTTAAAGATCTTCAAATGACAGCCGGGACCAACTGCTTAACGTGCTTTCCGAGGCCCGGACGAAACTCGGTATATAATGGGTGGTCACCCATCCACAGACCAACCTTGGCAAGCGCGGCTTAACCTGAATATTGATCCGAGCGGCAGTTGTTATTTAGACCTCCTCGCACTAATAATCATACATACAACATTAAACCCTCAGTACTTTTGAAAGTACATTTAAATTCCCTCCGAGGATCTCCTGGAATCCGGTTCCGGTATCATACCACTGCGATAATTGACTATCGGGATTAACTACAGGGTTCATACGGATGCCGGATATCGGGATTGTAATAATTCTTTGTTTAAACAAATTCCGGGACAAAACTATTGGTTTTCGTACTGTTTTTGAAGGTATAATTTGAACTGTGTATCCGATTGCCTTTATTGTTTATTTGAGTTTCGATTTTGAATTGACTAAAACGTGTTTGTAACTCTCAATGGCTCTGCTTTGAAGTTATTGATTTGATAAATAAAACGTGTTATATGAAAGGGTAAAACACCATGACAAACTTTCTATACAAATATGTTGGATCCGGTCATCGGTTCGGACATGAAATAAATCGCAAGTACGCCAGTGGCGACCTACTTACAAGTCTGCCCACACCACAGCGTGCTTCTACAGAGCCCTGATGTTTACAGCTCGAGGCGTGGACGACATTCAATGTCTGATCGCTACGGAGTTGAGACGTCTTGGAACCCGAGTCATTGTGCTTCGTGTTATTGTGTTAAGTTGTAATCTCAAGTAATTCGTTAGTTTTGCTAGAAACAGTGTATCGCACCCAGTGTGTTTTCATACGAAACTCATCGTCTGCCCAAATGATGTACGAGCCTAACGGAATAAATCCTGACATATCCGACATATAAATAAAATTGAAGTGTCTGTTTGTTATTTCCAAATTACAGCTTTTTACTGAATGCATAATTTTGAAAGTATGTATATACAGTACTTATAACAAATAATCATTTTTTTACTTTTTGTCTGTCTGTCTGTTTGACCCGGGTAATTTCCGAAACGGCTAGATCTATTTCGACGGGATTTTAAGGTCGCGGGCAACAGCTAATCAGAACTATAATGTTACATCGGCCATTACAAAAAAAAACAGCTGTTCCATACAGTGTAGTCTACTAAAAAGTAGGTTTCAATTTTTTGTTTTCGTACGCTTACATAGTGTTTCTAATTCACAGAAAGGACTAATGATTAATTAATTCTTGATTTCAGATTCGGACAGAATTTATTTTAATCCGGAGCCCACTTAAGGAGCACGTTAATCTAGAACGCTGAACAGACACTATCAAAAGAATAATCTTAAAAGCCAAATGACTAAAAAACACTGAAGATTGATGTCGGCAGACTGTCCTTTTAGTTAATTAAATCCAAAAATTAATGGGAAAAGTGTTTATTTTTCATGGAATAATTAAATTTTCTCATTATCTCAGCGAAGGTGATGAATGAATATTTATTATGTATAAACCCATTTATTTTAATGAAGAGGTTGAGTCTGGTGATGGGGGTCTGACAGAAGGTGATGTTTCATCGTGTTTTACGTCTAGTTGTCTAATTGAAAGACTTTACAAGATCTCTATTATTTGTGAGTCAGTTTCAATTTGTTTTATTATTGATTCGTTTATTAAGACGGGTGCGGAGGAGCTCGTGGCTAAATAATAACAGCCGCTCGGATCGATCTTTAGGTTAAGCCGTGCTTGCCTAGGTTGGTCTGTGGATGGGTGACCACTCATTACATACCGAGTTTCGTCCGTGCCTCGGAGAGCACGTTAAGCCTTTGGTCCCGGCTGTTATTTTTAGATCTTTGACCGCCGTTTCTGGTAGTCAGTGGCTCAAAAAGTCTGACAACCAGTCCAAGGGGTATCGTAGTATCTAGTACTAACTGGGTTGTGGAGGTCAGCTAGGCAGGCGCTCCATATAAAATACAGGTATTCAGCTGCATCCGGTTAGACTGGAAGCCGACCACAACATAGTTGGGAAAAGGTTAGGCAGATGATGATATTAAGACGGGTGCGAAAATAAATTTAAGATCATGTTACTCTGATGTATAAGCTATTAACTCAATTTAACTCTAACCATTTATTTCAATTAGACCATAGCAGGCACTTTTGAATGACAGAAAAACAAAGAAGGCGAAGCTACAGTCCCAGACACAAGGCATAATAACTTGTGAAAGTACTATAGTACCCTACCCTACATTACTGTAAAGTTTCATTAAAATTTGTTCAGCCGTTTACGCGTAAGAGAGTAACAGACATCCATCCTCACAAAATTTCGCATTTAGAATAGTAGTACAATTTGAAAATGACTGCCTCGTTGGTCAGTGCGACTGCTAAGCATGAGGTCCTGGGTTCGACTCTCAGGTCGGGCAAAGTGTGATTGGGTTTTTCCATCAGGAATTTCTCAGTAGCAGCCCCGGTGTCTGGGTTTGTGCCCGGTTGATGGCAAAAATTTCGCCCCTATTACATGGGAATTTTAACATAACTGGCAAAATGTGGGTGTACTATTAGGTGCACCTCTGCCCAACCCTTCGTTGATTACAGGCGTGTTGTTATGTTATGTTATGTTGACACTGAAGAATTTTTTTGTTAGGGTGGTTAGAACCAGTTAGAACTATAAATATTTTTTCAGTTTCAATTACATTGAAATGAATTGATTTTTGGCATTTAAAATTTTGCTGATAGTCGGGAATAGTACAGTTTTTATTATTGAAATTTTTTTTTAAATCTGATCTGTATTTTCACAGATTACAATCATGAAACAAAATATTAAAAAGCTTTAACATTTTTTTCAAGTTATTTAATATTTTTTTTTTTACAGAGGCTGTGTCACAGCTGTGAGTTACACATTATACTCTGATTATGTTTCGTTAATGTAATACAGTAATAGGATGTTTAATCATTTTGCATTTATACATTTACCAAGTCAATCGGATGCCACAGCGGCCGTGCATGGTCGTACATTCAGCGGCATACATCCGGCCACGGTGACATACGACCGACTGCGGTCGAATACGCAATTAATTATGCGTTAATTATTAATTAATATTCACGAGTAACAACTATTACCAAGCTGTTATCGAGAGAATTGATTGTGATGACTGAATTCTGCTTCAGAATTGTCAGGTCCAGTTTACATCCTAGCTGAGAGGAGTGGAGATGAGAGAGAGATGTTCTGTAAGCCGGTTATCACGCGACACCGCTCGTCCGCGCGGTCCAGCGGGGCTCACCGCCTCTCTGTGCTACGCACTGCCCATACATCTGCTTCGCCGCCTCCGTCCGACCGCGCGGACGAGCGGTGTCGTGTGAGAATCGACTTAATAACTTATCAGATATTGTTATTTCCACGTTTATTCTCCATGTTGTAACGATGGACACCATTCAGGCGGCGTTTTCTCGAGAGATGTGTGAACATGTGTATCGAAGGATGTGTGTAAAACTAACCAAAATTATAGCTTTTCTTCATAGCTTGAGAGCTAGCTATGTGATTGGTTGGCTCAAGTGGGGAGGGGAGAAAAAGGGGGTTATTTTTCTCAGAACGTGTGGAGCGAAGATATGAATGGTGTGCGACGAACTGACGGGCAGAGCGCGGCGGAGACTGTACCTAAAATCAGCCCTACTCCACTCTAGCCAGTCCACATCTCCACTCTGCATTGGTAGTAACCCCTGCTGCGTCGCTCATCTCCGCACATCTCCTATTCTATCCGCTTCGCTAGAAACCGGGTCTCAACGCGGTCAGGCAAGAGAATCGACAGCCACTAAGAGCTGGCCTTAATGAAGCGGTCATGCGTGATGCTTGCATAACATTTATGCAGTGGACGTGCAATCATGGATTACGGATTGTTAGTATTATTGGATTAGAAGTAATTAACTCGGTTGACTGCCTCGTTGGTCTAGTGATCACAAGCGCGACTGCTGTGTGTGTGATCCTGGGTTCGATTCCCGGGTCGGGCGAAATGTTATTGGGTTTTTCAATCAAATTTTTTCAGTAGCATGGAGTCTAGATTTGTACCCAGTTATTGGCAATAGGCTCACCCGCTCATATATGTAACTTAAACTTATTTAGCGAAAAGTAGTGCCCCTGCCCATCCCTTTGGGAGTTACAGGCATGAAGGTATGTTATGTTATGCTATAGCTTCACGTAACATGTGTAATTAGGATCGAACCACACCCTTCTTCATCGTAATCCTGAATTGAGTATGTATTTGCAATTTAGCGCTCAAGTACACACACACGAGTCTATTCAGGTACCACTTTATATAAAAAAAAAAAATATTCGATAAATTGGACGCTAATTACCTATGATCCTTACACGAACATGAAAAGCAGATATTCTCGATTTTATATTTATCCCAGATCATTTTGCAAGGCCGCCGTATTCAGCTCACATATTCAATGTAAGTAGGTACTTATGCTCCTAGATGCAGCCAAGCTCAACCCTTATTATGGCTATTACTATACCCCATCAATTTTATTGGAATTTAATATTACCCATATTTCATTCAGCTATTATTTATTAGTTTTTTTTTATAAAATCACCGCCATTTAGTTTATAAAAATGAGTGTAAGCTAAATGAAATTTCATCTTTGCATTCTTGAATCTCAAAGTATTTTAGGGTTCCGTAGGGAACTGAAAATCCCCGCATCGTTTCATCTCGTTGACACGTACCTACGTCTTCTGTATGTATGTCAGACATAGAATAATACCTACCTTTGTAATTTAATTTTTATCCTTTCCTAGTAGTAAGCTAACTAAACAGGTAGATGGGAATGAAATCGATTTTGATTCGTTTAAAAAACACATAATCTACTTTTCTTTTTTTCTTTTTTTGGGACAAAAAGCAGTTATACTTTACAATATTAATAGTTAGCTTAGGTATAATAGTAAACAAACGCATAACGCACATTATTTTCCACGGAATCATATCGATTTAAAAATAAATAAGGAAACGGATGTAAACAGAAAAGGACAGTAAGAAATTAAAAAGGAACCGGAAATGTCACACTAACCAACTCTAGACAGCGCTTCCCGTCCAGATTTAGTTTGTAGTCACCAATCAGATCACAACACACCACAGAATCAGCAAGAAGCAGTCATCGCTAAGGATGACCCGAAATTTACGATTTGAGTTTTAGAAAATACAGAAACATAATCCAAGTACTTCTTCAGTTGAAAAAACATTATTTTAACAAAAATGCATAGTCACATCAGCATAAGTTTCGTATGATTTAAAGAAAAAACCAGACTTGACGAGATAAACAATTTTAACGAAACTAGGTATTATTCTTCATCACCATCATTAGCTGCGTGAGGAGCTCGTGGCTAAATAATAACAGCCGCTCGGGTTGATCTTTTGGTTAAGCCGTGCTTGCCTAGGTTGATCTGTGGATGGGTGGCCGCCCATTACATATCGAGTTTCCTCCGTGCCTCGGAAAGCACGTTAAGCCGTTGGTCACGGCTGTCATTTGTAGATTTTTGACAGTCGTTAGGTAGTCAGTGGCCCAAAAAGTCTGCCAACCAGTCTTGCCAAGGGGTATCGTATTACCGCGTACTAACTGGGTTGTGGAGGTCAGGCATATAGGCAGTCGCTCCATGTAAAATACTGGTATTCAGCTGCATCCGGTTAGACTGACAGACAGGCAGATGATGACCATCATTAACTACGTAGGTGGTTATAGACCTCTTTTTTGTGCCATTCTCCACGTAACAGTTCCAGTCTCATCTGATTAATTCTTAATGTACGATAAATCAACCTTAGTTTAGCCTCCAGAACCCTTTTTAATTCGCCCGAAACGCTGCTGGCAGGTTCATTCACAAAAGCTATGGATAGTTAATAAGACTCAGTCCATGAAATATGAATTCTGTTTATCACTTTACCTTTTTTTTTTTATATAACGTGGTAAAATCATCAAATGAGTCCTCCCACCCAGGGCAGAGCGGGAGGGACTGTCAGACTTGTACTGACTAAAATCCACGGTGTCCTTCAATAGCCCTTTATGTTTCAGGGTCACGGTAATTCTATGAGTCCCGCGACCCCGGCAGGCTTTGGCCCTCTAGAGGGGGGCCCCGTCATTATGCTGACACTCTTTGAGGCGCGCGTGGAACACAACGCGCCGTCGACCCGGGCATGGTCCATGGTCGGACAGCGAGTCGCCCATTACTCGCCGCCCGCATGCCCGCTCCTACGGTGGCCGGAGATCGTCTGCCAACGTACGGCGCCGTTTGCGTCTACCACTGCGGCTGGGGTGGAGGGAGGACGCTGTCCTCTCCCTCACGCGGCCCGCCTTATCAGTTTCCCTTAAATTAATTTTCAGAATTTTCTCAATCTGAATGGAATTTGGATTAACATTTAATAGGGTTTCTGCACTAATGGAAATTACAAAACACAATTATATTAAATGAATTGCAGATGCTTTCTATATAACTTTAATCTCATTACTTATGTAAAATGAAAACCACGGGCGGTTTCGTATGATTATACTGAAGATCTTTTGTGTAAAGTGTTTTACAAGTAATGGTGAGACTTGTTCTGAAATGTAAAGGATAAGTAGAACTCTCATATCAAGCCTTTATAAAAAGCAGCGAGATAGAGATTTGACTTAATTACTTAAATATCAATAGGTAAATAATATAGGATTTAAAGGTATGACTATAAAGGGTGTAAATAGACCCTTAACATATCCGAAAGGCACTTGTTCTCCCCGTCTTTGCGATAATTTTTTTGTTCTAGAACATACCTGGGAACCTTCTAATTACGGAGACATTGGGGGTCAAAGTTCCAACTTTTTCACAATTTTTTTTTAATACATGTTTTTATGTAAAAATTTTACTTTACACACCTCCTCGGCCCCCGTACTATTCAATCCATTCGTCAGCACAATGCTTTGAGTGCTTTCCATCAAGTCCTACCGTAAAACGTGATTTTTCACCCCAAAAAAAAAGTCGATTCCTAGCAATAATTTTTGCGTAAAGTTACTTAGTTTTATGTACAGAATGCTTGGTTGACGGCTATGTGAAGGGTCTGTTTACACCCTGTATACATGGGAATTGATGATAATTGACGAAATGTGGTATATTATTAACCTTTGCAAAACCCTTTGGGTATTACAGGGGTGATACGGTGTAATGTCATTTATTCTTCATCTCTTCTCTTCTCTTCTCTACATATAATAAAATCGTTAAAATCCGGTCCGATGTTCCGACTTGGCGCAAAAACTGCTGCATAGATCCTGTTCAAATTTTACACAAATATCTGTAATAGGCTTCTTCAAATGTTAGGCTATATATTATCACGCTACTTGCTTAAGGGGATGAGCAATATTGCATTATGTTAGTATTATTCAATTGTTTATCGTTTCAGCCATGATATGCGCAACAACGTCTATTTCAAAGTATATGTCAGCGAAGCAAATAGAGAAACGGTTTCATGACCGCTTTACGTGCATCACGTCGCAAGTTCGATCACCAGTAAAATTATACTTTTTGTAGTTGTAATTTTTTTTGATAGAGATTATTATTGTTTATTTTATCTATTTGATGTATATTTTTCCACGAGAACGAAGTCGCGGGCAACAGCTAGTTTAAAATAATTCTACAATTTTGACATAAAGTTGTGCGTTGTCAACTATGCTATAGACTGACCGCTTTAATGAGTCCTCGCGAAGGTATCAATTTAAATGGAATATTCTGAAGGTTGATCACGTATTGGTTCAATTAGTATCGTAATACCTACGTGGATAATGGCTATTTTAAAGCTAACAACCTGTGGGATATTGTTAGGACTTTGTGGACGCTTAATGCGCCTTTGATGGCGCAAGGCGGAGGACTCATTAAATCCGTCGGTCTACAGCTAATTCTGATCTTCATATTCTTAATACTAAAATTGTGTTTTTCTCTGAAATAATAACAGCCAGTAACTTAATAAAAACAAAGCGCTTTTATGTCGATATAGGCTTGTTTTCCAACTCTACCCTTATGTTGAAGGGTGCGATATATATCAAGTTACCACACCACGTGATCCCAATTTTCCTTGTTCAATTAGTGTCTCTATTCATTTACAAATTACACATCGGCCTACTTACGGAACCGGCCTAGTTATACCATAGAAGTATATGTACGTATACCATATACATCTACGTAGAAACATAATATTTATTTGTAAGATTGAGCCCAATAAGCTAAGAAACTAAGTATTAGATGGATCATCATCATCATCATCATTCTCCTGTCCTTATCCCGATTAATACGAAACCTAAAAAAAAAACCCAATTCAATCAATTACATTTTTTGGTTTAGAAAACCCAATTCTGGGTTAAGCTCGCCATTGTACATAAGCTATATTGTTGCAATTTGTATGTATATTTGTTTTTTGTGTGCAATAAAGAATAAGAATATTTGTGGTCGGCGCAGCATGTTTTCTTCTTCCATACTTCGCTATAACTCGTCATCTCATTAGACATCTCCTTTCTTGCCATATCGTCCTTCACACAGTCCATCCATCGTTTCTTTGGTCCTCCTCTACTCTTATACCCATCCACATTCATACTCAAAACTTTACTCACTGGATATTCCCTAAAGCAAACTCCGTGGCTGCTACTGAGAAAATTCTAGCGAAAAACTCAATAACACTTTTCCCAACCTGGGAATCGAACCCAGTACCTAGTTTGTGACCACTTGACCAAAATGAGACAGTCACCACTTCATAATTATTTTATGTAACTAGCTTATGCGCGTGGCTTCGCCTGGACTTCGGTAATTGTCCCAAGGGATTGTAATACCGGAATAAAAGTATCCTACGTGTTAATCCGGGTTATAAACTATCTGTGTGTAAAATTTCATCCAAATCTGTTTAGAAGTTTTTGCGTGAAAGAGTAACAAACATTCACCCATCCATCCATCCTCATAAACTTTCGCATTTATAATATTAAGTAGGAGTAGGATTATAAAATCCATTTCGGAATGCAGTTTGTCAATATTTAATACGGCTTTTAGGATAACCATTACTAGTTGGTTTCCCATTACCTATTACAGTCTTTTGACCCTGTTTATTTACTGCAAATAACCTTAAGAGGCAATAACATTATGTGGTACACGTATGGCTATTGTTACGATTATGGTTCTGACAATAATATAATGATATTAGTTCGTAAAACTGTTGTGGGTATTATTTTCCTCTTTGGTCATCATCATTATTTGCTAGCATTTTCTCAATTATGTTGCGGTCGGCTTCCAGTCTAACTGGATGCAGGTGAGTACCAGTTTTTTTCATGGACATGGACTTTTTATCGGATCCCCACAACCCAGTTAAACTAGGTAACGATACCCCTTGGTAAGCGTGGTTGTCAGACTTGGGCCACTAATTAAAGACTGGTTACTGTAACGACTATCAATCTGTAACTCTTTAGAACGATAATTTTACTACAGTTAAGCACATCAGGCCCTAGTACATCACGAGCGCGCGATAATCGCGTAAATACGTCGATTTTAAAATTAATAAAAATACTCATTTCACAAATAATATTTTCATTATTTTAAGATTTTTTTAATGTCTATAGATGATCTAAATTGTGCTTGTTGCAAAAAAATTAACTAAAATGCCATAGGATTAGGGTATTTTCGATTAAAAAATCGCGTATTTGCGTCAGTAGTTCACTTCAAAATATAGGTATTACACAGCTCTCGCCTATTTCAAAACCGCCATTTCTTCCAGTATTCAAATCAAGGAACACAAATAGGTAAGCCCAGCGTCTTCCACGACCGTAACAAAATCCCTACACAAAACAAATTAATTGATGATTTGCTCAGAGAAACGTAATTCACTAAAATCGTTCAGGAACAAAGAGATTCCCGTTGAATATTTAATATTGCACGATGCGGGCTCTCGCTGCGAATTGAAAGCTTTATAGGCACTATTTTCACTGATAAAGTGCTTAATATAGTTAATTAACTGGTAACAGTACAATTTGTGGGGGTATAAATAAGAAGTAATTAATTGAGAGGATTTAAATTGGAGAAATATTGAGATTACCATATTGTTGACCATACCTGCATTCGGTCGTAACTATCATTGTGCATGTGGAGAACTCCATATTTCCAGAGAAGTGTGGTGAATCAGACAAGCTTCTGTGTTTAGGGTTCCGTGCTCAAAGGGACCCTATTCTAAGGCTCCGCGGTCTATCCTTCTGTCTCAGGGCTGTATCTTTTGAACCGTAATAGACACTTGTAATTTACAAATGTATATTGCTATCCCATAACACATGGAGGAGCTTGAGGCTAAATAATAACAGCCGTTCGGGTCGATCTTTAGGTTAAGCCGTGCTTGCCTAGGTTGGTCTGTGGATGGATGACCACCCATTACATACCTAGTTTCCTCCTTGCCTCGGAAAGCACGTTAAGCCGTTGGTCCAGGGTGTCATTTGTAGATCTTTGATAGTCGTTAGGTGGTCAGTGGCCCAAAAAGTCTGACAACCAGTCATACCAATGGGATATCGTATTACCCAGTACTAACTGCGTTGTGGAGGTCAGATAGGCAGTCGCTCCATGTAAAATACTGGTATTCAGCTGCATCCGGTTAGACTGGAAGCCGACCCCAACATAGTTGGGACAAGGTTAGGCAGATGATGATGATATTGCTATGGCCACTATAACAACAAATAATAATAACATAAAAAATTTAAGGTGGTCTCCATAAAAGAAACGTGTGTTTTTCGGCGTTTATTTTCCAAATCCATCGTGTGCAAAACTGACTCGCACTTGGCCTGTTTTTTTTTTCAAGTTTGTCATGACGCATACAGTAAGTTGGACTAATCTAAAAAGTCCCTCTCACAAAATGAAATCCTTTTAAAAACTTTAAAAATCACATCAACACAAAGCTCAAACAAAATCACTTTCACAAATAAAATCAAAAAAATCTTTCCACAAGTTTATTGTTCTTCTCCAAAACAATAAATAAACGAAAATAGTGCTTACAATTCACAATACAGCATTATTTTAAATTCAAAATACAAAACAATACGAATTCACTTTTGCAAAACTCGCTTAGTTGACAAACGTGTGGGGCCTCCACGGTTGGCCTAAGGCTTCGAATTTTATTACGTAGTTAGGCGGGGTGCACACGGTGCTGCATGCGGTTTGCAAGCTCAGCTGACGCCGTTTTATGCCGAATAAATTTATAGCTGAAGCCATTTCGTGTGCATTCGGTTTAATATGTGTTTCAATTTGCTTAGATGTAAGATTTAGGTGTGTTTTGAGACTTGTCTTATTTGCAAACTCACTTCTATGTAGCTGTTAAATGTAATGACACCTTAGGACCGAGACACTGGTAATCGCATTTTAAAGGGCTTCGTATTATTACAACGATTTTCGATACGATCAACAAGCTCGTGTGTCGTGACTTTCCCATCGTCGTTGTCACTGGCCGAATGTCACTCTGGGCCTCAAGTCTGTTATTACAATTGTGTCAGAATGGTCTATGGTTGATTTCATAATTGTTGATTTTGACAAGTTTGGTAATCTACCAATATAATGGCGTCATTATGACTTTCCAATGGTCAACCACTGACACTCCATTGAAAGAAATGGCATAGAATGGTAATCTGATAAATAATAAATAATACATAAAAATATATATAAATGAAATCTAGCATGAATAAAATGTTCTTTAGTAGTAGTTTTTCGAAAATCATTTCTACTAACGGGTTTTATAATAATGGCAATACGACAATGTCATTATAACACAATTCTATTACGAGATCATTCACCGAACAATGATCGGCCATTATGAATTTACCAGATAACGAACTTTTAGCAAAACATCAATGGGATCGATAAAAATAGCAGACTTGGGCCCCTGGACTGTTGGTTTGAACATACTAAGAACTTGTAATTATGTAGTACTTTATAAGAAAAATAAACAAAAAAATATTTACCCACATGTACACTTTTGTGAGCCACATTTACGACGTCCTTGCGCCCCTAAAAAGAGAGGTCGTCTATTCTTTCTGCACGAGTAATTATCACGCTGGCGAGCTAGTTTCAAATTAAGAGAGCGACCCTCCGAACTTCTTCCAACTTCCCCAATTCTAATCAAAGAAAAACCAGTAGACTAATACAACATTAATCCACAATTCCTTAATGAAAACGCCAAAAGTTGAAAGTAATTTGCATCAAAAAGTACCTTTTGTTGAATTCTCGTAAAGTTTGTAAATTAAAATTAAGATTTAACTTGTTTCGTCGGTCAGAGACTAAGTTTCGAGTTTTTTTTTATTATTTACGAGACGCCCACTCGGGCTTGACTGTCGCGGTTATTTCCTCAAATAAATATTTATTAAAACTTCTGTAAATGTTTGCTTACTGCGACAAAGCTGTAGTAAGTTTCCAATTTTGGTCAGCAAGCCGTAGACATTTTACTGGGAGGTGGTTTCGTGTTTTTAATATTTTTAGTAGACCCATCATAATATAAAAAAACCAAAGTATCTAGCGTATGCTTACCAAAAAAAAACATTCTCTCAACAACTCAAATCAACTACTTAGTTCAACAACTTTCGGTGCAGGAGTGTTACTTAGCAAATAAGTCGTTTTATTATATCTTTAGCTTCACTGAAACATGACATACCATCTTAAATCTCTTTATTAAAAACCAACTTCGAACGTTTATACAAAAAATTCGCTCATGACACTTCGCACATGATGTTCTTAAGACGGATAACCCCACATTACACACTTGCATTGTCAGGAATTGTGGCTCTATACCCGGCGTACTTCCATTCTAAACCAAATGCATCCGAGTGATCGCATCCGTTAACGTTGAGCCGACGAGCCGACGGAACGGAGAGGTGCAATGGATTGCGATAGCAAAGTGCACGGAACTGAAACTACGAGACGTGCAGAGATGTGGTTAGAAGCTTCACGAGCTCGTTTTTGGTGAGAACTTATGAAGTAGTAAGAATTAGTTAGTTATTGTAACTGTTCTAGTGAAAAGTAAAGACATTATATATATCTTTACATAGTATAAAACAAAGTCGCTCCCACCGTCTTTACGCTTAGATTTTTTAAACTTCGCAACGGATTTTAATGCAGTTTTCAGCAATAGATAGAGTTATTTAAGAGGAAGGTTTATATGTATATTGCACCCCTGCGAAGCCGGGGCTGGTCGCTAGTCTAAGATATAAGACTACTGAAGTGAAACTTTACGTTCTCTACCAATAACTCATCTATTGCAGCATGCTTTAGGTCAAGACTCATAAGCGGAGACCAGCGGAGATGTGCGAATTTGAGAGATGCGGAGATGTGCAAAACTGCATTCCGCTCACAGCACACCGCTCATCGCACGTCACTCACAGCACACCGGTAACCGCACGTCGCACACAGCATACCGCTCACCACACGCCACTCACAGCACACCGCTCACCACACGCCGCTCACGTCTCTTCTCGTCTGCGCTAGCCTAAACAATTACGAGACATCTCCTCTCCTCTCTGCTCAACCGTTTCCACTAAAGCTAAGCGGAGACGAGAAGTCCGGCCCTTAAAGGTGAACCTAAATGCCTCTTTGTACACACTAAGAGGCCTCATCTCTGTTTGTACTCGTATTATATAGCTATGCTTTCCTTCTCTGAGAAAGTCTCATCTACTTTCCCGCAGTCTTTTGTAGGTCATCATTCCATCCAGCTGTTGGTCTGTAAACATGATAAATGATATTTATTTCTGTAATTATTTGCAAAAACACTTTAACACGTCAAATAAATTGTTTTAAAATTAAATAGATTCGGTGTTCACTGTCCAATTACTCTGAGAATAAGCACTGAAACAAACACAGAGGTGACGGTCTCTGTTGAAGTCCAAACAAAATCTTGATCAAGACATAATATTTAAAGGATCATCCAGAGCAGAAAACTTTGGCTTTTTCACCTTTATAATTATGCCAACCGCCCACAGAACTCTTAATTCATCGTATAAAATTTCTATTAATAAACGCCTCTGTCCGAGTGGAGTCACCTTCTTGTAATAAAATGGTAATTTATTCGGCCTATAAGTCTCCCAGCGAAAACGTGGTTCTTAACGAGTCGCTTGGAGCCCTTCATTTTTATACCAATTTACCGTTCCAAATAAATGGACTCTTCACTTATTTGTATGCTCTTTGTTAAGACCCTTGATTTGATTTTTGCAAATTAGTTTGTCAAGTTGATTTTTACTTGAAAGTTAATTAAGTTCATTTTAAAATGTGAATGAGTTATAAATACAAACGGTATACGGTCTGCTCATGCGCTAATGACGCAGTTACTTGAGAGATTAATAATTTAACTATATTAACGTTATATTAAATTTATTTTAATGCAGTGGTTTCAATTAAATCTGAAATTATAGTACACTTAGGTAACTAACTAAAATATTGTTTTAACACTTTACCAACGTTAATTTGCAGGCATATATAAATAAATCTCCGACAATTCGGATGACAACTCGTCATATTTTCATCTCCCCCGAAAAAACACAATTTAATAATCTACTGACACAAAAACAAATCTATACATAGAAGACAACGAAATAAAACAATTGAGTGCGAGCTCTCGTTTGAAGGGGAACGAAATAAAGTGATGAGCTAAGGTAGATTGTACCGGTATCGTATCGTCATCGTAACGATACGGTACCGCAACCGTGCCGTCTTGAATCTCGCGTGATTTATTCTTATGTGAATTGGACTTGAAAATTCATTTGAAAAGATTGGTTTACATGATGTGATGAAAATATTTTGTAAGACTGCAGAAGCATGTTGAAAACGAAAAGACATTAATTTGATTGCCAAAAGCTCAGTCCGAAACTATTGGCATGTCTGGTTTAATTGATTATGCATAGAACAAGCTAGAACCATCCTTCGTAATAAGCGTGGTATAACATTTCTGGTATTCACAATTGCTTGTCAATGCTTTAAAAAAAACACATGATGTCATATTAGATCGAGAAAACTAATTCAAAAGTTTCAAACGTCCAAATTGTCAGCTCCGTACAAATTAATTCGACAGACGTACAGTAATAATATTTTATACTTCCTCATATTTCAGCCAACCTTTACAGCAATATGCAAATTTAATTTTCCTATACGTTTCAGGCGCCCGTTTGCGTTATAAAAAATCTACGATCAGGTAAATCATAAAAGCACACAGATACGGGGGGATGTGAAATATAATTTGCTGAGAAAAATAATATTTTGTTTCAGTTAACGAAACTCCCTTTTGACATCCAATAAATTATTCAAATCCTGTCTGAGAGGTTTTCATACAATGGTTTGAAGGAATGATGGGGATTACTTGTATAGGTTTCGATCTACTTACGGGATTTTCTATGGCAATGTTCCGGTATCGGATTTTATAGGATAAAAAGATAAAGTTGATAGAAAAAGACGTAAATGGAATTACTTTCTCAACGAAGTGATAATCTTGGTTTTAAGGACGATAAGCTTTTAAATTGTCGCGTCCTTAGTTCGTAGACTAAAGTGTTGAACACTAGAAGCTGCGCGTTCTAAAGTGCTGCGAAAGTTCCATAATTTATGGCATGAGGAATTCCTAGTTACCCGCATAACGACTGCCTCTTGACCTATAATAAAACTAGGTTCAAGGATGGGTTCTACAAGCGGAGTTTATCAGTGAAACTAAATTAATTCATCACATTAAATCGGCGTTCAAGAGCTATCTTTGTCAATATTCCATAGCAATTATGACCCTGATAGGCCTTGAACGCGATTTCAATATGCTGATAGCGTTCAGTTATGTTCACGGCCCTAAGAATACTTAAACGGGCTATAAAAATATGGAACGAAAATATTGACCACAATAATAAAGTAAAACCTACGAAATTTTCCGTAAAATGCATCATAAAAGGCGTTAAGACAACCCGTATTTTAATAAAATTTCCTAAAATTAAGCCTAGAAAGGCCTTGGTGTTCAGGTGTCTGTATAGACTTAATTTGAGAGAACCGACTACAACAGCCTTTATGAAAATTGACTAAAGCTAAGCCAACTGAAACACTAGTTGTATGCTTTAGCCCAGCGAAATTGACTCATTTTTCGGCAAAGCCGCAATATTATTTGCTTAGGTTGAGTTTATGGTATATTTTTCAGGAGTTGTATATGAATGCAGATTAAGAATAATATGGAGGTTGACTACGAACCATAAAAGAATAAAAGCCAACAAATACATTTATTTTATTTGTTCGAAAAAGTGACCTCTTTGACTTTGTGTAGTTACAAGTCTTTGCGTTTGCAACACAAAGTGTACGAGTCTGTTATTTAAATAAAGTAAAAATATAGTTTTTAACCTTTACAATTTCATTCAAAATTTCACGCTCAGTAATTCCTTTCGTTTCAAGTTTTCATTATCATATAAGCTGGAATTTCGAAACAAGTTTTCCAATCTCGCGAAAAATAATTTCGTGAAAATGACTTCAGATTCCAAAATACTTGTCGTTGCAAAAATAAGTAACTTTAAGATATCAAAAAAGAATTTGTCGATCACAAAGAAAAATATTCACTTTACTTAGAAAATGAAGCTACTGAAAAGCGTCTGACTCGATATTTCAGATGTCATTTGGAAAATATAGATCTGAGATAGCGAAGACAGTTATTTATTTTATGATGATTAAGAAAAATCGTAAAAATAGTACGTCATTTAAATAATCTTAATTGACGAAGATTATGACTCATCGCATTTTATAGCCTTTAATAACTTAAGAGGACTAAATTTTAAAATAAATTCCTTGCATTTGAGTATTTATTACAAACAATTCCAAGAAGTGTTTGATTGACTGCGTCAGTTAAATCTAAGTAAACCGCTCAGAGGATTACTTTTAAAGCAACCATTTTTAATCTACCAAATGGAAGATGCTTCAAATTATAAATTGACGTGTTTGAGGATTCAAATAGCTCTTAGGAATGTCATACTACATAAGTAGTAGACAGCATATCAAAAAACGCTGAAACAAGCATTTGTATAAACAAACGCTTGTTTTAGCGTTTTTTTATATGCTGTCTTTCTCATCGTCATCATCATTCTCTTACTCTTTTTTTTTAGTAGCCTGTACTGTCCCACTGCTGGGCAAAGGCCTCCCCCAATTCCTTCCATGTGCTCTTTTCCTGTGCCTCCTCGAACCAGCTTTTGAGTTACGCGTCCAGATCGGCTCGCCGCCTCTTTCTGGGCCGGCCTCGGCGGCACCGTCCGTCTTCCGGCAAGCATCGTGTGGAGACTTTTGCCTAGCGGTCATCGTGCTTGCAGCAGACGTGACCCACCCAATTCCATTTTAGCCTAGCAGCCTTCTTGCTAACGTCCACTCTTACTCTTATCATAATATATTTGTGGTCGGCGCAGCACGTCTTCTTCTTCCATACTTCTCTATTACTCGTCATCTCATCGATCACCTTCTTTATAGCCATATTATCCTTCACACAGTCTATCCATTTGATATGCCTGCTTTCCACTACTGTTTTTTTTTAAATTATTCCAGCCAAGAATACGTAGGACTGCAGCTGCTGATGGTATTGTATAAGAAATTGTATAACCTTGTCAATATTTCTTGTCCTATTCTATACCATATGTTTAGGGGGGAGAGAGGGGGCAGGGGTTTCTCTTTTTAATTTTTTTACTAGACTGAGCGATATCAAAGTCAGGGTTGTGTTTTTACAAACTAACTATAATATCTGCAATTGTAATCTATTTGTAATTTTAAAAACAATGTTTAAAGCTTTTCCATCAACACAATTAACGTTTTGAACTTCGTTTACATTTGGATTTCGTAATAAATAACATTAATTAACAAGAATTAACAAAAGGTAAATTGTAATTTAAATAATGTATCATTGTAACTAGAAGTTAGTTGTCACTGTAAAGATAGAAAGCAAAAGGACCACTAGAAAAAAAATGATTTCAGTAGGTACACGCATTTTTTGTCACCACGAGCTAAAGTTACGTAGGTAAAGATAGCCACATCGGACCCCTGCAGTTATGGTTTTCCCTTGAATTTCTCTCGAATTGTTCCAGGTAGCTACTCTTTTTCTTTTTTACAACTCCCAATATGCATTCAAATCGTTTCCTGCCTGACGTGGAGTCCACCTTTGCATTTGGGTTATCTTGAGTGATACCTACTAAACAATATTTATTTCTTAAAACCACACACCTAACACCGAAGTCAAAAACACGCTAAGCTGAAGTGGTACAGGCATTATTTGCCGTATACCCGACGAACCGTGGGCCAAAATAACCACGTTGTGGAGCCCTGACACAGCCAGAAGGCGACGCGGTAGACCTCGCAGGAGATGGAGGGACGAGCCTGGACAGAACCAACGACCAAGTTCTGCTCGGCTCGGGGTCGAAAAATTTGGAGTAGTAAAGCTAGCTTTTTGAAATGTACCAAAACATTGGTTTCATATTCTAAATGGGAAAATTCTTCTGGTTAATTTCTCGCTTACCGCTTGGCTTCTTCGCTCAGCTCTGTTGTGAAGCCAGCGTTGCCCGGTTAACCTTTTGGCCGTCCCTATACTGTAGTTACCGGTGGTAGGATTACATCAGGGACTTACCTAAGTCATAAATTACGTTGAAGGACATGTGAAATTCGTGTTGGCCACGAGTAGGCCTTAGTTTAGGGGAGTTACTCTTATTTTGTTTATTTATTTAACAGTACATACATGTGTGTAGGTGCTGTTATTGTAATTTTGTTTTGTCTAACATACATCAAAACATGATTTAGTGGCTCTTGCCCACGACGACTATTTGTTGCGTGCTGCAGTATCGCTGCTATCACGCGTTACTATATTTTCCAAAGCGCGACAGCAGAGATGCAAACGCATTTCAGCGCGCTACAGTATCGATGCAATACGATACTCTTGCTGACGACTCGGGGGAACGAAGAGTGGAGAACGGACGGAGGGTGCTTCGCATTTTGATTACGCGACTCGTGACTGAAGCGTAATAGTACCACGTTAGTAGCGATACCAAATCGCGGTGACGTTGCCGAAGGTACACAGCCAGCGACAGCATCGCGACTGTGTCGCGGCCGTTTTGCGTTTGTATCGCTGCTCAAAGTCGCGGTGAGCAAATGGCCTTAAATTCTGGATAGTGTAGAGAAGTGTATTGAATTAAAATAGGTTCACATTTTCTGCCATAGTTAATTATGTTCCACTTTGTTATGTCACATTGACATTGCTTTTATTTATAACCTTTCTAAACAGTTCATAGTTGCATATTATTATGTTTACAATGATTATTGAATAAATTTTCCTGTCGCTACCTTTCATGTATTACCTCTTTTTAAAGGATATCTTCCCGAAATAACAAATGCTCACTCATCGGCAAACACATTCTAAATAATTCATACAAACAAGAAACCGCTGTTCAAATTAACAGAAACAAGTAAATCACTATTCAAAATCATAATACGATTCCGTTTCGACAAACTTATGCAGATCTGCTAGGACGGTTTTACACTAGTTCGACGAAGCACCTGCTACTTCAGACTGTATTTGCATAAAGACAGCGGAGTGTGCCGCCAGCCTACTGCGGATTCCATTTCGGGATTTGTATTTACTTATTATTTGCTGTTGTAGTTTGAATTTATGTTGATCTGTGACGGGATAAAATGTTGTTACGGATTCTTAAGTTTTTATGTGAGCAAAATAAATAATGTAGTTGATTTTTTGATACAGTAACAGTTTCTTTCCTAGGATTATATGAGAATAAAGTTAATAATGGAGATGATTTTCAGTGCAATAACTTAACATAACTTCACGCCTGTATTTTTCCAAGGGGTTAGGCAGCGGTGTGTATCTGTCATATATCCAAATTTGTATTTTACTTTGCGTTATGTTTAAATCCCATGTCGAAGGCGAGCCAAGTGCCATCAACCAGAAACAAATCTAATATAATCAAAAATTAAATTATTGATGGAACAGTGAATACTAAACATCTCATTGATATTCTTGTCAGAAGGTAAAAATATCTTCAGCTAACAACAGCCGAACGAATGAATGCCGGGGTTGATCCGTAGATGTATGACCATCCATTATACATCAGGACGCCTCCGTGCTTCGGAAGGTACATTGCACCGATGGCAAGGCTATCGTTGTAGATCTTTGACAGTCGTTACGGGTAGTCAAGGTTAAGCGGCGCTTGCCTAGGTTGGTCCGTGGATGACCACTCATTTCATACCGAGTTTGCTCTGTGCCACGGAAAACTCGTTAAAATACTGGTATTCAGCTGCATCCGGTTAGACTGGAAGCCGACCCCGACATAGTTGGGTAAAGACTGGGAAAGATAATAATATTATCAACACAGTGAGGTCTTCTTTATCGTGTGGTTAGTGCCTAACTTGGTGTCAGAGTTTTCATGCCGCCCGTGTGCCTCTGACTTGGCTTTACATGCCGCCGAGAAATATCTCTCAGGCATGCTGATTTCCTCACGATGTTTCACACACTTTCTGTATTTTTTTTCTGATGGGAAATCATCAAATGAACCCTCCCGCTCTGGGCGGAGCGGAAGGGAGTGTCAGACTTCTACTGACTAAAACCCATCCATGTTCCTTCTTTGCCCTTTGTGTTCCAGGGCCGCGGTATCTCTTTCGAACAGTCCCGCAGCCCTGGCAGGCATCGGCCCTTGCGGACACCTTCATTGTTACTGATATCTCTTTGAGGCAACACGAACGCGCCGTCGACAGGCCCGCACCTACGGTTGCCAGGAGCCACCACGTGCCGCCCGGGCTGTTTCACACACTGAGGTGTTTTTTAGAAGACTTTTCTCCCTGCCGGGGTCGCGGGACTTATAGAATTACCGTGACCCTGGAACATAAAGGGCTATTGAAGGACACCGTGGATTTTAGTCAGTACAAGTCTGACAGTCCCTCCCGCTCTGCCCTGGGTGGGAGGACTCATTTGATGATTTTACCACGATAAAAAAAAGGTACTTTTCTCAACGTACTCATTTGCAAGGCCCACTAAATTTGACTCAATAAGCCTCAAAAGTTAGACATTCTCGCCTTATAATATAAACTTATTTATCTGTGAACTCGAGTGTTCCAGACATGTGTTATCATTTGACAGCCCGGACCTCTAGACGACGGCTTTGGGTCGAAAATTTACATGTTTACTGGCCGCAGTGAAACCTTGAATTGACTGCGATTGTTAAGAGAAAATTTGGGTAATTATAAAGTTTTGGAATTATTAACGAAATAATGATTTTCTAAGAAAAACCCGGAAATGGTTTGGCTTAAGATTGCTAATAGTGTACCTACAAGTTTTTTAGTCATAGTAACTTTTATCATTATGATACAGATTTACATCCTTTGTGACTTGTATTTTCTTTATTCAGTTGCGTGCATGCTATTTAATTCTAAAATCAGTTTTAGTACCGAAGTCGTCTTTTTACCGACTACGGCGAAGCCAAAAGGAAGGATTATGATTTTAGCAGTCTATGTATGTATGTTTGTATTTACGTATGTTCCTCCTTAGCGCCTAAACTATTCAATCGATTTTGATGAATAAGGTGTCAATTAATTCGTTATTATGACCCGGGTAACATAGGCTACCTTTTAACCGACTTCAACAATAGGAGGAGTCGATTTTACCTTGTAAACTGCGATTTTAATAAGAGTGTGATTTTCCAGGAGTCGGGTTTTTTAGTTGTTGTTTACCACACAAATTCATGTTAAATAAAACGTTCAATAATTGAGAGTTTATCTTTAGTATGCCATTCAAATACCATTAGTTCAAAAACTAATTCATTGAATTAATTAATAAAATGTTATTTCCCGTCATTCAATTTGTAATGAAGTGAGACTAAGCTTCTTTTATTCCAATCTGAAACGGGAAACGGAAATGAACAATTTAAAATAACGTTTAATCGTATCATTGAATTATATGCACACGAAGTGGGCTGTTTGGTTTGTATCTACTAATTGAATTTAATTAAATCGAAACTCGTCCATAAATCGGTTGGGTAGGGCGGGACAGTGAATAAATAAATCATGTTCTTACAGATGGGTCAGTGCATTGACCTATCAAATAATAGTACCCATACCCACTGTATTGTATATTCTGCTAGTTGATGAAATATTAATATTGATTCAAACTTAATGTTAATTTTGAGTTTGAGTGAATAGTAACTAGGACCAAGAATAGACATGAAACTAAATGTTAGTAGAACAAATATTTACTAGTTTCGAAATGGAAAGCAAGTTTCAAACGTGTCATGTATCCACAAATTCTGAATATAAAAATACAGTACATCCTATACGTTTTAGCATGTAAAAATAATACTTGACTGCCTGGATGGTCTAGTGGTCCCAAGCGTGGATGCTGAGTATGAGGTCTTGGGTAGGATTCCCAGGTCGGGGAAAGTGTTATTGGGTTATTCTATAAGGAATTTGCCAGTAGCAGCTACGGAATCTGGATTTGTGCCCGGTTTATGGTAATAGGCTCGCCCTCTGTTAGGTACATGGGACTAAAACATAACTGGCGAAATGTGGGTGTACTAATAGCTACACCTCTGCCTAACCCTTCGGGGATGACTGGCGTGATGTTATGTTATGTAAAATAACACCCAAAATGTATAACCTTTTTTAAAGAAAATTTGGAACAGAGGAAATTAACTGTATAACTAATAACGATGTTAAGAAGAAAAACCGTTATTAGATCGATGATTAGATCTTACTTGGCTTTACCTTGTGGAGCAAGATGGACCAAAGTCACGGTGAAGACCGGTCAACGTGGCGATACCAACACAGACTTCAAAGTTCAATATTTAATCGTCTTACCGCATCAAAACGGTCATGAAGATCATGTTTTCGTTTTCATGACAATGAAATTTAAAGAAAAAATACGCCGCTCACTTGTACCGAAAATCGAATCCATCGCTTCAGGCGTGTGCACTTACTCATCCCATTGTTAACATTTTTTTCGCGAGAACATAATTCAGTGTAAGCGAGTACACCAAATATTTGGAAGCCTATGTTCAACTTCTTCGTAGTCGAAACACTCTTGTAAGAGTGGTCGTGGTTGCGTAGACGAGGTATACGGAGAGATGTTCGGTAGGTCGTTGACTTCCCCGAGGATTGCTATTTCAGCGATATGCTTCTATTTCTTCTGGTTGGTGACGTTGCGAGTACACTGGACCATGGTGGACTCAGTAGCTTTCTTGTTCAGGTCAGTCCAGCGAGTTGGTGATCTGCCTCATGACCCCTTGCCCTCCACCTGGCCCTGAATCACCAGTCTTCCCATCGAATTTTCATTTTTAGTGATGTGATAAGTGTGTGAAAGAACTTTAATATTCTTAGTTGCCCTGTAGACGTGTGTGTGTGACTATGTTCAACTGAACAGTGGTGTTGTTCTTTCGGCTGAATAAAGATGATGATTTATGTTGCCAAATATGATGGGAGTGCAGTATATTATTGCGTAGCATACGTTTATGCATACTAAGAAAATGCTACTAGCAACTCTCATACCAAAAGTTCAGAACAAAAGACCAGAAATGTGGAATACAGAAACCTCTCGAGAATCAACTGTAACCACTTTTAAAACGTCTGCAAAGTACGGGGACTTTTACAATTTTATAATAATATCCACTACACTAGTAGCTACCATTCTGGCCACGTGCGAAGTATAAAAATTGACAAAGTTGGTCAAGCAGCTTGGGTAGTTACTCGGCACGAATACTAAGTACCTATGAAACTACCACTAGTGCTAGGTTTTAAAATTCAACGACAAGTCTAACCACTTTGAAGTTTCACCTTAAAATACTATTCATTCCTTCATGTTAAGAATTACAGTTTCCATTCAGAAATTTCAAGAGGAGATGGGAACCTTCTACGCTAATTTAAAAATGGTTAAAGAAATAATATAAATTCGTCAGCTATTTCCATCGTCCTTTTAATCAAATTAAATTATGGGGTTCCTTTTTCGCTTTGTTGGATCTTTTGAAGGTACCTGATTTCTTGGAGGAGGAAGAGAGGGTATTTTAGATTCAACTCACTCTTTTGCGACGTGTGCTGAGCTTTTTAATACTTTGCTGTGATTTAGTAACTGAATGGAAAAGAAGTCATATAAAAAAAAAAAAAATATATTAGAAAAAAATATATAATAAATATTCGTCAGACAACAAATTACTTGAGGCTGTCAATTAGTCAAAATATACAATGTGGACATGGAATGTCATGATGAGATGCAAATTGGGAATGTGGAGTGTGGTGGTGAATTGTCGAGAACTGTCGATAGCTAACAGAATAAGTAAGCTGAAGTGGCAATGGGCCGGCCATATTAGCCGTAGAACCGATAACCGTTGGGGTAGACGTGTTATTGAGTGGAGACCGCGAATCGGCAATCGTAAAGTCGGACGCCCTCAGGGTGGAGCGACGATATTCACAGGGTGACTGGTAGCAATTGGATGAGAGTTGCTAGGAATCGAGTCGAATGCGATTGAGGAGGCTATGTCCAGTAGTGGTCTGCTGTAGGCTGATGATGACGATGATACAGTGTAGAACATTCCCATGGATCCTGTACATTTCGTTAGACGTTAAAAAACTCTGCTGTTCATTTTGACCGTGTAGGTTACTGACGGGGTCTAGAATATTGTACTGTATCCACTACAAAAACTATGTCATGCTATCTCTTCCACCATATATAACAACAAGTATAAACAACCAAAACAAAATCCCAGTTTATTTTAGATTCAACGAAGCAATCTATTTGATTTATACAAGAAAAAAACCCAGCTATTTGCCCTCAGTCAGTCTTCACGTACATAATACAGCTAATCTTGTAAATTGCTGAAGGGATTCGCCAGTTATCTCCAAGACTATTTCTCTTGGGATACTAAATAAATGTACTAAATTCGCGGATTAAAAAACAAAGCTAAGGAGAACGCCTGATTTTTGAAGAGATGCTTTACGTTTGATTTTCTTTGTTTTCGGTATTTGGACTGTGTTGAGATTTTTTGTAAAAAAGCCTTGTGGGAAAAAGAAATTATAATAAAGAAGTAAATGGTTAGTTCATTTGTGTTTATTTAAGGAAAATTTCATTGTTTTATTTAGAAAATGGAGAAGCTTACTGTCGCAATAATTAATACAGGGTGAATTTTCCAAGTGGGCCTGAATCGCCAAATCCGAAACTATGAGGAATAGCGAAAAATGGTCAAACGAGTCTCGAGCCTGATTTCGATGAAAACTTCAACTGCATCATTGAAGTTTTGAAAAATCAATATTCCTAGCCAGGAATCGAACCCGTTGATTTGGGAAAAAACACACTCTGTATAATAATACAGAGTGTGGTTTTTCGTACTGCAAACTAAATACAAATGTATTTTTTAAACTTATGGACCAAAGCACAGTTAGACGTCCAAACGTAACATTAGTAAAACTAACTTTTTGTAAAATTATTTTTTCCAATAACTTAGTCGTATTAAGATACCCGCGGCAGCTACAACTGGTATCGTCCAACGGTAGCCAACACTACACATAATTTAAGTTAAGAAACGCGGGATATGAAGGATACACGCTACCGGGAAGTGTGTCAGAAGAAAGCAGATGACCAGCACGCGTATCATGACCACCATACAAACGGGTTTTGTCGACGAAAGAATCGAAAAGATACAGATTTCTTTTGTTGATCTGTAATATTGTCGATTCTTCCGTCGACAAAACCCGTTTCTACGGTGGTCAAACTACGCGTGCAGCAGTGGTTGATTTCGGAATGAAAAAAAAGAAAAAAAAAATATATCAATTACATAATGCTTTAAACACACATGATTTGGAGAACACCTTTTAAGCAAGTGTAAATCTGCAATCGTCCACTTAACAGAATACAGAGTGCAATTGAAAAACAAAATACAAAAAGGAACACACTTGTGTGATGTATACGAGTAAGTTTGTATAATAGTGTGAGTGTGCATTGTGTTTATAAGTTAATTTCATTTAGGTTTTAGGTTTCAGTTAAGATTAAATGATAATAATGATGGCGGCAGTAGGGTGCTTCTAAAGACACCGGCTGCTATCATCAATTCTATTTCCGAGATAAGTGAATATCGTAAAGTAGATGTAGGTGATGATAAATAATGTGACATCGCGCCTCTATTTTATTAGTCTTTGGTGTTAGTACAAAGTGATTTTATTTTGGGTGTACAATCAATCGTAGCGCGGTCGGTAGGTGGTTCATTTGGAGAATTATGTCCATTTATTTGGTTTTGTATTTAATTTAAATGACTGCTGCACAATGTTAATTATTTCGGAGACTAACGCTCATTAAAGTTTCTGTAATTGAATTCGAAATAATTTTAATTTTCTGAAATTGTCGAGAAAATAAAACTAAGTTCCGTAGAATCAGCAATTATTTTTAAACATTAACTTTTTCCCGCGCTGAAAATTATTCCACGGGAAGGTACTACCGTAATCAAAAACAAATAATAACCATAGCTAAGTCATGATCTACCGATGTGCTAAATATTCAGTCGTTAAGGTGTGAAATTATAACAGATAAACAGAGTTGCTTTACATTTTTAATATTCAGGGTAATTTTCATCTGTCCGGTCGTTAGTACGGACATAAAATGAATTAGAAAGCGTACCACAGTATCTGCACACTGTGGTACGCTTGTGGTGATATCACGCGACCTACTTACCAGTCACAACACAGCGTGCTTCTACAGAGCCCTGATGTCCAGCTCGAGGCGAGGGCGACAGTCAATGTCTGATCGCGGCGGAATTGAGACGTCTTGGAACTGTACCCGATTCATTGTACCCCGTGTTATTGTGTTAAGTTGTAATCTCAAGTAATTTGTTAGTTTGCTAGAAACAGTGTATCGCACCTAGTTTGTTTTGATAGCACGAAACCAATCGCCTAACCACATGATGTACAAGCCTTACGGAATAAATCATGACTTATCCGACACATGTATGAATTCCTTTTTCGTTTGGAGGGATTTAACTCATTATAACACCTCTTAGATCTTCATTAATAATAACGACTGTAGTTAACTAACAAAATAAATATACTTATTTAAACTATACTGGAATTAAGCGCCCAACATTTGAGCAAACATTTGCTTTGGCTAATTACATTTGTCACACTCCAGCGAGTCGATGAGCTTGGTCGCGTGTAACCCAGGTACATAAGCATTATTATGTACTGTTTATGCACCTGTGTATCTATTCAATAGAACAATAATAGTTATGTTCGGAGGGCATTTGCACTAGTCGTTTCCCGCGGGTTCGTTCGCGTTGTGTTCAGAAGTTATCCACGGTAAAGTTTTTTTTTTAAATTACCTGTTGATTATAAATATTTCTTACCTATGACGCTCGGGAATAATGTAGCTTCCCATTACCTATTGGAAGAATCGGAATCGTATCAGATGTTCCGAAGATTAGCCTCCACATCCTAATTTACAAACAAACAAAATTATTGCTATTTATAATTTTTGTATAGATCTTCTCGAACTACTTTCTTTACGATTTTTTTTTTTCTTATAAACACTGAGTTTGAAATAAGCTGGTAATACGTAATTTTGCAAAACTTAAACCAGTGACTCCACATTCTTTACTCAACGTCGTCATATTAGGAGCACGAGAAAAGTGCCCTGCCCACTGCCATCATCAACGCCCTTTGGGTGACCATACGCTTTACACAAATCTAGAACGTGCGGTCTTCCTTGAATCTAGTAAGTCATGCTTGAGAGCCTTGTCGTTTGCGGTCAAGCATCCGCCTCAGACTAACAGTTCGGTCAGTGATTACCGTGTTTCTGTTTCAGATACCAGTGATTCCAAGTAAAGTATTAACGAAAACGTATTTGGTTGGACAAAATTATGTTAAGAAATAGAAATACCAGTGCCAAAGTGACTTTTAAAATCCATATGTAGGTGCAAATGCCATCGCGCATTTTATGAAAAACTTGCTTCGGGATTTTGGCTTTATATATTATGTCGGATCCGGTCGTTAGTACGGACATAAAATGTATCGGCATACGCGCCAGTGGGCACTGGTGACATGTCACGCGACCTACTTACCAGTCTGCCCACATCACAGCGTGTTTCTACAGAGCCCTGATGTTCAGCTCGAGGCGAGGGCGACAGCCAATGTCTGATCGCGGCGGAGTTGAGACGACTTGGAACGGTATCCGATTCATTTATAATTCGCTAGAAACAGTGTATCGCACCCAGTGTGTTTTCATAACACGAGACCCATCGTCTGCCTACATGATGTAAGAGCCTAACGGAATAAATTCTGACATATCCGACATATAAATAAAAGGGAAACCTCTATAAACTACTAATAGCTATTCTCCACCACTTAATACGTAAAAGTGGTCGAATTTTTTCAGTTTCTCAGAATAAGAACTCCAAAGTTGGCCATTGAACGCAAAAAATCATGGTCGTAATGTAATGTAATGCCTGTTAAACTAATTTAATGATTTGTGCAAGCAGGCCTTGTATTTGGGTGACACTGGCAATTTTTATTGATTAAAATAGCTTCAAGTATCTACCATTGTTTGTGATTGTATTCAAGTAGCTAACTTGCAACTACTTTAATAACACATATTGCGCAAGAGTGGAAAATACTCACAGCGTTCAAGCAAGTTTGTTTTAAGTTTAAAACTTAGTACGCATAAAACAACAATAAAATATTGACAGCATACAGGAAAGATGTTTGTTTTCCGTCAGCATTCCAAACATTTTTGTCGACTGTACAACATGACGTGAAATGACGTAACGATGCGGAGACCACGTCGAGTCACGTCAAGTTGTCATATATGATTGAGTGGGAACGTGTGCTTCTACTACGATATCTAGCGAGCGATTGACGGTCATACGCAGATGTTTGTTGTAGTGTATACTAATGATAGTATGATGATGACTTTCATTGCATGAAATCTAAAATTACTTAAAATAAATTCAATAGTATAGCTTAATCAGTGCAGGAGCTCGTGGCTAAATAATAACAGCTGCTCGGGTCGATCTTTAGGTTAAGCCGTGCCATGCCCATTACATACCGAGTTTACTCCGTGCCTCGGAAAGCACGTTAAGCCGTTGGTCCGGGCTGTCATTTGTAGATCTTTGACAGACAGTCGTTACAGGCAGTCAGTGGCCCAAGAAGTCTGACAACCAGTCTCACCAAGGGGTATCGTATTACCTAGTACTAACTGGGTTGTGGAGGTCAGATAGGCAGTCGCTCCATGTAAAATACTGGTATTCAGCTGCATCCGGTTAGACTGGAAGCCGACCCCAATATAGTTGGGAAAAGGCTAGGCAGATGAGTATAGCTTAATCAGTCTTCAACGTTTTCACAGCTGGGATTCTCACTGGCTCTTTGACTCACCCACCAAGCAGACTCCGTTCAGTTTGGTGAATGTCCTAGGAAGTAAGATTTTAAGAATCTGCATGCATTACAAATAAGTCGGAATATTTGAGACACTAACCTAATTAGTGAGGTTCTTCAGGAAGGTCAAGTGCGTACTCGCAACCGGCGTACTTGTATAACTAGATTTATGAACGTGAACGAGGCAAAAGGAGCATGTAAGGATTATAGCAGGTGTCGTTCTGTGGTTTCTGCCTACCCCCATGGAAATAAGGCGTGAGTTTTATTTATTTATTTATTAAAACTTTATGCACAAGTAACAAGACTGCACAACGGAAGAAGAAGAAGAAGAAGATGAAGAAGAGATGAGAAGATGAGATGAGAAGATTTGACAAAAGAGTAACCATGGAGTTTCTTGCCGGTTCTTCTCCATAGGAAACGACCAACCCGGACCGTGCACCTTTTTGTCGACGTTTTATAAGTGCCCATCGAGGCCTATTTGAAATAAAATATTTTGATTTTGATTTTGACAAATTCAAAATAATTTATTTCTCCGTTAAAATATCATCATAATTAGTGTGGTAAAATTTAGAGCAAATAAGCTCATCACTCATTTTATGATCTCTTTAGTGATCAAAAACACTAATCAGCTCGCCTTCCAACCTCAAATGGGGTCTTTCTTAAAGTCCTTCAAAACGAGCGGCCCATCTATTAATTTCCCTCTAAAAATATACCTCCAGTCACTTCCTATCTATCTAAATTAAAGCCCCATTCACTACGCCTTAGGCCTAAAAAAAGCTAGTGCGGACTCAAATTATTCTTCAAAAGGGCTAAGTGATAAGAGTCCCTTTTTAAATTAACTGAACAGCGAAATAATTTGGTCGTCTCGTTTTTTTATATCGCCATAATTCAAGCCGTAAATCAGAAGCAAGGTAACAGAGAAATTCTTAATTACGAAGCTTAAAAAGGCACTTAGGATGGCATCGTGGAATTTAATTTTTGCTGGTGCGATGCTGTGTGCTTTTAAGCTGGAGGGACGTGCTGGGTGAAGGGGCCAATGTGTGATATCAACATGTTTATTGAGGATCATAACGTCACGCCTGTAATCCCCGAAGGGTTAGGCAGAGGTGTACCTTATAGTACTCCCACATTTTGCCAGTTATGCTTAAGTTCCAGGTGATAGGGGGCGAGCCTATTGCCATCAACCGGGACTACATCCGGACTTCGTAGCTGCTAATGAGAAATTCCTGATGGAAAAATCCAATAACACCACACTTTGCCCGACCTGAGAATCGAACCCAGGACCTCATCCTCAGCAGTCGCGCTTGCGACCACTAGACCAACGATGATTGTGTAAATATAACAGTTAAAGTGCTGCCTTTAACTTCTTTTGTTCGTTCATAAAGTTTCTGACTTCTGTTAGATAAAATCTATCAATTATGTAGATCGGTAAAACTTATTTTCGTGACAGTGTAACCGTCGAGTATATTCCTTACTTGAAAAATGTTTTTCCTCACATAAAAAAAACCATTTAAAGAAAGGCATGTATGGTAAGGTAACAGTAAAAGTTATTTAACCTTTATAAGATATTTATTATTGTGTGGTGTCACGCTTATGGATAAAATAAGTAATAAACTCACATAAGAGGAAGTCTGGAAGTGGCCCCGGTGACTGAAAAGTGGTTTGGTAATCGGTTTTGGTGGTATGGACATATGAGAATGAGGAAAATGTCGTGAGGAAACTTTTGAATATGAATGTGGATGGCTATAAGAATAGAGGAAGACTAAAGAAACGAAGAATAGACTGTGTGAAGGATGATATGGCTAGAAAGGAGGTGACTGCTGAGATGACGAGTAATAGAGAAATATGAAGGAGTAGAAAACATGCTGCGCCGACCACAAATAAATTGGGATAAGGAGACAGGAGAATATAATGAAGGTATGTATTATCCTGACACCAATAGTTCATAAACTATTACAAAGAATATGGTATAGAAGCAGATATAGGTGATCCAACATTTTTTCCTCTTAATTCTACGTGAATTCAACCATAAAATCCAATAGAACCTTTCTTTACGGCAAAGGCAAGTGAAAAACGTTGAATCCAAGCGTTCTTATTGTGTCTGCGCTTCAATCGAATCAGACTTCAATCTCCTACCTCGATCGAGTTAGTGCCTAGGATGACGACCCAACAAGTGGTCGGGTGGTTTTATATATAGCCTATCTGTACAGGATGATTCTGGATGTTTTTGGAACTTTTGGTCAGTTTTGAGGAGATTGAGTAGATCAATCGAACTAAAATTTAGTTTAGTGCCTAACCTGGTGTCAAAGTTCTTACACCACCCATGGACCTCTGGCTTGGCTTTACTTGCCGTCAAGAAATATCTCTCAGGCATACTGATTTCCTTACGATGCAGCGATGTTTTCCTTCACCGAATCAAGTGATAATAATTATAATTATACAATACGCTCTGATTTTCGTATTCTTGTAATCGCTTTGGGTTCGAACTCGAGACCTATGACTTGGCAGTCCGACGGTCACACCACTAGGCTATCACAAAAAAACACAAATCACGAATTGTATAAAAATATTTTAAGCCTAAATAATAAAAACCTAAATCCGGTCAAAAGTAGTTTTTGCTTGAAAGAGTACTAAAGTAAAACCATTCAATAACCAAGCTTTATTATTAAATAGCAGTCAATGAAAATTACAACTAAAAATATTTTGCATTATACCCTAAAAAAATATGGACTTCTCGTAGGCGTTGCTACGCGCCAAGCTACGGCGTAGCATAGCCTCTACGCCTACGAAGCTTCGTTTGCGTGACAACTACAAGCTTGGTCTCACTGAAATAATCTTTTAAAGCGTTTACAAACCACAATTTATCATTGTCCTAAATCTATTCAGACGTCCTAGAACCATCCTGTATTTAAAGAGTAATATTTGGAATCAAGCTAGCATGAATAATCGGATTTCTGATACGGTTCCCAAGAGATATTTTGATACTTGAGGCCGACCTAGATTTTCTTATTTAGAATAGATATTAGGCTTGTCTTGGTAAACAAATTATTTTGTGAGAAAAACAGCCTTTGGTTTCCATTTCATTTACTCTAGCAGATAACATAGAAATGAACTTTTTGTTGACTATCATTAGAGCTGACAGTTATTATTAAGTAAAGGTTCTTAAATCACCCTAGCACTTACATTTTTGACCTATTAATACCCGTTCTTACTATCATCACAGCATATTATAAAACAAAGTCCTACGCCGCGTCTGTCTGTCTGTTCGCGATAAACTCAAAAACTACTGAACGAATTTTCATGCGGTTTACACTAATAGATAGAGTGATTCATGTGAAAGGTAAAGATCAGGTTTAAGTATATAAGTCAAGGTTTTGTTTAAATTGGTTGATATAATATGACGATAATTACTGTTGGAAGTATTGGAAAAAGTCAATCCGCCTTGCTGTACTCTACTCGCGCGAAGCCGAGGCGGGTTCCTAAATAAAAACATGTTGTAGGATTTTCATCGTTCAGTTCAGCTGAGAAGCGTTAAAATTCAACAGGGTGCTTTTATTTATTCATTTATTTTGCTGAAATCGGGCATTACTATCAGAGATCCCTTCTAATAAATGTTGCCGAGACCATTTTATATCTCATTTTCTTAATTAAGCCTAGAATTATCAGGTCGTGCACCAAAGCCTGACTAAAATTAATATACATTCAACCTTAGCTACATGCGTAATAGAACATATTCAGATACATGTAAATTAATCAAACGGGGATTTTAAGATGAAAATCTAAAATTATATTAAATTATTTTGCTAGGCACATACAAGGCTGATAAGATTAAAGTGACAACTCGAAATTGGGGTCGTCGAGGCTAAATATCTTTGGGTGACAAAGGATTCTGTCAAATATTGGTTGGTTAAATATTCTTGTTCGTTTTGTCGATGATTCAAAATTATATTTTATATTAACTGAGGCTTGGGTAAAGTGTCATTCTGTCAGTAAAATGATGATGGAAAATAAAAAATACAGTATGACCACTTTAAGAGTGCACTTCATCAGCTTGTCAAGAAAATTTGCATCGCTACGACAAAATTGATACATTTATTTTAGTTCTGTGTTTCCCGCCTGCATAACAGACCCTCGGGTCGATCTTAAGGTTAAGCCGCTCTTGCCTAGGTTGGTCCGTGGATGGGTGACTGCCCATTACATACCGAGTTTCCTCAGTGCCACGGAAAGCACGTTAAGCCGTTGGTCCCGGCTTTCATTTGTACATCTTTGACAGTCGTTACAAGTAGTCATTGGCCCGAAAGTTTGACAACCAGTCTTACCAGGGAGTATTACCAGAGTATTACCCAGTACCAGTTAGTAAACTGGGTTGTGGAGGTCAGATAGGCAGTCGCTCCATGTAAAATATGCATAGGCAAGCGCGGCAAGTTTGTTTTTATATACTACGCAATGAATTTTCATGTGGTTATTACTATCATTTAGAACTTTTGGAACATGTATGTGTATGAAACATTCACATTATTATAAAAAAACCGTAAAACCCGTGCGAAACAGAGGCAGGTTGCTTGTTGTTAAAATAAATTAAAAAAGCAAAGGTAACCGAAATAATGACCAACATAAATCAAGTAGGCAATACCCAGAACATATAAATACACAAACTTTTAATACTTCCTTCATATATAAGCTTATAGTATTACATTTTTCGCGGCTACAGCAAATATATCAGCACGTCATGAATTATGCTGAAACAATTTTACTGTAGCGGATCGTGTTTATGAAAACCAAGTTTTTTATGGCACCACCCGGCTTAAGTAAATGATGTGAGGTTGGTGCGGCGTTTGTGAGAATTTTCTAGTGTATTGGTGTATTGACTAGCAATTCAGCAGGATTTGCTTGCTGACTTTACCAAGTAGAAAAAATCCAGATTACCCTCAGATAGTCAGGTAGTTTTCATAGAAAAGCTGGATTATCCATTTGTACATTACTTTTAAAGAGTTACTTCGTCGTCAGGCAAAAATTATAAATATGGAAACCAAGGCTAGTGTTTACCACAATAACTGAAGCATGAAATTCCCTCAACCTTTACGAAGCAGAAGAAGAAAAGTTGCGTTAGGTTATGCAGGGAGGCAACACTGGACCGGTTGGTTGGTCCACCAAGGGCGTTTTTCTTTTGTCGTCTGCAAAAAGTACTGACGTAAACAGTCTTGTCCATCGGCTTAACTGGATTGAAATGATGTTGCTAACTTATTCATATATACTGGTACATCGCTATCACCGGGTGTCCAGCGCATGTGCGATATCCGAGAGCGCAGTGAGACACACGTGTACCGCAACTCGGGCAACGATATTTCAGTCTCAGATTCCGATCGGTGGTGGATGCGGTGGGTACACACTAATATAGTTGAACAAGGAACTTTTCGCGCTAGATGAAAATATGAACCGAAATCTTATATCTGTTGCGTTTACACAATTTCGTCATATCAATGTCATTAAAGTGGCTGAAGATACTTGAACTGCAGAATGCGTCAGATTAGAACCTTACTTTAAAATAAAACCACCCTCTAGAAAAACTTTTGAAAAAAAAAAAACTTTATTTAACTTTTAACAACAAAATAAAGACTAAAAACTATTCATTTCGTAATAAAACAGCAGCGTATATCAAAACATGACAGTTAGCAAGTAATCAGCCGGACGAGGGTATAAGTAAGATTTACATCGAATCGCCGCCCTTAAATATTAACTGGACGGTGACAAGGGTACCAGCTACTCACAGTACGTTGTTGTGCGATAGTGCCAAGCTATACATTACCAGGAGAGTGATTAAAAACGGAGTTTTCTTTTGCTTTTTTAACCGACTTCAAAAAAAGGAGGAGGTTCTCAATTCAGTTGTATTTTTTTATATTTGTTACCCCATAACTCCGTCATTTATGAACCGATTTGAAAAATATTTTTTTTATGTGAAATGGTCTCGTAGAAGTTTCATCAAAATCGGTTTAGTAGTTTGTTTTTTTCTTTCTTATTGACCTATGTTATATCTTAATGACTTCTTGTTGAAAATACTAAAACATGAACTGGTCAAGTAAGGTTTTTTTTTAATTTTTTTGTGTTTTTTTGGAAATCAGTTTTTTTTTTACAAAAAGTTTTTTTCGGTCCTGACTAATCAAGCCTGCCAAGGTTAAGCCATTGGTCCCGGCTGTCGTTTGTAGCTCTTTGACAGTCGTTACAGGTAGTCAGTGACCTGAAAATCCGACAACCAGTCTTACCAAGGGGTATCTTTTTTTTTATTTAATCAGCTGCGTTAACATAGTAGCTTGTGTTCGTGATATCTTTATATATCAGTCATTATAATAAATTATCAATATTTAGGCATGCTTTTACGACATAATTTCAACCAAAACTTGAATATTTCCCGACACCATGATTTTTGACACAAAGAAAACTGAGCTGCTAACACATTATATTACCTACTAATTTCACCACAAACCTAATTGTGTTTTCACAGGTAAGTAAGCTACTGAAGTGCTCAAAGTGTATATAATTAAGCACGACGTAGCCCTGCCGAACTGCAACTGCACGGCATCATTAAATCAAAACAGAATTACAGCGTAGAGCCTCAAAATAAACCATATATAGTTAATAATGGCTTCAACTTGCCGTCTGAAACAGGTCGTATCGTAGGTCTATTCAAAACAAACAGTATTCCCATTTTCGACCAATCTCAGACGTAAGCTTTTCTCCACGATAGCAAACGTGACTACTTGAACCCCCCCCTCCCCTCCGCCTGAGTTTAATTTCCAGTTCTGTCAAAGTACTATTTGGTTTTGCCAGCAGAAACGTCTTAGTCAATCCGAAGTCGGGATTTGTCCTCCATTGATGGCAAAAGGCTAGCTCCCTATTACATCAGACTTAAACAAAACGGGTAAAATATAAGTAAACTTTGACTGTCACTTACGGGATAATTATCTTCCGTGATTATTCATTATTTTGAGCTCCCGATATTTCGATGCTGTTGCGAGCACCGTGATCACGCAAGATATCCCGTGACAGTATAAGTTTAGTTTTGAAAATGTAAGTATACTAAATGCGCACATTTGTATTAAACCTGCCTTTGGAGATAAAAGACTGTTACGCAAAACATAACACACGTTGTCATTAAGATTATGCTACATAACATTCACAGAGGCATGTTGCAACATCGTTTACTTAGCTTAACATAGCATCAAGCCTGTAATCCCTGATTGGTTAGGCAGAGGTGTACCTTGTAACCTAACTCATCATCACCATCAGCATCATTCTTCTGCCCTTATTCCAATTTAATTAGGGTCGGCGCAGCATGTCTTCTTCTTCCATACTGCTCTATTACTCGTCATCTCAGCAGTCACCTCCTTTCTAGCCATATCATCCTTCACACAATCCATCCATTGTTAATTTGGTTTTCCTCTACTCTTATAGCTATCCACTTTTCCACAGTTACGTTTAAATCACATGTAATAAGGGGCGAGCCTATTGCCATCAACCGGGTACACATTCAAACTCCGTGGCTGCTACTGAGAAATTCTTGATGGAAAAACCAAATATCACTTTGCCCGAACTGGGAATTGAACCCAGGATGTCATGCTCTACAGTCGCGCTTGCTACCACTGGACCAACGAGGCATGTTTTACGTAAACAGACTTATATTGCTTCATCCCTATTACAAAGTCCAGTTAAGCACAGAACACCTACTAACTATAGTTTTACATATAAATCCAACCACTACGCCCAGATGTTGGTGTAAAGTTCTTCTTTGTACTGTTAATTACAACCAGCCAGTAAGAAACCTAGAATTAGTTTGTACGAAGGCTTTGTGGACGCAGATTTGTGGTACTGTTCAGTTGGAAAATGTACTCATTGCATTGTTTTATTTTTAGAAGAAAATTGTGTAGTGTGAAACGATTTGAGTTCCAAGAGACGACTTTCTTGGAACTCAAATTCATACACCGACGTGTATGAATTTGAGTATTTGAATACATCGTCGGGGATAGTGCAAATCCGCGGAACTAGCATTGGATAATTCCGCGTATCTGACAAATGTATCCAATTATGCACTGTCGTAGCGACTAAATTAATGAATTTTATAGATTTCTACTGTTAACAATACGTAAAACACATGAATTGTTACTATTCATGTTAATATGAGATCAAAAAGCGTTGAAATAAAAAAATATAAACATAATCTTCCCCTGTAAATCTACACATACTGCAGATACGCGCACTTTACGTATGGTAGATTCGCGGATTTGCACTATCCCCGACGATATGTATGTTGAACTACTTTAAACTCTGATTAAGGTGTTTGCTTCAAGTACTTGAAACTCAAAATTTAAAACTTAAATAAGTCCTTTTCAATTAATCCATTCAGAAATCGGCAAATGGAGTTTTATTGGGAAAATGGCCAGAATTATTTTTTTACTTTATAATTTTGAGATCACTTGGTAGATTCATACTGCATTTGTTTTTAGCCTTACGAATAGTAGGATGGTGAAGTTTTTAGTTCGTGTTTTGCCTGTTTCGAACATTTTAGCAAAATTTCTGTTCTCCAATACTATAAAACCAGCTTATATTGATCATCAGTAAACGTCATATTCATGCTTCTGTAAAAATACATCACAATTAAAAGGACCGCTTCAGCATGATTAAACTTAAAAATATCCATCATAATTTAAATCCCCGATATTTTAATGCCCTGTCGATAATATCAGTAGCCGTAGTACATCAATCGGGAACCGGAAATTGATTGCCCATTACGTAACTCCATGTGACCGCGGTTTACATCGTGCTTTATGAACCATAAAAATATAAAAGGGTGCATTATTTTTAAAGTTGGGTGAAAGGGTTGCGGTCCAGTTTATGGGTTTTGTTAAGGGAATTGTCCAAGTCAACTGCTCATGGACGCTAAAACTAGATTAGATGGAGCTCGTGGCTAAATAATAACAGCCGCATGGGTCGATCTTCAAGACTAAGCTGGGCTTGCGCGAATTCCATACGGCTGTTGTGATATTGGGATTAAAATTGAATGACTATAAATATGTATCCTTGTTTATCTTAGTATTAAATTAAATTTATTTTCAGATATATACACTTACTAGTGTTTGTCTCTGCATCACCCAAAGGTTGACTGCTAAGAATGCCTATGGCATTAAGTCCGCCTCTGTACTTTTGTGCTTGAAGTGAATATGTTATTAAGCTACAAACTGTCGCTTTTACTAGGTACACACGGCGACAAATCCAGCTTTACAAATCGTGTAACATGGCCTCGCTTTGTATAGATTTACCGAACAATGAGAGATCCGGTAACACTGGTTATGCATAGCTTGATTCGTCGTCGTGCGTACTTAGCAACAGTTTCTAAGAAAAGTCTCAAGAATGATACAATTCCTGCTGTCTCTGAAGGACTATTAAGATTTCGCATTTTGAACATAAAATTCCGTAGAGATGAGAATTTAGATAAAAACAACATTACCCCTCAATTATTTTACTCTATCTTAAATAAAATCTGACTAAATTCTCTGGATTTTCGACTACATTTTCATTTTTTCTAGACTTCCGTTATGCCCCTTTTATTAAGCTAGATTTATGGGCTCCTTCGCTTTTATATTCTTAAGAGAAAACGGCGTTTTAAAGTAGTACTTATTACAAATTTAGTGAGAAGAAATATTTTAATTTTTTTCTGTAGGCTGTAGGCCAGTATCCTAAAAGTTTAGTTTTACCTGATAGTATTAAAAGCAGTTAAGTCCTTTTTAAGTTAACGTAATCCTTTTCCTTTTACAGCCTGTCGTAGTAGTAAATAGTTCGTAGTAACTCAATTATTTAACAATCACATTTCAAGGAGATGGGTCAGGACAGATGGGCCTGAATCGTCACACAGTGGATGCCTGAAAACGGTCCTCGTCGCAAGCCCAAGAAACGCTGGCGTAACGATTTGAACTCGGTCCTGACTGACTGGCAATACACCGGGAGAGATGGAAAGGAATGGGGGAAGCCTTTGCCCAGCAGTGGGAGAGAATAGGATAATTTAAAAAAAAATAGTCAATTATTATACGTTCAATTAATTTCAATTATTAAATTTACTGCATAATATCTACTAACATAAATAACGTTGTTGTATTTCAGATGACTCAGCTTCACATAGAATTCACCCAAGGTAATAAAACCTCTGTTTTCATTATAAAACTGCCTCAACTACAACCAAGTTCCATTACTATGACAAATGTGTCTCTTATGCCTATCCCATAGGATTTCACAATAAAATCCTTGTCACGTCATGTCACTCTTGACATGTCCAATGTCCATCTCCCCACAAAACACGATTATCTGCTATTAGCGACGGACATGTACAAATGTAGCTTAAATTGTCATGCATATGAAAGTGTGACTCGTTCAAGATTCATAGCGCGAGTATGGTCACAGTTTCCCATGAGTGCGACGTTGGCGCCCCTGGCGGTTGGGGCATCAATCAAAGTCAGCTGCAGGTTAGGGGTGTGACCTACGGGCGTCGAAGTTGACCAGCGGAGTGTCGATTTAGGTCGGGTTTAGGTTTCTATGTTGAGGTAGACATTTTGATTGAGTGGGAAATTAGTTTGTGATAGTGATTTGGATATTTCTTACAACGTCGCGATGGTAAGAAAATTAGGTTCAATTATCATCAGTACGTTAAGCCGTTCTTCCCGGCTGTCATTTCTAAATCTTTGACAGTCGTTACAGGTAGTCAGTGGCCCGAAAGTCTGACACCCAGTGTTACTAAGGGGTATCGCATTACCCTGTGCGAACTGGGGTGTGGAGGCCAGATAGGCAGTCGCTCCATATAAAATACTGGTACTCAGCTGCATCTGGTTAGACTGGAAACCGACCCCAACATAGTTGAGAAAGGGCTAGGCAGATGATGAATCAGTTATCAGTATCCCCACTAAACTAAATTTTAACGAGAACTTTGTTTCATGACAGAATAGTTTAATATTTTATTGTATTTATCAGGAACAAAAAACAGATTAACGTTACAATAAATATGATTAGTTTTGGTATATGACTAAAGAACGGAACCCACACTAATGTCGATTAAATAATAGCGATTCAAGAAGAAGTAAATTGAAGAATACGTAGTTAGACATGTATTTCCCAGTAATACACAATATCCATGACTGATTTTAAGCAAATATTTAAAAAAGTAAAGTATTACCACTAACCATTTTTATATAAATAAAGGTGATTGGTAGATGTGTAATTTGTTACGGTAAACATTTAAATAAGTTTCATTATTTATTTTAATTTAACCGTCTCTTACCGAATATAATTTTTATTAAGCATTAAACTAACTAAATATATAATTAATTAAAAACTATTAAATAACCTAAAATATGAAAACTAACAACAAACTATAAAAGGGCATCAAAAAACTCCTCCTCAACGCTGTCAGCTGGTAATGTGCCCAAGAGACTGGCGGCGTTGCCACGTTGTATGGCAACACTTAGCCTCTGGCCAAAGTAAAAGCCAGCCCTTGGGTCACGGGAAGCGTCAACTAGGCGTTTCGAAATTTCCTTAAACAGGCTATGAGCACTCGGACCCCACGACCCCAGAGTTTCAACCCCAAACGGCTCGAAAATATAGTTACCACAAAGGTTTCTATATTTACGCCGCTTGAGGTTCTCTGCAGCCGCAGCGGCAGCGCCAGCACAGCACGACGAGCTTGGAAGATGTGATGGCGCAAGAGTATCGACGCATGTCGCGTCCCACACTAAAGGCCTACCCATCTTCCAAGGAAACAACGACATGCCGGTCTCTTGCCATCGTCGCGTGCCAAACCATGGGGTTCTAAAACAGCTGGAACGCCGACGGTGACAAGAGCTCTACGGATGATGTCGTTTATGTTCGCGTTCCGTGCAAAACGGCCCGCACTTCGGCTGCATGACAGGCCGTGGTGACCGAGGTTGTTGGTAGATGTAAGTCTAAAGTATTCAGTACTGCATGCATTGGCTGCTCAAACATCCAGTATGTGTGTGAGTGTCCACTGCCCGCGGCACTGCGACTCCCCTCGTGATGAATCTAGGCAAATGTCACTCATTGTCTAGGCTATAATTTATTGTACTGTTGCCTATTAAACTTTCTAGATTTTCTGCTATCTAACTTTGAAAAATGCTGACAATATTATCCTATGCTTATTATATTATCTAGCCATACATTTATGCACCTTTTTGTAGAAAAACAAAAACATTAAGATTCAAAACATTATTTGAATCGATGTTTATAGACACGAAAGCCCCTGGAGCACAAGTCGAATAAATATATCACATTACAAACAAGGATATCACGACGAAATAAACGTTATTAACTAAGTAGATAATAATTAAACATCACCCACACCGATCACGAGCTAATTCCGGCGAAATCCAAGAAAAAACAACCAATAAATAATCTCAATGTCACATTACCGCGCGATCAAAATGTAACTACCCTCATTCAAACAAACGCTGACTTTTCCCGCTTTCCCTCCACTTTATTCCCTTTCTTTTGTTCCCCAAAAAGAAATTCAAAGAAAGAAAGCAATTGTTCTTTCAAAGTCTTTGGTGTTTTCTGGTTTTCTTTGGATAATCTATCACGTTGACCTGAATGTAGTGTATGTAGATTACGTATAGAGCACTAGGCGTTAAAACGAGCTGGATCGTAGATTTTCTTGATGGATGACGTGGCAAGCAAATGGGCACGCTGTGACAGGAATTTGTTGGATATCGTAGAACGGTGTTGTTTTCTACAGGATAGTTTCTATCGAGTTGCAATTTCATTGGAGCGATTTGTGCGATTTCCGCTGGATGCGAGACGCACGGGACCGGTCAATGTGGCGACACTTGGGGGAGGCCTATGTCCAGCAGTGGACGTCTTTCGGCTGAAATGATGATGATGATGATTTGTGCAGCTCTTGGAGTACAAAGTATTATTGTTTTTTAAAAAAAGTTAGACAGGAATGATTGTATCTCTTTTGGTTTGAAAAATAAACTATTACCTCGGAATTAACGGACAGTAAGTTCGAGAAAATAGTGTGAGAATCGCACACCACATCATTACACTAATCATAGTGCCTGCTTTATTTAGATTTTTATTAAGTACTGCCTATTTTAGTATATACTGCCTTATTTAGATTAAAAACATGTAATTTTTTTTCCTATAGTTCGCCATAGTTTCTTGCTAGCTACAAAAGCTTATTGGTAACCGAATATGATCCAAAATATTCTATGTGTTTGCGAGAAACACGACACGTTCAGAAAATGTACTACATAAATTATTATCGTTACAAATACGTAAGTAACAAGTCTCAGCCTACATTATTGAGATAGATTAACATTAATGCTACACCACCAGAAACCATACCACGGTTCGTAATTTCTGAATACAAAATTAATCCAGCACCTAAGCACGTCAGAGACCAAAAACACCAGTCTTGTAACTATACTTACACTACATATTATATTATATTAAAATCAAGACTAGAAAAAACGTTATCATCCTTCATAGTATATTCCAGCAAGATTACTGGAACCACAGACCACGGAGCCCCGGCCGCTACTAGAAGCGGCATTCGAATTACTTTCTTCGTTTAGTCTAGAATTTGTAATGACCCAGGGATTTTGTGAAACACTTAGGTAGGAATCACGGTAGATGTCGAAACGAATATCTATAACTCGTCTTACTGAAAATATGTTATGACAAATGACGTATAGAAACTGGCGGCGGTCCGCGACAGTAGTTTGCGGCAGGCGTTTGGAAGACTCTCTTGTTAATTTTGACGTTCAAAAAGTGCTGATTATCATCCTTATCTCACAGAAAGAAAGAAAATAGGTTTATTTGGCACATGCGACATGTGCACACAAAATTAAACAAAAAAAAAAAACAATACAAAAAAACAAAAAAAATTGTTCGCGGCTGCGCCAAATAGGCCCAGTTCAGCAAAATGGTAGCTAGGTTGCCCGACTTTGGTTTATTTGAACAAATGAATTTTAATTTTGCACTTTTCGCACCACAAATATTAATATTTTGCCGTATCTAGATGCTGCCGGCGCGATGATTACGTACTCTGTGACTGAAGAATGGAGTTAGTTAGAAAGTCTTCTATTAGAAGTATTAGCACACTCATTTACATGACGTGAGTCTTAGGTGAATGACCTGTGTATGTCGTTTAGTAATAACATGCTCCTGTTCTCCTGGTCATGGTAAAAAGAATATTGCCCTGTATCGCTTTTATCACATGAGTTGTTTTTTAATCACTCACGGGACTTCAATGTAGACCCCAAAAAAATCACACTAAGTACAATTAGAATTATAAATTTTCAAAATCTTAATAAAGCTCTCGAAATTATAATATTTCCTGATTTTTAATTGCATTAAAAAAAATTATGACAATGAGCAACAACGCAAGACCCCGCAAGTGATGATCCTTTTGTTTTCAGTTGCAATTTTCCAGTTCTGGTAATATCATTGACTTAAATATATTTTTTAATTGTAGTGAAACACAGTTGGTAGGTAATGTCGCTTGGCTACAGAACAAAAAAAGGTCAGAAAATATAATGGACAAAATAGAAAGATAATGGAAATAGAAAAGTAATATTTTCTGACGGGGACGCAAAATATCAGGTGTCATTTTAGAATATCTATAAACTTTATTAATACTATCACGTTTTCGGTATTTCACGTGACCAATAGCGGAACTTACCTTTTTGAATTTATTATGAACCTCGAAATATAACTTTGGCGTCCATAACAAGGTATTAAAATAATCTAAAGGTCGGGCAAAGTGTTGTTGGGTTTTTGGAATTGGAATTTCTCAGTAGTAGCAACGGAGAATTGAGAGAATTTGCACCCGGTTGATGGCAATAGGCTCGCCCCCTTTTCCATGGGACTTAAACATAACTAGCGAATTAATGGGGGTGTACTATTAGGTACACCTCTGCTTAACCCTTCAGGGATTACAGGTTACAGGATCTAATCAATGCTGGCCAGAATAAACTGTGAGTTTGCGTGGTGGATGATGGTACGCATGCTCTCATAAAGAGACCTTATATCCCAACGGTGGGCACGTAACAAGTTCAGGAACAAGCATTGGGTACGCCAGCATTGGCCGCAAAGACAGGTTTGGACTTTTTCTGAAAAGAACGGTCATGACCATCTAACCACTGTTTCGTGGACTAAAAAACCGGCCAAGTGCAAGTCGGACTCACCCATGAAGATTTCTGTGCTATCGTAGTAGGGCAGCCCCCTTTATAGCGGCAACAGAAATACACATTCTGTGAAAATTTCAACTATCTACCTATTACAGGTCATGAGATACAGCCCGCTGACAGATAGACGGACGGACGGACGGACAGCGGAGGCTTAGTATATAGGGTCCTAAATGGGCCAAGATAAAATTTAAAAAAAAAATCGTCATTTTTTAGATGGTTATATTTTCTTACTTTTAGTCTTATTTTTATCTTTAGTTTAGGTTTAATTTTTGTCTGCATATAATTATAAATAGAATAATTTTCTTTCCTTTAAAAAAAAATACATAAAAATGTGATATTAAAAAAAAAAATGGCTATCTTAACATAGAAACATTTCATCCCAAATATTAAAAAAAATGTGTCACCAGTGCTGCAGTGTCAGAAGAGTGTACAGCAAATACTGAGAGAGATGTCAATCTCGCAGAGTAGCGAAGATTTCGCGATGACAATACGTACTTGAGAGATGAGCGTTTGACTTTGATTGCACTTGTGTTGGCATCGCCTCTTCGGGACATGTCAAACGTTTTTGAGATGTAGAATTATTTGACAGAAGTGATTATGTGTTTGTGATAAATTGCAAATTTTATGATGGTTTGAATGCTGAACAGAAAGGATTGGCAAAAGAAACAATATTTATACTCAGCAGGAGTAAGATATTATTTAGGATTTATCCAAAATTATCATAGGGAATTTAGGAAGAGGTAAACGTCGGTGCAATGGGACAACATATTCTAGTAAATCATGGTTACTTGTTTCGAAGAGAAAAAATTAGCACTTGAAATGTATGTTTCGTTCAGAATTAAATAACCAACTCCGGCGATAGTCTTGAATGCAATTAAAATAATGCAAAGGAATACAGCAATTGGATTCTGAAAGCCAATATAAAACATCGAATAGAGAAAATCGCTACACTTTTTACCGTACCGTAGGTGTTCCTTCTATATTTTGACAGAGCCTGCGTAACTCAGAGTGGACATGACGGAGAATTCAAAGCTCCAAAACCTACCGAAATATCCCAAATATCCGAAAAAATCAAGCCGACGTACCTTTCCAAATCACGAATAAAACCCTACTATTTTTCACTGGCACATTTTAATATCCGTCGCGTAGTACCTCAATGTCGCGACGCGAGTACATTGCAATCAGTCGGAAAGGATTGTGCCATAAATATTTGATAGCCATCCCGCCTGGATCGGAGTATATGTCATATCGGACGGATTTTGTACAAGTTCCCAATGTGGAGAGGATATATTTATTTGTATGGTACGTTGTCTAGTATTGAAATTCTGAGTGTGTGACAGTGTTATACTTTAGTGTTTATTTTTTTTTGATACATACATACATAACATCACTCCTGTAATCCCCGAAGAGTTAATTAGAGGTATACAGTCACGAGCACCAATATGTAAACACTTAAAAACTTTTAAAAGTGTTTTTCTCCTACTGTTCTGTTAAAATTACATTTTATTACGAACATAGCATTTTAGAACTCATATTTTATGAAAAAGATCCTATCTCCAAGTTACAATCGTTATTTCCCGCGAAAATTGCTTATAAATTTAGGAAAGTGTATACATATTGGTGCTCGTGACTGTACCATATAGCAGGTACACCCACATTTCGCTGGTTATGTTTAAGTCCCATGTAATAGGGGATGAGCCTATTGCAATCAACCGGACACAAATCCAGACTCCGTGGCTGCTACTGAGAGATTCCTGATGGAAAAAAAATCAATAACACTGCCCGAACCGGGAATCGAACCCAGGACCTCAGGTTCAGCAGTCGCGCTTGCGTTTTTTTAATAGAGTAATAAAAGATTTAACAAAAGGCAATGTCGAAATAAGCAACTTAACAATAAGTACTAGTTCTGTGTCCATTATCAATCCGTGTGTTAAATATTTATAACGGTTGCATATTTTGAGACGGTAATTGATATTGTGCTTATCTTAATAGATACCAGAGGGCAATATCGTCAGCTTCACCTTGGTCTACTTTATTGAACTCTATTTCCACGGGTAAATAACACATTTTCACTTGCTTCGCTCCCTTTAAAAGTCCAACCAAAGGCGGCTAAATATAATTAATATCTTAACAAAACTCCTTAGACTCGGAATACTCTTCAAAGGTGGTGAGAACCTTACTTGAAGAACCAAAAGAAAAAAAAGAAAAAAAATAAAAACAAAAAAAATTATAAACACAATTCCATTAATTTTATGAAGAAAACTGTGTTGCTTAAGTGAATTAAGGTTCTTAAATCAAAAGTTGCAGTTGGAGCCTAGGCCACAGAATAAATAGTACAAGTACTAGACACCGAGTTAAGTTATTTGCATAAACTTGTATTATTTTAAATTTATTTTAACGAAAGAAAGCAGGACGCTGCAAAGTTATGTAATTTTTTAACTGTTGTGTACGATCTGATTTTAATAATGAAACTAGAGTTCTTTTATTTTATTTATTTATATATGTACACACAAAATACTTCACAATACATTACATTAAGATAGACGAGCACAAAGGTACTGCTTATTTCATGAGAAATCTCTTCCAGCAGACCTGCGAGACGAAAGTAGAATTAGAGATCGTAGACACAGTGTGTAGAAAAGACAAAACAGTAAAATTGAAAATGGAACTTAAAACAAAATTATACCTATATAAAATAAACATACATACAAATATAATTGGTTTTCAAAAATTCTTTGTAGAATTTGAGAACCTCGACTTCAGCATTTGGAATTTAGTTTTTAAACATGATTGTAAACAAATAGGAGCTTTAAGATTTAAAAAAAACTTTAAAATCTACTCATACCGTTCAGTTTTCACCATGTAGGTTTAGTGCGGCTTGGTTGGCATTTTTTTCTATTTTTGAAAGAAATAAAAAGAATGTTATTATTGAAATCACACAGGACAAACAAAATAAAATATGAAAATAAAACAAAGAAAATAAAACTAACTGCCATGTTGGTCTAGTGGTTGAGCATGCGGTCATGGGTTCGATTCCCGGGTCGGGCAAAGTGTCATTGGGTTTCAGGAATTTCTCAGTAGCAGCCCCGGAGTCTGAATTTGCGCCCGGTTGATGGCAATAGGCTCGCCTCCTATTACATGGGACTTAAAAATAACTGGCGAAATGTGGGTGTACTATTAGGTACACCTCTGCTTAACACTTCGGGGATTACAAGCGTGATGTTATGTTTTTATGTTAAAAGTAAACAGACACCTAACATTCTGTGGTTCTATTCATAATAGGTACCTTTATATCTTATGTTGTATACTTTTTCATTACATTTGTATAGGTAACAGAGATTGATTTCTTCACGATGTGTTCCATCAATTGTACTTACCTAAGTTTTTATCAAAACCTTCAAATCCACTGGCTATAAAACACAAAGTGAATTGGGACGTCCCAAAAGAACCCTTCATCCCATCTTAACTTCTGTCCTCTATAAACCGAACACAGGCATCACTACCATAGATTGATCGTAGTACGTACTATTCAGTAAATGACGTCACTCGCGGCTTCTTACTGATACACTCCAATTTGTGGTCGAGTCTATGAAGATCCAATAAATAATTTAATACCAGGCTGACGTATCTTATGTTTACGATCTTTTGATAGTTCTGCAGAGCAAACTGGACTGTACTTCACCTATCGATTTTCTTTTTGTTTATCACATAAATAAGAGCAAAAATATAATAATTCAGACATGACTCTTCATTGTTAAGAGGAGCTCGTGGCTAAATAATAACAGCCGCTCAGTTCGATCTTTAGGTTAAGCCGTGCTTGCCTAGGATGGTCTGTAGATGGGTGACCGCCCATTATATACCGAGTTTCCTCCGTGCCTCGGAAAGCACGTTAAGCCGTTGGTCCCGGGTGTCATTTGTAGATCTTTGACAGTCGTTAGGTAGTCAGTCGCCCAAAAAGTCTGACAACCAGTCTTACCAAGGGTTAACGTATTACCCAGTACTAACTGGGTTGTTGGAGGTGCATCCGGTTAGATTGGAAGCCGACCCCAATATGGTTGGGAAAAGGCTAGGCTGATGATGACTCTTCATTGTTAGCCTTTAAGTAACAGTTAACATAGAACAGTTGGGAAAAGACCTAGGATTCGGTATCTTTCGCTGGAAGTGAAACGTCTGAACACAAAATTAACTGAATTTTTTTCAAGCTAAAACAACAGCCCCTATACGGTTCACTCGAGTGGTGCGTCTGATATCGGCATTACAGAAATAAACAACATTTCTTTTCATTTAATTATTACTCAAGTTTCATAGCTATAATGTTGTAGCCGCAAATTAACGCTACAGTATTAATTTTCCAGATTATTAACATTTCCAAGAATTCGCCTTTGTTCTCCAACACCAGAAATATTCATCTTACGATCTATTAAACGTACCCATTTGTTCTTTATGACATTGTACAACATTTAAAAGGGACAGGATAATCCCGGATTGCCCCATAAACCGGTAGAAGGCAGTTTTCCGCAATAATTGTCGTACATCGATGGTAAACTCTTCCATGGCTTTCAATGGTTACCTAAAGCGTTATGTGGGACAATAAAAAATGGACTGAGGCTCTGTTCGCGACCGCAGGCCATTTGAATCGCGCGTGCTTCACTTGTTTACTTCGCTTAAGAGCGGTTTCAGAGTAGCGTATTTTTCTGCGCGTATAAGCTCGTATCGGCTTATGTGCTTACACGCGCGCCACATTTTATGCTTCAAAAAACCGAACGTGCGTGGGTACACGGGTCTATTCTAGAGTTTTTGAACCGGTGGGCGCTCGCGCTAATACGAGCATATAAGCGTGTAAAAGTAAGACTCGTAAGAGCTGCGCATGTGACAAAAAGAGCGCGCCTACACGCGCTTCTGAAAATGAGCTGATACGCGTGAAAATACGTTAATCAGAAACCACCCTAAGACGGTTTTTCTGTTCTGCTCCGCATGTCTCGTGGCATGCTTTAATAAACTTCTTTAATTTATTTTTTTTTTCGCTCGCGCTTTCCTAAGACGCGTGTCGTTTAATCGTGTAACTTGTGGCCAAGCCGTTATGCGGGACGATAAAAATCGGTCTGAATGGTGTTTTGACCGACAATACTCAGTTGGGAAGAAAGTGATTATTTTTAAATGATGTGAGTTGGGTCAGGAAAGGGATATTCGTTGGGTATTTACTTTATCTTTTACTAAGTTTTACTTTCCATTGATACAGAAAGTTTAGGGACCGATTTATTTATTCTCAGTGAAGTTTGATCGATCAATACGTCTTGTTATTAATGACTTGTAGTCATTTTGTTTTCTTTTCGGAAATTGTAAAAAAAGTCTTGCATCGTTTGTCTCGTGGTCGCTAGCACGAGGTCCTGGGTTCGATTCCCAAGTCGAGCAAAGTGTTATTGGATCAGAAATTCCTAAGAGAGACTTGATCATACCTCGCCGAAACACCCACATTCCGCTAGGCATGTTCAAGTCCCATTCTATAAAACGGGCATTAAGTTATATTGTACACAAGATTGAATGTTAGCTAGGTGAAGACGTCATTTCTTTGTAAAACAACAACATAATTTCTAACAGCACCCAAGCAATAAATGCATTCCCCGAATATACGGGTAATAATACCAAAGCCTTCAGAATAGTAAAATAACATGATAAACTTCCGCTCGATCCAGTAACACTTCATATTCATGTTAATATTTTTCTTTCAAAAAGTTTTTACCGTTCACAGCGACATCTGTCGCGGTGTTCGCCAGGTACAACACTAACTATTCGGTGAGAACGCCTCAGTGTGCCTTCTTAGAACTTTCGAATAAACTTTGAACGCTTTTCGACTCTGAGCTGCGAAAATAAGCCTGCAGGTGTGTCCATTGTTAAATGCAATACGATTTTTGTTTCTACAATTTCCTCGCCAAACTTTTTACTTTGATGGAGAGAAGCGCTTGTTTTTAAATACAATTTTCGTAAGTCACCATGATGCAGTCAAGTATTGCAATGCAGCCGTTTTATTTTAGGTAACCACAGATGCAAAAAATGGAATGACTAATGTGAAAGAAAGAGATAAAGACAATACATTTATTTGGCACATGCCACAAGTGCACACAATATAAAACAAAAATAATACAAGAAAAAAAAAACAAAAATCCTAACAAAAATGTAACACTGCGTGCCTCATGGCTGCACTAAATAGGACTAGTTCAGCAAAATGCCGGACAACTAGTGCCATTGAGAACCTGCCGTTTTTTATTTTATATTATTGTTGATAGCCAAGCGCAGTGATGGCAGGTGGAGTAAAGCTGTGACCGAGTGGCGTCCAACGACTGGAAAAAGAAGGTTGAGGCTGGCACATGAACGTGGAGCTTGGCACAGGCAAAGAGAGGCCTATACCAAGCAGTGGGTGGAGACGGGCTGTGAATGATGTTGACGAATAGCTACTAATTAAACGAATAACAAATACTTATTACAACATTCAAGCATACCTTAAAACATGCACACACTTTCACCGACACTAGGCAACACCTACATTAATGCCTAAATACAAGTGCACTATTACATATAACAACGCTCTGCCCAGGCCCTGTGCTAAAATTTCAACAGTGCTATAAATATTCAGGCATTTTTTTAGTTGCTCACTTTGGGAAACGCCATAAAACTATTAGAATACGCAAGAAAAACCTCCCATCAGCAAGATTGTTCCAAAATGTTTCTTCCTACAAAGATAAAAATTACCAACGCACTGTCAAATTCAGAAGGAAAACCGAGAATCATAAAAAATCACATCAATGCTTTGGACCGCGTTGCGTTCATAAATCATTCCTCAAACTAGGGGGCGTGCCGGCGTTATAACATCTATTCCTCATAACATATAGCTTATAGTTCTGTTGCAGCCCTATACCACAGAATAGATAGATGGCGGGATTACAGAAGGCCAAGTCTGTACCACCAATTATATCAGGCGCCCGCACACATATAGGGTGACTGGTAATTAGTGACCGATACTTAAACACGTGATTGTACTCATGATAACAAACAACTTTCCCAAAGTTTTTTTTATACTCATTCACTTTTATCAAAATAACACAACAGCCGTATGAAATTCGCGCGCGCACATTTGACCTATCAGCTGTTAGCCGCGTGACGTCGTTCTGTCTCATTACTATCGTACCTGTGCAACAGAGAGATAACGATAGTTTTTAGTAGTTATTGTAAACTATACTATCTATTTCATCTTCCGTTGTCTTCAATTGCTCGCTCACAATTCGGGCCAGGCAAGAACTTTGCATACGTGAAGGAGATAGTGGAAATTTATTCTCTTACTTATAACAGTAACATCACATAACATAACATTATTTTAGCTTTGTTTTACCTATGAATGACTTTTCTTACCTACATATTTGTATCACTGTTTTAAGCTTTCACGGTTTACAACTAAACTTATACTGTCAATTACGAACAAAACAACAATGAACAATCACGGAAGATATCTCGTAAGTGACAGTATAAGTTTATATATTTGTATGCCCCAATGGCCGAACATGATGGATCTTTTTTGTTTATGAGCAACCTTGCTTTGTCAACTCATGCTTCTACAAATAAATGTCTTGTTTAAAAATCGCCCCTGTGATACCCGAAGGATTAGGCAGAGGTGTACCTAATAGTACATCAACATTTCGTTAGTTATATTTAAGTCCCATGTAATAGGGGATGAGCCTAATTGTCTCTTAACACTAGATCTTAAAATTGGGACATTGTCTCACAGTCATTATTAAGTAGTGACTTGACTATAGCTATTCTGTCGATCCGATGCTACTTGCCGCCGCACGCCCACTCGCGCCTTTTCGCCCACTGTATAAAACTGGCCTTCTGTATCTAACTATTCTGTGTCCAGACTAACCGCGTGGAGGGAATGATGACGTGACAACATGACATCTGAATCACCTCCCCTCCGGTTGGTGAAAGGATTCCTTTATTGAAAAACATTATATTAGTCGTGATTGCGACCGCATGTCAGCCAAGCGGAATGTGGGGTGCCGGATTCTTGCTTCGGTCGTTACAAATATGGATTTGTAATATGTTTTTTGGCCAAGAGTTTATTTTTAATATCTGGCAAATCAAGACCAGACTCTTACGTTTTAGAAAAATGCTCATGCCTTAACTTAGGCTATGGAAAACAGAGCAACCAGAAACCGCGAACTCATTGCTTGTAGTAAGTAGGTAGGCAATTGTGAAGACAAAAATGTTATTCATTGTCATGATTAAAAACAAAAATTTGTGTTGTACAAAACAAAAAAATACCCGACTACTGAAATATCACGTTCAAATTAAATTCCGGTTCTACATGGTAAAATCGACTCCCCCTATTGTTGAAATCGGTTAAAATGTAGCCTATGTTACCCGGGCTATAATAACGAATCGATTGACACCTTATTCATCAAAATCGGATGAATAGTTTAGGCCCTACGGAAGAACATAAGTAATAAATACAAACATACATACATACATAGTCTGCTAAAATCATAACCCTTCATTTTGGCTTCGCCGTAGTCGGGTAAAAAGAGGCAATTGTCTTCCACCTTCACATACTCATTGCTGCACGCTTTAAGCACTAACTTCCCCATGGTTAGAAAAAACTGGCATAACTGACAATCAAAATCCTCAAAACCTATCTTCATGAAAGAACCACAAAAGTCCGAGTCATACTTACTGGCTAATCTCCAATAACAATGGACACAATCTCAGTTAGGTAACAAACAGACACAGCGAGTGTAGCCGCAACTTGAATTCGACAAAGCTCCGCCAGTCTGAGGTTAATCTCACATCACGCTGATGTAGGATAAAAGTCCTCGTTTCTGTTTAGAAATTGAAAGGTCAATGTATCTTTCAGAGAAGCATATATCCTAGAACAAACAAGTTTCTGTAGAAAAAAGAAACAAACAAATTTTTGCAAGCTGGAAGTCTTGGAGTTAATTTTTGCAGAAATTATTTTGCATAACATTTAACTGAAATGGATTTCCACGAAGTAACGGCTGACTACACACTAGTTAACTTATTTAGTTCTCAGGAAAAAGTTGAGCCAGTTTCAAGAGTTAAAGATTAAAAAGCCAGAGAAACGACAATTTGCACAATCTCAGTTCGAACAAGTTAAGCCTTCCCATCTAAGTCAAATCCGTGACAAAAACAAACATCCCATCGGTCCGTACCCAGGAACACCTTTACAGGATTACGTTAAACTCCACACAATATAACCACCGTGACGCATGTCTATGATAAATCCCTTTCTTACGGAACCCTTTGGAAAATCCGAGGGACCCAACCGCCTTTGTATAGCGGTACCCTTTGAAGTTCAGAGAATAAACACGAAGATAATTAGGAAGGTCAAACCTGGAGAAAATTTTAATTTGGAACGATGACTTAAGATATTTTCTGGATAAGACTGAAGAAATGGTGTCGAAGCGAAAAGCTTTTGTTTTATTTATACTAATAATTATTATAAAGAGGTAAAATTGATTTGTAAGTTTGTGTGTAGGGGGTAATCTCCGGAAAAAATAATCCAATTCTAAGAAATCTTTCACTGGCAGAAAGCTACATTGCTCGTGGGTGCTATAGGCGAGTTTAATACGGTAAAGAACTTAACTATACCCCGGAAGAGCCTGCATCCTCTTCAAAAATAGAAAATGTGTGTACAGAAGTTCTTGTAGAAGCACCAAGCAATATGCACTTAAAATTTAATAATCGTCAAATTGAGAGCAGACATTTTATCGGGCTCGTATACGGGTCAAATCTTCTACTTTTTTCACCGGATCGACTCCGAAGTTTCAAAGCGTTAATCCGATTTATGTCTCCTATTGTCGGATTTATAGGGTGTCCACATTTTCAAATTTTTAATCAATTTATCCCGTGATTCACATAACATCAGATCAAGCCTGTAATCCCCGAAGATTCAGGCAGAAGTGTACCTAATGGTACACCTTTATCGCCAGTTATGTTTAAGTGCATGTAATAGGTGGCGAGCCGGGGTACAAATCCGGATACCGTGGCCGATACAGAGACATTATTTTTTGCCTGACTTGATAATCGAACTTAATTCTCATGCTCAGCAGTCGCGCTTACGATTTTTGTACACTTTCAATTTGTGCCGTAATTCAATTAATGGTTATTTAGTATCTGCTGTTGTGGTGGAAAATTGAGTTGGTTTATGTCTTTTCTATATTATTGGAGAAGGGTACAACATCATGGGTCGTAAGTGGTTGACTTTTACGAGTTATGTGAGGTGATAAAAAGCTGGTACGTTGGTTGTCAATTTCATGGATAGGTGATTCTGTATCCAAACCTATAATAATTTATATTACCGACATCCCCGAGCAGTTCGATGTTCATCAACTAAGATGTCTTTCTAGATGTTTTTAAATGTCTTTAAACAACACAGCTACAACAATGAAAATAACTGTCTATAAAACATGCATAAACTCACGTCTTTTTCTTATGAGGGTTGTCAAAAACTACACAACGCCACCATAACACAGGGTGTAAAAAGACTCTTATCGAAGCTGACACGCACTATTTGTTCTCACCGTCATCGCAATAATGCTTTTGTTGCATCCATTAGCACAATTTTTGAGTACGTTACATTGAGTTTTGCCGTAAAACGTGATTTTTCACCCCCAAAAAAAAAGTTCGTTTCCCAGCAATAATTTTTGCGTAGGGTTACTTAGTTTGATGTACAGAATGGTGGGTGACGGCTTTGTGAAGGGTCCATTTTCACCTTGTATATACAAGGTACCTTGTATATACAAGGACCTATACATGTAAAAACGAGTATATATACTCGTTTTGCTTCGTCCACGTTCGTGTCCCAAAATCTTTGTGCAATAATCCAAAAACGATACCTTTGTCATCTCAAAAACAAAATCTCTAGTGCTGATATCTGAGAGCAATGACCTTTTCGTTAGAAAAAAATGAACATAAAAAGTTGGACGTAAATTAACAAGACACATGGCCACCCTACCTAAAATCAAGCGGAAGAGATTTAACGCTTTATTTTTATCGAGAGAGGAACTCCATCCATTCCGGATGCTTTGCTCCATTGATCTACTGGCGTTTTTCTAAACATATTTATTTACCCTGTGCTAAACCTAAACGGGGTTTAGAACCTCTGGGAAAAAAGATTTGGGGCTATTTTTGGTTTATGACTTAGTGAGGTTTTTTCTTTAGTAACCTGTTTTTTGGCTTCGAAGATATTATGTTCCAAGTTTATAAGTGAATTGAGATGAAAACGGGTACTTATTTTCAATACATGGGTTTGAGCTATTATTTTGGTATTAGGACTAGTAAAGTAGGTATCTAATATTTGAGTTCTGAGTACCGGATCAGCTTCACCTCATTTTTAGGGTTCGGTTTTTACCATTTGGCAACGGAACTCTATAGATTCGTCCTGTCCGTCTGTGTGTCACAGCCATTTTACTCCGACACTGTTGGCAACACACAGTTAAAATTTGGAGAGCAGGTCTTCTATAAACCGCTACACAAAATTAATCTGATTCAGAATATAAAAAAATAATATTCAAAACGATTCGATGACGGCGGAATGTGAAAAATTAGTATCTAAAATCAACTAATATTCAGCAGATCCACCATGATATTAATGCAATACTTCATAAAACTTCCACGTTCAGATAAATCATTCTACGACACCAACTTGTCTAAAATAATAATTATATCGCAAACAACAACAGAAGGCAGTTTCCTTTAGCAAACAAACAGAAAACATCTTTCCGGTTACCCGTTATCCGGTTGAGTCCGGATAAAACTGGCTTAGACAACTCCAATATTTTTGTTTACACAAAAAAGTAATTCGTTTCGTTCGAGGATAAATAATTGAGTAAATTAACAACTTTTTTTAGGAAGAAGATCTTTTGTAGATACTGTGTCCAGATGTTTCCTTGAGGAATTTTCGGGTGATATTTTTACTTACTAAGCTTAGCTTACTATCCGAATTTTATTGTTTTGTGCATGTGGTGTTTACCTTAAAGTAATTGTTGCGCTGTAATTTAATTTTTGTAATGATTTATGTCGCTGTATCCAGTGTGAACAATTGTTGGTAGACCTAATATAACAAATAAATTAACTTACTGACTTTAATTAATTAGCTTGACGACAATTCTATTTCAAAAGTTGTAAAAATTGTATGTGCAGATAAAGGTTATTGTCCCTTTTCCTAGACACACGTTTATTGCTCATAATTATTAATACAAATAACTTGACGTGCCTATTTATGCTCTAAAAATCTAAATAAATTAAAGCTATCTACTGCAATTTTCGCGTTATAGAAGATTCATTTTTTAGATTTATTTCGTCATGTGACTGCAATATACGCATTATACTCATGTTTTACGAATAATAAACAAATAAATAAATCTTTATTCAGACCCAAAAATGGTTATAATACGAAATTAATCTTCATTAAACGTTGTACGTTTTACAATGTCACATGATAATCTTGTCACAGGCGGAAGGAGCTCTAACAACTTGAAGGACAACTGATTTTTAAAATAAAAAAACTTTTTTATCTAACTACGACTTGCCTAATATGAATTTACCTATTAACTGCTATATAACGTCTAACTATTTATACACGAAATATTTTCAGGGAATCATCTAACGGCTATAACGAAGCCATTTCAAGGGATTTTTATTTTATCTTAGTATATTTTTTATGAAAAATAAATAATTTAAAATTACCTGACCCCTGCGTGATCAAATCAGAAATGAGGAGATCCGCAAGAGAACCAAGGTTACCGACGTTGCCCGGAGAATAGCCAAACTTAAGTGGCAGTGGGCAGGGCACATTGCTCGCAGAACGGATGGCCGATGGGGCCGAAAAGTTCTGGAGTGGCGACCGCGAACCGGAAGACGCTGCGTTGGAAGGCCTCCCACTAGGTGGACCGATGACCTTGTAAAGGTTGCAGGGATCCGCTGGACGCGAGACGCACGGGACCGGTCAATGTGGCGACACTTGGGGGAGGCCTATGTCCAGCAGTGGACGTCTTTTGGCTGAAATGATGATGATGATGATGATGACCCACAAAATAAATATCTACAAACTCCTCATTTTTGAACATCCATTACGCTAGTTTACTACGTCGTATTTACCTACTGTCATTGTTAGAATATGGGAGCAAAGGTTTTATGCAAAAAGTCTCAAAAAATTTTAGAATTTTAATAATTTCGTAAAAAAAAACACTCAGATAATTTTTTTTTTCGTTGCTATGTTGACTTTACGACTTATAGAAGTTACTCTTAAAATATTTCGTGTATGAAAAGATAGACCTTATATACTTAACCAATTTGTTCTAACCAACCAAAACGTAAACCTCAACGCTAAGACAAACACACAGCTAAACCGTTTACTCATCACAACCCCCCTCATCCCCCTTACCAACCGTTAACAGCACAAAATTCCTCCCCCACCGTCTCTGCATCCATCGTTTACAATTAAAACTTCCTGTCGCTTTTCCAATTAAAAATCCCCATACATCCGTAGGAGAACATCTCCTCACACGTAGGTACCGATGGCCCAATTAAATACGCCATTCACCAGAGGGTTAATTAAGAAGAAAATTATCTCCTCAAACAGTAGGCAGGCGTGACATGCGAATGGGTGCCAAGTGAGGAGATGGCAGCGAGTGTTGTAGCGACAGTGGTAGGGGTAAATGAAATAAAAAATGCTGTCGAATCATAATTTGTGATGATTTTGTTAAAATAAATAAATTGTATTTAATTTCAGGCAAAATACCCATAAATTATACAACAATAATAAATTGAGACCAAAAAAAAGTTGTAAAACAGTAAAAGAAATAATTAAAACAATAATTAAAAATTCAATATAAATCATAAAAAATTGTTAACCATGCTTTTTTTTTTTTTTTTTTTTTTTAACGTGGTAAAATCATCAAATGAGTCCTCCCACCCAGGGCAGAGCGGGAGGGACTGTCAGACTTGTACTGACTAAAATCCACGGTGTCCTTCAGTAGCCCTTTATGTTCCAGGGTCACGGTAATTCTATGAGTCCCGCGACCCCGGCAGGCTTTGGCCCTCTAGAGGGGGGCCCCGTCATTATGCTGACACTCTTTGAGGCGCGCGTAGAACACAACGCGCCGTCGACCCGGGCATGGTCCATGGTCGGACAACGAGTCGCCCATTACTCGCCGCCCGCATGCCCGCGCCTACGGTGGCCGGAGATCGTCTGCCGACGTCCGGCGCCGTGGGCGTCTACCACTGCGGCTGGTGTGGAGGGAGGACGCTGTCCTCTCCCTCACCCGGCCCGCCTCCTCCTTCGCGAGCATGACTGCTTCGCAGAAGGAGGCGACCGCTTCCCACTCCGTCTCGCCCCGCAGCATGGCCTCGACCAATGAGGGCTCCGCCTATCGCCGCCGTGAGGACACGGCGGTGCTCTGCCCAAGCGCAGCAGTCCTGCACCGTATGCTCCACCGTGTCCTCCGGGCGGTCCTCGCAGTGGTGACACCCAGGCGTTTCCTCCTTCCCCATATGACACAGGTACCTCCCGAAACTTCCGTGTCCGGTGAGGACCTGCGTCACGCGGTAGGTCAGGACGCCGTGACGCCTATCCAGCCACTCCTCAAAGAGGGGTCTTACCGCCGCGATTGCGGCGTGCCCGTTGTTAACCATGCTTATAGGAAACTTATCTTATTTCGGTTGGATTGTCTGGACGAGTCCCAAATCCGTGGCCAAAACAAAGTGATCATCGCGAGATCACACAACTATCACGTTCGTTTCGTTCGAAGAATCCAAAAGCATCATCGTGCCGACAGAGAGCGCTTTTCTGGTTTCCTAACATAATGAACGCACACGCATATTTGCGCAACTGATTGCTTTAATTAGGACACTCCGATTTGTCATTCAAATGTATTAAAACTTTTCAAAGAGTATTTATGATTCTAAATCTTGCTGATTGTACACAGAGAATGTATTCCTTAAAACACCAAAGCTCACTTCACAAAACTAGGTAACCAAAAACATATTTTTAGAAAGCGTTCAGCTTATAACTTGCGTCACATTATAAACTGAACGACCGCTTGAAGCTGAAATATGGCAGAAATTCCAACAGGAATGCCTACTCGCACTGAATTATAGCTAATGAGACGAATATTAAAGGAATTGATGGTGCGACAAGCATTTTGTTTTTTCTCCCTGTTATTTTGATAAGAAACGAGATTGTAAATGAGATCGATTTGTTCGGGAGCAGAGTACTTTGTAGTGGTAATGTGTTGTGATGTTGTGTTCGGAATTGAGTACAATAGAAATGGTATTCTGAGGCAGGGAGAAATAGGGCTGCTTCTGAATAGCTGCTATTGAAATGTTAAGAAGCGTGAAAGTTGTGTTTTGCTTCAAATTGTTATGAGTTTATTTCACTACAGCATTGAAAAGTGACCCATTTATACTTTATTACTATAACATGAAATAACAAGAAGGAAACTGGTTTGTAATGGGTGGTCACCCATCCATGGACAAACCTAGGCAAGCGCGGCTTAACCCGACCCGACCCGACCGGCTAGATCGACCCGAGCGGTTGTTATTATTTACCCACGAGCTCCCTGATGCCTGTATCCCACCAGTGGGAACATAATAAACTTATTATGCTACGAAAAAACCTGTAAAAACCGACTCACAAATTCACAATTTTACCCACAGTTTTATAATTACGTTTCTTATTGTCCCATAGCGTAAAACCCCACAGGCATTTACGAGACACAAGGCAGATGCCAAAAAAACAATTCAATTATACAAAGTGAGTAAAAACAACATCGTACAAAAAGTTGCCATGCAAATGTGGCAATAGAGAAGGGAAGTAAATCAAGTGCCACACTCTGCCAGTTATTAGAGCCTTAAGGAAAATGAATTATTTAGCCAAAGTAGGCAACAGATTAGCCGTTTAGATTGTTTTTCTTGTTTCGATTTGCAAGTTGATTAAATACTATAAGGAGACAAATTGAAAGAAATTGACATAGATTATGGACACGTGTTTTATGGTGGAGGTAAAGTGGAAAATGTAGGGTTTCTGCTGATGTCATATATGAACGTAAGGGATGTCATGAAATTAATATACCTTTAACATGCGTTGACAAGAATAATAACATACACACACAATTACGCGTTTTCCTCCTTAGGGTAGGTAGAAACTACAGAATGCCGCCTGCTCTATTTTATTTCTTTATATTTAATTTTAAAAGAATGAATCATCTTTATCATAACTGACGAAATGTGAGTGTACTACTAGGTAAACCTCTGCTTAACTCTTTGGGGATTACAGGCGTGATGTTATATTATATAATGGTGCTTCTCACCGCGAGCATTCGCCTGTAATGTAACAGTCCAAGATTCGATTTTTTTTTTATGGAAACAAGTGAATCTGAACTGTTACATTACAGGCGAATGCTCCCGGCGAGGGAGCACCTTTATGAATCATCCCTATAATTCATTCTCAACATTACATCACACGTGTCACAATGTGTTATTCCCTCAAATAATAAATTTGTGCTCAAAAATGCAGTCATCTTGAAGCTCTGCTTATACCTCTCACTGAACAACGAACAGTGTTAATCTTAAGCGACGCCAATGATGCCGATGATCTTAGTGCAGCGGTAATGGACCATAGCTGTTTATGTGATGACTTTGTGTTAGGGCCACTAAAACAGCGAATCTATGTAAACCATTTATGAGACTACCTTGTCTAGTGGTCGCAAGTCTTGCTCCTGATGGTGAGGTTCGATTCTCAGGTCGCGCAATGTGTTATTGGGTTTTTCCATCTGGAATTTCGCAGTAGCAATACGGAGTCGGGAGTTGTGCCCGGTTAATGTCAATAGGCTCGCCCCTTTTACATGACACGCAGTAACTTCATTTAATCACATTCAATAACTGTTTCATGAAAATGTCATTCAATGGGGTTGTAAAAGGTGTAAATAGACTCTTAACATAGCCGAAAGGCTGTTTTCCCCGTCTTTACGATCATTTTTTTGTTCTAGCCATCCATACCTGGGAACCTTCTAGTTACGGAGATATCGGGGTTTAAAGTTCCAACTTTTTCACAAGTTTTTAAATACATGTTTTTAATGTAACATTATTACTTTACACACCTCCGCGACTCCCGTACTATTCAATCCATCAATCAGCACAATGCTTTGAGTGCTTTCCATCGAGTCCTACCGTAAAACGTGATTTTTCATCCCAAAAAAAAAAGTCGGTTCCCAGTAATAATTTTTTGCGTAAAGTTACTTAGTTTGATGTACAGAATGCTTGGTTGACGGCTATGTGAAGAGTCTGTTTACACCCTGTATAATCTTAGAGGGTTGTATTGATCTTTGGAGAGCAGCGGTGGCCCAGTGGTGGCGGCCCCGACTTACGAACAGTAAGTCGTGCGTTGGAACCCAGGCAGGCGCATTACTTTGTGTAATTTATTTCATCACCACTTCTCTCAAAAACGGTGAAGGAAAACATCGTGAGGAAACCGGCATGTCCTAGAACCAAAAATTCGAAGACATGTGACATCTACCAATTTAAATATACAGTTTAGCTTATCGCAATTAGCCGCTGAGCGTCATTAGGACGGTGCAAGCTAAAAATTGGCTACAAAACAAAATAGCTGTCAAATATTTTTGCCATTTTGATTTAATTACCAATAACTCTGAATAATATAGCAGTATGTAGTGCACGGGGGAGCTCGTGGCTAAATAATAACAGCCACTCGGGTTGATCTTCAGGTTAAACCGTGCTTGCCTGGGTTGGTCCGTGGATGGGTGACCGCCCATTACATACCGAGTATTCTCCGTGCCTCGGAAAGCACGTTAAGCTGTTAGTCCCGGCAGTCATTTGTAAATCTTTGATAGCCGTTACTGATAATCAGTGGCCCGAAAGTCTGACAACAGTCCTACAAAGGGTTATCGTATTACCTAGTACTAACTGGGTTGTGGAAGTCAGATATGCAGTCGCTCCATGTTGAATACTGGTATTCAGCTGCATCCGGTTAGATTGGAAGCTGACCCCAACATAGTTGGGAAAAGGCTAGGCAGATGATGAAAATCAATTTGTTTCTTGCAAACACATTGCAATTAACAAAATCGTTAATCGGCTTAAGTCAGTAATTTCTCTCAATCAAACTCACTTAAAACAATACATATAACTCTGCTCTCTCCTATCGCCACAAACCAACACAGAGCCATAAATTACCCACAAAATAGCCAATAAAACTTAATTCTACCAAAAGCCGTTATTACAGTATTAAACCTAAATTAATAGCTGATTTTATGGCCACAACACACGCCTACTCTACTGGGAGATTCGCTGGTCAGCAATTCTTGGAGATGTCCTCATTAATGAGCTCTTCAATACACCTTAAGAGAGCTATCAGGGGCATTAATATCCGATACTGTGCATACGGGAATGTTGTATGGCCAGCTTGTTGGCTGACTTGTACGACAATAGTCTTGTGTTACCTCTAGGTGTAGTATTACAGTATAATGCACCCACTGCAGCATATCATAGACCACATCTCTGAGAAAGGGAGTGGGAGGACGCGGGTCGTGCTGGGATTGGTGGATGTCTCTTCGAGTTTTTTATTCGTTGACATGATGTTTTTCTTCGCCTTTCTAAGAGAGCAGTGGTGATGAAATAATTTACTCAAATTTAAGTGCAGGTACCGGTTTAACATGATATAACATTCATTTATTTTTGGGCAACTGCCTATGGCTGGCTGACTGATTATGGTATTTATATTATCGTAAAATACAAATCAAAACTCACGGCGACAACTAAGTAGTAAGTTGGAAACCCGTACCGGTGAACCACCACTGCTCCACAAAGTGTTACGGCTGTCTATGGAGGTCTGTAGAACCAGAACTTAATAACCCTGCAGAAATAGTCCTTAAGGTGATAGTCCTTCACCTAAATAGAGAATAGAAGGAGCTAATACCTACCAACATTAATTATCACAATAATATGCCTTGTCGTTTTCTTGAAAAGAACCTTACTAGACTGTTGCAAAAGTATATCAAATACAGAATTATATAGACAATTTCATATGACCCCTCGGGCTCCTATTACTAAGCCTACGCTGTCTATCCATCCGTCCGTCCATCCGGCCGTCCGTCTGTCTGTCAGCGGGCTGTATCTCATGATCCGTAATAGGTTGGACAGTTGAAATTTTTACAGAATGTTTATTTGTGCTATAACAACAAATAATAATAATTTTTAATTTATTTTTACCCTACTACGATGGAACCCTTCATGCGCGACTCCAACTCGCACTTGGCCAGTTTTAATTAAAAACTCAATTCTCGACTTAAATCAACATCGTTCTATTATTTCCAGAAAACAGGTCTAAGAAACAATAGTAGTTGTTTATTTAAAGTTCAGGAATTTATATATGAAAACCGCAAGTATTACAGCGCAGCTATGTCTATATATTATATAATGTATTATAATTTCCAACAATTTGTACTTTGTAAGTCTTACATAAGTTAATTTTATATAATATTGTTCTTACACGTGGATCGTGATAACATTCTCAATGTATCAAGATTTCTTCCTCTTGTTGTAGGTTAAATGTCACGGCTAAATAATAGAATTGACTTTGGAGTAGACATTGTTTCAAAATATAACAATCAACTGTTCTTAAGTATGGAAAACAACGTTAAAGGCAATGTCATAAGAAGCTAATATTAGGGTATTTGGCTTCGCAGTAATTGTCTTCTCTTTTCTTCTTTAAAATTTGTACAAAGGTCGTTTATACCCATAAACGGACCCTTCACAAAGCCGTCAATCAAGCAATCTGTACATCAAACTAAGTAACTCTACGCAAAAATTATTGTTGGGATACTACTTTAAAAAAAAAATGCAAAATCATGTTTTACGGTAGGACTCAATGTAACACACTCAAAACATTGTACTGATGGATGCATTGAATAGTACGGGAGTCGTGGAGGTAATTTAAATTATAACATTAAAAAATTGTATTAAAAAAGTAAAACTTGTGAAAAAGTTGAATTTTGATGGTATGGTCTTGAACAAAAAGGTTATCGCAATAACGGGGAGAACAAGTACCTTTCGGCTTCTTCTTATAAGGGTACTTTTACACCCATTATGTCTCCTGCGATCTTTAGCTATATTTACAAGTCCGTTTACCCGCAAGATCAGATCAAATCAGACTCATATCCTACGCCGCTCCATGAGGCGTCCAGTGACTTGTTATTATATTTCTTTAGAATAAGAAGGTGCCAAAACACGGCCGTCGTCGCCGAAGGAAGCCTAGAAATCGCTGACGTGACGACTTAGAGGCGTTTGTGTGAGATTGGCCTGAGAAAACCGCACGTAGAGAAGAGTGGAGGGCTGTGGGCCTCCCCTTTGCCCAGCAGTGGGACAATATAGGCCAAAGAAAAAAAATGTAAATCAAAAAACTAACTTTGCCGTATTTTTCAGTTGTAAGCATTTCGTCAAAGAAGTTTAATAATATTATTGTTGTGTTATTGAGGCCATTTTTAAGAGAAACAATACGACGACAAAAATTAAGTCATGCTGGCATTTCACTTAAGGCGTATTTGTCAAAATTTTCGCAATATAGGATCAAAACAAAATTTTTCTTTTTTATGCCTTTTGCGATATACTCGTAGTTCATTTTGTTTTAATGATAGAAGGCAAATATTATTTATATTTATTATTTATGTCAGATAGGCAGTCGCTCCATGTAAAATACTGGTATTCAGCTGCATCCGGTTAGACTGAAAGCCGACCCCAATATAGTTGGGAAAAGGCTAGGCAGATGATGATGATAGAAGGCAAATATTTGTCCAGATCTGCCAAGTGCAGTGCCACCATCAGGTGCAATCAAAATTCACTTGAACTAGTATAGATCAATTGTTGTGATATTTTGTCACCATCGTATGTTTTTCAATAACAAAGCTTTTCATCCAAACCGGTAGTATGTCACTTGCAAACAACCTACGCGATGCAGGCGAAAATTTTCCGATAAAATTATCATAATGATCCGAGCGAAGTGCCCTGGGAATGACAGGATAATCTCCCGCACCTGATACGTGCCACATAATAGACTAGTTTTTAGCCTATTTTTTAGTCTAGTTAGTTCATTTTTAGTATCTGTTACAGACTTTCTTTGTTGCTCGTCGTCGATAATTAAAACGAAAGCTTGTTTTAAAGGCTCGTTTGTGAGTCCATAACGTTGTGATAGTTTGTTTATCGATGCCTTAATTAAGTGACTAGAACAGTCTTTAGTAATTCAATCCATCATCTTATTTTATACATTTTTAAATATTTCTTTAGAAAATCACATATTTGAAAATATAAAAAATAATAAATGGTAAGTGTGGTGTGGTGTGTGTGTGTGTGTGTGTAGTAGTAGTGTTTTTTAGTAATCCTATTGTTTTTCTAGCAATATATTTTTGTGATCTTTTTATGAATCAGGGGGCCTTAAATGGCCGCTTGAACAGTATCATAACAGGATAATAATATGAATTACGTTACAATTCGTAAAATGCCCATAAAAGACAATTAATAATATTAACTGTGTTTGTGACCATTTAAGAATTTTAACATGATTCATATTAATATTCTATTATGATTCTGCTAAAGCAGCTATTTCAGAACCCCAGTTTGAATTAATGTCGACTTGTCAATAACTTAGTATCTCATGGCAAACTACGTCCTAAACGATTGCCGCGCGAACATGCAACTGTCGTGCTCATTCAGTCCGGCAAACCCGAATGCGTGATCGCGCCGACAGAGGACCTTTGGGTTTTACGAACAAATGAGTGACATATTACAACGTTATTCTTAGTTTACATAAATGATTTATGTAACATTAAGCTACAAAACGGAAAGACCATTACATTTGCAGATGATACTGCTTTGGTATTTGATGCTGATACGTGGGTAGAGGTTCATCATTATGCTCAACAAGGCTTTAATACAGTGTATAAATGGTTGTATGCTAACTTACTTACCCTAAATGTCGATAAAACGAAATACATGACATATTCCCTTAGACCTCAGGATCAACCGAACTTCAACTTAAAAGCCCACTCATGTAATTCAAGCAATCATTGTTGTTGTCCTGTATTACTAAAAACGGAATCTATCAAATATCTTGGCATAATTATAGACTGCCGTCTCAGCTTCCAACAACACATTGAAACTTTGGTTAAAAGAACCCGCAAATTAATCTACATTTTTAAAAATCTACGACATATATCTAATACTTCTGTAATTAAATCAGTTTATTTCGCATTATGCCAGTCTTTGCTAGCCTACTGTATCACCACCTGGGGCGGTACTTCGAAATCGTATTTAATTAATTTAGAGAGAGCTCAAAGAGCTATACTAAAAGTTAGTTGTTATTTCCCAATTCGCTATCCAACCTTCGATCTCTACCAACATTGTAAAGTTCTAACGGTCCGGCAGTTGTTCATACTCATGACTGTATTAAAAAAACACTCTCAACTCCCCATAGATCACGATTTCCTTACCCAAAATAGAAGATCAGCTAATGTTTGTCCAATCATCCGTTTTAACTCTAGTTTTTCCCAAAAATTTTTCGCCTTTCTTGGCACTTTTCTTTATAATTCAATTAATAATAAAATATCTATTTACAAACATACTAAAGCTGTTTGTAAAAGAAAATTACGCACCTGGCTATTAAGTCTTGATTACGCTTCCACTGAAAATTTACTTAAACCTGTGTCTTAACACTCTCACATAAACACTCAAACATTTACACTCTCATATTCGCACACACACATCTACACACACATTTATCTACACACGCATTGCTTCAATGCACCTTCATCATTCATCTTTCATTTTCATCCCTTTGATTTTAATTTTTGTTTTTGTTTTTGTGTATCAGTATGTACATACATACTTATCAACATCCTATCCCACTTATACACATACAAATTTTTATTATGCTTGCAAGCATAATTTAAATAAATTTATTTTTTTGTTTGGTATGTTTTTACTGTAGTACAACTTTTGAGCTATAAGTATTTCATACATACTGTTCCAGTAGTTTGTTTTTTATGTTAATTTCATATTTTTTGTTTAAAGTTAAATTTCAAATAATTAATTTTAAGCACTTGTTTACCTACTTCTAATTTTAACTCTAGAATCTTGATTTAAATTTTTGCTGTAAATAAAATAGTATATCTGAGCCGGAGAGGTGATCTGTACCTCAGGACATACCTACTTCAGACACCTTTCTCTATTTAAGATTGTGCATTTACCAGTACCTGTTATTTCTGATGTTGAGATAAATAAAGATTTATGATTATGATTATGATTATGACATATGAACATGACGATTGCGTACTCACGCAACTGATTGCTTAAGTTAGAACGAGCCACTATTCGTAATGTGGGTCGAAAATTCAAAAACATCAAGAGCCAAAAAGAATGCTTCGACGTACTAAATGCCAACAAAAACACTGCCATTCCACCACAAAATAAGCTCAAAATGTAATATATTTTACAAGCCATACTTTGTCATTACACTAAATAATTTATTACTTAGACATTATCCCAGCTTAAAACCTACCTTTATGCCTGAACGCTATGCGACATTTTTGCCACAGCCAACCTCGAACTCTGGACTAAATAACGAGGCATTCTTGAGCCGTCATGCCGTAATGGCAGATGCGTCAGCATCATTAGTTCATTACGTTGCGGTTACGCCCAATGATAGTGCTAAAGGAGAGGCGATTGTGATGAGCGGAGAGTCTTGAGCGGGATGAGCTCATTACTAACAAGTCAAATTGACGTCGTTATTAGGCGGTCAAGCTTAAATCAAGTTGAATCGAACTTGCCCAACCCACATTGATTCAAACATGATCGAAATGTGCTCAAAAACCTCATAATTTTAGCAATCTGACGATATTATGAAGACAACATTCGAGAAACGCCTTAAATTAGTAAACAGTGTACATGATGGCATGGTTAAATATCACAAAAGAAAACATGGCCTTCTGCTCTGGTGTTATTTGCTGGTTAGAACTTTAATCTCATGGCAAAAGAAATGATTCTCGAAAGGGAATTAATTATTATCGGTTAATAAACAATTAATTCAAATGTGATTTTAAAATTTCACATTTCAATTCTTTCTTAAATTTCTTTTTCAATAATTTGTTGAAGGTCATCATCATCTGTCTACTGTCTAGCCGTCTCCCAACTATGTTGGGATCGACTTTCAGTCTACCGCATGCAGCTGAATACCAGTATTTTACATGGAGCGACTGCCTATGTGACTTTCACAACCCAATTACACGTGGTATCGCCACGTGATAAGACTGGTTGTCAGACTTTCGGGCCACTGACTACAGACTAACGACTGTCAAAGATCAACAGATGACAGCCGGGACTAACGGCTTAACGTGCTTTTCGAGGCTCGAAGGAAACTCAGTATGTAACGGGTGGTGATCCATCCACAGACCAACCTCGGCAAATCGAACCATGCGGCTGTTATTATTTAGCCATGATCACTTCACGAGAATTTATTGAAGGTAACATAAGCATTTATATTTCCTTGGAAAACACAAATGTTTCCCCAAAACATCTTCATCATCATTTCAGCCGAAAGACGTCCACTGCTGGACATAGGCCTCCCCCAAGTGTCGCCACACTGACCGGTCCCGTGCGTCTCGCATCCAGCGGAAAAACAAAACATCTTATATTCCAAAAATACGAAACCAATCTCTACTGCTACCAATGTAACACGCCAGACCTCTCAATCAGCCTCCCGTCACAGCATCCCGTCCCTAACAAGTTAATGGCGTCTGTTTCACTGAGATACGGACGAAATACTCTGCCTACGACACTATTTCAACCTAAGGACCTATAACCTGTGCCTGCTTTTTATGCTACTGGCTTTATTTTAAGGTTTATAAAATGTGGGGTTGACTTTTAGGGTCGCTGATGAGCTTATATAATTCTGAAATGCTCCTAGGGATATTGGATCCACTTTCTGACTAAATCTTTTATGTATGGTTAAATTTATTTGGCTAGAGAAACTACTATATTTATAGAAGCGTTTGAAATGATCAAGATAACTTTTTCTTTGATATTTATCGTTATTGGATACTTATCACATAATTATTCATGCTGATTCATAACTAGTTTTTTTTACACAAACCTCTATTTTACGCACTAGAGTTCGTCCAAACAGGGTCTTTATTTGCTCTGGTCCTATATAGTGAAACAGTAACAAACAAAACTAAACAGAAAATGGCACAAAAAATCTGTTTTTTTATTAAACACAATGTTAGTAGTCCTTTTTATGCGTACGCGTAGAAGCAGCAAATCGCGTTCGGCTACATGTAAGTGTCATTGATAATGATGTTTATTATTATCACGATAATTATCAAGAATTTATTATGATAATTATCAGTTCGAACCCTAATTTATGGTGACTTAAAAATAATTATACAGATGTAATCACATTTACACATCGGATCATCGTTTACGAATATCACTGTCTCACTCTGTCACGCAAAGGCGTAAGTCCAGTTGCAAGCATCTGCATGCATTCGCATCAGAAGCACTTTAACGTGCGATTAGACCTCCCACTTTAGTGAGTTGCACTTTTATGTGGGAGGAAGGGAAGATGCAAGACTGGTCTGTGCGTGTGCATTCACCCTGTACCTACGACGGTCATTGACCACGTAATCAGAAAGCCTGAAATTATTACTTAGGTTTTTTATATTGTCTAATAGACACATTGTAAGAGATACGTACACTGTTTAAGCGCCTAACCAGCTGGCTATGTTTGGTTCATGACCCTATATTGTGTATAGTCCTTGGTATTCTCAGGAACTGATTTTCCATAATACCTACCCACCTAGTGATTCTACGAAATATCCAATTCAACATGAGTAATTTTGTGTTAAATTGAAATGATACAGTATATGGTGCATACGGTATGTAGTACACATTTACGAAACTAGCCAAAAACCTCGTTTAATAAATACAATTATTATAACCCCTATTTATTGTCATTATAATTACACAAAATCCAGCGCGACGTGAATTGCCAAACATGTTATAATTAGCTGTGAAACGCTAAACCAGCGTATGACACCGTTGCTACGCACGATCGACGTACTGCGCGGTACGCCACAATTATTGGTGATTAATACGCCATAACCATGTTTCTCTCTACTTTGGATATTGAACCTAATTCTTGGTAAATCATTCGCTAATTAGTGGCTATGGAGAATTCTCCATCGAGAACTAAAATAGTAGATGGTAAACAACAACATTACTGCTCAATGTAATCACTCGAATAACATAAAGCTATTTTGTTGCAAACATGAAATTATGATTAGATTTACTTAATTCGAATTTCGCCAGCAGAAACTCCTCAACACATAACCAAACATCATGCCTGTAATCCCCAAAGGTTTAGGCAGTGGTGTATCTAATTTTACCTACTGACACATTTCGCCAGTGTATTAGGGGCGAGCCTATTGCTATCAGCCAGAGACAAATCCAGGCTGCTCTGAGAAGTTATTTAAAACCCAATATAATAAGGGCAAAGTATGCCCGACCAGGGAACCGAAACCTGGACACTTGAGACAAATAGACAACACCAGTCAGTCTTGCAGTCAGAATTTTTTTTAAATGGCCAGTTATGTCACACTACTGGGCAAAGCGACAGGGAGGGACCTCGTATCTTTCCAGATACTCATTTCGTGCGCCACCCGCGAACCAGTCATCGCAGAGCTCATCCAGGTCACCTAACGATCTCCTTCTGGGCTCGGCGGCTACGTCCATCAGGTATCAATTGTGTGGTGTGTTTAGCCAGCGGTCGATATGCATGCAGATCACGTAACCCGTCCACTACCATTTGAGCATTTTTATCATTTCCAGAATTCTTCTATTGTATACTGGGTGTAAACAGACCCTTCACATAGCTGTCAGCCAAGCATTCTGTACATCAAACTAAGTAACTTTAAGCAAAAATTATTGCTGGGAATCGACTTTTTTTTTGGGGGTGATAAATCATGTTTTACGGTAGGACTCGATGGAAAGCACTCAAAGCATTGTGCTGATGGATTGAATAGTACGGGGGTCGTAAAGGTATGTGAAGTAAAAATTTTCCATTAAAAACATGTATTTAAAAAAAAACTTTTGAAAAAGTTGGAAAATATCTCCGTAACTAGAAGGTTCCCAGGTTTGGTCTAGAACAAAAACATGATCGCAAAGATGGGGAGAACAAGTGCCTTTCGGTTATGTTAAGGGTCTATTTACACCCTTTATTCTAAAGGTATTCAAACTCGCAAAAAATAATATCTCACCGTTCTCTCACACCTTTTAAACTACGCTGACATGCACTACGAACACTTAAAATTAAGATCACCCGGTAAGTGAGAACAGAAAGGTACATAAATTGAGGGAGTCAGGCGTTTCCATCCCACGCATTGAGCGAAAAGGTCTGTGTAGGCGTTTCTTTATGCAGTAAAAATGTCAACGGGACTAGCAAGCTTTTTGGTGGAAAATTCAGGGTCAGACAAGAATATATTTTGAGAGTTTTTAATTGAGTATGAGCATTAAACTTTCATCAAGCAAAGCCGTAATTGCTCAGTGATTAAAGTGCCGTCTCTTGTGTACGAGGTTGTTGGTTCAAATCCTGGTGAGTACCAATGTGCTTTTCTCGATATGTACTTTCTAAGTTTTTCTTGTGCATCATAGGAAAACTTCGCGAGGAAACACATCATTAGAAACTTGGTGATCAATGCACTGGGCTATAACAGAGTGGTATAACTACTAAGCATTCGCGTTATGCAAAAAATAATTATTTTCTTTCTAATTTATAGTATACACGGAGTAGTTACCAATGTAAAAGATAAAACGCTCGCTATTAATTAAGTACATACGTCAAAACCGATTGATGCCGCTGTGTTTAGCGCATGATATTTACTACAATACTTCGGTAATTCTAGAACTTTAATTAAAATGATCAAATTACACACGCCCCAACCGCAGACAAATTCATGTTTTGATTAAAACACGCAATGTATTAATTTTGATGTTATACTCGTATTTTATATCATCACTAGCTTATGCCCGCGGCTTCGCCCGCGTGGAGTTAGGGAATTGCCCACAGGATCTTACTTCTGGGATAATAAGTAATCTATGTATCTATCTATAATACATACATAGTTTCTTTTATTTTATTTTTTAAAGTTATATCAATTAAATTAGAAACGTGAAATGGTTTGAAATTGGACATCGGATTTACTCGATTTTATCTGAAGAGTATGTACACAAATTTTCAAGTCAATCGACCCTGAGAATAAAAAGTTTCACAGAAAATTCAACACCCCATTTCACCCTCTCAGGGGTAGGAATTTAGAAAAACTGATACTTACTCTTCACAAAGAATACACCCTCCATGTCCTTTTCATGTCTCTGGGACCCGCGGTTTGGGCTGTGCGTTGGTATATCAGTCAGCCAGTCAGGACATGGAATTTTAAATTGGGGGATGATTTTGGAAAAACTGTGATACACGTATCTCATCATTTCAACTGAAGTATATGAAGACACATTTTCAAGTCAATCGACTCAGAGAATAAAAAGATTCATAGAAAATTGAACACCCCATTTCACCCTCTTAGGGGTGGTATTTCGAAAAACCCTTTCTTAGTGGATATTTACTCTCCACAAAGAGTACAATCTCCAAATTTCATGTCTCTAGGACCAGCGGTTTGGGCTGTGCGTTGATGTATCAGTCAGCCAGTCAGGACATTGAATTTTAAATTGGGGGATGATTTTGGAAAAACTGTGATACACGTATCTCATCATTTTAACTGAAGTATATGTAAACACATTTTCAAGTCAATCGATCCGAGAGAGTTTCACAGAAAATTCAACATCCCATTTCACCCTCTTAGGGGTGGAATTTCAATAAACCCTTTCTTAGTGGATACCTACTCTCTACAAAGAGTACATTCTCCAAATTTCATGTCTCTAGGACCAGCGGTTTGGGCTGTGCGTTGATGTATCAGTCAGCCAGTCAGGACATTGAATTTTAAATTGGGGGATGATTTTGGAAAAACTGTGATACACGTATCTCATCATTTCAACTGAAGTATATGAAGACACATTTTCAAGTCAATCGACTCAGAGAATAAAAAGATTCATAGAAAATTGAACACCCCATTTCACCCTCTTAGGGGTGGAATTTCCAAAAACCCTTTCTTAGTGGATACCTACTCTTCACAAAGAGTACACTGTCCAAATTTCATGTCTCTAGGACCAGTGGTTTGGGCTGTGCGTTGATATATTATAAGTCAGTCAGTCAGTCAGTCAGGACTTTGAATTTTATATTTATCATCATATTAGTCGAAAAACAGCCACTGTTGGATATAACCCGGGAGGGGTTATATCCAACAGTGGCTGTTTTTCGACTAAGACCAAGCGTCACAACATTGCAGAGTCCTGTCTTCTTCATCATCATTATCATCCAGCGCGACTTCAAACACTGGTGGGTATAGGCCTCTCTTAGCTTGTCCCAAACTCCACGTTCTTGTGCCAGCCTCATCAAGGATATTCCCGCGATGGCAACAATGTCGTCTGCACATCTCGCCGCCGGACAACCAACACCAAAAGTGTTGGTCGTCCAGTCCTTGGACGCCACTCGGCCACAGCTTTACTCCCCTTGCTAGGCCACGTCATCACCACGTCTTGCTAGGCATTTTGCCTAACTCCATCCGATTTCCAATATCGAAGACCTTCGTACTTCTTGTGCTTCTTGCATACAGTGAATTCCCGTGGCTTTTACTAGGTAATCGATCCACCTTGATTCCTCAAACCTGCTCCTGCTCAAGCGCTGCACTTTTTGATACGTGGTGGAAAATTCAGAACCTTTTGGCCCCATTGGCCATCCGTTCGGCGCGCAATGAGCCCTGCCCACTGCCACTTAAGTATGTTGCCAATTATATGCATTACTTCGAACAAACTAATTAACCCGTCTTCAAATGTGGGTCAGCTGAACTACAAGCAATGCACTTCCCTTAACTATAAGAGTTTCCTCAGCTTTATGTCACATTTTAGCAAAACTTTCGCAACTTAGCAGAAGTCTTAGAATTTTTATATCTCCTTAAGTGCTTATGACCTGATTTCCAAGTTTTCTACCTACTTCGGAGTTTGCGTGGTTTTAAGAAAGATAAAAATGAAGATCTTTGTCAGCAGAATTGTCTATTTTCTTTTTGTTTTCCACTTAGTCGTTTTAGCCCTTTTGCGAAGATCTTGAATCTTTATTCTGGTCTGAAAAGATTACGCAACTGTATTTTACTTTATACTCCTTAGTCAATGACAAAGGCGATGAAGTGTCTCATAATTTTATTGAGTCTTTACATTAAAATCACAATGCGTTAGGCTCTAAAATTCCAAACTTGGGAAAAATTCTAATCTTCTAGTGAGCATTGACATTTTTGTAAGCTTATAATATCACCCAGTCCTAAATTATGCCCCGTTCCGCAAAGTACGGCCCGTTCCTCAAAATATGGCCTGTTCCCTAAAATATGGCCTACTCTTAAAATATGAGCCGGTCTCAAGCTGTTTGCTCCTCTTAAAGCAAACAAATATGCGGCCGAAGATACGTTCGCACGTAGAAGGCCCTGCCATTACGGCTGTCTCATATTTTTGCTGGAAGCTCAATAAGCGGAGGCGCACTCAAGTTTGCCAACCTCTTCTAATTAATTTCTACTCCGTGCCGGTAAAGTGGGAACTAAGTGTGTGCCGCAAGTTGTGAGAGAGGCAGTGGAGCGTGGTTTTAGTATTTGTCGCGGGATTTCGCTAAGCGAGAAGCGACCAGCGTAGTCAGTTGATTCGCCTATGTTTTGGGGAAGCCTTAGCCCAATTGACCTATATTGGCTTAACGATGACTACAATAAACGAACAGGTCAACCATGTTTTTCATATTAATCGTGCCTCACATACTTTTTGGTTTTCCCCACTACAGAATAACAGCCGAAAGTCTGACAACCAGTCTTAAAAAGGCGTATTGTGATACCTAGGTTGGGTATTTCATTGCAAGACTGGTTGCTGGAGCTGGAGAATTAGCTTGTGGGGTCATATTGGCAGTTGGTTCATATATTGGTGCTAGTATTCGGCTGTATCCGGTTGGTCGGCTGGGTAGATGATGAATCGCTATAATTTTGTACGATACACCACAAGTTTATGGGACTTTACACGGGCGATAGTGTAACTTTACTGAGCTCCGAATTGGTGAGATTAATTCTATAACAAAAGCGTTTGATCTGGCCGAGTGGCACTCCTAACTGTTGTATGTAAACCGTTGAGCATTGTGTTTCTTACTCGTGGTTCCGTTTGCTCTGTCAATGGCGGCACTTGTTCTTGCATACTCGTACATACACATCTACATGTTGCGATACCTCATATGATTGTAGATGTTGGGAGCAGAGATATTATTGGAGTCAAAACCTCAAATTAACATTCCTACAATTTTAAACTTAACGTAATCGTGTTATGTAAGTCCGAAATCGTCAATAAGTAGATAGGTACATCTTAAGACTTCCCCTGACCAATGGAGGGCTAAAGGGATTCTAGACTGACCTTATCTCCGTCTCGGTTTAGTGTTTTCAGTTTTTACAAGAGTGCTGACTTTTATCCCTGCTTGACCTGAAACACCTGTCAGTAAAACCAAAGTCATAAGAGGTTTTTTTATCCTTGATTCAACCACAAAAAGGGTGGGATCTTTGCGGGACCCTCCCTCCCTGTTTGAGGTATTAAATTATGCTTCTTTTTGCTTAAATCGTTCTAAACTAATCGTTTTGATGGAACAGAAAGATAAAGAAAAAAGAAAAAAACAACAAAAAAAAAGAACAAGCCGTAAAACCGTAGTGGAACTTCCACTACGGTTTTATAAAAAAAAACAAATATTTACCATACCTCGACCCTACATGCCATCCGCAACATAAATATTAGAGACACGCCTCCTAGATATATTTGAAACCCTGTTATGAAAGGTTCCTACGTGGTCTGAGAAGTTAGGCAGAAATCAAGACAGACTGAGAAATAATGTCAAGATTAGACTGTTGAGTTTAAGTATCGATCGAAACTAAGGATATTATTAGATTAGAAAATGAAATATTGGCTGAGGTTAGAAGACTCTTTTCATAAATATTTGTTTTGGTATCAGTTGCCTTTTTCACTTTAATTTTGAAGTGTATCTTTTTACAATATTGGCGATTTAACATCTATGCAGTATGCATTGATGAATTTAGATACAACCATAACATTACAATTACTTTTTAAAGACTAAATCGCTGTTTACAGACGGTGTTTACAGAATGCAAACTTTCTACAGAAATGTTTACCATTAATATCCTGTCAATGCAATTAAAAAGACCATGGAGTACTGAGGACACTTCAACCAACTTATCTGTGCAGGCGGGAAAACACAGAACTAATATAAATGTACCAAGTTCTACATATCGATGCAAATTTTCATGACAAGCAACGCCACCTTGAACTGCACACTTAAAGTGGTCATACTATAAAGGGTGTAAATAGACCCTTAACATATCCGAAAGGCACTTGTTCTTCCCATCTTTGCGATCATTTTTTTGTTCTAAACCATACCTGGAAACCTTCTAGTTACGGAGATATTGGGGGTCAAAGTTCCAAGTTTTTCAAAAGTTTTTTTTTTTAAATACATGTTTTAAATGTAAGATTTTTACTTTACACACCTCCACGACTCCCGCACTATTCAACCCATCCATCAGCACAATGCTTTGAGTGCTTTCCATCGAGCCCTACCGTTAAACGTGATTTTTCACCCAAAAAAAAAGTCGATTCCCAGCAATAATTTTTGCGTAAAGTTGACGGATGTGTAAAGGGTCTGTTTACACCCTGTATGTAAGACAGTTTGATACTGCAGTGATAGCCTAGTGGTGCGACCGTCGGACTGCCAAGTCATAGGTCTCGAGTTCGAACCCAAAACTATTATTAACCCATTACTATATATTTGCTTTACTATATTGTATAATTATCACTTGCTTCGGTGAAGGAATACATCGTGAGGAAACCGGCGTGACAGCGAGATATTTCTCGACGGCATGTAAAGCCAAGTCAGAGACCCATGGGCGGCATAAGAACTTTAACACCAGGTTGGGCACTAACCACACGTAAAAGAAAGAAGACAGTGTGCCATGCGTTCCATTCATAAGCTGTCAAACCCTAAGATTTATTCCTAAAATAAAAGTTATCTCGGTCCTGTGGACGGCGAGTTATGGGCTAGCTCGCCATCCGGCCGTCTTATGACGACAGGCTGTGTCGACGGCGCGTTGGTGTTCCACGCGCGCCTCAGAGAGATGTCAGCAACCATGGGCCGATCTTGCCTGGGCTGCAGGTCTGTTCGAAAGAGTTACCGTGGCTCTGGAACACAAAGGGAAAAGAAGGAACATGGATGGGTTTTAGTCAATAGAAGTCTGACACTCCCTTCCGCTCCGCCCAGAGCGGGGGGGAGGAGGGGGGGGTCATTTGATGTTTTCACACCCGAAAAAAAGATAAAAGTTATCTAACTCTTGAAAAATCAGTCTTTAATCTTCAACTTCCACGACTGAGTCACGTCTCCACAACACATATATAGTACAAATAGTTACAAGTGTTTGTTTACAAACGCCTTCGCAAAGAGTTACGTTCCGAAATATCTTTCAATTCCCACGCAACCTTTGATGTCAACATTGTCACTGAAAATTGACTTGTTTCAGCCCACGCTCTGATAACAGCTGATCAATAATTCTGGGTAGGAAAGTTAGGCATTGAGGTTACAATGTAGCAGTTAAAGATTAGGTGCCTTTAACATTTTGTTACGATGGCGATATTTCGTATAATTTACCGATGATTCAATCGAGACGCAAGAAATTGGGCATTCTCCTTTGTGTGCAGAGTATTGGCAGAATTATTGCACTTTTATAGATGGGCAAGACGGCATGTCATAGAACCAATAATTCGGAGATGAATATGATTTCCACCAACTCGTAACAAAGCCCACGTGTTGGTTCTGTCGTTTTGATTCAAGAAATAGTAAAAAATAAAAATAGCCAACCAAAAGGTTAACAAAAAGCCTAACAAAGGTAATCCGTCTTCTTTATCATTAACATATTAAAAATAAAAATAATAAGGGCCTGATTCAGAAGGCAGTACTCCTGGACACGGCTCGCATTGTGAGGAGGTTCCTGTCTCTGGAGCCCTAACCACCGGTAGCTTGGACCCTACTCCCGATACCGGCGGATCTTTTTTTTTATATATTTAATGTTTTTATATTGTTTTATATTAGAATATTTAAAAATGTATTTAATATGTATAAAAATAAATAAAAATAATGTATACTATTATTATAAAGCTGAAGACTTTGTTTGTTTGGTTGAACGCGCAAATCTCAGGAACTACTGGTTCGAAATGAAAAACGCTTTTAGTGTTGGATAGCCCATCTATCGAGGAAGACTATAGGCTATATAACATCACGCTACGCAAAAAGAAAACAAATCAGAAGCGGCGGGTGAAACCGCGGGGCACAGCTAGTACTTAATAATTTGTTTATTTCAGACTAGGTAATGTCCATATTTTATTAATAACAAATTAATTAACTTAAGACTAAGTTAGTAGCAATGTATGTAAGGTAGTTCAGATGAATACGAATTAAAAATTAAATTAAAATGACGATTTATAATAATAAACCAGTGGCTCTCAAACTTTTATCACACACAGCAGAATACGCAAAACTTCACCCCAATTACCTTTCACACTCCATAAAGGTCAAAATGAACCACAGAACCCCCGAATTTATTGTAGCTAGCCAAGTTTGAAATACCCTTGAAACTTGAAGCTTTTCAAATGACAAGTATACAGTCTGTTGAACTAAAAGCTTTTTTAGTATTAGTCTCTCTTGAAGGTCGACATTTATTTTAAATTGTATATACAGGGTGTAAACAGACCCTTCACATATCCGTCCACCAAGCATTCTGTACATCACACTAAGTAACTTTACGCAAAAATTTATGCTGGGAATCGAGTTTTTTTTTGAGGTTATAAATCACGATTTAAGGTAGGACTCGATGGAAAGCACTCAAAGCATTGTGCTGATGGATGGATTAAATAGTACGAGGGTCGTGGAGTTGTGTAAAGTAAAAATCTTACATTAAAAACATGTATTTAAAAAAAAACTTGTGAAAAAGTTGGAACTTTGACCCCCAATATCTCCGTAACTAGAAGGTTCCCAGGTATGGTCTAGAACAAAAAAATGATCGCAAAGATGGGGAGAACAAGTGCCTTTCGTTTGTGTTAAGGGTCTATTTACACACTTTATAGATTCCCCACTGAAAACCTTTACTCACTAAGTGGCCCTCTCACAGTCATCATCATCTGCCTAGCCTTTGCAGTCTAACCAGTGCAGCTGAATACCAGTATTTTACATGGAGCGACTGCCTATCTGACCTCCACAACCTAGTTAGTACTGGGTAATACGATAGCCCTTAGTAAGACTGGTTGTCAGACTTTTTGGGCCACTGACTACCTAACGACTGTCCAAGATCTACAAATGACACCAAGGACCAACGGCTGAACGAGCTTTCCAAGGTACGGAGGAAACTCGGCATGTAATGGGTGGTCACCCATCCACAGACCAACCTAGGCAAGCACGGCTTAACCTAAAGATCGACCCGAGCGGCTCTTATTAATTAGCCACGAGCTCCTTGTCATAGTCAGGAAATTATATGCACTCCATGCTGCAATAAAACTACATAGAACCCTTCGCTATGATTCTAGCCTCACCAAAAAAATAAGAAAATATCTTGTTGCATCAGAAGTCCCGGTTAAAACCTCATAATGCAAAAAGACAGTTCACCAGATAATTCGCTTCCATCTACAACAAATGAAATAAATGAATAAATGTTACTAACTTATTTAAAAAAAAAAAACTAAAAGAATATTTAGCAGCCAAAATAATGTTTCTATAGTATTGTTTTTTTTTTTTTTTTTTTTCGGATGGGAAATCATCAAATGACCCCCCCCACTCTGGGCGGAGCGGAAGGGAGTGTCAGACTTGTACTGACTAAAACCCATCCATGTTCCTTCTTTGCCCTTTGTGTTCCAGGGCCACGGTATCTCTTTCGAACAGTCCCGCAGCCCTGGACTATAGTATTGCTGAGTTTCTAATGGAGAAAACATGCTGATTCTAATCTAATTCTAATGTGGCGGCGAAGTTTGGTTCTGTTGACTGTTGTTAGTTTTTTTTTTATCTTATTTTGACATTTGTTTTTTTTTTTTTATATATCTTCTAATTTTGTTTAATTGATATTTGTAATTTTATATTTATTATTTTATTTTATTTTTATTTTATATTTTTATTAATTTTATAATTATTGATCAAATGTTATTATAATACATATTTGTACGCCGTAAAGGTAAAACATGACTGTGGTCCTTTTTGCAATGTACTTAACATGTAGCACAGGTATTTTAAAAGGAGGCCTCCATGTAACATTATATATTGTAGAAGTTTGTAAAGTTAATTGAAATAAATCATTTATTAGTATTAGTTAAACTTTGAAATTATTGTTGCACTAAGATATGGACACAGAACAAAGTCTTTTTGGTGCTTTGTTGGCTAAAAGAACAATCTTAACAATCTCACTTGTCTTGTAATTGCCAGCGCTGGACGTGAGATCTTCGGCTTCGGTTCGATTCCCTGAATAGGCAAAGTGTTATTAAATGTTCTATCAAGCATTTCTCAGTAGTACCCTGAATATTTATGCCCAGTTGATGGCAATAGGCTCGCCTCCTATTACATGAGACTTAAACATAGGTAACTGGATAAAAATAAGGCTAAAAGTAAGAAAATATAAACAACTAAAAAACGACGACAATAGGACACTTAGGCGTCAAAGTTTTATTTTTTATTTTCTTACTTTTAGCCTTATTTTTATCATTAGTTTAGTTATATTTGTAGTCTGTATATAATGTTTATATGGGTAATTGGCGAATTAAGGGTGCTATCCCTAATTATTAAGGATTACAGACGTATCGTAAAATTTGTTAATTAGGATCTTTTTAAATGAAAATGAAACGTGCAAAGATAAATACCTGGCACCAAAAAGAGAGCTTATCAGTAACCAAAACATTAGTTTAGCAGCCCGTAAACCTCATTACCCGCGATTATCCCGTATCAATTAACAAACGCACGTAAACACGTTTGTGGTTTGCGTTAAAGTTAACTAGTTAATGTCACATGAAAATGAAGCTAACGTAAACTTGTGCGCAATTGCCGCAGAGACTAAAGTTAATTCGCTCATATATTAGGAGTACGATAATGTTAATAATTGGACCCTTTTCACGGGCTGTCCGCTAGACAGTTTAAATTGTAGTTGACAATTGTTTAATTTAAATTAAATGGTACCTACAATGTGGCTACATTTTGGTCTATTTCTTACCTGTGTAATATTGAGAACTAATAAAAATATAATAATATGCATGACTAACTGTTTGCCTGTGGTTTTACTTGCATTTTACAGATCATACCCCATGTCCTAATAAAATCAATTGATGCGCGAATACACGATCGTCGTGATCATTTTGTTACGATTTTGTTCGAAAAATCGGAAGATGGGTCATCCCTCTGATGGCTCGATGATGATGATGGTTTAACTAACTAGTTAAACGAGACGACCACACAATAGGGATGTTTCCTGTGTAAAAAAAATATGATTCCATTTAGTCCGTCAGTTAGATTTTCGAAAAAATTTAATATTGGATACGTATTTTTTGTTTTATCAAATCAATAAAAATTGACGAAGACAAAACGCATCAAAGATCATGAGTGGGGGCCTGTGACGTCACTTTTCGGTAAAAAGTCAGTACACTTTACTTACAAGTTTGACGTCACACGAGTTTTCGACGCACTGTATCATTCTTAGTTTTTCTGTCTTCATTTTTAGTTTTCGTGAAAAAAGAAAAAATACGTGTCCAATATTTTTTGGAAATCTATCTGACGGACTAATTAGATTATTTCAGGAAACATCCCTATTGCGCGGCCCTTATATGTATCATCACTTTTATTAAGACACGGTCTAAGTCACTTGTGAACTTGCTATTACACAAAATATCATCAAAATTGATTCAGCTTGATTGAGAACCAAACTCTTGACGGCACGGTTGGCGCAGTGGCTGAGCGATGGACTGCTGCGCTTCGTGTCACGGGTTCGATTCCCGCACGGAACAAATATTTGTATGGCCTACAGGTAGTTTTTCCGGGTCTGGCTGTTTTTGTATGTGAGTTTAAATGTTTGTAAACACACCCACGATACAGAAATTCCTAGTGAGAGTATTAAAAAAAAAACATAATTTAAAAGTATAAATGAACAACTAACATATTTTGTAGGATTATGCCTGTGTTAGAAAATAGATGTAATACTACATGTATATATGTATTAATATATACCGATTATTAAGCTTTCAGTGTCAGAATGGTTACTTGTTATTTAATATGTCTAAAGTATCTCTAAAAAGGTGTGTAGGGAAAAGGGTTTTTATCAAGAAAAGCACAGAGAGACAAGACTATTCATTTATTTCGGTTAGGCTTGTCAGATATTTATAGGTAACGTCAATTACCTATCAAGCTACGTCCATTCGCAAACCTAGGTCTTCGTGGAGAAGAATGGACAAGAAACTCCACGGTAACATCTTTTAAAATATTATATATTCCTTGTATAATAGTATAATAGTATAATATCAAATAACTTACATTAACATTGTAATCCAAATAGGTTCCAGCTTTACACATTTTGTATGACACAATATACCAATCAGGGTAGGTCTTAACCCTTCGAACACTAACAGCAAAAAGCCTTGAATTGGCGGCGACATCTACTTTTATACCCGTCAAATCATAATCATAATAATACTAATCAAAGATGGCCGCCATAGTAAACCAATGGCAAATGGTCATACATTATACCTAAATAACTAATAACATAGATTATAATTAACAAATCTTATATGGGAACTATTTTAAAACTTCATTACATAATTTAGCAATATAGTATGTATTTATTTGTAATATTTATGTAATCGGATAAAATATGAACATCAACTGATAGTTCAGAGAATTGCTTAAAACAACTAGATATTTTGAAATTGCAAGATAAGATCTAGGAAACATTAGAAATATCATTTAATTATTACCAATTGATTTATTAGCAATACAAAGTAAATAAACATTTAACTTGATTATTCAAATATCACAATTATCTTTCGTTTTGAAACTAAGCCTTTTTAGCCACAATGGAAACTATTTCTATAAAATATAATAGATAATTATATATAGTTATTAATTTGGTCGGATATTCTCATATATATAAGGCTATTCTTAACACCTGCATATATTTGCAGAAACTACGTCTTTATATTTCATAAAGATAAGAAAAAGTAAATATTGGGATTTCAAGCTTCTCTCACTACAAGGAGCATGTTTGAACAAAATAAATTAATCTTTCTAAGTTTTAATTTTGGCATCAATCAGGTTTTCTGCGAACTTTGCCGAAGTAGCGCAAGTTTCTAAATTATTCACAAACATTTTGATGAATGAACGTCGTAACTAGTTTTTTTTTTCACAGAAAATCTACTTTTTCCTAAGATCTTTTTTTTTACATAATTTTATTAAGTTTCGTCAAAAATCACGGCGGTGTTATTGCTTTTTCAAAGTTAAGATAAATAAATACTTAGATCCTACGCATTATTTTTGGAGCAGAAAATAAAACATGAGTGAAATATTTTATTTATTATTTAAGAATAATACACCAAAAGCTGTTTTAAAATGTATAAAATAATATTTACGAACAAAATAATTTAATTTGCTACCTAGGGCTATTTTGCCTTAATGTCGGGTTTTAACCTTTTACTTCTCGTGCGTACACAAATGACCAGTAAAGGTCACCGACCAGCTCACAAGGTCAACAACTGTTCTCGTTAAAAATGTCCCAAATCTAGTCGCGTTTTCGTCTCAGCGATAATAAATGTGAAACGAGCCGGTGGCCTAGGGGTGGCAGCCCCGACTTACGAATAGTAAGTCGTGGGTTCAAACCTAGGCAGGCGTATTACTTTGTGAACATTTTTGCATCACCACTACTCTCAAAAACGGTGATCATATCGTGAGGGAACATGTCCTAGATCCAAAAATTCGAAGGCTTGTGACATCTACCAACCCGCACTGGGCCCGCGTGGTGGATTAAAGCCTCTCATAGAGAGGAAGCCGTGTGTCCCAGCAGTGAGAACACTATAGGCTGATTATGCTGATAATAAAGGTCAATAATTCTTCCTTTTCGCTTTGCCTTTGTCAGGTAAAGTCTTGACATAACTTGAGGTGTTTTTGACAGATTGCAAGTGACATTAGAATGTTGACAAGACCTCTCAGACATTCTTATCAATTTGGCATTATTTTATTTTGTCCTTTTCCTACTTAAATCAGTCATCATATCATCAGCATTGAGGCAAATTGAAAGGACCATGCCCCATAAATACACACTTTTTATTTTTACTAATTTCAATAACACACGATTTTTCATCGTGGAAACAAAACCCGACTTACGCGATAACGAAAACATGCAAAAACCCAGCTATACAGCCCCTCCAACATATTTCGACTAAGTAAATAAGTAAATTTCGCCAAAGTCGTTGGCAACTTGCGTTGTTCGTTGTACATTATCGTCATATTGTACTGAGGATCTTTGGAACAGCCAACAGTTTATGAGTTTACCCTATCGAAGTGATGGAGTTGGGAAAACTTTGCCAGTTTTTGATAATAATGATTATTTTGCCTTTTTGTAGGCAGTAGGTTTAGCTTTTATAATACGAATTATTGAGATAGAATCGTAACTTTTGTTAAACCAAGAAAGGACAACAGTTTTCACAATTTTTGATCGTTCAAACCGAACTAACGTTCGTTCGTTTTGGAACGTTCGTTATAGGTTTTATAGATGCGAGTTTATAGAAATAAAAAAACAAATTCAGTTCATTCAATTTGGGGTTATAATGCCACAGACAGACACATACACGTTAAACTTATATATGTCAGAAAAAGCAGCGTTGGACTAACCAGCATTAAATATTTAAAAATCAGCTTCAATGTTAGACTAACCAACTCCAAAGTCATCTTCAGGTTCCAGCGGAAAATTAAGGAAGTCACAGTACACCTCTAAAGCTTAGTAGGTGCAATACAAAGAAAATACGCCGCATACCTATGTTTAGCCATACCCAGCTTAATACATCGGATATTAGAAGGTTCGACACGGTTCGAGGGTTGCAAAGATCGTGTGGGATAGCGCATGCCGTCAAATGACGTCGTGAAGGCTCCATACAATCTACCCAGGCCGAGGTGCGGGCCTTCGAGCCATAAAAACCTATTTTGTTAAAGGAAGACTTCGGTATAGTAAGGCTCCTGTCCGACCTGACGAGGAAGCGGCTTGCTATCGACTGTTTTTCCGTCCAAGAAATGTGAAGCTACCATCACATCAACTTACCACAAACAGTTATATTTCTCCAAATGATTTTAAACCATAAAATGTTGGTAGTTAAGTTCAAAATCGCATGAGACAGTTTGACAGTTTGTGTTAACTTGATGCGCTTGATTCGCCGGGTACTCTAATTGAAATATTCATGTGCGTATTGAATAAATATAATTTGCTTCGGTGAAGAAAAACACCGTGAGGAAACCAGAACATCATGCCTGAGAGATATTTCTCGACGGAATGTAATAGCCAAGTCAGAGGCCCACGGGCGGCATAAAAACTTTGACACCAGGTTAGGCACTCACCACACTCAAAGAAAAAGAAAGCAACTACCACTACTCGCCTCTCGCTAATCGCTGGTGGTGGGCCCTGTGCCTAAGAAAGGTTTTTGCAGGATATTTTCACGATTACTGGCTTTATGAAATTGCTGGTTTGTAGTTGGTGAGTGTAATATCAAATTGGTGTTTGTGGTCACTGAAGATCTGGGTAAGCCTTTTGTCGCTAAGTTTGTGTTTGAATATCAAGAAGGAAAGACTTGTAGACTGGAATAAAAGTAAAAAATCGTGGCTACAAACTGAGAATCATATTTTTTGGGGTTCTATACCTCAGTCGGCAGAAACGGAACCCTTATAATTTCACTTTGTTGTCCGTCTGTCTGTCCGCCTGTTAAGTCCTTTTTTCTCAAGAACGCGTCGAGGTATCAAGCTAAATTACTGAATTAATAAACAAATACTCAAGTCTGCCACAAGCTGCTGTCTCAAGTCTTGGATCAGTGAAAAAATCAAGCTTGTAAGTCAACGCAATCAAAAGATATGGCCGTTTATGTCGCATATTTTGCGATTTCACAAGTGAATCAAAACCTATAGGGTACTTACCGTTGTCTTAGAATCATGTATGGCAAAAAGCACTGTCTTACAACTGCACATGTAAAGGAAAAAATCTGAAACGGTAAATATGTAGTTTAATAACAAAATACCTACAAATTTATACGGAACCATCGGTGCGCGAGTCCAACTCGCACTTGGCAGGTTTTTTTTTGTAAGTAAAACTATGAAAGTAATCATGCATGTCAGTGCAGTGGTAGTGAGCTGCATCCGGGTAGACTGGAAACCAACTCCAACATGGTTGGGAAAAGGCAATTAGGCAGATGATGATGGTGATGAATATCAACGTCACCACATATTGATATCTATCACACATTACTAAGTTATATCCTGAAAATCACCCATAACAATACACAAAATACAAACTACGCTAAACCGCCTAGCAAAAACAATAAAATAACAGTGCCAAAGTATTCCATAAAAACAATATTTCTACAAGAAAAACAGCCACCGGCTTTGTCTATGACTTACAACGTATTTTACTATTGAGCTCTACAAACACTGAGGAGTTATGGATGGAGAGAGAACTAATACCATTTAAGGGTGCAAGTTGACCGCGGTCGATAAGTATTATTAAGCTGATGTAAGTCAATTCACTCTAGTGAACGGATCCTCGAGTGAATGTTGATTTTTTGTGACATTTAACGATCACACAACACCGAAAAAAATATTTTTTGCTCCAGTGGTATGAGAGAAGTCGATTGCTGAAATTCAACATAGTCGGATTGGTTCACTAATTAATTCATTTTTACTTTTGATTCATTTTGTGTTCAGACGTTCCACTTTGAGTAAAAGTTGCTGAATGATGTGTGATATCGGCGGGTCTGATATCGGTTACCAAAGATACGACTGTTATTTAGACTAAAAACCTACATGTTCATGCAGGTATATAATACAACTAGCTTATGCCCGCGGCTTCGCCCGCGTGGAGTTAGGGAATTGCCCACGGGATCTTACTTCTGGAATAATAAGTAATCTATGTATCTATCTATAATACATATATAGATTTACATAAACTTGCTTCTAACTTGCAATTATTATAATAAAGTTATATCAATTAAATTAGATACGTGAAATATTGATACCTTGGTTTGAGATTGGACATCGGATTTACTGGATTTTATCTGAAGAGTATGTAAACAAATTTTCAAGTCAATCGACCCCGAGAGTAAAAAGTTTTACAGAAAATTTGACACCCCATTTCACCCTCTAAGGGGTAGGAATTTCGAAAAACTGATACTTACTCTTCACAAAGAATACACCCTCCAATTTTCATATCTCTGGGACCCGCGGTTTGGGCTGTGCGTTAGTATATCAGTCAGCCAGTCAGGACATGGAATTTTAAATTGGGGGATGATTTTGTGGTACACGTATCTCATCATTTTAACTGAAGTATAAGTAGACCTATTTTCAAGTCAATCGACTCCGAGAATAAAAAGTTTCACATAAAATTCAAAACCCCATTTCACTTTATTAGGGGTGGAATTTCAAAAAACCCTTTCTTAGTGGATACCTACTCTCCACAAACAGTACATTCTCCAAATTTCATGTCTCTAGAACCAGCGGTTTGGGCTGTGCGTTGATGTATCAGTCAGCCAGTCAGGACATTGAATTTTAAATTGTGGATGATTTTGGAAAAACTGTGATACACGTATCTCATCATTTTCACTGAAGTATATGTAGACACAATTTCAAGTCAATCGATTCAGAGAATAAAAAGTTTCATAGAAAATTCAACACCCCATTTCACCCTCTTAGGGGTGGAATTTCGAAAAACCCTTTCTTAGTGGATATCTACTCTTCACAAACAATTCACCGTCCAAATTTCATGTCACTAGGATTAGTGGTTTGGGCTGGGGGTTGATATATCAGTCAGCCAGTCAGGACGTTTAATTTAAAATTGGGGATGATTTTGGAAAAACTGTGATACACGTATCTCATCATTTTAACTGAAGTATATGTAGACACAATTTCAAGTCAATCGACTCAGAGAATAAAAAGTTTCATAGAATTTCAACACCCCATTTCACCCACTTAGGGGTGGAATTTCGAAAAACCCTTTCTTAGTGGATATCTACTCTTTACAAAGAGTACACTGTCCAAATTTCATGTCTCTAGGATCAGTGGTTTGGGCTGTGCGTTGATATATAAGTCAGTCAGTCAGTCAGTCAGTCAGTCAGTCAGTCAGTCAGGACTTTGAATTTTATATGTATAGATAATATAAAATTAAACAAAATACTAATCTACAAATCACACCCCAGAATCGTGTATAGGTCGATCAACCTTCACCGAACTCCATTTCAACAAGAACATCATCTATCGTCCATCATCACTCCATCTACTCCCTCCTCCGTGTTCCCGACAAAGTCCCACAAACAATTCCAATTTGTCCTAATGTCTCTATAAACGAGCTGTAGCTGGGAAAAACTTGGCTCATTTATTTAGAGCCGATGATACAAGGCTCAATTGTAGCTGTCATGTTGCCTGTACCACTGTCCATCTGTCAAAAGTTTCGTGAAATATTATGTGTGCAGTTTTTTGTGTGGGATTCGGTTAACCTCGTTTTTATTTTTACAACAAAATTAAATATTGTGAAAAATCGGATGGCATTATTTTGCTATCATATTGGTATCAATTTTTAGGAGCCTTTCTGAAGGTTGTGACGGTTGATATTATTTGAGACAGTCAATCGCAGAAGTAAATTAGTGGTTACCAGTCTGTTAGACATAACATAACGGCTGTAATCCCCGAAGGGTTAGACAGAGGTATACCTAATAGTAAACCCACATTTCGCCAGTTAGGCTTAAGTCCGATGTAATAGGGGGCCAGACTATTGCCGTCAACCGGGCGCAAATCCAGACTCCGTGGCTGCTACTGAGAAGTTCCTGATGGACAAAACCCAATGCACTTTGCGGGAATCGAACCCAGGACCTCATGCTCAATAGTACACAATACACCTACAGCTATATACCCTACAATGTCGTCAATGGTGTTCTGACATGTCCGCTTTGCGCTCGAAGTTTTTCGGCCAAAGTAAGATATGCTAGCCACATGAGAGCACATGAAAGAGCAGCACACCAAAGCTCATGACAACCACCCTAGAAAGCCATCGAATGGAGTCGCTGTGGCCGTAATCGGACAGATCGGCATCATCATCATACACAAAGTTATGTGCTTGCTCGGGTTGGAAGTCACGATCCACATTTAGTAAGTCGGGGCGATATCACTAATCTATCATTGCATTTAAATCAATAGTATCTGTAAAAGTATATATCTATACTAATATTATAAAGCTGAAGAGTTTGTTTGTTTGGTTGAACGCGCTAATCTCAGGAACGACTGGTTCGATTTGAAAAAATATTTTAGTGTTGGATAGCCCATTTATCGAGGAAGGTTATAGGCTATATAAGTTCACGCGGACGAAGGTCGCGGGCAACAGCTAGTACTTAATATTAACATAATCCGACTTTTAAATAAAATACACTATTACCCCGAAATTCAGAAAGAGAAATAGTAACACACAACATAAATCATAAATACTGCAGTCGGTTTGCCATCCGCGGTCCAAACGAGAATCCGATTGGGGTGGGCAGGGAGGTAGCTATCAAACGGTAGTTAGGCGCCGTGGTCCCGCTCCCAAACGAAAAGTGAGAGATTTCAGTTTAAAAATAGACTGCGGTAAATATGTATTTTGTTTCTTGTATTGTTTTATTTTGAGGTGTGCTGTTTTGTTTTTATACTTATTTGATTCTCGGTTTTATAGACTTGAGAAAAGTAAGTGATGAAATGGCTTAAGTCACAATCATGATATTATGCGGTAATTGCAAATAAAGATATTTCAGCTTCGCCTCCTTCTGCGAAGCAGTCATGCTCGCGAAGGAGGAGGCGGGCCGCGTGAGGGAGAGGACAGCGTCCTCCCTCCACACCAGCCGCAGTGGTAGACGCCCACGGCGCCGGACGTCGGCAGACGATCTCCGGCCACCGTAGGCGCGGGCATGCGGGCGGCGAGTAATGGGCGACTCGCTGTCCGACCATGGACCATGCCCGGGTCGACGGCGCGTTGTGTTCCACGCGCGCCTCAAAGAGTGTCAGCATAATGACGGGGCCCCCCTCTAGAGGGCCAAAGCCTGCCGGGGTCGCGGGACTCATAGAATTACCGTGACCCTGGAACATAAAGGGCTACTGAAGGACACCGTGGATTTTAGTCAGTACAAGTCTGACAGTCCCTCCCACTCTGCCCTGGGTGGGAGGACTCATTTGATGATTTTACCACGACAAAAAAAAAAAAAAAAAAAAAAAAAAAAAAGATATTTCAGCTAACGCAGGAGCACCGATTTCGCGTGCTCGGCTTAAGTATTTTATGCTTAACGTGGCTACTGTCGCAGCAAGCTAATTTGTTTAAAACAACAACGTTACAGCTCAAGAACTTAATTCTGGACATTTAAAGAACAAAAACTTAGTCTATTTTGTGTAGTAACTTGTTTGTATAGTAAGTAAATAGTGCTTACGACGTCATAGTAGGTAGTCAAAAAATGCCACGCTTGGTTTTCATACGGTTCGTGATACTGGCGTTATACAGGTATATCTATATCTGTGGTGGGTAACCCTGTTTAGTATATAGCCATACCATTTTAATTTTGTCTCATGATCAGGATGCAATGCAGTCTCATGACTGTCCTTAATCTTAATGAAATAAGGCTGAAAAATCTAACTTTCCTACTTTTTGATCAACAAAGCTACAAAATGAATGCTGGTTCTACTTAGAGGCAAAACTTCGTATGTTCACATATTTTTTCTTCAGTTTTAGCTCATTAAAAAAAATGAAGCAAACTGCCCTGAAATTTAATATCAATGTACATACATTACAGATGATCACTGAAAACTGTTCAAAGAGAGAAAAAATCATAATTAAACTAAAAAAGTTATTTTAAGATTTATATTTTTCACATAAATTTGCAGTTTAACGCACAAACTGGATCGATATCGACCCTGTGACAGATCTCAAGGGACCTACATTAAGTCCTGCTGCAGTGGAACCCAATATTTTCGCATGATGTCACAAAATATCCGTCGGTAAACACTATAGGTAATGATGTGGGTTGACATTTCTACTTATTGAAGATGTATTGTGTGTAAAACGGAAATGTGAAACGTTTCGGGTCAATAAAAATATATTATGTCCCCCTTTTAAATAATAAGGGAGGGACTAGTACACTTATCGGCGCAGAATTGACTCGAGTTGGGGAAAATGAGCTTAATGTCTAAACTAGCTTATGCAAGCGGCTTCGTCCGCGTGAAGTTCGGTAATTGTCCCACAAGATCTCACTGCCGAGATTAAGTCTCCTATGTGGTATAAAGGATAAAAACTATCTGTGTGCCAAATTTCATCCAAATTCGTTAAGTAGTTTAGCTTGAAAGAGTAACGAACATTCATCCATACATCCATCCGTCCTCGCAAACTTTCTTTTTAATAGTTTAGTAAGAAATAATATTAGCACACCTGCACTTCCAAAACGGTAGAAGAGCTCGTGGCTCCATAATAACAGCCGCTTGGTTCGATCTTTAGGTTACCGTGCTTGCCTAGGTTGGTTGGTGGATGGGTGACCACCCATTACATACCAAGTTTCCTCCGTGCCTCGGACCACTCTTACCAAGGGGTATCGTATTACCCAGTACTAACTGGGTTGTGGAGGTCAGATAGGCAGTCGTTCCATGTAAAATATTGGTATTCAGCTGCATCCAGTGAGACTGGAAGCCGACCCTAAAGTTGGGCAAAGGCTAGGGAGATGATATGATGATCGCCCTTACGTACGAGGCCAACGATGCTGGCTTCATATCAATTCGAAGCCTACCCTAATTACAACGTATCGCAAGGTGTCGAGTTTCTAAAGTCTAATTACTTAAGATAGATAATCATCTCGTCTTCCCAGATACGGTTGAATAGCGAAATTCTATGCTTACACTATCGCTATTTGATCACGAGTGGGTAGTTAATACAGAAACATTTCAAGATCGGTCTTCAGTTTCTGCTAGCTCATATCGACTGTCTTAGTCATAAAGGTCAAAGCACACGTACCACGCTTCACGTGGAATGCTTAAACGTGTACGCTGACCTTTACCTGTTCGACAACCGAAATTGTGACTTAAACGTGCTCTTTTGGGCCGGTTTTCATCTATACAAATAAACAAAATTGAAGTGTCTGCATGTCTATTTGTTCTAGCTAATCTCCGAAACGGCTGTACCAATTTTGACGGGATTTTACTGGCAGATAGCTGATGTTATAATGATTGCTTTTATAATAGGATTGGGGTTTCGTGCAAAACAAATAAAACCCTTGACATTATTAATAAAATCCAATTCAATATTTTTAAATATATTTTTGACGTGACAACGTCTTATAATTCGATGGAGCCGGCTACACGCACGAAAAAATGAGGCGTTCCATAAAACAACTGCTCAACGCACATTCGTTTTTTGAAAAATGCAACCATTCCATCAGTATTTTCTTATGACGTTGTCACGTTCAACTATCGTCAGTAAACCGACTTTACAGACAACCGATTTTTTTAATAATTTTGCGCACACGAAAGTCGCGGGCAACAGCTAATTTGTAAATAAAATCCACTATGAAAGACTGCTTAACGAGTTTACAGAAACTATCGGCTACCCGCCCTATTCGCCCAGTTTTGACAACTTGATTAAAAAAAAGAACGCAACTTCATAAACCCATGGGCCATGTCCTCACTGACGATCTCACAGATGACGCTGACATAGAACGGGAAAGACGGGCACTCTCGATTCGCTGCAATATGCTTGCACGCAGATTTTCAATTTGTAGCACGGGCGTTAAAAAGACATTGTTCCGTGCCTACTGTCTTTGTTTCTACACATGCCAGCTGTGGACGAAATTTAAAAGATCTTCACTCAGTACTATGCGTGTACAGTACAACGATGCGTACCGCATCTTAATGAAATTCCCGCGGTACTGTAGTGCGTCGAGCATGTTCGCTGAAGCGAGAGTGGACTTCTATGCCGTTATTCGATCGCGCGTAGCTTCGTTCTGCAGCATTCTAAGGAGATCGACCAATCAACTACTGAGGGTCGTTAGTGAGGATTGGAACAGCCCGATCCGCAGGTATTGGTTCGAAGTCCACCGGAGTGCCAACCGAAGGTTGGTTATTTTTTTAAGTTATTTTTTTGTGTTTGTTGTTATGTTTTAATTTTAAAAGTAATTATGTATGTTAAGTGGGATTTAATGCCTTTATTAATAAATAAATAAATAAATAAACACTTGTAATATAGGAACATAATATAACATCGCTCCTTTAATACCTGATCCATGAAGGGTTAAGCAGAGGTGTACCTAGTGGCGGTATTTTCATACTAGCAGAAAAACTTGGCTTGCCCTTATAACCTACTACTCTTCATAATGTTAGGGTTCCTGAACAGTCTGCTTCCCCAAGGAAGCCGACTGTTGCCCCCTAGGCACGCCACTGTATACCTAAGCACAACAAAATTTCGCCAGTTATATTTAAAGCCCAACGTAATAGAGTCTATTATTGCTTTGAGTGCTTTCCATCGAGTCCTACCGTAAAACGTGATTTTTCACCCCAAAAAAAAAGTCGATTCCCAGCAATTATTTTTGCGTAAAGTTACTTAGTTTGATGTACAGAATGCTTGGTTGACGGATATGTGAAGGGTCTGTTTACACCCTGTATGTTGTATCCAGTTATATAATCTTGCAGCTCTGTCTGACATTTGCCACCACTCACACCTCGAGCTAATCGCGGCATTGTATTCTTACCAAACAAAGTTAATCTATAAGACTTCCTCAATTTTCCATACGCAAGTCAACCCTTTGGCCTAAGTAACAATACATACCGGGTTAATGACCTATAAAGCCACGCTGATTCGTTCCCTAATGTGTTTTTAATGGCGTACATTTTGCTATTGAACTGTCATTTAATATGGCTAACAGAATTTACGAGAACACACGGAGCTTTGTTAATATTTGCGGCGAGAATTTATGACGAGTTTTGGGTAATTATTACGCGTATTTTCAGGGTGTTTTTTTGTTTTGTGTGTTTTTTTTTCTGACAGAAAATGTGTGGTTTTGTGTAAGGATTTATTGGTGTTAGAATACAGAAGTAATGGCCAAATATTCGAACGTCCCATGCAACAGGGGGCGAGCAAATCCGGGAGAAATTCCTGGTGGAAAAACCCAATAACACTTTGCCCGACCTGGTAATCGAACCCAGGACCTCATTCTCGGCAGTCGCGCTTACGACCACTAGACCAACGAGGCAGGTAGAGGTAGCGATAAGTAGGTGTAAATGAGTTCCAATCCACGACCTGCAAATCGTTAGTCCAGGTCGTCACCACTTAGCCACTACTCACCTACATTAGGTAATTTTTATATCACAGAATAGCGATCAACGACGGCTCCTACTAGCAGAGCGAAAATCAAAATACAACTTTATTTTTAGTATATGCGAAACCTGAATATAGTTTTTTCAGAATAAGTAACTGAATCGATTCCATTAATTTTTAAACCATGTTATATTTTGTCCCAAAAATATTTAAAAAAGGCTACAAGTTGGACACCGAGCGACACTAAGTACCTATCGCAATAATTTAGGTACCTACTGCCAAATTATTATTATCAATGAGCTCAAGACGACGCTGGAGGCCCGCGCGCGGGCGCGCTGCGTGGTAACACCGTTTTTGTGCGGACAACCAGGTAACAGAACAAGCTTATAACTTTGTGATTTTTCATGATACAGTTTTGAAATTTTGTACATAGATTCTTTACATAAAAATACTCGACACGTGTTTCAGGTTTCGCATAAACTAAAACTAATGTTGTATAGAAAATAAAATGTTTTTTTTTTAGAAATTCATTGTCTACGTTAGGGCCACGTGCTACCACGAAAATAGCATTTCCAGTGAAAAAAAGAAACGGTCCCAATCTATTTTTATATATCAACCTTATTTTATTTTTGATATTTAATACCCTCGACATGTGACTTCGGAATATAGAAAATATTCTTTCTTGAATGAAGTCGGCACATAATGTTACAAGTGTCATTGGCACAGACTGATAGTGACATTTCTTATTTTTTGTCCATGAACGAGATGTTTTTTTGTAGTTTTAGTGCGTATTTTCGTATTGGCTATCAATAGTGTGGAAGAGCTCATGGCTAAATAATAACAGACGCACTGGTCGATCTTCTGCCTAGGTCGGTGGATGGGTGATCATCCAGCTGATACCGAGATTTCTCCATGCCTCGGAAAGCACCTTAAGCCGTTGGTCCCGAATGTCTTTTGTAGATGTTTGACATTCGTTATAGGTAGTCAGTGGCACGAAAGTCTGACAAACGGTTTTATCAAGTGGTATCGTAATACCCAGTACTAACTGGCTTACAGTGGCGAAGCTTCGATATAACTCGATTCCTACCGGCTTCCCTTTGAAAACTGGCACAGTCAGTGTCCTATAGACAAATAATATAAACACATTAAAGATATGTACTCCGGCTTACCTCTTATAAAAATTGACCCTTCGCTACTGCTGGCTTATGGAGGTCATAACAAGCAGTCGCTGTTATAATGTGATAGACGACAAAAAGTTTTGTAAAATCGGAAGGTGCCAATTCGCGCGCACGCGCGAGTGTCACACTCGCCAGTTGACGAAAAAGCCGCCTATAAGACATTTTTTGCGATAAATGTGGCTGTAGGGTTTTCTTTCAAACTTTGTGTGAAGTGCTAGTGCCGCTGATACTAAAAAAATCCCTGATGAAACCTAAAAAACTTTGCGCACCTTGGGAAATGAACCCAAGACCACCGGTTTAACACTAGGGTTCCCGACTACTAAACCAACGAAGCAGTGTGAACAAATATCTAACATATTAATCCAATTCTTCGTACAACTTTATAAGGAACATTCTTCCCACACACGGGCAGTCATCAGCCGAAATGTAAATCTACCCTCAACATAAATTACTTGAAGGAAGTCGGTCTAACAAGCCGTCGAGTACATCTCTACTGAATAAAGACGGTAGTTATAAATCTTTGCGTTTGTTCTGTGGGTGAAAAGATGAAAAAAGTAGATTTTAGGGTAGGTTGGGTTTTTATTGTTATTACATGGTCAGTTGAGTTGTCGGTTTATTTTTTTTTGGGTAATTAGGATGGGTTGAAGTGAAGAAATGTATGTTTTAAAATAAACTCTCAAAACGGTGAAGGAAAAACATCGTGAGAAAACCGGCATAGAACCAAAAATTCGAAGATATGTAATAAAGAAAGAAAGAAAGAATAAAGTTTATTTGACGTCAGTTCATCAAGCACACGGAATAAAAAAGATACAAAATAAAAAGTAAATGACGAATTACTTTGAGAAAATACAGGGTATGCGCTGTGTGCCTCACGGCTGCGCCAAAAAGGTCCATTTCAGCATTCATGCCAGACAGGCGATGCTGTCTGACGCTGGTCTTCCAATGAACCTTTGGGAGTAAGTGACGGACCAACAGTTTCAAACATAATATACCTAAATAAATAAATATTTAATAACAACTAAATAGACAACAAAATAGAACATGTTAAATCTATCAACCTGCACTGGGCCAGCGTGGTGGATTTTAGCCCCCCCCCCCCCTCCCTCATAGAGAGGAGGCCTGTGTCCCAGCAGTGGGAACATATCAGGCTGATTAAGCTTATGCTTAAAAAAATATTTAATAGTCTTCAGACTATTGAGACGATCTGACTGAAGGTGAACAATATTTATTTATTTATTAACACTTCAAGCACAAAGTGCACGGGCGGACTTAATGCCATAGCAATATTACTGTGCTTTTGGAAAATGGACTGATTTCCTCTTCGATGGCTCGAAGAAAAAGAATTATACAAGGGACTAGCACTTCGCCCGCGACTCTGTCCGCGGAAATTGTGATAGCTCGGCTAATTTTCATTATATAAATTTAATTTATAGCCTATGTTACTTCCTGATAATTTAGCTTTCTAATGGTGAAATAATTTTTTGACATCGGTCCAGTAATTTTTGAGTTTATTCATTACAAACATACTAATCTTTCCTCTTTATAATATTAGTGTAGATAATAATATCACAAGTAAATCTTTGATCAATTACTAAGCAAGTAAATTATTCTTAAAACGGGAGTTTTACCTTGTTTACTATTTGTTTTGAATGCCTGATATTCCGGTACTGTTACTAGCGCCATGATTGGATTATAGTGACCATGTCAGTTAAAAAACGTAAAAATTATTCTTATTTATATAAATATTTTATTAGTTCCGTTGAAACTAAGCATAATTCCGTTCAACTACATAAAAACCTAAGCTAGATTACTTTAAATCAGTGTCTGTCACTCGAACGTTATCATGTTTTGTAAAAATTATCCATACAAATAAATAAAATTGAAGCCTCTGTTTGTAACATCAAAATAATAGCTTTTTACCGAATGCATATGAAAATACATACGGCACTTAGAACAAAAACACATTTTTTTTTCAATTTTTGTCTGTCTTTTTGTTTAAGCTAATCTTCGAAACAGCTGGACCTATTTTGACGGGACTTTTACTGGCAGATAGCTGATGTTACAAGGTCCAACATAGGCTAAACATTAAAACTCTTGAAATTGGTAACAAAATTCGATTCAAAAAGGGAAGTCAATTTTTGTTTATAATAATTTTACGCAAACGAAGGTCATGAACAGCTAGTACATAATATAAAATATACCTCATGACTGGCCGAACAGTAAAATTTTCCCGAAGAAATTATATAAATAAAAAATATTGAAAAAAACTCTGATGAGTTCGTAAACTGTGAATAAAAACTAATTTTCATGTCTAGACAGCGCAATACCGATCAAAGTCATGTTAATAGCACGTTTCTGAGAATTTGACTAATAGATATTCGGACAACTTTCTCATCTTCACGCTGTATTATATTAGGAAACTTGCTTAGTAGGGGAAAATGGTTTGTGAAAATACTAAGGAGCAGGAGTGGTAAGCAGCGGCGGTCCTTCGTAAGGTTTTTGTGACGTGACGAAGCATGGTGATATCTTTATTATAATTATAACATAACATAACATCGCGCCTGTAATCCCCAAAGATCTACCTAATAATACACCCACATTTCCCCAGTTATGTAAAACTCCCACGTAATAGGAGGCGAGCCATTGCCATCAACCGGGCACAAATCCAAACTCCATGGCTGCTATTGAAAAATTCCCGATGAAAAATCAATAACACTTTGTCCGACCTGGGCATCGAATCCAGAACCTCATGCTCAGCAGTCGCGTTTGCGACCACTTGACCAAAGTCAGGTTTATTATAATTATTATGTTACCTAAATATGTGAAAGATGATACATAGGTTTCATCCAGTATGTAGCCATGAGTTTAGTGTAAGAGAAAACAAGAATAAATCTGTTTTAATATATACAGGGTGTAAACAGTCCCTTCACATAGACGTCAACCGTAATGCATTCTGTACATCAAACTAAGTAACTTTACGCAAAAATTATTGCTGGGAATCGATTTTGTTTTGGGGTGAAAAATCACGTTTTACTGTAGGATTCGAGGGAAAGCACTCAAAGCATTGTGCTGATGGATGGATTGAATAGTACGGGGGTCGTGGAGGTGTGTAAAGTAAAAATCGTACATTTAAAAACATTTATTTTTTTAAAAACTTGTGAAAAAGTTGGAACTTTGACCCCCAATATCTCCGTAACTAGAAGGTTCCCGGGTATGGTCTAGAACAAAAAAAATATCGCAAAGACGCGGAGAACAAGTGTCTTTCAGTTATGTTAAGGGTCTACTTACACCCTTTATTGTTTAATCCATTCCTGCGAGTAGTTGCGAGCTTAATAAGCTATAGGTGTCTACGAAAGCTAACTACCACGCAATATGTAATCATCTAAAGTTCAACACGTCTCCAATAAAATTAGTGCCCCATCGCTGCATCGTGATTCAACTCTTTCGTATACCATTTCAAGTCAAATAAGTTCAATGCGTGGGTGGTAGGAAACTATTCAAGAAGGCTGCGTGGGTTTTATATTGTTATAAAGTTACCTGGAAACTGATATGCTATTATTCCAAAATGTTCTTAGAAGGTGATTCTTGTTGCTGAACTTCAGACTGCAATTTTCACTTTCTGTAATTTTTCTTGTGTTTTTATGCTACAGATTTGAGTTTTTCAAACCGTTCAGTTTCTCTATACGTGACAGTAGTATATTTGATGAAACTAATCATTATTAGTTAATCTGAAACCACTCCAGTATGAGTGGTTTCAGATTTACGTATTTTCTCTTTTCATTTAAATGAGTGTCCATGGAGTTTACTATTTTTTCTTCGTAGAGGTTTACGTTTTGGAATGGGTAAGTAATGTACTTTCACAAGTTATTATGCCTTGGGACTGGGAATGTAGCTTCATCTTTTTATTTTTGACATTCAAAATTTCCTGTAATGGTGTAATTGAAACAAATGCTTTGAGCTTGATTTTGAGCCGGTTTCCTCTCGATATAAATTTTTCTTCAGTTATATACATTTTTTATTCTTGTTTTAGTATTACTTAGCTTATTCAGCATGCCTAAACCCATGAGATCTCCGATACTTAAGAAAGATGCTTCAACGTACGAATCGGAATCTGATGTGCCGGGTGGGTCACAACAACAAGTTACTAGCTTGCGGAAAAGACTCAGACAACCATCACACGAAGATTTAAAAGAAGATATACAATTTTTTAAGAGCGAAATCAGAGATGTGCTTGCGAAAATATCGAATGACGTTTTGGAAGTCAAATCACAAAATGCATCTATTCAAAAAACTTTCGCTGATTTACAGGAAGCGAATGATGAAATTAAAAGATCTATTGGCTTTGTTAGCAAACAGTACGACGAAATGATACTGAAAATAGCAAGCATGGAAAAAACAAAGACAGACCAGAATGAACAAATACAAAGCTTGGAGAACAGAATTGAAGAACTTGAACGCCTATCATGTCTATCTAAAATAGAGATAAGAAACTTGCCTGAGAGGGAAAACGAGTCTAGAGATGACCTCATACAGGGGTTGATGAACATCAGCAAGACAATAAATGCCAACCTAGAACAAGATGACATAAGAGACATCTATCGCTTATCAAACAAATCCAAGCAGAGCTCCGTTGTCATTGTTGATGTCACAACACCACAGGTTAGAACACACATGCTGAAAACAGTTAAAAACTACAATCTAAAACACAAACCTACCACATTAAACACATCATGTATTGATGGAAAACTAAGTGCTAGACCTATTTATCTTTCTGAGCATTTAACATTCAAGGCTAAGAGGTTATTTTATTTGACCCGCGAATTTGCGAAGAACGAAAATTATGCATTCGCGTGGGCAGCAAACGGCAAGATTTATTTACGGAAAAAGGAAGGAGACCCTCACAAGGTTATCAGGTCTGAAAGCCAATTGGAAACACTAAAAGAATTCAAATGACTAGATTGTTCAAACTATATTTTTATCCTAATTTTTACTTTAGTCATATTAAGACAAACTTAACAATTACCTGTTTTCTTTTTGATAAAAAATATTTTTTAATTCATTTTTATTATTGTATAAACTGGAATAAACTTAAATATGTACTAAACATCCATACATCTAGTTACCAACAAGCACTAAAAACACACACAATCACTCAAGAAATACAAACACATTACACAAAACACTTTCCCTTACTAAACTACAAAAATAAAATACAATTATGCTTTATATTGCTTGTATGTCGGGTTGCTTTAATGAATAAATCCAGCGGCGTCTCTTTATCTTCTCAACCACAATGGGAACTACAAGTGAAATAGCAACTGAATTAGATCACTACTCCACCTCCCAGTCAAAGCTTTGTACAACTGAAGAGGCTAAGACACTTCTTACTAGTTTTCATACTAAACTTAATGTTCTATCACAAAATATTAGAAGCATAGCCTGTAACATGCCTCAGCTGGAAATTCTCTTAACCGAACTTCAAATAGAATTTGACGTAATTATTCTGTCTGAATGTTGGCTTAAAAATAGTAATAATAACCTTCCCTCTATAAATAATTACACGTATTACAGTTCTACAAAACACATATAAGCATCAGAGACATTGATAATGATCAGAGATCACACGACTATCTGAACCTAATGGCTTCATATGGCCTTCTTCCTGCTCATCTAATTCCTACACGAAACCATAATTGTCTAGATCATGCCATGATTAAATCTGCTCTTCCTTGTAATGCATTGGTTATATCTACTACTATTACTGACCATTACACTGTTTGCGTTGCACTAGCAAATAAAGTTTCTGACTACTGTGCTAAGCATGAAAAAAAAGCTATTGACATTTGCAAAATAGCAACAGAACTGAAAGAAGTTGATTTTACACACATTTATAACTGTAACAACGTAGATATTGCTCTTGATCAGTAAATACATATCTTAACACAAGCCATGCTCAAAAACACCGCTACAAAACGAACTAGCCATCGCAAAAGAATAATTAAACCGTGGATAACGCCCGGATTATTGAGGTGCATTAGGCACAGGGAACGTCTGCATATTAAAGCAAAAAACAATCATAATAATCCAGAAATGCAACTTGTCTTTACTAGGTATAGGAATTTTTCTAAAAATATTATTCATAAAGTTAAATGCAACTACGAAAATATAGAATTAAAAAAGGCCGGAAACAACATCAAACAAACTTGGAAAGTAATCAAATCCATAGCACATATAAATAAACAAAAATCTAAAAATGAAAGTCTTCTTAACATAAGCCATAACCCCCAGGAGTCGGTTAACAAAATCAACGATTATTTTGCCAGTGTTGGTAAAAACTTAGCGGAGGTCTTACCACATAGTGAAGATAATTCGCCTCAAATCACTGCCCATCATTTAACAAACTCATTTGTGCTATTGGAAACAGATGATGCAGAAGTACACGCAATTATAATGAACCTAAAAGATGACTCTGCCGTGGGATTTGACGGAATCTCCAATAAATTGCTCAAAGCTGCAAGCCCTGTCTTAACTCCTATTATAACTTACATTTGTAATCTTAGCTTCCAAACAGGAGTTTTTCCAGATCATTTTAAAACCGCACTAATTCATCCTATTCATAAAGCGGGGGATAGAGACAGTGTCAAAAATTACCGACCTATTTCTGTTCTTCCAGCGATGTCCAAGATTCTCGAAAAGCTCCTTAGTAAAAGATTGACCAAATACCTAATGAAGTATGAAATCTTATCGAACAACCAGTATGGGTTTATTGCTGGTAAATCCACGGAGGATGCTGTTAGAACTCTCACTGAAACCGTAGTTAGGGCACTAGATAGTAAACGTAAGTGCATCGGAATCTTCTTGGACCTCGCGAAAGCTTTTGATACTGTCTCTATACCGGATCTATTGAGAAAGATGGAAAATATAGGTATTCGCGGAAAAACACTAGATCTATTTGCTAGTTACCTAACTAGCAGACAGCAACGCATAAGAATTGGTTCACATACAAGCAGGGCTGCTGAAATCACATACGGAGTTCCCCAGGGTAGCATTCTTGGCCCCCAGTTTTTCTTAATTTATGTGAACGAACTTTGTGATATGAAACTAAATAATGCAAAAATAGTAGCTTTTGCTGACGATACGGCAGTGGTCTTTCACGGAAATAATTGGGATGAAGTGGCTAATCTAGCAGAAACAGGACTCCAAACTATGCTTAAATGGTTAAATGCGAATAAATTAACTACAAATCTTGATAAAACGAAATTCTTGACCTTCTCAATAACTAAAACTAAACTACCTTTACTAGGAACACGGAAAATCAAAGCCCACGTCTGTCGTGATATAGCTAGTGCAAGTAGTACTAGTAATTGTAACTGTCTCCATCTAGAGCAGGTCGCACGAATAAAATATTTAGGTGTCTGGGTTGATGAGAATCTTAACTGGCACACTCATACTGAACTTCTATCTAATCGCCTGAGAAAGTTAATGCCTATTTTTAAAAGAGTTCGCCATATAGAAGATGAGAATACCTTGAAGGTCATTTACAATTCATTATGTAAATCCATACTAGAATATTGCATATCCGTCTGGGGAGGGACTCATAAAACGCATCTTTTAACAGTTGAACGGTCACAAAGAGCAGTACTGAAAGTCCTTACTAGTAAACCTAGACTTTACCCTACAGCTTTACTATATAAATAAATAGGAGTTCTTACTGTACGGCAACTATTTATCTTACGCAACCTTAAGTACGCCCATACAACTATTCCAAAATCTACATCTATTAATAATCACAAACGAAGACAGGATAACATCTTTCAAAGAACACCGCATCATACAGTATTTGCAAAGCGTCATCCCTACATTGCAGCTCCCAGTTTATACAATAAAATTAGTAAAAGAGTGTCCCTGCACAAATTAACATCTTTGAAGTTTAAAAAAACAGCAACAGCTTTTCTCGCATCATTAGACTACGCAGAAACTGAACGACTATTTTATGTGCCTACCTGATTGAGATCTTTCAAATCACAACCCACTCGACTAATCAAAATTCTTACCTTTTCTATCAATCGCTCATAATACAACACACTACCTTACACACGCATAAACACATTCACTCACTCAAACACACACACACACACACAAATAGTACATACATATTTGATCAATTTGAAATGTTAAATTTAGTAACATCTAATTGTTCCAAACATCTTTAATTATTTACTTTTCTTCTTTTTTATTATTTACATTTTAATTAAGTAAATACGGAATGAAAATTATAATTGTTACTTAGGCCAACTGCGATTCCTTCTGTCACTTATAGCACAGGGAATCCTATTTTAAGTGACAGAGTATTATTGTTGTACCCTATTACTTTTGAACCAATAAACGTATTTGTATTTGTAGTATCTTTGCAAAATATACAAGAGGAAGATGACCTAAAACAACTGTTTGGCCAGCTGTATGAAATTCCGTCGTATTAAACCATGCGGAATAATTTTAATTGCTTCCTAAATGAACTTGTTTTTGTTAAAACAACACAATTCAGAAATCAAATTAACAAAATTGCTTTAATTAAATGGCTTAAAATGTCAAAGACTTTTCCTCTTTCTTTGTTTTTCATTGTCGAAAGAAAGGAATAAAAAGCCATTGTGATATTTTTCATTTATTTGGAGTATTTGACGACTCCTTGTGTAAACTACCTTTCAAAATGTCAGTTATAAGGTTCCTTTAAACCTCAAGCTGCAGAAGTCATACAAAACTATTATTATAGAAGAGGAAGATCAGGAGTTATGCTTGGTTTTGTTGATAAAATATTATTATTACACAAGGCCTGTCGGAGGAAATCGCCGTCGAGGTGGACCGCGGCGAAGGTAGTGTGACGAGCCGATCTCGTTTGCGGGGCGAACATGGCCAGATATTGCACAGGTCAGAGAGGTTTGGAAGGAGAAAGAGGAGACCTTTGCCCAGCAGTGGGACACTCAAACAGGCTAACAAAAAAAAAACAAGGTGAAAGAGAAACCGACAAAAAAATACAGGTTTTTCCTCCAAAACAACTATACCTACACGGTCAAAATGTATGGTACAGCAGATTTAAAAAAAAATCCGCTGTAACATTTCTTTGTGGGGGGAGGGGGGCGTTCAGAATGATGTACTGAATACGTGGTAGCCGTTTTAGAGTCGGTATCCCTTCCACCCTGCAATAAGTCAAAAAGCTGCTGGATTCTATGATGTATTTGCGTGACAAGTGCAATGCGATGATAATTAAGGCTACGTAAACCATAAAGTAAATTTTTACCTTGTGTGGGCTGGCAAAAAGCATTCAACTCACGCTGTGTACTATTTGGTGACTTCGAACACTATATCTTTTCACTCGTTACTTATGAATCTAGTGATAGAAATGTATAAGCTTAATATTACCTTAAGAAACTTCGTTGGTCTAGTGGTCGCTATCGCGATTGCTGAGCATGAAGTCCTGGGTTCTGTTCCCAAATTTTTATTGGGTTTTTCCATCAGGAAGCTCTCGTAGTAGCCACGGAGTCTGGATTGGTGCCCGGTTGGGCAATAGGCTCGCCCCCTTTTACATGGGACTTAAACATAACTGGCTACATGTAGGTATACTATTAGGTACACCTACTGTCTAACCCTGCGGGGATTACAGGCGTGATGTTATGATACTTAAGGATCAGTCAAAGAGGTACAGTTTGTGGACCGGATGTGGACATCAGACACTAACGGACACTTCAGTATAATAGGACTTTTCCATAACTAAAATCTGCTGATCATTATATTTCCTTAGAAATCTGATGGATAACTCTATCAGTCCATCTCTTGCTAAAATAAACAAAATAATAACCTCAGTACCCATATGCTTATGATCCACGCCAATAAGCAGGATATGAGCCCACGTACGTTATGTTGCCGCAACGTCAATAAAAACGTCGCGCCACGTAAATCCGCAATGCACGGAGATCAGCCCGTCACAAACAATAATCCTATGAGCATGATATGATCGGGGATATGGTAAGCATGAACGTTGGATCTTTTCGTTCGTGGGTCATCAAACGAGGATATAAGTTGACGTAGGATTAACGCTACGAGTACTTACACAGGGTGTAAACAGACCCTTCACATAGCCGTCAACCAAGCATTCTGTACGTCAAACTAAATAACTTTACGCAAAAATTATTGCTGGGAATAGACTTTTTTTTTTGGGGTGCAAAATCACGTTTTACGGTAGGACTCGATGGAAAGCACTCAAAGCATTATGCTGATGGAAAGACTGAATAGTCCGAGGGTCGTGGAGGTGTGTAAAGTAAAAATCGTACATTATACACATGTATTTTAAAAAAAACTTGTGAAAAAGTTGGAATTTTGACCCCCAATATCTCCGTAACTAGAAGGTTCCCAGCTATGGTCTAGAACAAAAAAATGATCGCAAAGTCGGGGAGAACATGTTAAGGGTCTATTTACACCCTTTATTATTTATTTATGCACACACAAAACACTTAACAAGACATTACATTAATTAATGAAAGAAGAGCACAAAGGTACTGCTTATTTCATGAGAAATCTCTGCCAGCAGACCTGCGAGAGGAAAGTAGAATTAGAGATGTAGACACAGTGCCCTTTATAATAATTAAAACTAAATATTTACAAAAAAACAAATTTATATAAAATGAACTAACTAACGCCCTCAGGCTCGATGGAGCGACGATCTTCTCATGGTGGCTTGTAGCAACTGAATGAGAGTTGCCGAGAATCGAGTTGAGTGGCGTGTGATTGAAGAGGCCTATGTCCAGCAGTGGACTGCTGCAGGCTGATGATGAAACTAACTAAATAAACTACAGGACGTTTAAGCTTCTAAGTACTAATCCACATCGCTTTCATGCGGAAACGTGCGAAGACGTAGCAATATAATAGATAGAGAAAGAATTTAATGTCATCTTTTTTTAATTCCTAACTATTTATGTGCCGGTTAAATTATATTATTAACGAATGTAGTAAAATGACAAATGTTTCATTTATAAGAACACACGTCGGTTAATCACGCAACGGGCAGATTGACTCACAAGATAAAAATAGAACAATATACTGTTGAATTCCAGAATGCTCAAATTTAAAATAAACTTCAACAGTTCACAGGTGAATATCTGTTCCATATAATAGTACAAACCTAATGATTACATCCAACATGTTCTTCTTGTTATACTACCAGAGAAATTTAATCTCGAATGGCCTCTTAAAGACGTCAAACGTCTCATCATGGTGGCAACGAGCCTACTTCGACGGCTACCTACTATGCTAGTAATACATATCTGATCTGTGTATCTTTTACCCATCACTTCGTTGACTGCCTTGTACGACAGTATGTCACAAACCTGCGCAGGTACGCTGGCATTATTACGTTCAGTCTTATTTACAACCACCGAAACAAATCATTGAATGATATGAGGCGGAACATTTTATTTATCTGTAGTATTTATGTATTGGAAAGAAATTGGTAAAAAAATACTATTACAAACATCATCACTTTTTTGGCGCGTGTATTTTGTAGTAAGTAGTTTCATCATCAAATAGAATGCCTGTGGAGCCCCTTTGCAGGATATACCCCATCTACTGTCCTGCCTATCCTGCCCAACCCCCTGCACCTTTCAGGATTTAATAGAAGCAAATTTTAGAGCTGTACAGGTGGCTCCATATTACTACCGGTGGCTACTGGTCTAACACCATTTGCGTTTCATCATACTAAAAAATACGAGTCGAAATCTCATATTTGTCGGATCCGGTCGTTGTTACTGACATAAAATTAATTGGAAAGCGCGTCTGTGTGCATTGGTGACATCACACGACCTACTTACTAGTCTAGCCACAACACAATGTGCTTCTACAGAGCCCTGATGTTCAACTCGAGGCGAGGGTGACAGTCAATGTCTGATCGTGGTGGAGTTGAGATGTCTTGGAACTGTACCCGATTGCGCCCCTTGACTGTGCCCCTTGTTATTGTGTTAAGTTGTAATCTCAAGTAATTCGTTAGTTTTGCTGGAAACAGTGTTTCGCACCCAGTGTATTTTCATTGCACGAAACCCATCGTCTGCCCACATGATGTACAAGCCTTACGGAATACATCCTAATAAATCCGACATAATATATTCATCTTCGACATGAAAGGCAGAAGTACTAAATAATAAAACACAGGCCGATTTTCACAAATTGAGCAAATCTGTAAGCACCTTAACAAATTTCTACAAACCAAGTAATGTTATTATCTACTTTCTATCAAAAGATATTAGGTTTGCTTTGCCTACATAATTATCACACAAAAAGTAGGTAATTCTAACTAAAGAAGTCGCCAAAAACTTGTAATTTCACCAACATTAATAAGCTGTTTATGAAAGCTCTCAAAAAACATTTCTTTACTGCTTCTAATGGGCTTTACCCATACACAAAATTCCCCTTTAAACAAATTTAATGGAACGAAAACCTATTAACTGAAATTTATTTAAAACGAGGCCTTAATGATGTCAGAGACACGCGTGATAATGATAATTGATTTATCAATGCCCCCATTGTAAAGTACTGTGAGAAACATTAACTTTTACGTTGCCTATTAAGAGGGATAACTGTCAAAATACCGACGTAATGAGCCTTGTGTGGTGTTTGTGTCGCTGGCAGGCGGTAAGCCGGATTGTGTGCGGGAAATGAAGTTAAAAGTTCTTTTGAAAATTCGATGTTATTGCGAAAGTATGATTTTGTGGTTTACTCGTTTTAGCAATATTGTAATGAGGTCTTGGACTCTTGGCAGGACGGAAATTCGATATGGGTAAATCAAAAATCTACCTTAAGTATTCCTGTAAATCTGATCCAACGTTAAACCTAACGAAGCAACCAGCTGAGCTTAACTTTCCGTAAATCTGTTGTGGCGTACTTAATTTTTAACCGACTGCGGCGAAGCAAAAGGGGGAATTATGATTTTTAATTCATTCAATTCAGATGAAGTCAACTGCTGGGTCGTCATCCAAAATCTTTGGGTTAACTGTAAATGGACTGATAAGCCCCATACCATCGTCTACATACGTCTATCGGCTAGTATCTAAATACCCTGATAACTTCAAAGATTTCTCCCCAAAACGTCATAAACGTCACCATCTGACCCCATACATCACCAGCTGATCTGCCACCGGTTTGCGTACATAGCGGCTCTAATAAAAAGTGGGATGGGTAAAGTTATGACAGTAATTTGTCTTGATGGGGGCAAGTATGGAGTCTTATGGTTCGACGGTATGTTGTTTCATGTAAGGGGTTCAGTTAGTAAGGGTTGAGAGGTCATACGGTAAGGGTTGTGGGCGAAAATGTCGATTAATTACTGACGGTATAGTTTGGCGCAGTGGCTGAGCGATTGGTTGCGGCGCTGCGTGTCGCGGGTTCGTATCCCGCACGGAAAAAATATATGTATATCCTACAGGTAGTTTCTCCGGGTCTGTATGTGTATGTGATTTTAAATGTTTTTGAACGCACCCTCATTACAGGAGAAATTTCTAGTGTGGGGAAATATTAAATACAAAGGTAAGTTTTTTTAATTTTCTATAATTGATTATTTTTAAATTCTGCCTTTGTACAAATGGTAATTTATGCTGGGTCAATAGACTGAAAAACTTCAACCACCAAGTAACCTATATGTTTTTGCTTACCTGAACTGTCTGCGAGTCGCACGGGACCGGTCAATGTGGCGACACTTGAAGGAGGCCTATGTCCAGCAGTGGACGTCTTTTGGCTGAAACGATGATGATGATGATGATGATGAACTGTCTCAAACTTGGGTAAAAGCTTCCCAATATTTCTTACATTTCTGCCAATGTTTCTGTTATTTCATTTCTTCACCTCGTCAGTATCCATAACAACATCAACTTAGAATTTTCACAGCACTACAGTTCTTAAACGTGAGCAGCACATTATTGCGAATTCTTCTGTAATTGGAAGACTTCGCAATTTCATCTGATTTAATTTCATCCCACAGTCATCTGAAACGAAATATTTCAGTATGAAATTCAGGACTTTCGGGATCAGAGTCTCGTATCTGTTAAATTATTATAATTACATCCTTTGAACAGGTTTCACGAATTTTCACGGATTCAGGTTTCGATTTCCGTGTCATCGGAAAGCTGGGTCGTTAACCCCGACTGTTTTTTTTTCCCGAATCTCAAATATACTCTTTTGGTTGTTGATATTTATTTTCAAAATCAAAATCAAAATCAAAATATTTTATTTCACATAGGCCTCGATGGGCACTTATAAATCGTCGACAAAAAGGTGCACGGGTCGGGTTGGTCGTTTCCTATGGAGAAGAACCGGCAAGATTTTGTTTACACTTCATGTACAATAGTGATACATAGGCACACTTAGCGCCACCAGGCAGTCTCTACGATTGTCCATCTCTTTGTAATGTACTCGCTGTTAATATTTGCTTTTGTCTTTAGTTTTGCTCGTTGGTCTAGTGGTCGCAAGCGCGACTTCTGAGCGTGAGGACCAAAGTTCGATTGGGAATCGAACGGGTCGCACAGTGCTTTTGTATTTCAGTTTCACACATTCTTTCATAGATCTGCAATGATTTCCTACGAAATGAATGGGTAAAGTTTTTTGCCATTTCTGACTCTTTTAGTACTCCAACCTGGGTTGGTCCCATAGAACTTTTTGATCAGCATTAGAAACAGGATCGGTTGGCATAAATGAAAAAAAATGGCCGTTTTCTTGCTAACTGTAGTTTTTTTTTTTTAATTCTGAATGGGGATCAAAATGTCACGAAAAATTATAGCTTGTCTCTTAAAACCATTTTCTTGTTAAAGTTACCACCCTGTATATTATCACCATCCCAGGACATAAAATGTTCTACGAAAATAATTTATTCGCTTCCACTTAAACTTGAAATCCTGTCACATTTATTACTTAACTAATAAACGAGTATTTTTCGTGACATTTCTAACACGTGTCACGGCGAGACATCGTTTATCACGCTTTTGTCACAATTGTACAAAATAAGTCGTAAATCATTTCTTCACTACAATAATTGTCACCAACAGATTTCATGAAACAACAAAAAGATGGTACTTTACTAAATCGAGGATCGTCTGTAGAGAAGATATTATGGCCAAAATATAAAGGGTGTAAATAGACCCTTAACATAACCGAAAGGCACTTGTTCTCCCCGTCTTTGCGATATTTTTTTTGTTCTAGACCATACCTGGGAATCTTCTAGTAACGGAGATATTGGGGGTCAAAGTTCCATCTATTCCACAAGTTTTTTTTTAAATACATGTTTTTAATGTAAGATTTTTACTTTACACATCTCCACGAACCCCGTACTATTCAATCCATGTATCAGCACAATGCTTTGAGTGCTTTTTATCGAGTCCTTCCGTTAAACGTGATTTTTCACCCCAAAAAAAAGTCGATTCCCAGCAATATTTTTTGCGTAAAGTTACTTAGTTTGATGTACAGAATGCTTGGTTGACGGCTATGTGAAGGGTCTGTTTACACCCTGTATGTGTTGAAACAATCGTTTTGGAAATAAAGTTATTGACACCGGATTTGGTATTCTTCTCCATTTGTCTTCAGTCATCTGCTTAACCTTTTTCCAACTATGCTGTTATCGGCTTCCAGTCTAACCGGATGCAGCTGAATGACAGTATTTTACATGCAGTGACTGTCTATTTGATACCCCTTGGTAAGACTGGTTGTCAGACTTTCGGACACTGACTACCTGTAACAACAGTCAAAGAGCTACAAGTGACATGCCGGACCAATCTGAGGCACCGACGAAACTCGGTACGTAATGGGTGGTCACCTATCCATGGACCAACCTTGGCAAGCGCGACTTAACCTAAAGACAATGATTCAAGTCAACGGGCACCTAGGACACTCCAGTATGGTATGGTAAGCGCGTATGGTATGGTATGCGCGTTCGTGTTCCACGCGCGCCTCAAAGAGATGTCAGCAACCACGTAGGGGTCCGCATGGGCCGATGCCTGCCAGGGCTGCGGGACTGTTCGAAAGAGATACCGTGGCCCTGGAACACAAAGGGCAAAGAAGTAACATAGATGGGTTTTAGTCAGTACAAGTCTGACACTCCCTTCCGCTCCGCCCAGAGTGGGGGAGGGTGGGTCATTTGATGATTTCCAAACTGAAAAAAAAAAATAAAAAAAATTATGATCAGAATCACCGCACTTGCGTTGGATGAGATAGGAGATGTTGTAGATTATTAGATACGTCTTTAATTGGTGAGAAGAGTAGTAGATAACTTAGCGAAGTCCAGAGGGTCCCAAAGCTTTTCATATTTCTATAGGCGCTCCCTAACCGGACAGCATTCGCTTTCTGTACAAAATCGAATCTTGAATTTTGTTGTTACGTTACAGATGAATGCTCCGATGAGGGAGGTTTCTTTTTGACAGTCAGATTGACATAAACTTTTCGGTATTACATTTCAAACAAAATAAATACTATTCGCTGATAGAATGTCCCTTTGTCGAGTGTCACAGGTCGAGTACTACAAATAGAGCACTTCAATAAAATTTTAAGCCTTTGGTCAATGAAATAACGTCCGAATAAATCGAGAAGCGACCAATAAGGAGTAAGTATAGTCTAGAACACTCAGGACTTATTCTAGCAATAAATTGATCACAAAAAAGCTTAGCTTCATAAGCTTCAATGATTCCTCTTCATCAGCATTCTACCTAAATCCTTAATAATCAGATAATTTATTTTATTTGGACTCGTTCCTCAGTGATTTGCCGGAGAGTTGGAAAGGAATGAGGGAGGCCTTTGCCCAGGAGTGGGGCAGAAGGCTTATTAAAAAAAATGTAATTGAGTGCTATGCATCATGACCATCTTTGAAGGTTCTTCAGACATGGTTACCGCCACCCGTAGAAACCTGCAATACCAGGAGTATCACAGGTGTGTTGCTATTCCAGAGAAAATTGAAAATGTCTCATGTGTAAATAATCACCGGCACCAATCAATCCTTCAAACCGAATCTGAAAAATATCGTTCAAAAAAATTTGACGGTAGTATTTAGTATGATGGTAGTTACCATGTCGTTCAGACAGCATGCCTCTTAAGCGTTAACTGCAACATCTTATACCCAACAGGATCGTAAACAAAGTTAAAAAATAAAAACCGGTGAAGTGCGAGTTGGACTCATAGAATTACCGTGACCCTGGAACATAAAGGGCTACTGAAGGACACCGTGGATTTTAGTCAGTACAAGTCTGACAGTCCCTCCCGCTCTGCCCTGGGTGGGAGGACTCATTTGATGATTTTACAACGTTAAAAAAAAAAAAAGTGCGAGTTGGACTCGCGCACGAGGGTTCCGTATTAACTTGTAGGTGTTTTGTTATTAAACTACATTTTACGGTTTTCAGATTTTTTGTTTTACTTGCTGTAAGACATTGCTTCTTGTCAAATTTCATGATTCTAGGTCAACGGGTTTGGTTCCCTTGGTATGGTTTCGATTCCCTTGTGAAATCGCAAAATATGCGACATAAATCTTTTGATTGCGTTGATTCACAAGTTGTTTTTTCACTGCTCTAAGGGGTAACAGACTTGAGTATTAGATATTAATTTCAGCTTGATGCTCTAAAAGGTATTGACAGACGGACAACAAAATGATCCTATAAGGCTTTGCCGACTGATGTACGGAACCCTAATAACGCGCAGAAAAAGTGCATATATCCAGCCGTTTAACCGTTAACAGGCTGTTTCTGTAACTAACGCGTGTACTTACTTTTTAATTTGCCTCTAACCCGGCACCGCTCGCCGGCTCGGTAATACCAGTCAAATAAATTTTTGTGTAAGCCTTCATAACCATTGGCTGGTTGTTCTAATTAATATCTGGGCTAATATTTGAGAAATATGGTATGGTTTTACTGTCTTCAAGATGAGGGTTTTATTGGGGACTAGATTTCGTAAGCTTGTTTGAGTTAGCACGGTCTACCGAGAACGTTAGTATCAGGAATGCTGCGGTATAGTGAAATGTGATTTTTTGTGGGTTAAGTTTTTTCTTTTTTGGCTTACGTGGTCAGTAAAACTTTTAAAGCTACTAACATTAAAATTCAAAATATATTTATTTAAATCGCAATTTTTGAACGTCAAAATTATTAGTTGCATATGACAGTCCCCAGAAATACTTGCTCTCCACTACTTTACTGTTAAGCGTTTTCGCTGGGAATAAGAAACGCCGCAACAAATTAATTTCCTCATTAACATAAAACGGAATATTCAGCATTTGCCACATGTTTTGATAATTTTGACCTCCTACTTAGGTAGCTCTTACTTAAAATAAACTTAGGATCGTTAAGTGGCTGTCAGTGCATACCGCTGATTTGTAACTCACACCTCATTAAAGATTGCCTTTCGTGAATATTCATGTCAGCTGAATGCGTACGAAAATCGCCGTCATGACACATTGGACGGCTTTCCATTGAAACTAGGATTTTCATTCACATCTCATGAAACATAAGCTATTCCAGCTTCGAATTTCGAAGCCGTCATATTCGAACAATCATAATCTCTTTGACTAACCAGAGGTAACATTGTGACAAAGAGGAATATGTACATAGTACACATTTCCTTTTAGTCTACTAATGACGTTCCAATATGGCGGACACTTCGCCAATAATGTCCCGCCATCGGTCGTAATTAGAAACCACAGTAATCGAGATGTTAGGCCGTGAATGGGTTATAGGCTGAAGCGATTGATATTGTTTCTTAAGTTCCTATAGTTACTAACAGACACAATAAATAAAATTTAAGTGTCTGTTTGTAATTAAAACAAACACCTTTTTAGGGTTCCGTAGCCGAATGGCGGAAAAAAAAAAAGGAACCCTTATAGATTCGTCATGCTTGTCTGTCATCTGTATGTCACAGTCATTTTATTCCGAAACTATTACGACTACACAGTTGAAACTTGGTAGGTAGGTGTATTCTGTGATTTTATACAAAAATAATAAAAAAACAAAGTTTATTTATCCAGTTAATATATATATATATATATATAATAATATGTATATATTGTACCGTCTATTATATAGTTATAATATGATATTTGTAAGGTGGTGGGTAGTCTCTAAGATTAGTCCAATAAATCAGTGTGTTGCTAGCTCCCGCCTTTCATTGACACTGCAATGGCGACGAGGATGGGATTTTTAAAATCCGTACTCTTCGCCAATGCAGTGTACATATATTATATGATTTCGTCTTTATTTTAATACCACAGTCTATTCGCGCTTATATCCGCTACCCTTAACACTGTCGCCGCCTACCGCGGATCGGTTCGACCACAACAGAATGTCTGTCCGTCAGTCCGTAATCCGGTATGTGCCGCAACTCACACTGGTCATTCGGCTGAGAAATGATGTGGAAGATGTTATGTCCAGGTTCGCATTTCGAAGGTTAGATTAGAGATAGCTTCAAGGTTGGGTGGAATTTGATTGGACTATGTGACTTATTATACTATTATGTTTCGAGAAGGACGGTAATTGATTTGGGTGTTGGAGATAACGTTAATATATTTTTTCTTTTTTTTAGTGGCATTTCTTTGACGGAAGAATCGACAAAATGACAGATAGAGCAAAGAAATCTGCCATTGTGTCGACATAATCTGTCATTTTATCGATTCTTCCGTCAAAGAAATCCCTGTCGACGGTGGTCATGCTACGGGGGCTGGTGTCGGAGTATTTATGCCGCCCGGCATCCGTGGGCCCCTGACTTGGCTTTACATGCCGTCGAGAAATATCTCTCATGGTTTGGTTTCCTCACGATGTTTTCCTTTATCGAAGCAAGTGATAATTTTAGAATACGCGCATGAATCCGAAAAATCAGATACCGGATCCGGTCTACGGATCCGGTTTTCCGGATTGCAATCCCTAGCTGAGGTAGTTAAATAAAAAGCGCTAAGTAACGCTTTCTTAGGCTAATCGTTTTTCAAAGCTCGTGCTAAGGCTACGCTATACGCTAGTATAAAACAATGTCGGCCTGCATGTTAAAAATATGACATTTGAGCCTTCCCAAAGTACATTAATAAGTTATCTGTATTTTAATCCACTTAGTATACTTTAAAATATATCCGCTTATTCTATTAAGAGCCCTCTTACGTTTCAGCGTTCAGCCAATTTTACAATTTACTTAAAAGGCATAATATAACGAAAATATATTCTTTTATTATAAAAGTATAGAATATTTGTGAGATGCTCTTATTATTGTGGTAGAGATAAAGAACTATTTTTAACAAGTAATTTATATTTCACGAGGAAATCTTGTAAATTCGCGATTTTTTTGTAAACCCCCTCTGTATTTTTTTGTAAATATTAATGCAATTCGGGATTTCCTGATAGAAGAGAAACATTATCACCTTATAAAACTTACCGAGCCACATGGCAGATACTTTAATATTCAAGTCACAACAACATTATGTAATGAAATTTTACTCTTGTTGCCAAGGAGCAAACCAAGAGTTTACTTTCCTACAACATTAGTGTCTGGAATAGAACTACTTTCATGACTTATTTCGTCGTTCGTATTACTTTACATCTTCTTTATATTTCTCTTCATTTTGAACTTTACTGAGGAAAATGTGAACGACACTTGCACATTAAATGAAAACCTTAATTTTCTCGTCCTCGTATTTGTCTATGTACATCGTAAAGAATGAAATAATTATACCCAAATAACAATGGAAATTATTGGCCATAACTTCTTGCTTGCGATACTCAGCGGAATTTTAAAAAGTATTCAAGTACTTTCAAAAGTCTTTAAACTCCGCAAGGTGAAAAACTATTAAAGCAAGTCTCGAATAAAAAGCAGCTGTGCTTTATAGCCTTTTGAAGCCGTAAATTAATGTACATTACAGAACAAATAGATTTACAACAAAGTCAAAAAGCACTCGCTAAAATAAACGAGCGGACCTTTTGATATTTTCATTTTTGTGAGATTCCAGTTAAACTAACTGAAAGGTAGACATTTTATATCGAAAAAGATTTTTTTCTTTACAAATAAAATAAAAAACTTGAATATTTACAAAAACATTTTACATAAAGCAGTAAACGTAAAAAGGAATTGCTCATTTAAATTAACGATCACCATAATCTGAAAACGTATCATTAAACCTTAATATAAGCATGTAAAAATATTCCCGAACAATGCTGAGGGGTCTAACGGACCCCATCAAGATTCCGTAATCAGAACGGGAATGTACCACGAATGTGACCGAGCATCGGAGGGTTAGAGTAATTGAAAACAGGTGGGCAGTGTGAGTGTTAGTTTTGTTTTATTGCGGGGGTACTTCAGACCCCGCATAACGCGCAATGACAAAGCGGCCGCTATGCGTTTTAGAGGGGTTTTGTAATTTTCTTTTATTTGTTTTACTGACTTCCGTATATTTTCAGGAATTTAGGAACTAACGGGAATATTTGCTACAGGCACAACTTTTACGAGTGACACGGACCAAGAATGAACCCCTGAGTGCAGATTTCACCAATACAACTGAACGCGATCATCTCATGTAAACCGCGTTCAACTGTTAGTGTCACAATTGCTATGGTAGATTGACACTAACGGTTATTGAACGCCAGGCGACTAGCTCGTGTATAAATAATAACAGCCGCTCAGGTTAATCTTCAGATTAAGCCGCGCTTGCCTAGGTTAGTCCGTGGATGGGTTACCACCCATTACATACCGAGTTTCCCCCGTGTCTCTGAAGGCACGTTATGCCGTTCGTCGCGGCTGCCATTTGTAGATCTTTGACAGTCGTTTATGGCCGGCCGGCCTGGCAGTCTGACAACCAGTCTTACCAAAGGATAGCGTATTACCCAGTAATAACTGGCTCCATGTAAAATACTGGTATTCAGCTTTAACTGGTGAGATTGGAAGCCGATCCCAGCATAGTTCATAGCCCTAGGCATTAAGTGCGCCTTAGCAAAGTTTTTATAAAAAAAAAAAAAAATGAAAATTAATAAAATTGTCAAATCCACTCTAAATAGGAATTGCTACATTTTGTTCTCGCGTTTAAATTTTTTGGTTTTCTCTCATTTTTCTTCTCTCGTAATAGCGAACATGGTAGGTACTAGTTTTCTACAATACATAAAAAAAAACACTTTTTCGGTGGTGAACAGTGTCAAAGTACAACGCGGATTTCGGGTCCACGCATCTACGTAAAAACATTTATAAAATGCATCCTACAAAAAATCCTAAACGAAAATAAACTCCTCTTTATATGCATTTAGTGTTCAGGCGCCTTTTTAACAAAGAGGTAGCTCAAATTCAGCTTTGCATACATTTGCATGCTGCACGATGTAACCGAGTTTCAGACGAATATCCCGACACAATCGCTAGTGTGACACTCCGTAGAACAGTTAGACTGACTGACGGACGGAGTCCAGAGTGACTGAGGCGGCAGCGGGAGCGGTAGCGGGCGCGATTAGATGGCCACAGTGCATCGCTAGTTGTTGTAGCGGGCAGAAGAGGCATGAGACGTGTTTCCACAGAATAAAACAATTTGCGATCGCCCAGTAGTAAGAGGACTTGTAGTGACAATCGCTTTCGATGTTTTACACTATAACCAACTTATCTGTGCAGACGGCTAAACACAGAACTAAAATAACTGTACCAAGTTTGAAATATCCATGCAAATTTTCTTGACAAGCAACTTCACTTGCACACTTAAAGTGGGCATACTATTACTACATGCCTTTCAACAGGATTGACATAAATTTTGTTTGTATTTTGTTTGTGTCGCTGATATTATGTGAATTTGTCTTAATCCTCATATCTTGACACGCTAGTTTTTTTCTTCTTCTTCATTTATTTATTTTATAATGGGTCACAAACACAAATCACCAGTACCTATCCAGAATATCTCAAGAGTAGTATTTAAATAACGGTTCGTACACGACGCGACTTGCTAACACGATTATATTATAGTATAGTTTGATGATGTTTGATATTTCACACCCGCCTCAGCATCAGCGTTATCTCATCACCCTGTCCGAGGCCTTAGACAAGGAATATGTGTGACTTGATCTAGCTAGGTGGCCACAATTTTCGGAGTAATTCCCGTCATGATCCTGCATCATGCGTCGTTGTAAATGCTGTGCTGAGTAACTGGTGGTCGGATGCAGTTGCCAGAATTACTTATCTGTGTAGTGTGTGGTTACAGGAGTATATGCAGTTTATTTACGTATATTCTGTGGGGATTAGGAAACTAGTTTCAAACTCAAATGAAACCCTGATTCCTGTTACACTAACACGCAGGCCTACAAAGCACTAACGGATAGCCGCACTGTTGCGATACATCATCATCTGCCTAGTCTTTTCCCAACTATGTTGGGGTCGGCTTCCAGTCTAACCGGATGCAGCTGAATATCAGTATTTTACATGGAGCGACTGCCTATCTGACCTCCACAACCCAGTTAGTACTGGAAAACCACCGCAACGATACATACACCTAGTATAATGATAAACGGTAAGAGCAAAAGTGAGCAAAGTGTAAAGGTTCTGTCAAACCGGTGCAGACAAAATGTAAACTGCCTACGAACACCTGGCACTGATACTTCAGTACATACCAGTATGAACGAACCTTAACTGGAGTTATCCAAAAAGTTAAAAAAAAGTCTGAAGATTCTATTTGTCTGGTTTAAGACAAATCGTGTCGCGGTTTCGATTTTACGCACGGAATAAATATTCGTATGGCCTACAGCTAGTTGTTCCGGGTCTGGCTGTTCGTGTATGTGAGTTGAAATGTTTTTAAACGCACCCACGATACAGAAGACATTCCTATTGTGGGGCAAAGGTAAAAGAAAAATATCCTACGGTTACGATATAACATGAGACTTATCATAACCGACGAAATGGGGTCGAACTATTATACATATACACCTCTGCCTACAGGGATCTGGGATTACAGGCGTGTGTTGTGTTTGTACACACGTTCAATGACTATGAAGCCCCAACATAATTAGAGGGCGGACAGAAACGCAGAAAATAACTACAAAATTACACAGACCTTAATTATTCAGGGAAGTACCGCATCATATATAATTTTTTTCCTGATTAAAATGAAGATTTCCTGCAGGTTTCCACGTTTTTTAATGTTTTGCACAGGAATTACTGCAGAATTAAGGGAAATGTTTGTGGGGTACGGAAGTTGGTAAACTGTGTTTTAGTTTTTGTGATAATTTTGTTTGGATGTATTTCTCTGTTTAAATTCTGTGTGTTTTTACGTTACAGTCAGAGCATTTCTCCTATAAGAAGTGGTTTTGTGCTACCGCTGTCTTCGGGTGGCAACATTAAAGCGCAGGCCACACCGCCTTTTTCAGTTTATTCGTTACTTACAATACAAATCTTTCTTCTTAATAATATTAGTGTAGATATCACCAATAAGGTCAGTGTATGTCGTTCTAGGACGTCTCCTCCCGGCGTTTCCACTCACATCGGTCTGGTAATCTTTTGTTAGTCGCCTTTCATTACTTTTTCACATGAACAAACCATCTCAGCATAGTATTTTATTGGCACTACATCTGATGTAGAAGAAGCCATGTGTTAGTAAGACGTGAAAGTTTTTCAAGTAACTCGTGCCGTAGAATTACCACAAAAAGGAGAACTATTCCATTCTTTACCCATTCAGAACTATTATGAAGTCAGAATCGGCTTTCGGAAATAATATTTCCTATTTTATGATCTAGTTTCCTTCATTTTATAGTCATCTGTTGCTTCGGAGGCGTGATCGAATTACTAATACGCAATCGACTGTTCTTTCCTTGAAATATGATTAACCAACGTCCAGAGAGTTCTTTTGTTTTTTTTTCTTTCTTTTTATTATGGTTGCTTGAGGATTTACTGATTTACTAGATTTACGAGCATGGAGTGGATTTTAAACCAAACGAATATAGAAGCAGAAAAAGAGCTTGAGTCTAGACTATTTTTTCTTGATATTCTTTACGTTCTAGTGTTGGTAGACCAAAGAAAGAAAGCTTTATACCTTTTTACACGAAAATAATTTAATAGAGTCGGGGTAGAACATACTCTCAACTCTCATCCAGTTGCTATCAGCCACCCTGCGAAGATCGTCGCTCCACCGAGCCTGAGGGCGTCACACCTTACGCTTGGCGATTCGCGGTCTCCACTCAAGAACACATCTACCCCAGCGGTCATAGGTTCTACGGCTAGCCTGGCCGGCGGCATGCAGTGTGTGAATTGCATTTTGTTTTTTGATTTTCCAGACAAAAGAAAAACCCACAGTGTGTTTTTTTTAGTTTCAGGACATGCTCTAGCGCAATTGTATTTTTCACAAGGAGAAACTATTATTTTGTTAGACTTTTTAGGTTCCTTAACCCAAATGAAAAACCAAAAAGGAAAATTATGCCAATTTGCTTACATGTATCTTGAAGATTGGCTGCTAGGGACTTATCCAACGGCACTTTTATTTCGCTATTTATTCGTGTTGCTATTTTCCTTGTACAGTTTATGACCCAATATGTTGTGAAGAAGGAGTGCATGTCTTGGGGGATATTAACCTCATAAAGCTATAAAATGTATTGTTACAAAGGTAGGGTGTAAATTATGGTGACGTACAGCCTAAAAATGGTTTACGTTTGTTGTAAAAATAACATAAACAACCAAACTCCTTGTTTTGCAAGTTCCTGCACGACAACAAAAACAACGTAATGCATGAAATGTAAAATTATCACAATTAAAGATATTCAAAATCTATGAAACGGTCTTATAACTAATAAAATAATCTACAGGGTGTAAACAGACCCTTCATATAGCCGTCAACCAAGCATTCTGTACATCAAACTAACTAAACTAAACTAACTTTTTGCGTAACTTTACGCAAAAATGATTGCTGGGAATCGACTTTTGTTTTGGGTTAAAAATCACGTTTTACGGTAAGACTCGATGGAAAGCATTGTACTCTCTTTGTAGCAGTGCACTCAAAGCATTGTGCTGATGGATGGATTGAATAGTACAGGGGTCGTGGAGGTGTGTAAAGTAAAAATCTTACATTAAAACATGTATTTAAAAAAAAATGTGTGAAAAAGTTGAAACTTTGACCCCAATATCTCCGTAACTAGAAGATTCCCAGGTATGGTCTAGAACAAAAAAAATGATTGCAAAGACGGGGAGAACAAGTGCCTTTCGACTATGTTAAGGGTCTATTTACACCCTTTATACTAATGTCATATTCCATACATCAGCAAAGAAAATGTAATAAAAAATAACTATAAACTTAACCAAACAATATAAAAAAGCTATAACCTCACAACACCAATCCGATCGCCCGCAAATCGACACTCCAAAACACCAGATGAGAAAATAAAACAATTAGAAGCAACAACTCTAACTGGATAGCTTTTTTATTACTTGGGGCTGGCAAAAAGGCTGACTTTTAACAGCGGTATCAAGGCTCAAGATTAGTAATTTTCGGTGTAACACCAATTAAGGGTAGACGCCGTTGAGGTTATGACTGCACTCGGCTGTAACGTGACTACTTAGGTGACGACGCTTGAAAATGTGAGGAGAATTCATTTTCGTTTTCGTTGTTTTGCTGGACTAAACTCGAAAATGTACTTCGTTTTACTGGGATATTTCTTTCTCGTACCAATTTATTTTGTCTGATGAGACCTACCACTAATTTAATATTGTATTTTTTTATTCTTTCACAATATAAACTAGAATACTTTTGACTCAATCAGTTAATGCTGCTGCAGACCCCTGATCACTGATTAATTTGAGATTAGTTTGTATTCATTAAAACTCGGCAAGCTTAATACCTTTTGGCTTACATTCAACGCGGAAAGATTTCCCTGATTCAGGGAAAGTTAAAAAGAAAGGTGCGGGTGGAATTTCACTTAGTGCAATTCCACCCGCACCTTTTTTTTTTTTTGTTTGAGAGGAGCGAAGCCATTGATAACGCTGTCAATGTGGTAGAGCTTTTGTCGAAGCTCATCATTCTAAAACAAAAAAAAATCAAATAAAAGAATCATCGATATGAATTAGTAGAAGACCTCGAGCGTCCAAACCGCAGTCGTGAAGCTACTTAGCAAATCCGCAAACGCTTGCAAAAATAAATTTAATTCACTATTAAGTTTTAGTAGCGGCAATCCCGTAGAACAATTATTCTCGCCCTTGGATTCTGTGGCCCGTCACGTTTCGCCAAGGAGGTGTTTTTACGACCCCCTAAAACATGTTAGCATTAGGTGCTATTAAATTCTCGAAATTATTTTAGAGAAGAAAATATTTAGTACTAAAAATATCAAGTGGAATTAAGGGTGATTTATTTTTATCGTCTTTTAAGGGGACGAAAGATGCAATGAACGGATAGGAGTGAAATATTTACTCTTACTGCTTGGCCACAAGCTACGCGGTTAAGCGAGACGCGTGTTGCGATAGCGAGCACGGTCAAAGCAGATTTTTTTTTTTGCTTTAGAGCATGCGAGTCATGCGATGTGACTTTCAACTCAACGGTACTCACTCGGAAATACGAGTAAGTGACACTTGGGAGCAGGATTGCCAACTTCCATTTACGGATATGCCGGAAACCAGAAATTTATATGCGGGACTTAACAAAAAAAAGCGGGACCTAGCTCCAAATGTACAAAAACAAAAGAAAAACAATTGTAATCATTTTTTATCAGTTTCATTTAAAAATTTAAAGAAAATATGCTCTTCGCTATTACAAAGTAATCGTCACATTTTTTTTAACAGAAATAAATAATTCAGTTTGCTCAATCAATTCGTTTTTCTTTTTGCAGGAGTAATTGTCTTGTGATTTGACACATCTGAGCAATTATATCGCTGTCATAGTCACCGTTGCGTACGCAACACGCCGCCTGTACTTTATTTAAACGGAGTTTCTTTCTAACCTAAGCCAGGTTTACAATAAAGCAGGCACTGAACATCCCGCAGACGAACATCGCGGGACGCATTATTTGCCGAGGAAACGGGACGTCCCTCCCACGCAGAACGCTTGGCAACACTTCTCGCGAGTATCGCTTGACCCAAGGCGTGTCGCAAGTCGCATCACGTGAAGATGTAAATGGGTCGTAATTTGTGCGGCTGGTCCGTTTGCTGCCCTTAATTATCTGATTGCAAAAATAGAGAAACAAAGTAAAGTACAATGAGATTATCAAGACTTTATGCTTTCCTTTATGCGAAAGGAATTAAGAGGAGGAACGGCTGCAGGCTCGCGGGCGATAATTATAACAAACTGTAAATACGAGCGCTTTGGTATCGTGGACATAACTTTTATTAATCAAGAAAAATACTATGCTTACAGTCTTTAAAGAAATATTGAAACAGTTAGTTGACATTTATCGTGAAACAAGGGCTGGCATTTACCTTGGCCAGGGGCTTAGCATTGCCATACAAAGTGGCAATGCCGCCAGTCTCTTGGGCACATTACAGGTCAAATGTGGTGGAATAAGCATTTTTTGGAGTTTTTTTGTGTGATCGTTAATAGTGTAAATAATTTAGCACTTAAATAACAAAAAAGACAACGATTAATTATAGGGCAAAGAATTAGTGAAGTGAAATACATAAGTCATTCTAAGGGACTAGACAAATAGACTACACTTTCAAAGCATTTCGTAATTTTGCAACGACTTTCAACAGGATTGGGGTTTACTGTAATAAATATATCTACTAACCTATATAATATTATAAAGAGGTAAGATTTGTTTGTAAGTTCGTATATAGGAGGTCATCTCCAGGACTAATGATCCAATTCTAAAAATTCTTTCACTGGCAGAAAATCACATTTTTCGTGGGTGCTATATGCTAAAAATTATAATTTATCATGCATATTAGCCGAGCTATCGCCATTTTTGCGGAGGATGTCACGGGCGAAGTGCTAGTCTTTTATATTATCGGCTATCATTTTCGCTGACAAACTTTGTCTTGGTGTTCTGTTGTGGGGGCATCTGGGCAAAAGGATTTGCAGTCTGATTTGATAATAATTAGAATATTATCTGGTTAACAAACAAACAAATCTTATTCCGTGTAACCGCACCACTTAACTTTAAAATCTATCGTCCAAACTTTCCCCGAAAACTATCAAAGTGAACTTTAACAAAACCGATACGGAGCTTGGAAAATGCAAAATGTAGATGTTATAAAGTTACAAAACAAGCAAACCTCTGCATTTTATGGGCACAGCACATGTGCCGAGACAAAGCAATCGTTCGGCCCGAATCGCTTCGAGAACGATTTCAAATTACATTTTTTACGAACAAGTTGTAAGAGAAAGCGGGGTACAGGTGAAAAAGTTGATTACAAAAAGCTTTATTTCTATACTAATAGAAGAGTTTGTTTGGTTGAACGCGCTAATCTCAGGAATTGAATTGAATTGAATTCTTTTGGTGTTGGATAGCCCAGTTATCGAGGAAGGCTATAGGCTATATACTATCACTCTACGACCAATAAAAGCGGAGTATCAATGAAAAATGTTGCAAAAGCGGGGAAAATTGTATTTATATAATAATCTCCTGCGGACGAAAGTCGCGGGCAACAGCTAGTAGTAGATTAATTTGTTTAATTTGATTTTGTAATGGATCAGTCAATCTGGTAAAGAAGGACTGCAAACCGGCTGTATAACTAACTCTTACAAACCGGCTGTATAACTAACTTTTACAAACCGGCTGTATAACTAACTCTTACAAACCGCCTGTATAACTAACTCTTACAAATACTTCAGGAAAGTATCAACAAAATCTGATAAGTTGTCACAATGATTTTGGTCACTTTCAAGTTAGTACCCATTTAGTACAGACTAGCGACCCGTCCTTCCTTTGCACAGCGCCACCTATCGGTTCCAAAACTATATCTAATGAAGGCTATATTTTGAGTTAAGCATCAGCAGTGGAGTGGTGAAAATTGCGTTGAAATCCATGCAGTATTTTTGCAGTTTTTTTTTTTTGTTATTTTTTGCATGTATTTGCGTGATGCGCATACAAACATAGACACAGAAAGACAGACAGATAAAAAAATCTAAAAACTGTTGTTTTAGTTTCTGCCATGTTGCTCTAATAAAGACCCTCTGTATATATTTTTTTACATCTTCAATTTACAGACACCGGCCTCTTACAATTTTATTAGAGTGTAATTATACACACATTGTTTATAAATCATAAACAATGTATTTGTTTTTGTTAAAACGTTCCTTTAAGACAATAAAACACTTAGGTTTCTGAATTTACATCTACATCTATCAATTATCTCCCTTTCTTTTAATATTATGTCATCATCTGCCTAGCCTTTTCCCAACTATATTGGGGTCGGCTTCCAGTCTAACCAGATGCAGCTGAATACCAGTATTTTACATGGAGCGACTGCCTATCTGAACTCCACAACCCAGTTAGTACTGGGTAATACGATACCCTTTGGTAAGACTGGTTGTCAGACTTTTTGGGCCACTGACTACCTAACGACTGTCAAAGATCTACAAATGACAGCCGGGACCAACGGCTTAACGTGCTTTCCGAGGCACGGAGGAAACTCGGTATGTAATGGGCGGTCACCCATCCACAGACCAACCTAGGCAAGCACGGCTTAACCTAAAGATCGACCCGAGCGGCTGTTATTTAGCCACGAGCTCCTCTTTTAATATTATTTGTGATCTCAATAATATAATATGTATCTTCGAATATATCGCTTTCGGAAACGAATACAACCCTTTTCCTTTACTTTGATTGAAACTTCCGGAAGTAGATAAAAAAGGGAAGCATTTCCCCCCATGTTCAATACACGCGTACATTGTAAGGGCATACTAAGTGCTTTGTCATGCTTACATAGGTTTTTCTACAAATTGTGACAAACAGTCGAATAAGAATTTTTGTTTTTATTGGTTGGACAAAGTTTACATAATTTAAATGTTAAAATGAAAAGTTATAGGTTTACCTCTTTAATAAAAATCTCTGTGTGCACAAGGAATCAAGAAGTATACAGTGACGTTATTTTTTTTAGATTTTGAGTACCTAAAGATGTTATCCTATTACAAGTACTTATTATAAGTTTTTATTTAACATGCCTTGTTAATTTGTTGATTATTGGAGTATGTCTTAGTTAAATCATTTATCACATTTAACCCGTCAGACTTCAAAGCAAGAGTGGACAGGCATCTTCTGGGCACGCTTGTCCCATCATAGACCTCATCTATCGCTTTCCATCAGGCGTGATCGAGGTCAAGAGCAGGCCTATTTTGTAATTTTTTTTTTTTTAAATAAATCTTTCAGCTGAATTTCAAACCATCTCCTCCCAACCGATTGAGCTGAAATTTTGGATTTTTTGTATAATTTTATTATCACTTCGGTGAAGGACAACATCGTGAGGAAACCAGCATGCCTGAGAGATATTTCTTGATGGCATGTAAAGCCAAATCAGAGGATGGGCGGCATAAAAACTCTGACACCAGGTTAGGTACTAACCACACGATAAAGAAAAAGAAAATGCCAGGCTTGATCCTGCAGCTAGGATCGCCTCCCTACGAGAGAACTTCTCAACGGTTATCAGAACGGACACGAAACTTTGATATACACGTCCAATGTTAATAGATAAACCTAATTCTTTTCTTTATTAAAAGTTTCTTTTTTTCCTGTCTGTCGTTATGGAAGATGTAAAATTTAATAAAAGTAGTAATTTAAGGTAAGAGCAAAATCCGTACAGAGGGAATGTTCGTTGAACAAAAACACACGGCACATGTACAAAAAGTACAGCCCTTACGAACTTAGCACCGCCGAAGCTCCTAACTTGTACCATTCAGTTATGCATTCAATGCTTAAATGGAAGACGACGTACTTTGACTGGATTTATGGTTCCTTTGAGTGTCCTGCTCTTTGATGTGTCGGTACGTGTACCTAAAACTGAATATTAATATTTTTGATAGGTTTTCTGTACATTTAGGTTTTGTATCGGTACCTGCGGAGGCCCTAGCACAAACGCGCGACGTAGCGTAGCTGTAGGTAGCATTTTGGTTTAAAATTCTGCGACAAGCAAATTATAGTTAGTATCACCAATGGATTTGAATAATCATCGTCATCAGTCTACAGTAGTCCACTGTTCCTCTCCAATCGCACGCCATTCATCTTGAATTTTGGCAACTCCCATCCAGCCGCTAACAGCCATCCTGCGAAGATCGTCGCTCCACCTTGCATCAATGTGTCCCACCTTACACTTGCCGAGTCGCGGTCTCTACTCAAGAACACGGCCATCGGTTCTAAGGCTTATAAATATGGCCGGCCCATTGCCACTTCAGCTTGCTTATCCTGTGTGTCAACTACTTTAGTTCACTGCCAGATCCGCTCGTTTCGAATTCGATACCTCAGAGAGATTTCAAGCATAGCCCAAAAGCATAGATTTGAATGAAGTCTTATAACTAAAGGGTCAGACTGGTTAAATTGTAGACCAGCTTCGGACGGATACTTCAGCATAGTAGGACAAGCTAAAGCATAAAGCTAATCCATTGAATGAAATAATTTGTAACTGGACATACAATATTTTACTGATTTAATCATAATGTATTGCATGACAATTGGATGTATTGTATATTAAGTTTTTAACTACACATTTATTGTTAGTTGTGACATGAATTTTGTATGCCTCAATGGCGGGACATAGCAGACTTACCTGTATTTAACGCAACATCTTGTGAACCTATGATCCACAAAAAATTATTTGAATTTGAATTTGATACTGCGGAGCTGCAAATTGTCTTTACCAGTATGACCGATACTTAAATATTAAGTGCGAAACGAATATTTTCTGTTTAAAAACCTTATTGACATTGCCTTTACTCCGTGCGTTTGTGCTAGGCCCACAGTAAGGTTTTGATACTATGGCTGAATGAACGCAGATATTAATAATGATATAAAATTTTTCGATACTGTGAATACAAACATGTATAGTAAAAAAATACCTATTGTATCGTCAAAATGCAGTGTTGCGAAGTTTCGGAGAATTTGGAAAATTTTCAAATATCCATTCTCTAGGGTCAGCAGCAATTTGGAAGTCGAATTTTTAGGTGTAGTTTTACGGAGAGCATTTTTCTAAAAAACTGTATTAAATAATGCTAAGGTACACCTAATTGAGTGCCTAAATGTTATTGTGCTTTAGGAATTTACGAATTCACAGCGTTGAGCTGAGAGTTAAAAATTTGACAGAGCGCTTTCATTCAGGTTCGCCATATGTCGCGGAAGTGTGTAAAAAGATTATTATAAAGTTTTTTTAATTTAAATTTGCTATCTGCGTGTCATTGTACGGATATGAGAGTATTCACCTCCTTCCTCGTATTTCAAATGACCATTGCCCTCAGGCCAGTCATGCGCCGCGCCGGCCACTATCACACCATAAAAAAACTATACCTAACTCCACTTTGTACAGCGGGCAAAACAAACAGGGATATAAAGGGGTCGTTCCACGAACTCGTTTCGGCTAATTCCGTCGTCTCGACCGTAAGTGGCTTTTATGCCTAACTATGAAAGTGTTAAGGAGGCACTCAATATGCTATTATATTATGAGGGACCTTGAACCTTGTTTACGGTGTTATTTTTAATCTGAACAAATAATTATGGAGTTTTCTGAAGACTAATGCCCGGCGGAATACTTTTACTATGTGTGGAAACTTGTAATTGGGCATATTTCGTTTAAACTATTACTCACTGTCTGTTTAGCTGTAAGTTTTCCTAAAAATAAAATAAATAAATATGAACCTAGTTTTCAAAGCTAGGATAGGTTACAACCTCGATGTATTTATTATCCTGGCTTGCTGTCCTGGCTTGGCAAATACTTGTGCTTTTTACATGATGCCAAAAAAAATTAAACCAGTGCCATTGCTGTGATTAAGGTAACTTCCCGTTCACGAAGTAAAATGGACAAAATTCGTAAAATACCAGTCAAAATCAAGGGCATCAATAAGTGTGAATGGCCTTCTATAATGATTCTCTCGTAAGTTAATACTTTTCGTATTTTAATTCGAGCCTTTTTTCGAGTATTTAGCGATTATAGAACAAAAACTTATTCTTCTTTTCATAGTGACGTGATGAATTTATATTATTTATATAATATGAATTAACTCAATCCATTCACCACTGCTGAAGGTGTCATATTTATCGCCAAATTCTGGACCGGTTCAATTTGTCGCCAAAAAGAAGAAGACTGATGTATCCATGAATATCTTATCAAAACAAGGACTGCATGATAAAAAGGAAACATTTAAAACATAATACGTCAAGAAAGGCATTATAAAGTAAAAAAAGACATCCAATGTCCCTGGATTCAGTTGCATCAATTGCTTACTGGAAAAGGTCGCAAAGAGACACGCGTGTCACAGACTATCTTTTATTCCAAAGTTTCCAGATCCTTCTTTGTCGTGTGGTTAGTGCCTAGTGGTGTGATGTTTTTATGCCGCCCATGGACCTCGGACTTGGTTTTACATGCCGTCAAGAAATATCTCTCTGGCATGGTGTTTTCCTCACGATGTTTTCCAAACATCACCTGAAAAGCTGTTAGCATAGATGCAATAATTTATTTACTATCGCTGTTAAATGTACACAAGTTTTTACTTTCAAACGCTTTTTTTCCAGCCACGGCCGGTTTGGTCCGGTCCGAATCCTAGTATCATCTGGTATAATCCGCTTTGGTGCGGCCCAGCCCGGTTTTGGCAAGTGATGTGCCGGTACCGGATCAGAATTTTTGCTTTCGCTGAGCGTTGTATCCGGAAATCGTAGCGCAAAATCCGGAATATGTGCACTTGCAGTCAATGCGAATTAGGGTGTTGGCAGCTGGTACGGTCTTGGTTTATTTTTATTCTGGTAGCTGAGCACAATTGTTGAAGAAAATGTTAGGTATTTCATTTGGTATCTTGCTACCAAAATATTTTGTTGAATTTAAAGATGATCATCGGCTGTTATGATAAATCTGTGTGAGTTTTATGGTCGTTAAAAATCTTAAAAAAATTCTATCCTAAGATTGTGTCATCTATTGCTGTGACGTATGTTATGTACAAACACCAGCACATCAAGCTACTACAATCTGTCAAATTTATTTTATAGATTTTCAACTTTATCGCTGAAGCATTAGGTTCAAGGTTGATTAGGGAAATTTGACAGTTTTGGGTAGCTTGGTGTACTGGCGTCTGTACTCGTATGTCTGAACAATTGATTGAGTTTTGGGTACGCGTGTTATAACCTACACGTGAAAGGTATCTGCCTAGTCTTTTGCCAATCATGTTAGGGTCGGCTTCCAGTCTAACCGATCCAGCTGAATACCAGTATTTTACATGGAACGAGTGCCTATCTGACCTCCGCAACCCAGTTAGTACGGTGCAATACGACACCCCTTGGTATAAGAGTGAAAGATGCCGAACGAAATACAAAACGAACGCAAATAAAAGCGTCTGATTTCGGCTTCACCGTCTTAATTTCCGCAACCAAAAACAAAAGACAGCATCTAATATTAAAAAGTCATGTCTAATTCTACACAAAAGCGAGTATCATTGCGCTTCCCAGCGGATATCAATCACGGAGGCTCAGAGCGTCGCTCCCAATTTGCCGAGGACATTTGCACGAAATAAGCCACGTTTTTAGCTTTCTACATTGGCACCGTGCCAGTACATTTGTATCTAGGAATATTGTGGAAATGCTGTAAATAAGAATGTAAAGTTAAATTGTTTGTCTTTTTGTCTGATGTAGGTATTTTTGGGTGGGAATGGGAACAACGAAGACATATGTCTTAGCTGGATTGTCAATATCAATAATAGTGGTCTTTCTCCTGGATATGAGTTGACTTGGCAAACCTGGATGTCTTTAATCAGATCCAGAGTGGCCGAAGCAAGAAAATCCTGCTCAGGTTTTCTTGCCCCAGAAAAAATTCATAGATGAATCTGCGTAAACCTAACGTAAGTAGTGTAATCTTGATACTGTTCCATAAACGATGGGGCACTTGTGTCTTTTATCACATATTGTGTCCTTTTGTTTTCTTATTATAGGTACTGATGGACGCTACTGAAGGCGCCAAATTCGTTTTCAAATTATGGGCTAACTTAAGTAGATTACCAACACCACGTTAAGAAGAAGATTAGGAGTACTATCATATTTACGTTCATCATTTCCTTTATTTGGTGTTGAGTGGCAGCATGTCTTCTTCATACTTTTCTATTACTCGTCATCTCATCAAACACCTTATTTCTTGCCATATCATCCTTCACACAGTTCAACTATCGTTTCTTTGGTCTTTTTCTACTCTAATACCCATCGACATTCATACTCAACACTTTCCTCAAGACATTTTCCTCATTCCTCAACACATTATTAATCAATAATGTGTTATAGGGACGCCATTTTTGGAGACTTTCCCACGGCAGAGGAAATACTACCTTTTTTTCAATCAAATTCCCGGTCTACTGCAACCTCAGGCCAATTCTATCTCCAGGAGACACGCTCAACCTCTTCTGCTGGCTCGTCATTCTGTAGCTTTTTTGTACCACAGAGTAGAAAACATGCGGCCGACTTGCCTGATAGTGAGGGGACTAACAGGCCGAAGGTAGTATTTCTCTAACTTTGTCTATCTGGTACTTTGTCATACTAAAACGTGTCACCTGCATGAGCTGCAACAAACCGTTATCCAGTTCTAATAACAATGTCATTAAAGAGCAACAAGCAAGATCTATTAACCTGTCTACACTTCCGACGTTAAGTTGTCACACGTAACTCAGCTGCTATGTTCCACTGTTCATTCAACACATCCCAAACTGGCATGAGGTGCTAACGAAATAGAGTCCTTTCACAATTGCCTTTTACAAAAGAATCCAATTGAATCCTTTTTGCAACGACGATAAAGATTATTGTCATTTTGACATTGACACAAATCAGAACTAAATTAACTTTGAAGTGACTGTAGGTGGAAAATTTGAGTAGGTGGATGATGTAAGTTACAGACAAATGATTAAAAGTTTGATGAGAATAGTTGTATCTTTTAGCGCCGCTAATTGGTATTTTGTTTTTTCAATACAATGTTACAATACAATTTCTGAAATGTTTATAAACAACGCCTTTCTGTAAACGTTTTTCAAGCGAAACAAAATCCATATAGCACTGTATCTACTGGATGATTTTATTATAGTCATGTTATTGCCTATCATTGAATCACTCCCTTATTGGTCTAGTGGTCGCAATCGCGACTGCTGAGCTGCTGGTCCTGGGTTCGATTCCCGGGTCGGGCATATTGTTATTGAGTTTTTCCATCAGGAGTGTCTTAATAGCAGCCACGGAGTCTGGATTTGTGCTCGGTTGATTGCAATAGGCTCGCTCGTATTACATGGGACTTAAACATAACAGGGGAAATCAGGATAAACTATTAGGTACCCAGACCTCTGCCTAACCCTTCGGGGATTACAAACGTGATAATAGGTAATGTTATTTCAGCAAACAATAACAATTACAATCACTATTAAAAGTAAAGTAATTGATAGGTTTTGGTAAAAACAACAACGGATTGCAATCATAAATGTGGATTTATTAAGTCAGCGAACACAAATTGACATAAGTTTTCTAAAAGATAGATAAAGCTACCAGTGGCGAAGGTTCCATACAACTCGATTCCTACTGGATTCCCTTTGACAAATGTGTCAAAGGTGTGTGTAGCTATATCTATCTTTTAGAATACCGACTGTGCCATTGCACAGTCGGTATTCTATAAACAAATAATATAATCATATTAAAGATATGTACTCCGGCTTACCTCTTACAAAAATTGACCCTTCGCTACTGATAGCTACCAAGTAAAGAAGTACAAAGGCTTTAGTGGCGCCAGCTATGCGGAATTATACAATACTAATATAAAATTCCTAAATTGATAGGTTTATATATTTCTTACAGTAATGACCAGCTTCTAGTTAGATGAAACTTAATTTACTTAAGTTGTAAACAGTATTTAGTTTATTTTAAAACTGCTTGTTTCGTAAATTACACAATTTTTCAACCGAACACAAAATTCAGCTCGCCAAAGCTTTAGGGAACAGACTAATTAAAATTCTATTCGTTCTTTACGAGAAATTGAGTGTGAAAATGTTCAAGTTAAATTAATAAATTAATTCCTCATAAATTATATTAAAACAGCGCCATTTTAAACACAACTCTGAGTCTGTAAACTGATTCACGGAGTATGGAAATATGGGTCAAGCATATTTACTTTTTGCTCAAGAGTTAAAAGTGCTAAAAGAGACGCTTTAGTGACGTTCCTTATTTTTCACAAGCTGTTTTTAAAAGCTCATCATTCATTTCAAGAACTTTTTTATATCAAATTAACAAACTACTCGATACACATTACTAAAAAAATACATCACAATAATTTTATTGCTCAAAGTTTGCTTTATTACTAAATAAATTGAATGATAACTGATATATTACACAAAAAGTTTTTTTTATGTTGTAGTGATTTCTGCAACAAAACGGTAACGATTACTAATTTATTAATTAAAATTTTACAATATTTCTACACCCGTACTTATATATGTCGGATCCGGTCGTTAGTACGGACATAAAATGAATTGGAAAGCGGGCCTGTGTGCAGTGGTGACATCACTCGACCTACTTACCAGTCTACCCACAACACAGTGTGCTTCTATAGAGCCCTGATGTTCAGCTCGAGGCGAGAGCGACAGTCAAAGTCTGATCGCAGCGGAGTTGAGATGTCTTGGAACTGTATCCAAATCATTGTGCCCGTGTTATTGTGTTAAGTTGTAATCTCAAGGGTGTTAGACCCCCCCCCCTCCCCCCGCAGAACTGAACAGATATCAAACAATTTTCATTATCTGAATGCGATTAGCATAACAACTCAAGGCAGGTAAAATACTAAACCGAAGCTTAGCAACAGAATGGGATTACTATCTACTACAGATTTTGACGATGTTACTGTCCGTAGTTAGATCATTCTCTTGACCCCTTCTAGCGCCCTAGTTCCCTGGTGCCAAAGAGTCGCAGGTGCATCTGGTACCCTCGTCACAGCTCTGCTACACTAATCCCGTCAGTTTAGATCCCACTTAATTTCCTTGACGCTGCGACAGCCATTATGCCCACGTTGATTTTAGATGACACTCCGTTTGTGGTCTGCTCAAATTGGTGGGTAGTTCTGAGATATGATTGTGTGTGTAAAATTACGTCATAGCCTTTCAGAAACTTTGAAACCCTAAATAATTCTGAAAGAGACACGCCTGACGTCTCGCCGGTAATCCCCGAAAGTTTAGGCAGAAGTGTACCTAATAGTACACCCATATTTCGCTAGTAGTGAATGTTGATGGATGGAGAGGGAGAGGAAGACCAAAGAAAAGATGGGTAGATTGTGTGAGCAACGATTAATATCATTCTTCACACAATCCACTCATATTTTCTGAAAGATGAATTAATGATAGCGTGACAATTGACATGGGAAAAAGGTAGAAAAAAACGTGTTACGGCGACCTCAAGTAAAATAGGTCGTAAATAGGCCTATTAACATAGGCCTTAAGCAATACTAGCGAAATCATCATCATCAGAATTGATTAGTGGGTGAGCCTATTGCCTTCAACCGGACATAAATCCAGACTCTGTGGCTCCTACTAAAAATTTCCTGATGGTAAAACCCAATATAATTTTGCCCGATCTAGGATTTGGTCCCCAGTCCACCAAGATTAACGAAACAATCAAGTTCTCCAAATACTGCACTGGATATTTTATTTTACAATCCATACAAGATGTCAGATGTGAGATTTTTGTTATTTTAAATTATATATAACTCCGTAATCATAGTTCAAAACCTTGGCAACCCTTAGCAAAAACCCTTTTACCAATTTAACCAAAGTATTACGATTCCTACAAGATGATATTCTTTTTCAAAGATAAATATTGAAAAGGATTCAATTTGCAAAGTTTGATCAAACCCAAAATCAAATTATAAACTTTTATTACAAATTTTTAGTTTTAAATAAAATTAAGTAGAGTTTTGGTAAAATCTAGACCAAAGTTTTGTAGGTTAAGTGAAAAAATATGTTTGATTCTAGAAAAGTTATGATCCGTTATTTATTTAAGAAAAAACTTATATCTACAACATTTATCTCTTAAAGCTTTTTTGTTGAGAAAACGCGCTTTCCTATTTAATATAATAATGTGTATTGGTCAGAACTTTACAGGCCTTTATTCATAAAAAAATATTTCGAGAAAAGTGATTGAATACCTAATATCACGGTCGCGGGACTCATAGAATTACCGTGACCCTGGAACATAAAGGGCTATTGAAGGACACCGTGGATTTTAGTCAGTAGAAGTCTGACAGTCCCTCCCACTCTGCCCTGGGTGGGAGGACTCATTTGATGATTTTACAACTACAAAAAAAAAGCCTAATAATTATTACGAAAGATAACACTGGATTTGAAGATATGTCACGGTGTTAGTCATTACCTACAGTCACGAGCACCAATATGTATACACTTTCCTAAATTTAAAAGCAATTTTCGCGAGAAATAACGATTGTAACTTGGAGATATGAACTTTTTCATAAAAATATGAGTTCCAGATTACTATGTTCGTAACAACATGAAATTTTAATCAGAACAGTAGGAGAAAAACCCTTTTAAAAGTTGTTAAGTGTTTACATGCTAGTGCTCGTGACTGTATAACCAATATTTCAGTACAAAACAGAGCGATATATTATAATTGAATTAAGTAAATTAATTAACGAACAGTGACGTAATGTTTGACAGTTTTTTGTGGCGTTGCCAACTATCTTAATGCACCAATCTGCCTGTACCTGCCAGCAACTTTGAAAATACAACATTTAGGCTTGTCTTGATGCATTAAATCCGCCACTGTACTCTGTGCTTACAGCTGAATCTATACATCTATCAAATACATAAAATTGAAGTGTCTGTTTATCAAATTCAAAATAATAGCTTTTTACTGAAGGCATACGAAAGTATATATTAATAAATACGTACGGTACTTATGGCAAAAAACATTTTTTTTATAATTTGTCCGTCGGTCTTTTCGTTCCGGTTAATCTCCGAAACGGGTGGATCGATTTGGACGAAACTTATACTGGTAGATAGCTAATATTATAAGGAGTAACTTAGGTTAGGCTTTTATTATAGAATATTAAAACCCGTGAAATTGCCGATTTAAATAGGGAATACCATGCCAACTTTCGGATTGCGCCGAACTGCTACCCACCTTCTTACATTCTACTTTGAAAATACAACAGTCAAACTTGTCTTAATAACTGAAACAGCAACCTTCAGCAACACATACGGCGCCATGTTACAAGACACTCAATCACATTTAAAACAAACCACTCCCCGTAGGCACCTCTTATCTCTAATTGCTGAACTCCATCACCAAAACAATCAGTAATTAAAACAAATAAACATCAAACTAATTGGCGATAGACAAAGATCTATGAGATGACAGAATTGTCAGAGTAAATCGCCTTGGAGAAGCTGTGGGCACGTTTGGAGCAATGACGAGGTATATTTAGTCATCGGTACAGGAGTAGATAGTCAACAGAGACTAACCCATGGTACCCAAAAGTGTACTGAACTGTTACGAAACAATCAGTGGGCTTAGACAAGCAGCAGCCGCTTTCAAATTGTTTCGTATTTCTACAACGAATTTCAATAGGATTATCATAAGTTTTTCCGTAGCTTATGACCATCCAACACATTTAAAACTCTTCCATCATTAATATAGATGACAAAAAGTCACATTGAATAGGCTTTTTGATGTCAAATCAATCATCAATCAAGGCAGTTGTCATAAGACTTTGCAATGTATTATTTTTTTTTTGTTTATTTAGCCTTTCGCCAGGTTTGTTATTTTTCCCTTATAGTAGGTCTATACTATTAACCGGACACAACAGATTAGTTCCGTTAGTCCAAGCCTTCCAAAATCCTTTTAAAAACGGAAGGAGGATCGTGTTTAATTTCTCAACTCCGATATCACGTCCGAGATCCCATCTCACAGCAATCGCGTTTGCTATCATCGAAAGAACGGGGCCTTCAAATCCACCACAGGGCTAATCTATTTCACACGCACACTAATCGTGCCACATACGGGTATGAATATTCTTTTCGATCACGATTCGATCTGGGTCTCTGGCTTTTTATCTACTCCGATACAAGGAGCATACATAATAGCACCCAATATCTTTTGTTATTGGTTTGTATTGTTTCGTTTGCTGGCAATTGTTAAACGATCAATATTGCTGGAGCAGAATGTTAAGCTTTAGTTGCCCTGAAAATGCTAGTTTTGTTGTTGTAAACTTATAATACTTACACGGTTAAGGACGAGAGTCGTTAAAAATTGAGTGACTGAGATTTAGAACGAATTTCATCAATTAAATTGAACGTGATCTACAGATCGGGATAGCTTTCAAGTTTTGACAGTGACAATATTCCATAACAACCATAGCTCTTGAATGCGGTTTAAACATGCTGATCGTGTTCAAATTCGTTGGTATAATTCGCCCTAAATGTTTTATAATACTTATTTTTAATCGACTTGTTTAATAGGTTCACCTTCTGTTACATGTGATTTAAACATAACTGGCGAAATTTGTTGAACTGTATAGGGTACACCTTTGCCTAACCCCAAAGATATTACATGCATGTTGCTATGAGTATTTATGTTTCAATGGAATGGTAATAACCAAGCTGTTATATTCTTCCATAGATTTGTAAATTTTCGAACAGACACAAGACACGGTTTGCACAAACCTAGGTATGTATCATTTATTTGTTAAATACATTAAGCACACAAATTTATAGAGGCGGACCTAATGTCAGCTCACGAACTAAAAATATTACACAGCACACATTCCTTTTACGTTAAAATTACAAACGTAAACGTCACAAATTTATTCCATTACGTCCGTAATCATGCAAAATACAAATAAAATGCGCGTGAATAATATATGGCTACACATCACCCGTGCCGTCCCGTGTTTGTCAAACAAAAATATCACTGGAAATGTCTTTCGAAAATGCGATATTTTCATTGAAATCGCTTATGAAATTATATTTTGATCTGTTAGAAGTCGCTCCACGTTTAGAATGTCGAGTAAATTCAATGTATCAACGAATTTACAGCGTCTAGACACATTGGCGATGTAAAACTGTCACCTGGGTAGGGTGACTAGGTGTTGGGAAATTTTGGAAACAGAATTAAAAAACTCTCACTTAACTATACTCAATACTCAATACTTTATTGCATTCCATAATGTTAAAAATAAAACAGTTGGTATGTTAAAACATTGAATCAATTATGGACCCGGGCACAGCAAAGTTAAATTAATAAGTAATAGGAGAGAGGACCAAGGCGCTTTTTCTTTTTTAAAAAAAGAACATTTAATGAAATATTAAATTAAAATAGTAAAATGGCTTTTGTGGTATTTACAATATAGATCGTATTTTTATTTAATTGAGTACTAATAAATTTGTATGAGTATTAAATGTAATATTTGGTTTTAATTTATTTTATTGCACTATTTATACTAAAATTATAAGTTATAATAATGTAAAACTAAACATTCACTTTTTCATTTAATATATAGAATATTTATTAAATAAATTGGATTAAATGGTGTATTGGTTAATACATAGTATTTTCGCGTTTTCAATTTAATAAGTTAATTAGTTCAAAGTCAAATTTAAAGTGAGATGTCGGTATTATGTCAGAAAAATGTCAGAATGGTTTTTATTAACTAGGCGGGTCAATGCACTCCGTAATGTGACTTATCAAATGATAGGCAATTCATTTAGGTTTTTAGTAAAATAATCGGCACGGATATTGAACGCTGACCTTCACCTCCGCAGAAGTGAATTATTGGGACACTGATGATTTGCCATAAGTGTACGGTGCGCAAAGCAGTCCCCTCTCGGTCGCTGAGCGCCAAAGATCCGTACCGGTAAATGTTATTTAGGTACAAATCATTACATTACTACCTAACATCAGCCAATGAATAATTTATTTGTCACCACATAAAGCGTAATTTCAACTACAGCCTTCTCTGTCCCACGCCTAAAATGTCCACTGTTGACTTTAAATTGAAGGTAGATTTTAGATTGCCTATGCAAAATTAAAAAAAAAAAACTATACTGGTTCAAACTAATGAATTAAATTCGATCACTGAGGATGTGTCACATCTAACCCAGTATATACAATAGATACCAAAAAGCTTGGTTACCCTTCTACCTCCCGGTAAAGTACTTGTCATAAAAACTGGATTTTCTTGAGATACGTTTTATTATCATAAATCGTTTGATTCATTGGCTGATAAAAATATTACCTCTTGTTTCTTATATAATTTTCACATTACACATACAGATTTTTACATTACACACCTCCACGACCCCCGTACTATTCAATCCATCCATCAGCACAATGCTTTGAGTGCTTACCATCGCGTCCTACCCCCGTAGCATGACCACCGTAGACAAGGATTTCTTTGACGGAAGAATCGATAAAATGACAGATAGTGCAAAGAAATCTGTCATTGTGTCGTCAAAGAAATCCTTTTCTACGGTGGTCATGCTACGGGGGCTACAGTAAAACGTGATTTTTCACCCCAAAAAAAAACGATTCCCAGCAATAATTTTTGCGTAAAGTTACTTGGTTTGATGTATAGAATGCTTGGTTGATGGCTATGTGAAGGGTCTGTTTACACCCTGTATTTAATAATTATTCTAGTCACGCTAGCCATTAGCAGTCTGGATATCTCTCATCCAAAACAAAACTTCAGCAGCGGTCAGCTCAGCACGACTTTTTCCTTCATCATTTCTCTATCACCTCACCTCAGCAGTCACCTCCTTTCTAGCATATCATCCTTCACACAGTCCACCAACGTTTCATTGGCTTTCCTCTTCACTTATGAAAACATCTATATGACATAGTTCAAAACAGAAAACATAAGAGCTGTTTATCAATTTCCCTTAATTTAAAAGTCAAATATTTCGTTTTTAATCAATGTTTTTGAACAACACAGTAGTATTAATATTTTATAATTTAACTTTCATTAAGGAGGAAGCGCCAGCCGTGAAATTCAAATATATCAATAATATATACAATATATTATAATATAACTATTAATACTAACGGGATATTTACCATGTTTACTGTTTGTATATCGGGAACTCATAACAAACAGTAAACATGGTAAATATCCCGTTAGTATTAATAGTAATGTTAGTGACCATGATAGTTTAAAATCTTATATTATAATATATTTTTGCAATATATCGATCAGGGTCAGGCTGTATGTGGAACAAACTAAAACGACAATTTCATGAAAAAGTCATACAATGGAATTAAACGAACTTGGAGGGTTGTATTGTTTATTTTAATGATTATAAAGTAAAGGTGGCGAATCACATTTCAATCAACATACAACCCGACACTGACATGCAAATAGCAAAAAAAAACATAAGAAAATAGGAAATTCAGGGGCTGCCCTAGCGTTTCCAACTTAATCTATCAAAACAGCGTCATATTCGACAGCTACCTATTTGCGCCGTTGCCAATTCTCACAAAATACAGCCCATTAACATTTCACCGCAATTTCATACAAAAAACTATCACAAAACTCCTTTTATTTACTTTTACTAACAAACCTCATAACTAAACTGTCTAGTTAAAAAATGTGACTTAATCTACGATATTACGGTTACTAACAGGATTCAAATGGGTTTGCATACATTTTGCTGACGTCCAAAGAACTGCGGGTTATATAATGAAAGGAACAAATAATATCCAGTGCCGGTTGTATTTAAACGCCTAATTGCACCCCGTACACCACTCATCTGGTTAAGGGTAGGTAGAAAAATCTGGGTGTGAAGATTTTTTTTTAGCTTCGATTTCCATTTTTTAAACCCGATGTATAAAGAGGGGAGTAATAAGTTTGATTGACTGCCTCGTCGGTCGAGTGGTCGCAAGCACGACTACTGAGCATGAGGTCCTGGGTTCGATTCCCGTGTCGGGCAAAGTGCTATTGGTGCTAGTGGTTTTTCCATCAGGAATAGCCACGGAATTTGAATTCGTGAACGATTGATGGCAATAGGCTCGCCCTCATTTTCGTATCATAGCCATAACTTACACTACTGGTATTTATAGTCAAGTTAGAGCAATTACTTATGCAACCATTTTTAAGCAATAAACAAGAATTTGAACGAAGACTAAGTAAGAACCGTCAAAGAAAGCAAAACTAGGAATTCTAACTTTATAACCCTTCGAGCAACAAAACCCTTCTATCCATAAAGCGATAACTAAACTACAGTATAAAAATCGTATCTTAAATTATTGCTTTTACTCCATTAAACACTTCGACTTGTTTATAGATACGGATAATTATGACACAAGACTAATAATTCTTGTCTTGTCTTGTGTTGTCTTAAGTGTTGTCTTGTCTTGTCGTATCGTACGTACGTTACATTTCATTCCAAAGAAAAAAATATTTACCTAAATTATGAGAGTAGCTGTGGACATATTAATTTATATTTTTAAGCTTTGTTCATATTTGTAATATATCATACCATATTTTTACCTTTTTCACCATAACTTTCACCACAATTTTACCTTACATTATGTTCCATTGTTTTCCTCAAAGCAAAACTCAAGGGGTATAACCCACATAGATAATTTAGGTCCCTTACCCCCGAGCAAAGATACGGAACCGCACCAAATCAGATTGGTCAACTAGTAACCCCTCGTAATTGGACCGAATCCTTTGTAAATTGACTTGATTGATTTAATAATCGTTAAGGTGGTCTCAAGGATACTCAGCTTGAATAAAAAATGGGGCTCGGACCATGGGTTCCATAAGCCTATTAATTTAAATGGACTCTTGTGTCTGGACCTGATCATGTTTTGTAGTAGTAATTCAATACTTTCGCTAAAAGGTTCTATCTGAAGTTACCTTACCTAAGATCTTTTTTTTTGTGGGCCGGCCGACACCTGCCAAAATATCTCAAGTCGGCTGAAGATAGATAGATTGGTAGAATATTTACTTTATTTTACGCCAGACACCAGCTTTTCGACTCGAGATTTACAGGAAAATATCAGATACTAGCTTTTGCTCGAGGCTTCGCTCCCGTTATGTACGGATATTAACCCACGGGAACATAGCCTATAGCACTCGGGGATAATGTAGCTTCCTGTTGGTGAAAGAATTTTCGGAATCGAATCAGTAGTTCCGAAGATTAAGCCCTACATACAAACAAATTTTACCTCTTTATTATATTAGTATAGATATAGATTTAGGTCAATGATGTAGTCTTAAATAATCACTTCTGAAGACTAAACAAGGCTCTAAGACATTTTAAGCCCAGTATGAAAACTCATTTTGATATGAAGTTTTCGAAACCTTTTTTCAAAGAGTAACAAATAAAACACCTTTAAAATAAATAAATTAAACTTTGTTTTCAGACTACAGTCCATAGTTTTGTTAGTATTTTATTTAGTGTTAGTAACAATGGTGCTTAAGGAATTAGCTTGGTATTGTTAGCATTTACAACTTAATTATTTATTTAGACCTACGACTGTCCCCACCTAGTGTCTGTGGAAGGGGAAGTCCGTCTTTAAACACATGAAAAATCCATTTTAAAGGGAAACTTCGAACGACAATCGAAAGTGTATTAATCCATTTTCGATTGTCGCCAAATTAAACTTGCAAACAAGGGTTTTTTTTTATTATTGCATCAAGCCTCCCCTTAAGCGTTGCGACATTGGTGCATATAAACAAGCTCTAACGCGGCCGCAGGACTCCAGCCCCTTAATTAAGTAGGAAACGCAAAACCTACAGTATTACAGCGCTAACACATAATTATTGCAGCTATACATAAACAGTATTGCTGAAATAAGAGAAGGTTTATTTTTAATTTGTGCAGCTGACGGTAGACGGGATTTGTAATTATGCGACCCGTGTTTTTTTTTGTGTTAGTGGTTGTTAGTGGCCAGTTTGGTGCAGTGGTTGTGAAGTGTGGTTAGTGAACATTATGTCTTAGGTTTAATTGATGAGATGTGCTTTTGTTTTAAGATAATAGGTGGTGATCTTAAGTATTTGTCCAATCATTTAGGTTACCAATAAAAAACGAATGCTTTTTTTTTTTTTTTTCGTATGGGATGTCATCAAATGACCGGGGCGGAGCGGAAGGGAGTGTCAGACTTGTACTGACTAAAACCCATCCATGTTCCTTCTTTGCCCTTTGTGTTCCAGGGCCACGGTATCTCTTTCGAACAGTCCCGCAGCCCTGGCAGGCATCGGCCCTTGCAGGCCCCTACATCATTGCTGACATCTCTTTGAGGCGCGCGTGGAACACGAACGCGCCGTCGACACGGCCTGTCGTCATAAGACGGCCGGACGGCGAGCTAGCCCATAGCTTGCCGTCCACAGGCCCGCGCCTACGGTGGCCGGGAGCCACCAGGCCCCAGGTACGCCCAGGGCGTCTCCCGCGGCGGCTGGGACGTGAGGTTCTTTCCCTCTCACGTCCCGCCACCTCCTTCACTAGCGCTCCTATTATTATTATAGTTTCAATAAAATTCCATTAGGTATATGTATAGAATAATATGGATTTACTACATTTCATCTCAAGAAAACGTGTGTTAAAGAAGGCTGGCGAGATTCCATGTATTTTGGGACCCACTCTTAGAGGTAGCATTCATTATGGCAACTTATACATAGTTGTAAAACGACTAAAGACTAACAGAAAAGCAAATGGAAAGTAAGTCGAACAAGTTGGGAGAAAAGAGATATACGTCTTTATACAAGATAACTAAAAAAGTCACGATTAAGGTTTTTAAACGTGAATGTCTGCTTATTTATTTAAAATTAATCAAAAAATAATAATGTTTAGGATGAATCATAAAGGAAGATTCGAATAAACTACTCTTAGATAATTCCCTTTCCAACCTACCCGGTCCGAGTAAAAGGGTATAAAAAGGCATGGCGCGTTGTACACGGCCTCTTTGGATGCTCTGTGCTTTTTGGTTCTCTTTGGTTTTTGGTAGTAGGCAACTGACAGGTGCCAGGGGAGGTAATAATTTTGGTTCGGGTCATGTTATATTATTCTGATGTACTTATTATTTACTTGTCTTAAGCCAAAACCCGAATTTTTTGCCTGTACCTAATTGATGATACATAAAACTGCCAGACTGCGGCTAGAGACTATACTGATAAGCGAATTATGGTTGTAGAGTCTATGTGTGTATTGGTGGTTTCGGGAACTCTTCACAATAAACACAGCTCTAACAAATATATATGTTTATTACACTATAATAAAAATACAAGTTCAACACTGATTTGAGGCGCGATAACAAATTCGTGCAGACCGATACGTTGGTAAGCGTGGACTGGCGAGGGCGACCGAGGGGCGCATCTCCCGTGCGGGGAGGAGGCGGCGGCGTGTCGAGCCGCAAGTCGCGCGGTTCGTCAAACCTCGGCAATGTTCGGAGAAGCCGAACTGCAGGCAATGTAGGTAGCTATAGCCTACATGGTCAAGTAAAATGATTATTACTACGCTGAAAGAAGATAATATACTTTTACATTAATTATAACAGCCAGAGCTCACTAGCTATGTACGAGTACAGCTATTGAAAGGCAGGGTTTGTTGAATAAAAATGTGTAATGTGACGTAATAAATCTCGTTTATTGGTTTTTTTACATGGTTTTTTTTATATTTTTCAACAGTGTTATAGAAAAAAATATTATCTTATTCAAAGATTATCTAAAAAGGAAGCTGGTGCAGCGATATAGCTCTGGTGTCTGGCAGACCCCATATACCATAATATGCTCATAACATGAGAGCACAGCCCGCTGTCCGTGTCCCAACAGGACAGTTACAACAATATCCTAATACACCACTTCGCCCCTGTAGCCTTCTATCTACTACGATATACGTTTAATAGGACTTGCTTCCTATATGCATAGATTTAATTGTAGCACGTAAAATAAATGGGTGGTTGCCATGAAATATAGGATAGGTAATAGGTACAGAATGTATTTCTACTGAACTTGGGGAGTGTGCAAAATCAGCAGAACTTCTGTAAGCACTATCCACCATTTCAATATCCACAATTTGCTCACTGTTCAGAAGGTACAGGTACTTTCCTCTGTACTTATTGTGGGTACAACATTAGGGGAACTCCTTGCGATGAAAAACACTGGAATAGATCATCACAAATCTTACAGTGACAGTAGTGACGGGACTCAATCGATCACCATTGATAACGTTCCTTTATAAGATATACTACGAAATCACCATAGTTTCATTTTTATTACATGATTTTGCCTTGTTAATTGGCGTTTTAATATCAAGTTTACATGTTGTTTATAAATATTGTACAATAGAGAATGTATAAAAACGAAGAGAAAGAGCCATTTATAGTAAGAAAACCCTTGAGCAAAAACACATGTCATTGGATTGGAACGTAATCGGAAAAAAGTTGCGTTTTGTAATTGCACGATTACTTAATTTTGAGTAAATTAAAATATTTATAACTTTTGATTCCCGTGTCCTAAAAATTCGATATTTTTTAAATAAATATCTCATATAATTGTAGTTATAATTATTTTATATTCACACTTGCATGGAGCTTCGTTAATTTTTAGATTCTTTGGGTCCACTTTCGCCGCCCTTCTTTAACATGAATATATGTCATGTCATCTACATTCCAACACCGTATACTTGTATCTCTTTGTATAACAAAAATTCCACGAAGAAACTATATAAACTGATCGACATATTCAGAACAAACAAAAATAAAATATTTTACACACTCATCATATAGTGTCCCACGCAGATTCATGCTGAAAATAGAAAAGTTATTATGACACGTCATTTACAGTATACAGGACTAAAATAACATCTACTCGTATCCTAAAAATGTCGATAGCATAATGTTATGTAGTAAGCGTAAGGTGGGATGCCTTCAGGCTCGGTGGAGTGACGATCTTCGCAGGGTGGCTGGTAGGTAGCAACTGAAGGGGAGTTGCCGAGAATCGAGTTAAGTGACGTGCGATTGAGGAGGCCTATGTCCAGCAGTGGACTGTTGTTGGCTGATGATGGAAGTTATGTAGCAAGGTAAGAAGTAAAGTAGTTGACTGTCTCGTTGGTCTCGTGGTAGCAAGCACCACTGCTGAGCGTTGTTTCGATTCCCGGGTCGGACAAAAATTGCTATTGGGTTTTACCATTAGCAATGTCCCAGTAGTAGCCCGGAGTATGAAAGTTGGCGGTATGATAACCTAGGAAAGTACGTTTAGCTGTTGGTCCGGCGCCAGATCTCTCTCCGGTCGTGTCGGAATGCCGTCGGACTAAACGGGGAATCCTGCGTGAGCGACGAATACGACGGGACGCGACTCTGCGAACGCGATCAACTCAATGGCATACCCTTCTTGCGGCCTGTATGGCAGTCTGCGGTGAGACGCGACGTAACGCATACTAGTTTTGAGGGCGACCAGACGCGACACCACGGACTACGAAATGATTGAAATCAAGTAGGACATTTGTCGCGTGTAGCATCGCGTCGCATTGCATCGTGTCGTGTCGCATCGCGTCGCGTCGTATTTGTCGCTCAACCAGGACACAGCGTATGAGAGTAAAAGGAACAGAGAGTGCACCTGTGTCTGCGCTATAATATCTCCAGCGCTGATGGCTAATCTCCGCTATGATTGGACGCCGTGAACGAAAACGGTCAGGAGGGCAATTATTAGGTAGTAAAACATAACTCAGCATTAAAATACATAAGTAATATAAAACAAAATAATTTTTCGTGGCAGTCTGACCGCTTATTTCTTTAATTAACTTCAGAATGAATTTTGATATATATAATGGTTTTTGCCGTTATTTAGACATTTCATTTCAGCACAATGTGTAAGATACATTGAACACATCATATTTAACTAAGATAAGGCCTAGAAATCTCGATTATTTGATGTCACCAGTCCACATCCTAAAGCTCGTTGGGTCGACGATATCGTCAAAATCACGGGAAACACCTGGATAAGGGATGCACAGAACGGGAAGTGTGGCAGAAGTAAGGCCTATACCCAGCATAGGATGGTTCCGGGCTGATATGATGATGATGATCACATCAGTACACCCGTCAGAACCAGGGGTGGGCCGCTATTATAAAATTAATAAAAGATATAAAAGGGAAACTTCAACATCAGATAAATCTGTTATTAGATACTACTGACATGATATTTGACTGTGTTAAACCAGGTTAAATATATACACGTGTATGTTTTCAAAATATGTTAATATTGTGAAAACATACACGTGATTGCCCGCGGCTTTATTCGCTTACATAAATACAAAATTTGACCTCAAAAATCCTTTTTTATCGTTTAGGATATTCTGAAGTCATGTTTCTGTCGTCAGTGATTGAATTTCAGCTTTTATTTCAATTAGCATTAAACTGTTATCGGTTATCGTGTTATGGACATAATAATGTGATGCGGAGGAATGAGGAAAATGTAGTGAAGATAATGTTGAGTATGAATGTAGATGGCTATAAGAGTAGAGGAAGACCAAAGAAACAATGGATGGACTGTGTGAAGGATGATATGGCTAGAAAGGAGGTGACTTCTGAGATGACGAGTAATAGAGAAGTATGGAAGACATGCTGCGCCGACCACAAATAAATTGGAATAAGGACAGGAGAATGATGATGATGACTATAGTATGAAACTGTTACTTCCTATCGATGTAGACTGAAGTTCGAAAACTATGTAATGTAATGTCTTTTTTTTATAATATAAAACAAAAGCGCCCCCGCTATTTGTACGCTTTTTTTTTTTAGCGTGGTAAAATCATCAAATGAGTCCTCCCACCCAGGGCAGAGCGGGAGGGACTGTCAGACTTGTACTGTCTAAAATCCACGTTGTCCTTCAATAGCCCTTTATGTTCCAGGGTCACGGTAATTCTATGAGTCCCGCGACCCAGTTATTTGTACGCTTAGATCTTTTAAACTACACAACGGATTTTAATGCAGTTTTCAGCAGAAGTGATTCAAGAGAAAGGTTTATTATGTGTATGTTATCTACATTGCACCCGTGCGAACCCGGGGCGGGCCGCTAGTATACTATATACCTTTCCTCACCCGGAATATTGAAACGCTACCCTGATTAGCACTTAGTGAATTTTGGTGCCTATAAATCATATCATTTCAGAGTCTAATAGGTCTTTTTTTTTTTAGGTAGCCCGTTTTGTCCCACTCCTGAGCAAAGGCCTCCCCCCATTCCTTCCACTTCTCACGCTGGTGTGCTTCTTCTCGCCAATTCGCGAGGAAGCCATCCAAGACGTCCCGCCATCAATATTATGTTTAATTTAAATTCATTTTCAACACATTTGTCTTGCAAAGCTATAAGACCTAGATAGAATCAGGTCGTACTTTCGCACTAAATCCTTGATCTAGTATCGAATAATATCCGAGTAAGCTTTAGTGCTAGGCTCTATTTATTGCTTTAATTAAAACTGAACTGTTCCGAGTCAAGTTACTATCGAATATTTTTCTCTTTTGTGAAAAAAGGAAAAATAAGTATTCCCTTTGCTGAAAAGAAACTTGTACTAAGCAATATCAGTACATCATCTGCCTAGCCTTATTCCAACTATGTTGTGGTCGGCATCCAGTCTCACTGAAACTAGTTCTAAGACTAGCTGTTTTGGCATGGCCTTTTGAATATCGAGTTTTACCCGAGGCCTATTCGATATAACTGACAATGAGACATGTTTGTCAGCATATGACAATAATAACTGTCACATTTTAATAACAAGTGTTGTTTAATAAAGCAAAAAATGCATATGACAATCTTGTAAAGTTGACAGATTTTCGCCAGTCGATTTAATGAAAAATCTATTTATCCTGGTGAAACTTCATTCTAAATCAAAAGAGTCAAATTTCAACTATTTTAAATCAATAGAAGACCCGTCTGATGCACGTTGTTGAGAGAAAAATCATAGTAAACTTGGGAGAATATTTTGACGGGCTGTCAAATTTGTTGACTGGGGCCTAATATCAGCAAAAAAACAGAAGAAGCCAGAAAATTACATTAAACAAAGCATCAACTCCGAAGTCAAAAAGAAACCGTCATAATGAGCCAAATGAAAAAACCTCATTTAATTTGAAAACCACGTTGAAATCACGTCTTCATAACGAACTAATTACAAAACGCCCCGAAACACGGACCTCACTTGTTTTCTTAAATTAAAACTTTCAAAAACAAAGAAATCAAAGAAAGACTTTTCATGGGGTTCTAAGAATAATGAAGGCGATTTAAATTAGCTAGGAGGACTTGCTAAAAGTCTTTAAAGCGCAATAATTAGCCTTTTGTCTGATTCAGGGATGAAGTTTCATCTTTTCTCATAAATCATTGGTGATAAAGGCCTTTTACCGCTGTTATGATTAGTTACTTAAGAGATTAAGGGATGAACCACACTTAGGCAGTGCAATTTTCAACAGGAAGTTATTTTTTGACCCCGTTTTTAGAACGGAAGTCGGAACTTTATTAAAGAAATGGTTTTGGATATTGAGTTGGCTATCGTAAGATGATTTTCATCGGTATTTTGCAATTAAATCTTTAACTTTAGGCTTCTAGACGATACAAATAAAGGTCTTCATTATTTTTCTGCAAAAACTTTTTAATTCTTTGACAAATAAAGGTTGAAACATATTCATATCAACAGATTGTGAATGCAACTCCGGACAGCGACACTAACAGATACTTCACTAACTATTTGTTTGAAGCAGTGTCCACATTTTATTCTGTATCGGTTTCACCGATTCATAAAAGTAGTAACATAAACATAACATTACTCGAAGGTTTAAACAGAGGTGTACCTAATAACAGAACCACATTTCACCAGTTTAAGTCGCATGTAATAAGGTGTGACCCTATTGCCAAAAGCAGATTCTAACAATTTTTTTGCTCTAGTAACCTTTAGTTGCCTCATTAGAACCTTTACATAATTTTATAAAAAATTGCTAAAATAAGAATTGCTTGACTGCTTCGTTGGTCGAGTGGTCGCAAGCACGACGTTGAACATGTGGTCCTGGGTTCGAGTCCCAGGTCGGGCAAAGTGTCATTGGGTTTTTCATTCAGGAATTTCTCAGTTGCAGCCACAGAGTCTGGAATTGCGTCTGGTTGATGGCAATAGGCTCGCCCCTTATTACATGGGACTTAAACATAACTGGCGAAATGTGGGTGAACTACTAGGTACACCTCTGCCTAATCGTTCTGGGATTCCCGGCGTGATGTTATGTTAAATTGCTCAAATAAATTCCGTCTTTTAATAAGGCATTATAGCCTCAAAAAGCGATAAAATGAAGTAGATAATACATTGTCCTAATTTACTTTCTTTAACCAATTTTTTTACGCATCCGTCACTCAAAGTCAAGTGATGATACATTGCTTATTATAATGTAAATTTTTGCCATACAATAACGCTTTGGAAACGTAATCCATCATGTAATGTGTTCTCTTCACGTAATTACTTAGTCACACATTAGTATCTGTGGTAGGAAGTTTGTGTTGTTTGTACATACGCCTGCTCATCAGGCTACTACAATCTGCCAATTTTTTAAATAGATTTTCAACTTTATCGCTAAAGCACTATAGATCGACCGCTTTAATGGGTCCTCGCGAAGGTATCAATTTAAATGGACTATTCTGAAGGTTGATCACGTATTGGTTCAATTAGCATCGTAATACCTACGTGGATTATGGTTATTTAAAACAAATTACCTGTGGGATATTGTTAGGTATTTGTGTACGGTTAATGTGCCTTTGATGCGGCAAGGCGGAGGACTCATTAAAGCTGTCGGCCTATAGGCTCAAGTTTGATTGGGAAAATTTTATAGTTTCAGGTAGCTTGATGGGCTGGCGTCTGTACAGTCAAGGTTTTTATGCCCTCGTCAGTTTTCAAATTCTCCGACTCTTTTTTCAAAAGCTCTGCTAGACAACCATCATCATCTGCTCAGCCTTTTCTCAACTATATTGAGGTCGACGTTCAGTTTCACCGGATGCAGCTGAATACCAGTATTTTACATGGAGCTATGGCCTATCTGACCTCCACAACCCAGTTAGTACTGGGTAATACGTTGCCCCTTAGTAAGACTGGTTGTTAACTTTCGGGCCATTGACTACTTGAAAAAAAACCATATACTAGAAAACCACAGTTGACTGTGTCGAGCGTATATTTACTTTGACTTAACGCTACCTATTTTAAGGTGTTATCTACCGAAAGATGAATAAATTCACGCCTTTTCCTATCGGGGCAGGCACACACTTTGAAATGAAAATTATTAAAATCTTTTTAATATTTCTTATTGTCCAGGTTTATACAGCTTACGTCTTTTCTACAATGTCAACAATAAGGTCATTCATATCCAGTCTATTTCATTAAATCATTATCTTAATCCAAACTAGAATTTGTCGCTGAACTTCTAACACCACGGTTCCTAACCTGGGGGATACCCCTGGGGGTAAAACTGGTATTCTGCGGGGGTAATAAGCTGGTAATATATAAAGATAAATAAATAATGGTAATGTATAAACAGAGTTTATGAACTTCGTGAAGAAATAGGATTGTTTTTGGAAAACCAGAGAACACAAATAGAATCAGAGTTTTACTCAAAAGTCAAAGACAAAACATTTATCCAGATGCTCTACGTAGAAAGTAAATTTGTATTTATGTGTGTTGTTTTGTTTTGTGTTCATTGGTAACATGAGGGAGAGCGGGAGGGGTAAATCAGATTCTCTAGCTAAGTCTTGGGGTGACAAGATCGAAAAGGTTAGGAACCACTGAATCTAACACCACGTAAGTCAAAAATAGCAATTTTACAGAAGAACGAAAAAGCTGCATATTTTACATAGGTAACGGTACAAAATGTTTTTTTTTATTTATGTTCACTTCAAATTAGCTAGAGACATTGCTTGTTTCTGATTGACAGAAACAACACGTCTTTCGATTCTCTAGCAAACGGCTTCAAAATGTCAAAACCGCCAAAAATTGACTTACGTAGTATTAGAACTTCAACGATGAATTGTGAAGGAAGATTATAACTATTGATATTCCGTACTCTCTCTGTCCAACAGCGTTGGAGACATTAGACATTCAAAATCAAGTTTTTCTTGAAAACTTTCGAAGTGAAACTTGGCTACATCTTCAGGAAGTGAAGACGCGACTATATGAATTCTAAGAGCTGAACAACTTTCCACGTGGCTTCGTTAAAACGAACTTTTCTTTAGAATTGAACTATATTATGAATCAGTGCAGTTTATTTAACATTTTATATCGTGAAGTTCAGCGCTGTATCTGATTTGTTTTTTATAATTTTTCTTTTTTCATGATTCTTTGATGACCCTGCACCATTTCCGATAACTTTAGAAATGGCGCAGCATATCTTATATGTACACTAGAGTTAACTAAAAGTACCTGATGCAGAAAATTGGTCACCCATCCACGGACCAACCTAGGCAGAGGCGGCTTAACCTGAAGTTCGACCTAAGAGGTTGTTATTTTAGCAATGAGCTCCTTTTCCTTCCTCCTTTTTGAAAATGTCATCATCATCATCATCATTTCAGCCGAAAGACGTCCACTGCTGGAGATAGGCCTCCCCCAAGTGTCGCCACATTGACCGGTCCCGTGCGTCTCGCATCCAGCGGATCCCTGCAACCTTTACGAGGTCATCGGTCCACCTAGTGGGAGGCCTTCCAACGCAGCGTCTTCCAGTTCGCGGTCGCCACTCCAGAACTTTTCGGCCCCATCGACCATCCGTTCTGCGAGCAATGTGCCCTGCCCACTGCCACTTAAGTTTGGCTATTCTTCGGGCTACGTCGGTAACCTTGGTTCTCTTGCGGATCTCCTCATTTCTGATTTGATCACGCAAGGAAACTCCGAGCATAGCCCTCTCCATTGCCCTTTGGGTGACTTTCAGCCTTCTGATGAGGCCCATTGTGAGCGACCACGTTTCGGTCCCGTATTTAATCACTGGCAACACACACTGGTCATAGACTTTCGTCTTGAGACACTGCGGTAAGTTGGACGAGAAGATACCACGCAACTTCCCGAACGCTGCCCAGCCGAGTCGGATTCGACGATTGACCTCTTTCTCGAAGTTAGACCTACCTAACTGGACCGTTTGTCCCAGGTAGACATAATCGTCTACAACTTCGAGTGTAGAGTCTCCGATCTTGATAGGAGTGGGTGTTACATGTTTGAAAATGTACATCGAGTTAAAAGGGGACTAAGTAGAGATATATATGGTCGCGGGACTTATAGAATTACCGTGACCCTGGAACATAAAAGGCTATTGAAGGACACCGTGGATTTTAGTCAGTATAAGTCTGACAGTCCCTCCCGCTCTGCCCTGGGTGGGAGGAGTCATTTGATGATTTTACCACGACAAAAAAAAAAAAAAGGGGTGGTATACATTTTTAAAAACGTAGATTTTTTGTCAACCAGTCTACTTCTTTGGTCTTTTTATTTTTTACTTCTTTTTCTGATTCTTGAACACTAACATCTCATCATCTCTCATCTTTTTTATCTATTATTTCTTCCTTCTTCAATTTATCCTCAACATTTCCTACACACTAATTTCACTTAAATAAGTGTCGCGAGATTCGACCTTCAACAATTTTGAAGGACGTCCCGGCTCATCATCTGCCTAGCCTTTTCCCAACTATATTGGGGTCGGCTTCCAGTCTAACCGGATGGAGCTGAATATCAGCATTTTACAAGGAGCGACTGCCTATCTGACCTCCACAACCCAGTTAGTACTGGGTAATACGATACCCCTTGGTAAGACTGGTTGTCAGACTTTTTGGGCCACTGACTACCTGTAACGACTTTCAAAGATTTACAAATGACAGCCGGGACCATCGGTATGTAATGGGCGGTCACCCATCCACAGACCAACCTAGGCAAGCACGGCTTAACCTAAAAACCGACCCGAGCGGCTGTTATTATGTAGCCACGAGCTCCTCTGAAGGACGTTCCCGGCTACAAATCGAATATTCGGCGAAATCCATACTTCCAGAATATTCAGAACACTATCCCATCGATTTACAAAGACAATATATGCTAACAGTTGTTTGCTAACTCGTTACAACGGACAGATCTTGAATTCATAATTGTTACTAGGCAGAGCCCAATTTCCATTGATATTTGTTGTTCAATTTTGGTTCCCCGTTCGCTGTATATGAGTAAAGGGGATAAAACCAACAATCCAATATTGCTGGTGTCTTTCGTTATAGGGTCAAATTAAATTGCGGTGCGAAACTTCACAGTTGTGATGGGTATCAAATAAAACAAATAGCAACATTTGTTACGAGGTCGATGGTCATTGGTATTAAGAGTCTCAAGGGCTTTTTGTTATTTTATCGTCATTAGACATCGGTCAGGACCCCTTACGTCTGTTATGATTCCCTAGCTGATTTAACTTAACCGTAAATACATCATATTCTCTTACAATGGGTCATATAAATCCCGAAATGTATTTTTTGCACTTGTCGTTTTTAGACACCTCATCAGTTCCTGATCATTGGCACATGGCAATGTCGAAACAGGCGCTAAAACAGCCCTTCAGTGTGTTACTCACCAAAAGAACTGGTGACTAACTCATAAAAAGACTTTTAATCAGTTATTCAGCAGGAACACAAAAGCTTTTCAAAAACAAGACCGCAAGACTTCACCTCATCTTCGATAAAAATCTAGACAAGGGCGGCCAGGTCATCTAAAAATGAGTCTAGCTAGGTTAGACAACCCTTTTAGCGAGCCAGACTAAAACAGGTGCAAGCGACATGGGTCTACCGCACTTCAACAACCAATTGTTTTTAAAACCTTATCTTTTGTGCAGTTTATGTGGACCGTAAGTTTTCTACGCTAAAGGAGATTTTGCCGTGTTTTACACCGAAATAAACTTGTAGACTCCCTATCTTTTTAAAGGTCATTGAGAATTAAGTTGACACGGGACGGAGTATTGTATTCAAATAATAATTTGCTTTTATCTTTTTACATGAGTTGTTATGCATATTTTGAAAAAGTGAAATGGGAAAAAGACTTCAAATCTTTTTGCTTTTGTTCTTAAAATAACTGGAATGTCGGATTTTACGGAATTCGGGAATAACGTTCTTTCTTTTTTCAGATAAGCCTTTTTTGTTTTATGACTTGTATTGGTACAGGTAAAGTTTTCTCTCGGACAAGTGTCCTCGAGGGACAAACAGTAGAAGTAGTGACACTTTGCCAATATTACGGTATTATCGGTGCAATGTACGCATGTAACTTTATGTGTCCATTTTCGTGTCGTGTTCGCCATTTTGTTTCTCAATTTTATTTTAACAACAAAAAGTTACTTATCACAATTGATAAGGAACTAGCTTTTGCCCGCGTTAATTTAGAATTTGACAATTAAACTCTTAATACACTACTAAAGTTTCTATAATAATATGATTCAATCATGATTCGAAAGACACATGGCGCCATCTGTTATCATAAGAACGTTATTGTTGTTTTCCTAGGGAACTGTATTTTTTTTCGGGATAAAAGGTTATGTCCGTTTGCATTTCGTTTAGGCGTGAAAAGGTAACAAACAAATAAACTTAGTTTCGCATTTATAATATTAAGTTAGGATTAGGATGACAAAAACCGAACACACTTATCGTCGTTAAGGACCAAGGGACTAATTAGACCAATGAAACTAAATGCTGTCAGCACTCTAAAACCGCGTTCAAGAACGGTCAATTATTGTCAGTGCCAATATTAATTTCATTACAATGGTGACACTGGCAGTTTTTGAACGCAGTTTAGATATGCTGATCGCGTTCAATATCATATTAAAACTAAACTTTACACTACACTGTCACTTACGGGATATCTTACGTGATAATCAACTATTGTGAGCTCGTGATATTTCGATGCTGTTGCAGTTGCAAGCGCCATGATCGCAGGCTGGCTGAAAAATCCATCTGCTGCATCTCGCGATCACGTTTAAAATCATGTTTGCAAAACAGCGTTTGTTATTAAAACTTAATTAATCCTTCTGTTTTTTTATTCTCATTTCCACCGGCCGCAGCGTCGAAGTAATAAAAATCTTCTCGCCACATTCCTCCAGTTTCAACCTACGCTAAAAATTCAAGCTCAGACAAAGTCGGTGAGTTTCATAAATTAAATATTCTTTGTGAACAACACTATGAGGCACAAACAACACTAAAAGGTAATAAAAACTATGCCTTTACTTGTTACGGTGATATTCCAGTTACAGAGCTGCTTCTAATATCACAAAATAGAAAAAAAAACCATAACACCAGATTGAAAAGAGTAACCATGGAGTTTCTTGCCGGTTCTTGTCCATAGGAAACGACCAACCCGAACCGTGCACCTTTTTGTCGACGTTTTATAAGTGCCCATCGAGGCCTATGTGAAATAAAATATTTTGTTCTTTTTTTATTTTTTTTGATTTCGACAGAAAATTATTTCATTTAAGTTTATGCAGAGAAACTAAAGCTGACTTTATAGGCTTAGGAATTCTCTATCGAAATAGTTCGTTCAAATTTTTTTTTTGCACTAGAAACATGTACAAAAACATTGTGATCTGTGTATTCATTTCGGACAATATGGCTTAATGTTCAGTGGAAGAAAAACCTTCTCAATGAGCTCCTGTCTTCAAAACACGATCTTTCTGTTTCAGCTTTTGCTCTTTTTCAACGAAGGGAACATCCATCCCCAATGCGGTTAACATCTTAAGAAGCAAACCAATAAATTCTTCGCGTCGCTCATTCTTCGCATATCTTTGAATGGAAGTCCTGAACACGAGCATAACTTCAGCGACATTTTAATATTTCGCAACTCACAACTTGAGGGTAAAGGATATTAAAAATTCCGTCCCACCTCTATTTCTTTGCGGACCACGCGGGGTGCGGGATGGGCAAGTCTGCTCGAATTATGAATGAAACTGTTTCAGTAAAAATACTTGTTGAGGTTTTTAGGGTTGAACCTACCCGCCTGACCTATTCGCATTCTCCTGGAAATCTAGTGAAGAATGTTTTCGAGACACAGAGTTACAGAAAAATTCGAATCCAGGGTAGTTCAGACTCAGTCAATCCGTCTTCCTCTTTTTAGTTTTTTATTTATCAAATCGGAACAACAAACAGCTACACTATGTGACATTACAACATGATAACATAAATAACTTAAATAATAATGTGCACAGCCCTGTTCACAGATTGCCATTAATGACTAAACTTTAATTTACTAGGAGATAAGCTGTTCATGCTCGACAGTCAAAATACATTATAAATACAAAAAGAGAAGAAATAAAAAAATGGCTAAGAATATTAATTAATCCATGAGCTTAAGTGTCTCATAAAAAAGCCTTCGAAACTTTGGCATGGAGCATGTAAATATATATGTGTTCGAGATTTTTATTGTAAGATGCTGCCATTCACTGAATTGGTGAACGAAATCACAGATTAAGTATGCCAAGTAATCTACTCATCAGAGAGCAATAGATTATTCTATTCATAGCCATTCAGCACACTGATTAAATTCTATAAATGTCCTATCTCAAACCATTACCCAAAAATTGCCAACCGCTAAGCAGAACTTCACAGTCTAGATCTCACAAAGCCTTCTGAATAAACCGAAACACCTTGATAACTAAAGGTACAACGTTTACACAACAGTCTAAAATTTCTCGGGATCAACCCCTTAGCTGAGTCATTTACATAAATATTGCACGAGACTAAGACTTGAATAGGTATTTAATTCTCATTCAGGCTGCAGCTTGGACCTTTAAAACCAACCGCATTTTTCCGTCCTCGAACCGCTTTTCCTACACACATGGCCTCTATCTCTTAAGCAGCAAAGGCTTTAATAGCTGAGAAAATTTTTGGGGACCCGAAAATGTAACATTGTCGACTTTCAAACAACTATCCCTAATTCGCACTAGGATTTCGGTTGGCGTTTCAGAATGTGCATTATTATGAGGGTAAGAAGGGTTGGAATTGTGGAGGAAATATTTTCGGAAATGCAAAGTTATCTTGGCAGACTTATTGTACAAGGAAGACGGACACAAATAGCGAATGCTGATAGTGTGGCGAAGCAAGATTGCAATGCGCTCGGGTCAAGTTTATTTTGAATCAATTTACATATTGAATCGAAGGGATTACCTAATCGTATTGGTCCTAAATTTCTGAATAATAGAACTTTAGGACAAGGAGGAAACAATGTATTCAAGGTCCTTTCAAATGCTTATTGGTTTTTCAAACCTTATTCAATTTTACAGACGTTTCCAGTTGACCTATTTTCCATTTTCTTTGTTTCGTTTTGTATGTGGCAAAGGTAAAATTTGAATGCTATCGAAATTGGGGTGTATGAATAAAACTATCACTGGGGAAGGTCTGAGGGAGGTATGAATATTTGTGGTTATTCTTATTGGCTCCATTGTTTTGGTCTGCTTCTAAGAAATACCTTTTATCAGTATAAAATATCCCACCTTCTACCAATTTTTGAGTTTTCATTGCGATTATCCATTTGCAGAAATGATGATCATCATAATCATTATAAGATTCATTTGAAAGCCGAACAAAAAGTCCAACTTACTCTTTAGTTCTTCTGGTTTAGTGTAATGTGTTTGTAATATTATTAAGTTTATGTTAAAGTACAGGTTAGAATTTGACTGACGATCTCACGCTCGCCTGTCTGACAAATCGTCAATCGAATTTAACAGAAATCCGAAGAGTTGAGTCCGCCTTGACACAAAAGTGGAGAGATTTGGAAGAGACCCACTTAACTCACCATTGGGTGACCAAAGGTAGAATAGAAGAAGAAGAGTAATAGTGACATATTTCGACAAAACAGAAGACTAACAATGAAATCTACAAAGAAATGAAAAGCGGGTAACCAATTCATGCAGTCGCCCGCACATAGACGCATATGCGGTTTCCGTTGTACGTACCAAGAAATAGTGTTTGCAAGGAGCAAGTAAGCCATAAACGGCAATTTAAAGCCACACCACAGCACAAGCGGGCATGCTAGCCTGCGCATTCCAATATACAATGTTCCTTAATAGGCAGATTGTTTGCTAATACCATTATATGGAAGATTTTCTTGCAAAACTGCTAGGCTTACTTTTATATTGTAGTTTGTAAAGTCTATTTTTTGTTACGCTCGTTTTTGTGCAGTCCATTTTCCAGCTAAAAAGTTTCTTCAACAACCCATTTTAGTTTCGCATCATTTTATGCGCCACGTAGAAAACATCCAACAAAAAAGTCATTTCAGGCCTGACAGCACATTTGCACCACTACATTCAGAAATGCAACATTAAAAACGAAAATGAACACACAAATTTGAAACGAAAAACCAAAATTGGTCTATTTTCGTGCTCGTTGTGTAATCACACAGCTGACGCAGCCCACAACCGTTCATCCGATTGTTAGGAAGCCGTTATACAATTTGCACGACAGTGTAAATGTTGCAATTACACTGTCGAGCAGTATTAGCAAGATGCACGGAACCGCTACAGTATCATTATGACCGTTCTAGCAGTATTTGAGCACTATCGGTGGACATAATGAGTGCAGTTTCGGTTAGCTAATAGTTTTGCTTGTCATCATCGGTTTATAGCCGCCGGTCTGGCTATACCGGATGGCGACAGTCGTTGAACGGTTTTAGAAGGATAAAGTTACGCTTTAGAATCTTTCAAAAGACTGAAATTCCTAAACATCGATATTTGACGGTTTATTTGCAAGGAAAATTTTTTATTGACTCAGAAATACCAATGTTTGCATGGTCGGAGTGAAACTGTGACTAATTGGCAAGCATAGCAAAAGCATATTCGACTTGAATCCTTCTCAAATACAATTAATTGGTCAACCAATTAACAATAGTTTAATTAGTATGGAACTGGTGAGAGTTTAGAAGTACATAAGAGCGCTCCATAATTACATTATGAAAGGCAAGTAACTTGACAAAAGCATTGAGGACACACATCTGGAATGAGAATTTGTAAAACACTAAGTTAGTCAACATTAAATAGTAATTCATTTATTAGTAATTCACCATTTCTTACGGTTTTCTATGTAAGAAATATTTAATTTCAAAGACCTTAAAAAATTCTAAAAGTGAATTTGTGTCTAAAACCCGAAAAAAACAATCTTCATTATTTTCAACAAAAACGTACACGTGATTCTGGGTAGGGGGTAACAGCAGTAGCCTAAAACCTCACGACGTATTACCACAGGTAAAAGGGGGTAAAAAAGTGACATAAAAAACCTCACGTCATTAAAGGATGGCCCCAAAGGTTTATTAAACTCCTGTATACAGTAAAGTGTTAATTTACAAACACAAACAAGTATTTGTGTAACCACAGTTTGTAATCAACAGCCCTTGAAATTGATTTCAAATTAAACTGTTTATTTGACACGCAATATTCAAACAATTTAACACCATAATGTGGTTAACGTTTTGAACCAGAATTAATGTTATTATTAAATACGCAATTTTAAACCATAATACTAGCTTCGATTAAAGATTAAGGATTATTAATATTCTAGTTCACTAGTTAGCCATATTTCTTATTCCCATACAGCAATTTTACCAAATTAATGAAAACAAGTAAATATTTGACAGCTATTTGCGACGTTGCCAACTTTTTGAATGAACGCTCTTAAGTCCCATGTAATATGGGACGAGTACATTGCCTTCAACCGGGCACAAATCCAGGTTCCATAAGTAAGCTTTATGATGATAATGATCATGAAAATTAGCCTGAAAGAAGGACCCTGGTACCTATAGTTCTCTAGTTATTGCTCGAAGTTAGAACTGTCAGAAGTTAGAATTCTTAACTTTGCTTTCTTTGACGGCTCTTACTTCGTTCAAATTCTAATGTCTATTGCACACAAATAGTTGCGTAAGTAATAACTTAAACTCAAGTAACACTTTAACTTGACTACAGATCCTACGGGTGTAAGAATTGTAACTTTTGACAGTTCTAACTTCAAGCAATTACTAAACTACAGAATAAAATGTTACTCAAGTTATAACTATGACTTTTTATAGTACGGGTGTGAAATAGTGTCGTAAGTATTCACTATTCGTCGTTTTTACGACGACAAAACTTGTGAATAGCTCACTCTACCGTTACCGCGAGCTATAACAACTCTGGTGTGAGCATATTTCATGATGTTGCGACTACTTCTGTTGATAAATAATGAAATTTTACAAGTATAGTTTTATGACATAGAAGTGCAATGTTTTGGGTTATACGGGAAGATATTTGGGCGTCAAGTACGTTCCACAAAGCAAGTTCAGAATCCATCTTTAAAGAAGTCATAAAGGGTGTAAACACCCTTAATAAATCCGAAAGGTACTTGTTCTCCCCGTTTTTGCGATCATTTTTTTGTTCTAGACGTTACCTGGGAATCTTCTAGTTGCGGAGATATTGGGGGTCAAAGTTCCAACTTTTTCACAAGTGTTTTTGAATACATGTTTTTAATGTAAGATTTTTACTTTACACACCTCCACGACCCCGCACTATTCAATCCATCCATCAGCACAATGTTTTGAGTGCTTTCCATCGAGTCCTACAGTAAAACTTGATTTTTCACCCCAAAAAAAAGTCGATTCCCAGCAATAATTTTTGCGTAAAGTTACTTAGTTCCGGGCACGCCGCAATCGCGACGGTAAGACCCCTCTTTGCGGAGTGGCTGGATAGGCGTCACGGCGTCCTGACCTACCGCATGACGCAGGTCCTCACCGGACACGGAAGCTTCGGCAGGTACCTGTGTCTGATGGGGAAGGAGGAAACGCCTGGGTGTCACCACTGCGAGGACCGCCCGGAGGACACGGCGCACTGTCCTCACGGCGGTGATAGGCGGAGACCTCTCGCGCCCGGCATTGGTCGAGGCCATGCTGCGGGGCGAGACGGAGTGGGAAGCGGTCGCCTCCTTCTGCGAAGCAGTCATGCTCGCGAAGGAGGAGGCGGGCCGCGTGAGGGAGAGAACAGCGTCCTCCCTCCACCCCAGCCGCAGTGGTAGACGCCCACGGCGCCGGACGTCGGCAGACGATCTCCGGCCACCGTAGGCGCGGGCTTGCGGGCGGCGAGTAATGGGCGACTCGCTGTCCGACCATGGACCATGCCCGGGTCGACGGCGCGTTGTGTTCCACGCGCGCCTCAAAGAGTGTCAGCATTATGACGGGGCCCCCCTCTAGAGGGCCAAAGCCTGCCGGGGTCGCGGGACTTATAGAATTACCGTGACCCTGAATCATAAAGGGCTATTGAAGGACACCGTGGATTTTAGTCAGTACAAGTCTGACAGTTCCTCCCACTTTGCCCTGGGTTCCCACCCAGGGCAGAGTGGGATCTCGTTTGATGATTTTACCACGATAAAAAAAAAAAATAATAACTTAGTTCTATTAGATGTACAGAATGCTTGGTTGACGGCTATGTGAAGGGTCTGTTTACACCCTGTATAGAGAAATTTGACTAATCGGATCAAGGAAATAATTTGTTACTCTACGTGAAAATCTACAGAAAAACTAACCACCTCTTTTTAATATCATCATCTGCCTGCCTTTTCCCAACTATGTTGGGGTCGGCTTCCTGTCTAACTGGATGCAGCCGAATACCAGTATTTTACATGGAGCGACTGCCTATTGAACCTGAACAACCTAATTAGTGCTGGGTAATACGATACCCTTAGTAAGACTGTTTTACAGACTTTCAGGCCAATGATTACCTGTAACGACTGCCAAAAATCTACAGCCGGGACTTGGCTTAACGTGCTTTCCTAGGCACGGAGGAAACTCGGTATGTAATGGGTGGTCACCCATCCACGGGCCAACCTAGGCAACGCGTCTTAACCTGAAGATCGATCCAAGCGGTTGTTTTTTAGCCACGAGCTCCTCACTACTTTCTAATAATATAGTAAAAACGGCAAACTGATATCATACAAGTATTATTTTGCACCATTTTCATCAAGTTAGCTGTTACGAAGGATGAAAAGTAGTCCTTTTCCAAGTCAGACTACCTATCTGTGAATTTTTATTTAAAAACCACTGAACGTCGTAGTCAGACGTCGGTGGAGCATACGGTGCGGGACTGCCCCGCTTGGGCAGAGCACCGCCGTGTCTTCACGGCGGCGATAGGCGGAGACCTCTCGCGCCCGGCATTGGTTGAGGCCATGCTGCGGGGCGAGACGGAGTGGGAAGCGGTCGCCTCCTTCTGCGAAGCAGTCATGCTCGCGAAGGAGGAGGCGGGCCGCGTGAGGGAGAGGACAGCGTCCTCCCTCCACCCCAGCCGCAGTGGTAGACACCCACGGCGCCGGACGTCGGCAGACGATCTCCGTCCACCGTAGGCGCGGGCATGCGGGCGGCGAGTAATGGGCGTATTGCTGTCCGATGACGACTTTACCAAAATAAAAAAATAAAAAATGGTTTAGACGTGTTAAAAGTAAACAGACAGACATAGTGAATTACTCTCGCATTTATCTAACTTTTTACTACTAATATAAATGCGTAACTTTGTATGGATGGATGTTTGTTACTCAATCACACCAGAACGGCTTAACGGATCTGGATGAAATTTTGCACAGAGACAGCTTATAGTCTGGAATAGCTCATAGAATACTTTTATCCCGGTCGTATGATCCCGTGGGACAATAACCGAACTCGATGCAGGCGAAGCCGCGGGCATCAGCAAGTAATACATAACATAAACAAACAAGCAAGGTTTGCTGTAAGAAAACCCAATTCTGGGTTAAGCTCGCCTTTGTACATAAGCTATTTGTTGTAATTATGTGTTTCTGTTATTTTTGTGTGCAATAAAGAATAAGAATAAACATTACATAACATCACGCCTGTGAGCCCCGACCGAAGGGTTAGGCAGAGGTGTACACTCACATTTCGCCAGACTCAGTGGCTGCTATTGGGAAATAACAATACATGTTAGTATGAAATGATATACACAGCTTTAGTACTTGTTTCAATGTACCTTACTAATAAAGGCTCTCGTAACAGAAACGCTTGACACAATACTCACCCGTATACTTCTCTTACGAACCAACATCAGTAGTTATCTTCTCATAAAACATACGCACTTAGCTTTTACGCTCCATATTTACTGCCACGAAACATTGTCATACAATACTCATACAAAGTTGAATGTCTTTTATTTATCATTTGATTTTATTCCCTTTTAAGAGCAATATAGTGTTCAACGTGGAAATGGTACGATTTCATACTTTGTAACTATTATTTTGTACAATGTAGGAAAATCTACTCAATAATAATCTTCAATTCGCTGGTAGGTCCCGCACAGTCTAACACTCCACTAGGTCCAGAAGTATGACATTTTTCACAATATTCTCTTAAACATAGAACGAAAGTAAGCAATACGAAAACGTTTTTGAAAAACCATTTTCTAAGGGGGCCTTTGCTCAGAAGTGGGACACCTGAGAGGCTAACAAAAAAAACTAATAGTATAAAAGGGGGTTCCGTATTATCCAGTACTAACTATCTTGTAGAGGTCAGATAGGCAGTCGCTCCATGTAAAATACTGGTGTTCAGCTTCATCCGGTTAGAGTGGAAGTCGTCCCCAACATAGTTAGGAAAAGGCTAGGCAGATGATGATGATGATGATGATTTTCTAAAGGGGTCAAAAAGAAGATGAAAGTCTTTTTGAAAGCTCGTCATTTTTGGTGATGGAAAATCACATTGGGCACACGGCTAATGTTACTAATAAATCTGGGATTGATTAATTTCTTTCATTTCATTGAGTTTCACAGTTAACTACATACGTGGTTCGTATTGGATACAGAAAAACATAGTTCCACACAGTTCCCTTTACTAAAACAATAGATCAAAATGAGCCTCAATCTCATCGCAGTCGGGTAAAAGAAAACGCAAAACGAGGTGAGTGTGTGTTCTCTTTCTATGCGAAAAGAAAACCTTTGTCAAGCAAAAATTGAAATCGTTAGATGTGCCATCATTGTACTTAATTCGCGAGGAAACTGTCCACACTAAGACCCACAAATGAAACGAAAGATTTTCAGTATGTGTACGCGAGACAATATTATTCAAATGTCAACGACACGTAAGCGTGGCCATTTTAAATTTGACGCGGTCGAGCGAATCTTAGGATTTAAATTTCATTGTTGTCAATTGACACAAACACCCCACGAAATTAAGCAAAAACATCATGTTGAAGCATACCAATAAAAGTTATAACACACATATTAGTTTTATCTCATCTCTCACGAAAAGCACTTTCCCCCAAAATGTTCCTATAAGCACCTTCCTTGTTTACCAAATAACGAACGGGTAACACACTACACAGCCAAAATATGACGTTTCCTCAAATATATTAGCCGCGCGTTGCCAAGCACGGAATATTAACTTGTAGGCCTTTACGTGTAGATTTATTGCGCCGCCATCTTGGTTTCTAGCGGCAAAATGGCGGTTATAATTAAAAATTGATGAAACACTCGTGTGGAGTAATTTTTGGTTTATTGTTTAGTTAGTGGCGTTTGATCAGATTGGTTTCGATGCTTTGAACTGTTCTTTTTGTCTTTGAATGTATAACCCTTTGCAAACACCACTGCTGAACTTGGGGTCCTGAGTTCAATGTCCAGGTCGGGCGGAGTGTTGTTGAGTTTTCCATCAGGTTTATAAGGTTCTCAAATCAAAATCAAAACATTTATTTCAAACAGGCCAGTTACAGGCACTTTTGAATTGTCGAAACAAAGACAACAATAGCTACAGTCCCAGTCACAAGGCATAAAAACTGTGAAAGTACTGTAGTTGCCCATTCCCTAACGTAGATCTCATAGGAGAAGAACGGGCAAGAAATTCCATGAACACTCTTATAAATCAGAATACTTTTACTAACTCTTGGTTACATCATTCATGTTGAGATGGTACATTACGTGAGAACAATGCAGCAAGATGTGTACGTTAAAAGTGTCCATAGAAAACAATTCAAAAATAAAATAATCTCAATAGCAGCTTGGAGTCAGGATTCGTGGCTGGTTGATGGTTATAGGCTCGCGCCATTATTTTTTAAATGTTGCAGTTCTGTCACATCCTAAAAGGATAACAAGCGTGGTGTTATCTTATTTACTGGAGATGATGAGCTTTCTGTTAGACTGCAATAAAGTTAAGAGTCTTGCAAAAGCTGTAAATTAGATACAAGAGATACATTCCAAAACTGAAGTTAGATAGGTAGTTAAAAATAATATTGTTATCAAAATTGTAACACAGAATACATGACAGGGATCAATCAATCCCACTCAACATTTTTGCTTCCCAAAAAAATCCATTCTAAAATAACACCGAACGCTAAAGCCTAACAAAATACAAGTGCTTCCCAGCTCAAAGTAAAACCCATTGAGTTTTGCACACAACACCCTCAATTTGGCTCCGGTTTTAACCAGATCGTTCGAAGCCTCTCCAGGTTCTGAAGAGATGACTAGAGGCTGACGACGCAAGAGCCTCGTTTTATCGGCCCTTCGGGACGGGCCGTAAGAGGCCCTTAGACCGCGTTAAGCCACCCATTAGGGATCGCGGTCCCGCCACTCAATGTTTTGAACACGCTTGACACATTTTTTGGCGTAAGGTGAGCTCAAGTACGCCTAATTTTGGGAAATATTTGGTTAGGGAAGAAGCTTGGTTGAATTTTAGGTGTGAAGCCATGATAATATCAAGTAACATGAAGACATATGCCTCACCTGTTGTCCGATTTAGAACCGTTTCCATAAAGCGTGCTACTCGTATGTTTGGATAGATCGGTTAGATTAAAATTTGTCCGACAGTGTCAATCTCCTTTACATAGTATAAAACAAAATCGCTCCCGCTGTTTGTACGCTTTGATTTTTAAACTACGCAGCGGATTTTAATGCAATTTTTCAGCAATAGATAGTGTGCTTCAAGAGGAAGTTTTATTGTACATTGCACCCGTGCGAAGCCGGGGCGGGTCGCTAGTAAATAGATAAGCTTCTGTTTTGTTGGCAATAACATTTTAATAGTATCTATTGTCTCGCTCACTCATATTGGAAATCGTATTATCGTTCCATGCGGGATGTGCGATCTTACTATTCTCAGTTTAAAAAGATTTTTACGCGTCCTAAACGCTAGCGGCAATAGTAAAGGTTCAAATCCTTGTTTTTTTTTTGTGAAAAACTGTCCAACAAAGTGTCTTTTCCTTCATCATATTTTTTCTGCCCCTTAAACTCCTTTGTCTATCGTCACGCTTCCATTTACTTCTTTTTCTGTTATATCAATCCTCATACAATCCATCCATCTTTTTTTGTTCTTCCTCTCCCTCTGCATCCACTAAAATTAATATTCACCACTATTCTACTCACATGCAGTTTAAATCTCGTTAAAAATAACAGCTTTTGTATTAACACCACCCACATAGTTCTAAAAAACCACAAAACTCATTCTATCCCCCATCTAACATTTAAAACCTTGTTTCCCATTTTTCTGGTTCATTACTCGCAAGCAAGATGTAGTTAATATTAAAGCGCTCGCAACCTATTAACAGCGGAATAGGCTTGTTCCCAACTGTACTTAAGTACGAGCTATTTACTGCAATGCTTGTATGTACAAGCTTGTACTCTAGTTTTTTACGTTAACCGTTGTAAGTGACGTTGAGGATGTTGTTTACTTTAGTATTACAGTGGTTTTTAGTTTAAGAAGAAACGGGATCTTTTTTGTTTTTTTATTTGGCACGGATGCACTTGCTTTCTTTATCGTCAGCCTAGCCGTTTCCCAAATATATTGAGGTCGTCTTCTAGTCTAACCGGTTTCAGCTGATTTCCGGCATGGAGTGACTGCCTCTCTCACATCCACAATTCAGTTTCTGGTTATTACCTCGTGGAGAGATGAGTTGTCGGACTTTCGGCTTAGTATTCCATTCTATATCAGTGTTAAGTTGTAGTATTCGATTTAAAAAAAAAACAGCTTTTTTTACAAAAGTGCAATACCTACACGGTCAAAATTTAACAGCTGATTAAAAATCAGCTGTTCCATAAATTTTGAATTGATTCATTGATTTTAAATAATCAATGAAAAATTTCTCTTCTCTCAATGTTGTACTGAATACGTGGTAACCGTTTTCGCGTCAGGTTCCCTTCCACTCCGTATATGTTACATAAATACTGGAGAAGGACTACCTCGTTGACCTAGTATGAGGCCCTGGGTTCGATTCCCGGGTCGCGCAAAGTGTTATTGGGTTTTGCACCAGGAATTTTTCAGAAGCAGCCACGGAGTCTGGGTTTGTGGCTAGTTGATGGCAATAGGCTCGCCCCTATTACATGGTACCTTTGCCTAACCCTTCAGGGATTACAGGCGTGATGTTATATTACAAAAATACCCAGCCATCGTCTGCCTAGCTCTTTCCCAACTCTTTCGGGGTTGGTTTCCTGTCTAACCAGATGTAGCTGGATACCAATATTTTTCATGGAGCTGCCTATCTGACCTCCACAGCCCAGTTACTGGGAAACACGCCTCTTGGGAAGACTGACTGACAACCTTTCGGGTTTCTGACTACACGTAACGACTGTCAAACATATACGAACGACATCTGGGACCATCATATCAACGTGCTTTTCGAGGCACAGAGTGGTCTCGGCTTACTGGAGATGATGACCCATCCTCAGACCGAGCTTGGAAACCGTTGCTTAACCTTGGAGATCAACCCATGCGGCTGTTATTTAGCCTCGCCCCTCTACACTAAATTAATGTTATGTTTGTCATAATTTATTCACACGGCTTATGATAACAACCTAAACATAATTATATGTGTTACTAGGTACCTATCCACATAATTATGTGTAATTACAATAATCATCTGGCGCACACACTTCCGCAATCGGATCATTATTGCGGAGATATACAGACATTTTGAATTTAGATAATTATAGGCAAGGCATGGTATACATAGAACTAGTGTCGTTAGATGACGATTGTGGTTAATTACTAGTAATTAATACAGTCAGCCGAGCAGTTGGCTGGTAAGTCACCATTGATGGAGAATTATTAACGCGTTTGAAACTGTTTATGTATCCAGAGAGCCTAGGCAGGTGATGTAGCGGCACTACAAAAAGTACTTCAGCAACATAGTATAAAAAGTACTACAGCAACATAGTAAAAAAATTAGTACAGCGCCATCTATGACACAAATGAAGAACTAACATGAAAGTTCTAAATCGCGCTATTAAAATTATCCGCGACTTAAGAGTATATAGAAAAACCTAACAACATCTGTCGGGCAGTAGCCTACTAGACATAACACCCGTCTGGTCGCAGGATCCTCCCTTTTCCATGGGGGTGAAGAACTTTACACCGTATTGTTACTTACCTATAGTTTCATTCGCTTTAAAACATTTTTACGATTTTCAAAAGAATCGGCATAAGATTCTCGTTAGTTTATGTCAATCGAATACCCTTTTGAATTTAATTTTTGATATCGGCTTTTCTCGAACCATAAAATCGAAGACAAGTAATGTCCATCAAACCGCAGTCGGCGCAAATCGTGAATTGTGAGAGGAGGTGTTTGTCCCAGGAGTGGGATCATTGAGAAAAAAAGATGCGCCTCCCTACTCGCTCGCGTTCGTGGGAGTACCAACACTATACTGGGTGATTTCACTGATCGGTGGGAGTCCCCCATGCTGCAAAGGTAGGTGCGGCTTCATGCCGTAATTTAAATTTTGTTTTGTCCATACTAACATTAGTTTTTAAGTACATTGTTACTAACATAATATGGACCTAGTCTGAAATAAATGTTTATTATTATTATTATTTATTATAGGATGAAAATGCTATCGCTGATAGAATGTTATTTCTTGGGATAAATCCTGCAAAAGGCACCAACAAAACTGGAACAATTTCAGTGTGAAAACTAACATTATCGTTCATAAGTTTTACTGACCAAACGCCACCTAATAACCGTGCCAACAAAACCGTGCCAAAGCCAACACCTAATATCTACAGCAAAACGAATCTTATACTCCATAGCACACTGTTTTAACGAAACAGCGTTGGAACAAACTGACAGCCACATTTCCACGCTACGTTAGTTCCGACAGTTAGGAATAGGATCTGTGTCACGGAGTAGATAAGCAATGGAGGAAAAGAAAAGAAAATTAAGAAAAACTGTTTATTCAGCACTTAACACGCACAAAGTAAATAAACATAAAATAACAACGGGAACCAAAAAACCTCGCATTCGACTAATACAAATACTAAAAAAAGCTAAATTCGACGAAACAAAGTTTGCTTTCTTTCGCATTGGAAATTTTCGCGTTAGTCCACTGTGTCACTCAGGTTACTTGCATGCAAGCATTTATGCAACTTCTTTGAGCTTGTTTATACAGAGCCTGTCTATCTACAACGAATAGCTTGAGATCTTAACACAAAGTGACTGTCATTTGAATTCCAAGGCGGGTCTAGGCTATTAAAACGGCGATAGTTGTCATTTGGTTAATACCAGATTCATCAATAAAACTGAACGTAATCAGCACCTCGAAATGGCGTTCAAGAGCAGCCAGTGACAACAAGCCAAAGCAATTATGATACTGACAGAAGATGTGCTGAAAGCATTCAATTTCATTGGTAAATTCTACCTAAGTCGGGTTTGATAAAAAATACGCTTAGTATTTTCAGCATTCTATCGACTCGACTCTGTGTCCTATAGGTATAGATGCTAGTCAAAGGGGTGATGAATGTACAGAATGAATGGTGTATGTGTCGCTCGCTTTATGTAGGAGGCTGTGTCTATGCCTTTTTGGGATTACATCCCGTAATTAGCGCTTGTATTTAGTCAGTACCTAATTTCTTTCGAATTCACGCTAACGACTACAAGACCAACAAGGCAGGCAAAATATCCTTATGATCAATAAATTGCTTACGGCTTGAAGAGCTTACGTTAAAAAAGAAAAAAAAGTATCACGATTAACCAAAGGAAATTTTGCCTGCGATATAAGAAACTTGTCATACTAATCATTGGAATATGAACTCTGTTTCTTAACATGTAAGGTTCATTAGAAATGTTACACGAGGCTTCATTGAAATAGCATTCAACTTGCCCATAGTGCATTTTGCAAAGAAGTTGATATAAGTATCTTATTTTAAATCGTGGTCTTCAAGCAATAGTAGGTAGGTATATTTTTAGATGAGCACGATTCTCAAATGTTTTTTTCCAATACCAACGTTCACCTTGATTCGATATAGACGATGCGATTGGACACCGTACTGAACTACATAGGTAAGTACGACAAATGTGAAGAATATGTGATCGGCTTAAGCTGATTCGGCGTCTATAAGTATGGTCACCCCCCAATGTGTGCACACGCTTTCAAACTAAAGAAAAGCGTTATTTCCTAACATTGTTCTTTATGCGTGTTCGGATTATAAAATTATCTGTTTAGCAGTTTAGGCGATGCACACACGGGACATGAGATCCGCTTCACCGACTGACAGCGTGGACGAGCGGTGTCGTTTGTGAATCGCCCTAAACCTCTGTCCCAGAAAATAATACGACTTATTACTTTTATTTTAATTTTTTTAGGATTAATTTTGACAAACTAATATTTGACTTACATGAAATCGATCTTCGGTACTCAAGTCGTCTCGTCATCACTTTTTATAATTCCGTCACTTAAGCGAATTTCAACAATCAACTTAACTTAATTAGCAAAATGCCTAAACAGCGTTCAAGAACCGTCTATGTCACTATTCCACAACAATGATGTTTCCTGAACCCAGTTTAGTGTGCTAATCGCCCCGTGAAATTCACCGTTAAACTCAGCAAGCTAAACTAACTTCCGTCTACGTATTAAAAGCATTATTATAACCTACGTGAAGGCTTTTAAAAGAGTAAACAGCTACATAAACCGACCTGAGGAACGTAAACGGTTAAAAAATAAAATTTACACAAGAAATGAAGAGCGCACAAGAAAGCAATTTCCCTGCGAGATCTCTGTAATGGCCACTTTGAGGTGCTAGCTAAGAATTATCGTGGATGTGGTATTAAAATGCCCCATTAGTCTAGTGGCACAAGCACTACTGCTGAGCATGAGGTCGTTTATTCGATTCCCAGGTCAGGCCAAGTGTTTAATGGGATTTGGATAGTACCCCAGAGTTTGAATTTGTGCCCGTTTGACGGCAATAGGCTCACACCTCGATTCATGGGACTTAAACGTAACTGGTGTAATGTAGGTGTACTATGGTACACTTCTGTCTTACGCCTTCTACGGGGAAATAGAAGCGTGATGGTTATGTTCTATTTATGTGGTATTGATAGACCTTGCAATGTAATCTTAAATCTAGAACTCAAAGCATTTATTTCAATTAGACCGTGACTGGCACTTGAAAAGTCAAAAACAAAAGCACAGCTACAGTCACAGTCACAAGGCATAATAACTTGTGAAAGTTCTGTAGTTCCCCATTCGAAAGCGTAGATCTCTATGCGGAAGAAGGTTATACTCGTATTTTAGACATAAACTACTAGATGTTTTGGTAAACGAGACAAATCAAGGATTAGTAAAGATTTTAGAGACAGAGAAGTAAAACACTACTGGGTTGATGGGTTCTTTAAAGGACACTGGTGATGGAGGATAGCGCGACGTCGAAATGACAAATTCACCATTTTAAGGCGCATTTCGGAATCTAAGTAAATCGTAGGTAATATGAACTCTGTAGCAACATCATGGTTATCATTCCAGACAATCGCGGCAAACTCTATTTTTCTGAAGCCATTTTACTTACAGCCAGAAGGCTTCGCGGCAGACCTCGTAGAAGATGGCGGGACGAACTGGACGAAACCAACACCCGGTGGTACTGATTAGCCCTGGATCAACAAAAATGAAAATCATGGGGAGATTATGGGTTGACATATAGGTTAATAGTAACATAACATAACATCGCGCCTGTAATCCCAGAAGAGTAAATTAAGGTGTATCTAAACAGTCCACCCACATTTCCCCAGTTATGTTTAAGTCCCATGTAATGGGGGGCGAACCCATTGCCATCAACAGATCGTGGATCGTGGCTGTTACTAAGAAATTTCTGATGGAAAAACCCAACAACACTTGGCCCGACCCGGGAATCTAACCCAGGATTTCATGCTCAGTAGCCGCGCTTGCGATCATTAGACCAACGAGGCAATCGGGGGAGTGTTAATCGTAGCAGTCGAGACATTATACCATATCCAAAGCCCTCCAAATTCTTCCACCCTCGATTTCCGTGTGGTTACCACCGCCCAGGATCCGTTGTAGAAAATTGCGCTACTCCCACTTCCTGCGCTTGCTTTAATTTCAGACTACTTTCAAAACTATATTTTATGCTACTATTTTGATAGCACAGGAGACTGTTTTCAGCGCAGCTCTTCAGTTGGTAGTGGTTCGTTTTGATTTAAATTGAGAACTGTTTTTGTTTGTTTTTTTAAAGTTAGTTAGGCAAGGTTGAAAGAGTAACGGAATAGCTATCTTACCTCTAAAATAACTTTTAATTAACTGCAATTAAGTGAGTATATTGACCAACGTCGTTATTGCCTCGGTGTTCTAATGGTTGAATGCGTTACTGCTGAGCTTTTGCTTTTGCCGGAGTTCGATTCCTAGGTTGGACCAAATAGAATTCTTAAAAGAACGTAACGTTCTTCTAAGAATTGTCAGTAACATTCCAGACTCAGAATTAGTGCATGTTTGATGGCAATTTATAGACTCGCAAAAACTGTTGCAAAGACACAACTGAAATCTGAGATTGAACTATGTTAAGTTCGATCTCAGATTTTACGGTTAACGAGACAAGAAATTCAAACAAAACAAAAATCTTTCTTCTCAAAATCGTAAACAAGAGCAGTCAGCAGAACTAAGACCTTTTCCAGCAATATTAAACTCGACCCAGTCTCAAATATACAAGTGACCTAAAATTACAATTCTAGGAATGTCGAGTCAGCCACTTACAGGCGCTAATAGTGTTCATTTAAATACCTAGCAGCGTTCAAAGGATGAAAGGCAGGCGCTGCTAAAAACTGGAGGAAATGAATGCTCAGCTTTTACTGTAATAGTCTCTGTCTGTATTTCGTAGTACTGCGAAAGGAATATAGTTTATTATGTAAGCTTTGCTAGGTGCTGATGAAATGTTTTGTTGAATGTTGTTTTATGTAATGTTAGGTAATCTGCAAATAGAGTACGTTAATAACCTCACTTTTCTTGTTTGTTTGTTAGACTGTGTTATTGTTTTAAACTTCAAAGTGCAGTTATCGCTATTTTAAGTTCGATTTATGTTCGGTTTACGATTTTTGTATTCAGATTACACGTACTTCTAATAAAGTAATCTCCATGTTTTTTCTGGCCAAAAAAAAGTGCGAAGCAGGGACAAAGCTAATCACGAATAAATTCAAATTAAGTTTTAGTAGTTGTTCATCTTTGCTGTCATTATTGTTCATTTATCAGCATCCACTAACCTGCACTGGGCCCGCGTTGTAGACTACGACAAGAGTACGACCCGCTCCCTCCCACAGAAAATGTGCCTGAATCCCAGGAGAGGGCACATTATAGACCGATCCTCCATGCATGTCATGCACGTTTGCTATCTCAGACTTGATCAAAAATGAAAACTTCATTAAAAAACCTATTATTTCTCGAACCAAGAAAACAAATCGAATTAACACGTTGCAGTATTAATAGTGTACACTTAAAGCAATATGGCCGACCGCGACGCTCTGAACCGGGCTGATTAATTAATGGAAAGGAAACAGTACGGAGGGGATTAAAGAGCGAATTACCAGAGGAAGTAAGTGGAAGAAATTGACCGCGAACAATCTATTAAAATTGGATGAATTCATGTTTTATTTATACTCCGTTTTAAAGCGGTCTTTGTACGTAGCTGAAGTGGGGCTCGCGGAAATATTGTAACAGATTTTATAAAAAGGAGGAGGTTTTCAATTCATCTGCTTTTTTCCCTAATGTATTTACATTATATATTATGTTGAGAGCTCATTCTTTAATTTAATGGTTTCCTAAAAAAAAAACTCAGCAAATGGGTCGTTTTTATAGTTATGTATTTCATTATTTTTTCTTGAAAATGTAGTCAGAAGGCGTATACTACAGCTCCCATCTAACGGTCGACAATAAGGGGGTTTGGTGAAGCTTGGAAAAAGTTGTGGCTCCTCAGACATCCCCCTCCAGCTCACTATGGTGAGCCTGCAGAAAAGGTCCCAGCGGGTCATCAACTGCCTTGGCCCACCTGGAAGACTCTAAACCGATTTCGAAGCCCCTGCAGGGTATAAAGCCGAGTGCGATTGTGGAGTCTCATCTCAAACCATGGCCCACCTCCTGACCTGCTCGTTGTGCAACTCCACCTGCACTTTGCGGGACCTGTCTGAAGCCACTACCAACGCCGTCGATGTGGCTGAGTTCTGTAAATAACTTTAATTTAATAACTATGAGAATCATCGACGCGAAGAAGATCTAACGGTGGTCAAACCAGAAATCCAGGAATCGGGATTCTCCGAAGTTCATAATGAGAAAACTCAATACAGTGTTGAATTACAAAATAAATACTGTTATTGTATTCGAGATTATTTCTAAGAGTAAAGGGACGGTCAATTTATATCTGTTCTGTTTAAATATTCGCTTAGAGAGCTATAATTGGTCTACTCGAAACTTTGGTGGGTAGGTATCCTCAAAAGACTCGGTCTACAAACTAAGACGGAAAGTTCCAAAAGGTACATGAATAACTTCTATGGATAAACAAAGTTGGTTAATTGAATAATCGTTTCGCTTTAACTACTTCGCTGAAGAATTAGAATGATCGTAAAGAGTTTTTGGATCGACTAAGCAAAGGGAATTAATTGGTACTAATTTAACATGGACGTTTAATCTTTAGTTGTGCTGTAGTCAGTGTCGGCTTCCAGTCTAACCAGATGCTGATGAATACCAGTATATTACATAAGGAGACAGCCTATAATCTGACCTCCAGAAGCCAGTTAGTACTGGGTAATACGATGCCTCTTGGTAAGACGTGTCAGACTTTCGGGCCGCTGACAGCCTGTAATAACTGTCAAAGATCTACAAATGACAGCCGGAACCAACGGCTTTACGTGCTTTCCAAGGCAAGGAGGAAACTCGGTATGTAATGGGCCCATCCGCGGATCAACCTAGGCAAGCGCAGCTTAGCCTAAAAAAAAAGACCCAAACGGCTGTTATTGTTTAGCCACGAGCTCCTCACAGAATTTTTTGTATAGATAATATCCCATCGTGCACACAGCACGTATTAATATCACTGAAGAAAAGTTTGTCACAGTTTTAAAAATGATCTGATTGGACACAATTAAATTGACAAAGAAGATTAGACATAACATTCGAAAAACGTAAAGGTATCGAGTATACTTAGAGGGTAATTCCAGTGATTTTAACGCGAACTTCATTAAAATTTCACTCCAATTTCAACCCTATCTAATTTGCGGTGGCTCGGCGGCGTAAAAATAACTCCGTACTTTTGACCCTCTATTTATAACCTCGGCTCGTAGTGTCAGTGCGTGGGTAAGCAGCACTCTACTAGAGAAGTGTTTTGAATGATATTTGAGGCTTAGTTGTTTTCATCAAATATTAAATAAAATGCCGTACTTTAATACCGTCGGTCCGTCCGTCTTTTGTACCCTCTCACCTTGAAAGGACAAAAAGTGAGTTTTAATAACCGATGAAAAATTTCCATGTGGCCCCCACAATGCTCAGAACGATGTACTGAATAGGTGGTAACCGTTTTCGCGTCGGTGTCCCTTCCACCCCGTAAAGCTAAACTATTTTGACCTTTAACAATACCCAACTTTCCCCTTTCCTCTCCCAGAACACCTGTAACAGCAACCTAGCAGTTCCTAAAAATTTATAAAATCGTTAACACTCCAGCGTTTAGCGCGTAAACAAACTCGCGTAAATTACGCATTTTTACGCGAAACTTTTAATGGAATAACATAGTAGTGGCCCTGGACGGTTCCAAAGTTTTATTACGGAGTCCTACGCACTTCGGCGAACAAAATTGTTTGATTACAAGCTGGGACTTGCAGATAGTTTTCGTCTATTAGAATGGTTATCCTAAATGGGCAGACGCAGTGATGTCTGAAGACAGGAATTCTGGCGTAGCTCAGTAAATGAAAATATTTGTGAAGTTTTCAGGCAATTTGAAGTGCTGCGGCATATCAACGAAAATGAACACGTTGCTTCTAGTAAACGATTAGTTCGTAGTCAGTAGCGCACCTGACATACATAACTGGTGTAAAAAGACCCTTAACGAAACGTGGAGGCACTTGTTCTTCCCGTCATGGTCAGTGCGAATTTTTTTTTCGTACTGGACAATATCTGGGAACCTTTTGGTTACGGAGATATTGAAGGTCACAGCTCCAACTTTCTGTCACGTTTTTTTAATACAAGTTTTAAATGTTATTGATTTACTTTAAAACCTCCATGACCCCTGTACTATTCAATGCATCCATCAGCACAATGTTTTGAGTGCGTTACATTGAGCGTTACCTAAACCATGATTTTTCACACCAAAAAAAAAATTGTTGCCCAGCAATAATTTTTGTGCGGTTTTGTGATAGGTCCTTTTACAGCTTTATATTATGACTAGTGCCTACGATGTTAATGTCTGTAAAATAATGTCAACCATCTGTCACCGAGATTTCAATGTTTCTTTATTTACATTATCCGCAGGTTTTTTGATGAGATTTTACATTGATGTCGAATTAAAAATAAGTTACACACCTAATTTAAAAATCTGTAGACTGCTAACATGTTTGGTATCAATCCCTTGAGGAACAAGCCATAATTCCATATTAACTTATTAATAGATTTGGGAATTAAAAAATCCCAAAACTCTAAAGCCCCGCCTTCCTTAATAATAATGAGAGTTTCAATGACGCAAGCCGTAAAAGAGACGTAAACAAAAATTTTGCAACCAACAGAAATCAGCTCGAGGTGTGCCCACGTAAATTGATGGCGTTTTTTAAAAGGATACAAAGTTTTACTGGATATGGTAGAACCTTAAAACAGGAAAATATTAGGGAACCCTTATCCGAATTCATTTAGGATCGGCGGAGCATGTCTTCTTCTTCCATACTTCTCTGTTACTCGTCATCTCATCAGACACTTCCTTTCTAGCCATATCATCTTTCACACAGTCTATCCATCGTTTCTTTGGTCTTCCTCTACTCTTATACCCATCCACATTCATACTCAAAACTTAATAATCATATTCGTCATTTAATTAGCAGCCTTGTTACTCCTGAGTAGTCTGGTGGTTGCATATAAAACGCCACATTCGAAAAACTAGACGTCGGACAAATTCTAAAACGTGCTAGAAGAGTTTCGAGCGAAATTAGAATATACAGGGTGGAAGGGCACCGACGCACAAACGGGATCCCTTTTAACCTGTGTTCCACAACCCACCTACAACCATCAGGCAGTAGGCCACCACACACAATACTCGTCAGGACAGGGATCCTTCTTGTTCTATGAACGACCGGCACTCCTCTGAATACCATTCACCTATCTGGCTATTCGTCTGCTGATACTTGTTCTAACACCTCTGCGGAACCATTTAGTGATGGCAGGTGTACTACTCCACCTGCCATCACCACGTCTAGCCAGGTGTCCTACCCACCTCCAGGACTTACACTATTATTACTTATTATAATATTTCCCGTACAACCAGATTTTTTAAGCACTTCCATCAAACCTGGATCCTCGTGTTGATCAACCTAATGAACTTTTAAAATTAAAAAAAAGGTCGTGGGTAACATATTATCCGTTCGCACGCACCCCACCTCAGAAACAGTAATTTAATCCAAAGTCCCGTTTTGTCAACCCTATGCGGTCCATTTGGGCCTACTTTTTGCGGTGCGTTTAGCCCTTCAGCATAATTAGGGTTGAGTTTCGGCCTTTTTTGATGATACTTTGTTGTTAACATGGAAGATAATAGTCGAGGTTTTGGAGGAGGTGATTTTCTACATACTTTTAGGGTTCTGAGTAAATGTGTTACTGAAGCTTTAAACTCAAAATCTTTATTGAATATTAAAATTCGCACTGTTTTTAAGTTACTCATATAAAACTTATTTATTTAAAGATTGGAAAACTAACGGGAAATTATTGGAAGCTATAGATAGAATCTTTAATCATGACTAAAATTCGCCCGGTTTTAAAGTAATCATTAACATTGGAAATATCTATCCGTTTGGGAATATCTGTGGCATACATACCAATATAAGCAAAAACTACACAGAATATTAAAACACTATTCACAATGTTAGCAAACATCACCCAATCTTCACTGCTTGACTTGCTGTCTACTGTAGCGTCATCAAAATCCCATCGAGGATACACTAAATACGTTCTGTAGTTATTTTCGTACACGAAATCATTGATTAGTTTTACATAATTGTGGGGCGTTGATTTGAAGTTACAAATTGCAGACAAAAATAAAGTTGAAAGAAGGATGATAACAGACAAAACGACTGAGCCACGATAGTACAACAATAAGGTCGGTGGGAAGTGAGTTTCCTTCGGTATGTCCGCAGCTAATTCCGTCAAGAAATAATAGTGCGCCAACAAGCTGAAGCAGATTATTGATAGTCTTACTATACGCCTTACATCCAAACACAACGACAAAATGCTGAGGACAGTTAAAACAAAAGCAGGACAAATGACAATTGCAGACAAGCCCACTGCTTCACGCATTAAAAAGAAAGTCACTTTTGTCAGACCCTTGGTACTATTATCTTGTCCATAATCGAATATATACCATTCAGCACCTTGAGGTTCAAGCACTACAAACTCAAAGTTGATTGAATAATTTCCTGCTTGCCGCGGCGTTATCCTCGTCGAGAACTCAAAACTACATTCTTGCACATCGTAGGGCCAGTCTGTGAATTTGACGCTGCACCATGTCTCTTCTCTCAACTGATGTTGGTAGTGGACGTCTCCAGTACTCTTTAAGTCAGCCCGATAAAATAATACATCAGAATCAAGAAAGTCTTCGGAGTTAAGTATTCCAAAGTTTGGAGTCCAAAAGTAGAAGTTCGATACATCTGTCTCGTTGATGCCGTTATGCTTCTCAGGATCCCACTTCAGTCGTTCGTCTTTCCACTTAGTATTCATCCATGCTTGCACTGTCAACACTCCCTCTTCGACATCAAAGTAGAATGCTCTTATGAAGAAATTCACATTAATTGTTGTGGCCTCTCTTGGTGCGTGGTGTCGGATGTAGCCGCAGCGAAGGTCTTTCAAGAGTTGTTTTTCCGAAATGATGTATTCTGGGGTATTGTTAATAACACAGTTTTCGGTAAGAGTATAGTCCAGAAAGAGTAACAGAACAATATAAGTGTATAAAGCCATGATTTCCTCGATACTGCGAACTGTATCGGTGGTTACTTTGTTAGGTTGTTTTGTCACATAATACGGAAACGCCCACTGCGAAAGTTTCCATAATTATTATTCTATATCTATTTCATATCGTGGCAAAATATTATCTAAATCCTATTCAAAGGTATGAATCACACATTTGTAAGTTACAGGCGGATTAATGGCTTAAGGTGAGTTTACACTGACAGTATTTTCTGCAATGATAGATAGTTTAGCTACTAAAAGAGCAACGTTACTCCAATTTTAGCCGCAGTCAAGGTCTTTTAAGAGTACTTTTCCTCAGGTGATGTATTCTGGGGTGTTGTCAATAACAAACTTTTCGTTCCGAGTGTACTTCAGGAACTATCAGTACAATGTAAGCGAGCAGCGCCATTGTTGCGCTGAAACTACTTGCTATATTACTTACTATATCAGTATTAGGTTTTGGTCATACGATACGGAAACACCCACTGAAATTTTAACTATTTAGATAGTCTATGAATGCGTATAATTGTAGTGCAAATTTGGTATCGTGGAAATATATATTGCAAATAATTAAGAGAAGGTCAGGTCAGGTCTTCCTCCGCTTCGTTGTTTTTTTTTTAATCGATGGTATATGTTCGTATAAATTCGTATAAATACACTACTTGCAATAGCTTTTCTGAAGGTACTAGCGACCAGCCCTTGCTTATCACAGCGCCACCTATCGGGTCCAAAACTATAATGCAGCCCCACTTAACAAACGTTACGTAAGGCCGTAACACTGTCAAGGGTGTGACGGTACACGAAAATATAACTATGATAAGTTAGAGAAACCTACAAAGACATACAAGCCAAACAGTCCCTACCACCCTAAGCCCTAAAAGCCCTACAGCCCTAACCTATGATAATACCTAGTAAGTGATAAATAAATATATAAATAAGTTCAGGATGTCTGCACCATGCCACCAAAGGTTACAGACGGATTGTAGACAGGATTTCCAGGTTCGGAAAGGGTACACATAATGCCAGTCCCGCTGCCTCACGAGACTGATCAGAGATGGCTAAAAGTGTCCTGACCACAGCGAGGAGTAATGAGACAAGAATATAAAATTCAAATCTGATTTATTACAATATGTTACTGCTTGCTACTTGCTACTTGCAGTGATTACATACGGGACCGAAACGTGGTCGCTCACAATGGGCCTCATCAGAAGGCTGAAAGTCACCCAAAGGGCAATGGAGAGGGCTATGCTCGGAGTTTCCTTGCGTGATCAAATCAGAAATGAGGAGATCCGCAAGAGAACCAAGGTTACCGACGTAGCCCGAAGAATAGCCAAACTTAAGTGGCAGTGGGCAGGGCACATTGCTCGCAGAACGGATGGCCGATGGGGCCGAAAAGTTCTGGAGTGGCGACCGCGAACCGGAAGACGCTGCGTTGGAAGGCCTCCCACTAGGTGGACCGATGACCTCGTAAAGGTTGCAGGGATCCGCTGGACGCGAGACGCACGGGACCGGTCAATGTGGCGACACTTGGGGGAGGCCTATGTCCAGCAGTGGACGTCTTTCGGCTGAAATGATGATGATGATGATGATATGTTACTGCTTATATACTACTTTTTCTTAACACACAATATCATACAAAATCTTTGTGTCCTTTGCGTGTAAGATGCAACCAAAACATTGTTTTAACTGCGCCGCGCGTGAGCCAGGCCGAGTGCTGAGTCAATGTCCAAAGGTAACATTGAACATAGCCTATATTTTAAGTTAAGCATCTAGTAGTAGAGCGGTAAAAACTGCAGTCAAATCCATGCAGTAGTTTTTGCGTAATGCGCGTACGAAAATGCAGACAGAAAGACAGACAGACAGACAAAAATTCTAAAAACATATGAAAATATGAAATAAGTGCACTTTGATTACATTCACAGCCTATCGAAACATTCGCAGTGGGCGTTTCCTTATTATCTGACAAAACAATCTAACCACCAATACAGTGTGCAGTATCGAAGGAACCATGGCTCTGAACACTCATATTGTACTGCTACTCTTCCTAAACTATACTCTTGCCGCCGAAAACTGTGTTATTAACAATACCCCAGAATACATGACTTTGGAAAAACAACTGTTGAAAGACCTTCAATGCGGCTACAGTGCAGACCAAGCACCAAAAGAGGCCACAACAATTAATGTAATTTTCTTCATACGAGAATTCCACTTTGATATTAAAGAAGGAGTGTTGACGGTGCAAGCATGGACTGACATTAAGTGGAAAGACGAACGACTGAAGTGGGATCCCGAAAAGTATCACGGTATTAACGAGACAGATGTATCAAACTTCTACATGTGGACTCCAAACGTTGGAACATCCAACTCGGAAGACTTTTTTGATTCTTACACAACGTTCTATAGTTACGAAGTAAAGAGTACTGGAGACGTCCACTGCCAACATCATATGTTACAAGAGACGTGGTGCAGTATCAAACTCACAGACTGGCCATACGATTCCTATCTTAAACAAATAACGTTTAATGTATGTACGCATCGTAACACGACACTATCTCTGGTCCTACATACTAATAACAGGTAGTTAGGTACACGAATGGCTGGCGCGTGATGTTCCACTAATTTTCTAATTGATCAGAGCAAGTGAGAACGCCTTGTCTTATAAACGCTAATATCGTTACGCACTTTGATTCTAACGATAATTGATGGCAACAGAAGTTAGCAGGAATTGCGCGAAATTGTTGATAAACTTGGAATTTGTGGGTGGTTAGTGTTGGGAGGCGAAATTTTGCTTTAATAATTAAGTAAATAGTTATTAATGGTAAAGTATGTGTCCCTTTTTGTAATGAGCTTGTAATACGGGTTTCTTATATGTTATCGTCGTTGAAGTTCTAACACTGCTTAACCTAAAAATAGAAACTTTACAGGAGATTGAAAAAACTGCATAATTATACAATGCACAATACCATTTTACAATTTAGGCCATTAATTTTGGCACTTTTAAATGTCGAAAGGATTTTTTATGAAGCGTAGCCTCGCATAAAACTTCTTTTATTCATTAGCTTATATCAAAACAAACGAATATTGGATGAAATAGAATCTTCTAAAGCATCACGTTACCAAGATATAAGTCATCAAAGTTATAATCTCCGCCATCAGCACAACTTTGATAGCTTATATCTTGGTAACGTGATGCTTTAGAAGATTCTATTAACCGATGGGATCTGTGATGTGTGTCTTCTCGTAATTTTCAGTTCATCATTTGCCTAGCCTTTTCCCAACTACATATGTTGGGGTCGGCTTGCAGTATAACTGGATGCAGTTCAGTATTGTTATTTTATATGGAGCGACTGCCTATCTGACCTCCACAACCCAGTAAGTACAGGCTAATACGATACCTCTTGGTAAGACTGGTTATCAGACTTTCGGGCCACTGCCTACCTCTAACACAACCGGGACAAACTGCTTAACGTGCTCTCCGAGGCACGGCGAAAACTCGGTATGTTGTGGGTGGTCACCCACCTACGGACCAACCTAAGCAAAGGCGACTTAAACTGGAGATCGACTCGAACGGCTGTTATTATTTAGCAATGAGCTGTTCCTCCTAAAGTGTACAGACGCCATCACATCTAGCTACTGCAATCTGTCAATAGATCTGGTCTGTTTCATAGATTTTCAACTTTATCGCTGAAGCTATTGAGAAAATTGAACATTTTCGGGTAGCTGTATGTACTGGTGTCTGTATTAAAATGTGTGTCAATAAAATTAATAAAAAGGTCACGAAACAAGACGAAAACTAGTAAAAAGTCCTTCATTTGGATTACCTTTTACGACTAGTGCAACATTCTGCTTTAACGATTCATGCAGGAAGAGACAGTGGCCATTACCCTACCCTTTAGTTCACGCACGGACAGTGAAATTAACGTACCGTGAGTACTATCTCATCTCAGCTCCAATTTTAGCAGCAGTCAAGGTCTTTTAAGAGTTCTTTTTCTCAGATGATGTATTCTGGGGTGTTGTCAATAACACACTCTTCGGTCCGAGTGTACTTCAGGAAGACTAGCAGTACAATGTAAGCGAGCAGAGCCATGGTTGCCTTGAAACTGCTTGCTATATTATCTACAATATCAGTATTAGGTTTTGGTCATACTATACGGAAACACTCACTGAAATTGTAACTATATCGATAGTCTATGAATGTAGATAATTGTAGTGCAAAAACTTTCATTGTGGAAAAATATATTGCAGCTAATCATTAAAATAATTAAAATAAGGTTCACTTCTTCCTCCTCTTCGTTCTTCCTCTTCGAATCGATGGTATGCATTCGTATAAATACACTACTCGCAATAGTTTTTTAAAGATATTGTGTTAGAACCTTTATAGTATTTTGACACGATAAGAAATAAGTGCACTTTGATTACATTCACAGTCTATCGAAACATTCGCAGTGGGCGTTTCCTTATTATCTGACAAATCAATCTAACCACCAATACAGTGTGCAGTATCGAAGGAACCATGGCTCTGAACACTCATATTGTACTGCTACTCTTCCTAAACTATACCCTTGCCGCCGAAAACTGTGTTATTAACAATACCCCAGAATACATGACTTTGGAAAAACAACTGTTGAAAGACCTTCAATGCGGCTACAGTGCAGACCAAGCACCAAAAGAGGCCACAACAATTAATGTCATTTTCTTCATAAGAGGATTCCACTTTGATATTGAAGAAGGCGTGTTGTCAGTGTTTGCACGGACAAATATTCAGTGGAAAGACGAACGACTGAAGTGGGATCCCGAAAAGTATCACGGTATTAACGAGACAGATGTATCAAACTTCTACATGTGGACTCCAAACGTTGGAACATCCAACTCGGAAGACTTTTTTGATTCTTACTCAACGTTCTATAGTTACGAAGTAAAGAGTACTGGAGACGTCCACTGCCAACATCATATGTTACAAGAGTCGTGGTGCAGTATCAAACTCACAGACTGGCCATACGACGTGCAAGAATGCAGTTTTGAATTCTCTTCGACGGATAAGTCTCGGCATGCAAGAAATTATACACTTAACTTTGGATTTGTAGTAGATGATCCCGAAGGTGCCGAATGGTACATAATTGATTATAAACATGTGCAGGATAATAGTACTAAAAAACCGGCGAAAGTCTCCGTTTTTCTGATGCGTGAAGCAGTAGGATTGTCTGCGATTGTCGTTTATCCTGCCTTCATTTTAACTGTTCTCAGTATTTTGTCGTTGTGTTTGGATGTGAGGCGTAGAGTACGATTAGCAATAATCTGCTTCAGCTTGATGGGTCATTATTATTTCTTGACGGTGTTAGCTGCGATTATACCGATAGAATCTCACTTTCCGCCGACCTTATTGTACTATTATCGTGGCTCATTAGTTTTATCTGTTATTATCATTCTTTTAACATTCTTTTTGGCTGCAATGTGTAAGTTCAAATCAACGCCCCACAATTATGTAAAACTAATCAATGATTTCGTGTATGAAAATAACTACAGAACGTATTTAGTGTATCCTCGATGGGATTTTGATGACGCCACAGTAGATAGCAAGTCTAGCAGTGAAGATTGGGTGATGTTTGCAAACATTGTGAATAGTGTTTTAATATTCTGTGTAGTCTTTGCTTATATTGGTATGTATGCCACAGATATTCCCAAACGGACAATTTACGATGTTAATCACAACTTTATAAGAATATCTTTAAAACCGGGTGAATTTTAGTAATCAATAAAGATTCTGTCTGTTCACGGGGCGAGACATCAACATTTCCAGTATAACATGGCCTCGCTTTGTATAGATATCCCGTACAATGAGAGATCCGCATAAACTGGTTAGGCAAAGCTTGATTGCTGGTCGTCCGTACCTTCCAATAATTTACCGTTTGTTTTCCTATCTTTAAACAACTAACGTTTAATGCATGTACGCATCGTAACACGACACTATCTCTGGTCCCACATACCTACTAATAACAGGTAGTTAGGTACACGAATGACTGGCGCGTGATGTTCCACTAATTTCCTAATTAATCAGAGCAAGTGAGAACGCCTTGTCTTATAAACGCTAATATCGTTACGCACTTTGATTCTAACGATAATTTATGGCAGCAGAAATTAGCAGGACTTGCGCGAAATTGTTGATAAACTTGGAATTTGTGGGTGGTTAGTGTTGTGAGGAAATATTTTGCTTTAATAATTGAGTAAATAGTTATTAATGGTAAAGTATGTGTCCCATTTTGTAATGAGCTTGTAATACGGGTTTCTTATATGTTATCGTCGTTGAAGTTCTAACACTGCTTAACCTAAAAATAGAAACTTTACAGGAGATTGAAAAAACTGCATAATTATACAATGCACAATACCATTTTACAATTTAGGCCATTAATTTTGGCACTTTTAAATGTCGAAAGGATTTTTTATGAAGCGTAGCCTCGCTTAAAACTTGTTTTATTCATTAGCTTATATCAAAACAAACGAATATTGGATGAAATAGAATCTTCTAAAGCATCACGTTACCAAGATATAAGTCATCAAAGTTATAATCTCCGCCATCAGCACAACTTTGATAGCTTATATCTTGGTAACGTGATGCTTTAGAAGATTCTATTAACCGATGGGATCTGTGATGTGTGTCTTCTCGTAATTTTCAGTTCATCATTTGCCTAGCCTTTTCCGAACTACATATGTTGGGGTCGGCTTGCAGTATAACTGGATGCAGTTCAGTATTGTTATTTTATATGGAGCGACTGCCTATCTGACCTCCACAACCCAGTAAGTACAGGCTAATACGATACCTCTTGGTAAGACTGGTTATCAGACTTTCGGGCCACTGCCTACCTCTAACACAACCGGGACAAACGGCTTAACGTGCTCTCCGAGGCACGGCGAAAACTCGGTATGTAGTGGGTGGTCACCCACCTACGGACCAACCTAAGCAAAGGCGGCTTAAACTGGAGATCGACTCGAACGGCTGTTATTATTTAGCAATGATCTCTTCCTCCTAAAATGTACAGACGCCATCACATCTAGCTACTGCAATCTGTCAATAGATCTGGTCTGTTTCATAGATTTTCAACTTTATCGCTGAAGCTATTGAGAAAATTGAACATTTTCGGGTAGCTGTATGTACTGGTGTCTGTATTAAAATGTGTGTCAATAAAATTAATAAAAAGGTCACGAAACAAGACGAAAACTAGTAAAAAGTCCTTCATTTGGATTACCTTTTACGACTAGTGCAACATTCTGCTTTAACGATCCCCGCAGGAAGAGACAGTGGTCATTACCCTACCATTTAGTTCACGCACGGACAATGAAATTAACGTACCGTGAGTATTATCTCCTCTCAACTCCAATTTTAGCAGCAGTCAAGGTCTTTTAAGAGTTCTTTGTCTCAGGTGATGTATTCTGGGGTGTTGTCAATAACACACTTTTCGGTCCGAGTGTACTTCAGGAAGACTAGCAGTACAATGTAAGCGAGCAGGGCCATGGTTGCCTTAAAACTGCTTGCTATATTACCTACTATATCAGTATTAGGTTTTGGTCATACTATACGGAAACACTCACTGAAATTGTAACTATATCGATAGTCTATGAATGTAGATAATTGTAGTGCAAAAACTTTCATTGTGGAAAAATATATTGCAGCTAATCATTAAAAATAATTAAAATAAGGTTCACTTCTTCCTCCTCTTCGTTCTTCCTCTTCGAATCGATGGTATGCATTCGTATAAATACACTACTCGCAATAGTTTTTTAAAGATATTGTGTTAGAACCTTTATAGTATTTTGACACGATAAGAAATAAGTGCACTTTGATTACATTCACAGTCTATCGAAACATTCGCAGTGGGCGTTTCCTTATTATCTGACAAATCAATCTAACCACCAATACAGTGTGCAGTATCGAAGGAACCATGGCTCTGAACACTCATATTGTACTGCTACTCTTCCTAAACTATACCCTTGCCGCCGAAAACTGTGTTATTAACAATACCCCAGAATACATGACTTTGGAAAAACAACTGTTGAAAGACCTTCAATGCGGCTACAGTGCAGACCAAGCACCAAAAGAGGCCACAACAATTAATGTAATTTTCTTCATACGAGAATTCCACTTTGATATTAAAGAAGGAGTGTTGACGGTGCAAGCATGGACTGACATTAAGTGGAAAGACGAACGACTGAAGTGGGATCCCGAAAAGTATCACGGTATTAACGAGACAGATGTATCAAACTTCTACATGTGGACTCCAAACGTTGGAACATCCAACTCGGAAGACTTTTTTGATTCTTACACAACGTTCTATAGTTACGAAGTAAAGAGTACTGGAGACGTCCACTGCCAACATCATATGTTACAAGAGACGTGGTGCAGCATCAAACTCAAAGACTGGCCATACGACGTGCAAGAATGTAGTTTTGAATTCTCTTCGACGGATAAGTCTCGGCATGCAAGAAATTATACACTTAACTTTGGATTTTTAGTAGATGATCCTGAAGGTGCTGAATGGTACATAATTGATTATAAACATGTGCAGGATAATAGTACTAAAAAACCGGCGAAAGTCTCCGTTTTTCTGATGCGTGAAGCAGTAGGATTGTCTGCGATTGTCGTTTATCCTGCCTTCATTGTAACTGTTCTCAGTATTTTGTCGTTGTGTTTGGATGTGAGGCGTAGAGTACGATTAGCAATAATCTGCTTCAGCTTGATGGGTCATTATTATTTCTTGATGGAGTTAGCTGCGAATATACCGATGGAATCTCACTTTCCGCCGACCTTATTGTTCTATTATCGTGGCTCATTAGTTTTATCTGTTATTATCATTCTTTCAACAGTCTTTTTGGCTGCAATGTGTAAGTTCAAATCAACGCCCCACAATTATGTAAAACTAATCAATGATTTCATGTATGAAAATAACTACAGAACGTATTTAGTGTATCCTCGATGGGATTTTGATGACGCTACAGTAGATAGCAAGTCAAGCAGTGAAGATTGGGTGATGTTTGCAAACATTGTGAATAGTGTTTTAATATTCTGTGTAGTCTTTGCTTATATTGGTATGTATGCCACAGAGATTCCCAAACGGACAATTTACGATGTTAATGATAACTTTATAGGAATAACTTTAAAACCGGGTGAATTTTAGTAATCATTAAAGATTCTGTCTGTACGCGCAGCGACACATCAAACTATACATTTCCAGTACAAAGTGGCCTCGCTTTGTATAGAATTCCCATACAATGAGAGACCCGCATAAACTGGTTATGCAAAGCTTGATTGCTCGTCGTCCGTACCTTCCAATAACTTACCGTTTGTTTTCCTATCTTTAAACAAATAACTTTTATTGTAAATACGCATCGTAACAAGACACTATGTCTGGTCCCACATACTAATAACAGGTAGTTAGGAAAACGAATGGCAGGCGCGTGATGTTCCACTAATTTCCTAATTAATTAGAGCAAGTGAGAACGCCTTGTCTTATAAACGCTAATATCGTTACGCACTTTGATTCAAACGATAATTGATGGCATCAGAAATTAGCAGGACTTTTTTTTTTTTTTTTTTTATTTTTAATCGTGGTAAAATCATCAAATGAGTCCTCCCACCCAGGGCAGAGTGGGAGGAACTGTCAGACTTGTACTGACTAAAATCCACGGTGTCCTTCAATAGCCCTTTATGATCCAGGGTCACGGTAATTCTATAAGTCCCGCGACCCCGGCAGGCTTTCGCCCTCTAGAGGGGGGCCCGTCATAATGCTGACACTCTTTGAGGCGCGCGTGGAACACAACGCGCCGTCGACCCGGGCATGGTCCATGGTCGGACAGCGAGTCGCCCATTACTCGCCGCCCGCAAGCCCGCGCCTACGGTGGCCGGATATCGTCTGCCGACGTCCGGCGCCGTGGGCGTCTACCACTGCGGCTGGGGTGGAGGGAGGACGCTGTCCTCTCCCTCACGCGGCCCGCCTCCTCCTTCGCGAGCATGACTGCTTCGCAGAAGGAGGCGACCGCTTCCCACTCCGTCTCGCCCCGCAGCATGGCCTCGACCAATGCCGGGCGCGAGAGGTCTCCGCCTATCGCCGCCGTGAGGACACGGCGGTGCCCTGCCCAAGCGGGGCAGTCCTGCACCGTATGCTCCACCGTGTCCTCCGGGCGGTCCTCGCAGTGGTGACACCCAGGCGTTTCCTCCTTCCCCATCAGACACAGGTACCTCCCGAAGCTTCCGTGTCCGGTGAGGACCTGCGTCATGCGGTAGGTCAGGACGCCGTGACGCCTATCCAGCCACTCCTCAAAGAGGGGTCTTACCGCCGTGCGCGAAATTGTTGATAAACTTGGAATTTGTGGGTGGTTAGTGCTGTGAGGAGATATTTTGCTTTAATAATTGAGTAAATAGTTATTAATGGTAAAGTATGTGTCCCTTTTTGTAATGAGCTTGTAATACGGGTTTCTTATATGTTATCGTCTTTGAAGTTCTAACACTGCTTAACCTAAAAATAGAAACTTTCCAAGAGATTGAAAAAACTGCATAATTATACAATGCACAATACCATTTTACAATTTAGGCCATTAATTTTGGCACTTTGATTTTTTATTGATTTTTTATGAAGCGTAGCCTCGCATAAAACTTGTATTATTCATTAGCTTATATCAAAGCAAACGAATATTGTATGAAATAGAATCTTCTAAAGCATCACGTTACCAAGACATAAGTCATCAAAGTTACAATCTCCGCCATCAGCACAACTTTGATAGCTTATTTCAGTTCATCATTTGCCTAGCCTTTTCCCAACTATATATGTTGGGGTCGGCTTGCAGTATAACTGGATGCAGTTCAGTATTGTTATTTTATATGGAGCGACTGCCTATCTGACCACCACAACCCAGTAAGTACAGGCTAATACGATACCCCTTGGTAAGACTGGTTATCAGACTTTCGGGCCACTGCCTAACTCTAACACAGCCGGGACAAACGGCTTAACGTGCTCTCCTAGGCATGGAGAAAACTCGGTATGTAGTGGGTGGTCACCCATCTATGGACCAACCTAGGCAAGGGCGGCTTAAACTGGAGATCGACCTGAGCGGCCGTTAATATTTAGCCATGAGCACCTCGTCCTGAAATGTACAGACGCCAGCACATCAAGCTACTACAAATCTGGCAATAGATCCGGTCCGTTCGATCCGGACCCGGGGTCGGATCCGGTCTGTTTAATTGATTTTTAACTTTATCGCTAAAGCCTTAGGTTCAAGGTTGATTGAAAAAATTGGACAGTTTCGGGTAGCTGTATACAATGTGCTGGTGTCTGTATTAAAAATGTGTGTCGTTAAAATTAATAAAAAGGTCACGAAACAACACGAAAACTAGTAAAAAGTCCTTCATTTAGATTACCTTTTACGACTAGTGCAACATTCTGCTTTAACGATCCATGCAGGAAGAGACAGTGGCCATTACCCTACCCTTTAGTTCACGCACGGACAATGAAATTAACTTACCGTGAGTACTATCTCCTCTCAGCTCTAATTTTAGCCGCAGTCAAGGCCTTTTAAGAGTTCTTTTTCTCAGATGATGTATTCTGGGGTGTTGTCAATAACACACTTTTCGGTCCGAGTGTACTTCAGGAAGACTAGCAGTACAATGTAAGCGAACAGGGCCATGGTTGCCTTGAAACTGCTTGCTATATTATCTACTATATCAGTATTAGGTTTTGGTCATACGGAAACACTCACTGAAATTGTAACTATTTCGATAGTCTATGAATGTAGATAATAGTAGTGCAAAAATTTTCATCGTGGAAAAATATATTGCAGCATATCATTGCAAATAATTGAAATAAGGTTCACTTTTTCCTCCTCTTCGAATCGGTGGTATGTATTCGTATAAAAACACTACTCGCAATAGTTTTATAAAGATATTTTGTCAGAACATTTCTAATATTTTGACACGATATAAAATAAGTGCACTTTGATTACATTCACAGTCTATCGAAATAATCACAGTGGGCGTTTCCGTATTATATGACAAAACAATCTAACCACTAATACAGTTCGCAGTATCGAAGGAACCATGGCTCTGAGCACTTATATTCTACTGCTACTCTTCCTAAACTATACTCTTGCCGACGAAAACTGTGTTATTAACAATACCCCAGAATACATGACTTTGGAAAAACAACTGTTGAAAGACCTTCGCTGCGGCTACAGCGCACACCAAGCACCAAGAGAGGCCACAACAATTAATGTCACGTTCGTCATAAGAGGATTTCACTTTGATATTGAAGAAGGCGTGTTGTCGGTGCATGCACGGGCAGATTTTAAGTGGAAAGACGAACGACTGAAGTGGGATCCCGAAAAGTATCACGGTATCAACGAGACAGATGTATCGAACTTCTACATGTGGGCTCCAAACGTTGGAATATCCAACTCCGAAGACTTTTTTGATTCTTACACATCGTTCTATAGTTACGAAGTAAAGAGTACTGGAGACGTCCACTGCCAACATCATATGTTACAAGAGACGTGGTGCAGCATCAAACTCACAGACTGGCCATACGACGTGCAAGAATGCAGTTTCGAATTCTCATCGACGGATAAGTCTCGGCATGCAAGAAATTATACACTTAACTTTGGATTTGCAGTAATTGATCCTGAAGGTGCTGAATGGTACATAATTGATTATAAACATGTGCAGGATAATAGTACTAAAAAACCGGCGAAAGTCTCCGTTTATCTGATGCGTGAAGCAGTAGGATTGTCTGCGATTGTCGTTTATCCTGCCTTCATTTTAACTGTTCTCAGTATTTTGTCGTTGTGTTTGGATGTGAGGCGTAGAGTACGACTAGCAATAATCTGCTTCAGCTTGATGGGTCATTATTATTTCTTGATGGAGTTAGCTGCGAATATACCGATGGAATCTCACTTTCCGCCGACCTTATTGTTCTATTATCGTGGCTCATTAGTTTTATCTGTTATTATCATTCTTTCAACATTCTTTTTGGCTGCAATGTGTAAGTTCAAATCAACGCCCCACAATTATGTAAAACTAATCAATGATTTCGTGTATGAAAATAACTACAGAACGTATTTAGTTTATCCTCGATGGGATTTTGATGACGCTACAGTAGATAGCAAGTCAAGCAGTGAAGATTGGGTGATGTTTGCAAACATTGTGAATAGTGTTTTAATATTCTGTGTAGTCTTTGCTTATATTGGTATGTATGCCACAGATATTCCCAAACGGACAATTTACGATGTTAATCACAACTTTATAAGAATAACTTTAAAACCGGGTGAATTTTAGTAATCAATAAATATTCTGTCTGTACACGCGGCGAGACATCAACATTTCCAGTATCACATGGCCTCGCTTTGTATAGAATTCCCGTACAATGAGAGATCCACATAAACTGATATAGTATAGGTTGATTGCTCGTCGTGCGGAACTTCCAATAATTTACCGTTTGTTTTCCTATTTTTCAAGAAATAAGTTTTAATGCATGTAGGCATCGTAACACCCATTTACCTAATTTTATATAAAAATGTAATCTTTAATAATAAAGTAATTCAATCCATTTTAATTTAATTGAATCTATTCTAATTTATATAAATCTATATTTAATTTAATTTAATTCAATGTAATTAATTTAGTTTTTACTTGTTTTTATTTTTTATTTTTTCAAACTGTATATTTCTTGTGTTAATTATTTAATTGTGTATTATCTGCGCATAATGTAGTGCATGCTGTTCTTTTCTGTAAGTGAAGAGGCGCTTAGACTTAAGTTTGCCATGTACAAATTATAATGTATCAGTGTACACATTGTTGAGAAGCCTAATAAATAAACAAATAAACAAATAAACAAATAAACAAATAAACAAATAAACAAATAAACAAATAAACAAATAAACAAATAAACAAATAAACAAATAAACAAATAAACAAATAAACAAATAAACAAATAAACAAATAAACAAATAAACAAATAAACAAATAAACAAATAAACAAATAAACAAATAAACAAATAAACAAATAAACAAATAAACAAATAAACAAATAAACAAATAAACAAATAAACAAATAAACAAATAAACAAATAAACAAATAAACAAATAAACAAATAAACAAATAAACAGATAAACAAATAAACTAATAAACTAATAAACAAATAAATAAATAAACACGACAGTATCTCTGGTCCCACATACACGTAATAGGTAGTTAGGTACGGTACACGAATGGCTGGCGCGTGATGTTTCACTAATTTCCTAATTAATCAGAGCAAGTGAGAACGCCTTGTCTTATAATCGTTTATATCGTACGCGCTTTGATTCTAACGATAATTGATGGCACCAGAAATTAGCAGGAATTGCGCGAAATTCTTGCTGAACTTGGAATTTGTGGGTGGTTAATTGTGAGGAGATGTTTGGCTTTTATAATTGGGTAAATAGTATGTGTCCCTTTTTGTAATGAGCCTGTAATATGGGTTTCTTAAATGTTAATATGAAAATTTTTAGTTTCGTATTTCGCAAATACAAGGTGGCGACGACAATACGACAATTAATGAAAACACTGGTAATACTAGTAGTTCATAGAAATATTTTTAAACTAGAAAATGAGCCGAGGCAAATCTCCAGAACATGATGGGCTCAGTATTGAGCACTTGAAGCACGCGGGTGTACACCTGCTGCGAGTCCTGTCTATGTTTTTCACTATGTGTATTAGTCACGCGTACTTACCCGCTGATCTAATGAAGACCATCGTGACTCCCACTGTGAAGAACAGTACTGCGGATATTCCGGATCACGGTAACTATCGTCCCATTTCTCTTGCGACTATAATAGCAAAGGTGTTGGACGGGGTGCTTGATACTTGGCTTAACGACTTTATACAGATCATGATGCGCACTTGCGCAGTTCGGGTTTTGTCCCGGACTTTCTACTGAAAGTGCTATTTTAAGTCTCAAGCGTACAGTAAAATACTATAATTATATTTAGATCGAACAGCCAAACTTAAGTGGCAGTGGGCAGGGCACATTGCTCGCAGAACGGATGGCCGATGGGGCCGAAAAGTTCTGGAGTGGCGACCGCGAACCGGAAGACTTTGCGTTGGAAGGCCTCCCACTAGGTGGACCGATGACCTGGTGAAGGTTGCAGGGGTCCGCTGGATGCGAGTCGCACGGGATCGGTCAATGTGGCGACACTTGGGGGAGGCCTATGTCCAGCAATGGACGTCTTTTGGTTGAAATGATGATGATGATGATATTTAGATCGCGGGCCTGCTTCCTTGATCTCTCCAGAGCCTTCGATCTTGTCTCGTATGATTTGCTCTGGGAAAAAATGGCAGGCAGGGGTATACCTGCCGAAATATGTGGGCTATTCCTGCATTGGTATGGCAATCAGACCATTTGAAATGGCATTCGCGCGTGTGAGTACATGGTATTTAAGGTCGGTGGCAAATGCCGAGAAGAGGGACCCGAGCTGCTTATAAACGGGTCATTGATCCGAAAAGTATCTTCTTTTAAATACTTTTTTTTTTTTTTAACGTGGTAAAATCATCAAATGAGTCCTCCCACCCAGGGCAGAGCGGGAGGGACTGTCAGACTTGTACTGACTAAAATCCACGGTGTCCTTCAATAGCCCTTTATGTTCCAGGGTCACGGTAATTCTATGAGTCCCGCGACCCCGGCAGGCTTTGGCCCTCTAGAGGGGGGGCCCCGTCATTATGCTGACACTCTTTGAGGCGCGCGTGGAACACAACGCGCCGTCGACCCGGGCATGGTCCATGGTCGGACAGCGAGTCGCCCATTACTCGCCGCCCGCATGCCCTACGGTGGCCGGAGATCGTCTGCCGACGTCCGGCGCCGTAGGCGTCTACTTCTTTTAAATACTTGGGTCATTTTCTGTCCGACGACCTTAAAGACGATGTAGATATAGAAAGGGAGCGCAGGGCACTAGCCGTCCGGTGCAACATGTTGATCCGTAGATTTGCTCGGTGTACGGACCCAGTTAAAATCACTCTCTTCAAGGCCTACTGCCAGAGTCTGTACACGGTTAATCTATGGGTCAATTACACCCAAAGGTCGCTAGATGTCCTGCGAGTCCAGTATAATAATGCCTTCAAGATGTTGTTGAGACTGCCTCGCTACTGCAGTGCGTCGGGGATGTTTGCGCTAGCTCGTACCGACGGGTTTCTCGCGATTGTTCGCAAAAAAGTGCCTCGCTACTCAGGAGAGTAAGGGATAGTCGCAACAGCATCCTGAGAACTGTAGCGAAAAGCTATAACTCTTAAATTGTAATTTATCTTGTGCAAAGGGTAATTGGTACTAACACTAGATAATAAGTTGTTTAATATTAGTTTACTAACACTCTATGGATGTTTTTGTGTCCGATATAAAATAAAATTCATTAATTCATAAAATAAACCCTAAAATTGAAACTTAAAAAAAAATAAAACAATTATACTAAATAGCACAAAATTGTTAACTAAATAGAATACTATTTAAAAATATTGATTTGCATCTGGAAATAAAGTTTAAGGAACGAATTTTGCAAAGGTTTTTGAAATAGCGAGTTGGCAATATGTTTTTGGTGTTAATACCGATGCCGGGGTGTTACCCTGTCGGTGCCAGCAATCTAATCTAGCATATTAATCTACATCATGTAGAAAATGCTGAAAATGGAAAATAATGTCCTGTGTTTAGTACTACTGGATAAATTCGATTTAATTTCTGTATGCAGACTGGGAACGTCACGAGGCATACGCAGTTTCATTTATTGTCGTATTCTCGGCGCCACCCTGTACGTCACTGCCCACAAAAATGCCCACATGCAACTAGTCCAAAAAATAAGCATGCAGCATGCCCCCAAAACCTTACTGGACACGTGTTTTGCTCCCCCACGGGACATGATAAGGAGATGTTGATACCAGGTTTCATAACTTGCATGGGTTTCATAACATAATATCATAGAGGTTAGGCAGAGGTGTACATAATAAAACCACCACATTTTTGCCACCCCTTTTATCGTTTACCATAACATCTGGCATTTGACGTCTAGTTTAATTTTTCAAAAACTATTAAATAATCTAAAATAAGTAAACTAACAACAAACTATAAAAGGGCATCAAAAAACTCCTCCTCAACGCTGTCAGGTGGTAATGTGCCCAAGAGACTGGCGGCGTTGCCACGTTGTATGGCAACATTTAGCCTCTGGCCAAAGTAAAAGCCAGCCCTTTTTTCTTTTTTTTCAAATTTATTCAATGTTTTCATTTAATATTTTGAATTAGGCCATTTATTTTGGTACTTTTAAATCTCAAAAGGAGTTGGAAGATTTTTGTAAGAAGCCTCGCATAAAACTTGTATTATTCATTAGCTTGTATGAATACAAACAAATATTGTATGAAAAGCAAAACGTCACGCTAAAGCATCACGTTACCAAGATACAAATCATCAAAGTTATAATTCAATTCAATTCTATCATGCATCTCACATGTGTTTTACAAGATCTTAAAATAATAATAAATATTATACAAAATTGTTGTCAATATTGTATAAAATTGTTGTCAGGCACAACAATTTTACAATATTGATAGTAGCATTTAAAATAATTAACAGTTATTAAAAATTAAAAAATCATTTAAATAAGTAAATAAAGCCACAGGATAAAAAAATAAAAAGATAAAGTAGAAAACAAAAATTCGAATAAAATAAAATTATAGTCAAATACATCATGTCATTAAAATAATGTAGGTAGATAGGTCTACCTACCTACTACCAACCCGCTACCTACCCACTATCGCACTACCTACCCACTATCTACCTACTACCTACCTGCTACCTACCTGCTACCTACCTGTTACCTACCCACTACCATTTGCGGGATCAAAAGTAGCCTATGTGTTAATCCAAAATATAAGCTATTGTGACTGTTCGTAAATTACCCTAGGCTGATAAAATTTTCGTTTTTCCTAATTCAAGTACATATTTGTGTTAATGTCGGCTCCTCCCGAAGGAGGAGAGGCCGGGCCCCGCCATCCGCTCGGCCTTGTAAGACTCGTCACCAAACTGGTCATCTCCCCACCGACTAATAGAACAAACCTCCAGCCCTGTCCTGACTTTAGAAGCTAGGGGACAGGGAGGGGTACTAGGTGAAGTTAATATTGGGGATTCACAGTTAAGACATATACATGAATAGTAACAAATCTTATAAAACTAAATCAATAATAAAGCATGAAGTTAATAAGACAAGAGGGCGCAAACACGATATATAAGGAAATGTTTGGTAAAGGAAACGTTACGCTTGCGCTTCAGAAATTATTAATTTATTCGTTACGTTAATTTATTTGATTCCAAAATACTAGATGCCGATTCGCAAACGCAAACGATTCCATGTTACAACATGGAACCGTTTTACAACGTTTGCTCGGCGTACGTGTACTGTTAGACCTAAGTGCATAGTCCTGCTGAGGACACTGCTACGAACTCTAACAGGTCACGTTCCCTAAGCTCCATCTACATGTCCTTCCCAATCCTAAGGCGGTGGGTTGTGAGGCCACTGCCATTGAGAAAGACAGGTTTCTAGTATTTCTACTTATACGCGTACTCACGTTAATAACACCCTTACGGCAGATTACCCCAATTACTATATTATAACACAATTTGCACAAGCGTACCGTAGACTCAGTCTGTAGCAGAACATATTGCGATTGTCATTGATGGACGCCGAAGTGGTAATTCCTTCGTCACTTCACATTTCTTTACTCTGCCCCATGTCGTGGCTGCGTGTCTCGCTAAATAGTGTCGATTCAATAATAGGCATACCAGTTGCCGGGTTTTGTTTTAACGAGACACAGTCCCTAGCGTTCCTAAGAACGTAGCTATCCATTCAGTTTAGGATACTTGGTGAAGCCTACCCCCGCTCCCTGAAATGTGCGCCAACAATCTCTACGCAATGTTTCTGAGCTAGACCTTTACAGGAAGCAATATCCGTCAATAACGTTTGGTTGATTTTTACTGCGAGCACTAGTCAGCATAATAGCGTGACTAACAATATAGTTTATCCTAATTGTAATGCGAATATTTACGGGTCTGCCTTCCAATGTGGTGAGTCAGTTTATAGTCGATACTCGTCAATAGTCGGGTGTGTTAGTGTACAGTGTACATGTCGTATGCATGAAATGTGTGTACAGTGTAGCGGAAGGCGGTCTCCGCTCCCTATTAACCAATCGAAAATGACGAAAATGTGCTAGGGCTCGGATTAGGAGGTGGAACATAATAATAATATACATTGTGATGATACAGCGGCTGATCCGTCTTGCTGAAATAAATTATTATTAGTTCGCTCTGCGTTACCGCAACACATGAGATAATAGTATACATTGTGATGATACAGTGGCTGTTCCGTCTTGCTGAAATAAATTATTATTAGTTCGCTCTGCGTTACCACCAAACTGCTACTTAAACAAAGAGTCAATTATAGTTAACACTTACCACGTATTCATTGTTCATTGAAGAGGATTAGTCTTCAACTAACTTACAGAGTACTGCACACATTACCAGTTTCGCCATAGCCACAGCTTGTCTTCTCCCGCGCCTCGCCACTCACTTTAACTAGACTTATTACTACCACTTATATTTAACTTATCAAGTACTAATCGCTCTCTTACGACAGCCCTCTGGGATATGTCCATCTTGGTACCAAGATTACGCTAACCTTCCGAACCTAACCTAGGACGTCCCAGCTCTTTAACCGTTTTTAGACCGCTTCCCTGACTTAGCTCGACTCCACGTGTGGACCCTTCCGCGATTTGAAACCAACTGCCACGAGTCCACCAGCCTTCGTCAGCCCTTGGCCTTTCTCCACACACCACGCTTGGGTCGCTTTACCTGCATTGGTTAAGTGCTGTTTTTTTTTTGTACAACCGTCTCAATTGTTTTAGGGGCCCTGCGGGCACCCAAGTCCGGGGTAAATTGTAACCAGATGTTGCAAGAGTATTCAGAAATGCGTTTAGAAATCAGATATTTTTTAAATTTTCTATTCGGCCTGTCAGCCTTTTAAGAATTTATGTGTTTCCAAGTGATGCAATATTGTTTTAAAATTCAAAGGAAGAAAGGACACTTCGTTATTAATTACGGTGACTTGTCAGCCTGTCAAGCTATAAAATAGAAGTTTAATGTGTTTGTAAGTGGCCCAGACCGTTCTTGAAATATGAATCAAGGCTAAAATATTACTTAATAATTAGGAGTACGTGACAGACAGTCACACTATCTTGGTACCAAATTCCATCCAAATCCGTTAACCCGTTTGAGCGTGAAGGAGTAATAAACATACAAACTTTCGCCTTTATAATATTAGTGTAGATTGTGTTAGAACAATTTTATAATATTTTGACACGATATGAAATAATGTGCCTGTGAATGTAATCAAAGACATTCACAATCTATCGAAACATTCGCAGTGGGCGTTTCTGTATTATATGACAAAACAATCTAACCACTAATACAGTGCGCAGTATCGAAGGAACCATGGCTCTGAGCACTTATATTCTACTGCTACTCTTCCTAAACTATACTCTTGCCGACGAAAACTGTGTTATTAACAATACCCCAGAATACATGACTTTGGAAAAACAACTGTTGAAAGACCTTCGCTGCGGCTACAGTGCAGACCAAGCACCAAAAGAGGCCACAACAATTAATGTCACTTTCTTCATAAGAGGATTCCACTTTGATATTAACGAAGGAGTGTTGACGGTGCAAGCATGGACAGAAATGAAGTGGAAAGACGAACGACTGAAGTGGGATCCCGAAAAATATCACGGTATCAACGAGACAGATGTATCGAACTTCTACATGTGGACTCCGAACATTGAAATATCCAACTCCGACGACTTTTCTGATTCTTACTTAACGTTCTATCGTTACGAAGTAAAAAGTACTGGAGACGTCCACTGCCGACATCATATATTACAAGAGTCGTGGTGCAGTATCAAACTCACAGACTGGCCATACGACGTGCAAGAATGCAGTTTTGAATTCTCATCGAGGGATAAGTCTCGGCATGCAAGAAATTATACACTTAACTTTGGATTTGCAGTAATTGATCCTGAAGGTGCTGAATGGTACATAATTGATTATAAACATGTGCAGGATAATAGTACTAAAAAACCGGCGAAATTCTCTGTTTTTTTGATGCGTGAAGCAGTAGGATTGTCTGCTATTGTCGTTTATCCTGCCTTCATTTTAACTGTTCTCAGTATTTTGTCGTTGTGTTTGGATGTGAGGCGTAGAGTACGATTAGCAATAATCTGCTTCAGCTTGATGGGTCATTATAATTTCTTGATGGAGTTAGCTGCGAATATACCGATGGAATCTCACTTTCCGCCGACCTTATTGTGCTATTATCGTGGCTCATTAGTTTTATCTGTTATTATCATTCTTTTAACATTCTTTTTGGCTGCAATGTGTAAGTTCAAATCAACGCCCCACAATTATGTAAAACTAATCAATGATTTCGTGTATGAAAATAACTACAGAACGTATTTAGTGTATCCTCGATGGGATTTTGATGACGCTACAGTAGACAGCAAGTCAAGCAGTGAAGATTGGGTGATGTTTGCAAACATTGTGAATAGTGTTTTAATATTCTGTGTAGTCTTTGCTTATATTGGTATGTATGCCACAGAGATTCCCAAACGGACAATTTACGATGTTAATGATAACTTTATAAGAATAACTTTAAAACCGGGTGAATTTTAGTAATCATTAAAGATTCTTTCTGTACGCGCGGCGACACATCAAACTACATTTCCAGTACAAAATGGCCTCGCTATGTATAGAATTCCCACAGAAACAGAAAAAAGAGATCCGCATAAACTGGTTTTGTAGCTTGACTGCTCGTCGTCCGTACCTTCCAATAATTTACCATTTGTTTTCCTATCCTTAACAAATAACTTTTAATGTATGTTCGCATCGTAACACGACACTATCTCTGGTCCCACATACTAATAACAGGTAGTTAGGTACACGAATGGCTGTCGCGTGATGTTCCACTAATTTCCTTATTAATCAGAACAAGTGAGATCGCCTTGTCTTATACTCGCTTATATCGTTATGCACTTTGATTCTAACGATAATTGATGGCAGCAGAAATAAGCAGGAATTGTGCAAAATGCTTGTTGAACTTGAAATTTGTGGTTAGTTATGAGGGGAAATTTTGCTATTAATAATTTTGGGTAAATAGTTATTAACGGTAAAGTATGTGTCCCTTTTTGTAATGAGCTTGTAATACGGGTTGCTTATATGTTATCTTCGTTGAAGTTCTAACACTACTTAATCTAAAAATGGCAACTTTACAGGAGATTGAAAAAACTGCATAATTATACCATGTTATGACACAATTACAATTTAAGCCATTAATTATGGCACTTTTAAATGTCGAAAGGATTTTTTATGAAGCGTAGCCTCGCATAAAACTTGTATTATTCATTAGCTTGTATGAAAAAAAACAAAAATTGTATGAAATTAAATCTTCTAAAGCATTACCAAGATATAAGTCATCAAAGTTACAATCTCTGCCATCAGCACAACTTTGATAGCTTATATCTTGAAACACACACATCACAGATCCCATCGTAACCGATGGGATCTGTGATGTGTGTCTTCTCGTTCTTTTAAGTTCATCATCTGCCTAGCGTTTTCCCAACTATTCAACATTATTTTTAGTATATGCGAAGTCTGAATATAGTTTGTTCAGAATAAGGTAACTGAATCGATTTCAATAATTTATAAACCATGCTTTGACCTAAAAATATTTAAAAAAGGTTACAAGTTGGACACCGAGCGACACTAAGTACCTATCGCAATCATTTAGGTACCTACTGCCAAATTATTATCATCAATGAGCTTAAGACGACGCTGGAGGCGCGTGCGCAGATGCGCCGCGTGGTGACCACGTTTATGTGCGGACAACCAGGTAACCGAACAAGCCTATAACTTTGTGATTTTTCATGATACAGTTTTGAAATTTGTTACTCAGATTCTCTGCATAAAAATACTAGACACGTAATTCAGGTTTCGCATATACTAAAACTAATGTCGTATATGTCGGGGTCGGCTTGCGGTGAACCTGGATGCAGCTGAGTATTAGTATTTTACATGGAGCGACTGCCTATCTGACCTCCACAACCCAGTAAGTACAGGCTAATACGATACCCCTTGGTAAGACAGGTTATCAGACTTTCGGGCCACTACCTACCTCTAACGACTGTCAAAAATCTACAAATGACAGCCGAGACAAACGGCTTAACGTGCTCTCAGAGGCACGGAGAAAACTCGGTATGTAGTGGATGGTTACCCATTTACGGACCAACCTAGGCAAGGGCGGCTTAAGCTGGAGATCGACTCGAGCAGCTGTTATTATTTAGCCATGAGCTCTTCCTCCTAAAATGTACAGACGCCATAAACATCTAGCTACTGCAATCTGTCAACAGATCTGGTCTGTTTAATGAATTTTGACCTTTATCGCTAAAGCTGTTGAGAAAATTGGATATTTTCGGGTAGCTGTTTGTGCTGGCGTCTGTACTAAAAATGTGTGACGTTAAAATTAATAAAAATGTCACGAAACAACACGAAAACTAGCAAAAGGTCCTTCATTTAGACTACCTTGGTTGACTAGTGCTACATTTAACGATCCATGTAGGAGATAGTAGCCATTACCCACCCTTAAGTTCACGCACAGACAATAAAATTAACATACCGTTGGTACTATCTCCTCTCAGCTCCAATTTTAGCCACAGTCAAGGTCTTTTAAGAGATGTTTTTCTCAGATGATGTATTCTGGGGTGTTGTCAATAACACACTCTTCGGTCCGAGTGTACTTCAGGAAGACTAGCAGTACAATGTAAGCGAGCAGGGCCATGGTTGCCTTAAAACTGCTTGCTATATTACCTACTATATCAGTATTAGGTTTTGGTCATACTATACGGAAACACCCACTGATATTTTAACTATTTCGATAGTCTATAAATGTAATATAATAAATAATACTTGTAGTGCAAAAATTTTCATCGTGGAAAAATATATTGCAGCTTATCATTGCAAATAATTAAAATGAGGTTCACTTCTTCCTTCTCTTCGTTCTTTCTCTTCGAATCGATGGTATTTGTTCGTATAAATACACTACTTGCAATAGTTTTATAAAGATACCTATTGTGAAAGAACATTTCTAATATTTTGACACGATATGAAATAAGTGCACTTTGATTACATTCACAGTCTATAGAAACAATCACAGTGGGCGTTTCCGTATTATATGACAAAACAATCTATGCTTTAAGTATAAAAATGAACTCAAATACATCTTTTACACAGCTTGTTATGCTACTTGGGAGGTAGAAGGTATATAGGTATACCTACCTACTACCTACCCACTCTCTACCCACTACCATACCATTTCCAGGATCAAAAGTAGCCTAGTGTTAATCCAGAATATAAGCTATCTTAATACCAAATTACATCCAAATCCGTTAACCCGTTTGAGCGTGAAGGAGTAACAAACATAAACAGATACAAGTTTATAATATTAGTGTGCTTGTGTTAGAACATTTATAATATTTTGACACGATATGAAATATGTGCCTGTGAATGTAATCAAAGTGATTACATTCACAATCTATCGAAACATTCGCAGTGGGCGTTTCCGTATTAAATGCCAAAATAATCTAACCACTAATACAGGGCGCAGTATCGAAGGAACCATGGCTCTGAACACTTATATTGTACTGCTGCTCTTCCTAAACTATACTCTTGCCGCCGAAAATTGTGTTATTAACAATACCCCAGAATACATCACTTGGGAAATACAACTCTTGAAAGACCTTCGCTGCGGCTACAGTGCAGACCAAGCACCAAGAGAAGCCACAACAGTTAATGTCACTTTCTTCGTAAGAGGATTCCACTTTGATATTAAAGAAGGAGTGTTGACGGTGAATGCACGGACAGATTTTAAGTGGAAAGACGAACGACTGAAGTGGGATCCCGAAAAGTATCATGGTATGAATAAGACTGATGTATCGAATTTCAACTTGTGGTTTCCAAACGTTGGAATATCCAACTCCGAAGACTTTTTTGGTTCTTACACAACGTTCTATCGTTACGAAGTAAAGAGTACTGGAGACGTCCACGCCCTACATCATGTGTTACAAGAGACGTGGTGCAGCATCAAACTCACAGACTGGCCATACGACGTGCAAGAATGCAGTTTTGAATTCTCATCAACGGATAAGTCTCGGCATGCAAGAAATTATACACTTAACTTTGGATTTGCAGTAGATGATCCCAAAGGTGCCGAATGGTACATAATTGATTATAAACATGTGCAGGATAATAGTACTAAAAAACCGGCGAAAGTATCCGTTTTTCTGATGCGTGAAGCAGTAGGATTGTCTGCTATTGTCGTTTATCCTGCCTTCATTTTAACTGTTCTCAGTATTTTGTCGTTGTGTTTGGATGTGAGGCGTAGAGTACGACTAGCAATAATCTGCTTCAGCTTGATGGGTCATTATTATTTCTTGATGGAGTTAGCTGCGAATATACCGATGGAATCTCACTTTCCGCCGACCTTATTGTTCTATTATCGTGGCTCATTAGTTTTATCTGTTATTATCATTCTTTTAACATTCTTTTTGGCTGCAATGTGTAAGTTCAAATCAACGCCCCACAATTATGTAAAACTAATCAATGATTTCGTGTATGAAAATAACTTCAGAACGTATTTAGTGTATCCTCGATGGGATTTTGATGACGCCACAGTAGATAGCAAGTCAAGCAGTGAAGATTGGGTGATGTTTGCAAACATTGTGAATAGTGTTTTAATATTCTGTGTAGTTTTTGCTTATATTGGTATGTATGCCACAGATATTCCCAAACGGACAATTTACGATGTTTTTGACCACTTAATAAGAATAACTTTAAAACCTGGTGAATTTTAGTAATCAATAAAGATTCTGTCTGGACACGCGGCGAGACATCAACATTACCAGTATAACATGACCTCGCTTTGTATAGATATCCCGTACAATGAGAGATCCACATAAACTGATTTAGTATAGGCTCGTCGTGCGTTACTTCCAATAATTTACCGTTTGTTTTCCTATCTTTCAACAAATAAGTTTTAATGTATGTAAGCATCGTAACACGACACTATCTCTGGTCCCACATACACATAATAGGTAGTTAGGTACACGAATGGCTGGCTCGTGATGTTCCACTTCCACTGATTTTCTAATTAATCAGAGCAAGTGAGAACGCCTTGTCTTATAATGGCTTATACCGTTACGCACTTTGATTGTAACGATAATTGATGGCACCAGAAATTAGCAGGAATTGCGCGAAATTCATGCTGAACATGGAATTTGTAGGTGGTGAGTTGTGAGGAGATCTTTTGCTTTAATAATTTGGTAACCAGTTTTTAAAGGTAAAGTGTGTGTCCCTTTTTGTGATTTATTTATTTATTTAAAACTCTTATACTATCATTACAGGTTACAAACCTAATGCGATAGCTAAGACTACTTGTAATAAATATTGTGTATAATTATTGTGTTATTATTGTGTGTTTTGACCTTATTATATGGGTTTCTTAAATGTTTAGCTTCTTATTTCGCAAATAAATCCAGGGTTAGACGCATTAGGGCTGAGTCATCGCCCGACCAACCAGGCCCAAAGAGATGGCGCGCAGTAGTTCCTGTGCGCTTTCAAGGAGAACCTGCAGTCGCAAACCGCACTTGATGATGGGGCCCGCCGGGAATGGCGAGCTGATACCAGTCGAGGGTGCACGCGAATGTATTTGTATCTCCCGGGCCCACGGCATATGGTAGTAGTAGGAACAGTGGGTTTTTAGTCGGTTAGAGTCTGACAGAACCCTCTGCTTGCCCCAGATGGAGTGAGGATGTAACCACACAAAAAAAAGGGTAAGATCCCTGATGCAGCACCCCCATACTGCCTACAAAAATATCCACATGCAACAAGTGCGAAAAATAAGCATGCAGCACCTTACTCGACACGTGTTTCGCTCCCCCACGGGACATCGTAAGGAGATGTTGATACCAGGTTTCATAACTTGTATGGGTTTCTGTTAGAGTCATAAACTTAAACAGTTTTCTAGTTTGCAGGTGACTAAAATAACTAATAATTAGGAGGTCCTACGTCCCCTACAGCTGAACACTATTATGACCTGGGAATGCGGATGCAAGCAACAATAACTCCTTTTATCATAACAAAACATATCATACAGTTTAGGCAGAGGTGTACGTAATAAAACCACCTCATATGGCCACCCCTCTTATCAGTATTGATGACTAGTTTAAGTATTTAAATATATCTTTATATGTGTTCCATCCACGGAACAACCTAGGCAAGCGCAGCTTAACCTGGAGGTCGACCCGAGCGGCTGATATTATTTAGCCACGAGCTCCTCCTCCTGAAATGTAGGTACTAAAAGAGTGTGCCATTAAAATTAATAAAAAGGTCACGTAACAACACAATAACTATTCAAAAGTACTTCATTCAGATTACCTTTGACGACTAGCACACACGGCGACGCATCAAGCTATAATATCCAGTATGACCTGACCTCGCTTTGTATGGGCTTCTCGTATAATGAGAGATCAGCTTAATTTGGTTTTGCATACCTTGATTAGTCGTCGTGCGTACGACATTCCGCTTTTACGATTCCCGCAGGAACAGATAGTGGCCATTACACTACCCTTTAGTTCACACAAGGACAATGAAATTAACGTACCGTAAGTACTATCTGTTACGCATGGCTTTGATTATAAAAGAGAGAAGTAAAAAAATGTAAAACATGCTGTCGTGTAACATAAGTAGAATAGGACAATACAAGACTGCCTCGCTGGTCTAGTGGTCGCAAGCACATCTGCTGAGCACGAGGTCCTGGTTTCGATTGCCAGGTCGGGTAGTGTTGTTGGGTATTTCCTTCAGGAATTTCTCAGTAGCAGCTGGGTTTTGTTTTATGCCCGGTTGATGGCAATAGGCTCGCCTCCTGTTACATGGGACTAAACCGTAATAGAATCAACAGCTGGCGACTTTAGTACATGGAGTCCATAACTGGCGAAATGAGAGTGTACTATTAAGTACACTCCTACCCTTCAGAGATCACAATGCGTGATGTTATGTCATGTTATTAAGCATAACCTGTTCTTTTTTAAATTAATTTAAAAAATAATAAGTTAGATAACACGGGCTAAGTAAAAAAAAAAAAAAAATTACGAACACCCCATGTCACTGACCAACAAACCAAAAAGCCTTCATAATAATAATTATCGTTGCTTTTTACAACCACACTATTAATCTCTGCCGGTCCCCAAAGACACGCGTCGTGAAATTAATTAGTAAACTCAGTGCCATCACATCGTATGTTTTATTCACTAAGCTTTTAATTTAAAAGTTAATTATTGGAGTCACAGGGGATCGTGCGTGGTGAAAATTACGCAAAGGGAAGTATCATTTATTTATAGATGTCAGAATGGTTGGCGGTGGTTACCGAGGTTGTGCTCGTAATCAGGTCACAGGAGCATCTACCCAACTCAATGTTCCCACTGTTGAGACAAAGTCTTCTCTTCCTAGGACATGGTTGCTTCATCTTATCACGCTCTTCTTTACTTGTCTTATTTGATTGTTGAAATAAGTTACACAAAGTAAAGGCCTACCGAGGTTCGAAACCACGACTGACCAACTCAGAACTCGGTACCATTAACCACTGGACCACCACTGCTCATGGTATTCTCATAAACCACAAAGTTCAAAGGTGTTAAAAGTTTTTGAAAGTAGTGACCCGTTGTTCAGGAAAAATAAGGTTTTTTTAGATATAAGCCAAGCTTCAAGAGATTTACACTTTACAAGACGCTAGATACCTACTAAGTGTTTAGAAAATAAATACGAAAATTAATTACAATTTTAAAACAATTACTTTAACACAAAAACATCAAAGGTAAAAACAATTAAATTAAAACATTCAGAAACCACCTTCAAAGAAACAGCGCAAACGTGAAAGGGTAAACATGGCGCGGAAAAATCCAACATGGCCGCCGTATTAGGCGCCATTAATATTCTTGTAAAAGTTGACGCAACGTCAAATATTCTATGATTAACGACCAAGTATTGTTTGGTGACCTTATTGTACAGATACAAAGGTTTGAACTAAAACCGCGGACAAGAGAAAATTTTCGGTGCTTTTTTTAATATCTCCGTTGAAATCCCGTCGCGTGTCACTTTGCTGGCAGCTAAATGGGAAAGATATAAGCAAATATTTGTGCTCATTTTTCAGTAGAGGCCACTAGGTGTAGTGAAGCGTGATTTACTGTAATTAATTTTGTTTTCTTCTCGAGTTTTTAAACTACGCTTGCAGGTTTTTCTTTGCATAGTGGAATATGATGACAAATAAATTACACTTCCTAAACATACATTAATGATGTTAAAGTTAATTCATTGCTCGTCTGATTTGTAAAAGAAAGTAAGTAGTCTCCGAACCTAATGATCATACTTTGAGAAAAATGATTCAAATTTAATTTAATTTTAAAGATACAGCCTATATATTGTACAGAAGGCCGCACATCAGTGTAGTAACATTACAGTATAAGCTGACAACGCATTCTATTTACATTAAGTGTGTTTCTCTATTTCTTCTGAAGGTAGTCAAATAGAACATGTAGACTACATTTACTTATGTTCCAAATATGACTTGTAAAAGTGTTTAGATATCCTGTTTGCAGAATAAATAATTTCATTTTAATTCGTTTAATTTCATTGATACCCCGTACAACTAGGCTAGCCATGGCCTCCATTCTTCGCTCATTCATAATTCCTTCTCCGCTATTTCTAAGGGCCACCGCGGTCATGGTCACGATAAAAGCTATCTTGGTACAAATAGCCTCCATTGCTAATACTACTACATCGCTGAGTTTATCTTGCTACTCAAGACTTTTATATTTTGTGGCAAATTGGAAAATTAAATTGGGTTTTCTTGGAGTTCGTTTTTGTTAGTCTTTGCCTCACACACTTTTGCCTAGGAATTTCTTCAGTATCGTGGGTGCGTTTACAATCATTTAAACTGCCAAACACAAACACCTGTAGGCCATACAAATATTTGTTATGTGCGGGAATCGAACCCGCGATATGCAGCGCCGCAGTCAATCGCTCAGCCACTGCACCAACCGTGCTGTAAGTTTGAAGCATAAGATTTTAAGTGAAACTTAAAATATTTCTAAGTAAGTCAGAAAACAGGACTTCAGGTCTTAGGACTCAGCGTTTTTTCTTTAACAGAAGAATTCAAATTGTTGTTCTTTGTTTGAATTCCTCTCTTTCTATTACCACGAATACCTAATCAAATAGGACTTTCTCAACATATCGCAAACCTACCTTGGCAATCTAAATAAAGCATCCAATTCCCTGAGGCTAGAGTGATGTTCTTTGGGAAGATCAGGTGCGTAACTGGGTAGTACTTGCAATCGGTGACAAAGTCAAAACATTTATTGCGAGCAAAGTGTACAATGTGGTGTTATGTTATGTTAGTACTTCGAGTAGCTACCTCTATAACCTGATGTATGAATTGAATTGGACGAAGCAAAGAGAGTGTGTAAGAACTAAGAAAACAGACAATCTGTAATTTCTATTTCTAGAAAAAGACGTGACTTTATGTATGTCTGCCTCGTTTGTGGAGTGATCGCAAGCGCAAGGTTCAATTCCCGGGGCAGGCAAAGTGTTATTGCATATTTCCAGGAATTTCTCAGTAGCAGACACAAAGTCTGGATTTGTGCCCGGTTGAGGACAATAGGCTCTCCCCCTATTACATGGGACTTAAACATAACTGGCTCAATGTGGGTGTACTATTAAGTACACCTCTGCGTAACCCTTCGGGGATTACCGGCGTTACTTTATGTTACGATTATGTATGTTTGGAAACAGGAAGGAGGATGACAGGCAGGGAACATGTTTGGAAGGTTAAGCCGCACTTGCCTAGGATGGTCCGTGAATGGGTGACCACTCATTACATACCGAGTTTCCTCCGTGACTCGGAAAGCACGTTAAGCCGTTGGTCCCGGCTGTCATTTGTAGATCATTGACAGTCGTTACAGGTAATCAGTGGCGCGAAAGTCTGACAACCAGTCTTACCAAAGGGCATCGTATTACCCAGTACTGACTGGGTGGCGGTGGTCAGATAGGCAATAGCTCCATGTAAAATATTGGTATTCAGCTGCATCCGGTTAGACTGGAAGCCGACTCTAACATAGTTGGGAAAAGGCTAGGCAGATGATGATGAAGTATGTTTGGAAACATACTAAAACGTTGATACTTGAAAGCGTTAACTACTTTCAAGTATCAACGTTCAACATGCAACTTAATCGAGTCAAAACTATCTAAGACACATTCGCGCCACTTCGCCTGGTTTCAAAGGGCACAAGACAAACATGTAGAAATTATTCCACCAAACAACTTGGAACAGTCTTACGGCGAACTAAACTAGCAACTCGTAACATTCACGTAAAATATGAGAGTGACGTGGATTGCGTGGATGTAGGAATAAATGAAGGGGTAAGGAACTGAGAAAATAAGAGACAGTTGTTTGCAACTAGAAGATTAGGGGAGAATTTTACTTAGTTGTAACAATACTATATACATTTATAAATGAAAATAAACTGCGCTGTGAAGAAGATGGATGAAAAAAGATTGCATGTAGTGGTGATGAGAATATTGAGATGGATGTTGAGTGACAAGAATGAATAAAGTAATGAATGCGTATATTAGAAGAAGTTTGAAAGTTCCGCCTGTTACAGAAAAATTGAAAGGCAAGGCAGTCGTTTTGGGATGGACATGTAATGAGGAGGGATGAAACGCATGTGAATAAAAGAGTGATGGATATTATTCTTGATAAATGAAGAAGGAGAGGAAGGCCAAAGGAAAGATAGATGGATCGTGTGAGGCATGATATGAAAGATAAAAGAGTAAATGATGCCGTGACGTCTGACAGGGGAGAATGGAAGAAGAACACATGTTGCGCCGACCCCAAGTAGAATGGGACAAGGACAGGAAGATGATGATACAACTCAATCTAATCAATCAGTGGCAAATCAAAGCGTTACGTATTCCTACATCGATTTTATCAAAATTGACATATGCATTTCATCGTCATCAAACAAAATCAGCGACGCAGTATTTCAGGTGCCATTTCGTTAAAACAATCTGCTTAATTTTTCAGCGATATTTGAACTTGAAAATCCAAAGCATCTTCCAGCCACACCACATCCGTGTAACTCCAAACAAGTTTGCATACCTAGCTTGCAGATTTCACGCTCAACCGGCGAAACGAACGGTAACCGCCGCACTTAGCTGTACCGGTTGTCCTGCAAGTTGTCCTGCAACTTGCAGCAAGCTTGCAGTACTTGCAACGTTTTAGGTAATTAAGTTGTGGGTCCCGGTAATTAAATTGTTTTCCGTTTTAACTCTTGCTTGCGTAGACTTTGTGGTTCGTTAAATCTGATTTATCTTGTTTTCCGGTTTTGGTTTTGGCTATTACGTAATTAGTGATGATTTTCTTTGTCCTTTAGGTTTTCCTTGTTTAATGTTCATAGCGCAGGTTGGTAGGTGGTATAGGTGTGTTCGCAGATGGATGGGAGTCCCCGATATCATGCGGAGGTGGATGCAGTTCTACGCTGAATTTTAATTGTAATATCGTGTAGGTATTCTTAGTCTGTACCTACTAACACTTTCTTTTTAGTCAGGCCGTATTGTCCCACTCCTGGCCAAAGTACGCCCCTCATTCCTTCCACTTCTCTCGATGGTATGCTCCTCCTAGATACTAGTTAATAAATATCATCTTATTTACACTATGGAGTCTGTCCGAAATAGTAATTATTCGATTTGATAAGCACTGGACTGCATCGGTATCACGTCATCTCCTGTGATGATGCCGTTACGATGCTCATTAGTGTGCATTGTAGTCATGTTGCAAAAGGATGTGGCCATGGTTTTAAAGTCGGCCTGACACTAACCCTCCTTAGGAATGCTGTTGTTGGTGATTTGCCCGTCACCATTCGGGAACCCAAGGTGCTTTATCGTATGGACTGGGTCTTAAGCTCCCTTCGTCGCCTCCTAGGACACCCACGGGATGAGATGGTGTGACCATATTCTTCATTCGGGACCATAGTATTGAGGATAAACGAAGAATTGTAAATGACTCGAGTTGAGGCGATGTTGATGTGCTGGAGTTAAACGTGGGCGTTAGACTTCAGGTACTTTTTCTGTGTTTTTGTCACATTTTATTTACGCAACTGGCATAGTAAGAAATGTGAATTATTCTTGTTATTAATGACCAGTAATGTAATTGATAAAATTCCATCCAGAAAAAGGAAAACGACCGCACTAAGTGATATCATAATAATTTACAAGAAGACTTTTATCACAAGAAACGGTCCTCCATCAAATATAATGACCGCAGTGATCACCCAGAAATCCATCAAAACATTTTTATTGGGAGCCATCAATTTTGTTTTTACAACGAACCACGATGTCTTTTACAAATAAGACCAATTTATTATAGTCTTTCGACACAATTGGTTCAAACCTATGACAAATGCTGGCCATTTGATTGAGACGGTAGCCGTTGAATTCAAGATGGCGGATGACAAATGGAACCATTAAAATATGTTCTATGAAGATCTTAAGACGTTTCCGGGATTAAGAATTAATTGGACGAAGTAACCGTTTAGAATTCAATTATTGGAATTAATGGTTTTTGATCTTTGAGGATTATTTAACACCTTCATTCACTTCCTGAATAAAATCCTTTGAAAAGAATTTCATGGAATCAGGTTTTTAAAGTGTGAATTTGGAAAAGGGTTATAATTTTGCGAAGAGTATAATGATAAGCTTACCAAAAATAACACCTTTTAATTTATTAAACGGCGTCATTTTTGGTAAGCTTATCATTTTTTTCATCAATAAAATTCACGGAAGTTTTTCCACGAATGGATTGAATAGCGCCGACTCGTTTTCAACTTAGAACATTTAAAATTCTTCTACGTTTAATACTTTAACACAACTAACAACCTGGATAAACTATGAAAAGCATAAAACCAGCTCCTTGCAACAAGAAAATACATTTAAAAAAAAAAACTAAAAAAATAAATAAAACGCGCCATGGCCGTTAATGAGCGCCCCGTGTAAACTAACAACGCTCCTTGTTATAAAGGAGTTTGCATTTTTTAAATATCTCAGAAGAAAGCATAAAATTAGCTGGACTATTTAAAATGCCAGGCGACAACGGGAGGCGACATAAAGTGACTGAAAATGGGAAAAAAAACGTTATTACTGCACTCAGGAGAGGTAGGGATGCTGGATGGTGCATGGAGATGTTTAAAAACAGTACTGCTTGATTCTTTTGGAGTAGGAATGAAATGGATGATGTCGGGGTGGACGTGATCCTAATTGGAGATCGTGAAGCGGAAGGAAGACCTCAGACTAGGTGAAGCGGCGATCTCCGGAGGCTGACTTTAACAGCTGGATCAGGTTGCCGAGAACCAAGCTGACATTAAAGGACGAAGGCTCATGATGAATGAAATAAACAGGAGGATTCAGTTGGGGAATATTAAAATTGTCGAATAGTCTGGGGAAATTGTATTGAAAAACAAAATAGTGGCATTAGATGTATTATTTTATGTTGAATTTTATGATCCTTTTGATTGAAATAAATTATTCTATCCTATTAGTTTTGATTAAAGCCAGGCGCCAAAACCACCATGTGACATTACAACTCAACGGCACGGTTGGCGCAGTTGTTAAGCGATTGACTGCTGCTGCGCTGTGAGACGCGGGTTCGATTCCCGCACGGAACAAATATTTGCATGGCCTACAGGTAGTTGTTCCGGGTCTAGCTGTTTGTGTATATGAGTTTGAAACGTGTAAACGCAACCACGATACAGGAGAAATTCCTAATGCCAGGCAAGGCAATAAAATCAAAGCATTTATCCCAAAGGTCACTTAAGAATTATATTGTAGTGGAATCAGTGAGATAAAAAAAATAAGCTAGTCGTAAATATAACTAGACCCACTCCAAAATGTAGTAGTTTCCTATGTTACAAAGGTCCATGGATAATCTTTTAAGTAAAACATGTTGGCAACATAAGCAGCTATTTGAATTGAAGTTAAATGTATAACACTTCGTAATTGCGTATAGTATAAAATGTTTGTAAAAACCAATTTACACAATGAAAATCATTTATTTATCATTCATTTACGGGTTGCAAATAGTAGCTTGAAAAAATATTGTGGTTTTATAGTGATTAAGTAGATGTAAATAAGGATTGAATGCCAGCAAATATTGCCAATGTTAATTACACGAACACAGCTCGAAAATAAATTCGGTATTTTAAAAGAAAAATTAAACCTCTCTGCGCGTAAAATTTTATAAAACTCACACAAACATAAATTCACGCCGATTTTCCATGGGAGTAAGAATATTCTTACATACTACTTTTGCATCGTTTCCGTTCATACATTTACATCAGACCTTACACGCTGCTTACGACACCATCTGACCTCTCCACGATCACCATCTGATCTCTGAAGAATAATAATATCACCAATAACAATAGAATAAAGATAGCAATCAGTCCCCGTTAGTCTAATGGTCGCAAATACGCCTGTTCAGCGTGAGGTCCTGAGTTCGATTCCTAGGCCGGCCAAAGTTTTGTTGGGGCTTTCTTGTCTTGATTTGTGCCTGTTTAATGGCAATTGACTCGCCCCCTATTACATGTAACTTAAACAAGACTCCTGCTTTCCTCTTCAAGGATAATGGGCATGATGTTGTGTTCTGTTTTGTAAATAGTCCATAATTGTAAGATTTTAAACTATCAAGGACCGGTCAATGTGGCGACACTTGGGGGAGGCCTATGTCCAGCAGTGGACGTCTTTCGGCTGAAATGATGATGATGAAACTATCATGGTCATAACATTATCATTAGCACTAGAAACGGGGTATTTACCATGTCGAGTTGCGAGTGACAGTGGTAGCGGTACTGAGTGCAAAAAACGAACAAGAAAGAGGGTAGACTTATTTGTCTGCTCATAAACACCCACCCACCATAACTTAAGTTTATCCGTGGTGCTTGCAACAGCGCCGAAATATCGGGAACTCATAAAAAACAGTAAACATGGTAAATATCCCGTTTCTAGTGTTAATGATAGTCCATAACTAACCTCGGTAACAAAATACTTCCACATCGCGCCCTACCCCATCTAGTTATCCTATACCAAAGTTAGTTACAGCAGTTAAAGTTTTCCAAGAGGCTTTTTAAGCATTCTTCTCCATCCCCGCGGGAGTAGATGCAGAAAGTTAACACTTGCAATTTTGGAGTCGCGCTCACAACTTTTTGGTAACTACAATTCACTTCTTCCAAGTTTTTGGTGACTTTTTGTTACCTCTCCAAGAAATGCTCGTACTTTTGGCGACTTGGTTAATTGTTTTTCTTTCGTTGAATGAAGCATTTCCGTTTATAATGCGTCATTGAATTTATCGTGCTACTACCTTTTGACGGAGGCTAAAAAAAAGAATAACCATGGAGTTTCTTGTCGGTTCTTCTCCATAGGAAACGACCAACCCGAACCGTGCACCTTTTTGTTGACGTTTTATAAGGGCCCTTCGAGGCCTATGTGAAATAAAATATTTTGATTTTGATTTTGCTTCGCTCGTGTCGAGGTAGTAAATTATCCCTCGGAAAAGTTCTGCATATAGACTATGACACTTGGGGATAATGTATTGGTGCAAGAATTTTTGGAATCGGATCAGTAGTTCCAAAGATTACCGTCTCCATTCGAACTTACAATAATTGACCATTTTACAATATTATTATACTAGTACAGCTGTATGGACTGACAGGACTGGCAAAAGACAGAATAGTGTAGACAAGGAAGCTACATTTTTGGTTACCTTAGAGGCTTTGACATACTTAATGCATTTTTATGGAGATACACTGTCTCCCAAGTCACAGGTGAAACCTTGTTTGGATTCAGGGGACCTGTCTGTGGGACTTAATGTCACTATGTTGTACTTTAAGATGTCTTTTATAATATTGTCACTGTATTGAAAATAAAGAATATAATATATTTATATTAAAGGGATCTTTCTCGACAGCATGTACAAGCCAAGTCAGAGGCCCATGGGCGGCATAAAAACTCTGACACCAGGTTAGTCACTAGGGACTGTCAGACTTATACTGACTAAAATCCACGGTGTCCTTCAATAGCCCTTTCTGTTAAGACATTTTGAACTAGTAACAACTGAACGCGTGTGGCCGAGTATCCACTGGAAGTGAGCAGGTGGATACCAGTTCACTTATGGACACCAGCAAAATGATTTACGCTGCGCTGATGATAATAACAGGGCGTACCATATATTTCAAAATAAGGCTTTAAATTAGAAAATTGCCACCTAAACTAAAATCACACCCAATTTGCGGTGTTGTCCAACTTTCAAAGAATAACAACTCTAAATTGAAATACGCACTTGGTGTCCCTGAATTTACATTATTTATACTCAAAACACTTATCAGTAAAACGTTTGCCTGAGGTCATGTATTTTTATATTTCTATTAACAAAAGAATTACGTGATCAAATTGTAAAGCAGTTAGAAGAAAATATTTATGAAAATTTTATTCATAGCGTAGAAAAATTGTTAGGCTTGATTCCATAATATCAACAAATTGGACTTATTATCATAATTTTCTTCGTAAATAGTAATTTTGAAAGTAATTATGGACTATAGTTCTACATTACTTTATTATCTTTTTATACTAAAGTCAGGGTACTGTAAAAAACTAAAAATACGAGCAGAAACCACGCAACGGAAATTGCTTATAATATTACATAGGATCCACCGTAATGAAAAGCCAATATTACACCAATAAAATTATTCACTTTGATTGAGAGTCACAGTTTGAAATCAAATTACAGGCGACACCGATATTAATGCTTCAGTTTCATGTTAACACAAATCAATTTGGCTGTTTTATGCTAATTGAAAGGTAAAAGTGAACCATGCTACCTAATTTTGCCATAAAAGGATATTTTAAGTCGGTCATTTTATGGTTACCAGTGATAGCTTAGTGGTGTGAACGACGACGGACTGCCAAGTCATAGGTCTCGAGTTAGAACCCAAGACACGCTCCTCTGATTTTTCGGATTCATGTGCGTATTGTATAATTATCACTTGCCTCGGTGAAGGAAAACATCGGGAGGAAACCAGCATGCCTGAGGGATATTTCTCGACACTGAAAGTCAAGTCAACGCCCATGGGTGGCATAAAAAATGTCACTGGGTTTAGGCACCAACCATACGATAAAGAAAGAAAGATACGGTGAAAGATATGGTGATTTTGAAATTAAAAAAAAATACAAGCATTCTTTAAGGCTGTTTTGAAGAAGTTAGTTCATTGAATAGTTGCAATTAACTAACAAGACGTAGTGGCGTCCCAGTGGTCACAGCCCCCAGTCACATGTAGTGGCACTACAAAAAGTACTACAGCAACAAAGAACAACAAATACTACAACAACATAGTACAAAAAGTACTACAGCAACAAAGTACAAAAAGTACTACAGCAACAAAGTACAAAAAGTACTACAGCAACAAAGTACAAAAAGTACTATAACAACATAGTACAAAAAGTACTACAGCAACGTAGTACATAAAGTACTACAGCGCCATCTATGACACAAATGAAGAACTAACATCAAAATTCTAAATCGCGCAGTTAAAATTATCCGCTACTTAAGACTATACAGAAAAACTCGACAACATCTGTCGGGCAGTAGCCCACCAGACATGAAACCCGTCTGGTCAGAGGATACTCCCTTATCTCTGGGGGATAAAGAACTAAACGCCTTGTTCTTCATACCCCTAAACACGTGTCGTGGTCGTGGGTTCAAATCCAGGCAGACACTTTCCGCCAGGGCTGCGGGACTGTTCGAAAGAGATACCGAGGCCCTGGAACACAAAGGGCAAAGAAGGAACATGAATGGGTTTTAGTCAGAAGAAGTCTGACACTCCTTTCCGCTCCGCCCAGAGCGGGGGGGGTGGGGTCATTTGACAATTTCCCATGCGAAAAAAAAAAAGGCAGATACTATATTTTACTTTGTGTACTTTCATCAATACTGCTCTCAAAACTGTGAAGCAAAAAGCCTAAGAAAATTAGAATTTCGCTAGTTACCCTGGCGCGTCCCCCTTAACATAACAACTGTAAATTCTCATAGTCATATAATTTAATCGCCAACAAGACACGCCGCCATAATCCGGCAATTTGACGTCAATCTCGACTCGACACTCAAATGACTGACAATTAACGTTTATCTGAACAATTAGCGCGAGTTTGAAAGTAGGATACATGCCTCCTCTTTATAAGGGTTATAATGTATGCAGGTTAAGATTACAGACAGTTTCGGACACTTAACTTGACATCCATCACGGTCGTACGCAAGGACATGCACCGTACATCTACGTGGATGAAGTAGACAGTACCTCGGCAGACAGAGAAAATGAATTTTCCCAAGTTTGAGGCCTAACTAGATCGATTTTTCGCCTCCGTAAACCCGTACATATACAACTTTCATCGAAGTCGTTAGAGCCGTTTTCGAGATCATGATTACAAGTACTTATCGAAATATTTCTCATTTAATAGTATAGAATACGAGGACATACTTACATGTATACTTAAACTCACTCGCTTAGGGGTAGGCAGAAACCCCAGAACGTCACGTGCTACGATACTTACTCCTTTTACCTCGTCTACGCCATCATAGGTAGATTCGAATAAGTAGATTAATCCCTAAAGTCTTCCGGAAGCCTAAAAAGATAGTCAAGGCAAAAAAATCCTAACTTAACCTGTCTTGATCAAAACTAGTCTCTCTGAGTCTTGAAGATAGGAATCTTGGCAAACAGATGGTAGTATAAATTCAGATTAGTGACCGAAATACCACTACAGAAGCTTATTTAGCACAAAAGTATTGAAAAGGATAATTATAGGAGGATTGAAAAGTTAGGACGATTTGATGATGATTAGTTTATGATGGCAAAATAGGCTCGCCCCCTATTACATGGGACTTCAACATAATTGGCAAAATGTGTACAGGTACATCTCTGCCTAACCCTTCAGGGACAGCAGGCGTGATGTTATGTTATGTTAGATTATGAAGCCATGTTGACTTTCCTATTACAATAAGTTACTGTGTTTGCTTTATGTTGCTTCACTATTGCATTGGGTTGTGCCTGTAAAAATAGTTGTAAGTAAGGAATAAGTGTGTGAAAGAGACGGTGCGATAGAGGACGTTGAGCGCCCTCTCTTTCCCACTCTGGAATAAGATTATTAAAACAATACTGCTTCAAGACGTCACGACGACCCGCCCCGGCTTCGCACGGGTGCAATGTAGATACACATTTACATATAAAACTTCCTCTTGAATCATTCTATTTATTGCTGAAAACTGCATTAAAATCCGTTGCGTAGTTTAAAAGATCTAAGCGTACAAGCAGCAGAAGCGACTTTGTAGATGGTATGGTAAGTCACCTGAGCGACCGCTTTATGACTTTTGTCAAGTGTTTGTGGTATAGTAATCTGTGACCTAGGCACCAGTTTACCCCAAACTTTGTCCGTTAAGGTTTACGCTCTACTTTATAGCCTACCTTAGGTCCTGCGCTAAGTTAAGCTAAGTTACTTAATGTTACTTAAGTGTGTATTCTGGTTTCACTTAGGTCTGACGTGTAACTCTTTGTATAACCCGCATCCTAAGTTATGCCCTAAACATAACTTTGGAACTGTCTTTAGTGTATGAACTCACTTGTTTTAATATTGCTGTAATAATGTTTCTCAGTCTAAAATGTCTGGTTAATGGCAATAGGCTCGCCCCCTATTACAACATAACTGGCGAGATGTGGTTGTACTATTTGGTACACATCTGCCTAACCCTTCAGGGATTACAGGCGTCATGTCATGTTATGTTTTGTTCAAACTGAATCATATTTAGGATAACTACTCACGACTTACTTAATGTTAAAGAAATGCTTCTTTGTCTTTATTCATGTTTTTACAAGGAAAGGTGAGGAATGATCCAAGCAGTAAGAAAATTAATATTGATTGATTGTTGATCAGTTTTATTAACTCAGCAGTTTCTTTATTTAACACTTTTAAGCACATATTACGGAGGCCTACTTTTGTTTTTTCTTTATTTACTTAGGGACATCATTTTCATCGTAATTCGTAAATCAGTGCCATCGTATCCTAAATATACATTTCTAATATCTGGGCCCTGAAACAGAATCTTCCCATTATCGACATTTGATTTTACAGGATTTCATGGAATGTCTTCAAGTCGAGTAGAGGCGTACTTAATGCCACTTATGTCCATTTTCTACCAGCCCAGTGTGGAGTGATGCAAAGACAAACAGTGATTGGTTTAAATAGAATCATTGAGGACAGCAATTGTCCTATCATCATCTGCCTAGCCTTTTCCCAACTATATTGGGGTCGGCTTCCAGTCTAACCGAATGCAGCTGAATACCAGTATTTTACATGGAGCGACTGCCTATCTGACCTCCACAACCCAATAAGTACTGGGTAATACGATACCCCTTGGTAAGACTGGTTGTCAGACTTTTTGTCCACTGACTGCCTAACGACTGTCAAAGATCTACAAATGACAGCCGGGACCAACGGCTTAACGTGCTTTCCGAGGCACGGAGGAAACTCGGTATGTAATGGGCGGTCACCCATCCACAGACCAACCTAGGCAAGCACGGCTTAACCTAAAGATCGACCCGAGCAGCTGTAATTATTTAGCCACGAGCTCCTCAATTGCAATTGTCCTAATTGCAATTGTCCTAAGTAACACAAATAAATAATCAAAAGTTCTTAGTGAGATTCACAAACACAGCTCTCACTATTCACAAAACCCGTTACCAGGGAAACAGTCCCCAACATCTAAACAAAACTTTTCTTTAAAAGCCCGACAAATTAATCTTATTTATTGTAATCCTTTAAGTGAAAACATAACGAAGTTTTCTCTTCGCGATTAATTCCCGACTTGTAATGGGGTAACCGGTAACTCTGGCCGCTTTTACGAAGATTGATGTTCTGTCGAGTGTTACGTTTTATTTCGGGATTTATTTGGTACAAACACGGGCTGGAAAGATGGCCGAGTTTTGTGTTTTGGTTTGGCGACGTTTGTTATCTTGATTTTTGGGTACTAACAAAAGATAGCCAAGAAAATGAGCGCTTTTCGAAACTCATCATCATCTGCTTAGCCTTTTCCCAATTATGTTGGGGTCGGCTTCCAGTCTAACTGTATGCAGCTGAATACCTATATTTTACATGGAGCGACTGCCTATGTAACCTCCACAACCCAGTTAGTACTGGGTAATACGATACCCCTTAAGACTGTTTCTCAGACTTTCAGGCCACTGACTACCTCACGACTGTCGAAGATCTACTAACGACAGCCGGGAGCAACGGCTTAACGTACTTTCTGAGGCACGGAGGACACTTTGTAACTAATGGATGGTCACCTAAATAAACTAAATATCAGAAACCCAACAAGGAAATAAAATTTAAAATCACAATTTTATTCCCCTTCCATTATATTTCTGCGAAAGGAAAACATCAGAAAGAAAGAAAGAATGAAAGAAAGAATTAATGAATGAAAGAAAGAATGAAAGAAAGAATGAATGAAAGAAAGAATGAATGAAAGAAAGAATGAAAGAAAGAATGAATGAAAGAAAGAATGAAAGAAAGAATGAATGAAAGAAAGAATGAAAGAAAGAATTAATGAAAGAAAGAATGAATGAAAGAAAGAATGAATGAAAGAAAGAATGAATGAAAGAAAGAATGAAAGAAAGAATGAATGAAAGAAAGAATGAAAGAAAGAATGAATGAAAGAAAGAATGAATGAAAGAAAGAATGAATGAAAGAAAGAAAGAAAGAAAAATAAAAAGTATTTATTAGACTCATACAGGACAAAACAAACAAAAAAAAATGAATGAAATTACACTAAATACAAAAATTTTATTGCAAAAAAAAAAAGAAAGCTCAGCTTTTAGAAAGCTTGAAGCAGTGCCATGACAGCTACATCGACTACGCTGTCGTAGTAGAGAACCGGTATACTACGCATTAGATCTCAAGAGTCTTGTAAAGACCCGATGCGTTTTAGAAATATAACAGCCACGGAAAAAGTAGCTACCTACTTTTTTCTGTGGCTGTTTCATCGGTCGACCCATTACTTCACCATCATCATCATCATCATCATCATCATCACTTCAGCCAAAAGACGTCCACTGCTGGACATAGGCCTCCCCCAAGTGTCGCCACATTGACCCATTACTTCATTAGTTCCTAATCAAAAACTTTGTACTTAAAATAATCTATTTAAGTTAGAGTTATCAGTAGCGTACAGTTTTTTACCCAACAAAACTTGGAGCCAACCTTTTTTCCAACGACCTCCGTTCGGCAAAAGATAAATTTATTTAAAACTCAAACAAAACTTTGTTCTAATTACTATTCGTGAAAGTTACAGTATCAAGGATATCCTCCTACGTAACAATTTGAATTTAATCTTGCACCTAACTTGTTAATTCTATCGAAACACGGACGACTGAAGTTTTCAGTTTCACTCGTTTCAGTATTGAATAAGTTTCAGATTAGTTTCAAGTTTCCTCTTGGTAATGTACTTACAAGAGTATAATTTGGTTGTACATATCTATGGGTATAGTGGAAGTTTTAGTAGTTTCTTGTTTCCGGGATGTGAGTATTTATAGTGGTAATGGTTCGAACCAGTGGCGAAGGTTCCATTAAACTCGATTCCTACCGGCTTCCCTTTTAAAAATGGCACAGTCAGTATTCTATAGATAGAATACTGACTGTGCCATTTTCAAATAATATAAGCACATTAAAGATTATGTACTCCGGCTTACCTGTTACAAAAATTGACCCTTCGCTACTGGTTCGAACCCACCGTTTAAACAACAGAATCGATAGCTTTTGGGACAAACATGTTCTTTAGCCTGTTTCACGACTTCTGAGCATGAAGTCCTGGGTTCGATTCCCGAGTCGGGAAAAGTTTTATTAGATTTATCCATCACGAATTTCTCAGTAGCATTGGCTATTATTATTTAGCCACATGCTCCTCACTTCCAAAAACAAGTAAACTCGACAAAACAACCCTTTCCCACTCCCCACACTCGATCAATATCCCGACACATGTCTCAATGTGTCAGATATACTCATCGCTCGTCGACAAGCGTGTAATACAAGGCGAGACAGACAGGTGGCAGCACCTGTTGATGTTGAACCAAACACAGGGTTTATTATGAGAATATATTGGTGAAAGTGTGAATTTATTGAAAGGTCGACGATGAAAACCTTCACCAAGAAGGTTTTCAAAAAAGGAGGGAATATTTTTTAATATGAAGCTAACGCTGGTTGTCACCATGCTGGATATAGAGTCAAACAAATGGTTTTATTATGAGAAAATATTGGTAGATAAGAGAGTGAATTTTTTTAAAGCTAGGCGACGAAAACTTTCACCATGAAAGTTTTCCGTGGCTGTAACTGAGAAATTCCTAATGGAAAAACCCAATAATACTTTGCCCGTCCTGGGAATCGAACCACGTTGGGCAACCAAGTATGTAGCTAATGCCTGGAAGATGTTAACTACAACCCTCAGTTCACGCAGCATCCGCCTCACACTTATCTAGCAGAATTTAGTACGTTCTGAAAAACTCCCTGGGTTTCTCTAAATTCATTTAAAAAGTCTAATCACCAAGCTTTTGTACCATGGTGGACGCTAATTCAAAAACTAAGTATAACTTCGAAGTTCAGTAATACAGTCATTACCTGAACTAGCACTTCAACCGCGACTTCGTCCGCAAAAAATGTGATAGATCAACTAATATGCATGATATAAATATAATTTATAGCTAATAGCACCCACAAATAATGTAGCTTTATGAACGTGAACGAATTTTTCGAATTGGATCATTTGTTCCAGAGATTACCCCCTACATACATACTTCCCAACAAATTTTACCTTTTGTCATATCAGTATAGATTTCCAGGATTTTAACAACTAAAATCCAAATGGCATAATGGCCCATAAGTACACGTAACTCAATCAAAATAATAATCCGGGTGCCAAATTTTGTAATCTGTGCCATTCATAAACTGATTGCTCGGAATTGCGTGACGTGACGCAATATCCCCATTTTATAGCCCGGACATTTCACTCGGGCAATATTTACGAGTTTAATGCACTACCTCATTTTAAATGGAAATCGTACGTCGTTATTATAATTAGGGGAGGTTGTATACTCGTTTAAAATAGGGTGAATGTGTGATTTTTATTACATTTTGTAGTAACTGTTATGAAATTGTACGTGTTGTTGTGGCAGAACTGTTTTTTAATTTGTTTTATGGTATTGTTTCGACATAAATGCGGGGAATGCACAGACAAACACATACTAAACACATCACTACTTTTATTTTTAACTTTTATGTTCACAAAATGAATAAATGAATTTGAATAAAAGATGTACTGTGCATTTTTTTTTTTTTTTTTTTGTTCATAGCATTTATTCGTAAGACGTGTGCAATCAGATTATCCTTAGACTAATATCCATACAAGTTTTTCGTTTCTTATTTCCCATTAGGATTTGAGTTTTTGAAAAAATCCTCGTTTAGTGCTCACCTTCGTTGCTTTTAGACCCAGCAGTTTAGGCTATACGCAGTCTGTAAGTGAAAAACACGTTATCGTATGGTAACCTAGAGTATGTCTTTAATGGAACGGTTTGTATCATGTGTGATTATTTAATATGCTTAATAATATCATCTTAAACTTTCACGTCTCTCAAAAAATCATCATCTGCCTAGGCCTTTCCCAACTATGTTGGGATCGGCTTCCATCGAACCGGATGCAGCGTACCAGTATTTTACATGGATGGACTGCCTATCTGACCTCTACAACCCAGTTAGTACTGGGTAGTACGATACCTCTTGGTAAAACTGGTTGTCAGACTTTCGGGCCACTGACTACTTAACGACTGTCAAAGATCTACAATTGACAGCCGGTACTAACAACTTAACGTGCTTTCTGAAACTCGGTATGTAATGTGTGGTCACTCATCCACGCGTATTTCCCTTTCCGTGTTCAACTGGCGACACCGGTCTCGCGAAATTCACACGCTTTTGTTTTACTACGGAATCCTACGATCCCGTGTTCAATTCGCGTCAACTGAGCACGCCTTTGTGATCAAGTGGCGCTGGAGTAGGTTTTACAAAATAGTGTGGAGTTGAACTGAACACTTTTGAACTGAACACTTTTTTTACTCCGACCAAATAGGTAAGGTTATGTTAGAACTGTGACCAACTACTACGTAGCGCTCGCCGGCCGCTGCCGCGGCAGCGCTCGCTCCGCTCGCTCGGCTCGCGCTTATTTGGTTACAGTTCTAACCTAACCTAACCTATTTGGTTCTTCTTTAAGTACTTTGATTATTCTCATAAACTCTGACTCAATACCCAGTACCTAATCGTATAATTTTCTTGAATTGAAGGCTCTGTGGAATTATTATTTACGAACGCGTTAAATCATCAGGATTTGTTTTGAACAGACCAATTAAAAAACCGCCTTTAGTTCCATTGCACACTGTTTTGTAAAACCTCTTTTAACGTTGCTTGATCGCAAAAACGTGCTCAGTTGACGCAAGCCGTGCACGGGTTGGTTGAATTGTGTAGTAATACAAAGGCGTGTGGATTTCGCGAGACCGCTGTCGCCAGTTGGACACGGAAAGGGAAATACGCCTCATCCACGGACCAACCTAGGCCAGCGCGGCTTAACCTAAAGATTGACCCTAGCGGCTGTTATTATTTCGCCACGAACTTACGTCTCTCACAAAACATTTCCCAAAAGTAGAGAGGCAAACTAAAGGTATTTAAAACAAACTGGAACATTCTACAAAGCACTGAACAAAACATCTTATATCCAAAGAAAACTAAATGAGAAAGCCACCGTGTATCGACTATCGGCCAAAGAAAAGAACTAGTTTCAATATTTATTTGTAGTTATTATTGTTTGTGTTGCCAACTATTTCTAGCCAAGTGAGCAAGACAAATCGCAACCGACTTCTGGAGACGCACTGGTTAGAAAAACCGTTAAGTTGCCACGGTACCTTATAGAAGAAGAATTATTATGTTTGTGGAAGTTCGAGGCTACATATTAACAGCTGCACGGTTCGATCTTCAAGTTTAAGCGGCTCTTGCCAAGGTCGGTATGTGGATGGGTGGTCATCCTTTACATACCGAGTTTTCTCAGTACCTTGAAAAGTAGGTTAAGCCGTTGGTCAAGGCTGTTATTTGTAGATCTTTAACAGTTGTTACAGGTAGGCAGTGGCCCGAAAGTCTGACAACCAGTCTTACCAAGCAGTATCGTGTTACCCAGTACTAACTGGGTTGTGAAGGTCAGATTTGCAGTCGTTTTAAGTAAAATATTGACATTTAGCTGTTAGACCTCTAAACGGATCGACTGACAGGCAACTCTAACATAGTCGAAAAGAGCAATCAAATTACGCTCAGTTATCAACGTTAAATAAACCCAACAAAATACAAACATACAAAATAGTTTGCGTTACACGATCGCAAATATAAACAACAACATTTAGTTTCGTATTTCCAAATGTTTCTAAACTAAAAACAAATCTATCGTGTCCAATACGATTTATTATTGGCCCATTTTAGTTTAAAACAAAACATTTCCGAATAGTTTGATTCGAAAGCATTTATCTAAAAAAACGCATTGCAGATGTACATAAAAATAGAGTACAAGCCAAGATAATATGTTTTTGTTGGCAGGCAAACAAAATAATGTTTAAATAGTAATTTATAGAGCTGCCAATAGACGAAATATATTTTTTCTAAACTTTGTGTAAGAACTTCGGCTGACTGGTTTATTTTTCTGTTTAAATTCTTATTGTGACACTACGACTAGCAAAACATTATGGCAATAAATATAGAAATACCTAAATAAAGTTGCACGTTGAAGTTGAGAATAATTTTATCTTAAAATTCATTTTTGTTTTTACTGCGGCCTCGCTCTGAAATATTTCACGATTTCTGTTTCCAGAATCTTTAGTAACACGTGTCCCTGATCATGACCGTCAGACATTTGACGATAAGGACTCATATACCGTATTAATACAGCCTGAAACTTATAGGAGGTTCGTCCATAAGATGACGAGTAATAGAGAAGTATGGAAGAAGAAGACATGCTGCACCGACCCCAAATGAATTGGGATAAGTGCTAGAGAATAATGATGATGAAGTTCATAAGAACTTCGCTCCTCTTTCAAGATTTTATATTACTTTGGACATCATCAAACACCTTTTAATCTACATTATGCAGCCGATAGGTGAGGCAGACTGACCTAATATCGTCCCCGTAGCGCGAAAAGTCACTAAGTCCGAAAATGACCAAAATGAGTTATCAATGTCATTAGAATCACATATTTTTTCTCTAAATATCTGTCAAACCGTCATCTTTATAGCTGCTCTCATTTTTGATTTACGAAATGTGAAAAGTAAGCAAGTCTACCCTTTGGACCCCAAAGTGTAATGGAAGAATTAACTAATTTAGTTAATTATTTTATATTTATCTAAATTGTACAAAACTCGAAACTAAAACGACTTAATTACTTTTTCTTTTAAATTATTAATGCATGCAAATGCCTTTAGGTATCGTAAACATCACTAAAATGAGTTAGTGAGTTTTTATCATGTATAGTTTGCTAAAACACACGAAAGCGAAAATTAACTAACTCGACATAGTGATTACTCACTCTTTATTTTTTAATTACTTGTGCAATACTCCAAAAGCAAAAAGTCACCATCCCTTTTTAATGATTTGTTTTGTATTAAAAGAGGCACATAAGATCAATTGAGAATGATCATTAAAGTCTTTTAATTATTATTTATACAACTTCGACGTGGATTTTAAGAATAAAGTAAATTTCGCTCGCGAGTTAGTGAGTTTGTCGCTTCAAGAGCGACGTGCGCGGAGCGTGGTGACTTTCATTCGTTCGCGGTTTCATCGTCAACCGACAAGGTCCTTCAGAAGCTGTTTGATTCTGTCATACTCGAGGGAAAACCGCCACAGGCACTCTGGTGGTACTCTTCTTCAAAAAGGGCGACAATGCCCGGCTGAAGAACTAGCTAGGTCCAGCTCACTTCTAAGCCATGTCTACAAGTTGTTTTCCAGATTCATCACGAATCGTCTCGCGCGCAGGTTTGATGATTTTCAGCCTCCCGAACAAGCCGGATTCTGAAAAGGCTTTAGCACCGTAGACCACCTACGAACACTGCGGCAGTTAATACAGTAGACCGATTAGTATAACCTGCCCCTCTGTTTAGCGTTTGTGGACTACGAGAAAGCCTTCGACCTTTAGGTTCATAACGACAACTTCCCAAAACGTTCACCCTCCCAAAACGTCCACTTCCCAAAATGGTAATTCCCTAAATGTCTATTTCCCATTTCGTCCACTTTCCCAAAACGACCACAAATCTACAATTCCCAAAAAGTCCACTTCCCATAACGTCAACTCTCAAAACGTCCACTTTCTAAATAGGTTTTTTTATTAAAATGTTATGGGTTCTAGTCCGTTGACAAGACAAATATTTCTATGCGTGAATATCTAGACATATTATTGTGTATTAATAATAATTCAATGACAATAACTTATTATTCAATACCACAAAGCCCTAATTTTTATTTATTTTTGTATAAAATTAAAAAAGAGATTAAATATCAGGACAACAGACTAACACGTTGCCTTTTCGAGACAGTTAATAAGACTAGAAGAAATGCGGACATTTTATTTGATGAAAAATACAGCATGTTACTGAAAAACTACACAAAAAAGAAATGACTCCGATTAACTTTAAAAAAAAATATATTTACTTGCGACTTTTAATCAAGTGTAAGCAAAACAAAACATAAATATTTCTGAGTGAGGCCAAAGTTTTTATTGTGATTCTAAGCTTATAGTGGGTCCTGTTTCAGTTTAATAATAATAATATACCTACACAAAAAAAAAAAATTGTTTTGGACATTTCAGTTTTAGAACTATAAGTATAAGTTTTTTTTTTATTTTTGATTTTTTACTTTCAAAGATTCATCTTTAAATGTTAAAAAACAAATAAAGCTTTTTAATCTACATTACGTTTTTTATTTACTCATTGTAGTCCTGTTTAGAAAAAGGACGATAAAGCGATTCTTTTATTTTTCAAGAAAATATAGGGCAAGTGATGTATTTTGTGAACGAGACATTTTGGGAGTAGTCGTTTTGAGAAACGGACTATTTGGGAACTGGTCGTTTTGGGAAGTGGACGAAATGGGAAATAGACATTTAGGGAATTACCATTTTGGGAAGTGGACGTTTTGGGAGGGTGAACGTTTTGGGAAGTTGTCGTTATGAACCTAAAGGGCCTTCGATTCGATCGAGACTTCGGCTGTACTGCAGTCCCTCCAACTATCGACTACTATCGACTATCCGACTATCGCTACATCAAGGTGTTGAAGTGTTTGTACAAAAACGCCACCATGTCAGTCCGACTTCAGGACCAGACCTCGGAACCTATCTTTCTGCAGCGAGATGTGAGACAGGGAAACGTCATATCTCCGAAACTGTTCACCGCTGCAGTGGAGGATGTCTTCAAGGTTCTGGACTGGATAGGGCTAGGCATCAACGTCAATGGCGAGTACATCTCTCACCTTCGGTTTGCCGACGATATATTGGTCATGGCTGAGACCATGGAGGACATCAGTACAATGTTGCTGAGCTCAGTAGAGCTTCCGAACAAGTGAGTCTTAAAAGGAACATGGACGAAACCAAAGTCATGTTGATTGGCCATGTAATACCCACTCCTATCAAGATCGGAGACTCTACACTCGAAGTTGTAGACGATTATGTCTACCTGGGACAAACGGTCCAGTTAGGTAGGCCTAACTTCGAGAAAGAGATCGTCGAATCCGACTCGGCTGGGCAGCGTTCGGGAAGTTGCGCGGTATCTTCTCGTCCAACTTATCACAGTCTCACAAAACGAAAGTCTATGACCAGTGTGTGTTGCCAGTGATTACATACGGGACCGAAACGTGGTAGCTCACAATGGGCCTCATCAGAAGGCTTAAAGTCACCCAAAGAGCAATGGAGAGGGCTATGCTCGGAGTTTCCTTGAGTGATCAAATCAGAAATATGGACATCCGCAAGAGAACCAAGGTTACCGACGTAGCCCGAAGAATTGCCAAACTTAAGTGGCAGTGGGCAGGGCACATTGCTCGCAGAACGGATGGCCGATGGGGCCGAAATGTTCTGGAGTGGCGACCGCGAACCGGAAGATGTTGCGTCGGAAAGCCTCCCACAATCAATGTGGCGACACCGGGGGGAGGTCTATGTCCAGGAGTGGACGTCTTTCGGTGGTAATGATGATCATGATGATGATAAAAAGTCACTATTTATAGCGACACATGCACTGGGCAAAACAGAAACAGTTCATTACGGCATTATTGGTCCATTTAATTAAAAAATATTTAGGGAATGGTCATACTCATATGGAAGTAAACTCCATGCATAGCGCAATAGAAAGACAGCAGAGACATAGCCCTGTTTATTCCAGAGAGACAATGTCCGGGTATCGTCAAGTTTAGATACCAGCACGATGGTCCCTACCCAGAATTTAATATTTTAGGAATACGTCAGATAGAAACTACTCCTATTAATAGGAAGAGGAGAAAACAAAAAGAACAAACAAATGGACAAGGGTCAGAAGAACTGTTCCAAGACTTACAATTATAAAATATCACAGGGATACTCTTTGCCACTGCCTATTTCAGAGGCAAAAAAGAAAGACCTTAATAATTTATGTGCAAAAGAGATAGGATTGGTACCACAAGAGCTCCACTTGTGGTACCAATCCTTACCAACTAGTAAAGTCGTAATGGATAGAAGATTTTTGTGTTATAATTGTAGTATTTCGTTATTTTTCTCACAAAACTTTGATAAAACTTTAATAAAACTTTAATTGAATTAATAAAAACAGTTCCATTACTTATTAATGTCATTAATTAAAACCAAACCAACCAAACAAGCTTCGTATATTTAGATAGGTAGTATTTACTATGCACATTTGATACACTTGACAGTTAGTTCCACTTTACTTAACTCTAGTTATTTTTCTTTTCAACACTTTCGATCTGAGAGAAAAGTCACTAACTCCGGTCGAAAATTCATTAATTCGCAACTAAGCCAAAGATTTGATAGAAAACAATTAATTAATTTTATTTTCTTTCCTTTTCTCAATTTTTAGACGTTTTTCATGTAATATTACGCTTCTAATATAAACTTTATTTTATTATCTCCAAAATAAAGCTGAAACTGCAAAGATATATAATGACAAGCCGAAGTTATGAGTATTTATATTTTTAAAAACTTTAACTCTCGATATCTCAAAACTAGGTTTTTCGAGTTAATGACTTTTCGCACTACGGGGACGATATTTACAATGTACCACGATTCAGCCACTGATTACCACAACGATCCCTGATTAGTCGATTGTCACCGTTCGCATGCGATCAAAATGCGTCACATTCGTGCCAATCAACGCTACGTAAATAACAATAGGCAGCTTTGATATTTGGCTGGAAATCACGGGTTTTGATGTCTGAGTAGGAAATCATTTGGGCTAAAGAATTAGGAAAGAAATACCTGGCATGACGTTTGGAGTCTTCGAATGGATCTTTTTTGCCGCCAAAGCTAAATAAGTTTTAGTGATTGTTGTATGTACACAGCATGTTGTAATACCAAAGGTTGATGCTGGATTATGAAATATCAAATAAATATGTAGTATATTTGTGAGCCTATTAAACTCATTTCTCAACATAGCGTGAAATAGAAAGAATTCAACACAAATTTTAATGACACAACAAAAACATCAATGATTATAAAAATCTACTAGAACTAATATTATAAATGCGAAAGATAGTGAGGGTGGATGGATGTTAGTCACTCTTTCACGCAAAAATTACTGAACGGATTTGGATGAAATTGATCACACAGACAGTTTATAACCTGGACTAGCATATAGGATACTTTTTGTCCCGGTCATAGTACGATCCCTTGGGACAGTATCGAACACCACGCGGGCGCTACCGTGGGCATAAGCTAGTACATACATAAACATACCCCTTCGTCGCTTGCTACGACCCTTACATACCTTTTGCTTCTTCCACGTCCGTACATCCAAATATTAACTTCAAATTAATATCTGTTGCCAACCACCACGTTTGTCCCACCCAGTGCGGTGTCCCCGCTAATCTAAGACGTTTTACACAAACACCATCAATCAGCCGCATGACAGAGCAATCGGAAACGGATTGTGAGCAACAAATTGAACGACGTCCCTCACAGGGCTCTCTGTTATCTAAAGGTTTTTTCGTTGATGAAGTTGGTGAGTGTTGGAGTTGGCTAGGACTTAAATTTTGTGACCAGTGCCTTGGACTACGTGAACTCCAAAAATTAATTAAAAATATCCAGCTCCTCAACTATGAATCATGATCTGCCTAGCCCTTTCCCAACTATGTTGAGGTCAGCTTCCAGTCTAACCGGATGTCGCTGACTACCAGTATTTTAAATGGAATAACTGTCTATCTGACCTCCACAACCCAGTTTTAGTACTGGGTAATACGGTACCCCTTGGTAAGACTGTCAAAGATGTTCAGATGACAGCCGGGACCAACAGCTTGACGTGCTTTCCGAGGCATGGAGGAAACTCGGAATGTAATGGGTATACCCTTGGTAAGACTGGTTGTCAGACTTTCGGGACAATGACAATCTGAACTATGAACAACCGCTGAATATTGGTGGTGTTTCAGACAGCCCATGGAAAATAAAATATCAACACAAAACGCCTTTCTGGTGATAAACTCAATAATACTTTACGCAGCCACGGAATCGAAACCAGGAACTCATGTTCTGCGCTTGCAGACAACTATTGGACGATTGGCCCACTCTAGAGATACTGCTTTCTACCCCATTTTATAACCAGAGACTTTAATAATACCCATGATAAGAATAGAAACCTCGTAGAAGATGGCGGGACGAGCTAAACATAAAAAATGATAAGTGGTCTACAATAGCTCTGGACCAAAAAAACTGGAAGTCTTGGTCTGAGGCCTTTGCCCAGCCTTGGAATGACAACAGTATCAGTATGATAAGAATGTAGCTTATCACTTGTACCGAGTTCTACCATAATCACCTCAAACATAAAACAACTCAAATAATTTTTAATGAACAAAGAATCGTTTTGCCTTCCCAGGTCATCTTATAACGTACACAATGCAACATAAGCACAAGCTTGTATAACCGTCTGTATACAGTTTCCACATAACAATCAGACAACACATTCACAAATCTTAGATAGCGTTTAATAATATCTGCTAGCGAAGCAAACTCGCGCTAACTACATCTCTAGTTTACCTGCACGTTTAATATCTCAAGTAGTGTTGTGACTGCCAGGTGGGATTGTCACGGGAATAAGAATAAGTAAATGTTTTGTAATTTTTTGAAATGGTTGATTTTATCATTATATCCTACATCATTCATTGTGACATATCTTAAATTCGAGACTTTTATAGACGAAATTTTTACGACAAAAAAAGAGACTACTATGCTACTAATAATAATACTATGCACTACACAAGGAAACTTCTTGAAAAAATAATATTAGATCTATGCTTCGCGAAGTGTCCGAAGTTTGATTGTTAAACATAGATTTTTAAAATAATATATGTATTTGGCTACACAATAACCCTACAAAAGAGGCTATCGCAAAAAGTTGTCCCAAAAATTCTTAACCCAACATTCCAATATCCCGAACATATTTCCCATCACTATTCCAACACAAGATAGTGTTGCGCCGGCATATTTCTCCCGAATGTGTAAACTTGTCCCGCGCTCGAATAGTTACGCACTTTACACAATGACGGTGATTCTGTTCTGAGATTAATTAATTCAGAGCTGTGCTCGAGATAAATAGACGATGGTGGGCCGTATGTGTAGGCGGGACAGGTTGCTTCTTTGAATTCAACTAGTGTAACTGTGACTGCAAGTATTTGAGGTGAAAGCGCCAAGGTAGCCTGCGAAGTTCAAATTTTCTTACGTTTTTTTGCAATTTTCAGGTCAGTGTCAGGTTGTATGTTGATGAAAATATGATTCGCGTTCATAACACGTATGTAGTTACAGAATTATAATCATCAATACAACCCGCTAAAACTCGGTTTAATCCCATTAAATAACTATTTCATGAAAAGGACATTCAATGGGGTTTAATGCGTTTCAACTTCGTCGTCCAATGTGGTGCATGAAATGTGCTTAGTTTAAGAGATATAAGGGAAACTCTGAATAAACTCGGAAAAAATTGAGGTTTTGATCCCCCTCCCAAGTAAGGACGGGGTCCTCGAGGTCGAAAACTTAGGATAGTCTTCCTAGTGTACCCCCAAACAACCTATTAAATTTCCATTAACCTCGGAATACTTTCCAGGTAAAAGTACATAAATAAATATAACTGCTGGACTATGCAGTTAGAGGTAAAATATCTTCCGCGAAGAAGTGTTTTATTAGCCTTTTTCATAAAACATTTAAAAGTGAACTAGTAAAACTTGATGAAGTTCTAAACAACGTTTTAACAGCAGTTATTATGAGAACGGGGTATTCGATATAGTTATTACTTTAGATAAGTAACGTCCGCTTATGTTGTCACCCCATAAAGGGCTCTTTTATGACTTAACACCATGCTATAGTTGCGTGCAAATGAGACGACCCATATTTTTCAACGACCTGAAAAGAAGTATTTCTGACATTGACCCAAATTATAGGCTGGTAGATCAAACTACTATGGTTTTATGAAAAAAAAATTATCAGGTAGTAACGCTGCTGTTCTTCTTGATATATAATTCAAACTAAAATTTATGTAATAATAGTAATCCCACGGAAACGTACTAGCTGATAACAAAAAGTTGTATGTTCTAGAAGCGTGTTTTTTAGTTTTTAAACTATAATATTATTTATCCTAAGGTGTAAAATCTCTGGACTATGAATAAGGCCCCAAGATGCGTTCGTTTATACGAGCTTAAGTAAATTTCCAGTACTACAGGCCCATTGGCTTAGCGGGAGGTGAAACGGCCTGCGAATATAGCAGTTTTGGGTCCTGTTTTATATATCTTCGCGCTAGTTATCTGCTGGGGTGCGCAGAATATTGTGGATTTCAGAACTTGCTTTAGCGCTTAGTGAAGATAGTTTTAGTATACTTTATTTATTTTTCTGTGTAAATATTTGCAAATAGCGTGATACTTATAATATTTCTTAGACCACGTTTACCTGGGATTTGTTTTCTTTAAACAACTTAATCTTATTGATATAAGATTATTAATCATCATCATCATCATGATTTCAGCTGAAAGACGTCCACTGCTGGACATAGGCCTCCCCCAAGTGTCGCCACATTGACCGGTCCCGTGCGTCTCGCATCCAGCGGATCCCTGCAACCTTTACAAGGTCATCGGTCCACCTAGTGGGAGGCCTTCCAACGCAGTGTCTTCCGGTTCGCGGTCGCCACTCCAGAACTTTTCGGCCCCATCGGCCATCCGTTTTGCGAGCAATGTGCCCTGCCCACTGCCACTTAAGTTTGGCTATTCTTCGGGCTACGTCGGTAACCTTGGTTCTCTTGCGGATCTCTTCATTTCTGATTTGATCACGCAAGGAAACTCCGAGCATAGCCCTCTCCATTGCCCTTTGGGTGACTTTCAGCCTTCTGATGAGGCCCATTGTGAGCGACCACGTTTCGGTCCCGTATGTCGGTACTGATGATTTTTGATATATTTTAGCTATGCTTTTTGCATCCAGTGGATTTTTCCGATCTGCCTGGTCATCGGTCCACCGTATGAAAGGCCTTCCAACGATGCACCTAGCACCACCACCGAGCAATGTGCGTTGTGTGTGCAAAATAAAATAAATCTTTGAAATATCTTTATTGAGCATGTAGTACCTACGAGCTTTTATAATAATTACTGTTCGTACTTCATAGATATAAGGAGAAGCTCGCGGCTAAATAATAACAGCCGCTCGGGTCTACATAGGTTGGTCCGTGGTTGGGTTGTAGCCACCCTCATTACATACCGAGTTTCCTCCATGCCTCGAAAAGCACGTTAAGCTGTTAGTCCCGGCTGTCATCTGAAGATCTTTGACAGTCTTACCAAGGGGTACCGTAAGACCCAGTACTGAGTTGTGGAGGTCAGATAGGCAGTCGCTCCATGTAAAATACTGGCACTCAGCTGCATCTGGTTAGACTGGAAACCGCACATAGTTGAGAAAAGGTTAGGCAGATGATAGCCTCAGAGTTGTAGTAGATATTAAATCATAGCCCCTATTCACAATAGATCCGTACATGAACCCTTCACGATATTTAAAGCAGTATGCACAAATAAAGTGCGCGTGCATTATAGCAATAAAGTCGAGAGCACACAGTTAACGCGACTGTTTGAACTATGAAATTGAGCCGGGTATTCACTGTTTGCGCGGTGACGGGCGCTATAGTGTGTACTCTGCTTTGTCACGGTGACTAAGATGTAGAATATTGCTAGATATGTCTTTATAACGGCAACGTGCAGGCCCAGAAGGAGATGGCGGGACGAACTCGACTCTTTTCTTTGATTGAACAATAACAGCTGTAGATAGGGACTAGTGGAAGGAGGGAAGGGAGGTTTATGCTCTGCAGTGGAACATAAATGGCTGATAAATAAATAAATCTATACTAATATTATAAAGCTGAAAACTTTGTTTGTTTGGTTGAACGCGCTAATCTCAGGAACTACTGGTTCGATTTAAAAAAATCTTTTAGTGTTGGATAGCCCATTTATCGAGGAAGGTTATAAAATTTCACGCGGACGAAGGTCGCGGGCAACAGCTAGTATTCAAATAAACTAAAGGTTAGTCCTGATCTACAAATAACAGCGCAAATAAGATAAAACTATCATTTTACAACTGCAACGCCCACTTTTAAAATTACTTCGCTCGCTGAAACTAGTTAGAAGTACACACTAACAAGTTTTTGAATTTAACTTTGTCGCACTTTATGTTAGTGATAACCACGGTGATAACGACAAAACTAACTTTAACTAAATTCTATGTTGTATATTTTGGGAAAGGCAACGATACGAGAATATTAGACGGTAAAACTCTTTAATTAAAAACCATGGCTGCGTTTCCAATTTACAGAACACTTAGGAAATAAAATAAATTCATATTTAAAAGCTATAAGAGTTAGCTAGCACCTCATCAATTTTTTTTTCTACATTTGACTTGACTTTGCTAAACATCCCGTATGTGTTAATTTTATGTGAGGTCATCATCTGCCTAGCCTTTTCCCAACTATATTGGAGTCGGCTTCCAGTCTAACCAGACACACCTACACAAGACACAACAAAAACAACAAGTACAACACAACCACAACAGCACACAACAAGTACAAGTACAACACAAGTACAAGTATTTTACATGAAGCGACTGCTTATCATCCATTATTCAGTTAGTACGGATTCAGATTCATTTATTTATTGTAAAACATAGGCACATTATAAGTTCTTATTTGGTAATACATTGAGGGCGTTATGTTTTGGGATATCTCTTCGTAAGACTGGTTGTCAGACTATTGTGCCACTACCCGTACCGACTGTCAAAGATCTACAAATGACAGCCGAGACCCATGGCTTAACGAGGCACAGAGGAAACTCGGTGTAATGGATGATGACCATCCACGGACCGAACTAGGCAAGCTCAACTTTACCTGTGAAGATCAGCCCATGTGGCTGTTATTTAGACACGAGCTCCAGGACACAATTTACTATGTTATTTTAATATTAGCTGTGCCCCGCGGTTTCACCCGCCGCTTCTGACTTTTTTTATTTCTGCTGGGCTCCTATTGGTTGTATCGTGATGTTATATAGCCTATAGCCTTCCTCGATAAATTGACTATCCAACACTAAAAGAATATTTCAGTTCGAACCAGTAGTTCCTGAGATTACCGCGTTCAACCAAACAAACAAATTCTTCAGCTTTCTAATATTCTCCATAAATAGTATAGATTATCTGTTTGCTGCATTAGTTAATATCTATATAATTTGATGGAGTAGGTAGGCTTTGCTATAACAACCAATCCAGTACTTCTATATCCACGTCTCTCACTTACCGTTAATTATATCCGCAAGACTCATCTAGCTAAACAAATTTTCGAAATAACTCCGTGCATTCACCTCAACGTTAGTTAAACGAAACGCTTTCTGCTGTATAATATGCATATATTAAAAGTTAAAATGGAAAAGTCGAAGGGTTGTTTTATGTTTAGTTACTTTAATCACACGGTTATTTTCATATCAATTTGAACGAGGCATAATTATGTAGCTTGTGCTCTGAACGAGGCACTAAACTGAAGTAAACATTTATTTTCCGAATTAAAAATTTTTGTTTCATTGCAGATATTTCATATTTTCATTTAAAGAAATGTAAATTTTTGTACTGGTGTAAATTAAGTAAATTTCAGAATAAATAGTGAAAAAAATGGAAAAACATATTTATGGCATTACTTGGCTTAGCTCTGGTGGTCGTATTATCATGTGGCGAAGTTTGGTCTACAAAGGCGATGGTGGGTTGCACATAAGGCTTCAGATATTTAAGCATGTTTTGTAAAAGACACATTTCATGTTTGGTAGTAGGTATCACAAAAGCATATTTTACAGCTTGTGAATTTGCAATACCTAGAGACGAAGACGTAATGAATAAAATGCAATACCCTCTGTTCTCTGTGTCAAAAATTTTATTGCGACGATAAAGTGCATAAAAATAAGAAAAGTGACATTTCACATCCGTGTGATGCGAACCCTAACATGTTGCGTTGCTTGCAACGCTCAACTGCTACCTCCCAAATAGTCTCTAAATTGCAGAAGGCAGATTTGGCACATGCTGCCTTGTCGTACACCACTAAAGAAAGCAATATATTACCGTTATAATCAAATTCAGATTGCTTTAAGTTCTTTTAAAAACATTTCGTGTAGATATACATATTTGCAATGTTATGTATTTCGCACGTCACATGTTATGTATTTCGCACGTCACATTGTATCGCAAACAATGTGATGTGGTTCCTTGTACATGGAGATGAATTTTCTAATCTACAAGAGAGTCTAATAATTACATCAGCCACAGACACAGGTCAGTAATTTACTTGAAGAAACGTGTTGCGCCGACGCCAAATAACATGATCATGGTGATGATGAGCTCGTTATCACTTCGAAACCTTTCGTAGTTATAACTTAATCATCAAAAGCTTCCTAAAATCAGAAGCCCTATCTGTATGGGCCTGGGCTTCAACCCGCTGTAAATTATTAGGCCAATTTTTAATACCACCATCAACAAGAAGCAGAAGATTTAATCGTCACGGTCCCGCACTACACTATTGTGTACCCACCCTATCATATTAAGCGCCGTCGCATCACATTCTCAAAGAAAATGCACCCGGCTTCAATCCCTGGCTTGCATAAACAGTTTCCACATCAGGGAAATATACTTTACTAGTCTTCGCCCGCGGTTTGGTTCGCGTCGAGTTAGGAAATTATCCCATAAAAAGGGATAAAAAGTATTCTATGTTTCTAGGCCCCCAGGTGGACAATGACCTTGCAAGGTCATTGTCTACCGAAATTAAATTCTGCTATATATTTCATTCAGCTATAAAAATGATGAGAAAGTCAAAAATGTATTGAAAAATCAAACTCAAAACATTGATTACATTTAGACCATTACAGGAAATTTTGAACGTCAAAAACAATAAGATGAAGCTACAGTTACAAGGCATAATAGCTTGTGAAAGTACTCTAGTTGCCCATACCAAAGCGTAGTTCTCTATGGAGAAGAATGGGTAAGAAACTTTTAAATCAAAATATATTTACAAGATCTTGGTATTGGTTTTCATGTGGAAAGACGTGCACATTAAGAGCTCGAGATGGGATGAACATAAGTTACCGAAAACTTCATATCAATCCTGTTACAAGTTATTATAGAAGATACGAAACGAATGCCACAGTTCTAAACCCTCTGTTTGCTAAATTTCACCGTAATCCTTTCAGCCGTTAAGACGTGAAGGCAAGACAAACAAACAAACTCACTTTCAGATTCATAATATTAGTTAGGATTTTAATGGCCGCCGGGATACATAGTAAAATCGATACTGACTATAAATGTTGTTATGCGTTCATTAAAAGCGAAGCGCGCATAACATCTTTACGAGGCTGTATACTTTGGATACATTTCATTATACCAATTTTATATTTTATTACTTTTTGTTTAAGGGAATATTGCTTTTTTATGGCGTACCCCTTTTTTTCTTGGGGCTAGGGAAAAGGTTTGGGAGCACCTGTATTTTGTTTATGGCTCTACAGGTGCTGAAATAGGTGGAGAATATTTTCTTTTAAGTTTTTTTAAAGCATTTCAAAATGGATTGATCAATAAGTAGCGATCATAGCTGTTACAGTGCTGCATGGTTTTTCGATTTGGCGCTTGATTGACTTAATTGTAAAAAAAAATGTTTATTTCAATTATAATGGGCATTTCGATACATATTATTGGAAGTCACCTTTTAAGCAAGTAACAAACATATGAAAGTTAAAGAATAAAGTTAAAATTACTATAAATGAAAGAACATTGCTAGAGTAAACATTTGTAAAATAAGAAGTTCTGATTTTATATATAATCATTTTTTTACATTTGTAAAATAAGAAGTTCTGATTTTATATATAATCATTTTATTTCGGATATCATCTTACATCCATATAAATAGTTAGCGAACACGAACTTTAAAAACTTTGTTAGTAACACATGTAGGTTTGACGGGAAATGCATAAACGGGTAATCGAATTTCCCAGCTATGACATTCAGGACACTGTTTGAGCTGATTTTGACCACGTACGTACCAAAAGACACATTAGTACTCGTTTATTGGAATCAATCACATACGTAGTATAAGTACGTCAAAATTAAATAACGTAGGATCTTACTTACTGTTAAACACCTCTGTCCTCAGGCCTAGATTGAGATCAAGAGTAGGCCTATTTAATATTAAAAAAAACAACATCCAAAAAAAGTCAAAACACTACCGAAACCTGTGTTTCCAGCAGAAATATCGCAGATGTCAAATGATTTATACTCTAACAGATTGGGCCCAATATTTTTTACGGCTCCATTGACGTTTTGCAATATAATGTCCATCCGAATGAGTGCGACTGAATTATTCATTTTCCCTTGTCTTTTTTCAAGTAAGTTTTGTTCATTTGAGTTTTTATGAGGTCGTTTGACAAATGTCTGTGTCCAATCGAGGGTGAATTACTTTAAATCGTTTTGTATAATGAGGTGGAAAGTATTTGAGATACGTTTATGAGTAGGTATTAAGGTCGGATAATGAAATCTGTTTGCTTTCGACATGTTCAAAAAAATCAAAATCAAAGCATTTATTTCAAATAGGCCAGTTACAGGCACTTTTGAATTGTCGAAACAAAGACAACAATAGCTACAGTCCCAGTCACAAGGCATAAAAACTGTGAAAGTACTGTAGTTGCCCATTCCCTAACGTAGATCTCTATGGAGAAGAACGGGCAAGAAACTCCATGGACACTCTTTTAAATCAGTATACTTTTACAAACTCTTGGTTACATTATTCATGTTGAGATGCATTATGTGAGAACGATGTAGCAAGATGTGTACGTTAAAAGTGTCCATAGTAAACAATTCAAAAAAATAAAATAAAAATAATCAATTCAAATAAGCCGTGGCAACCAAGAGATGACCAGTCACAACTGACAGCGCCCGTTCACGAACATGACGCATGTATCAGCACCGTTCAACTCAACCATTTTGAAGGGAACTAAATGATCCGACACACGCGCCACCATCAGCGAGACATTTGAGTGAGCATGACACACTTCTAACCGCCAGGGCACATTCAAGTCAAGAAAAGACGTAGGTTTCCCGCGAATGACAGCTTTCTATTACATAGTACTCACACAATAATTATGGGCTATGCGGCTATATAATACTAAAGAGATTGAATTTATACAAAGCAAAGATAGTTGTACAATCTTCAGCAGCTCCAACATACTATTTAATGCTTCTTCTTCTTAGCGTTTCGATGGCAAAAAGTTTATAGCCCAAAACTCAGCCACGTGTACCCCGCTCACTGATGCAGTAAATAAATCATCAAGAGCGCAGGTGATTGGGATATGTAATGCTATTCATTTATGCGCCCCTGTCCTTGTGGAGCAGGACCAGGGACAGGGGGAGCAGGACTTTTGTTAAAAAGGAAATTTGAGCTTTAGGTAATGCGTATAAGAAGTAGTTATCAACGAATGATATCTCGTGCTTTACCTTAAAAAACACATTAAATTATTCATTTGATCTCGACTGTCATACATATTAATCAAGATCAAAGGTTTAATATTAGTGTCATGATGACCGATGACAGTCTTTTAAAACTAGTAAATAGAAGCAGGAAAATCTTATCTTACTATACATATTATAAATGTGACAGTTTGTGAGGATGCATGGATTCTTGTTACCCTTTCACGCAAAAACTACTATACGGATTTGGATGAAATTTAGCACACAGATAGCTTATAGCTTAACACATAGGATACTTTTTATCCCGGTAGTATGATCTCATTTATCAAATTATCAAACTCCACGCGGACGAAGCCGCGGCATAAGCATATAATCTAATATAAACTTAGAGGTACAATGTAGGTACGGTCAAACAGATACACACAAATTGTGAACGCGGCTCTGAAAGCACAGATTTGTGCTGAATTATCTGTCAGTGTCCAGTGACAACAGCAGGTCCGTAATCTGTCCGTATCGGTTGCAGTGAACCTTAACTGAGCTATACGTAGGCACTGTATATTTGCTGGGTCTAAAATAGGTACTAAATTTCATAGCATAGCTGCAAAAACCCATTCATCATCATCAACATCTTCCCGCCCTTGACCCACTCTTCTTGGAGTCCGCGCAACAGGTTTTCTTCTTCCATTCTCACCTGTTTTTCTTTCAGATCATTCCTCACACCCTCTCCTTCCATTAACATTAATGTCCATCACTGTTTCATCTCTCCTCATAACAAGTCCACACCAAGATAGACGACTTCCTGCAAAAAGGCATTGGCGAACTCTTTTATGACAAAAAAGAAACATTTTCTTTCCTCTCCACTCGTCTTCAAACTTTCTCGCAGAGAGTCAACTCAAATAAACCCTTCAGTACACTGTAGGGCACAAGAATTGTACCAACAAAGTGTTTAAACAGCAACTAAGAAAATAAAAGGTTGGGATGTTAAACGTGCAACGGTGTATATTCTGTCGAGTGTAGAGCACAAACACAGGTGATCAAATGTATGTACATACTCGTATAAACAACAGTGTGCGTTTAAATTGAAGATTCTTGTCGCGTTGGACTAGGATGCGTAGACATGGATAAGGAATTAAGAATCTGCGCGAAGGTCGGTCACAAAATAAATGATCAATCAATGTAAGCTAAGTGAAGGATATCAGACAAAAAATCTGTTTAGGTCTACTCAAATGAAGTTATATTTTTGGTCCTTTGATATTTATAATTTATACTGGTATTTCTAAAATAAAGTTTATTATACAATATGATAATAACTAAATAATATTTACATTATATACAGACTACAAATAGAACTAACCTAATGAAAAAAAATAATTAAAGTAAGAAAACATAAACAAATAAAAAACGATGACAAAAGGACACTTCAGAGTGCGTCAAAGTACTCCTCCGCAATATACTATGTCTACTCAATATCTAATCATTATTTGTATTCATTCACTGATACTATAGTTATACTAGATATAATCTCCAGCTGATGGATAGCAGAACACACTCAAAATGGTCAGGATGTTTTGCTACTCATCAGTGTCACACATTGTTGCTAGATAGTGCACACTACACACAGTCATCTTCTTCTTCATCGTATCGATGACTTCCCTTTTTTTTTAACTCTGGCAGAGATCTGGTCAAAACTAATTTCATTTCCTCGACGGCGTTGGTGGTGGCCTGGGACAGGTCCCTCAAGGTGCACGTGGAACTACACATAGTACAGGAAAGAAGGTGAGTCATAGTTTGCGTTGAGGCACCGCAGACATAAGACTATTTCAGATAAGTTTTAATATTTTCAAAACCTGTAGCAGTTACGAGTTCTCATCTATACAAATTAATAATTTGAAGTATCTTTTTGTAATTTCAAAATAACAGCTTTTACTGAATGCATATGAAAATATATACGGTACTTCATTTGTCTATCTGTTTGTTCCGGCTAATCTCAGAAACGGCTGGACTGATTTTGACACGACTTTTACTGGCAGACAGCTGATGTTTTAAGTAGTAACTTAGGCTTTTAGAAAAAGTATTAGGGTTCCGTGCAAAAAAGCCCTAAAAATTGTTAACAAAATTCGATTCAAATAGGGCAGTAATTTTTTTTAACGATTTCTCGTGAACGAAGATCGCGGGCAACAGCTAGTAGAAAATAAAAAATCCAGCTACTCCAGTAAAAAAGAACTTCTTATCCACCATACGCAGTTCTCGAACAACATGTAAGGCAATGTTTACAACGTTAGAGAGATGCAAATAAACTCCGGTGGCTTAAAATTGACGACGCAACATTCGCACTGTGCCTGTAGCCATTACTCTTGGCTGTAAGTGTTGTTTGAGAGCGGCTGTTAATCTTAATGTAGCTACGTACGAAATTAAGGGAAAAATCTGAAGTTAGGTTGACACTAAGTGATAAATGGGACACTAAATGTCGTGTCCTGTCTGCCCTTTGTTTACACATTACAGGAGGTGACGGACGCTACTGAAATTGCCGAACTCGTCGGAAAATTTTGGGCTGAATTAATTTCGTTAAGCAGAAGATACAAAATAAAACGAACTAAGTAGAGGAATTGACGCCATCAGCTGATCGACATGTATGGTTCAACTAAAAAAAAAGTTTTGAATTTTCAAAAATCATAAAACAAAAGTTATTCGTTTCATAGTCTGAGTTACAACACGGCAGGTCTTGTGTTTAGTTTGTTACACCCTGTATGTATGTAAAGTAAAATCTTTTATCTCACAGCGCTCCAGAATTACAAACAAGATTTTCTTCCATTCGTCCGTATGCACATCAGGATTAGCATCCAAGACAGCGTGGATCACTTCACACACTTTGTGATCAACGCAGTGGAATAGTTTGGCTTCGGAGGCTGAATCCCGTCATCATCATCTGCCTTGCCTTTTCCCAACGATGTTGGTCGGCTTCCAGTCTAACCGGATGTCGCTGAATACCAGTATTTTCCGTGAAGTGATTGCCTATCTGGCCTCCACAACTAAGTTAGCAACACCTGTTAAGAATGGCTGTAACTTGTAACGACTGCCAAAGATCTACAAATGACAGCCGGGACCAACGGCGCAACGTGCTTTTCGAGGCACGGAGGAAACTCGGTATGCAATGGGTGGTCACAACCCATCCACGACCAACCTAGGTAAAGATCAACCAAAGCGGATGTTATTATTTAGCCACGAACTCTTCTTCTTCTCCAGTAATTTTGCTGGAACTCTTACCCTAAAACCGAAACACATACTCAGATATAAAGATACATTTTCCCGTAATTTCATAGCATGCTCCTTTCAGGCTGGAACACAGCTTAGCTTCAGTTAGGTATCCAGTTTTAAATACACATTTTTAAAATGAGTAATTAATTAGTTTTTCACCAACCTTTTAGAGCATGCGGGTGCAAAAAGGTTAGCACAACAATTTTTACTTTGAGCTTAAATTTTTTGCCTGAGCTAAACAATTTAGCTTTTAGTTTTGAATTTTAATATTCATATTAAAGTTTCAACTTCCTGATTAACATACAGAGTATCTCGATGGTCTAGTGGACGCAAATGAGATTAGTGGACTTAGTGGACTAAGCGTTTTGGATTCAATCCCGTGTCGGGCAAAATGTTTTTTAATTAATAATTTCTCAGCAACCTAGAATTTGGATAATAGCTACAAGCTTAACCTCTATTGCAGCAGTGGCGGCCCGGTATGTCTAGACTCGAGATGGAGGTTCGAACTCAAGCAGGTAATTTACTTCGTATATTTTACTTTATCACCATTGCTCTCAATTCGATAAAGGAAAACATCCCAAGTTAGAAGTAATTTTAAAAACCAGCAACGATACCTCATATCGCGGAGGTTGCTTGTTTTTAATCATATGTCCCTGCAGTAGGAACATTAGAGGTAGATTATGCTTCTCCTCTATTAAATAGAACTAACTGACGATGAAACATATCCTCAAACCTCCTCTGCAGACCCCTTCGCAGAATAAATGCGTAATAGTTTGTTAACATAGATTGCATGTTAGATGTTCGTAGACACACAATCATTTATCTAAATCCATCGGTTATAGATGTCGTCGTGACAAGCCATTTCCTTAAGGACACAGGAATCCACTGATTGTCTCCTACGCCTTCCGTCTTGTGACATACGGACATTGATGTTGACACTTCTTATTGTATTGTCAGCTGTGATGTTATTATTGTATTACTTTCGTATTTTTATTTTCGCAGACTCACGCCATGATATAATCATGTTCGCAGGGTAAACGTGGCCAGAAATTTCACAAAACTGAGAGGTTTGGAAGGAGATAGGGGAGGCTTTTGCCCAACAGTGGGCTAAGAAAAACAAAAAAAACGCCTTATGACGGAACTAGCTGCATGCGACACGTGTGCGTCATTTGTTGCCGTCGCATAAGTGCCGTCGTGCCGCAGTGATTCGTGGCATGCTCCAAGCAAGTATTTTAATTTGTTTTTTTGCAGTATATGCAACTCACGTGCCGTTCAAGCGTGTACATGGACAGGTGGCAAACGTTCATGTATTATTAGTTCAAATCAATTGCCAGGTGATACTCTTTAGTAGTAGCTTTTAACTGGGCCAGCAATAAAGTCCGTTTGCACCACAAATCACTTGTTTAGCGCTAAACATTTGTTCATGTTGTCAACTTCAAACGATTCACAGAAACAGAATGATGTACGACTCAACGCAAAAAGTGATTGGTGGTACAACCAAGCCTAAGCTAAGAATTATTGCTTCTTTGTGACTTATAATATTTCTTTTAGAGTTTTTGTGTTTTTTTTTCCATTGACTATTTGAATCATAAATCATTCACCATTTACTAGAAGACACTTTTCAGATAACACCTGAAAAAATAATATTTATCCAACTTACAATGGAGTAAAGAACAACAATCAAGCTTCTTTGATAAAGTTTCGCTAAAAAAGTTTTGTTTACGAAAACAAGGACTCAGGGGGTGAACGGTGAGGTGTGGAGGGGGGGACGCAAAATAAAGCAATCAGTTATCCGTTAGGTTTGTTTTTTGATAAAAACGTTGACTTTGCAATCTTGCGTCTGAAATTAAGCATTAAGCGGTACAAAAGTCGGGGAGACGGCTTCATTTTTTTACATCGAAAAAGGCAAAAAAGTTACGTTGAATGCATTTTGGGATGTTTTTCATTGAAGTATTCTGATCAAAGCTGATTTTAGGATTCATGACTACTCAAAATTGTAGAGGAAAACATCATTTTGAAAGCGGCATTCGTCGACGTGTGACATCTACCAACGCGGATTGAGTCCGTAGGGAAATTTTAAAGAACTACTTAACTAAATTTAGTTTAAATGGCTTATGATGTACTAAATTTATTTAATAAATAAAATAGCCCGCACCCCTTTTTTCCCGGCACTAGTAATGTTAATATAGAAATTAATATTGTCGATTCTAGACTAAACTAAAATATTTGTTTAGAGACAGAAATATACCGAAACGGAAGAACTAAAAAAAATGTCTTTGGCACTAGCATAACGCAATACTACCTTTTATCACACACCATTGTAAACTACCGTACAGTGACTGGCGGACTGAGAGGTCTGTAATTAAACAAACATTTAAACCAGAAGTTTCCTGGTAAATTCTCGTATATCCTAGTACCTAGTTGATACACAATTACAACAACCTGCCGGGGTTAGTTCCGTATATTTACGTCGCGTTGATTGAGCGTTGTACTTTGATTCCTACTCAAACCGGCTAATTAGCAGCGCGGCTGTATTCAATTTGTAATGTTTGTTAGTTGGGTACTAGTGGTGAAATGTATTATACAAATAATTAAAATTGAAGCAGCTTTTTACTGAATGCATATATTATGAAAGTATATACGGTACTTATATAAAAAAAAAACCGTTTTTTAATTTTTTGTTTGTCTGTCTGTTGGTACCGGCTAATGTCCGAAACGGCTTGACCGATTTTGACGGGACTTTTACTGACAGACAGCTGATATTATAAGGAGTAACTTGGGCTAAATTTATTAAAGAAAAAAAATTAGGGTTGGAGGATAAAACCAAGCAAAAAAAATATTGATTTTGATATTCGCTAGGTTGCAGGTACAAGCCAGGATAACTGTACAGTTTTCTGCTACACACGTTCATGCATCCCTGCAGTAGCGAAGGGTCAATTTTTGTAAGAGGTAACCGGAGTACATTTATCTTTCATGTGATTATATTATTTAATATAATCACATGAAAGATATAATAAAAAACAACAACAGGTAACAACGGTAACAATTGCTATTTATTTTTTATTTTGTATCTTTTTTATTATGTGTGCTTGATGAACTGACTTCAAATAAACTTAATTTGTTCTTTCTTTTTTAACAAAGACTCTTCATTTAGAAGCTGTTCTGTTCCAACTCAATAATAATGTGTGAGCTGTTACTAGCATACTTAACTCTTTTGTCTTCCGTACATAACACTATTTTACTTAATATATTGTGTTACGCGATACCCTTCCCATGTTATATCTAATGGAAGCGAATCGCTAGAGGCTACGAATATTTTAACATGCAGGAAATATTATGTAAAAGGAGTTCGTGAAGATAATATGTCTATTCCATCTAGTAGATGTTTACCAAATTATGTGTCGCTATTATCTCAAGGACACTTTTGAGTTAATGATTGTGTTCCAACATGATTGTGTTCCAACATGATTGTGTTCCAACATGATTGTGTTCCAACATGATTGTGTTCCAACATGATTGTGTTCCAACATGATTGTGTTCCAACATGATTGTGTTCCTGTGAATTTTCTGCAACGGTTATAGAGGCATGTAAAATACTGGTATTCAGCTGCATCCGGTTAGACTGGAAGCCGACCCCAATATAGTTGGGAAAAGGCTAGGCAGATGACGATGATAATGGTTATAGTGTAGAGGCAACGGAAAATTCCTTTGGACGTGTTACTGCCTCGTTGATCGAGTGGTAGCTAGCGCGACTGCTGAGCATGAGGTCCTGGGTTCGACTCTCGGGTCGGGCAAATTGTTATTGGGTTTTTCTACCAGGAATTTCTCAGAAGCAGCCACGGAATCTTGATCTGTGCCCGGTTGATGGCAATAGGCTCGCCCCCTATTAGATGAGACATGAAACATAACTGGCGAAATTTGGGTGTATTACTATTAGGTACACCTCTGACTAGCCCTTCGGGGATTACAGGCGTGATGTTATGTGTTGCTGAGGAGTTTTGTTGTGACTTTTCCCCATAAGGTTTTCGGCAAAGCTTTTGGAATCTTATGTCTTCAAAATGTGCTTGATCAACATTTAAAGTGTCATAAAATATACAAAGTAACAAGTTTGACAAATTATATTTTGTAGAAGTTTAACACTATCATGAACACTTAAAACGGGATATTTACCATTTTTTTATTAGTCCCGATATTTCGGCGCTGTTGCAAGCCATGACATCACCTATGCTCAGCCTCTTCCCAACTATATTTTTGTCGGCCTCCAAATTAACTGAATTCAGTGAATCAGACCTCCACAACCCCAGTTACTGGGTAATACGATACCCCTTGTAGGGAAAAAGACCGTCAGCAGTTTTATAAAAAAATTCAGTAAGTAGATTTGTTTGTTCTTAGACACAAGCTTTCTCCCATATTATAGAATTTTCCTTTATTTATTCCCATACAAATCTAATACATCTTTAAATATTCCTTCAAATGAAACCAATATAAAAAACATTTCAAAATCTAAAAATTGTAGCCCACCGGTATCAGGAACAGGGTCCGAGCTACCGGTGGCTCAGGGCTCCTGAGAGAGGAATCTCCTAATGATACGCGCCGTGTCCAGAAGTACTTTCTGAATCAAGCCCTTGATCCAGCTGCCAAGCGAGAGCCTCCTCAGATGTTGATCGAGGCTATTGGCAATTACGCCATGAGCTGATACGATTATCGGCACAATGATCGCTGATTAATTAATCATTCCCATATAAACTTATACTGTCACTTACGGGATATTATTATCTTCCGTAATTGACGTTGACGTTTTTCGTTATTTGATTTATATTATCTTTTATTTATTCCTATACAAATAAATTACATTTTTAAATATTCCTTATAAAAAACAATATAAAAAACATTTAAAAATATTAAAAAAATTGTAGCCCACCGGTATCGGGAACAGGGTCCAAGCTACCGGTGGTCAGGGCTCCAGAGAGAGGAACCTCCTAACAATACGAGCTGTGTCACTTAAGTGATTTTAATATTACTCAGATAATAAAAATTCCTCAATTCTTGTACCCCATTCGCTTCCTGTATACGGGACGAAAAGAAATTTACATTTTAATTTTGTTTCACGGTGACTGTTAGAAGTTCGAGACGGTCTCAGTAACGGATCTGTTTGCAGCGATACAAACTTTTTGTGCTGCATAATTAACTGGCAATGGGGCCGCGGGAGCTTTATAGTATAGTTGAATAAAGTGAAGTGAGGTAGTCGGAGTGGAGCTTAGTTTGCCGGTGTTAAAGTGTTTTTAAGAGAGATTTATGTACCTTTTTAATGTTCCGTACCCGTACGGTAACTAACTACTACTAACTAAGCTACTACTACTACTAACTAAGCCTCCGCTGTCCGTCCGTACGTCCGTCTGTCAGCGGGCTGTATCTCTTGATACGTAATCGGTAGCCGATTGAAACTTTCACAGATATAATATAATAATAACACTCCTTTTTGCTTCGCCGTAGACAAAAATAGATTAAAAATAATTAAAGGGAGTTCCCCTACTGCGATGGTACGGAACCCTTCATGCACGAGTCCGACTCGCACTTGGCCGGTTTTTAAACTAAAAACTAGTTGAAAGAAGTGGCCTTTGTGTTTAAAAGGTTAAGTGAAGAGGATGGTCAGAGAACGTTTCCTCCGTGTTTGCTACGAAAAGCGCTACGGCGTAGCGGGCGTAGCTCGAGACTGCTACGAAAACGAAAGTTTCTACACTACAGGCTTTTAAAAATTTTGGGAAAGATGTGTACTGTGTGATAGATTCATATTTCCGTAGGTTTGAGTGCAGTTTTTGACGAGTCAATTTTGACTAGAAATTATTATTTCAAGTATTATATTTAATACCTTGTGGTTGGGGTCCTGGGTTCGACTCCTGGTCGTTAGTGTTACCGAGTTTTTCATTACAGTAGCAGTGTGGTAGTTTTGGTGCAAGAGTCTTGATCGTATACCTATGCAAACTTTTTCTTTACCAGAAACCTCTTAAAAATATTTTCATCGCAAAAAACAGCTATTCCCTACATTTAACGATTAACATGAGCACAAATGGGGCAGAAATGTTTGCGATTTTAGAGTTGGTTCCACACTAAAAGTTGTTCATAATTATGAGTACAATGACCCCTAAAGAGGTTTCTGCTAGACAAAACTAAGGTTGTAGATATATAAGATCTAACTATTCATACACGAAATATTTTCAGAGAATCATCTAACGGCTGTAACGAAGCCATTTCAAGGGATTTTTTTTTATCGAAGTATATTTAAAAAAGATATAAAATTACTTGTCCCACAAAATAAATACTGGCTCCCTATTTTTCAACATCCATTACGCTAGATTACTACGTCGTATTTACCTACTGTCATTGTTAAAATTGGGAGTAAAGGTTTTATGCAAAAAGTCTCAAGCAATTTTAAAATTATAATAATTTTGTAAAAACAAAAACACTTAGCTAAATTTTTTTTCGTTGCCATGGCCTCTTTACTACTTATAGAAGCTACTCTTAAAATATTTCGTGTATGAAAAGAAAGACCCGTACATGGGATTAGATAAGTGTTCTCTACTCTTCTACATATCCCTCACGGGAAACAGGTGTGATGTCATAATATCATTTTAATTACACACATTCCATATTCGGATAGTTCTGAGCACAGCGTTAAGTGACGACACATGTCATATCCGATATGAAATTCCGAGGTGACATGGATATCATTACGTCACATTCGAAATTAGAATGTTATTATGAAAGTCCCCTTTTGTTTCGGATTCAACCGTTTTTGATCAATGAGACAATTTTGAAGTTATACCCATGCCAAGTTAATATGGTAGTGTAGTTTTTTTTTAAATATGTTGAGGGTGAAGCTCAGTCTTTTTTTCATACAATTGTCTGTTAAAGATGCCAGTGATGTAGCAGAACGTCAATTTTCATTTTTCAAAACGTTTTAAATCGAGTTGCAATCTCATATCAGCATCAGTCAATGCAAAAACTTGCGAAAAATGTAAGTGAACTAAAGGTTACCAAATGTATGTAATGGATGGTCACCCATCCACACACCGACCTTAGCAAGCGCTGCTTAACCTTGATCTTCAACCTATGGGTGGGGTATTTAGACAGGAGCTCCCAAATGCTTATAGTATTTGATTCAAAACCCTTAAACATGTACAACACAATAGACTAGGTACTGCTTTCTAGGTACAAAATATATAAGCAGTCTGGTAGTTCTTCCGCAACAAGACCATTAACTACGAACGAACCCTTCAACTACTTTAGAAAACACGAATATTCAATTAATACTAACCCATGTAGTACTTAGATCCAATTACTTATACTTTGTATCAAAGGGACAGAAAACTGTAAAGGAACTATTTTGAAACAAGAAACGGACATTTTGATTGAATCGCTACTCTTCTGTCGCAGAATTTTGGGTTACTGCTATATTCATAAGCGGCGCGGATAGATATAACATGTTTCTCAGTAGGGAATTGTCGCTATCGGAAATAGGAGACGCGTGTGCGTGTCACTTGCGGGGCTATTCTCGTCTGTTTGACGGCACTGTTGGCGCAGTGGCTGGGTGATTGACTGCTGAGCTTCATGTCGCGGGTTCGATTCCCGCACGGAAAAAATATTTGTATGGCCTACAGGTAGTTGTTCCGGGTCTGGCTGTTTGTGTATGTGAAGTTAAATGTTTGTAAACGCACCCACGATACAGGAGAAATTGCTAGTGTGGGGCAACGTTATCTTTTTTGTTTTTTTTTTTTTTAAACAAAGAAAAATAACAAAAATCTCCCGAAGCTGTGAACGGGACCTTACACTTATAAAAGAATTTTAAAAAGATAGAATTTTAAAAATTCCTCACTAGACGCCTGTTGGAGGAAATTACCGTCGAGGTAGACCGCGGCGAAGGTGGTGTGACGATCTGATCTTGTTTGCGGGGCGAACATGGCCAGATATTCCTCAGGATAGAGAGGCTCAGGAGGAGAAAGGGGAGGCCTTTGCCCAGCAGTGGGACACTAAAATAGGCTAACAAAAAAAGAAGTTTCGTTTGTATACACTTTTACAGTACAATTTTTTACCAGAATAGCTGATATCGTTGTAAATATAGCAAAGTTGGTAAAGAGGCTCTGTGCTTAGCTTACTAGACCTTAAATAATCACTCTTAGAGGGTAGTTCTTACTCCAATTTTACATTACAATTATTATTTTAATCTGATTTTATACTTCCCATTTAACATCTACTAGTTCAAATTAAGCTAGCAATATAAATTGATTGCTTTCAATACGCTAATGGTTGTTGCAAAATGCAAATTGTAAATTGCCGCTATAATCACAATATGTATTTAGATTATTTTAGATAAATCCATTCGTGGTAAATTGGTATGAAATTATGTTCTATTTCAAACTGTTTGTTGTGTTAAATTCCAATGCTATAATGACTAATGTATTGATTATGACAATCAGATGTAAATGCTATCGCTGATTAAAATACCTTTTGTTTACTTTTAGGAATATAGACTACTTACATACTATGTTATGATCACAATAATAGGATTGTTTCTAACCGCTGTCGCTTCCGCCTATTACTATGTCCTCACCACTTACGCCCACATAGTTGTATTCGCAAAAGTGTGTGGCTTGTAAACTTTTCGCACAAGGGTCTTTCATTAGAGGAGTTGTTCTCAAGAATTTCGCTCAGTATTCATTTATTTATGTAGGGAGAAAGACAGAATTTTATTGTTTGTCGTTTCAGAAACTGCGTCAATATTTTATCATCTTATCGACGACCTTTTCTGAGGTCATTGGAAGTCACTGAAGTCATTGAAGTCGTCATTGAAGTTTCCTTAACCATTTTAAGAGTAGTGATGATGACATAAAGTTGAGTACCCGCTTTATTTTTTATTTTTTTAACGTGGTAAAATCATCAAGTGAGTCCTCCCACCCAGGGCAGAGCGGGAGGGACTGTCAGACATGTACTGACTAAAATCCACGGTGTCCTTCAGGAGCCCTTTATGTTCCAGGGTCACGGTAATTCTATGAGTCCCGCGACCCCGGCAGGCTTTGGCCCTTCTAGAGGGGGGGGCCCCGTCATTATGCTGACACTCTTTGAGGCGCGCGTGGAACACAACGCGCCGTCGACCCGTACCCGCTTGGTTTCATTCAACAACGAAGTATCTAAGATTTATCATACAAGTGGTTGGTTCTGCGCCTGATCTTTCCGGTGGTACCACAATGACGATTTGACTATAAAAGTGGAAGGAAAAAAAGAGCCCCTGTGTTTGCACGCACTTTATCGTCTACCTAGCCTTTTCCCAACTATGTTGGGGTCAGCTTCCAATCTAACCGGATGCAGCTGTATACCAGTATTTTACACGGAGCGACTGCCTATATGACCTCCACAACCCCTTGGTAAGACTGGTTGTCAGACTTTCAGGCCACTGACTACCTGTAACGGCTGTTAAAGATCTACAAATGACAGCCAGGACCAAAGGCTTAACGTGCTTTCCGAGGCACGGAAACTCTCGGAATGTAATGGGTGGTCACCCAACCACTGACCAAATTAGGCAAGCATGGCTTAACCTAAAGATCGACTCGACCGACTGTTATTATTTAGCCACGAGCTCCTCTCCACTTCACTCGACTGTGTTTCCACACACTTGTGCATATACAACTTGTAACATAATAAACGCAAGACCTCCCGTGTGGTCTCTCGCACCATAAAACTAAACATCTTTTGTTCTACGAGTTCTTGAAATTTGCAAAAAAAATAATACTTTCTATAGGAACGGACGCAATCAGCTGATCCACATGTATGGTAAAACTAAAAAAAAAAGTTATGAATTTCCAAAAGTCATAGAACACAAGTTGTTCAGTTTCATGGTCTGAGACACCACACGAGAGGTCTTGCGTTTATTCTGTTACACGTTGTATTATTTATCTACTGCTTTGATTGCTAGTCTCCACTATCCAGCACGAAAATCAGCAATTAGCTAGCTATGACCGAAAACAATCAGAGGGATTGACTGTAAAATTTTCCCCACGACATGAAACATGCTCAAATACTTCCAACCAATTCAAGAGCATACGATAGTTTCCTGTTCACATCTCAATCCAAACCAACATTAAACAGGCTCCCATCGTCTGCTTACTTTCAATTCACCATAGGGTACTAAGAGCTCTTTACATAGCGCACTGTCGGCGCACGCAAGCGCTACAGTTTATATTTCTGAGATGACTGGAGTGTATTTTAAGTTGTGGATACGGTAGTTTATAGAACATTTTAAGTACACTTCAGGGACAAGTATGTAAATATGAAGGGAATTAATCATTATAAACTGTAAATATAATACTAGTAACAAACAAGGCATCGCTGCAGACCTCGTAGAAGATGGCGGGACCAGCTGGACAAAACCAACGACCAGTGGTACACATTGGCCCTGGATCGAAACTTCTGGAAGTCATTGGGAAATGTCTTTGCCCAGCAGTGGGTTGACACAGGCCAACTGTATGATTATCAGAGATGACTGTCAAAAAGCTGCCTCGATGACCACACAATGAAATAGAATATGAATTTTCCAATAAAAATGTAGATTTCATTCGACCATCTCCATCATTACGCCTAAACTTCCCGAACCAGAAAGCCAGGGTCACCAGGGGTGTATACTAAAGTATACACCCCTGGTGACCCCTGCTTTCTGGTTGTTGATGAAGTCCTATGTAATAGAATTTAAGCGTATTTTAATCTACTGGGTGCACGGCACCTGAGGATAAAATCCAGGACAAAATCAACAAGGCAGTTAGCCAAGAGCTTATCTAACAATATACCAGGTCCATACACCTTCCATACTCCTAAACGCCGACTGCAGAGCGGTAACGTTACCAGGATAAATTGAAACGTCTTACCACCAGCGAGCGATCTTCCGAACATTACACCATGCGCTGTCTTACTCGCGTGAACTATGAGCGAGTGGATGGGACCAGTGTTTGCTCTAGTTGATCTTCAAACTAGTCTAGATAAGCGTAGTGTTAATAGTTTCCAGCTTAAACTTTTAAGGGTGAACTATAAACTATCCTACTTCCATCAACCGCACGGTAAAACTCTAATGAGTTTATGTTGGCACTAACTTAAATGAATAAAATGTATGTGTTCTACTGAATAAATAAATAAAAAAAAATATACAAATAATAAAATTGTACACTCTGTACATTAAAGATAGGTATTAAATAAAAATATATGGGGGGGTCCTTATTAGAGCAACTGATTCCAAAACAATAGTTTTTAGAATCTTTTCCATACCTTTTGACCGTGTAGGTTTTGCAGTTTTGTAGAAAAAAGCTGTTTTTTTTAATCACCAACATTTCTATGTTGGGGGGTTCAGAATGATGTACTGAATACGTGGTAACCGATTTAGCGTCGGTGTCCCTTCCACATTGTACCACCACCTATATACGTCTCCTTACTTTACTAATTCTAGTTTTCTAATATACAAAAATATAAACCTACTGTAAGCCCCAGGTAAAAGGTATAAATAATGTTACAAAGCAAATCTCAACATTACCTTCTGCGTACTTCGATATTAGATCAATACTATTAATACCTCTTAAACCCTAGCTGAACTCAAACGGAACGTACATAACATTCAAGTATAGCTGAAGTAACCTGAACAATACTTAGCCAGTTCACGACCAAACTAACATGAAACGGGTTTCATACATTGTGTAGCACTCAAGGGCTCTTCAATTCAACGAGCAAAACCGGTTCAAAATATCGAGAAAGAAAATTTTCAGAATAGTAGGCTTTTTGAGTTATATAGAGGTGGGTTAAGTTCAAGGACTCGAAAGGTCCTGCCGTAAAGGTAGGTAAGTAACTTTTCCTAGTTTTTCATAAAGCTCTTTAAAAGCGCTCGTCCAGATTAGTGGGTTGATTAATCGCGTTGCTGTGTTTCAGTTTCATAAGTATGGGCGCCGGAGTTACTACATATGAGGAGGACCTTTCGGCTTCTCCTCTGGCATATGGCTACTCACCTGTAATAAAACGTTATAGATTAAAAAAACAAGCTTTAGGCTGACGTCATTTTATTTCTCGTTTTTTTCTCAGCAAACCCTTTCATTTGATACCCGTATCATGGGAATGCAAAAAAAATAACTAGTCCGCCATCTTTGGGAGTCCGCCATATTGGATTTAGAATGACATCACTTAGCTAACCACGCATTGTCATCCAAACTAAACATGTATGCACCGTTCAATCAGAAACCGGGAAGTGGGTCTTTAACTTCTAAGATTTTTTAAATAGTTAGTTAGTTGCAGTTGAAGCCAATATAAGCGTGTTAAAAAGCAATACCTCTGGTATTGAAGTTGTATGTAACATAGGCCATGTTTATTCCGTAAAACATGACCAGACCGTCACACCGCCTTTGACGCGGTCTGCCTCGACAGCGATAACCTCGGTCCAGTGTCCAATCAGTGACGATATTTGCCATCTCCAGGTGCATTTGTTTGATGTGGCCCAATCCACTCCTCTACTGCCTATTTGGGGTCGGCGCAGCATGTCTTCTTCTTCCATACTTCTCTATTACTCGTCATCTCAGCAGTCAACTGCTTTCTGGCCTTTCCACTCCAAGTTCATCCGACATTAAAACAATTTGTGTGTAAAAATTACCTCCTCATCAATCCTAAAACTCAGTAAACATACACAAGGTTCAAAACAGTGTCATAATAAACCTTTGATTCAGTTCAATAAACTCGAATACATTCGCTGTAATGATACAAAGGAATCTGTGTGATCTAATAACATGACTTGTGTTCCAATACTTGATTACATCAACTATAAAGGAAGGAGTGAAATAAATAGATTTAAAGTTTTTATTTGATGTTTTTTTTTGGTGAGATTGTTAATTTGTAGGTGTAACGTAACATCACGCTTGTAATCCCCGAAGGATTAGGCAGAGGTTTACCTAATACTACACCCACATTTCGCCAGTTATGTTTAAGTCCCATTTAATAGAGGGCGAGCCTATTGCCATCAACCGGGCGCAAATCTACGTGGCTGCTACTGAGAAATTCCTGATGGAAAAACCCAATAACACTTTGTGCGACCTGTTAATCGAACCAAGGACCTCATGCTCAGCAATCGTGCATACGACCACTTGACCAAAGAGGCAGTCTGGCTGGTAATTTATAGGTGTAACAAAACATCACGCCTGTAATCCCCGAAGGATTAGGCTGAGGTGTATGCATAAACATAACCAGCGTGTGACTTTTATCCGTGTTCCCACTATTGGGTCACTTAGGGAATGCAGAACCGGTTACGGTACCATAATAAGAACCCGGCTTTCCCGGTTTTTACTACTGAAGCTGTACCGGCTCTGAATGCCCTTGTCACAGGCCATATGAGGAAGAGGCCGTAAACAAATGTGGATGTCACATTTCTTCGAATTTTTGGTTCTAAAACATCACCATGTTTTCCTTCACCTTTTTGAGAGCATTGGTGGTTGAGATAATTTACACAAAGTAAAACGCCTACCTAATAGGTCGTCCGGCAGCGAGATGGGCAGACGACGTTGTTGCTGTCGCAGGCAAATTCTGGATGAGGCTTGCACTATGATGGTGATGAAAATGCCTACCCGGGTTTGGACCCACCACGACCTACGATAAGTACGTAAGTCGGGGCCGTCACCATTGGACTACCACTGCTCCACTGGCCACCACTTCTCGTGCATATGGTATCTATTAAAAGTCAGTTATTAAAAATACTGAGTAATTTAAATATCCATGTTGAAAACTATCATGGTCACTAGCATTATCATTAACACTAGAAACGGGATATTTACCATGATCACTGATTGCTTTGAGTTCCCGATATTAGCGTTTATCCGGTTTATCCGTGATCATGGTGCTTGCAACAACGCCGAAATATCGGGAACTCAAAACAATCAGTAAACATGGTAAATAACCCGTTTCTAGTGTAAGTGATAATCCATGTTGAATATTTGAAATAGCATTCAAAACACGGTCTAAGTATTGCTAACCCCCATTTGAACAAAAATAAAACAACGATAAAACCTATTTGTGTGAATAAGAACGGTTAGATTCTAACAAATGTCCGATTCTCGTTACACAACGACCATTGTAATGTAAATTCAATAAATTCTCTCGTAGTACGAAAGTCTTTACATAACATTACCAAATACATATACAGTTTGTAAGCACCCGTTATTACCCAGGACTGGGCGTTACCTAGCACTAAATCGTTGAATACATTACTATATCGTACCCATAAAGCTCCCACACATGTTTTGAGTCAACAAATAAACAAACTTCGCAAAAATGTTCATGCAAAGCGTCGTTAAAAAGCTAGTTAATACACATTTTAGTCATAAACTTGCCGTCATAATATTAATATAGCGCCCCGAAATAATTTGAGGGAAGTCGTTACCTACCCGCTTTGCGCCACTACACATTTAGGCCGCCGCTTCTGAACTCTTAGCTGGAACTACTGGCTGCCTGTTACACCGAAGCGAACTGTTTGGAATATTCTCTGAGAATATTAATGTCGTTTTCAAGATTTCGGTGTTAAAGATATGGCTGTAGCACCATGTTAATTTAAATAAATGAAAACTAAGTATATTTATTTCTGTTAAGAAGGTCTGTACAAATATTTTATTAAATTTTGTTTTAACAAGATGGGGATGGTGTTTTCTATTGAACATTCTGAGACGAAATACCGGTAAAATACTGATATTCTGCTGCATACGGTTAGACTGGAAGCTTGAAGCTGACTGCCACATAGTAGGGACAAGTCTATGCAAATGAATAAATTATGGGAAGACAAAATTACAGTTGCGAATATACAAGTGTAAGCCTCAAGGAAACGCGAGAGAGCAAGAGAGAGAGTTAACGCATTTCGTTTATCTACTGACGCTGAATTTGCATCAGTGGACAACCGGTTGTAAATGGCTCAGGAGCATGACGTCCTTAGTTCTATTACACGATTAATCAAAGTTTTATTGGTTCTTTTCGTAATCTGGATATTTTGCTAATTAATGGCAAATTGCAAATTGGCAGAGGAAAGCTTTTTCTAAAGGGCAAGCTTTACAAACTGTATTCCCTTTAATATAGTGAAATGATCAATTGTGGCTGCTCTAAAAAAAGTGCACACCTTTTCCTAGGCCTAAAAGCAGGTGCGAAGTTACGTTTAATATTTGAATTTCAAACAGTGTTCCTAATGGTGTTTCATCACGGTGTGACAGTCACCCTACCTCGGCAAAGGCCACTTCACGGGATCTTTATGGGCATATTATGCAACATTATGCATCTCGCATGCAAAACATATCGCGCCCCATCTTATATAATTTTAGCTTAGAGTCTTTGAGATTTGAGAGCCTTCATGTAGCTTATTTTGTTGTGCTAAGGACTGAGTATGTTTGTGCGGTTTAGTTTTGTTTATATTTGTAGTGATGTAGAGAGAGATAGATAGACATGGAGCTAGTGGTTGAATAACAACAGCCGCTGGGGTCGGTCTTCAGGTTAAGCCGCGCTTGCCTAGGTCGCTCCATGGATGGGTGACCAACCATTACATACCGGATTTCTTCCATGCATTGGAAAGCACGTTAAGCCGTTGATCCCGTCTGTCATTTATAGATTCTTGACAGTAGTTACAGGTAGTCAGTGGCCCGAAAGTCTGACAGCCAGTCTTACCAAGGGGTATTACCCCGGACTAACTGGGTTGTGGAGGTCAGACAGGCAGTCGCTGCATGTAAAATAATGGTATTCAGCTGAATCCGGTAAGACTGGCAGCCGACCCCAACATAGTTGAGAAAAGGCTAGGCAGATGATGAGAGATAGATAAAGTCTTTGTTTTATCAGTACCCAGTTATGTAGAACAAAAATTAGTAGAAATGTGATGTAGAAAGACCTGCACAAGGACTGCGTGTTGCATTATCTTACCGACCTCTCCTTCTCAGAGAAAGACTGCTTGTCTGACCCAACACCACGTTAAAAGGACGGCTATTAGTGATGGTGGAATCTTTGTTAGGTCCCCACAACTGTTTTAAAAAACCTTTTTTTTACCTTTACCTTAGCTGCGTCTTTCTTTTTTTTCAGAGGCCACTAATAAATGAAATGTATTGGTGAAAAATATTGCTACATAAAACAGAAGTGCTATTCTATAAACGAATTTCCATTTAGTCCTGAAACCAAGCAACAAAGAATCTGTACTGTAATGAAACAGAAAAAATCGAGTAGGGTGTTACTAAACTCATTTCAAACCATTACTTCTAGAAACCACGAACTACCTTTAATTACCTGCAGCCTTAATCAATTGAATTAACACAACACATCCAATTACGGTGCAACACGGGCGCATGTGCCGGTTGGAACCGGTTACAACTAGTTACGGCCGGTCGAAACCAGTAATATCCAGTCTAAACGGCTGGTAATGGTCCGGTTAATCGGCTTAAGTTGTATTTATCGCGCGAATCCGTGTGTCTAGCCCGTTCGTGTGAGTTATCGGATATTGTGGACGGACAATAGGTATTGTGAGATGATTGTGTGGCGGTAATAAATTGATGACGGTTGGTATTGGTTTCTATGATTGCGTAAATAATGGAGTTAGGTTTGGAAGATTGCAGGTTATTCATTAAAAAATTCAGGAAATTCTATGGGGTGTCTAAAGTTCGAAAAGAACGGAGAGAATCTATACATAATCCTCAAATCCGGGAATTTGCTCTATTTCCAAGAGAACGCTCAGCAATCCCAAGACGGGATATCGTTCACAAATCCCTTGTGAGCACACGTGGTGAAGATCAAAAGTTTATCAACTAGGGTGGAAAATACATTGCTTCACTGAAAAGAGAGCTTTAACAGAAAAATTACAAGATACACATACATTGGCCAAACGGTAGGTATACAAGGTATCAGAGAAGAGTCCCATGTAATAAGGAGCGAGCTTATTGCAATTAACCGTGGTCAGCCACGCTGCATCTAAGAAATTCCTAATGAAAAAAATTATGCTCTCAGTACTTGTATTTGCGACCGCTAGACCAACGAGGCAGCCTTTTGAAAAATGCCTCCTTTAATTAATTTTAAGTATGCCTTTGCCTTTTTAAGAAACATAAACTTAAAATTCTGAGTCTGAATGAACGGTAAAGAAGCGATAATGAATTCCGTCACGACGTAGAGGGCGTATGTCACCTTTTTAAACGTTCATTAACTTTAGCAATGACGAAGAAAAAAGTAATAAAGTGCAAGTAAAAATCAACCTAAAGGTTCTTTAAATATTTATTGCCTTGACTGTACATTTTGTCTAATGAAACAAAGCCCCAACCACGTTCATATTTAATTATGCATGCCTGAATGTAGGAAACTACCTAAATAACGTTTCAAATGTATGTAAATTATGAATGTATAGTACGAGTATGTGTTAATCGCTTAGAATGTAATATTAATTATATTTTCAGTATACTGCCTTAGTATTAACTAAACGTTTGGTTACGTTTCAATTCAAAATTCGTAAATAATGCAGGAATGGTGTAATTAAAGTTCTTGGAAATCCAGTTTTCAACTGTTTCTGACAATCGGTTAGATGTTTTGTTTTTCTCTTAAATAATTGGAAATGTATGAATATGAAGAACTTTTACACTGGAACTAACTTTGAAATAGAATCATCATAGGGCATTATTTGCCTAACCTTTTCCCAACTATGTTGGGGTCGGTTTCTAGTCTAACCTGGATGCAGCTGAAACGGACGTTTTGATGAAATAATTACCTAATCGAAGTAGAGTGTGTGTGGTTTTGAATTTTGTATGACACAAAGAACGACTTCAGCATAACATCTGTATAGAAAAAGTACTTGTTTTTCACTACAGCCCCTCTCAATCAGTTCTGCAGTAAAATTCTGTTGTTGAATGCCATCACAAAAAGCCTCTTTCACAAACGCCCAGATTCACTGCAAATATCTGTGGGCCCGTGGGCCGTACAGATTTTTTTCCGATACGAAAATTGAATACAACACTCGACTTTCCGAACAAGGATATAAAAGCAATGCCGACGTTTTGTTGGCTTTACAAAATTGTAGTTTCGTGCTATCGATCAAAGGACTTTTAATTAAAGATTTGCCTGGTAATTATAAAAATGGGACGTAATTTTATTTTCCTACTGCAAGATTAAATCTGTTTTAATACTTAGAAAAAACTTCTCCTTACTTTTCATCCTCCATACGAAACTATCTGTGCGATTCTAGAAATAAAATTATTAAATTAAATAATACAATTATCTTAAACTAGTATTAGTTTACAGGCTTTCATATTCTCGGTCCACGACACTGAGAAATTAATCAAGAATAACTTGGCTTCTACTCTGATTAATTTGGATTTGCCGTGCTTCTCCGAGGCTATCGATGCTTGGAAACTCGCTTCCCCGAATACTGAAGAACCCGACCATCCATTTTCCCACAGACGGTGGGACAGGCCGCTCTGCAGAGTAGTTGGTTTAATTGAAATAGATGTTTGACTTTGAACGAACCTGGCAATGCTTGCTATTTATTTGATGACTTTTCAATTCATTAGACCAACTAAATAAAATATCCTTTAAAAAAGCACCAATGCATGAAGGATGGATGGTATGGATGGCGGATGGCCGATGGGGCCGAAAAGTTCTGGAGTGGCGACCGCGAACCGGAAGACGCTGCGTTGGAAGGCCTCCCACTAGGTGGACCGATGACCTCGTAAAGGTTGCAGGGATCCGCTGGATGCGAGACGCACGGGACCGGTCAATGTGGCGACACTTGGGGGAGGCCTATGTCCAGCAGTGGACGTCTTTCGGCTGAAATGATGATGATGATGAATGCATGAAAGCCGAAATAAGTAAAATAGTAATAATAACGCAAGGTTATTTTAATTTTATGAGGAGCTGTGCCACACAAACTCAGTAATTCATTCATCTGAGGACAATTATTTAGCCATTAAGTAGTAGTTACAAAAGCCATAAAATCTTTCAAAAAGAATCATTACGGCCATAAACAAATTAAATAGCAATAGATATAAATAAATAAAGTACTCGTTAAACTAAAATGGCGACTAGACCAGAGCATAAAGTTGAAATTAAAACAACACAACCTCAAAGGAATAGATGTTAATGCTCGCATTTAAACTTTATTATAATTTACGTTATGGCCAAAGTACGTTAACCGCTCATAACCAGGTCGAAGTTGTAATAACGCACGGACATTAAACTTAAAGATCAACTTTCTTTTTTTTCATTAATATCAGTTTGTATAAGAGTTCTTTTTTTCAGTATTTACATTTTTGACGACCATGTACGTTACCAGAAGTCGCAGCATTGGAAGGCTTCCCACAAGGTGGACTGATCACCTGGAAAATGCCGCGGGAATCCAGCGAATATGATGATGATGATAATAATATTGTTAGGTGATAAAAAACTCGTAGCTAAATAATAACTGCCGCTCGCGTCGATCTTCAGATTAAGCCGTGTTGCTTAGTAGTCAGTGGTTGGCCCGGAAGTCTGACAACCAGTCTTACCGAGAAGTATAGGAGGGGGGTTAGGGATATATTACCCAGTACTAACTAGGTTGTGGAGGTCAGATAAGCTGTCAGATGGAGCGACTTTCACCTGCATCCGGTTAGACTGGAAGCCGACCCCCACATAGTTGAGAAAAGGCTAGGCAGCTGATGATATGAAGGTTTTTGCCCCATATGAACACGAACATCTGCAAAACCCGAGGCGTCAGAATTGCTCTGCCATCTTGGAGACAAAGTTAACATGTCTCACGTGTCATTAACTACCCCATGCCCCTAAAACTGAAACACAACAAAGCTGCTTGTCGGTAAATACCTAGTTTTAGTGGCGATAGTACTTCATCGGACGAGCTCCTTCACAAACAGTCGTATTACTGGGTACTAAAAACGTGTTAAAGACACAGTCAAGTCTTGTTTTAGTAGCAGCACGGCCATTTTAGCCTGAGTCCAGTGAATTGAAGGTATTCTCATAGAATGAAACGTACGTGGACGTTTCATTCTATGTCACAAAATTCAAAGTAAGTGTTTTATTTTACTTGTGGTCATAAACGTATGTGCACTTATAAAACGTCGCCATCGATCTTTTTGTATGGAAAAGACCCTGCAAAAGATTCCACAGTTAGGCCCGGACTCCGCCAAAGCGGAGATGTGCGAAGCGGAGAGGAGATTAGATGTTCAAAGCGGTACGCCGCTCACAGCAAAACCGCTCACCGCACGCCGTTCACAAAACGCCCCTCACCGCACGCTGCATACAGCACAACGCTCACCGCACGCCGCTCACAGCACACCAGTCACAGTACACCGCTCACCGCACGCCGCTCATGTCTCTTCTTTCTGCTGGCCTAAACAAATGGCAAGACATCTCTTCCCCTGCTCAACCGTTTCCTAACGAAATTCTCTTTGTGATGGCTTACAACACATTCCTCTCCTCTCGTCTTATCTCCGCTTCGGCGGAGGCCGGACTTACCCTTTTACAAATCTTGTACAATTTCGTCATATTACTCAAAAAATTCTCAAATCAAAAAAAAAAATCTCAATTCTCAATTTTTCTCATTTTTCTTTTTTCTTTTTATTTCTCTCAAATTTAAGTATGAGAGGACAGTGTGTGTGTTCATACACAACCCAAGTCTTCACATATTATATCTTATCAACGCAAAAGCCTATATTTCCCCGAAAGTTTAGGTAGAGGTCTATCATAGTACGCCAGTGGCGAAGGTTCCATTCAACTCGATTCCTACTGGCTTCCCTTTGAAAAATGGCAGTCAGTATTCTATAGACAAAAATAATATAATCACATTGAAAATATTATGTATTCCGGCTTACCTCTTACAAAAATTGACCCTTCGCTACTGTAGTACGCCTTCATTTTGCCAGTTATGTTTCAGTCCCGTTTAATATGGGTCGAGCAAAAACAAACAGTAGTATATTAAGCATAACCATTGCCATGTCTGTACACTTAAGGGTGTAAAGATACCCTTAACGAAGCTGAAAAACACCTCAGCAATAATTTTTGCGTAGGGTTACTTAGTTTGATGTACATAATGCTTGGTTGACGGCTTCGTGAAGGTTCTGGGTCGTAATGTATATTGCAAAAGGGCATACAAAGAAATACAGTCGCAGCAACAAACATAAAGTACAAAGTTGGACCTGCATTGCAGCTGTAAAGCATTAATGAACGTCGCCCACTAACACTGCACTGAATACTGATGTACTCCGGCTTCATCTGCAGGTTCTTATTGCAGGCATTTGTTGTTAAACTGTGTTATGGGCCCTAGGGGTTAATGTTGCAAGTGGACAAGTTAGTTTAAAGTTATCAGTAGCAAGGACTTTAGCTTTTAGCTTTGGATACTTTTTAGCGCCTAATAGTGAGATTGAAATACCAATGAAAGAGGATCTTGTACCAAGCACTGTTTGGTATTATTTACTTTAAACCTTTTGAGTGCCACGGTTAGATATAGCCGACACATGAAAACGTGCTCAACACGCCACCGTCGTCTAAAGACGACAAGAAAGCGTCATTTTTTTAAACATATTTATATTTTTTGTTAGCCTGCATTGTCCCACTCCTGCCCCCGTAGAACGTAGAATGACCACCGTAGACAAGGGTTTCTTTGACGGAAGAATCGACAAAATGACAGATAGTGCAAAGAAATCTGTCATTGTGTCGACACAATCTGTCACTTTGTCGATTCTTCCGTCAAAGAAATCCTTGTCTACGGTGGCCATGCTACGGGGGCTGGGCAAAGGCCTGCCATTATTCCATGTGTGTCCATGCAGTGGGAACATTATAAACTGATTATGCTATGCTCTACAGTTAAAATCATTCATCCCAAAGTATTTAAAGTATAGATTTCCAGTGAATTATTACTTTGCTATCGATTCAGTACAAGATAAAATATCTTTTATCATGACACAAGTACTAAGTTATCAATCACTCAATGATAAAGCAAAGCTATAAAACAGTACATTGTTTTGAAAATTGTCAGTAATCAAAATGGCATCGCCGCCAATACAAACATTCATCTTCATAGATTTCGCGATAGGTGCTGGTTATCCAGTAAGTGTTCCTGAAGTTAGCCTGTTGGCTGCACCCCGCGTCCTGTTACTTAATCCGCAGACACCAGAACCAAGTGACAAGTTGACGCTAGATTTACAGCCACATGGATTTAATTTGAATAGTTACAATGCCATCAATAACTTCATAAACCGTCAACAGAAACCTGTGTGCCTTGTCGCCTATAATGGCACCATGATTAATTTTCCCTTACTCAATGGAGCGCTTCACCAGTTTAATGTCAGTTTATCTAATGATGTTCTATGTGCTGATAGCCTTTACGCTTTTTACGATATACTTGAACATCCTTCTTCATCCTCAATATTTGAGGGGAGTGCTGTAAGAGAAGAATATGACGAAGGTGCAGGTGGTGAACCAAATGCGTCATATGCGCTACAGGATATTTATAACCGAGAGGTGAGATATCCTGGTGTGCTAACGGATACTCCTGAAAGTAGTAACTTCATGAACTTCAGAATATCACGTAAATTGGGTGGAAGATTTTTGTCCTGGACTGACCAAATACAACGTAAGTTTGCCGATGTGGAGCTTGCTTGATGAGACCAAGATTAATATAAACCTGAAACCGAATTATGAGAGAGCGTTCTTACTGGAAAAAGACGGAAATAATGATAGACCTCCGGATGACATATAAAAAATTAAAAAGAAAAATAAATGACAGTTTATTCATATCGCACCCGAACAAACATTTAGTATGTCGGCACCTCACATATGCGTGGATAACTGCGGGGAGGGCGCGGGGCTCGGTGTACCGAACCCGGCTGCGCGAGCGCTGCTGCGCGCCCTACCACACACTGAGCTCACAGACGTCGGCCACTCCGGGCTTTTCTTTGTACGGTCTTCACACGTTGCACTATGTTAATTGTGGTATTACACCTATTTATACAGTCCACTAGTTTCATTATAAAGTCCCAACCGAGTCTATTCAAGTACAATTTGAAAAAAAACCTACACAAAAAAAACAAAATCTGGAAAGCTTTGTTGTAAATGGAATATTAAGGAGACGTGTGACTGTCTTTTAATATTGTTGTTTTGTTGAATTTTTTTATTTGTTTTTAGGTTATAATTTTTTTATTTTAAAAATTTTATGAATATTTTGATGAATAAACATAATGAAAAATATATTTAATTATTTGTTTTAGTTTTTGTTTATTATAGGAACATAGTTTCGCAGCAGCTGACCCTGTACACTGGTGTTTCTAGCTTTCAGCTGCAGCTTCTCCCGTGGCTGGAAAGTAATCCACAGGAACGTAAGTACTACCAGGGTAAACAGTGCTAAGGGCAAGGTGTGCCAAATTTCGTCAAAAGCTGTTCAGCTGTTAGGCCGTGAAATGGTAACAGCCTGATATACAGAAATACTTTTATTATTTCAACTAGCAGTGCCACTCAGTAACACTTTACCGAAAATCTGTGCACGTCGAAATTTCTTAAAACGTTATGGTTAGGCTTTTAAGACCGTTTTCTTGTACCTACAACGGTTAAGATAGCTGTCCTTACTGCCCTATCTTAATATATTAGCACGAATATCTAGCAGGGGATGACCACATTCTCTTTTTTCTAGGCGTTAAGTGGCAAACGATTTTGTGCCTTAATTATGACTGTCTTCTTTGCGTGCCGTAAAATGTACATAACCTGCACTGCAAATGCAGTTCTGAGAATGATAGAGCCTCAGGTTTTGAAACAGATTAATATCGAACTTTAATTGAACTGATTTACGTGAGAGTAGGAAAATGTGCGCGAAAACCCAGTTACATTTAGTCTGTGTACCTAAAATATACAACACTGACTCATTTGAAAATATTGGTTTGGACAAAAGAAAAATAACAATTTATGTCCCTACCCCAAAAAAATCCACTCACCCAAAAGACTTAACAAATTAATGTGTGAAAGTCCCGTCAACACCCTACAATGGTATTTAATGTGCGAACATAAAACAAGCATAATTACCTACACGACGGCGCTGCGAGAAAACTCACCTGTATTCGTTAATATCACACACTTGAGCGAGGTCTATTAATTATTTAAATTCATACGGAATCGTGTGAACGTATTGTAAGCCTGTTTAATTAAAGTTTATGGCAGGAGGAAATGCTTAGGAGTTGATTAGCCAGCGGGTTAATTGGGTTACACACTTATAATGATTTTCATTTGGATAGTGTTCAACAGCATTCATTTTTCAATCGCTGTTTTTTATTTTGACAACTAGGAGTACCCGGCATGCGTTACAATGCACCTTTTCCTACTACCTACCTACCCACTGCCTACCTACTGCCTGCCTACTACCTACCTACTGCCTACCTACCTACTACCTCTTCTTACTAATCTTGCTGGTTGGCTTATGTTTACAGCATGAGCTTTTTTCCCTACATCAAATTCATAATTAAATTTCGCTTTCAAAATACTAACTAGGTAGGCACACTTCTGTGTAAAACAGGCAGCCTTCTTCTTCGGTTTTCAGATAGTAACAATACCAGCAAAATAAACACAACAATAAATCAATGTAATAAACTTTTAACAATCCATCAAATTCTCAAAATGTCTCTTTCAAAAGTTTAATAATTTCCAACCAGAGACTTCCGTCTCCATTTTACATCTGTTGATAAACTAAAATGGCGGAGGCTTTATTCTAGAATTTGACATTTCAAACTTTTTATTGAAAGGCGCGAAAATTACACAAAGCTTGTTGAAAAAGGTAGTTTGAAGTACATAAATGACTTTACTATGCGACTAACTAAACATAAAAATGCCTTATCAAAGAATTTAATTAAACATGAAGATTGATGATACTTATAGACCCGAAACTAGACTTTGCAAACGGGACAAGCTTTCCAAGCTTCTAAATGATCGATCTGAATTGTTGTACATACGGAAAGGTGTACTAACGATTCGTATAAATTACGAACTACACAGCCACTCACACGATATTTGTAGCTTCGTAGAAATCTTACCTGACCGATGCAATGTATGTACTTACCTGCCTATATTGTAAGACGTCTACACAACACAAGGAATCATAGTGGAGGCTAGTGACATTTTGATTGTGTAATGGTCATTAAACAGTAAAGAATTTATTTAATTTATTTACTCCAAAACTTTTCGCTCAGCAACACGTTCACACTTAAAAAAAAGAGAAATGTCAAAAACAAAATGGCTCCCGCACTTGTAAATTCACACGACATCCACCAAACTGGAGTTTCAATGGCTCGCAATCACAGTGTAGCATTAATATCGAGTAGCTTTGCTCATAATGCACCCCGCATTATCTACGTATTCACACCCATCCCATGCCATGATTGGGAAATGGACATTCATTATTGAGAGAAAATAGGACAGATCGACAACCTATGGGTATTAATCTAAAGGAGTAGGTACCGCTGTAAGATATTACGTTATCTTATAGACAAATGGAAGGAATTCCCTTTTATAAAGGCTTTGCTGAATGTTATCTAAATATTTATTTTCAAGAAGACGAGTCTATTTACTTCAAACTTAAAATAATTCTGAATCGAATCAAATGAACGACTCGTTCTATTATTTTTAAACTGATGTTCAATACGCTTGGGGATGGGATCCAAACGAAATCATTTTCTGCCAGCCTGCGATTATCTATCTATGGTTGTCTATGGCAGTCAACTTAGGTCTTTGGCAGACCACCTGTACTATGTATTATGATTTATACAGAGACAGACACCACCCTAGTAAGTTGCTACCGCTACATCAATAATGAGCGAAAAGAAGGCTTATACAAATAGCAATACATGCCATTTTGTTAAGAAGATTAGAAGGAGGAAACTATAGATAAATGCCTGTGTTCAAACTGAGGAGGGCTTACGAAGCTTTAGGTAGGGTCATTGGCTGTCCTTCAAGTTTGTACATACATCACGCCTGTAATCCCCTAAGGGTTGAGCAGAGTACACGTGTATGTTGTCCTTTAATCAGTTTTAAAGCTAAAAACATTTCGCCAACAAGTTGTTAACCTCATATATTCGCAGAAGCGTCGTCTAGTTTCGTAAAATTAGGTACCTATCTAATTAACAAACACGACTAGGGACAAGTTCAAAACTGTGCGCTTTGGAGGTCGTCGTGTAGGTGCTTTAAAATGCTAACAATAATTACAGTTTTTTTACATAAAATAAGGACTAAATTATGAAGTAAACAGCTCTCTTTTGATAAGCTTTAAGAATTAGCAAGTAACTTCATTTGATTTTGAAAAATATATCGTCACTGAATACAACTTGTTGTATAATAAAGCACCTCGTTGATACGAATATAACATAACATCACGCCTATAATCCCCGAAGGGTTAGGCAGAAGTGTACCTAATAGTACACCCACATTTCGCCAGTTATGTTTAAGTCCCATGTAATAGGGGGTGAGCCTATTGCTATCAACGGGGCACGAATCCAGACTCTGTGGCTGCTACTGAGAAATTTCTGATAAAAGCCCAATAACAATTTCGAATCGAACCCATGACCTCATGCTCAGCAGTCGTGATTGGGACCACTACACCAACGAGCTACTTGAAACGAAAATACCTAAACAAAGCCTGCATCGGTATAGATACTTAACTGAAATAAGCATCCTTCATACCAAAGTATCAGTTGACGTATTGGTCAGTTATTTTAGGACACCGACACAAAGCATTTACAAAAACTCACATCTTTTTCACAATATGAGGGGTAACCAGAAACTACAGAAAGCCACCTGCTGTGATCCTTAGTATACCCGTGTGCCTTGTGCCATGTGCCGTGTGCCATGTGCCGTGTGCCGTGTGCCGTGGGCCGTGTGCCGTGTGCCGTGTGCCGTGCGCCGTGTGCCGTGTGCCGTGTGCCGTGTGCCGTGTGCCGTGCGCCGTGTGCCGTGTGCCGTGTGCCGTGTGCCATGTGCCGTGTGCCGTGTGCCGTGTGCCGTGTGCCGTGTGCCGTGCGCCGTGTGCCGTGTGCCGTGCGCCGTGTGCCCGTGTGCCCGTGTGCCGTGTGCCGTGTGCCGTGTGCCGGGTGCCGTGTGCCGTGTGCCGTGTGCCGTGTGCCATGTGCCGTGTGCCGTGTGCCTTGTGCCATGTGCCGTGTGCCATGTGCCGTGTGCCATGTGCCGTGTGCCGTGTGCCGTGTGCCGGGTGCCGTGTGCCGTGTGCCGTGTGCCGTGTGCCCGTGTGCCCGTGTGCCGTGTGCCGTGTGCCGGGTGCCGTGTGCCGTGTGCCGTGTGCCGTGTGCCGGGTGCCGTGTGCCGTGTGCCGTGTGCCGTGTGCCGTGTGCCAGGTGCCGTGTGCCGTGTGCCGTGTGCCGGGTGCCGTGTGCCGTGTGCCGTGTGCCGTGTGCCGTGTGCCGTGTGCCGTGTGCCGGGTGCCGTGTGCCGTGTGCCGTGTGCCGTGTGCCGTGTGCCGTGTGCCGTGTGCCGTGCGCCGTGTGCCGTGTGCCGTGCGCCGTGTGCCCGTGTGCCCGTGTGCCGTGTGCCGTGTGCCGGGTGCCGTGTGCCGTGTGCCGTGTGCCGGGTGCCGTGTGCCGTGTGCCGTGTGCCGTGTGCCGTGTGCCGTGTGCCGTGTGCCGTGTGCCGTGTACCCGTGTTGTGTGTAGTCCTTAGTGTAGTTACCTTTTATTCGTCCATTTTCATGCATCTGGTCAGTGGGTATACATGCAGGCCTTGTGCGAGTACTACACATTTTTCCATCCCCTGCATCAACCAAGTCATTTTATAACATTGCTACTGTCATCGACATCATCCGCCTAGCCTTTTCCCAACTATGTTGAGGTCGGCTTCCTGTCTAACCCTAAGCAGCCGGATACCAGAATTTTACATGGAGCGTCTGCCTGACTTTCACAACCACAATTAGTACTGGGTTAAACGATAACCTTTGGTAAGACTTGGACATTTGGGCCGCTGACTACCTGTAACGACTGTCAAAGATCTACAAATGACAGCCAGGTCCAACGGCTTAACGAACTTTCCGAGGCACGGTGGGAACTCAGTATGTAATAAATGGCCACCCATCCACAATCCAACCTCGGCAAGCGCTGCTTAACCTTGAAGATCGATCCATGCGGCTGTTATTATTAAGCCACGAGCTCCATGGGCTAATCAAGAGTCTCATTTCCTTGCACAAACCCCCCATTCTTTCTTCCAAACCAATCTAGAATCTAAAACATCTAGCCAAGAAATGCAGGTCGTAAGCCAAGCAAAGCCTCCCGATACCTATTTCACAGACAGTTTGAATAGGCCCGGAGTTGCAATATGTGCACCGGTATATAAGCCGGGCATAAATCTGCATGCCCGGGTAATATCCGCAGAGATACTGCCGCTAAGATTATTAGCTAGATATTAGAGTAGATTGAAATTTTGGCTGGATATTGCATGTTTGAGAGCGGAATGTGATTTTGCCTTAATATTTGTCTTGGATGTGATTAAGGAAGTGCTCCAAATCCTCTTCTCCACAAATGTCTCAAAGTAAATGTCGTTTTCTCAGCAGTTTTTGATCAAGGTTACTTTTTACGACGACCAGTATTTGGCTTTGTGGGTCTTTTTACACCCTGTGTTAGGTAAACATGGGCTACTGTTGGGTAATATTACATTTAGTGCTTCAAACTAAGTTGATTTGAGCACTCATAATTTCTGGGCAAAGACTTGTTTTGGGTGAGAATATTCTCTGTACGGTATAGCGCAATGCTCGCAAAATATTGTGATGTTTGTGGGTTCCAACAACCAACCAACGGTGCAAATTGCTGCGGTCATGGAAATATTTAAACCGTTTTTACATTAAAAAAAACTATAAAAAAATAAAACATTTTAATTCGAGCATCACTGACTCATAAAAGAAATAATTACACACACACAGTCACATGACATACACAACACAACATTACTAATTCAATTCAATTTAATCAAGGGTTGACCTTGACTTTCAATATTTTCGTAACAAGACGGTTCCCAGTTGTGATCTAGCACCAAAAAGTTCGCGTAGTGAATTTCGGGGCAGACATTTGAACTTTTTTACCATCGATATCGATAGAATATTGAAAGTTGGTAATTTATATTCAACAACAACAGAATAATAATTAATCATTATTTAACTACACAATATTAGCAACCTATGTGGTTTCAAAATAAATTACAACCCGTCTTCAAACGAATCGAAGCCTAATATTACTCCAAATCTTCAAATTAATATGCCAGCTTTCATCCCATCTAACTATCATCATATTAATATAATAATTTATCAAGTTAACACAATTAAATTAAATTATACATTAAGTTGGCAAAGATTTTCTAAATTAAATAAGCCTTTCAAAATTACTAAAGTTATTTCAAAGTCTCTACATTATCTCCTCTAAGACTGACTTCGTTATTAAATAACATTATTGACCTTAAAGGCCTGCGCCCACGGCGAATTTTTGCGAAGAAGCGTTGAAAACGCGCGTCGTCATCTATACAAACGCGCGATTAATTCAGACGTCATCAGGGAAACGAAGAGTGGAGAATGGATGCATTTAGAAAGGGTACATACCACAAGTAAACAATATAAAGCAAAAACTAAAATCTAAACAAGATAATATTGCTGAATCGCGACGGCATTAGTAGCAAAAAAGAAATGCCTTCGTTCTCTACTCTTAGTTACTCTGATGTCGTCAGAAACAGTCGCAGTTGCATGGGTGAAACGTACGGTAGAAACCTTTATTGTTATTTAAGAAGTAACTGGCACATTGTAATTTAAAGGAGATAAAGACTATTCCATCATTAGAAAATTTGAAAAGGTGAGCGAGTTAGACTGCTGACAGCGCGTCAATGTCCAAAATATGATTTTAAAATAAAAAAATGTGTTTTAACTCCAGAATATCTGAAGCTTTGAGGGATTTGTGTGCTTGTGACGCTCAACAGTTTCACGTGGGTGCAGTATGTATGTATTTGCTTCACTCACACAGTCCAGTTATTACACTAGATAGTCAGCGACAGCATCGCGATTCGCGACTGTATCGCGGCCAATTTGCGTTTGCATCCCTGCAAAAAGTTGCGGTGAGCGAAGGCCCTTACTCACTCTATGAGTCAAAATGAAGTGTACATTTGGTACGAACAAAATTAGGTAATATCTTGTCTCACAGCGTTATATTACAAAAATATTGTTATTAAAATTGCTTACTCAATTCGAGAGACAATTTTTTTCATTTTTTTGTCTGAATATTATGTAAGAATTTGTTTGTAATCCAGTTAAATGACTCCTGGGAAAACAAAATTAAAATAACCATAGACAAAAACAAAAAATATCGTCTCTGGCTTTTGAATGATTGTAATTTTAGTTGCAGTTATTTTGGATAAAATTAATCAATCCCCGGTAACATAAAATTTGTCTGTAGATTTAAATATAAAAAATAGGATATAAGACAGAAAAAATAGCCTGATGACAAACAAGCAGAGAGACGTAATATTTTTCACTAGTAATACCTACCCAACATCAGAAATAACCGGTAGCATTTTGAAACCCCAGTATTTCACATGCTTCGATATATTCCCTACAGCGTTGTGATATGTAACAAAGCATACTGCACCCACGTGAAACTGTTGAGCGGCACAAGCACACAAATCCCTCAAAGCTTCGCGCTATTGAAATGTTTAAGCTCTTTTATACCTACCAACATGAAAACTTTACGTGGAAATATAGAGAAGGACGCTGCTCAAACCCAGCTCTTTTCTACAGACCTAGAGTGTTGTCGACCTCGTCCTACAACTGGCATCTTCTGCAAACTATCCAATTTTTCATTTTTATTTTAATTTTTGTAAAAAAAAATACACATGTGTCCTGCACTTAGGCCGTGGCCACGAGTTACAGACTCAAGCGACACGCGTCTTGCGACATCTACGGTGGGGAAAACAAAAAAAAGAAGATGTTTAGGGCATGCCACGGTTCAACAAGATGCGCCTTAGGTAGAAACACACTACTGTGTCATGTTGTGTCGTGTCGCGTCAGAAGCATATCGGTTTCATAGTATGGTTAAAGGAGCTCGTGGCTAAATAATAACAGCCGCTCGGGTCGATCTTTAGGTTAAGCCGTGCTTACCCCAGCCGATATTGAAAAATTGGCCGTATTGGCACAAGTTAGCAGGTATGCATACGTTCACAGTAATACTAACACTAGTCGATGCCATACATTTTGTTAATGAGAAATTAGGTAATTTCTTTCGGCCCTGGGGTTTTGGACATTGTTGTGTCGCAATGCAGTGCGTTTCTAACCATACTAAATGAAAAAATGATGCTTTAGCGAGACATGATATAACACAGGTTCCTTTAGTAAGCGACGAAACAGGTGACGCAAGTAGCTTTGCAAATCGAATCACCACAACCACACAAATCCCTCAAAGCTTCAGCTATTGAAATGTTTGTGGTTTGAGCTCTTGTGTTTGTACCAACATGGGGGACTTTACACGGAAATGTAGGTAAGGAAAGCTTCCTACCTACTTTCAGGGCCAGACTCCACAGAAGTGGAGACGAGACGTGTTGTGTGCAGCGTGCGGTGAGCAGTGTACTGTGAGCGGCGTACCGCTTTGAACATCTCCTCTTCTCTCCTTTCTTTCGTGGAGTTCGGGCCTTAACCGACCCAGTGACGTCCCATTTACGACCTCAGGTGTTCCGACTTGCGACAAGATACACGCGCCTATCACTTGTTTCCTTCAAGTGTGAGTAGCGTCACGTCACAAGTTACGTTGCGATGACTGGCGCCGAGGTCGAAGCAATTTCTTTCATTTTTTTTATCTGCAGTCGTTGTCGAAATACGTATGTGGCTTGAGCACGAACTGAACTTCACCTCCATTCTAGCCATATCATCCTTCACACAGTTCCAAGCACAGGTTTCAGCATCGTCATTGGTTGAAAATCTGGTAAAGTCATTTTATATTTCAAAATGGCTTGATCTCGTTGGTCAGACTGAGATTTTAGATGGCGCGACCTAGCTATGGTCGCGCCATCTAAAATTAGCTTTTAACGGTCTTCCCCACTAGGACGTGCTTTATGTGAGTTTGATGCGTTCTGTTACCTAAAAGAAGAGAATATGTGATGTGAGTGTTAGTGTGTAAAGTCGTTTATTCAATGAAACTTGAAATTTTCCCGGCCAAGCTCTTATACGATCTTCCTTCCAAAGTATTTGAAGACGATCCCTGGTTTCTGGATTTCTATAACTAGTATCATATTTATCTGTATTTATAAGCTTATTATACCTCCACCAGTTTAGCGAGAAACCAGCACACCCTCCATCTAAAACTTAAAAACTAAAAATCCTCCTTTTCAAAAATCAATATAGTCATTCGAACAACAATTGGCAATTATGGATAAGGCGGGCAGGCCTCCGGTTGTCAAACAAAAGGTTTTGGCGCATTGCGGGCCTGACACCTGCCTCCGATCGTTTCCGATCACAATGGATGTACCCGGAACCAGAAAACCATACTACAGGAACCATTGCTGAAATTGTTTACAGAATATCAGGATGTTATTTCTGTACTACCGTAATAGACAATCGACACAGTTGTTGCACCAAAATACCAAGTTTTTCATTATTAAAAGTATTATTGCCAAGTTGTTGTAATAACTTTATTATTATTTATTTTTGCAGTAAAGCCAGAGTCTTGCGAGGTCCGAAGCCGTGGATCAGTGAAGGTCAAGTTGAAAAGTTCCACATATTAATAATCGTACTCCTATAATAGAAACTGACGACTTTTGGTAAGATCCTTAGTAATATCAGCAATATAAAAAGGACCCACAATTACAATTTAAAAGATGTTAAAAGAAATATATTGTTTCAAATGATGAAAAATTCGTCTATTCGACATTAATATAACACAACTAAAATTGTAGAATTAGCACAACGAAAGGCATTGCTAATTGCAATTAGGCCATTGTTAGTGTGTTACCCAATCAAGTAGGCTGCAGTTCTTTCATCGTCATCTGCTTAACGTTTCCCAACATGAAAGAATGATGACATGTTGGGGCCAGCTTCCAGTCTTACCGGATGCAGCTGAATACCAGTGTTTGACAGGGAGCGACAGTTCATAACAAAACCATCAGTGAGAATGTGATGGTGCAACTCCTAATAACACAATCAACTAGACTCACAAAAGACGTACATAATTAAAATACTAAAGCCAATTAATACCCACTCCAATTTAACAAACAAAAACAATAACTAGCGAACCCGAAGACAAGCACAATCCTCTTACAAAGTGCCTAATAACGCCTGAACATAAGGGCACAGACACTACATTTTAGCGTAGCTATTAATATGAAAAGTTTGATCAAAAGCCAAACTTTGCCAATCGCTGTCTGCCTTTTGTTTCTCGCCTGAATTAATGGCGAGCGGAAAACAAGAGCCTCTTACATTGTGCACGGGAAGTATTGAGCAGCGTAGGTAATGTTTTTACATCATTTTTGGTAGGAGAATGGCTATGACATCATGTTAAAAGTTTTACAACGTTGATGTTTTTTTTTTATTCGACCAGAGCAACATGAATGTAAAGATGTAAGCGACCGCCTTTCACACGACAACTAGGCATGGGAACTGTTTAATGACCACCGGTATCGTTAACCACCTTTTCGCAGACGAATTGGTGAAGACAAGAAAATTCTGCAGCACCTTCATCATCTTCCTAGCCCTTTTCCAAACTATGTTGGGATCGGCTTCCAGTCTAACTAGATGCAGCTGAGTACCAGTATTTTGCATGAAGGGACTGTCTATCCTCCACAATCCAGTAACTGTGTAATACGATACCCCTTAGTAAGACTGGATGTCAGACTTTCGGCTTCTCACTACTCGTGACGACTGTCAATGACCTACAAATGACAGCCGGAACCAACGGCTTAACGGGCTTTCCGAGGCACGGAGGAAACTCGGTATGTATGTAATGATGGTCATCCGCCCACGGACCAACCTCAGCAAGCACGGCTTAACCTTGAAGGTCGACTGGCTGTTATTTTTCAGCCACGAGCTCCTCATGATGATAAAGTCTCTAAATAATAGTTCCAGATCACCGAATTTCGGTGATGGCACCCAATTTCAGCGGAGTCTAGCCATCGTCGCAGGCACAGGTGAACTCTCTCTCATGGTCCGATGGGACGGCAATCCGTCACGATCGGAGAGAGATGATAAAATCTCTAAAACACAATCTAAGGAAACCCACAGATTGAAAGAAAGTACTGTACATGGCACTAAAACTATGCGGTATGCTGTGACACAAACACATGAATGATTATCACCATGAAAAAAACAACTTACGTCTTTTGTGACACAAAATAAAAATGCCGTTTTTTTCCTCACTCTGAGCCAATAGAAAAACTCCCACCGAATCCAAATTGATCGTACTAATCAAATATAATCTATAAATGCTCATAATTCGATCTATATCACAGTTGGGCTGTTACCACGCATTGGTGTAATGTCTCGGAAACAATGACCGCTCTTTCATTGTTGTTACAGAGCGATCTTAAGGAGCGTTTATGCTTAGGAGAGTAAGGTGTCTACTGTCTAGTATACGGTCGAGCACTGGCAGTTAGACACTGACCACTGTACCTGTGGCCCAATGATAATGCTTTGGGGTACCGAAAGTTTTAAGGCTAGTGTGATTCACAATTTCAAATTAAATTAGACTTAAAGCTACACGGTTACTAATTGCCTTTTTTTGTTTTAGAAATAATAATAGGACCTCTGACCATTAAATTCACTGATTTATCAACTTTCTGTGCCTCAGTAAAATTACCTACTACGTACTAGCACCTTATCTGGGAAAAGAACTTCATTAATAGCAGAAAACGTAACCTCGTGCAATATTTGTGTAAATATTGATATAACAAATAATTTGTAAAACCAACGTCATTTGTTGCACAAATTGTAAACCCGTTCAAAATATCTGTAAGAACGTAGCGGTTAGACCTTAGTTGAGGCAGCCAATTTAGGAGCTTTAGTCAGGATTACCTCCAAGCTATGGTTCAAGCAGAGCATTTTCATAGTAGGTGGCTACTACTATGAGTACAATAATAGAAGGTATTTTCGGTACTCTACCTCCCAACTGGCTTACTTACTCGATCAATGTAAACGTAGCACCGTGATCTAATGAGCGATAAAACTGTGTTTATCCTTATGTTTCTGTATTTTTCTTTGCAACTTTTATAGGTCGAGATAAAAACAAGATTATAGTTGTGGACTTAATAACAGTTGTTTTTCTGATTTGTGTAACTTACTTGTTCTTTGTGTCTGTTAAACACTGTTAAGCCTTTTCTATTCTGTCTAGGTTTTATCTATTTCTCTTCATAGGTCTTTTCATATTTTGTGGAAAGTCATAATATTGTTTCAGTTTTGTAAACTTGAGCTACTATAAAGCTGTCATTGTCATAATGATCTATATGAAGTATGAAGGACATTACAGTACAATATCTAAATCAATTCTATAAAAATTGAAAAAAGTTGTCTGTCTGAGTCACCGAGTTGTTCTTCTAAAATACGCAACGGGTTTTTAATGCGGTTGCCATCACAATTAAGTAAAGATAATCCAGAAGATTTTTTTATACCTAAGAAAAAATCAATCACCTAGCAAGGCAGTGATGGCACATGGAGTAAAGGCTCCGAGTGGCGTTTAAGGAGTGGAAGAAGTCATGGCAAAACCCGAATCGACTTCTAAAAAAGGAGGAGGTTATGTATTCGGCTGGCTTCATATTTTTTTTTCATATATGCATACCAATTTCTCCGTGATTTTTTATTCACTTTGCTTGAGTAGTTTACAAGTAGCATAGCATATGCTTTTTATCTTCTTTGCCTATGTCGATGACCCGATGATATCATAATAACTTCTAGTCGGAATTTAAAATTTATAAATGACAAAAACTTGTGTGGGATTTCTCAACTAAAGGCTGTAAAATAAAAAAACATTAAAAAAAAAAATAACCGACTTCCTATGTCACAAAGTCAATGAAACCAAATAAAGTCACCGACTTCCTAAAGTAAACATACTTTTTAGTTTTTTTTTTAAAGTCGGTTATTCTTTTATTTATTTATTTATTTACCACCAATACCACCAACACCAACACCAAGACCATAGCAACATTACAGACCAAGTCCAATACGATGCTACAACACAGAATAAAACAAAATAAACAGTAAAATTACATTAAAAAAAAATTAAAAAAAAACAAAAAGTTTTTATAAATACTTTTGCGAGTTCATTCACCTACGATATTTACAGTAACATCATTTCACGTTCCATATGAACATATGTAATACTAAATTCTAAACACAATACGGTACATATCTATGCTAATTTAGTCCCACATAAATATCTAACTGAACAATTGAGTGCAGAGCACGCTAATCCTGCTCGAAGCCCGGGTATGTATACCCCAGTCAGGTAGGTTCAATTTGCACCAATATGCACCTGTAACCGGCCATAGAGTAGTGTACCGAAACAGAGACTTCTAATGTCTTCATTTTGATTAAAGTTACTATATTAAAACATCTCACAAGTGAAAATGGGTATTGTACATTGTTGTATTATAGCATAGTTTTACACCAAGATATGAAACATAATGATTGAGTGTATTAGTTTATTTGTTGTGTTAACTGTTTTCATTAATTGTAAGATTATTTGAAAACAAAATTGACAAAATAGTTAGCAATTAATACATACCTGTGCGGGCTGAAACATCAGCAATACATCATAATTGTCCTGCCCAATTTATTTGGGGTCGGCGTAGCTTGTCTTCAATCAGCAATACATGACGTGTGCAAATGCGAACCCAATGTGTTTTTAACAAGAATTGCGGAAAACAAGTTTCAAAACTGTACTTTGTAGTCCAGGTACATAATCTGATTTCATCTAACTAAATGTACCTACATCTCCCTGCCGGGGTCGCGGGACTCCTGCCGGGGTCGCGGGACTTATAGAATTACCCCTGGAACATAAAGGGCTATTGAAGGACACCGTGGATTTTAGTCAGTACAAGTCTGACAGTCCCTCCCGCTCTGCCCTGGGTGGGAGGACTCATTTGATGATTTTAACAGGCTAAAAAAAAAAAAAAATGTACCTACATCTAACTTGGATATTAGGGTAGGTACTAACAGATACTTATACAAGGGACACCGACGCTAAAACGGGTACCACGTATTCAGTTCATCAGCCTGAACCCCCAACATAGAAATTTTTCATCCGTAGGTCATAACCTGCCTAGCCTTTTCCCAACTATATTGGAGTCGGCTTCCAGTCTAACCGGACGCAACTTAATACCAGTATTTTACATGGAGCGACTGCCTATCTGACCTCCACAACCCAGTTAGTACTGGGTAATACGATACCCCCGATACCACTGGTTGTCAGGCTCTTTGGGCCACTGACTACCTGTACCGACTGTCAAAGATCTACAAATGCCAGCCGGGACCAACGGCTTAACTTTACTTTACTTACTTACTTACTTTCCGGGGCACGGAGGAAACTCGGTATGTAATGGGTAACCTAGGCAAGCACGGCACAACCTAAAGATCGACCCGAGTGGCTATTATTATTTAGCCACGAGCTCCGAGGCAGGTAATTTAAAAAAAACCAGCTGGTAAACGAACTGCAGTGTATGGATATTGAAGTTTTGTAGGAAACAGCTGTTCAACAAATTTCTGCGTGCCCCCTCAGAATGTACATACTGCTGAATACGTGCCATACGTGGTAACCGTTTTAGCATCGGTGTCCCTTTCACCATAATTATATAACATTGGAAATAAATACAGAAAATGAAAAAGCTTCGTAAATAAAACAAAACCGTTCAATATTTCAACATGACATAGAAAATGACGAACCACATTCAGGAATATAATATAAGTACGGAAAATATATTGTAGGTCCCAGTGTATCGGTCCGTAAATCTAGACACGTAGACTTTTCCAATCAGATTTTCTGAATTCTTTTTCTTACAGCGCCTATGACAAAATCTAGTACCTTATTCTTATATTTAGATGTTATGAATTTGGAGGAGCTTATGCTCCTCCATTGTAAATAAAATGTATTAAACATTGAAGACCACAAATAACTATAAAATTATATAAACCCATTTGCCTTTATTTAAATTATAATCGATTGTTGTCAGATCAATCAGTCTTACAGTATCGTATTAATCAGTACTAATTAAGTTGTGGAGGTCAGATAGGCAGCCGCTCGGCTGCATGCTGTACAGCTGCATCTCTAATCTTTTTCCTAAAATAAAAGTAGCCTACTTACTCCTTATAACATCAGCTATCGGCCAGTAACTAAGTCCCGTCAAAATCAGTCAAGCCGTTTCGGAGATTAGACGGACCAAACAGACAGACGGACGCAAAATTTTAAAAGTTTTTTTTTAAGAGTATCTACTTTATATAGGTAATACATTCATAAGCAATCAGTCAAAAGCTGTTATTTTGAAATTACAAACTGACAGTTCAATTTTATTTATTTGTACAGATTATTGATAATAATCCACAGCTGCAGCCTCTGTTTAATATAACACGAGCCTACTCTGTGCGTACGTGCCAGAGACTACCCAGAATAAGCATACGATTTTCTGCAGCGGCTCTTCTAATAAAAATATGGCTCGGATTCAATCGGCCCGAGATGTGGGCGTGGGCTAAATTATAATCAGCTACGTTATTGAGAAGGAAGTCATTCCAGGGGTAATCTCTGCTTTGTTTGTGTAATGGGTAAAATATTGGTATTTTTGAGGTAGGAATAAGGATGTCGGATGGAATACTGATCTGTCATGTTGCGATGCGGAAAGATGGATTTTTTTCTGAGTTACGCAAGAATGGATTTTTTATTTTGGACTTAGTGCACACTTGCAGCTCTTCTGAGTCTGTTACTAAAAAACTTGTCTATAGGGTTTTCCTATTGATGGAGCCAGCATCAATAAACCGAAACAGTGCTCAAATTGTACTCGGAGAGTCCTACTAAAGGATCATTGAAAGGTCATCATCTGCCTAGCCTTTTCCCAAGTACGGGAATGGGGTTGGCTTCCAGTCTAACCGGATGCAGCTTTACAAGGAGCGACTGCCTATTTAACCTCCACAAACCAGTTAGTACGTGGTAATACGGCACCACGGCACCCTGGTTGTCAGACTTTCGGGCCACTTACTACCTGTAATGACTGACACAGATCTACAAATAACTGCCATAACCAACGTACGGAGAAACGAAGGAAACTCGGAATGTACTTGTACTGGATGGTCGCCCATCCTTAGACCTTGGTAAGCGCGGCTTATCCTTGAAGATCGACCCGTGCGGCTGTTATTATGTAGCCACGAGCTCCTTAGCCATAAGCTAAAAACGTATTTCCGTATTTCCTAACTCATATATATTCTACGATAATTTTCACAACTATGTGTGTTTCAGTTCAAATCAGTCCGTAAGCGTTCAAAGCTGACGAGGTCTTCATTCCACAACCAAAAGTATGAGCGAATGAAAGTAGAATTATAATGCCTAACTGCCTCGTCGGCCTAGTGGTCGTAAGCGCTCTTGATGAGCATGAAGTCCTGAGTTCGATTTCGAGGTTGAGCATAGTACTGGGATTTCCATCAGAAATTCCGTAGCAGCGGCACAGAGTCCAGATGTGTGCCCGGTTCATGACAATAGGCTCGCTCGTATTACATGGAACTTAAACATAACTGGCAAAATGTGAGTGCATACCTCTGCCTAACCCTTCGGAGAATCCAGCCGTGAAGATAATAACAGTGGTCATCACGAGGGCTCGGAAATTGCAGAAAGACGCCGCTATGTTTACCATGAAAAAAATAACATCCCATATTTCCATACCCTTGGTATTTCTCACCCCTAACTTTCCCCTGCTCGTACCAACTATCCTATATCCTAAGAAAAACCCACACATATACACCTGCCTACATAGAAGCGAAGTTACCGAATCGCACCTACCCGATCCGAATAGATTGAACTGGAAAATATCCAATGCAAATATACTCCAGTATTCTTCGTACGTAAGAATGGATGCGGCATTGCTAACTTGGACGTACGAAGTTCTTGGTACTGGGCTGCTGAATTTGGCATTTCATCATCTGCTCAGCCTTTTCTCAACTATGTTGGGGTCAGCTTCCAGTCTAACCGGATGCAGCTGAATCCCGTATTTTACCCGGAGCGACTGCCTATCTGACCTCCACAACCGAGTAAGTACTGGGTACGATACCCTTTGGTAAGACTGGTTGTCAGACTTTCAGGCCACTGACTACCTGTAACGACTGTCAAAGATCTAGAAATGACAACCCGGAGCAACGGCTTAATGTGCTTTCTGAGGCACGGAGGAAACTCGGTATGTAATAGGTGGTCACCCATCCATGGACCATCCTAGGCAAGGGAGGCTTAAACTAAAGATCGACCCGAGCGGCTGTTATTATTTAGCCACCAGTTCCTCTCTGAGTTTATGATTTGGCAGCATTTAAATGGAATCAACCTAAAGTGAAAATCTTGATGGAAAAATCTGACATGAAAGAAAACGAACCTACACACAAACGCGCTAATCAAAGCGCATACCTTATCTAGTTTAACTTTACTGACTGTACCTATCTTCTGAAAAGACCAATCTAGAAAGGAATGGCATAATACGACTGAAATGATACTGAAACTTACTGTCAATTCAGAGATTTATAAAGTAGATGTAGAATGTAGATCCGAAGTGTAATGTCAAAACTGGAGTATTTTCAAAACTCTGTACACACCTAGACATAGTCGCTTTAAGAAAGGCGTTCTACTTGAAAGGCTCCTTGGACGAGGCATTTCGAGCGCTCTCCTCTGAAGTATAAAACTAAATAATGTATGATTGTACCATCTTTCCTGTTTCGTAGCTCCGAAGTAATTGCGAGCTAGCGCCCTGGACGTAGAGAAAGGGGTAAAATTTGAGTCACGCGCGAACTAAACGTAGGGAGTCCTCATAAATATTGTAATCAGACCAAGGTAGTGTACCTTTCCAGTGAAATTTATTTAAATTCACCCACTTACGTATTCCTCAGTTTTATAGAACCTATGCTAAGTATTCTTTCTTATGGATAATCGTAAGATTGAGGGCGCTTCTTTAAAAGATTTCTTCCAATACGATTATATAATATAGTTGGCTTGTGCCTTTTCTCCAATTTTAAGAAGAAACTAGAACTCATCAGCACACTTAACTGTAGACCATTGTTCAACTTTCCTCCGGATATTTCCCTTCAAAAAGTATCTATGAAATCCGAAAAAGAATTACTGGAGTTGCCTACATCACTTGCAGAGTACCTAAGCAAGCTGAAGTAGTAGATTCACGACCGTAACAAATATGGCTTTTCAGAGTAATCATCAACACAACCCTCTCAGTTCATTTGAATGATGATCATCATCCCATTGAATGACTTTTTCATGGAATCGTCAACCAAGCATTCTGTACATCAAATTAAGTAACTTTACGCAAAAATGATTGCTGGGAATCGACTTTTTTTTTTTTTTGGGAGTAAATCACGTTTTACGGTAGGACTCGATGGAAAGCACTCAAAGCATTGTGCTGATGGTTGGATTGAATAGTACGGGGGTCGTGGAGGTGTGTAAAGTAAAAATCTTACATTAAAAACATGGATTTAAAAAAAAACTTGTCAAATAGTTGGAACTTTGACCCCCAATATCTCCGTAACTAGAAGGATCCCAAGTATGGTCTAGAACAAAAAAATTATCGCAAAGACGGGGAGAACAAGTGCCTTTCGGATATGTTAAGGGTCTATTTACACCCTTTATTATATTGGCAAGCCAAGCTTTTTGCCTTTGATGTAGGTACTTCCACTGCAATGAATTATCTACCTGAATGATGATTCTGCAGGAGATACGTTATTTCGTCTCCATAATTCCATAAATCCTGGTACCATTTAATTAACAAAATTAAACGTGTCTCCTCATAAATCCACGTCCTACACGAACACGCACTTAACATTTAAAATGTACGACAGTACACGTGTATAGGTACTGTAAAATATATCTAATTTCATTAGTAATGTCGTTTGTGCTAGTTTCCATAGTTCATATTATCAAGTGTTAAGTTAAGGTGTAGTCACATGGAAGCTAGAACACGATGCACCCGTGCTGTGACGTAACATAAACATCATGCCTGTTAACCCCGAAGGGTTTGCCAGAGGTTATACTTACCACAGCCACATTTTGCCAGTTATGTTGAAGTCCAATGTAATAGGGGGCGAGCCTATTGTCTTCAAATAGGCACAAATTCAGACTTCGTACTGCTCCTAAAAATTTCTGATAGAAAAACCCAATAGCCCGAACTTATAATTGAACCTAGGACCTTATGTTCCACAGTAGCGCTTGAAACCACTACACCAACTAGGCCTATGGCCCAGCAGAAAGAACATTATAATCTGGATACACACTGAAGACTCCACCATCTATCAAGAACAATTTGGGGAGTCTGCCTTGACTACAGCCAAATTGCAAACAAAGTCTACCTTTTCAGAGTTAAATACCTACCTATCTTCTGAGATAGCCAGCAGCATTCTGCCCACAGCCTAAGTCTGTCGCCTCAGCAGCGTCTTCTTAACATTGTTCGAGAGTTCCACATACACATTTATTGTATTTCAAACGTGTTTGCGTAGTTTTCGAGATTCACACAAGTAGATAATTGAAGTACAAGGACTGTGACATGGTATAACGTGTTGCTTTGTTTTATTGTAAGGTATTTAAACGTAATCTGTGTCTTTGAGCGTTCCTAGGAATTGGAGCTTGACACGAAAAGGTACCAGTACTCGTATTTAGTAGTTCTAGGATTGTTTGTACTTACTTAAAAGTGAACTATGGCTTCTAAGTAACGTATTTAGAGCAAACAGCAAGAACTGACTCGACAGTAATACCTACATAAGAAGATGCCTGCGCTAAAATAATAACTAGTCTTTGCAGACAATATTTCTAGGAACCCATCAAAAAGCATTAGGTAACATTTTAGGAGTGAAAATTCGAGAAATGTCTAGAATGTGCGCCACTACTATACCTAGGTACTTACTTACATTATAATTCAGAATGTAATGGCGCAATGAATACACTTTTCTGCGTTATTAGGGAAATATCATGGTAATCTTATTCGGAACGTATCGTGTACATGTATTCAGAAAAAGAAGTTTGTTTTTCTGAAAGTTACGTAGGCAAAGGTATCCAAAAAAAATATTGCCGTAGGAACCAACCTATATGTATTAGACACAGGTAGGTACCTATGTCTGATATAGATCGATGATCACCAGCACAATGCTAAAATAAATATTCCTTTTCACGAAAAATATAAAGCCTAATAATATTCCGCTCAAATAGGTACGCGGACCCTAATAGACAGTTCAATAGACCCCGAAGGGACTACATAAAAGGGATTAATTCATATAATCACAAATTAATAGGTCACTCTACCAAATGTCGGTAAAGCAGTTAAAAGTGGCTTTGGAAATTGGGACGGCTTGGCATTAAAACCGTCATGGCGGTGGAGGTCAAAATTTCATTTTCCCTAATGAATAATATCCTCGCATTGCGGTCATATATCTCAGGATTCGTGAAATAATATCCACTTTGTGATCCGTTTGAACGAGCTAGTGGTTAGGCGAGTAGAGTGAAAGGAATGGCGTGGCGAGATAAAGGAATTAGTGTAGAATTAAATTAGTTCTTGGCTGATAGATAACTCATAAGTTTTAACTCAAATTGCCCTGACTTTGAGCGGTTTTAGTTCAGATAGAGACCGACTCTTCGACCCTAATTTTTTGATGAATGAAACTCGTTTGACGACCCCTCTTACACAAAAGCTACGATAGGAGTTTTGAAGGGTTCAAACTTGAGACACCATCTATTATGAACTGAAAGTTTTATTCTTCAAACACATAGGTACATACATCGGCTGTTATAACCAGCTGTCTGAAAAACTTATTCTCAAAACGAATGACAACTATAAAAATCTTGTGACCACTTGCCCACAGTATTTTTTATTGGGCAAGCACTAAGCTCATCCAAACGGGTCTAAAGTGAGACTAATGTTTCGTATCTTAATAGGAATCTCGGTCTCATAATGTCCAAGTCATCAGCGTTTTCCGAAAATATCCTTCTTAAAGACCATCACCCCAGTTTTTGCTGATTGCTTCATTTTTTTAATAACCTCTCTTCGTTTCTATTTGAATTCAGTCCCGTAATTGGGTGGAAACTGAGTATATAATGTTCAGATGGAATTGGGGTGGTGTTTAAGGTTCCCTTGTGAATTAACAAGATCAAACCAAATTAAAGATAAATTGGTTTCTTGAAGAAGGTATCGGTAAGAGGGGTACCTAGGTACCTAGGTACCAGGAGAGCTCGTGGCTAGGTAACAAAAGCCACACGTTTGTCCCGTCATGTCAGCTACACTTGTGACAGTCGGCTCGCGGATGGATGACCACTAGTGTTGCCGGGTGTCCCGATTTGCGCGGGACGTCCCGATTTTCAGGGGTCTGGGGACGCGTCCCGATTTGTAACTAATCGGGACGCTAAATGTCCCGATTAATCAAAAAATGAAAAAAAAAATATTAAAAAAATGTATATTTACGCTACGTAATTTTTTTAATACGGAACGCCATCTATTGGCTTTGGATATATTCAAATACATGGGGGCCGTAACTCGATTCGCTGCTGCGAGATGGCATTGCATACTTATACTTCTACTTATAAAAAATCCTCCTCCTTTTGGAAGTCGGTCAACAATCATCTTTATCTATCAAAATTGAACGCGTAAACAAAGTTTCGTGACCGTGCTACTAACCGTTGAAGAGTTCTCTCTTGAGGAGACGATCCTGGATGCAGGATTAACGAATGTCTGTCATAAAAATGTGTTGTCACCAAAACCAAAGGTGTGTGCCAAATTTCAGCTCAATCGGTTGTACAAAATTGAGTTGCAATCCACTCGTACAAACATAGTACCTTCACCCCCCTTTTTAACCCTTCGGGGGTAGAATTATCAAAAACGCCGAGACACGTATAAATTAATTTTCAATCTTCAGCCTAAACACAAAATTTGAAGATCCTAACTTCAAAACTGACAGACTTTCATACAAACTTCCATCCCCTATTTTACCCCTTTAGGGGTGGAATTCCCAAAAATCCTTTCTTAGTGGAAACCTTCCCTTCACAAAAAACACACCCTCCAAGTTTCATGTCTCTAGGACCAGCGGTTTGGGCTGTGCGTTGATATATCACCCAGTCAGTCAGTCAGTCAGTCAGTCAGTTTATCATTTTATATATGTATATAGATTAAATAGACTTAAAATCCCTTGTTTTTTTTTTTTTTACTGTTCCGATCTGCAACCCTAAATCCCGATTTTTTTGACCTCATGCTCCGATTTACAACAAATCGGACCTGGCAACACTAATGACCACCCATTATAAATCTACAAAGACAGTAGTTGTTCTTAGTAGACTCCGATTGACATTCGTAAATCGTTGCATTAAGGGACCTACAATACCTACTTATGGTCAGAAGTGTGAAAATCTGACAACCAGTCTTACCGGGGGTATCGTTTTACCCAGTCACTGAGGAAGAAACTAAAGATAAATAGGAAATTCTAGGCTAATGGAGTAGTTGCTTATTACCACATTGCTGGCATGAGACATACAAGGACGGTGTAGTGATTTTTTTTGTAAATTATTACTATGAAACGATAGCTAAATGTGTGATACACAAACGGACATTATTGTGGACTATAGGAAACCTCTTGCGTACGAAACCCTAAAAATTTTCTCAACACCATCTTTGAAATGGTGGCGCCAGTTTTTGTGGCTTTGATTGCTTTGTTCTGAAATGGTTCTCAATATTTGTTCGTAGATGGCGTTTTATGCACATTTTTTTTTAAGAAATACTTTACCTAGTTTAGGGTTGAAGTAGATTTATTTGAATTCCTTTTAATTTTATGGATAAATACTTTTTAAAATAGGTTTCAATTATTAATTGGCAGCCACGTTACCCCAAATTTTTATCTGTGGAAGTCGGTAAAACAGTGATCACATGGTTTTTGTAACTAAGATAAGTGACATCTATTGCATTCAAAACAAACAATTGACACCTTAATCAAAGAATCAGCTGCTAGAAATACTGATGTGAAAACAACGTTTTCTCTAAGTTGGATACTTTATTGAAAATATTATAGAAATTACTTAACGGATATCATACTTTCTTAAAATTTAAAGGGGTATTTTACGTTGTTTCGTACCATTCTTTGAAATTGTTCATCCGCAACTGGTGACATCTTTCGATTCAGTAATAAAGTTTTAGCTGTCACCTATCGGAAAATGTTGTCAACAGTGGATTTAGTTCACATTCCATCCGGGGCGCTCACAACCCAAACAATGAATACCAACATGGTGGCAATGTGCTACACAGTTTGAAAATGCAGGTCGTGTCATGCTTTGAAAAAAATCATTTTATACTCGAATTTGGTGGAAAATGTCGGACCCTAAACGTGCTACTCTTATAACAGTGGGTGCTCCAAAAAGTGCAAAGAATAATGTGAACAAAACAGTGAGATTAACTATAAATTTGGATGAAAGCAACGAAAGTAAATATCCGGAGCTGAATTACAAGGAACTAGTCATTGCAGAAGAGGTAAGTTATAACAGAAAATCATAGCAATTTACGCAACCATACTGGTTTTCCAGCTCTTTGTAGTGCAGGGCATCTGCTAGAAAAAATTCAAAGCCTAAAGATTGACAGGGCATCGGCCACGGCCGGTTTGATGGGGTCCAGTTGAAATCGTTTTAGGATATTTTTTGCTTACGTTACACGGTTTTGTATTAGGTTTGTGACATGAATTTGCGTCCACGGGCTGCTCGAGAAGCTCAGATAGCGGTCGCCATGTTTGCAACAATCGTAGAAGTTCGTTGTCGGCTTAGAACATCATTTTACGAGAGCAATGTTTTGATCGCTAACACGTTATGATTAAAGTTGTTCTTGCTCCAATATGATTATTTTTTACATTGTTATGCCATATAAATAACTTGAATAATGAGTGCTGACGATAATGCATTGCGTACGATATCATTATAGCACGCGAAAGTCTCGATTTCAATGACCTAGGATAACCTACCAATTTATTGTATACAGTATCCGGTAAAAGTAAGGTACACTTTTAGGTTACATTTTAAGATTTAATTATAATATATTGTAAATGAAAGTATGAACATATGTTTGCAATTTGAGTGTACATAAGCTGTATATAGATAGGTATGTTAATCACAATATGAGATAGAGGATGCGTGTAGGGAACAGGTATACTATGTTGCGTATCGTTGTACTGTTCTAACGCATTATTAGGATAATGGGATTAATTTTAACCGATAGAAAGGGTTATTTATTATGTATTGAACGCGTATATAGAATGTTTGGTTATGTATTTGTTTGCAAACTTGATCTGCAATGTTGCCAAGTGAGTTTCGCTTGCAAAATGCACCCGTTGGCAGATTGTATCACGACCTTTGCTTCTTTGTGAGCTTTTATTATTTTTCTATGCCTCTATTCTCGATCGATAACCGTTTTTAGAGTATATAACGTGCATAGGTTATGTACTGCAGGCGTCTTATATACTTTTGCGCGTGTGAGTGTGTGTAAAGATAGTGTTTTTATTTGAATGTGTTGCTGATTTTGGAATGTTTTTTTTTTTATTAGTGGATTTGCATTGCGTGTGGGACGTACTTAGGTAGACATAGTGATAAATAGTTTTTTTTTTGCGCTGCGGTATTGTTATTTTTAGTTGGCGGTAAGTTGTATCATTTTATGAAACAGGTTTGATTCGACTTTGTGAAAATTGTATTTTTTTTTACTAGCGCGCGTGCACTTAGACTCGCGCGCTTTTTGTCAATTATGGCGCGCTTTTATCGCCGTTATGTCAGTGCAGTAAAGTCTATTATTGAGTAACTATTAATTATGGACTGATGGTTGTTATTCTGTTTTGTAAATAAACACTTTTTAGAATGTTTTGTGTAAGTGCAATAGTATTACGAATTCGTTGGTTTAATAGTAAAACTAACGGGGTTTTGCGAATTTATGGATGGTTGTCGATAGTTACTTACTTTTGTGGCCAATAAAATCTGGCTGATTGATGAAATGTTCAAACATTCCAACAATCACATAGGGCAGTTTTGTAATCTAGATATCTTTATCTAAGCACATGGGTAGGTGTCTGCCTAGATAATTTACATCATAATGACGTAATTACAATGATTCATACGTTTTTGCGACAATAACATTACATCGATTATTTAGATGAAATTTTCGTCTACTTATAGGTTGTTATCAATTTTCAGCTTTGTGGAGTGCATTCGGCGTATGTTTAACAAGTGTCATTACCATGGCCATTCATAACTCATTCAAACTAAGAATTCCCAATGGCCATTCATTATCTTGAACAAGGCTGTATTACTGTAAATGCCTTTGCAGTAAAAAATAACAATTAAGAACAATTTAAACATCACAGATTTTTTAAAGGGTAATAGAGCAGCTACAGAGTTGAAATTTAAATGTGTTTAGGTGTAATAGTAATACATAATTAGGTATCAGTTTTTTGTAAGTGCATTGTCTTGTGTTGTAAAAACTGTTAGAATTGTATATTTCAACATTAACTACACTTTCTCTTTCTTCACATCGAATCTATTGGATAAAGCCAATAGCCAACTTAATTGGTACAATGTTTGATTACTTCACAAATATTGGCTATCCAACATTGGTCTAAAATGTAGCCTATTTTTTAACTAAATACAAAAACAATGAAACACAAATTACTTATGCAAAAATTTTGGCTGTCCCACATTGGTACAAAATGTGTCCTTACACAAAGTCAAGTTGCTTATACTTACATCAGTTTTGAATTCTTTCATTTTATCAAGTTCAAAAACTGATCAAGCAAAAATAGACTAACCTAAATGTTTTGATCATATTTTACGGTGACTGTACCGAATACAACCTTCATTTGAAACAAATGTACAGTGTCCTTTTATTGTGTGTTTGTGTGTGTATTTTGTTAAATGAATATGGTTTCAGAGAATATTTAGATGTGTTTATGGTATAGGTGTTTCAGTATTATTGTTTTTTTTTAATGATGGTTTGCTTAGTATCTTTTATTCTTAGATTATATTAGAGGAGATTTATGTAAAATATATTCTATGTTAGATACATACCTATGTTGTTCATTTTTTTATGTACCTATCTTAGATGATTTTGCATGCTATTATTATGGCGGAATGTGTCCTGCTCTATACCATTTTTATAACATTCTGTATATACCACATTTTATGCAAATAAATATACTTACTTACTTTACAGCATGTATCATAAAAGTGTGGTCATCCACAGCTTGCAGCTTCTATAGGCCTGGTGATGACCCGTCCCATATAAATTTCACTATCTACCTACTTGGCCCAAATTAATAATAATGGATGAATGCAAATTATTTTTTGGGATTACGATGTTGGTCCTTTACAGAAATATGTTCAGTTTGATCCTCTGTACCTTTAAATATGACCACAGCTTTTTAGGATTCCATACGCGAAGAGTAACCAACGGAACCCTATTATTAAGACTCAACTGTCTGTCCATACACCCGTGTGTCTGTGTATCATAGCAGGTTGTATCTCATGATCCATCATAGGTAGACAGCTGAAATTTTCCAGAATGCGTATTTCTGTTGCCGCTATAATAACCAATAGTAAAAAAAATGTTTTTTTTTTTGATGGAATGAAACCTTTTATGCGCGAGTCTGACTCGCACTTGGCCGGTTTTTTAACATGCTCTATAAATATTCGACTGCATGTTTATATCATACACCAATAAATTAGACAAATAATCGAATCAGTAACACATGTGACAAGATAACAATAATCTTTAACTTTCAATTCTCTAACAAATAGACCAAGGTGAAATCTTATGCAAATTTCGACCAATCAGAACATTCTGATGGCCGTCACAAACATTCCTATTGGCTGACAGTCATGTGACATCCATTGTTTTAAATGTCTTTAAAAAATAAATAATCCACTGTAGAATTTTGCATAGAATTCAGGTTTAGACTTGCAAATTATGATGATTTATTTTATTAGATTTTGGTTTATCAATTGTTATCAGTAGGTATAATATATGGAAGTAGTTACTTTATGCACAAAAACATAGGTATGAAATGTTATCATTATTTGATTGATTCTATATGAGAACCTTATCTTTGTTAGTTTGAGAGATTTGTAACAATGGATGCCGTAAAACTTTCAATTTCACATCCATCATTTCAATTTAAAAGAAAATTAAAAATATTTTAATCATTACTTATTGTAAACACCTGTATACTTTTAGAATAAGTTTATAACTATTACAATATAAACAAAAAATTGAAGTGTCTGTTTGTAGATTTAAAATAACAGCTTATAACTGAATGCAAATGAAAGTAAATACTGTAGTTATAACTTTTTTTTTTTGTTTCTTCTTCCCGTCTGTTTATTCCGCCCAATCTCTGAAACGGCTGGACCACTTTTGACGGGACCTTGACTAGCAGATAGTTGATGTTATAAGCAGTACCTAAAAGTAGCCATACTTTTATTTTAGAAAAAAGATGCAAAAAAAAATATCACCAATGAAATTGTTAACAAAATTAGATTCAAATAGTGAATATTTTTTTAATAATTTTAAGTGGACTAAGTTCGCAGTTTAGTACTATAGTATCAAAGTAGATCTATTAAATTCCAAATGATAACCTACCCTGAATTTGGTATTTGTAGAAACAGTTGTAGCATATAATTAATTAATACTCGACCCAGATAATCAGTTCTACTATTCATCATGAATTATGGAAACTACCTTTTGTGGGATATTTACACTTATGTTCTGGTACAAGCAGTGTTTAAATACTAGAACATTTAACTGTACCAGCAGGTACCAATCTATAATAATAGCCACAGACGTAATGTTGATGATAATTGACTGGTTTTCCAGGCCAAATAAATCAGCTGATGAAAAATCACTTCACTAAAGCAGAATAATTTAGAAATTACCAATTAGTTGGATATAAACTGTGACTACTACTACTACTAGTAGGTACCTACATTTTTTTATTTTTTTTCAAACTGCCTTCCAAATTAATTTTACTCATCCATTTTGCTGTTATGTACCTATGTACTTCATAATAAAAATAAATCATAAATCGCATAGTTGTATAACAGGAATAATGTAATTAGCGACCTGCATAGTTATAGTTACTTTATATTTATTTACTACTTTATATACTGCATAGTTACTTTAAATCTCTTTTATCCACTATGCAAGCACATTTAGTAGGTACAGTAAGAATAATCTCTAAACAAAGTATGTTTTGACCAGTTAGAGTCTGACTAGTCTAAACATAGGTACTTTGTTATAATTAATATTTTCCATAATCTTTGTCTCTACTGCTGAGCAAGTTCGGGGTTCGACAAATCTTTATAGGTTTTTACCCGACTGACCCGGAACGAGGAGTGTGACATCGTAACTCCTAAACCGATGAACCAAATTGGAAGAATAAATTATACGTCGTTAGATTCGTGTTGGTAGCGCAAGTGCAATGGCTACACAAGAAAAAACGGCGGATTTAGTGCGCCTTGTGTAGTTTGAATTTTTTTTCCTTTCAATCCCGTCGAGTTGGGTATTAAAATAAAGGGTTTTAAAAGGTGATTACGAAATTATAAATAACTTGTAGGTACGTTTAAAGAAATTAGTATCGACATATCGTATAAAAAGTGAAGAAATCGTATTTATAAGAAAAGGTCAATCGTCAGACTAGGTAGGTAGGTAGGTCGACTAATAGAAAAAACTGCAGCATCGGGCATTTTTTTTAATACTTTTTCCATCAGGAATTTCCCATTAATTGTCACGGAGTCTAGAGTTATGCCCGGTTGAAGACAATAGGCTCGCCCCCTATTAGATACGTGGGACTTAAACATAGCTCGCAAAATTTAAGTGTAGGTACTACAAGTCTACCTAATACTTCGAGGATTACAGGCGTGATGTTATGTTCTTGTTATTATTCCCATACTCATTATGTACCTAGGAATCATAATATTCTGCTGCATCTATGAATCTATGTTAATCTGCAATTCCCACGTCATTTACTCTGCACATGCTCGTATGTACCTATGTGTTGGCAGTCATCATAAATGACTAGGCTCTTGACCTACTAAGTTGGAACTGTATTATTATACATGTATGTACTTAGTTTGTAAATGATCAATAGGTGCTGGGTACTACTAGTATTATTTTGTAGGTACATGGCTAATTAATTTGTCTGATAATGACTATTGATAATTAAGTAGGTAAAATGACCAAAGAAACGATGGATGGACTGTGTGAAGGATGATATGGCTAGAAAGGAGGTGACTGCTGAGATGTGGAGTAATAGAGAAGTATAAGAAGAAGGCATGCTGTGCCGACCCCAAATAAATTGGGATAAGGGTAGGAGGATAATGATGAATTAAGTTTGTAAAATGTTTGATGATGTTTGTCCAAATAAGACCCTTTACAATTTACAGTTGTTAATGAGTTTGTGTTTTGGTACATCACCAGTAACAACACTAGGAAATGGTGTAAGATAGGTGTTTTGACGGCTATTGGAACTTTTGACTTTCACATAGATTGTCAAACTAATAAGGATTAAATGGGTTTTTTTTCGCCTCCGGTTTCTGCACATCAACAAGGATGACTATGACATACCCTTTATGACCAAAAAGCATATCATTCACATATACTTAGTTTAAAAAAAAAAATGTATGTTGATATGGCGCACTTGAGTCCTATTTTAACATCTACCTTTTCATGTTTCAGAGAAAGAAGAGAGTAGAGAGAGAGAATGGCAAGACGGCAGGGTTGGACCCCTTCTCAGAGAATAATGATGATGTGCTGCGCGTTGCCAGGCAGTTTGAGCAGAAATATGTAAGTTTTTTTTTTTTTTTGTTACCCCATTTTGTCCCACTCAATGTAAGTTTAATCCCTCTTATTTATTTATTTAAAGCACGTTAAGCCGTTGGTCCCGGCTGTCGTTTGTAGATCTTTGACAGTCTTTACAGGTAGTCAGTTGCCCTTAAGTCTGACAATCAGTCTTACCAAAGGGTATCGTATTACCCAGAACTAACTGGGTTGTGGAGGTCAAATAGGCAGTCGCTCCACGTAAAATAGTAGTATTCAACTGCATCCGGTAAGACCCCAAAATAGTAGGGAAAAGGCTAGGCAGATGATGATGACTTGTACACACAATATACTTAACAGGACATTACATTAAGATAGAAGAGCACAAAGGTATATTGCTTATTTCATAAGAAATTTCTTCCAGCAGACCTGCGAGAGGAAAGAAATTTAAATTAGATCTTAAACGAAAATATATCTATACAACGTGTAATATAATAAACGCAAGACCTCTCGTGTGGTGTCTCAGACCATGAAACCGAACAACTTTTGTTCTATGACTTTTGGAAATTCATAACTTTTTTTTTAGTTTTACCATACATGTGGATCAGCTGATTGCGTCCGTTCCTATAGAAAGTTTTTTTTTTTTTGAACAAAAAATGTTTAGTTTCATGGTGCGAGAGACCACACGGGAGGTCTTGCGTTTATTATGTTACACCTTGTATAAAAATAAGAACTCTCCTCTTCTCCTTATGTAGATGATTAGCAGGCAAAAAGTTCAAATATGTTTGTCCCAAAATTCAGCTACACAATCTTCACTTGCCGATAGTCAAAAAGTCAGTTTTACTCGCTGTAATCATCATGCTTGAAGTTTTGGACTTTTTAAACCAAAATCAAGATTCTATCAGTTATTTTTGATATAGTAAGCCAAATTACACACAAAATGGTTGAGGAAAACATGATGAGCGAACCAATATTCAAAGAATGAAAAAACTACGTTGTGACAACATCCAACAATTAGTATTGGGCCCGTATGGGAGACTTGGACCCACTTCCTCTCACAGAAAAGCCTGTCTCACAGCTGTGAAAATGCTATAACCTGATTTTACTCAACCATACAAATCATGTTTGAATGGACACAACACTTGTTTGAATTATCAAAAAAAAAAAAAAAAAAATTTGTTTTAGCATTTAAGTTTTTTGTTTCCCAAAAATTTTCCTTTGTTAAATCCATATTAAAATAGTAGTTAGTTTAATATGTATTTAAGTAAGGATAATTTTTGTTAAAAACTTAAAAGCTAAAACAAATATTTTAAATATTTTTTTTGGTTCTTTTTCCTTGTAAATTCCCTCATTTCGACCAGCCCATAGGTATAATGTTAAAATTGATTCAACACATTTATAATTTTTATTGATGATTTGGTGCTTTCATATTATTTGAATCATGTAACAGCCAAAACTGTTGAATGAACCCCTTAAATACTGATATGAGAATAAAAAAAGTAATTCAAAAAAATTAAAAACCAAACTGTAAAGCAAAAACCACGCACATTTTAAACTTAATGAAAGTTGGAAGCAGGCTAGACCCATTTCGATATTAAATTATGAAAATGAAATGGGGTCCCATCTGCTTCCGAACTTCTTTATAGGTGTATGCCTTTATGCTTAACTACTGACTTCTTTTCCTTAGCTTGAACTGGTCTTATACAGGGTGGATGGGACACTAACGCTAAAACAGTTACCACGTATACAGTATATCACATTACATTTTAACCGTGAATTGCACTTTCTTATTCTTTATTGCACACAAAAATAATAGAAATACACACATAATTACAACATACTTATGTACAAAGGCGGCTTAACCCAGAATTGGGTTAAGCTCGCGCGGTTGGGTTTGGTCACTTTTGTAGGAAACAGCTGTTTTTTTTTAATAAGCGATGAAATATTTATATGTGGGGGGGGATCAGTTTTCGCGTCGGTGTCCCTTCCACCCTGTATAGTTCATGACGGTGACCTGTAATTATGTTACTTACTACGGAGTAAGTAAGGTAATGCATCTTACAATATTTCTTTAACTTATTCTGTGATATTGCAGGGCGGCAAGAGCACATATGGCCGTAAAGGAAGGTCGAAGCATGACGACTTCGCAGACATTGGTGCCGGTTACGATGAAAATGACTCCTTCATCGACAATACACATGGGGTAAATCATTTTGTAATAACGTTTCATATGCTACAATTCCAGAAGGAAAGGTAATAATGGAACCCTTATATCATAATCTCTTTATTTCAGAATAAAATTCTATAATTATATGTTAGTGCATGATCAGTGATCACTTACAAATGCGCCCCCTCTCGCGATTTAGGGTAAACAGCAAACTAATTTATTGCAAGTGGCTCTTAAAACCAAAAAATCTTCTATTTGATTTCTCTCTTCATTCAACGTCCCAATTTGACGTAACTAAAAATATTTAAAACACCTACCCCAGGAATAAAACAATTTTTTTTTTGGGGTATTTTAAGAAAACAAAACAACTTTTATCACCACACATTCAAAGGTATATATTTAAAGCAGCGGCAATTAAGTGCTAAGCCAAACTGTTCTATCTGGGTCACACGATATTTTAGAATAGGGATTGTCGTCGGAACACAATCGAATGTTTTGTAGAAGAATGTCCGTTTTAGCATTAGGTCAGTTATGAGTCGAAGACACAGTTCGAAAATAGACGTTTAGGATCGATACTGATTTAGGGCTCTACCATATTTTGTCACGTCAAGAGACCATTATAAATTTTGGATTTGCTTAATAAACTGTACCGCGTCGGTATAATGGTGTGGTGGACCTTGACTGCTAAGTGGGGTCTTGAGTTCGATCGACAAGGATTGAACTCAGGACCCCGTTTAGATCGGGTAAACATTTATATAAAAATTAAAAATTAATAGATAGTATAATTAATAAGCTCAAGACGGGTTGACGATTTCAGACTTACATATTACATAATCTATACTAATATTATAAAGAGGTAAAATTTGTTTGTATGTTGGGTGGTAATCTCCGGAAGTAAAGAACCAATTTTAAAAATTGTTTCATTGGTAGAAAGCTACATTATTCGTGAGTGCTATAGGCTATAAATTATAAAGATATCACGCAAATTAGCCGAGCTATCAAAATTTTCGCGGACGAAGTCGCGCGCGAAGTGCTAGTTTTATTATAAGTTCAGTCCTTGCGATGTTTTTTCTTCACCGATATCTGTAATGTCCAAGATGAACTTAGAAAGTACATATGAATTGAAAAAGTCACAGAGGCGAGGCCTTAACCTCTGGGCCATCACGACATAAAATAATAATAGATGAACTAAAAATATGTCATTAGACTCGCCACTACAATACTAAGGAACATTTCTTTCTTCTTTTTACTATTATAATATAACTGGCAGGTTTTTTTAGGATGGGAAATCATCAAATGACCCCTCCTGCTCTGAGCGGAGTGGAAGGGAGTGTCAGACTTGTACTGACTAAAACCCATCCATGTTCCTTCTTTGCCCTTTGTGTTCCAGGGTCGCGGTGTCTCTTTCGAACAGTCCCGCAGCCCACCTCTCACCCTTTCAGAGACCACTAACAGACGTATTATCATGCAACAAAACATTATTTATTTGCGATTTATTCTGTTCATTCTAAAGCTGTCCAAACAAAATGTCGCGTGTATTTTGTGGTGACGATTTATCTTAACCATATTTTATTATTCCAGTATGATGAGATGATCCCGCCAGAATGCGACACGTTGCACGGCGGCTTCTACATCAACTGTGGCTCGTTGGAGTTCAAGAGCGTGGCGAACAACCAGTCGGCGACGTCCGACGCGGAGCCAGGCGGTAGTCGCAGGAATAAGGTGAGTTCGGATGCGGATAATGAAGTCCAGGTTTGAATCCCAGGTCTGGGTTTAATTTTTGTTCGCCTTTACTGTCCCACTGGTGGGCAAAGGCCTCCCTCAATTTCTTCCATGAGCTCTATTCTCGTGCCTCCTCGAACCAAGCCTCGCGGTACGCCGCGAGATCGTCTCGCCACCTCTCTTTTTGGGCTGGCTTCGGCGGTGCCATCCGCTTACACCCATCGTGTGGCGACTTTTGCCGAACGGTCATCGTGCGGCTGACGTGACCCGCCCAGTCCCATATTAGCCTAGCAGCTTTGTTGCCAACGTCCACTATGCCGGTTTTGGGACGCAGCGTGGTGTTTCGAACCCTGTCATGTGTCTTGACGCCTAGAATGCTGCGTTCTATTGACCTTTGGTGGAAAAGATCCAAGGTGGAGCTTCTGCAGGTCTGCCTATAAGGAATTCTCAGTAGCAACCCAAACCCCTCGTAGAACACGAAAAGCAGTTGGTCATGTGCCTGATCTTTTTCCGATAGTGTCTGATTGCCATCCTATCGCACTATCAGAGTAAAGAAGGAAAGATTGCACGTGTATTTGTGTGTGTGTCAAGTGATATCCCCTGCGTAGTTGGCTAGTGTCCATTGAGATTAGCTGCCATGACCGAAAACGGTCAGCAGAAGAATATTTAAGACTCATTCCACAACAAAAACAATACTAGTCGATTACTGTTACCACTGCAAGGCTCATAACATAGAGCAGGCATGAGCTTTGATCATCATGCATGCTCAAGGTCATTGGTGTGCTCAAGGGTTATTTCAGACTTCAGGTTTGCGATGTCCCAGGTAAACTTAGAAAGTACATATAAATTTTGAAAAGTCACAGTCCACAAACTGATGAAAAACTTTCACTCTTACAGCGGCGTATATCCTCAAGCGAGAGCAGCGAGGATGACTCTTCGGACGGCAGCTCTTCAGAGTCGAGTCAGGACGAGAAGGAGCCCAAGGCTATCGTGAACGGCGATGTGGATCTGCACAAGACTGAACACCGGAAGAAGGTAAGCAGACAGTTCCTACTAGTTAGATGCTTGTAGCGGTCCCGTATATCATGAAGTGAGAGCATGGAGGATGACGCTTCTGGTTGACGGCAGCGACGGCAGCGGTAGAAGACTCGGCTGTGCCAGCTTATCTCGGTGTGATTTACGACACCTAATATTTAAAACCTAATCAATTAATTAAAATATTGATAACACACTACATAAACAAGTCAGGATTTCCTCAACAAAAGGCATTGACTTTGTTAAAATAATATGTGCAATAAAAAGATAAAATTATTAACTTTCCTAAGCAGATAAGATAAATTGTATGAATTATTTCGTTTTGACAGAAAAACAAAAAGATTGATAAGAAGAAAGCTAAGAAAGTCCGGCGCACTGACTCATCAGCGGCTACGTCTGGGAAACAAACCTCTGATGGTAAGTTATCAGTGGACTTATCTTATCGCAATCCACTTTATGCTGAACAAAGGCCTCATCTGAGTTTAATCCATCTAACTTGTTGACAAAGACAAGCCATCGGATTCTGTAATCAAAAATTAAATTATCAAAAATTAAGGTTATTAAAAAAAAACAGCTGTTTCATACCTTATGACCGTGTAGATTAGGAAACAGCTGGATTTTTTAAATAACCGATGAAAAAATTCTATGTGGGGGGCTCAAAATGATGTACTGAATCGTTCTCGCGTCGATGTCCCCTCCACCCCGTATAGGAATATTTAAAAACGTAAAACATGTGTTGTAAGAATGAATAAAGGTAATAATACCAGCCTGTTACTTTCCCACCGCTGGGAGAAACCCTTTTCTCATACAGAGAAGGTATAAGCAATTGAGCATTGACCACTTGTCTTTTTTTTTTTTATATTGGTAAAATCATCAAATGAGTCCTCCCACCCTGGGCAGAGTGGGAGGGACTGTCAGACTTGTACTGACTAAAATCCACGGTGTCCGTCAATAGCCCTTTATGTTCCAGGGTCACGGTAGTTCTGTAAGTCCCGCGACCTTGACCACCTGTCTTTCTATGAAAATGAAAACTGTTAAATTTTGTTCAGATAATGCTCACGGTGATGGTGAGAGCGCAGACTCGGGTACTTCCCAGTCAGACTCGCTCACGTCCAAGCCTGCGCCCAGCTCAGAGAATGCTATTACGTCTGACAGCTCCAGGTAATGTATTCAACGCATTACAGACTTTTAAACCTTTTATTTATATCTATATGCAAAATGGTGGTTCATTATTGTTGTATCACCTTTTGGCAGTTTTATTTTTATTAATCGGTGCATGTACAGAGGGATCAGAGAAACCGTTCTGGACCCCATCCCTTTCGAAAATCTAGGAAAATTGAATAGAGCCATTATGCTTGCCGTTCCGCTGTTCCAATCCGGAAATGAGGGTACATGTCCGGGTCGGAACGGAAAAACAAAAGATTCCATAATTAAAATAAAACTTGGATTTATTGAAATATAAATTATTTACCCTAGTCACGACTACCGAAGTCGTGAGAAAATGCTTCTGTAAGATTGTTGAATACGTTTTTGAGGTTTTGGTTTTTACTCGTAATTCATAAAAATCATTTCCACAGGGATTTCGATACGAAGATGGAAGTGAAACTGCCGGCGCAAGTAGTTCAAGTGCTAGAGTCGCTCGAACAGTTCGTGAGTAAGCAGCTCAAACTGAACCCCAACATTTCGCGCAAGCAGCTGTTGGCGCAGACTGACGAGTACACTAGCAGGTAACAACAAAATGACAACTAGCGCTTTTTGAGCTAGAAAAGTTATAAAAGAAATAAAGGGTGGGTAATTTTATCCGTCACTACTTCGTAAAGCAAAAAGTGAGATTTATTTAACTATGTAGTATGGTCTCATGACATGTAACTCCCCTCAGACTGGAGCGCTTGCTGAGCAGCGCGGCGTGTGCGCCGGGCTGCGCGCGCGCCGCCTGGGCCCGCGCCGCGCGCCTGCTGCCCGCGCGGCGCCGCCGGGCCCGCGCCGCCAGGCTCACGCCCGACACACGTGAGCACTGCACACCACCTAACTCCTACCCATCTCAAAGCATTTATTTCAAATAAACCACTTACATTTCCAATTTACAAGGTGTAAGTCAAAAACAAAAATGTAAAGTGGCAGCTGCGACATAATACCAACCCATAATGAAATAAAAAAAAACACTGATTTTTAATGGAATTGCAAAATAAAAGACAGACACAGAAAGGACTTTCTCGTAATCCTAAACTAGTAGCTAGCACGACAATGACTACTTTAAGCGTTAACGAAAAACTTTTAGCGCGGCAGCTACACGAAAATGGGCATCATTTTTCGTTAAACTGATCACCCATTCAAAGATTTAAAAAAAAAATACTGTTAGCAAGAAAATTGTATATTATGACGCCACCCTTATTTCAAGTTTTATATTATGCTAAATTTTTTTCCATCTACTAAGAACTCGAGGCTTAAAAATATCTAACTAATCACACCACTCGACTTTATGATCGAATCCAGGATCTAACACTGAACAACTACGCTTACAACTACTAGACCAACGACGATTTCGACATAAAATTATTAAACGACACTTCAAAATGTTTGCAAAGATCTTTGTAAAACCTTATCAAAAATATACCCTTCCACAGAAGCTCCATCCACAACAATTGCTCAACCCCCAACTACCACTGCCACAGCGAACACTGCCCCAACTGCGCTGACGTCATCTACAACGACAGCAACAACTAACAATAAGCGCAAGGTCGATGATGATCTCGAAGAGTTTGATCCTAATCAACTCACTGCGGATGAGAGAGAAGCTATGATTGTTGAAACTTTGCTCAGGTATGTTAGCTAAGTACTAACTGCTTTCATCAGCTTTCCATCAGTGAAAGAATTTCAAAAATCGAATAAGAAGGTAAATTTCCGTAATGTCTGTTCGTACACTGTATACTCCTTAACTACTGAACCGATTTTAATAACAAAAAAAAAGGCATTACAACGCAAGCGGGACATAACTAGAATGAAATAGAAATACTTTGAAAACAGTGACTGAATTTTAGTGGTCCTGCAAGTCTCAGTGATCTTTAAAACTTCAGTCATGTTTTAGCAATCAAAAACATAATGTAATGCTTTCAGGTTAAAAGCACTGATAGATGACCGTAAGCCTGGGATGATAGCTAATTACAATGCCGAGTGTGAGAGAGTACAAGAAGAGAGGTAAGTTCTTTCAAAAACCTTTTTTTAGGCCCTCTGTAGTGTTTTAAAAAAGGATGTCAGATGGGCCACATATTTGTTCACATAATTTTGTCACAGAGAGCGGTCCTGTTATAATTATATTGCATAGAGGGCTCGTGGAGTCGTGGCTAAATAATAACAGACGCACGGGTCGATCTGCAAGGTTTTGGTATCAGAACTTGATTATTCCTCATCAAGAATTAACAATAATTCACTTACTGGGAAACTAAATTTAAATAAAATATTTATGAGCGTACAGAATCTATGTTCATTGTAAAAAATAACAAATATGAGGGTAAGCAATCACAATAACAAAAAACAAATGTATTTAGTAGCTAATCACCAACCAAGTAAACACGGATCTAAACTAAAACTGGGTTGCTGTACTAGATGTGGCAATACATGGCAACATAATAAACTTAGAAGTGAATTATTGATAATAACTTTTCCTTAAAAAAAATTCCAGAAAAAAGCTGCAACTCCTATCAGCAACAGAAGGCGGTCCCCACGTAGAGAAGCGTCTCCCCAAGCGGCGCTTCCCCTGGTGCGCGCGCAGCCGGGCGCTGCTGGCACGCGCCGCGCGGCTGGCGGGCCCGGCCGCCGCCGCCGTGCTGCAGCAGCGCGTGCTGCCGCTGTTCCCGCAGGGCTTCGTGCGCATGCCCACGCTGCTGCGCCAGGCCGAGTGAGTGTACCGTACAGATACTGCATATTTTCATTGCAAAAATAGGCTGCTATCAAGAAGCCTAAAACTCCTACACCACGGTGAAGCGCCTATTATTGCAGCGCCCATTTTAGCTGAGGCGCAATTACTGTTAGCCTGCGACATTACACTACTGGGCAAAAGCACCATCGCTTCGTTCGCTTCTTGCGATCCAGGGTAAAATGGACCACTGGTGGTTATTTTATCCAACTCATCTTTGATGAAGTCGACTGTGATGACTCGAAGTGTGGCTGTGTTAGGCCTCCATATAGTGGCTGTTTCGGACCCCAGCTTTTGAACAACGCCATTAATTTTTGTATTTGAGCTGTGCCGCCGATACGCAGATAATGTTAAACAAAAAAAATAAGATGACCCTTCTGTCAACATATGTAATATGTTATGTCATACCTTCTCCACACCACGCCTAATCATTAATCTTTTATCATTTTATTTTGGATTGCACACTTCCATTACTTCACTAAACAAATCGTATTCATGAATTTTCAATTTAAATTGAATACTAACACAGCCTATCTCTTTAATTTCAGTCTTAGCAAAGAAATCAAAGTATCGGACTTGAAGCGGCCCCGGCTTGGCTCAGCGTCCCAGCCACCCACAGCACGCGCCGAGCCCGCGCCCGCTCCTCGCGCGGAATCCGCGCCCACTGCTCCCCCCGCGCCCTTCACCGAGCCCATCACGTTCCCGAGCTCGCTCACCGTCACCACGACTTCCAAGCAGTCGCCGGATAAGACTGATGTAACAGAAGAACCGAAACCTTCAAGCTACAAAGCGAATTCCGTCTTCGGCTCAATTATGAACTTCACCCTCAGCAAAGACCTAATTGTAGAAAAACCAGAAAAAAAAGACAGTGAAAAGAAAGAAGAATTATACATTCCCCCAAACAATATTGGCAGCATTACTATTACACCGGTCCCTAACAACCCCCCGAAAGCAGAAAAGAAACTCAATAGCAGTGTCCAAGTAGCAACAGATAAGGCATCTGGCTTCATAAGAGTTAAATCACCAGCAGCATTGAATGATATGGTAAAAAAAGACAAGGCTAAGAAGCTAGAAAGAGAGCCGAAGAGTCAAAAAGAGAAGAGAGTAGAGTCACCGCTACACATTGACACTAGTTACCAGCCGAGTAAAAAAGACCCAAGTCCCAAACTTAAAGATGAAATCCCTCAAAAACAAATTGAGAACATGAGAGTCGCCGAGAACAACATACCGAGACCTGCCTTAGTTCCTGTCCACCACTCCCCAACGTTTGCGAAACCAGACAAACGGCCACCTGAAGTCAAAAAGAAAAAGGATGTTGTCATCATTTCAGACGTTGACCCTTTAAGTGAGCAAGAACCACTCGCGGTGGACGACAGTAGCAGTGATGTTGAGTTAGTTGAGGACAATAGGACTGACAAAAGTGAACCGAAACGTGATAAAAGTGAGAGTGTGCCTTCCAAGGACCGTGTGAATGACACGAACAAAAAAGTGAATAATGTGAAGTGTAGGAAAGATAAGGAAGTGCGGAAGAGTGAGAGTGAGGAGGCTACGGATGATGATATTGATACCCTCATGAGGAACTTAAGGGAAATGGAGGTAAGATCATTTTCATTTGTGACAGATTGATGCATGGGATTTTTTCGCATCCTAATACATTTATAATCCATACCTATATTTTCACATAGGTACTTATCAATAACAAGTTGTCTGTTTTTTTTTTTGTTAAACTGCTTTGTTTATTTTACTTACATTCCATTTTGCAATTCTTGACTATTCTTGTTACTTGTCTATTGAGTTTATTCAGTTTATGGTACTTCCAATTTTGCATAGGAATTGACAAGAATTGTGTTACTTTAGTCGTGTAACCATAGCTTAGCTAGGTTTCCAGCTCAGATGAGCTAAGCCCCATCACGGACGATTAAGTCAAGATTGCGATTTTGCCGAACCAACTCCAGCCTACGCAAGTTTAGTGGTAAATGGTCAGACAGTTAAAAGTAGTTATAGCTTCTGTACAATAGTGCACTGGGTCCCCAAAACTTAAGAGGTAAAATTGTATCCAGCCATTTCTTTGCCTAGAATGTAGGTGTAAAGTATGACCTTGGATTATTACGATTTTTGTTATTTAAAATGCAGTACAGGCTTACCGCATCGAGCCGCAGCGCATCGCAAAGCAAATCAAAAAAGCCTGGCGCGGGCCGTCACAATGTGAGGTAGCTTTTAAAAGACGGTACGATATTCACATTTCCGTCATTTTTATAACTAACCCATCATTCATTTAGCTGACAAGATATTTGGTAGATTCATTGTTTATAATCATTTTTTGTTCACCATATTATTTGCTCACTATTGTACTTTATTATCCCTTAGCCTGATTTACATTGGGCAAGTGTTTAGTGAAGTAGATAAGGCCTGTGGGTAAGGCAGTGGTGTAAACTGATGGTCTCATCAGTTTTGATAGACACATATAGATATACCTAGGTAACGCAAGAGCGCCTACTTCGCGTGCCCGGCTTAAGCATTTTATGCATAACGTGGGTACTTTCGCAGCAAGCTAATTTGTTTAAAACAACAACATAACTCAAGAACTTCATTTTCGACATCACATAACTGTTTGTATAATAATCATAATGCTTATGACGTCATAGTAGGCAGTCAAAAAATGACATGCTTGGTTTTTATGTGGATCGTGACACTTGCATTATCTAGGTGTATGTCTGTGACTGTTGACTTGGTAGCGAGAGAGTTTACTACTCGGCACTGTCCTTGAACGATGTGAATCGGGCCTTTTTCCATCTCACAGCTTGTTCACACTTGTGGGGTGTTGGGCTTGAAATTTTAGGGTGATAGTGGCGGACAATTAAATAAGATAAAAGATATTATCGTCGGTTTGGTTGTTTGCTAGTGCCACACGCTTGACTATGAATTCAATCAGGTACAACATCTGATGTAGTATGAACAGAAGCTGTTAAATCCAATTAAAATCACCAGGTTTTGGATTAGATCAAAAACCTGGTGATGTATATTCTTTATTGAAAACGGGTGGTTAGTTAGCAGACTCCTTATATATGTAAAACCGTAGTAGCACCCCCAAGTAAGTATATTGATTGTTGCTTGACTTTGGATTATTAATAAGGAGGTAGAAGTTTTATTTTATAAGGTTTGTAGCCATGTAATGTCTAAGAAAGGGATAACTTAATCTTGTTTTAGTGTGTTTAAATGATGTTCTGTAGTCTTGCCTACTTGCATGATGAAAAAGGCGTGGATTTATATATGTATATACAAGGTGACGACGACAATACGACAATAAATGAAAACACTGGTAATACAGGTTCATAGGAATATTTTAAACTATCAAATAAATCCTAACATCGAAACTAAATAAAATATTTTAATTTGGCAAAGATAGAATAAATAAATAAAGCTTTTTGAAGTAGCGAGTTGGCAACACGTGTTTAGTGTTTATACCGATGCGGGGGTCGTAAACATGTCGGTGCTAGCTATTAATGTACATCATGTAAAAATGGCAAATAATGTCCTGTGACGAAACTTCTGCATATATTCAATTGAATTTTTGTATGCAGACTAGGAACATCATGAGGTATATGCAGTTTAATTTATTGTCGTACTGTCGTTGCCACCCTCTATATGTATGTAGATGATTTATTTTTGTAAATAACGCTAGCCCGTAGACATCCACCATAGGACTAATATAAGTTGCACGACATGTTTCAGCATTCCCAAGAGCCCACAAAGTTCAACAGTAACTCTTACGGAGGAGTTATATCAAACGGTAATTATTATATTCAGATTTACACGCTTACATTCTATAAGGTCAAATTTAATTACGCAGTGAAACTCTGCAGGCATGGCATGTATGGATATCTCAACACCATAAAACATAAAAAAAACACCGACATACTTCAAGTAACTTCACTACCGACAGTTACTGACCCCAAAAAATGAGAACAATCTTTTTGTTTTCGTTTTATCGTGTTGATATAACGATTAAATTAATTATGACCTTAAATTACTAGCTCAATATACGGGAGGTTGGGTTGTTTGGTTCTATATGCATACAAATATTATACAGGCATATTATGCTATTATATTTCTTATGGGATGCCAGAACATGTAAATTTTGGTTTGCGGCAGTTATATGGTTTGGGGTATTTAGCCCAATTTAACTTACGGCTTCAGTGGAAAGGCTGTCTATTAATTTATAACATTTATTTTCTTTACATAAAATTTACATTTTTAAATATTTCCATACAAAGTAATACAAAAAAATATAAAAAATAGTAGCCCACCAGCATCGGGTTCAGGGTCCGAGCTACCGGTATTCAGGGCTCTTGAGAGAGGAACCTCCTAACGATACGCGGTGTCCAGAAGTACTGCTTTCTGAATGAACATTTATTATTATTACTATGAGGTGGCAAAGCTTTAGTCTGGACCTAAGCCTAACCACTCTTTTATGGCAGTAACAGAAATGCAAATTAATCTTCGTTTGAGAATACAGTAGTAGTACATCAGGGGTAACTTCTTGGTACAAAACAGTGGGTAAGCTTACATTGTATGTCAACTAGCGAAACACGAGAGGTCTTCGAGCCAACCTGCGTTCCCGAGGAGCGCCGTGTTCGGGGAGGCACGGGACAGGGATAAGCTGTAAGTGCAGCTTGATCGATACCACAGAGTACGTAGGGAATGGAGTGTTAACTTGCGAATAAGCTTCTATACGAGATTTTTGTTACTTGGCTAACGTCACTATAACTACAAAACATCGTATTGCAGTTGAGTATTTGACATTCTCTCAGTTAGGGCATAATACACCAATCCGCAACGTTATGTTACGTTGTACGTATCCGAACAGTCGAGAAAGTGCGTAAACAGTCCGACAAGGCTAGTACATCGCTCTGTAAAAAGTGCCCAAAATGCATATCACATTCTCAGCGGGACCTAATGAATACTCCATTTACTTACTACTCTGTGTTCGACATTGCTTGTACTGCATCAAATTAGGTTGTAACGTGTTACTAGTAGCAAGATATTGATTAAAAAACAAATACTTTGAATGTTCGTCCATTGATCGAAGGTTTGGGCCTGGGTGGTGTACAAAATACAGGGTGTAAATAGACCCTTCACGAAGCCGTCAACCAGCATTCTGTACATAAAACTAAGTAACTTTACGCAAAACTTATTGCTGGGAAATGATTTCTTTTATTTTGGGGTGGAAAATCACGTTTTACGGTAGGACTCGATGGAACGCACTCAAAGCATTGTGTTGATGGATGAATTGAATAGTACGGGAGACGTGGAGGTGTTTTAGGTAAAAATCTTACATTAAAAAACAAGTATTTAAAAAAAAAGTTGGAATTTTGAACTAGAAGGTTCTCAGGTATGGTCATGAACAAAAAAAATGATCGCAAAGACGGGGAGAACAAGTGCCTTTCGGGTCTATTTACACCCTTTAAAGGAAATATTTTTGCCATGTAAATTCGTTACAACCTTTTCGCCTCGTCTTCATACCCTCTGCTTTGTTCCATGCTATCATTTTTGGATAGTCTAATCACATATTTTTAATACAATGACATTGATGTAATTAACCTAATAATCATCATTCATGTACTAAATGTGGCTTATTCATGTATTTGTTTAGATTTAATGGATGAAATGATCATTGAACTCCTAATAATGTCCACTACGCGTTGTGGCTTATTCATATAACTTTTAATGACGTTTGTTTACTACTTGTTATTATTAGCCACAACGCATTGTGACGAAGACTACAAAATTATATTTGTGTCGTTTCCATTCATTCCATAATATGTTAGTAATGTATACACGGCGGCAAATGAACCTGTTCCAGTTCCAGTGTAACTTGGCCTCGCTTTGTATAGATTTCCTGTACAATGATAGATCTGCATAAACTGGTTTTGTATAGCTTGATTGGCCGTCGTGCGTACAACTGTTAAATATTTTTTAAGGTTTTGCCGCGGAGTCTGTGACGTAAAATCCGTACCTAAAAAATATTCGGGTCCCGCACACCAAAACTGACAATGAATTAATTTGATTTTAAATAGATACAAGCTAATTTAATTTAAACTGATTTCCCGATCCATATTCGCCCTTTCTTTCGTCTAACTAAAATTTGCAAATGTCTATAGAACTTTCATTTGTTTCAGTACAGAACGCACTTCTTTGAGCAACATGGATGGATGTAATGCCGTCACAGGTGAGAAAATAACATTATTTTTTATTATCATAGTAGTTATAGTGACTTCTTTGGTGTTAATTGTAAAGTAATTTGAGAAATAAAATTCACAGCAGAGGCCACATTTCTAATTTATTTCGTCTTAACATATTTTCTAGCAGCCATCAGTCTGGATTTTTGCCCAGTTGACGATTATGGGATTGCTTCCTATTACATGGAATTTAAACATAACTGGCGAAATCTGAACTTACAATAGCTCCAAACCCCCTTGAGGGATTACAGGCGTTAAGTTTTATACATTTCTAATAATCTAGAATATCGAACCAAAACTTCGTGTACAATAGTTTACATTTTCTGGTTTTTATAAACATGTATATATGTTATGATAGTCTAAAAGGTACATAAATATGTTATAGGTCTTTGTTACATGAATTAAATGATATTATTTCCTTTATTTAAATATTCTAATATAAAAAAAACATTTCAAAATATAAAAAATAGTGGTCCGCCGGTATAGGGAGCAAGGTCCAAGCTACCGGTGGTTAGGGCTCCAGAGACAGGAACCTCCTCACAATGCGAGCCGTATCGAGGAGTACTGCCTTCTGAATCAGGCCATTGATCCAACCGCCTAAGAAGAGCCTTGAAAGATGGTCGTCGAGGCTCTTGGCTATAAGGCCATTGGCCGTCACGACGATCGGCACAATGATAACCGAATTCACATTCCACATGTCAACAACCTCGTGTGCCAAGTCGAGATATTTTATTTGTTTCTCTTTCTCAGCTTTCACGAGGTTCTCGTCATGTGGAATGGTAATATCGACTATCATTACGCGGCGCGCTGATCGGTCTATCACTACTATGTCAGGCTTATTGGCGACAATAGTCCTGTCAGTAATGATAGACCGATCCCAGTACAACGTGACATGGTCTTTCTCGAGAACTGGGTCGGGCACATACTTGTAGTACGGTACCTCAAAAAAAAAAAAACTGATATCAATATGAGTGAAAAATCAACTGTTAGCCTATATCATCCCACTGCTTAGCAAAGTACTCTCCCCATGACTACCAGTTCTTTCGATGGATAATTTAATTAATAAAAGACGTTTCTCGTTCCAGGTTGACAAAAGAGCAGCGCTGTTGAATCACAAGAATGTTGTAACAGTTACATGAAGATAGTATGTATATCACAGATGAACTAGCCACTACCGGATAATTGAATTTATACTGTACACGCTTTTGTACAAGTTTATAGATCTATTTCTTGGCAAAACATAACTACCGTCTTCTCTAACACCTCTACCCAACTCTTCGGGGATAAAGGCGCGATGTTATACTAATTTTGTGTTTTCTTATTCACATATCTGTTGACATGTAGTTACAAACGTCTTTTTGTTGATTGTAGAGTAGAAATATTTACCACAAAATTATAAGCGTTCACAAATTACTGGCTATCTGTACTGGGCCATACTTTACCGTTGGTCAACTACTCAAGTATTTTGAGGAATCTAGTTTTTCAATTGGCCAGTGGTAAGTTAAATTAAAACATGCCACAAAGCCGTGACATCATATTTCAGCTCCCATTTGAGTGTAACATCTTTATCATCAGATGTTCCCACTTGTACAACAGACTGAAGTAGAAATCCGCGGTTTCTGCTGCATTCACTGCCTTTTAAACATCCTAAGCAGTTCTAATGTTCCATATTTGTACAAAAATCAGCTTAGATTTTTAGTAAATAATAGTATGAACACGTGCAATATTTTAAAACATATAATGCCAATAATTTAATTTATTCTTGTTACTTTTTGTTAAAATTCTCACAAAGCACGACAATTTCTAAATTATCAAGAAATAAGATCTATTTACTTGAATAAATACGCGTTAGATGTCTAAGCACGTTATTGTGTCGATAACAAATATATCGATCGGCAGACATGTCGATAATATCTGCATGTCGACATAATTGACCCTAGTGTTGCGCTTATGAAGAGAATTGTCGATATCGACATTTTTAAGCTTAATGTCGGGTCCAGAGAGCATTTTAATGTACCTAATTTCTTGTTTTATCTAACTTTCTTTTTCAATCGTGTTTGCCGTGTCCTAATACAAGCGATTTTCGCGCTACATGCTGCTTCCGGTTTTCGCGACAAATGATGGCTTATATTAGCACACGGGGTATTCCATGTTAATGTAACGAAGTTTTAAAAGATAGTGTCCTATTTCTGTTATATTTCATTATTGAACTAGATTTCGTATATTCTTTATTTTATGCGTTTATCTATTTTTAAACCATATTATTATTATCTTGATACCTTCTATATGAGAAGATATTGTACTTTTAATTTGAATTCTGTTTTATTTAATGATTTTTTTTATCCCACTATCTCTGGACTCACGTGCTTGACAATATTACAAGTTTAATTTTATAAATACACTAAGTTTGTATAGAAACACACGTATTTTGTATAATAAAGCTATTAGTTTTACGATAAATGTTTTAAACGCCGGCTAATAGTACTGCTCCACATCCAATTCGTTTGCCTGTTGAAATTATGTCGAAGGAAAGATACTTTTTGTGAGCGACACTGCAAACGAGTTTTGAGTTTATAGTTTCAGGAAGAAGATCTAATTATTAATGTGAAAAATCTTACTTAGAAAAAGGCTTAAAGTATTTGAAACCTGTTTTCACTTATCTAAATGTAGTACCTTAACAAAAGTACACCGTTGAGAGTAAATAATCCAACGTGGAATGATAACACTAAGCATTATATTTAGGTATTGAAAACGGGTAGTATGAGAAAAGCAAATGTTAGTTGGCTACTAGACGATGTTCCATGGCCTATTAATATGTAAAACCTATGCTTAATCTAAATCATGATTGTATTAATTAAAAATAATGATGAATTAAATATACTATTTGTTATTTTAAAGGTTACGTAGTCAAGCTAGTAGTCACGTTAAAATGTATTAAATCAGAAGTGAATATTGTGGAGCAGTAGATCATATTTTTACACGAACTCAGATATGATAATTATATGGTTTTATTTTCATTAAAATAAAACGATTGAACAGTTCTTTTGTGATTGAGTGAGTTGAAATCCTAAATTCCAAATTATGCCCAATGTAACAATTATGAATAAATATTTATAATGAATCTCGCTTGGTTTTTATTTCAAAATGATGTGGATTTCAAAAGTTGCACGGAAAATTCTAAAATTCACTAACACTAAAAGTGATTTTTAGTAATTCTAGTTCGAGCGGACCTAAAAAACATATATTAGGAAACGATCTTTAAATAAGTAGGAGCTCACCGAACAACTAAGCTGTCAACCGTTAATGTGCCCAAGTCTGGCGGCTCGTTGTATGGCAATACCAAACTTCTGGCCAAGTAAAAGCCAAACCCTTGGGTCACGGGAAGCGTCAACTAACCATGTTGATAATTATTTCCTCTGGGTAGTTTAGTGACACGCGGGCTTATGGGCTGCTGTCTCGTGTCCCCATGCAAACTCGTCACAGTGGGCCTTCGTGGCTCCTATGACGTGTCCAGTAGTGGCGGCTGTAACTGCGCAGCTATTTTTCCTTATCAAAGTGCGTAGGTACCCAAGTAGGAGTGGCACGATGGTTGCAAAGAAATCAATGATTTGATTTGATAATTATGTAAAGTTCAGTAACTTCTTCGAATGTTTTCATTGCGCTTGATATTAAACCTCGAGTCGTGAGTCAAAGACTGAAAAGAGTTAGGGTTTAAGGACTCGATTGAGTTGCAAACCGTTATAACAGAGTCGAGATCTTTTTTAAAGACTTAAAAGCCTCGAGTCCTTTCCCCAGTACATAGACCCGACTCCCACTTACAACCATCAGGTGCGAACGCTCAGCAGTCGCCGAAGCCGAAGTGCGGGACATTTTGAGAGGCACGCGACCTAAACGACATCATCACCGTCGACGTCGACGTATTAGAACCCAATGGCACGCGACCATGGCAAAAGACCGGACGGCATGTCTTTGTTTCCATGGAAGTTGGGTAATCATTTAGTATGGGACGCAAAATTGGCTTTTAATTTAGTCAGAGGCTTAGCATTGCTATTGCAATAGCGCCTGTCACTTAGGCACATTAGCGACTTAGGTTATTTTTTTTTAATATTTTGAATGCATGTAGTAGATCCAAAATTAATCCCAGAACAAGCTGGATTTACCATGGTAAATCCAGCTGCAGCCAGGTTCTTAACATCACTCAACACATTGAGGACGGGTTTGAAACAAGGAAAGTGACGGGTGCAGTTTTTGTTGACTTTGGCGAACCACAAGGATGGCGCTCTGCTTCTCTGCTGGTGAATATGCCTGTCCAGTATGGGACCGCTCTGCGCACGCACTCCTAGTGGATACAGCTCTAAATGAGACGTGCCGCATAATTACTGGTTGTCTTAGACCAACCCCGGTACGAATGCTGTATCCACTGTGAATGTCCGGCATCGCCCCTCCCCAAGTTCGCGGGACTATAGCCAGCCGTATCGAGAGGACGAAGCTACAAGTTGAATCACACCACCCAATGCACCGTTACGTCTCAGTGCCCCAAAGGCTGAAAAGTCGTAAAAGTTTTCTTGGGTGCGTGCGCCCAGCTAGCCCAATCATTGTCAACGCCTCCACAGCAAGATGCAATCTCTTGCGCTGACAACTTCAACAACCCATCAGAAAACCTTCGAGTTGCCGTGACCGACTTGGAGATCTCTAAACAGACTTCGAATCCAAGTCGGCCGGAGCAAAGACAATCTCTACAGATGGGGGTTCATGGACGGCTCACACTAAAGTGCGGATGCGGCGTCTCCCCACAAACAATGGCCCACCTGCCATCTTGCACCGCATGCTCTATCGCCTGCGCTCTTGATGATTTATTTACTGCATCAGTGAGCGGGTTCGGGTGGCTTAGTTTAGGGCTAAACATATTTAAACTTTTTCCCATAGATACGCTGTGTAGTGTGTGTGTGTGCGTGTGTGTAGTGTGTGTGTGTGCGTGTGTGTAGCGTGTGTGTGTGCGTGTGTGTAGTGTGTGTGTGTGTAGTTAATTAGTCATTGTTATAGATTACACGTATTTCAATAAAATAATAAAATTGATAATAATTTTAATCTCTTAGCAGAACCGGGAATCGAACCCGAACATCGAAATGTGAACAATAAATTCTTTATAAAATAAGGCATTGTCTGTGACTGACTGCATGATGTTTCTATACAAGGTGGAGACGACAATACGACAATTTTGGCCAAGGTTTTTGAAGTAGCGAGTTGGCAACATGATTGTGTTTAACGTTTATACCGATGCGGGATTCGTTAACCTGTTGGTGGTAGCCTATTTTATCTACACTATGTAGAAAATGCTAACAGTGAAAAAAAAAGTACTGTGAATAAACTGCATACAAAATTCAATCTAAAATATCCAGTAATTTTCGATTGAATTTTTGTATGCAGACTGGGAATGTCATGAGTTACATACAGTTTAATTTATTGTCGCATTGACATCTTCACCCTGTATTTGGTGTAAAATGTAAGGGAACATGACCAGATCAGATATTGCACAGGACAGAGGTTTGGAAGGAGAAATGGGAGGTCTTTGCCCAGCAGTAGGACACTAACAGGCTAACAAAAAAGAAGGAATCCTAATTTGGATAAACAAACGAAACACATCTGTCTGAATATTTTTTTATTAATTTCACAAAAGTATTCATTAAAAGCCACAGTTTGAAGGCTTTTAAGCTGTCAAAGCGATGACTGTATATAACATTATCTTCCATCGTTTATATTCAACAGTGAGCTAGAAAACAGGAATTCACAAGCTATCTAAATAACTACATAAACGTTTATTTTATAGAAAATATTGACATATACTTCATCCGTTAAAAGGCCGTGAAGCTTGCATTGTCACAATGTATTGCGCGAAGAGAGTTATCATATAGGAACGACTGGGGGCCTACCACCTCTTCTTATAGCAGAATTACTTGAAACTTACTTCCGTGTGAGAAAGAGGTGGCGCTATGCAAAATGTATAACACCATCTATTTCTCACAGTGTAGGATCCGCTAAGGCACCGCCAAACGTCCCTTAATGAATAACCCCGCCCTTAAATATTTATATATTTTTGTATAAATAATGACTTTCCACTTAGTATTAGAGTGTGAATAACACTATCTTTACGTATTACAGAACAGCTCAGTGTATCATTATATTTATATAAGTGTGAAGCGACACTGATTTTCTAATATTTGAAATATACTTTGAAGCTATTTTGTGATATTCTAAGTCGAATGCCTTAATCTATTGAGAGAAGATGACCTTTGAATACGCTTATAATGGCTGAAGGTCTTTCAAAGTCAGTGTCAAGTTCAAATGTTTGAATCATCGCTTATAAACATTAAAAACTAATTGACGTCATGAAGTCGAGCATTCAGAGGTCACCGTCCCTCTATTATATACTATTAAGTTACCTATATTTTGTCGAAGTGTTACAGACACAAAAACACTTTTAATTAATAATACATTTCGAGTAACTTTGGAACTCATTTCACCTCCCATAGTTGAAACTACCATTCTTCAAAGATTTTCTTAAGCGTCGACTTTTAGAATGAGTAGGTTCAATTATGGAAAAGTCAAATTTAATTCGAAAATCTGTTTCATAGGTCCCAATTCCCTTTTTTCGTTACAACTCCCTTTATGAAAACTCTATTCTACAAGCCGCCAACGGCAACCCGTCAGCCATTTTGTTTATATTTTTATGCTTGTAAAATGGCCGAATTTAGGATTTGTTTAATCTAGTTTAAATACGAGCGGATTTGAATATTACGTATAAATATATAATATTATTGAAAGCTCAACGTGTTTCGAACACCCTTGTAACAATGAGGTTAGCGATTTGAATGGGTAAGTATAAATTATATTTTGATTTGATGGAAATGTTACTCCATCACTCAATATTTAAAGTCTAATTTCGGGTGTTATTGGACAAGTGAAGTCTTCCATTTTGACAGTGGGAGTTTGCTTAATTACCTTTTAGACTCAACTAGTCGACTTTAAATTTGAGCCTCCAAAATGCGGAACTAAAGGGATATTTTACGCCCAAAAAGCTTATGATTATATAAATATTATAAATACACAATGAGGTGATCATACAAAAAATATTCATCTTTAGCAATCGAAATCCTCAATATCTTAAAGCTTAAGCAAAAATAAACTCTTTATTTATACTCGTAGGGTCCTCCTATATTCGTTATAATTATACTACGAACCAAAGTTTTTTTTTGGAAACCATTGATGCCTTACTGTCTAGGTACATACCGTGCTCAACACCAATACTTTCCATACACTCTGCCATTTTACATTCTATTATAGTCAGCATACGATTGACTATCCATAGCGTGCTGCTACCAGGTCAGCGCTGACCAGAAACTGTCCAAAACACTATCAATCCATTATCTACCTTAAATCTACTCCCATTAAGTTTACAATTATTTACAAAGAACTTCCAACATCCCAAACTAACCGTTTACGAGTCTTACGTTTAATTTTACACAAAAATTTATGTTAACATCAATAGTGGTCTGTGACGATATTTTGTCACAGATATAATATAAATAGCGTTAAATTTACAAAAGCTTAACATACCTACTGCTATGGACTAGTAATTTATAAGGTAACCTTCAAGAGACCAAAAATTTGGTAAATCCTTACGGTAAATGTCAAACTGGATTGTCAAATTTGTCAACACTCAATTTGTCAAGTCCAATTTGACAGTTCAATTCAACAGCACATCAATTAATAATTAACATCAGCCCTAAATATTTTTTTGATATTCGGACATCAGCATTGATCTATTCTAAAACGTTAACTTAAAAACTAGTCAACTTTAACTAATGTTTAAAAGCCACACAATATTGTTCTATGTGGTTTGTAGCACAAACGTGTAGAAAATTACGTAATTTTTTTAACCATTAGTAAAAGTGTAATTACAATCAAATCTAACATCAAATCAAATACAGGCTTTTTACAACTCGAGGTAATACATAGGTTTATATTATGTCTTCAGATTTCAAGCAAAGATTGGGTTGTATTTTATGTCTTCACGATTTATATTTTTAATTTAATTAATGTTTTAGTACAGTCTGGTTAAGTATTTTGTCGAACTTAGGGCGTAAAGTCTAGAAATGGAAAAAGCTAGCTTGCCTAATTCTGCAATTAATTTCTGTCATTAAAATGTAACACCAACTAACATTATATTATAACTCTAACATTAATTAAATTAATGACATACTTCCATTCAATTCATTATTTTCCCTCTACATTTTATTATGTAAGTTTTATGATTCTTACGTGTCGTGAAAGAAAGGACCTTTTATGCTATGCTATGGCCATTATCGCCATATTTCAATGTGGAGTTTACAATTTAGCACGTTTACAAACATTCAACAGTTTTATTTACAAGTTAATAATTTGAAAACAATGGAAAAAATAACAGGGTTTATAAAGAAGACTTGGGGGCCTACCACCGCCTCTTATAGCAGTATTATTTGAATCTTACTTTGGAGAGGGAAAGAGATGGAGCTATACAGAAGAGGCTCCATCTCTTTCGCACACTGAAGTAAGATTTAAATGGTGGTGATACAATCCCTGGTTAACTAACTGGTTATATTTTCTTAACGTAATAATAAAATCATACCTGTGTATTGCTATATTGCTCGTTATAATGTGTATTTATATATTTCCACTAAATATGACAGCCTATTAGCGTAAAAAAACTAATAGATATGTTCATTAATGCAGTCGAGTTTGTTTTATGAAATGTCAAATTCAAGTCCTGAATGTCAAATTGAGATTCAGTTTCTTAAAGTGTCATTTGACAAAGACTTGTTGGATGGTTTTTCGTCAATGTTAGTGTAAGCAAAACTATGATGGCTAGGTTTCTAGTCAAAATTTTCAGTCAGCTTATTTATTTTTGTATCGTTTTAACGAGTACTTTATGTTTTTATTTTTCAAAAACCGTGATTATACTTTATGGCAACAATATGGCATTTCGCGCTCATTTTCCTGTCATGGCGGACGGGTTGAACCAATCTCCATACAACCACTTTCTCCTCACATCTGTCAATATTATTATACTTAAATAGTTCCATCTCAAAACATTGCTCAGAAGACCATAACTCGCAGAATGCTTTACCCCCGGTTTCGGAAATACACGCAAAAATCTGTTCACAAGTTGTCAACATTATGTCACGCGATTTGGATAGCTAATCCCAGCAGTCGACACGATTTGCCAATTTGCCTGCAATTTTTTGTTTTATTTGGTATTCAGAAACCGAGTGTGAAATACATACACCCAAGAATTTGTTGACAAATTTATGTCACGCAATTTGACAGTCGTCAACACGAATTTGACGATCGCACCGTAACTTTTATGTTAATTGGTCTTCAGAAACCGAGTATTCCCCTACTAACCCAACGATATCTTCATTGTGTTCAATTGTATCAATCGAAAAACTTTATTTGTCTCTACAGTTGTTTATTTTATTTTATACGCACTTGCTTTTCCAATTCACTTTAGACACTGGAAGAATGATCGACATCATCTTTTCTTGCCACATTTAAAAATAGAACAGAACCGAGTGTTACTATAATTGTCATGGCATTTTCCGTCATATAGGGTCCTAAGTTCTATAAATTGCAGACATGACCAATATTACTCAGTTAAAACGATACAGAAGCGGTGAGTGATGACTTTACGTAATGGCAGCAAGCGGTGGCGCTAGGGCGCGTCGGCGGCGCCACTGTCGCTCGCCGGGCCGCACTCCTCCGGCGGGAATGGATCGTCTGGGGAAGGAATACATTTGTCAATAGACGATAAAGGCAATGTCCAAGTAGTTCTGAGGGCCAACCACTAACTTTCAAAGCTGTAATAATAAAGTCCTACTTCAAAATGGGAAACATTTGAACACCGCACATTAATAAAACTTTTGTGATTGAAATAATCTCACCTACCTACTTCATGGAAGTTTCGGTTAGGTTGTGTAAATCGAAAAAAAATGTATTTTATTTTTGATTTTTTGCGGCAACTTACATACCGCAGTAGCAATTAAATAAATATCTTTATTTTTTCGTTAGTAACTCCTAATTCTGTTTGGGGAAAGGTTACTGTGCTCAGCATCTAAGGCTTGAACATTTTGTGGTGAATTGAGTGGCTGATGTTGGACCCTTACATCTGTTACTGTGCTGAAGAAGTTGCAGTGTTTGGGAATAGTGTGACGGCGTTGTAGGAATAAAAAATCTGTTGATACCTTCGGAGTGCGGCTCGTTGAGTCCCGTTCAGGAGCCCCTGCGGCCGGTGAGCGAGCCCACCAGCGACTTGAGCGCGGCGCCCAGCGAGCCGCGCGCCCCCTCCGCCCCCCCCGCGCCGCCCGCGCCCCCCGCGCCCAGCGCGCACCCGCCGTGCGCGTCCAGGCACTTCTGGTAGCGCAGCTGGAAACAAGAGATGAAGAAGGTCATAATAAAAGCAAAAACGCCGTTATTTGACTCGTTTCGAATGACGCGACTCGATGCCGCGCCAAACAAATGTGGTTCTACTTTATCAGCTCAAGCCAATTCCGCGTCGATTAGTGTGGTAACAGGCTCAGGCTGGGTGGAGCAACTTTCTCCGCCGGGCGGCTGGTGGCAACTGGATGAGAGTGACCGAAAATCGAGATGAGTAGCGTGCAATTGGAAAGACCTATGTCCAGCAGTGGACTGTTATAGGCTGATGATGATGAATAGTGTTAACTCCTTAATTCTTCTTCTGGTGTATATCCAATCGGTAACTGCTTGCACGATAACGGCATGCCGTTAATTATGTGGCGTTGTAGATGCCGGATACAGTTCGCCAAAATCTGCTAGGAAGAAAAATAATGCTTAAGATACCTTGCAAGCCGCCTCGATGGTCTTGCAGAGCGCGCCGGAGGAGGGCTCCGCGTGGAAAGCGTGCGCCACGAACAGATCCTGCGCCGTGTGCACGATGAACGCGCAGCGCCGCACGTCGCGCCCGATACCCAGAAACGAGAGATAGCGGACGCGGCATTCTACGATGGGAGTTGTCTCCTGGAATGATGTTGGAAATTGTTCATGTTATTACTGTTGCCGTGGAAAACTCATAAAACCACCTAGTGTTTCAGTTCAGCTAGATAAGTTTTAGCGAAACAGATAAACAGGTTCATGTTTAATTGTGAGACGCAGCAAAAAATACGCCAATCATTCTTTTTATATCTGTTACATTTGAAACTCCTTTTTCATCTGTTAAAGTAAAGTCGCAAAATGTTGATTAATGAAAAATTGGTTAGCGAAAGCAGGAAACCCAACTGATCTATATCTGGTGGAGGAGTATTCATCGTTACCACCGTTTTTGGCATCTGCAAAACTAAAGGCACCGCAACTACCTGCAGGTTGTACACCAGAAGTTGTCGAAGCATCACGTAATAGGGTTTAATTTCAGACGCGAGTAATTTGGGCAATTATTATTAATTATATATTTTTTTCATATCTCCTTTTTGTTTGCATTCCTAGATTCCATGCTGCATTAAGTTTACTGTCAGACTTACCCCTTCATCAGTAATAGTGATCATAGAGGGCGCCACAGCCACGGCGACCGGGCGCCAGGCGGAGGGCGGGCGCGCGGCGGCCAGGCGCTCCAGCGCGTCATTGAGCACGCGCATGCCCGTCGCGCGCGCCACCTCCGCGCTGCCCAGGTACAGCGCGCGCACCGTCTTGCGGGGCTCCTCCATCGGGGTGGGGAAGGCGGCGCCCACTGGAAAAGGAAGAGCAGATTATACATCGTGGAATTAAAAACGAGCCTGGGGCTTACCACCACCTATTATAGCAGTATTATATTAATCTTACTTCAGTGTGGGCAAGAGATGGAGGATGATATAGTTCCGTCTTTTTCTCTGAAGTAAAATTGTATGGGTAGGTCTAGCGGTTGCGTTGGGATTCTTGAGAACGCTTTAGGTCATTATCACTTTGAGTTTTGACGGTTCTTAAATAATTCAGTTACAGCCTAATTCACCAAAATCTACTTACCAGAAAGCGGTCTAGGCCGCCTAGTAGCCGGCAGGTCCGTGGGACGTGGTGGAGGCTGCAGGGACCTCTCAATCATGATGCGCTTGCAGATGTCCCTCAACGCGTTGGCGATGCTGCGTGCCGGCGCCTCGCAGCGGAACACGTGGCACATGTGCTTGCGCGTGGCGCGGTCGCGGGCCACGTAAGCGAAGTCCCTGGATTGAAAATTGAGGGTTCTAGAAGACCTGCGGTAGATTTGGGGGATGGAGGCGTGCAGATGATGGGTTTGAGGTTTTTCGTGTTTCGTTTTTGAGATTCAGTGTGTTCGAGTGTACTGAATCTTTACAGTGCTTATTGAAACTGATATTGTCCAGAAAGGTGATCACTGGAGTATGACTCGGTAGATTAGCGATAAAGTGTGCTTTTGACGTATTTCTTTCACTATATGATATTTGTCACCTGATGTCAAACCCAGGTAGTTTGGCGGGTTTATATTGCAGTCATTACATAACATCACGCATGTATACCCCGAAAGTTAAGGCAGGGGTAGATGTAAAGAACATCCACATTTTACCAGTTGTGTTTATTCATACTTCAGATTCAGATAAACTGATGCATCGACCCTTTTTGGGACTTTTTGCAAATAACTCGAGATTTAATAATTAAAACTTCAAGTCTTTAACTTATTTACAGACATCTAACAAATATGGCGGCCTATGGACTATGGTATATATAACAGCGTGAAATGACACCACCAAAGACGGTTTGATCATGTTGCGTGTATCGAAGTAAAGCCAAAATAGCACGTGAAACAAAGCTGAAGTATTTACACAAATAACTAGAAAAGTAACAAAACGAGGCTTCGGATAACGCCATAATGGATCCTGCCTACAAATTAAAACCTTTGACATGGCTTTGAAGCTCTTCCAAATCTACTGAAGTAAACGCTAACGGAAACTAGAGAGTCAAACGTTTTCAAAAAGTAACTCACACACACACACCTAATTATCTAAAAAATCTAGAAAACAAAAACCTATAATTTCGATTGTATTTACCTTTCACTATTCCCAGAATGCAGAGACAGAAAATTTTCAGATTTAGTTGAATGTTTACCAGTTAGTGTACCAAGAGGTTAGGATGGTTACTCACCGGCCGTTGTCTCTGCCCACCCCCCACACGCGTATGGTGTGAATCGGCTGTGTGTGCAGTGTGTTCAGGCTTTCTGGGTCGATCAGCTTTAGGGCGCCATCGTCTAGGTCCATGAAGAGGTCCTTGCCCTGGGCGGAGAAGAAATACGTAGGCTTGATTAGTGCCTAACTTAAGGTTTAAGGGGAGAACAGCTCCAAATATTTAAACCTGTAAATGATTTCAGTAAGAAATATTCTGAATTCTCGAGAAGGCGTCACTCCTACGAAAATGTCGTGATGAATAAAGTATCGAATCACCGGTTGGTGGCGGCTCTGACTACATAGGGTACGAAAAGAACCAAACACGTACTAGTGTTGACGAGAAGAAGACAGTATATATTTTACAGTTAAGTAGTTCAAGGACACCCTAAGCCTTTACCCAGCAGTACGACCCAGTTTTTCCAATCCCTCCTGTGGTTGATTCCATCTTGCGCGTCTACTCTCCGCTCCACTCGTCTTTGCTTTGATGGAAACTGGGCCAAATGTAAGCTGACAGTATCCAGTATCCATGGATAGAGTTACAAAATTCTTCACTCAAAGACAAATAAACCAGAAGGCACAAAATTCAAAATCAGTCAGTTACTCACATCACCCCAACGGCCGACCTGATCCAGCAGATCATTGCGGCCCAGACTCAGGTCCACGATGCACTTGTTGACGGCCCGGCTGGAGCGCTCGGGAGTCAGGTCGGACTCGGAGATCTCCACCCAGCCCAGGGAGCGGACAAAGAACCGGACGGCACGGCCGTTGTCCGGCTCGGGACGGGCGGGGAAGCTGCGGCGTCTGGGGAAGGTAAAAAGGGTGTTAGTCCTGAAAGTTACCATCTCCATTTTTGTAGGGAGTAGGAGCCGTCAAATCAGGGCTGCCATTGGCAATACCATGTACGAATGTGCAAGGAGAGAGGTAGTCACAGTCAGAGAGGAACAGTGCCGCATAATTAAGCGACACACATCAAAATACGACCACGTCCGAGGAGCTGCCAGAAGTGACATTAATTATATTTAAAAGTAAAGGACGTACATAGGTAAATAATAAAATGACTTGTAGAATATGACCTAGGGCGCGGACAAATCAGCCAAGTAGGCATTGTGTTTTATATTTTGCAATAAACAGAGATTGCAGATTAAGTTCAGGAGGTTTAAAGAATTAATTGAAAAAATCTGAGTAGTATGGTTTCTAATGAAAGTGTGAAGGACATCTCTTTTAAAAATGTTCCTTTTTTGCATTTCAAACAGAAAGGTAACACTCGTTTCCATTGCATCATTTTAAGTTTACCTGCAACACCAACAGGTTTTAACACTCCTTTTTGTAATTGCGCGTGCGCACTAAAGTGTGTCAGTGCTATGCAAAGTTAAACGTGAAGGGTTAAAGATCAGTACGATGGCATTTAGTGAGATTTTCTTCAGACCGATTGGTCAACAAGGTTTATAGCAAGAGGAAACTGTCCATTATTTTGGCGTAGTCCTTTAGTTGGCTTTCAATACGCAGACGTGTTGGGTACCGAATTTTTGAGACCACAAAAGTAGTGTAATTGAAATATGCCTCATTGGACGGCAATGCTGATTCTTTGGCCAAATAAAAGGCCAGCCCTCTGATCATGTGAAGAGTTGACCATCCGCTCGATATCCCGAAGGACTACTATACTATGGGAAACCATCCGATCGATCCAATCTGTGGACCCCAGATAATTTGACCTTGAATAAAAAATTAGACTTACTTGTAAGACATCTCCTCTTTCCGTTTCCTCTCGGCCTCCTGCCCATCATGGTCCAGGGCTCCACTGGTGGTACTCCTTGTCACGGAGCTATTCATCATACTTCCCTCATACTTGCTGACCTCGGACAGGTTCGAGCAGTCCCTGACCATGGAGATCCGGGACTCCTTGGCTTCCACGGGAGGCATTTTGGGGATCTCTCTTTGGATGGTTCCGCTTTTTATATGCCAGTAGTAGGGGCCGTCATTATCTGGTGAAGATGGTGGATGGTTAGTGTGGGGTAAGTTCAAAGTTAGGCCACTAGACTATGGCGGTAACTAGTTGTGTTGTAATTAGTCGCAAAAAAGACTCAAGCAGAAAATAGTGTAAGAAACTTATGGTGGATTAATTCACCAAAGAAATTAAACGGGGTCACAGAGTCAATATTTCATAACAATGATGGCATTGACTCTTGACAGTTCTTGAGCGTGGTTTAGAAGTGCTAGTCGCGTTCAATTTCATTGGTCAAATTCGCCCTTAGATAACTAGCAAGCTGTTTTGTTACAAAACAAAACACAGTCGTACTTAGATCAAGATGTTTTGAGGTCGTCTATCGTTACTTTGGGTTAGAATTCCATAAAACTGGTTACAAACACTCAAGTCACCTGTTTTAGTTAGATAGCTAGCTGAACAGTCTGTGCTATACAAAACGACGTTAAATACAAGTCATTAAGCATAATGATTGGGTGCTTCGTAGCTGTTTAACTGCTCAGTGATAGCGTGTAGCTCTTTGCCTGTTTGTGTTATTTTTATGGTCACGCTGATGGATAGTCAAAGAGCTAAGGCATATTCATTAGCTTAGTGCTACAAGCAGTTACTTTTCATGCCAAATTAAACATACCTTCTTTTTAAAAGAGGCTATTCTTAGTCACCAAAACAATCCCTCGTCTACCTACCTATCTACCCTCACTAAAACTAATTCTAATACTCCAAAATTAAAGAAACATACATGTCCTACGAGTACCTTCATGTTTCTCCCATCCAGGGGGCAACTGGGGCTCCTTCTTGGGGCGCAACTTCACGGGTATCGCGTAAAGGTCGTCGTTGGGCCCCTCGGCAGAGTGTGGCACTGGGGCCGAGTGGCTCTTCTCTGAGTCCTCGCGATCAGCTCGCTCTTTTTCAGGTGGGGGTGACTCTTCGCCCCCATTTTGTGACGGTGTGATTAGACCGCTCTTGTCACTGTGGAAGATGGAAAAATGTTGTTAGTAGATTTTGTCGACTTATAGGAACATATGTATGGTATTTTTATTTGCGATTTCAGGGTTAGTTCTTTAGTAGAATAAGATGTCTATAATGATGAGCAGGTACAATGAGAAGTCGTATGTACTTGTACATCATAATTAATATTTTTTAAAGAGTATTTTGGCTATGTCAATTACAACCTTGTGTAAGTGTATGATTTCCAGAAAATTAAAAATCCACACGGAAATCTTTTTCAAAGGCCCATGTGCACCGGGAATTTCCAGGCGTAAAATAAGTATCTTTAGTAGGTACCTCTACCAAATAGTTCCTTTCAGAGAACTCAGCACGGTGTACTAGCCCATCGCTCATATTGTCCATAAAATAACGTCTTGACATAGTTTTATAAAACGCGACTCTAAACTAGTTCAAGTTTACGTTAATCGTATGCTGAGTTAACATTAACCTACCGCATAACTCACAACTGTACAAATTATGTATTACTACTCCAAAACACATACAGCTATAATGTATATGTTCAAGATCACAATGTGTTCATTATAACATCATAACGTGTAACGCCGGGCCTACACATTGGCGGTAATGGAAGCATGAGCAGCTTGGATTCACATGGAAACAAGAAGAATAAACTATACCTAAAGGGTTAGGCAGAGGTGCACCTATTGTTAGATTATTATCCACAGCTCGACCACAACTCAATCGATCGCGCGATCCACAGCTCAGTTAAGCTTAAGTTCCATATAATAGGTTTCTAACCTTTTGCTATCAAAGGGGGAAAATAACAAACTCCGACATGCTGAGAAAATCGTGATGGATAATCCCAATCACATTTTGCCCGATCGAAAATCGAACCCAGGCCCACTAGTCCGTCAAGGCAGCTAGACAATATTGAAGTTGATAATAACCTACGTCATGTCAAAATTTTTGAATGCGGTCGGTCGGTTGATGTAATGTCGTACCAAAAAGACTCTAATTGTTAGTTGTCTATGCTAATGCGTAGGTCTACTAAAATCTACTGCTAATAGCTATTTAATAGCTTCAAACCAAAACAAAGTTAAGCGGTTGTATTTATGGGACCTAATAGGTGTCTATTATGGTGTCATTGTATTATTATGGTTCATACGGCCTGTGTTTACCATAGGATTTTTACCAAGACACTTTCAGCTGGACTCTACTCAAAGCCTAGCTAACCGAGGGTATGTTTGTACATTGAAAAAAAAAAGAATGAACGTCACGCTCGTTTTGCATTCACCGCAGTGTGGTCCCGCCACACGCGTTCATGTCATATTCTCCATCGTGCAATAGTGTTCGGCTAATGTAGCGCATTGTTTATGAGTTAATAAAAACAAAACAAAGTGGTTTACGTGACTGGCGTGAGTGCGTCACTGCCTTTATAACTTTATATATGAATCACTGTACGAGGGTGTGGGTATGGCGCTGAGAAAAGCGGGGGATGTGGCGATATCAGACCAGCGCAAAATATCACCAAAAAAAAAGATCGATTCAAGTTGAACACTTATTTGGTTTTCAAATAATTTGAATGACTAGGTATAAATAATAGATAAAAATGCAGGATGTCAAAAAGAATGATGAAAAGATGATGAAAAACATGAAGTATTAAAATCAGCCTAATAATGTTCCTACTTCGGGGACACAAGCCTCCTCACTGTCTTTCGTTCTTTATCGTGTGGTTAGTGCCTAACTAACCTAATCTCGCTGTGAGAGGAAGTAATCCGTAATCCACTAACTACACACTGCAGGCCAAGTGTGGGGGATCTCATTGGCAAAGTATCGCACATACTGGCTTTTTCAATGGTTTTCCTGCCATGCAGGGAGTCTGACAACAGTGACAACCATTCCAATAAGGCTGTTCTGTAAAGCGACCATGGCTTTAATCCAGCTGTGCTGTGGGTGCCATGGCTAAGCTTCGAGCCTCCGCTCCCGCTACATCTTATCACCCAACCCTCTACCTAAAGGCAAGGCCGCCGGCGCAGTCGCGAGCACGAACAATAAAATTACCTGATCATATTTACCGACTGCGCAACGACTATGCTTAACAAGAATTAGTGCTGTTTTTAATAAATTCAAGTACAAGCTACTGAGATGGTTTGCTAATTATACAGAATTAACATATACGAGGTACAAGATATTATGTGTTTAGTGTTTAGAATTCTGTGTAGTTGCTGTTTTCTGTATTGTGAAAAGGGCCTACCTAGGAATTTATGGTTAATAGATTCATTATGTTAAACCCAGGTTGCAGATGTTGGGGAAAAAACAACCAAGCTAAAGTGGGAGTGGGCTGGCCACGTAGCACGAATGCACCCGGAGAGTTCGGCACGGATCGTCACTCACTGGACACCTGACGGAGGAAATCGCCGCCGAGGTACACCGCGGCGAAGGTGGTGTGACGATCTTGTTTGCGGGGCGAACATAGCCAGAGATCGCACAAGATAAAGAGGTTTGGAAGAAGAAAGAGGAGGCCTTGGCCCAGCAGTGGGACACTTGACAGGCTAGCATAAGAAAAATGTTAAAGTATGACGAACGATGGTTGAGTCAGCTGTCTGTATTTTTTTTGGAACATATTGAATTATCTCTCCTTGAGTTCAGTGGTGAATTAAAGAGATTAGAAGTGATACCGTTCAAATTAACTATCCGTCATCAGTGGTTGCCAAACATGTGCCCTATTCCAAAAACAAGGGATGATACTCACCTAGATTAAGTTAAATAACATCACGCCTGTAATCCCCGAAGGGTTAGGCAGAGGTGTACCTAATAGTACACCCAGTTATATTTAAAGACCTATGTAATAGGGGCGAGCCTATTGCCATCAACCGGGCAAAAATCCAGAATCCGGGGCTGTTACAGAGAAATCCCTGATGGAAAAACCCAATAACACTTTGCCCGACCCGGGCATCGAACACAGGACCTCATGCTCAGCAGTCGCGCTTGCGACCACTCAACCAACGCATTCAAAATAACAAATAGTTATCGTTAAGGACTAGAATTGATAATCTAGGTTATGGCAATGAGATCATGAAAACATGAGGTAAATAGATAGGTACTAACCCAATAAAATGATATCTTCTTTTCCTCGCGAGCATTTTAAATTAACTTTAAAACGTCCTCAGTGAATCGCTTTAATTTGTCGAGCGTAAACTGTGTTTTAGACACAAACGCAAAACACGGCCACTTCGTTAAACAATTAAATCCGAACTGTATCTACTAGTACGTTTTAGGGTTCCTTAGCAACAGAAGAAACCCTTAGATTTCCACGATCGGGTCAGGTCTAACCCGTACCGTATTAACAGTTTGCGGTCATGGTGACCAATCTTAGCGAAAACTAGACATTGATGCAGGAAATACATAATATAGTGCAAAATTAGTGTGAGCACTGACACAGATGCTCTCAGCTCAGTCTTCCTCAATCTTATAACACGATGGGACTGCAATCCGACGTAACTGAAGAGAGATCATGCGTAGAACCACATGCTTTCCGAGGCCGGTACCGTCAACTTCCAAACTACGGGCTGCAGTGCTATTCTGAAAGCTTCGTTTGCGAAATCACTTCTGAATCCGCGGTGAAATCTTGGGACATAAACATTTCGTATTCTCAAATTGAGTGAATTCGACACTAGCGCCAGCAAGTGATGACGGAAGTGAGAGGAATTACAACGGGTGAGTATTTTGACGTTTGACCATAGTATTTCGTATTCTCAAACACAATTCGCTCACCGTATCGAAAGTCATCTCGCATCTCACACACGAATTCATCTGTCAAATGAAAAGTTACTATTTGTTGAGTGAAAGTAAGTGTTTTTTAAATATGTATGTGATATAAATGCAAAATAAAAAGAACAATTATCTATAATCTATATATTTGTGGTTTTCTTACAGAAAAAAAGTGAAACAGTTAGGATGAACTTATATAACATTATTATGTTAAATAAAGAATATATAGAATATTTCATACAATAACTTGTTCAACGGTTACTGATGTGCCTGGTACCTCCAATACATAGTCATCAATAACCTGAAACAATACATTTTTCATGTCAAAACTTAGTAATAAAAAAAATAAGAGTCAGATGTTGTTGCAGTTAATCTTCTCCTTCTCTCTTCTCCTTTGTGCGTGGGAGTGTATGTACATATATTGATCTCAGCTGTTGTTATAAAATGACAGTAATGAACGAAAGTTAGTGGGCTCTAGCCGGTTTGAAAACACTGGCCTTTGCGTAGCCACAGTGAAGCAGCATGATGAAGTAAGCTCAAAGACATTTTTATTGAACGGACATCAGATCTTGACAGTGAAATGAAGAAGTATATTTTTATATTACTAATATACCAATCACTCACTGGCATGTTTGTGTAAGTGCCACTAGCCTGTGCCACTGGTGCCAAGATAGAGGGATTTTCCTTTTCCTGTGAAGGTTCCTGTAAAATCATTTTTTTATATTAGGTGTAGAGTCCATAAGTTGTTAGTGAGTTAGTAGCAGAATGAATGAATAACATACATTAATTAAATGGTTCTATTTGTAAGTATGTGTCGCCAGTAGCAAAACCTTCACCAGCCATTAACAGTAGTATGCGCTCTTCTATATTTGAAAGCTCTGGAATGCCACCTTCCACCATTCCCAAGCCTGTGGTGCTTCTAAAAGCGGCGCGTGTAGCGGCTTTCTTTTTTACTGCACTTTTTTTGTCAGACCAATACTACAATGGGAAATACAGAAATAATGATTATTTCACACTGCATGATGGGCAGACGCACAAATAACATTCGCACAGTGAAATAATTAAGTATACTTTGTTTAGACGTTAACTGAAATGACCAACTCACCTTTATTAATTTTTTTGCTCTCTTTATCGTACCTCCACCCATACTGTTTAATTTTACAGTGATATTATCCCACTTCTTATTAGCCGCCTGCTTGGCGCTTTGATTTTAGGCAAATCCTTTTGCCAAGCTAGGCTTCCTTTCTAAGAAGTCGATTAGCGTCTCCACTTGACCCGCAGATGGATGGGAAGTACGCTCAGCACTGAAGTAGAGAATTAACAATTAAATATGAATATAACGATACCGGCAGTAACTTACTTACTTCATCAGAAATCGTACTTACTTCATTTTGTTAAACACTTCACAGTAAAATTTTGGGGAAATAAAAATAACAAAGCTTGTTTGTCAACAAAAAATAATTGAGTGAATGCTTTTTTTTATACGCGGGCTCCCCTAACTCCTTGAGGCAAAGGCGACACTGCGTTCAGTCTAGTTTTTCATTCTCTATCTCAAATAAAACTTCTAAATATTAAAACGTACAAAATAATGCATTTACATTACATTTATGGCTGAAATAAACTATAAACTATTATTTTAGAGCGTTAATTCGGCTAAATTATGTGAGTCGATATAAATCATAACAAGGCACAATTCAGTGCCACCGCCCTACTACCATAGAGCAATGTCACCTGAGTTCTCGAAAGTCACTTCACTTCACTTGGCCTTGATCGTGACATGAGAATACCAAAACTTGTACAGGCGAGATGAGAAGTGAAGTGAGTGTGACTTTCGAGATGATTTGCGAGATGACTTTCGAAGTGAGTCACCGTTTACAGAATAGCACTGCTGCTTCCTACTGAGAAGTTCACGCGACTGCTGAGCCTTGTGTTATTGAGTTTGTCCATTTAGATAAGGAATACCCGTACCTATTTACAGTCAATGGTAAAGAAAATTCACTTAGTTGTAAACTAATTAATTGTAGAAAACACTGATTTAATATTTCTGGAACCAAACACACACTCCGACTCGTACTTGGCAGATTTTTTCCGAATAATCTATACTTATAATAAATCTGTAGAGAGGTCAATTCTGTACATGAAATATATTTCCAAAATAACTATCAGGGGGTGATTAGGGATCGATACTGATGCCAAAAATGCAATCAGTAAAATTTTTGTCTGTCTGTCTGTCTGTCTGTCTGTCTGTCTGTCTGTATAACCGTTATAGAAACAAAAACTACTCGACGGATTTTAACGAAACTTGGTACAATTATATTTCATACTCCTGAGTAGGTTATAGTATACTTTTCATCACGCTACAATCAATAGGAGTAGAGCAGTGAAGGGAAATGTTGGGAAAACGGGAGAAGTTACTACATTTTTTAAGATTCCGTCGCGTGTGCAACCTTAATGGTTAAAGCTACACAGAAATCATGTATGACGGAAATGTTCTCCTTAAAATTATATAAAAAAATATCCCACGACAGCATATGTCTATCATTTATGGTTGACTCACAATATCACGTGTAACTCCCGATAGCTTAGCAGTTCGAAGCTTTCTGATTATATTTGTCTACTCTTACGTTTATAACACTCTCAGTCATCCCTGACTGGGTGATATCAACACACAGCCCAAACCGCTGGTCTTACAGACATGAAACTTGGAGGGTGTGTTCTTTGTGAAGAATAAGTATCCACTAAGAAAGGATTTTTGAGAATTCCACCCATAAAGGGGTAAAATAGGGGATGGAAGTTTATATGAAAGTCCGTCAGTTTTGAAGTTAGGATATTCAAATTTTGTGTTTAGGCTGACAATTGAAAATTAATTTAAACGTGTCTCAGCGGATGAAGGTAAGTAACTATGTTTGTTCGGGTGGGATATTTTTCGACATCCACGCGGGCGAAGCCGCTGGCAGAAGCTAGTGACTATAATAAAAACGCAATTAATACCAAGTCGGAGTTAAGACGTAACATGCAATAATCACCAATTAACTTGAATCGGGTTTCGGCTGTTACCTACTGATGCAATCGGATAAAAACAACTTGACTGGAATCTGGAATAATGTTTATATTTTCCTTTTATGTCGTGTTTTTTTTCTTTTCGTCTAAGACCTCCACATAGTCTAAAGTAGGACGTAATATCATAAATCATTTTTCCGACCGAATTTCGGTCACGGCAGCCAATCTCATAGGAGTTAAGTGCTTTGTTTCTTTACTCTCATAGTCCGATGTAACGGCAATCCAAAACAAACGGGGTGTGCAATCAAGGACCAAAAAAAGCGTCCATGGAGTTTCTTGCCCGTTCTTCTCCATAGAGATCTACGTTAGGGAATGGGCAACTACAATACTTTCACAGTTTTTGTGCCTTGTGACTTGTACTGTAGCTAAATTTCATTCAAAAGTGCCTTTTACTGGCCTACTTGAAATAAATGCTTTGATTTTTATTGATTTTGATTTTGACCAAAATCTTTGCTTGTTTTCCGTGGCACCAACTTTCAATAGAATGGAAAAAATCAGTAAGACGTTGCTCGACTTGAGAATCGAAACCAAGACCAGTTGCCCCTGGTCGTATTTCCCCATTAAATCTCTTAAGTCCTTAATTCTTGTCAAACTAGGGCAAAGTAAAAAAAAAGGAGTAATAATGAAAATTAAAAGACAAATAATAGATCTTCGTCTAGACAAGGAAGCCTTGTACTTCAGCATTCTGCCGCCATTCAAACATTCATGAAAATGTTGGAAGAATACAATTGACCCTGCCAACGTCTTTTGTACAATTAATTAAACATTTGTATGGCTTTGTATGTTTCCTACGTCTTCTTTCGACTTACAAATAAAAGATGGTGGTGGTCACCCATCCTACGGACCAACCTAGGCAAGCGCGGCTTAACTTGAAGACCGACTCGAGCTGTTATTATTTTGGCCACGCGCTCCTCCATGACGACATGGCATATTTTGTGAAATAAAATCAGAAGACTAAAAGCGACTTAGTAGACTTAACAAAATTGAAAAGAATACGGCTAGATAACCTTTTTGAACCGTTTTCAAATATATATCTATTTCTGAACGCACTTCGGTGTTAGGCTAAACAGCAGACAGGCTGTAATTAGATGTACTCCGTCTCGACAGTTGTTCTCTCACCCGTGTCAATATAAGACAGATACAGACTCGAGAAGGCCAATCGAGAAAGAAATTGAGAAATAATAAGTACCTATTCATTAATTGTAAAAGAATAAGTAGTGTTGTTTTATTTCTACACGCTCATTGTTAAAGAAGTGTCGTTTCTGTGAATGTTTGTTCTTAGATGGATTATCTAGAAAAATGGAGGATGATTTGTTCACAATTGCCTGGAGAACCTTTCGTATAAAACCAAGATCTCAATTTCCTAATCCATAATTAATATCTCAAGCAGACATGGAGAATGTCTAAAAGTAAAGTAAAACCAGGTATTGAAACTAAACAACACTCTTCTTCGCAGGGATTAGGTCCTAATTCCTAATTGACTTATTTTGAAATAGAAGGTTAAATTATTGGCTTCTGTTAAGATTAGAGTTCAGATAATATGGGTTATTTTACGGATTGGTGATTCCTACAGTCATTTATGTACGCTATGCTTCATATTTCTATCTAGATCTCAAAGTTGACTGAAGAAAGGGCAAGCCCAGTCCTTATAATGAGAACTTAAATAAAGCCAAAAGGTTTTCTAAATACCTTGTTTTTGTTACAGGCGAAGCTGCCTCGTCGTCGACTCTGGAAAAGAGCAAAAAAAACGTTAATTTAATCAAAATTCAATTAAAATTTTTCATTAACAAAGCGCCCTAGATTTTAATCATTCTTTGTAGGTGGGTACAGAGAAAGTGTTGCCCCAGATTTAAATGGAACAACAGATTTTTGTAATGAAATTCATTGTTCTTTCCGTTATAATTAAAAATAGGTTTTGTTTGCTCTAATTTTGAGTTAAATGTAATTTCAGATGAAAACTGGAATGCAAATTTAGTGACATGTGCGCAATCCCTCGTGGGGGCCATTATAGCCAAGCCAAGCTAAGTAATTCTAGGTAAGTTATTTAGGAATCGCTCTACAACCCACAACAATTTAAGCTCTCAAACATTCATACTCTGATTCACCTTAAAAATCCGGAAAACACCACAATTTACAAGATGGCCACTAAAAAAAGGTCGGCCAAGAACTTGGTCCCATTAACGCATCCAATGGCCAATTCAAACCACCTAATTTAGGCAAGGGAGACGCGGATTGAGTGCTAACAGCCAAGTTTTGCCAAGTTCCCCCAAACATGGCCAAGTTGGGGGAATATGGCCTCAGTTTAAAGTAGGAATATAACTTGGAAAGTTTGCACTGGTGAATAATGTTTTGTTTTGTTTTTGTATTGAAGAGTATTGGTTCGTCTTTGTTTGTAATAGGGGTGGATGATTGATTGCTTATGGTAGGGGGGATCCCCCACTGCAATTATACAGATCGTGTCTGTATTGGTTTTTATTTTGACCAGTAAACTTTTAGGGATGTACTTTAAGTTTGCAATTTTGAAATTATTGTAAGTAGCATTCCATATCTCATTTTCACTACGGCTTGTGATCCATTTATAATTTATTAAAATATGTTTATTAAGTTATTATCATTTGCTTAGATGTTGCCAGGTTTGAGACAAGTTGTGTGTTAGTCGGTTTTCAAGGTATGGGCATGTGATGCGGAGGATTGAGGAAATGTCGTGAGGCAAGTTTCGAGTATGAATGTGGGAAGACCATAGAAGATGGATGGACTGTGTTAAATAATTAACACAGTCCATCCATCGCTTCTATATCGCCTAATACGACGACGGGTGACGACTACTAGATAAACATGAATGAATGAAAACCTGCAGCGTCGCCCAAAAAACAGGAATATGATAATGAGAATGATTGCTAGATTCGAGTTCAATTACAGCTGTTACAACAAAACATCGATCATCATGGGATATCGCAGGTCATTGCGGACAGTCACTAGCATGCACATACTTATGCTAAGTACATAGACTTCCATATAAACAAGAAACAGCTTAAACTAAAGACATACACGACAATGTATCACGTCCATTAAAACTGACGACACGAGGCGAGTCGTGCTCGCGAGAATTGCAGCAAACGATGTTATGTGCTATTTGCATATGGCGAAGTACTAGGCGAACATGACTGCATAAGTGTTATGGTGGACTGTTTACGAGTGCCGTACGTACATGATATATATAAGTTCTACGTATAAAATCAGTCGTAGGTAGATGAATGGGTGTCTAGTGTCTCCCATAGAAAGGACAATGATCTTTCAGTTGAAGGTAGGGACATCGTCCCTACCTAACTAATTTTCAATCTAAAATTGTAAGAACTGCTGAATTCCTACTCGACAGCCGGGACCACCGGCTTAACCGAGAAACTTTCCGAGGAAACTAGAAGACTTGGTGTGTGATAGATGGTCACGCATCCAGCTTAACCTTGAAAATTTAATATAAAGCTACAAATTCGTAAGCAGTCAGATTTTTAAAGGATTCAGCATAATAAAATAAAGTCAAAGATAAAAGCCAGTGAAGGTCTGACAAAAGTCACAGAGTTCTTTGTACAGACATTTAAATGTTAATAATACACGAAAGAGCTCATTCTGAATGCAGACCGTCCGGTGCAAGAGACAATAATGTGTTACTACAGTATCTAGTTTACCGCTTACTATCCAGATTTTAGAAGTTTTGCACTTTCGTGGAAACAACGATTTCTTGAATAAAATAATATTGATGTGTATTATGACTAGAGGAGCTCGTGGAGTCGTGGCTAAATAATAACAGCCGCTCGGAGCAACCTTTAGGTTAAGCCACGCTTGCCCAGGTTGGTCCGTGGATGGGTGACCACTCATAGCATACCGAGTTTCCTCTGTGCCTCGGAAAGCACGTTAAGCCGGAACATAATAACGAAATGGCATCAGACGCGTGCTCAAAAACAAAGCAGTCTGGCCATTTAAGAAAACCTTATAAACATAAAACATAGAAAGAGAGAGTGTTTTCACTTTCCTAAAACAGTAAGTTATAAAATTTCTTGTTATATAACGGTCGCATGAAGGTATTTAAATAAGCATATCAAATGACTCCACACAATTTGACACACATCATTGTCTGAAGCATTGTGTCTGTTTACCCTTGACGGTTGTCGAACAATAAGATCACTTCTCTTAACGTTGCGTCATTAGTCTAAGTTTAGCTGTGAATTAGGCAACTTTAGCTTTTAATTGAATACCGTACTGACTTTGAAATTAATTAATTGGTATATGATGAAACAATTGCTCTTTTTGTCTGAGCTCTGAATTCTAGAATGATGTTTGGATTCACGTCACGAGTCACGTTTTAAACAGACAGTTTTGACAGATTGTTTTGCTGATTTTGATTCAAATTTAGATTAATAGGTCATCATCATTCTCCCGCCATTATCCCAATTCATTTGGAATCGCCGCAGCATGTCTTCTTCTTCCATAACTATTACTCGTCATCTCATCTGACACCTCCTTTTATGCCATATCATCCTTCACACAGTCCATCCATCGTTTCTTTGGTTTTTCTCTACTCCATCCACATTGATACTCAAAACTTAAGATTCATAGGTATATTAAATAAAATAAAGAAATCTATGCGTAAAATCAACGCAATATTTTGATCAAAATTTTTTAAATAACTACCAATCTTCATTGATAACCCTAGAAAAAGACGAGTAAAAGAAGTTGAATCATCAAAGAAAAGTTCATCTTTCGACAAACTCAAGTAACAAAACGTATTTATATTTAAACTCGTCTACTCCAAAGTAAAAGACATAGAAATTAACTTATGAGCCAAAGTCAAATGGAAAAAAAATGCCAAAGGTGAACTGTAAATTCATTTACTAACATAATGCCCCCAACCAAACTGAATAAATAACAAACATTTCCACAATCCAGGACAATTCTATGAACAAAACGACACCAACACATAACGAAGAAAAACAGCATCATAGAGAGAGAAACAGGTATTCCATTAGGTACAACCAGATGCATCGTACGTGACCCCACTCCAATCTCGAGCTGAAATATTGAAGTCGCACACTCAACGACTTTCGAAGACAAAAGACTTTTACTGCCATCGAGGCGTTGGCGACGACTTCAATCCGGGCAAGTGGTTTTTTAAGACTTAAAAGATGGGGATTGCACACGAGTGGAAGATGGTGTCTCTTTTGATGACTTTGCACTTTAAGGGGAAGATTTTAGAATGGGTTAATGGTTGCGAAAGAGTTGGCTATGATGAAAGATTAGCTCGTTTGCCGATTAGCAAAATCAGTTAAAGACCCGTATTTGGGAGTATGATTTAGTCGTTTCTCCGCCTCATGAAATTGTAAGACATCCAACTGGGATGATTCACATACGACTCATCGAATTCGGACAAAAATGTACCTACCTACATTTTGGATAGGTTTTTGATAAAATAGCGCTAGGCTAAGATTGATTCGTTTAAAATGACGAGAATCACTTCTAAGCTTTAATACAGTTACACAGTAAACAATAACTGCACACAATCGTAAAAAAATACTAGATACTACAGATGGTGTTGATTCAAGTCTGCACTCAGCCTAACAACGATTCGTCCATACGGACCATACGTTACTTGTACTATATCATTCATCACACCACAAAAACGAGTTGTTTAACTGACACAAATCACGAGAAACAGAACACTAAACAAACTCTATTTTAAGACCAGAATCACCACAAAATCTGTACGCATAGTTAACAAACACTAGTACCAAGGAATCCTGGTTAAAAGGCAGCGAGCGAGTGGGCGGCGTCTATTTATATATCTAGAACGAAACGACTTGACTAAGAAAACACAGACATAATTCTAGGATGAACCGCAGACAAGACCACTGTAATTCGAGATAAGACAGTTTTATTAGTTCTCTGTTTTATCTCGGCAAGGTTGCAATGCTCAACTAAAGATATTTAAGCGAATGCAGTTTATAAGAAAAATATCACTTCATTGGGTAGTGTAGTTTTAAATATAAAGGTACAAGGTTTGGTTCGTTTTCTTGATGGTCCAGAGCACGTCTTATGAGGTTGACAAGGATTAGAATACTTTATGGTTTGAAGACCATCATAGTATTATCTGAGGACAGAGGTAAGCTTTCAAAGCGATTTGTATTTCTACAACAAATTTCAACAGGATTATCATACGATTTCGGTAGCTTATTGCTGTAATTTTGGTTCTTGGAAGATTCCTCGTTTGATAATCCAATTCAATGTCTTTAATAACATCACCTATTGCTGTTACCATTAATAGAAAAACTTATAGTTCTTGAAAATGAACCTGGTAATATTATTATCCGCCTAGCCTGCCGGGAGCAACATAGTTGGGGTTTATATGGAGCGACTGCTAATCTGACCTCTGCAATCCAGTTACTGTGCATCACGATAGATCATGGTAAGACTGGTGGTCTTCGGGTTTCTGAGGACCTGTAACGACTATCAAAGATCTGCAAATGACATCCAAGACCAACGGCTAAACGTGCGTTTTAAAGCACGGAGGGAACTCAGTAAGTAACAGATGATCACCCATGCACGAAACAACATCAGCAAGCGCTGCTTAACCTTGGAGATCGAGCCGTGCGGTAGTTATTTAGCCACGAGCCCCGTAGTAGTATTAGATATTAGATAAGAAACTCGAACACACCCAGTATATTGCCTTCGCAAGGTTGAAACACTTCCGATGTAAACAATTGTAAGTGGTTTGTTTCTGCACATTCGACGCGTGTTTCTTCGTTACATTGTAATTGAAAGGAAAATCCGACCACAAAGTTGTGGAGTTCAATAAATAAGCTGGGGTCTTGACCCGGCTAGATTGCTTTTACGTTGTTTTTTATTATTCTTTTAAATTGGTCCAAAGTAAGTCTGCGTCGTTTGCTATCTGCACGTTTGGAAACAGCAGAAAGTCTAGACAAAGTATCATTCAGCGATAAAGATGATGTAAATGTCAAAAATATATTGGATTGATAGGTAGACAAAATTAGGAACTACAGCCGCCATTTTTCGCCATTCTTCAATATATTAAGGAAAAGACCATGTTTTAAATCTCGGGTGATTTTAAACATGGTCTTGTTTTTAATAGATACCTGTTTATAGACCGAAGCCCATTTCTATCTAACTCGAATTAATTTTAATTTGACTGCCTTTTTTGCACTAGCGGTCGCAATTGCGACTGCTGAGCATGAGGTCCTGGGTTCGATTCTCGAGTCGGGCAAATTGTTATTGGGTTTTTCTCAGTAGCAGCCACGGAGTCTGGATTTGTGCCCGGTTGATAGCACAAGGCTCGCCCCTTATTACATCCGATTAAACAAAACTGGCGAAATGTGGGTGTACTATTAGATACACCTCTGTCTGACCCTTCAGGGATTACAGGCGTGATGCTATGTTATGTTCTACCTTGACTTGTCATTCTCAAACCGATTCTAGTCAAACGGTTTGATCCTTGCACCTCTCTCTTTTTACACTTATGGTATGTGCAATTATGTTGCCATCTTCGTACTAGTCTATAAGAAGTTTATCATTCGCTCCTATTCCCAAGCATCATAACTCATAACCAAGAAATATTTTAATGACACACGCCAAAAGCTACACACAGCGCAATAATCCTTTAATTAGACTTACAGAAGCACAACAGAACTCAACCCATTTCCACCTCTTTGTTCAGACCATTAAGGTTGAATATTGTTCAGCAGAATGAATGCAATTTCCTCCGCTAGGTGGCGCCACGTTCTCACGGGTGCATTCTGATATTGAAGCTGGGACGTGATGGCAATAAAGTAGATGCTTCCCATAACTTGGAGGACGGTTTGTTTTTGCTCTGTTTTCGTCTGTTTTCAATTGAAAATGGTGGCGAATGCTGGTATATTTTTTCAGGGAATATCTTGAAAAAACAAGTCAGGCAAATAAGAGATAGGTATAATTTTCTATTGCATCTTGGGTGCTTTCAAGGCAATGTTGGCAGCCAGCCTGGCTAATTTCTTTACTCAATATTTAATCATAAACGCTCAGGGGACGTCAGAGATTTCAGAAGCTAGGTTCCAATTGTTTTTTTCCTATGGACAAGAGCCGGCAAGAATCTCCACTACAGCATAATTATAAGCTATTCTGAGAGAAGAATAAAATAATGAAAACGTCAATACTTAGCCAGATTCTAAGTTCCCACTATAAAGCCTGGTCTTTTGCACAAATGGGACTCTGACTTCTTAGCCTTTTCCGAACTAAGTTGGGGTCGACTTCCAGCCCAACCAGTACATGGAATGACTGGCTATTTGACCTCTACAACCTAGTTACTCATACCATATGGAATTCTGACTACCAGAAAAAAAAGGGAAAGACGAAGCGGTAGAAGACATTTTTGCAACTGTCAACAAAAAAACCATTTATAATTGAAAGTAATTTTATATTCACTTCGTAATATCCAAAAATAAATTTAATTTTTCCGCTGCAACATTAATAGTAGCACAGCAGCAACAACAACAGCGAGCTGAAAGTTTTTAATACGATTAAACGTGTACCCGACGATGCGTCGTAAAAATCCCGTGTAACGCGTTGGTATACTGGCGAAGTTTGCACGCTTCACTACACTGCAGGATTTAGTTATGCTGTGGCTCTGGTATTCATTGTTTTGCATTGGGAGTTTGTTTGCTTGTTAAACACTAAGAAAGGATTTTTGGGAATTCCAACCCTAAAAGGGTGAAATAGGGGATAGAAGTTTATATTATTATGAAAGCCCGTCAGTTTTGAAGCTAGGATCTTCAAATTTTGTGTTTAGGCTGACGATTGAAAATTAATTTATACGTGTCTCAGCGTTTTTGACAATTCTGCCCCCAAAGGGTTAAAAAAGGGGATGAAGGTAAGTAATCGGATATTATTCGACATCCACGCGGGCGAAGCCGCGGGCAAAAGCTAGAATATATATAAGAAATTTGAGATTAGTGATTTACGATGCCAAGAAGAGTCTATCAGAAAAAAAAATACAAAGAAAAATTGTGATCCCAATAATCAGTGACGCCTTAAAGCCAAATTAAATATTTGCCAAGCTTGCCGCTAGAACTATCCGAGAAAGCAATGGCCAGATTGGCTCATGCAAGTAGATTACAAGTTTGTTTCCGTTGTCTGGTCTATTGTAACTTCATTTCAATGTCTTTGCTTCCTTCTGTCATAAATATATTTAATTGTCTTTAGTTTCAGCTAAAGAGCCAACTCTACGGAAATCTTCAGCCATTCCTTTTCAGTTTCGGTGCTTAGAAAAGCGCCGCAGTGCAGCGTTTATATTATCGTTCAGAACGGATGTTGCTCTGTTCGCTACTTGCGTGTGTTGTGTGGCCATACAAAAAGCGATACCATGGCAAGACATCCACACGTTATATTATTATGTAGTTAACAACAATATCTTTTCAAATCCACTCCATTACATAATGACACAATGATGTGAAAAGAGACATAAGAGAGATATTTTCCATTTACGAAGATATGGCTACAATAGAATACTTATAACACATTCACACAATCACCAGGCTTTTTGGAGCCAACAATAGCAGTAAATAGAGGAAAAGCCTCTTAATAAAGAAAATAGGAGTATGTTTTTATGGAATTCATCACCTATTTTTGGGTGATCTATACAGATCATCAATCGGGCACAGAGAAATTCCTGATGGACAAACCTCACTTTGAAAGAAGATTAGATATCACCATTTGTTGGTGTATGTTTGTTCATGTAATGCGGTTGGTAAATCGCTGTCAGCTTATGCCTTGCGCCACACTGCCGTGCTATTATCTACATTGTGAGCGGATGTTGCTCTGTTCGGTATTGCGTGTGCATCGTGAGGCCACTAGACTCGCGTTTTTACTAACATACTGTTTTTCTTACAAAAATATAATTGGGACTAACGTCTATTTGATTTATAGAGTGTAATTGCTTGCTTGTTTTGTTGTCATGTCAAAGATATTATTGCTTTGAATGACTGAAGTAAGCAAGTGCAGTAGAAAAGAAAATTGGTTGAGTCGCTGGCAAATTGAAGAATTAACTTTTAGGCTTTATTTACCCATCTATACCCAATATTTTTTAGTTGTCCTAAAACTAGACGTTTCTATTAGTAACATAGTAAGGCTCAGGCCAAAAGAGCGTAATTTTTTTGAGCTGTGAGTCGCGTAAAATGAGTCGCGGAATTTACGCTGCATTCGGTTTCATACTAAAGTCCTGTTTGTACCACCCGGCGATGCAAAATGAGATTTAGTATGAAACCGAATGCAGTGTAAATTCCGCGACTCATTTTACGCGACTCACGGCTCAAAAAATTACGCTCATTTGGCCTCAGCCTTATGTTAGGCAGACCTTCAGTCTAAGCGTATGCCGCTGAATACCAGTATTTTACATGCAGCGACTACCAGGCATCCACACCCCAGTTACTGGATACAGTTTACCTTTTAAAACCACCATTCGTCTATCATTATTGCTGAAATTGACTTTCTTGGCGGCCACATTTTAAATTGAATGTGGATTATTTTCGTTTTAAATTTGTTATTCTATATGTGAATTATTAATGGGTTTTTTTATTATCTTTGGCATGTTTTTCGATTGTAATGTTTTAATGGTAAGTACTGTTTTATTTTACAAAATTTCTACACAATTTATATTGTTCCGAAATAAATGGTTTATGACATAATCTTGTTTTCAATGTATATTTTCCTAATTGTGTTCCTTGCCTAATTAAAGCTCTCTTTCTTTCTCTTCTGACTGCCTCGTTGGTTTAGTGGTCCCAAGCGTGGCTGCTGAGTATGAGGTCCTTGGTTGGATTTCTGGGCCGGGCAAAGTGTTATTGGGTTTTTCCATCAGGAAATTCTCAGTAGCGGCCACGGAGTCTGCGTTTGTGCCTGGTTGATGGCAACAGGCTGGCGCCCTATTACATGGGACTTAAACATAACTTGTTCTTTCTCTTCTCATAAAAAAATCATCTCCAACAAAAAATAATCCTCGTCCAACATCAAAGGCACTAGTCCTCCACTACATAGCGACGGTACCTACTCCGCCGAATGCACCGGATCGATGCAGCGGCTGCGCAGTACGCGGGTCGATGCACCCGCTCCGTGACGTAACAACGCACGTCATTGAAGAGAATTAGGACCAGTAAGATCACTTGAAGGCAGATGATGATGGTAATGCAGGCGGGATTGATTTGAAACACGTGTGCCGTTTTTATGATAAGAAAATAATGGTTAACTTGATTAATAACGCCATCTAAGACGGGCGATGGTCTTCAATATTTTATGACCAGAACGGTGGGCGGGTGCAATGTATGAGGATAAGATGGATATATAGAAGGATAAAGAAGTCCCTTTCCCATTCGTCCTCCAAATGCTAAATGCTGCAATAGTTTTCTGATTTTGCCGAAGATGAGAACTAAGTTTGGCAAAAAAATGTTAACATTTGAAGGAGCACAATTTTACAACAAAATACCCTCATGTATTAAAAAGTTACACTCATTCAATGCATTCAAAACTCTGTTAGCGGAATATTTGATCACAAATCCTAAAATCTGAATTCAGTGGATGGGTGTATTATAATATAATAAGTGCTATCGTGACGTCTGTGACGAACTTTAAATATAATTTATTTTAAGCACTGTTCTCATGTAAGTGACTTTGTGTGTTTTTTTGAGAATAAATATCTTTAAACCTAAACCTTAATGCCGTCAAACTTACAAGCTTGTTTAAATTGAATTATGATCGCAGACATAACTGAATTGATTGACCAGCAATGATGCCCAAATAAAGTACATGGCACACTCATACCATTGTGGCATAATTGATTAATAAATATAGAGAAAATAACTCTGAAAAAAACTCACATGGTAATTTCAATGTAGACCATCAGCTACAATCACAATGGCAACGTTAAATGTCCCCTAAAACAATTTTGATTTCAAAATCCTTAGTGAAGTCAATGATACAAATGCTACATCGTACACTTTTCCTAAATGCCTACGTGAGCCTGTTGATTGCCCTATCGGTCACTGCAGTCGAACGTGGAACTTCTACATCTATCTGTATCGAGTGGCCGAATGTTGAGCTAGGTTGGGAATGAGGAATGTCCGATTGTTCCCCTCGCTCTGATGGAGTTATTACTACTTTGATTGGTTTACTCAAATCTGTATGCAGTTGGACTTCCGGCTTTGGGATTCTTAAGGGATTTGCAGGATTAATAATATGAAGTTTCGTTGATGCAAAATTGGATATTCAAAATTCAGTAGTTGGGAGATATTGCCGTGCTTTGCATAAAATAGAAGTACGTCATTTTTAATACAATTTTGCCAGGGGATTATCTCTTCAAAGACCGGATAATTTAAATTCAACATTCCAAAAATCTATCGTATTAGCGGAACTAATAGAACTCAAAAGACTTGCCCTACTAAACCAAAAATAGATTAATAGAATATTCAAATCTGTTTAAAAATGCCCGAGAATTTCATCTCTCTTTCCGTGTCCCAATTCATTTCGGGTCCGTGCCGCATTTTATTTTCTACCTTCATGTTAAAATGTACTCCCCGACCTGCCAGCATTATCCTTATACTGGGCGAAGGTTTTCTCCAATGACTTTCATTTCATTTTTGTTCACTCTAAAAAGATCTTGTATAAGGGAACATTTCCTGTCAACATGATCAATATGTATGTTTGTATATTATATAGGATTTTATAGATATGTATATATATATATATGTACTATATGTATTACGTATATTATATTGTATGTGTTTAGTTTATAACATTAATTAATTTAAGTAACACAATGTGTTAATGCACTTAAGTTTATCCTTTACTGCAAATCTCACTGTCAAAATTTGGTTTGCTGTAAGAAAACCCAATTCTGGGTTAAGCTCGCCATTGTACATAAGCTATATTGTTGCAATTTTTATGTATATTTTGTTTTTGTGTGGAATAAAGAATCTTTTAAAATCACAGTCAAAGTATTCAAATTAGACTGATAAATCAGCACTTTTTGAACGTCAAAAGTTACAAAAGACAATATGTTCGACCTACACCACTTCCTGGTACTTCAGCAAGGGAGAAGAAGTGGCGGAGCAAACTCCGCAGCAACACACCTGTCTTTTACTTTAGAAGAAAGTTTCAATCTTGTGACTCACCTCCTGTTATCCAGATAGCTGTCGTACTCATCTGGCGTGTTCTTCTCGTCGTGCATGTCGTAGAGATCGCTGTAGATCGCAGACTCCATCCGGGATGGGTCCAAGTGATAGTTCGGGTTCTCGTACGAGAGGAGACCATTCTCTGTTGACAAAGAAATGAAAATATTAGTTCATGGAAATTTAAAATACATAGAACTGGATTGTGTATCGATCCTTGAATCAGGATAATATAAGATAGGACGGAACGGAAGATGATTGTGGGTAGAACTCCCGCAATCGCCATGATATGGTGACGGCCGTGGAATTCCCCAGAATGCAAGAAGCACTGAACCAAAGGTGTGATTTTCCAATAGTCTTTCGGCTGATTTGATGATAAAGATAGGAACTACCATCGGTCGATGCGCCGATTTTAGGGATGGACTATGTCTAGAATTGAACGTCTTTTAGCCGATAGCTGGCAAAATACAGTTGCTTTTTAACAAATCATAAACTTCATAAAAATAGTGGTCACAAAATAATAAGGCGACAGTTTTTTCGTCTTCGTAGCTTTTTTATACCTACAAAATGGCTGCAGTGGCTCCTTTTCTCATTTTGAGTGCCACTCTATTCTTATAGATGTTTACTTTTTACCCACTATTCAGCTAAAAATGCAATCCACTTACAACTTCTTTCATAGATTAAAGAAGATTTACTCCACAACCTAATACGATCTATTTTAAAAAGCATTGTCCTCTGATCGAAAGATCTCCTATCAGCCATTACAAAAACGTTGACTGTCTGTGCTAGCTTTATTTTCTAGATAGCTTGGCTGTCTGAGACATGTCTGAACTCGTCTAGAAAATGCTGAAAATAAAACGACAATGCCAGGACATTATCTAATGTGATTGGGTATTTGGGATGCACATTTTTGGCACCTTTAACTTATACAGGGCCATCTTGGCTATCATTTTGGGTATTGTACTGTGTGTGGCAATAATATAGCGAAAATCTCACGTTTTATAATCAGAAGACTGTAAGTTTGGGATTAAATATAATTGCGAATATTTCTGCTAACTTAGGTGCTTACTTATTCTTATAAGGAATAGTGGAGAGGTACACTGTTACAGAGTGCAACAAGGATCTTTTGGCGCTTGAATGACGGATGGAAAGATGTTGTTGGGAAACATTTGCTAAATAGTTTAGTGATAATGTTTTGAAAAAACAAGATGGCGGAGCTAGTACCGATTTTAGTAACGCGCTAACAAATCGATATTCACCTATAAAAGGATCTTAAGCAAGCTTCATTGAATTATTTTATTTATTTATTTAAACTTCATGTACAAGGCATTCCCTCTCATCTTTTGGGTGAAATAGGACAACATTTATCCCAGACTACAAACACAATCTAAGTAACTATTCTTTCATCTTAAATCTAATCTACTAAAAAACTTGAAAACATGTCATCCCAAAAAACTAGCAATAGTTTCGTTCTAGTTAGCCGAGGGTCGCACTTGGCAGGCCTCATCGTAACCAGAGCCGAAGCCGTAATAATAGCTGACTATAACCCCCCGCCTCCCCTTCACCTCATCAACATGTGTCGGTATCTACGCATAGATGTGTGTACGATGTTATTGCTGTCATCGGGCGGGACATGACCATTCCTTATGTAATACAGAGTAAATTGATGTGTCATTTATATACTATAGGTACCTAGGTAGGTAAACTTTCCTAAGACTATTTACTAGATTTAATTGAATTATCTGAAAATCCGAATAGATGTCATTCTTCTTCTTAGCTTGTCGATGAAAATCTAAATTGAGTCGGTCCAAAATTCGGCGACGAGTTTGCCATTTACAGTAGCGTCTATCAGCTCCTGTGATGTGCAAACAACAGGACAGGCAGGACACGACGTCAAGTGTCCCATCGTTTGTGGGACAACACCACATTTACTTTAGTTACTAAACTTTTTATTCCGTTTACTTTTTACTATCGTCATTATAAAATTAAAAGTGAAAAAAAACAAGATACTTCGTCTATGCTTCAAAATACCAAATTGTAACTAGAACTAAATCCATAAAGCTACCTTTACCTAAATTGATTCTACTCGTGACCTACAAAAGCCTGGATTCTCTTTGAAATAGATTGTAAGCGCCCGCTTAGGTAAACTTCTGGCCCATTTAGCTAGAATCTTGAAAACTATTAGCGAATCTAAACGTTTTAGTGACGCTACGAAACGGTACAGAATCTTCCATAAAAGCTATCCCGGCTTTTAAGGAAGACACAACGACAACAGACGCGACGCGACTTCACGACACGACTGCGGTTTCTGTCGCTAATACTACAGCTACTACTTAAAAGGTCCATTAGCAAAATTCATTAACGCGTCGTGATGTAACGTGATCCATAACTGAGCCAAATTTGCCACTTCAGTTTAAATTAACATAAGCAGGAACGGAGACAGTCAAAACGTTTAATTTTTGAGAGTGGACCGAAAATATTTCCGTTCGATCAGGTATGTCTGACCTTTGACTACTGGACAGTTTTTATTAATCAAGCACGATTCTACACCCAATTCTCCACGGTAGCAAAGCGCCATCATCATCATGATTCTCCTGGCTTTATTCAAATTTATTTGGAGTCGGCGCAGCGTCTTCTTCTTCCACACTTCTCTATTATTCATCATCTCCGTAGTCAACGCCTTTCTAGCGATATCATCTTTCACATAGTGCATCCATCGTTTCTTTGGTCTTTTCTTACTCCTGTAGCCATCCATATCAAGACTTTCCTCACGACATTTTTCAGTAGCAAAGCGTCATGTCGCTCGACAAATCGCGTCTATGTGATGAGAGCCTTAACACGTTAGTGACGTTAGAATCTTATCTAAGACTAACTTTATTGATAGTAGTTGCCTATCCAAGTTCGTGGCACTTCGGCCTAAGTATGTAACAGCCATGACTTAAAGGTTTTAGGGTCTATTCAATGTCGTAGCACAAAATGTTCAATACGTTCAAGCTTGTTCCTTCTTAGAAAGATGTTTATGACGTAGAGTCAGAGGCGGAGAGTAATTATTTCCCAAAAGAAAACCCAAAAAATAATTATTTTTGTCTAAACCCTGTCTTGCAGGATCCTTTGAAGGTAGTTAGGCTGATCGTTTAAAACAATCTTTGTATGAAATTGGCTAACTGTACCTTAACAGCATGTGGTGACGATATTCTCCTTAGAAGTGAATATTACAGAACACGTGAATCCAGATACTTATTTTGCTCAAAAGCAAGTCAATGGAGTTATCAGCCAGTTTCTAAATGAGGTTTTGAAAGTTGAGAACACGACTGAGACTCATAACATAACATCACGCCTGTAATCCCCGAAGGGTTAGGCAGTGGTGTACCTAATAGTACGCCCGCATTCCGCCAGTTATGTTTAAGTCCCATGTAATAGGGGGCGAGCCTATTGCCATCAACCGGACACAAATCCAGACTCCGTGGCTGCTCCTGAGAAATTTCTGACGGAAGAACCCAAAAACACTTTGCCCGACCTGGGAATTGAACCCAGGACCTCATTCTCGGCAGTGGCGCTTGCGACCACAAGACCAACGAGGCAGTCATTTTATAAAATCATCAACCTAATTAACAAAACCAAAAACTAGAAAACCCCCAAAACCTTTTCAATATAGTTGACAATTTCATTAATGTTTGCATATCTAACATAAGGCAGATTGTACAAGTGCTCACCCATTTTATTGTTAAATCTTATTTTATGTACCTACTATCTATGCAAATAAACTAAAACCGCTTAAACATAACAACCTAAACCACAGATAAATTGCAATCCCACAAAACACGCTATAAAATCCGAACTTCCCTATTAAACCTACCAATCGCGTTAACACGCAACGATTGCCTAAAACCCCCTGGATTATCCTCTACATCCCATAACAGGGGGCGAGTGGATGACTACATCCCGTATTAGGGGGTGTTTGGATGACTAGATCCCCGAACAACTTCCAATAGGCATTGGGATAACCCTTGCAACGATATTACACGGACATTATGGTCTAATAGTTACATGCGAGTATCGGGTCATTGGGGGGTGGTGCAAGTGACGAAAGCGAGCGATTTGAGAATGACAGTTTGGAGTGATGGTTGACATTTAAAAGCAATTCCGAAAGAGTCAAAACGATAAAGGTAGAATAGAGGATTCTTTATTATGTACACCATACAGGTAACATTCATAAAAGAAAACATTTCACATGGGGTGACACAATGGGCAGTCTTATCGCCAAAAAGGATTTTTTCAAGACAACCCATTGATGGATTACAGGAAGATTGAGAGACAATACTGCAGGTAGTCTGTGGTGTACCAATTACATATCAATATACATACATACATAAAGCATAGATATATAAATATAATAGTCATGTAACAAGAGCAGAGAACCATGTATGGTGATGTTTAAGGAAAGAGGTATTTAGTGGTTTTTGGTGACCTTTTTGGCTTTCTTATTTTCTCTTTAAGAATAGACTGAGAGAGGAGGATGAGGGACACCAGATTTATGAACGTGGATGAAGCAAAGGGAGTATGTAAGGCTAACGATAATACTAGCTGGGTTTCGGTGGATTCTGCTGATGCCGATGGGAAAAAAGCGTGAGGTTGTGTTTATGGTAAGCATGTTCTATCGTAAGTCAGTTTGAATGCACAAAACTTTTTATTGTTTGTGATCACATCGGTCATTTTAATAACTATGCTAAGATATTAACTCCTGGTTAATCTTATGAATGCTTATTTAACAAGCGAAACGAAGACAGCAAATTAATTTCTTCGTCATCATGAAAATTACAACACAATACTGTTATTATTTAATTGCCAAGACTAATTAAATCAATAAAAATGTATTACGTATATTGTATACCAATTACATACAAGTTAACTACCGTGTACATACAATAAAGTTATGTAACCGTGAAAAATCGATTATTAACGTATATTACGATTCGACGCGTGATTATATAATACGTAATACCGGAAGGACTGTGAGGAAAGTATTGAGTAAATATTTGATTGAGAGGACGTGGGTGATTGACCTTTCCACTGAGGAGATGGGGTGACGATGGGCGTTACTTCGATTTGTTATGCTGGAGATCATCATCATCTGCCTAGCCTTTTCCCAACTATGTTGGGGTCGGCTTCCAGTCTAACCGGATGCAGCTGAATACCAGTATTTTACATGGAGCGACTGCCTATTTGTTATGCTGGAGATATAGTAAGAAATATTTTTTCTTTGTCTAGACTGGTGTTTTTGAGTTTTTCCTCATACTACTGCTTATGAAGCTATAAAAAACCCTCAATCCAATTCTTCTCCGTGTCGATGATTCCCATATTAAAATTTGTTTCGACCAGAAATCAGCCACATCGACGGCTTTGGTAGTGGCTTCGGATAGGTCCCATAAAGTGCCGGGAGTTGCCGAAAGAGCAGGTCAGGAGGTGGGCCATGGTTTGGGATGAGACTCTACAGTCGCCCCATCGGACCAAATTGTACCTGGAATCGGCCCACCTGGCTTCAAAGTCGGTTTCGAGTCTTCCAGGTGGGCCATGGCAGTCGGTGACCCGCTGGGAGCTTTTCAGCATAGTGAGCCGGAGGGGGACGTCTTTTTTTTTTTTTTTTCGGATGGTAATTCATCAAATGACCCCCCTCACTCTGGGCGGAGCGGAAGGGAGTGTCAGACTTGTACTGACTAAAACCCATCCATGTTCCTTCTTTGCCCTTTGTGTTCCAGGGCCACGGTATCTCTTTCGAACAGTCCCGCAGCCCTGGCAGGCATCGGCCCTTGCAGGCCCCTACATCATTACTGACATCTCTTTGAGGCGCGCGTGGAATGTCTGATGTCAATTCAATTGAAAAAATGGGAATTTTTCTAGAACATTTTATCGATTGGGCATTTGGCAAAAACATTTTAGACAAGTTATCTCATGAGATAAAAGAGTTTTACTAAGAGAAAAGGTAAAGAAATAGAGATTTCAACACGTTTTATGTCAATGGAGGTTTAAACGTATAAATCAGAAAACGTGTGACTTGTCTTCCATCGGTGTCGCGAAGAGTAACGCTCGAGGAGGCAGGATTACATGGTGTTTTGCCCACCCTTCTACAGGGGTGGGCGGTAAAGCGTGCAGCGTACGGAGTGGAGCTAAGCTAATTATAATATTGTTTTAGATGACGGAAATTGTTTGCAATATCGCTGATACGTTGTTGTTTTACGTTATAGGTACTTCTTTTGTAGATGAAGTTTTGCATCGATGGGTAAAGCAAAGCAAAATGAAAAATCATAACTTAAAGGATTACAGTGTTCTTATCAGTTATTATCACTTTATTAACACCTAACAGATGGGTGACCACAAATTACATACCGAGTTTCCTCCGTGTCTCGGAGAGCACGCTAAGCTGTTGGTCCCGGCTGTCATTTGTAGATCTTTGACAGTCGTTACAGGTAGTCAGTGGACCGAAAGTCTGACAACTTGTCTTACCAAGGGATATCGTATTACTCAGTACTAACTGGATTAGATAGGCAAGCAGTCCATTTAAAATATTCAGCTGCACCCAGTTAGACTGGAAGCCGACTCCAACATAGTTGGGAAAAGGCTAGCCAGGTGATGATGTATTGTAGGTATGGTTCAAGAAGGCTTCCTTACTATAATTTCTTACACCTTATTTAAGGTAGGTCTTAATTATAGCATCTCTAAACCCGCTACATCTCATCATACACACCACAAAATAAAGGCGTGTTGTCACGAACGTAACGGTCGCGCCCGCTTCCGGCCAACAATGGCGTCGCTACATAATTGATACTTTTCGGTAATATCACTGTTGTTCTGAAATAATGCGTCGCTCGTGGGTGTAGGCCTTTAGTGTGGGAAACGATAGTGGAATGGATTTGTTCGATTTTGTACTATTGTCACGGGAATGGGTTTTAGGAGTGGCGATTGGGAAACATACTTTTGACCATGGGAATGGTGCATGGGAGAAATGTAGCTGTTCCATGGTATTATGGAAATTGGAGATTGGCACAGGCAAAGAGTGGTCTATACTCCCAGAAGTGGGTCAAGTCTAGCTGTAGATAATGATGATAAACCACCAGCAATATGCAGGGCTTAGTTTTGTTTTTGCGTTTGGAACATCGCAGGCAGGATTGATCTACAGTATCAAGTGCTTTTAATTTGTTAATCAGAACAAAGGTCTTTTAGGATGGAAATTGGTATGGTAAGAGTGCCTAATACCTAAAAAGCTGTACTACACACCTGCAGGCTCTTATTCTGGTTTTGTTACATCTGATATTACGCAGTAGCGGATGGTGAAGCGTAACATAAGGCTAGCCAGACAACAAAATCATAACATAACTTAACATCACGCCTTGTAATCCCCGAAGGGTTAGCCAGAGGTGTACCTAACAAGGCCATCCACATTTCGCCAGCTTTGTTAAAGTCCCATGTAATAGGGGGCGAGCCTATTGACGCTGGGCACAAATCCAGACTCCGTGGCTGCTACTAAAAAAACCTGAGGGAAAATCCCAATAATACTTTTCCCAACCCGGGAATCGAACCAAGGACCTCATGCTCACCAGGCGCGCTTGAGACCACTAGACCAACGAGGCCGACTCAATCCAATTTTTTAACTGATGACAGACGAGTATGGTGAAAAGCTACTAGTTATGTATGATTTACTACTTCATTACAATTTTCTTTTTCACTTCAAACAAAGTGTCATTAGTCCACATCGAATGCATTACACAAACAAACAAACGTTCGTGCGAGGTGCCATTACAGTGAGCTATGTCGACAGAATGTGACATTTAACACAAGGCTGAGCTTTGAACTTGATATGAATCATGGTAGTACAGCGCTAACTACTGTCGAGAGGGGCTGGAAGAAATCGGACAGTTTTGAGGTCGGGGGGACATCTGTCAAATACACCCTGGGTAGGCTGAACTAAGGGCTAAAATGCATACACATGAAATGACATCCCATCTTGGTTCTATAAGATGCCACCACGACAAGATTTCGTACCGTGTGTGTTTTGGCCCTAAGAGCTGTTTTGTGGTGCAAGAGTGTTTGGGAATCGTTTTCCAGGTTGGTATGAAGTTTACCCTAACACATGCTAATAGCGTAGCAGAAAACACACTCTAGTGCCTCTTTTGTGTGACAAGAGCTTGCTGGGTACCCCGAAACTTTCTTCGCACTTAGGAATAGACTTTTACTGGTGACAGACAACCCAATCACCAAAAAAAATATATATATTTTATTTCACATTGGCCTATATTGCACTTGTAAAACGTCGACAAAAGGAGCACGGTTCGGGTTGGTCATTTCCTATAGACACGAACCGACAAGAAACTCCATGGTCACTCTTTTGAACTGATTTGTGTTGTACAGCAACTATTGAATACAAAAACAATACGAAATTACCACAGCCTGGCAGATGGGATAGTCTATAATTTGACCTTTTTATCTCATCGATTTTGAATCAAAAATGCCTCTTACTTTTTCCAAATACCAAACCGTACCTACAACAAAATAAAATAAAACAACTCCCAATGATGGCCATATCAATCGAACTCAAACACACCATCGAAAGAGTAAATTATTCACATACGCGAGTACCACGGCTGAGCGGCCTATATCGATTTTCAGCCGACCTTCAGACAACCCGCCTGTTTGCTTTTAAAACTTGAAGAAAACCTAATTGGGGGTAGCTTGGTGACTGACACGTTTTTGGAAGGTACTTCAAGAGTCATTGAGCTGTTGGTGGGGTGTCAATTTTTTGTGCGTAGTCATTTTCGATGATGTGCTGTACATAAGTGCAGATTTTAATGGTGAAACATAATTCTCTTGAACGACTTCTTTGAGAATAGAATGTTCATAAAGCATTGTTAATTTGTAGGTTTGCCTGAGTTTTGGTAGTGGACTTTTTGTGGTCGTTAAAATGATTAATTTTACATACATACAGCTGTAAAAAACTAATTTGAATTTTGAAAATAAAATGGACACAGAAAAAAGATGTTTTACAAGTACTCTTGTAAAACACTCGTACTAGTACTCTTGTCTTGTTGTTTGCAGTTTTTTTAAGGTTGGTGGAATGAAAAAATTAATACGTGCATATCCACAGCGGTCAAAATTATAATAAGCATAACAAACACACAATAGTTGCTTATTAAGTAATAAGATCGCTGTAATAGGGGGTGAGCCTATTGCCATCAGACGGGCTTAAATTTCGCCGCAACTGCTCCTGAGAAAATCCTGATAAAAAATTCAAATAATCCTTTGCCCGACTTTGGTATCGAACCCAGGACCTCATGCTCAACAGTCGCACTTGCGACCACTAGACCAGTGAGGCAGAAACAAAAAGAGATTAAATAAAATTAATACAAAACCGCTTTCAATTCATAACAGGATTCAATCAAATAGAATATTCCAGAATTGCAATTTCGACTCAAGGAGATAATAATTTACGATTCGTACTTTCCTTAATTGGTTGCCATATTGCCTATTCATCTTACTGAATGGGATGATGATTGTGGAATTTCTGTAATTCGGTAATGGATGTAATGATGCACAAAATTGTTTTAAATAATTGTATAACATTTGGATTGTTTGGATCAGGGAGTGTATGATATATTTTAAAGGAAGAACTGTCTTCGAATTATTAGGAACTTTATAGCAGTGATAGTCTACTGGTGTGACAGTCAGACTGCTAAGCCATAGGTCTCGAGTTCGAACCCAAGACACGTATCTCTGATAATTGCACTTGCTTCGGTGAAGGAAAAACATCGTGAGGAAACCAGCATGCCTGAGAGATATTTCTCGACGGCATGTAAAGCCAAGTCAGAGACTCATGGGCGGCATAAAGACTCTGACACAAGGAAAGAGAGAAAACGACCCACGAGAAAGAAAGAAGATTGGGATCTTGTATGAAATGAAGTACTGCCTATAAGTTGCGGTCGGTAAATATACCTATCAACTTGAGATGGTAAAAGGAGGCTATTGCCCAACACTGGGACAGTACGGGCTGATAATAAAACAAATGACTTGTATATAACTGAATCACTGTTTAAAACTGTTGATACTTAAGAATTTGTGTGGTATACTACAACTAAAAAACCCGACTACTGAAAAATTACGCTCTTATTAAAATCGGGGTTTACAAGGTAAAATCGACGCCTCCTATTGTTGAAGTCATGATGAATAGTTTAAGCACTATGGAGGAACAGACGTAAATACAAACATGTATAGACTGCTAAAATCATAACCCTTCCTTTTGACTTCGCCGTAGTCGGGTAAAAAAGGAGGAGCGACTATTGATCATTATGTTTGCTTTAGTGTGTTGGCGAATTCAACATAGAAGATTTCAACTTTACACTAGTTAGTTGTGTAGAGAGTTCAGCCTTGTAACCTTATTCAACGTGCTTTCCAAAATGGAAGTCCAGGCGAACTAGAAAGAGTGACATTCTATCAGCGTAAATGATGTTGTGAAATTCAGAAATGTGCAAACTAACATCGGCTAATGGAAAGCTTAATACCAATCCAAAGTCTTTAATGTGAAAACAAGTACGACCTACTACTGCTACGTAGAATAAGTAATATTCAAGGTAAGTAAATGACAAGCTATTATGGAAGCAAAAATATCGATACCTAGTCGAAATTGATATCAGCAACTTCTATTCTGAATTGACACTTATGAAGAACTTCAAACCCATGACCCATGTAATCGATTGGTACTTCAGCACCATCAAGAGACCGACGAACCGGTATCAATATTCGATGGATCCGCTCAAGAGCGGGCCTGAAGAAATAAAGTACCTCTTAAAAACCAATCTGTTTGAACGGCCGGCCATTTTAGAACGTTACGCGGCAATATTTGGCGTTTGACAGTGAACGTCATTATTTGACACTTATGTTCGAAATTTGAAAGCGGTCAATGTTTGTCTGTCATCGAGTTTAGTGATGTAACTTGGTCTGTGGATGGACAATGACCATACATTATAGGTAAATTATGCTTACCTACTAATATTTTACGCATGGCTTATTTCTTTGTTTATAATATACATAACTTTTATTAGTTCTTGCAATGTTTATTTATTTTGCTTATTTGCAGTTTTTGGTAACAGTTGAATAGAAACCGAAAAATTGATGATATTTGACTATTTAAATTCAAGTGTTTCAAAGACGGTCCGTCATATTTTCTTTGTGGAGACCAGAAAATAGTTTTTTAGGAGTATGAAGAACAGGGTGTACAGTTCTTCAACCCCCATAGAAACGGGAGGATCCTGCGACCTGACGGGTGTTATTACTGGTGGGCTACTGCCTAACAGTTGTGGTCGGGTCTTCTATATAGTCTAAAGTAACGGATAACTTTAACTGCGCGATTTAGAATTTGATGTAGTTCTTCATTTGTGGCATAGATGTTGCTGTAGTATTTTTTGTAGTGTCTCGCTATATTAAATACAGATTGGCTCAAGACTAGTTATATATTCTTTGGCCACCCTGTATAAGTTTTTTTATTATTTTCACCCAATTAAACTCAAGTTCAACATTCTCAAAACTAAATTCCACTAATCCGAAAAGGTCAAACATATGACGATTCATATGTAGAACAGAATAAAATCCTCCATATGATAATGAGTCAGATGAATTACCCAGGCCGGCTGAATGGCTTTCATACGGCATGAATAAGGCCAATCTTCTCGTAATCAGCCTGAGTGAGACCTTAGAATTGGCTCACTGAATCACTGTGTGGAATTATGTGATACGGCCTTATGGAATATTTTGGTTAATTTTTTTTTTTTTTAGTGTAGATTTCGATGTTAAAACTATTTTCATGTAAAGGAATTTATGCCAGCTTTTAGTTCAAGAATCAGCTTAAATATTAAGATAATTGGGAAACATTAGATTGTAAGTATAGTAAATTGATCAAAAGCTCAATAAGGTACTTAGTGGAATGAACTAAATATCACGAAGGGCAAAATAATACTTATAAATTTTGAGAGACTATCAATACGACACGACAACGACACACGACGATACGACGGACGAAACGGTTGGCGCAGTGGCTGAGCGATTGACTCCTGCGCTGCGTGTCGCGGGTTCGATTCTCGCACGGAACAAATATTAGTATGGCCTACAGATAGTAATTCCGGGTCTGCCTCTTTGTGTGTCACCCACGATACAGGAGAAATACCTAGCGTGGGGCAGTTTCATAAAAAAAAATACACACCTAAAAGATTTGTTTAAAATCTTTTAAAGTCTATTCATACATTTCGATTTAGGAAGCTATAAAACAACTACATTTTCCCCTTATCACATCCACATTTAACATAAACGTACTAAAACCCCACCGAATCCACACGCTCGTACTAAATATCGTTAACTCCATGTAAAGTAAACATTCGTCTAGAAATAGACAGTTAACACTGACATAACAGAACCAATATTAAAAACTCAACATGTAATATGTTAACACTTTCTCGTTGAAGATACTCAAGAGATATAAAAGCTGGAGGAAATAACACTGCGAACTTTAGACTTATGAGTATAATTTTGGATGCAGATCAAGCACCATCTAGTTCAAAAGATGGACTTAGCGAAGGTATTAGTGGAGACTGTTTTTTACTGAAAACTAATTTGATTCCGTTTCCAAGGGATCCCAAGGGATTAAATTGACAAAGAGTGGTAAAGATTTAGCTGAACAACACAATAATTCCATAAACAATGACATATAGGTATCGATCTTAATGTTTTCAATATCATTAAAATTGATAATATGTTGCAGTGTTATATTTTTTTTTACCTTTATATGGTCACTATCATTTACAAGAGCCCATCGCTTCATGTTTCGCATCCATTGATCCATGCTTAGAAAATACAGCTTTTCGAACACTAGATCTATGCAATGTCTATAATATCGCTACGTTACCGAAAAAATACACAGCAGAGTTACCAAAATGTTTACCAAATCCGTGAGCCGGCAGACCTCCTAAAAAAAGTGAAAAAGTAAACAAAGCAAGGTACTCACTTCCCCGTTTATGCAGTCCCATGTTTTCCGAGTTCACTCTTAAGAGACAGACGAACACATCACTAACTTTCCATCACTTTCGGTCCATCACTATTCACTGTTCGTAGTCAGTAAGTACACCAGTCAGCCAGTGAGAGTAAAGCTGAGGACACACAGGATAAAATTACGTAAAATTACGCGACTGGAATTCAAGTTCGCGTAATTCCAAGCAATTTTTGTAGAATTAAGTAAAATTACGAGGTTTGAATTTTGAGGTGTTTTTGCGCAAGTTTTAATATGTAACAGCGTAGGGTACCTAGGTGGAATAATGTAGTGTTTGGTGCTTACGTGGATATTTTACGAAATTGAGTTTGAAGTTAGCTTTCGAAAGATCCCGATTTGATGTCTAAAACCTAGACTCTGTGCTTTCTTAAATAATGCAAGCTAAAAAACTTATTATGACGCTAACTTAATAATCTTTAATACTTACGTTAAGTATATTCGATACGGCTACCAAATAAATAACCTTACATTTTTAATAGTCACCAAACCTCTTCATTCACTTCATGCTTACAAAACTACATAGTAATGCAAATAAAACCTGTTTTTTGTATTTTTAAACCGAACACGTAAAGTAAATAAATTCTTATCAGTTCATCGCTGTAAAAATAGTTCATATAATTTTCTCTGACGGCGTATCTCTTGTATTCATCGGTTTTTCTTCCATTAAAAATGTGATCAAGGAGAACCATATTTAAATTTTGTTTAGTATTTAGTGTATTGACATTTTAGATAGTCTGTGTGTACTATTTTTTATTAGACAGCTATAGCAGTTTTTTGTAGGTCAAAACTCTTTTTTTTAGATTTTAATTGTTTATTGTATATCTAATCTAGTTTATTATTTCATAACTACTATTGTTACGACTCCCACGTTTTCACTTACGTCAAAATTCACACGGGCTTACAGAAACAACAATAATTAAAGTATTGTTTAGAATAATAAGTTAATAGACTTGTTTATTAAATTCGCAGACATAAACTGTTGTTATTTAATCACATAATAATATGACTTAGTTCATAACAGTCTGTAACTCATTTTAGGTAATATTCCAGACGTATGTTTTTCTATTGTGTACACTAGGCTTTACAATGAAAGTATGAGAACCTTTTAAGATGCACTTGTTTTCAAGAAGTTTCTTTTTTTGCACATTTTTCTGCACTCGACTGCCTCGTTGGTCCAGTGGTGGCAAGCGCTACTGCAAAGCATGAGGTCCTGGGTTCGATTCCCAGGTCGGGCAAAGCCTTATTTTTCCATCAGGTATTTCGCAGTAGCAGCCACGGAGTCTGGATTTGCGTCCGGTTGATGGCAATAGGCGCGCCTATTACATGGGACTTAAACATAACTGGCGAAATGTGGGTGTACTGTTGGTACACCTTTGCCTAACCGTTCGGGGATTACAGGCGTGATGTTATGTTATGTGTTTTCTTAACTTTGTTTGCCATTGCAGGAAATATTAAACAAAGAAAGCGGAAAGGGAAATGTCTTGTTTCACTGTACAACTGGTACAAGCAACAAAATGATAAAATAATGGAATTACTTAACCGACGGGTATTTAGGAGGTTCCAATTCCCAACTGGGAATCCGCTTATAACTTGATTATTGTCAAGTATTAATCTGATAATCATTTCGGCGTAATCCTTTTTTTTCTTGGGGATATCCCAATGGATTTAAAGCCTCTGCTTGGGGAACTCGACGGGCTATCCTTTATCTATTATACCAGAGTCTTCCTAGCCAAAACATTGGAATTGGAAGGAAACACTTTCTAGACAGACGGTGTGAAGAAGTGGCTGATCCTGTTAATCATCATCATCATAATTTCAGCCGAAAGGCGTCCACTGCTGGACATAGGCCTCCCCAAGTGTCGCAACATTGACCGGTCCCGTGCGTCTCGCATCCAGCGGATCCCCGCAACCTTCACCAGGTCATCGGTCCACCTATTGGGTGGCATTCCAACGCAACATCTTCCGGTTCGCGGTTGCCACTCCAGAAATTGTCGGCTCCATCGGCCGTTAATCAGCTATTAATCAGATGATTTTAATTTACGATAAGTATCAAGATTGGTTGCCATCAGGGGTAAAACCTGGCTGAGACTGGCACAGGAGCATGGAGCTTGGCATAAACAAAGAGAGGCCTATCCCCAGCAGTGGGTGAAGACAGGCTGTAGATGGTGATAATTTAACATTTTCTATAATATTGAGGGCCTCTTTAAATAAAAAAAAAACTGTTTTTCTTATCGCTTATTCACTGATTGACACTTTGAAGATACTTATAATTCAAATAGTACAGTATTTCATTATGACATGACACTTGCAATTAACTAAGTGGGGATTGTTCTATATTCATTAGCGACAAAGTCAATTAAAAACTAAAATCTTAAAACAAACAAAAAATATCACAGAATAGACTGAGTTACAACGTAATTATCAGACAATAGGAGTAGACACAGACGGCTGAGAACGACATAAACACTACAGTCGTTTCACAGTTATTGTACCTTTGATAGCTGCAATGTAATGGCTATCAATAAGAATAAAGATCACTGTGTTTTTGACAGTTTTGTTAGTGACAACAACCCAACAAAATAAAAACTGCTGAACATTTTTTTCGACCCGAGACGACACGAGAGATATTATAGTGTAGGTGCACAAAGGTGTGTATGCAGGCACAAGTGCACTGTCTCTTCCGTAACTCTTATAGTCCGTTGGGATGACCAACCAACATGACCGGAAAGAAATTAGGCACCATGCTTTGCGAGGCGCGAGGGTATGATACCGCCAGCCTCCTAATTTTGGGCTGCATATAAGAAATTCCTAAATTAAAAACTCAATAGCACTTTTCCCGACCCAGGAAGCTCAGAACCCGGACTCACACACGCTCAGCGATCACGAGACCAACGAACCAGTAGTGACCATATTGGAAGGAAAACAAAGATCTCTTTTATTTGACAGTGTTGCAATGTCAGGAGGTAATATAAATGTTAAAGGACTTTAGCTAAGTCTAATTACAGAACTAATGAAAGTGGTTCATTTAACGCGGTTTTTTTTGGTCTCACGCTAAGAGCCTCACTTTCGTTGAAAGCGTGATTTTTGTTAATTAGGTAAATGTGACGTATGTACGTTAATTGCGTCTTAATTAGGTGCTTAGAGAAAATTCTTTTGGTAACTACGAGTATTTAGAATTTATGGTGGTACTAAATGTGCTTAGGTGGAGTCTGGATTATTTTTAGATTTCTGGTCAAGGGTCACGAGTTGATAACCTTTACGGCAGAGGGCAAATCTCAATTGCGTCACTCATTCGAAAAAATTTAAAATCATACATAAGTAGGTTTAAATTGAATTAGGTAGCGAAATCCTCCGACTTAACAGGTATCGATATCTAAATATGGTGAAAAAAAATGTTTGGGGTCAACAGCCGCTAGATAATTTTAACTTGACCCTGTTTATTTCATATATTATTGTTTACTAAAATTGTTTAACGATGTCTGTACTTTTAACGCAATTTAAGAGTCAAAATGAAAGCGATTTTGATTGTGTTATTCAATTAAGCTATAAGCGGGTTATACAATTAAGCTGCAGGGTGTGATTGGCACAAATAGTGCAGATTAATTGCATGTAAAAGTAAATCAATTTGATTACCAATATAAATAAGTTTCGAATTGCTCCAACGACTTGCAAAAAGATTGACTCATTGAGCTTTTCGGTAGGTCATGTTATCCATTGCATCTTTCAATTTTCCATCAAGGTTCTCGCTGATAAAAAGTCACTTTCTCTAGGCCCACAAGAGTTGATCTGATGAAAAATCTGTTTGAGACACCATCCATAATAAATATTCTGTTGATCTATCAAATTTGAAAGTCTTGAAAGTTAGAAATTCTCCGTTGAAAAACTTAGAAGTAACAAATCTAAAATCGTCTTTCGAAAGATCACGTATCCACAGATGGTGATTGAGAAACTCCACAGACATTATACCTAGTTAGAAAGCTATGGACAGATGACACGGCGCTGTAACGCAATTTACTGCGCGTGAGTCTGAGAAATTGACACATTATGATGATTATTACGGACATGTGATTGGTTGGTGATAGCTTGGGGATTGAGTAAGTACGTGTGTGAGAAGTGCAGTGTCTTGTAACATAACATCACGCCTGTAATCCCCGACAGGTAAGGCAGAGGCGTAAGTTACAACGTGTGTGAGGAGCGGTGTGTAGTAATATATTCTGGCTACTGGCGGAATATGACAGAACTTGCATTAAAAATGGCTAAGATGGCGTGGTGCTGTAATAGCCGACCAGTACCTATACCATCGGCATAAAACTATTTGATCGACTTCCAAACGACTAAATCCGGAGACGTACGAAGGTCTTCGATATTGATAATCGAGTTATGGAACTCAAGTGGAGCTGGGCAGGACGCGGTGATGGCATGTGGAGTATAGCTGTGACCGAGTGTCATCCAAGCACTGGAAAGAGAAGTGTTGGTCGTCCGGCGGCGAGATGTACAGACGACATTGTTACCATTGCGGGAATATTCTTTATGAGGCTGGCACAAGAACGTGGAGCTTGGGACAAGCAAAGAGAGGCCTATACCCAGCAGTGGGTGGAGTCGCGCTGTGGATGATGATGATGACCTATACCTATAGGGTGATGGTTGGGATAGGAGAGTGGAAGAAGAAAACGATGATAAAAAAAAAAAAAAAAAAAAAAAAAAAAAAAAAAAAATGGTATTGTTCTTAACATTTTTGCAGACACACAATAGAAATGATTGCATTTATTCAAAACTACTTTTTATAACAATATGCATAAATACGAAATCATAGAAAACTGTAAGTTCACAAGGTCGTATAATAATGTTATGATTATGATCGATCAATCGTCAGTCGGTTTCTAGCAACTAATGTTATATTTCCTTTTAAACCGATTATGTACACATTACGCTCGAGGTAACGCAACAATAATATTTTTAAGGTTATTTTTGTAAATAACCTTATGTAATATTGTGTTGTTTAGCCGTATTTACTGACCCCTGAAAGGTAAACAATGTAGTAGCAGATTAAAGTAATAATAGAATTGACCTTTTAGTCTGTTTGTTTTGACGATTTTCACCCACATGTTGCCATTTAGTTGTCTCGTGTAATAGGGCATATTATTGTCATATGTAGACTTCAAAGTTCTACTGAGAAAAATAACAAATGGGTAGTACTTAAACGAGAAACTAAATTCCAATTAAAGTTGTCAAAAATACTGAATATTGGCTACTGAAATACTAAGTGGGCGACAAACAGTGAGCGAATACAAATGTTTAAAACGGCGACGAAAATACAAATTAGCCGCCCATTAAATTTTTATTCGCCCCATTAACAATTTTCCATAAGAAATTGGAATAAACATTACCATCTCTGGACCAGTCGGGTAATAAGAACATCTTGGAAAGGTTATGAAATTTCGATGACCAGATGTTAAATAAATCATAAATCATAAATCATATTTATTTCTGCAATTAGGTTTACCAAACTCTTTTACATGTCATGTTTTGTTTTAAAGCTAGATGGGGCCGGTGTTTCGTACCTGACTACTCTGAGAAGAAACATCCGAAACAAACTCAGAGGTCACCGTCTCTTTTAAAGTCCAGACATTGCTCAAATCATATGAGGACCATGTAGATTAATGTCTGAGATGGTCTTTTAAAGAAATAACCACACAGATTTGAGTGGACCTGTCCAGACAGTGCAAGCATTTGTCAGTGATCGTGTAGCTCAACTCATGATCCAAGGAGCTCAACGACACGACGAACAATACCAAAGAAAGGACATTTGGATAGGCCGCATAAAGTACTCAAACTGCCAGACAATCGTGAAACTAATGAAACTAAAAAATAAAATAAAAATAATAGTATGACCCACGTAGTCCTCATATTTACAGTAATAAACATTACAAAACAACACTTGAAAAAGTAAATAAAGTAAAGAAAAAATAAATAAAAATAATAATAATACCACAGGTACTTGAAAAAGTAAATAATGTCAACTAAAACGAACAATAGTTAATAAAAAAAAAAAAAAAAAAAAAATGTCAAACTGTAATAAAAAAAAATAAAAATGTCAAACTGTACTAAAAATAAAATAAAATGGGTACAAATTCAATTAAATATCGAATACAATTGGAGCAGTTCAATCCCAAGCTTTTTTGTCCTCAATATAATCCTTAACAGAATAGAAGGCTTTCTGGCAAAGACTATGTTTTATAAAAAATTTGAATTTATTAAGGCTTAGTTCTTGAATGTGGCCTGGTAGTTTATTATAAAAGCGTATACATTGGCATCTAAATGATCCACCTATTTTCTTGAGCCTTGTTGTGGGTACAATAAATTTATCTTTATTCCTTGTGTTTATGTTGTGAATATCACAATATTTCTTATATAGCTTTATATTTTTGTGAGCATACAAAAGGTTTTCATAAATATATTGAGAGGGAACAGTACAGGACAAAATACCCCAAAGGCTCTAAAACTCTCCTACACCTAGCAGATTTTGCTCGTAACAGCTATTACACATAGTGAAGAGAAAACTAGACAAAACCACACTAAAAACACTGTCTAGTCTATCTTGTATTAGTTAGTAGATAAGTAATTAGCGATCCGTTCACACGGTCTTTACGATTTGACAAATCATCTGCTCACACGTCTCGTCTTTATTATTGTAAAAGTACAATAAGATGTGTATTAGTATCATTATAAGTGCCTAAATATGTTTTCGAAAGCAAAAAGTTATTTATTTTGTACCCTATCACAATGTTTTCTTATTTGACTGGTAGAGAATGCCTTGTGGCATTAAGTCCGCCTATGTACCACTATTGTACATGAAGTTTAAATTAATAAATAAACAGTTTTATGTACAAACACACCTTCGGAATAAATTCGCTAAATGATAGTGAAAACCACGTCAAAACCCATTGCGTCATGAGAAACTGAAAGATATTGTTAATAACCCTCCTTTTCGGCTTTGCTGCAGTCGGGTAAAAACTAGACAATTTTCTTTTCCTATAATTCAATTACAATACTTTCTACATTGTCATTTATCTTTTTGCATGAGAGATATTAACAACGATATTTTCATTAATTTAGTACGAGATTCAATTAAAATTTCAATGAAAATCATACTAGTAAAAAATCACAAAGGACTATATTGCAAGCGTTTTAAAAGGACAGAGGTCGCGGGCGTCTCAAGGTGACTAGCAATAACTGAGATTTTTTTGTTATTCAGACATCGAGATCTGTGCCTTTTTTAACATTATATAAAGAGTTAGGTCATGTATGAGACATTTATCTAAAGTGACAGTTTGAACATTTTTGATTAAAAAATAATGACTTATTTTTATGTTACATGATCGTGACTTCGATTATTATCAATATTATCTTGCCTACGTCAAACCAAGTTCGAAGTTCTTTTCAATCAATAAAAATTGTAAGTACCTACGTACTAGATTGTGTGTCTGAGCATCGCGTTTGCCCATATCTGCTTAGAATTGGAATTTAGGCCCATGGACGGTATAAAACTCTGACACCAGGTTAGGCACTAACCAAACGGAAAAAAATTGAATTTATGACTTAAATCTCTACCCTTAATTTAGGAAAATCATAGTGCACGTTTTTGATGTTATATATTCATGAGGAGAAGGTGCAAGAGGACATTTTACAGCTTCCAAGAGCAGTTTTGTCAACTTTAAACTCTCTACCTTTGTGCCAAATGCGGTTTTCAGGAACGTTTTGGCACAACGACTCTCTATTTATAAGCGTATAATTTTAATCTCGTATACTAAAATTATACGGTTATAACTAGAGAGTCGTCTAAGTAATTTTATTTTTGATTAAGTATAACAACACAATTATATCATGTATATTCACAATTATATCGTGTATATTGTATTATAGTGTGAAAAAGACAGACACGCAACATCACTCCTGTCTAAGATGGATCATCACTCCTATATCTCAAAGGGTTAAGTAGACGTGTACCTTTATTACACCCACGCCAATCATTTTATCTTTAAAGCCCCATCATTGGAATAAAGAGCCTATTCCCATCATGAGGGCACACATCTAGACACCGAGCTGTGCCTGCTACCAAGAAATTCCAAACGGAATAACCCAACAACACTGACCGACCTGGGAATGGAACCAAGGACCTCATGCTCAGTGGCAAATAAACAAAATTGAACTTACTGATTTTTACCTCTAAGTTAAATAAAATCCATCGAGTATTCAAATCCACCGCGATTTAATTTACGTAATCGCAGACTTTTTTCATTTAAAGTAAGATTAAAGTCAGATCAAAGTTATAATTCAGTTACTTTGCGAAGACAATTATGTAGATATTGTATTGTATTTAATTGAAGCCTGACTTTGGAATGAACCTTGTCTCGTTTGTTTTAGAAAAAAAAGTTTCAATTGACTATATGTGAAACCAACTTTAAAAGCAATAAAATAAGTCATGTTATTCGTGTTTCGAATGCTTTTGATGTGATTTGCCCATGTGGCAGGAGAACATGGAGGACTTTAATTTAAAGTCAGAGAAATAATTGCCGAGGAAATTCGTTATAAGACAGTTGTGTGAAATGGCCATAATCTGACAAATTGTCGGGTGCCAATTTTGCTTAAAATGATTTGTTTTTTGATTCAGTATGCTTAGTGCGAGTTTTTTTTACGTATCGAGCGCGTTAACGTTTACGCAAATTAGTATGGCGCTGGGTAAGCGACAATTCGTGCCGCTAGGTGGCGGATACCCAGCGCCATACTAATTTGCGTAAACTTTAACGCGCCCGATACGTAAAAAAAACTCGCACTAAGCATACTGAACATAGCGTTTGGCAATGACAAAGATATAACTTAACTAGCTTTTACAAAAGAAGATTTAAGAAAATCGAAGAGCTTTGTAAAGTCGAGCAATTTGAAAACGTTAGCCGCTTGGTAGCTACTCCTTAAGCCTAAACTTGCCGAGTCTTATTCTGAAGCACCCTCAGCTGGTGTTCCCTAAGCCTGGCTAAGAGGCTACACGATCGGCTTTTGTCACGGTGCTGTGCAATAAAGTCCTTCCTTCAAAGATTGAATAGATGTTTAGAGGAATTCAGGATAGTCCGCTCTATACCGGGTGTAAACAGACCCTTCACATATCCGTCAACCAAGCATTCTGTACATCAAACTAAGTAACTTAACGCAAAAAAATTTGCTGGGAATCGACTTATGTTTTCGGGGTGAAAAATCACGTGATACGGTAGGACTCGATGGAAAGCACTAAAAGCATTGTGCTGATGGATGGATTGAATAGTACGGGGGTCGTAGAGGTGTGTAAAGTAAAAATCTTACATTCAAAACATGTGTTCAAAAAAAAACTTGTGAAAAAGTTGGAACTTTGACCCCCAATATCTCCGTAACTAGAAAGTTCCCAGGTATGGTCTAAAAAAAATGATCGCAAAGACGGGGAAAACAAGTGCCTTTATTTTATGTTAAGGGTCTATTTAACAGCCTTAATACCCTTTTGTTGCAAGCTTTTATTTAACTTGCAATGTTTGTTTGTGTAGGTCAAATCTAGCAAATGAATTTTAAAACAGATAACTGTTTTAAAATTGAGCCCCAACCGATTGAGCTGAAAGTATATTAGTGACGTGATTCTAAATCCAATATGGCGGTCTCAAGATGGCGGACTAGCTATTTTTTATGGACCCTCATGATATGGGTATCAAATTACTGGTCGTTTATGTCTCCAATTGATTAATTAAGTTAAAGCTTAAGACCACACATGTATATGATGTTATTCCTAAATAGAACTTATTATTAAACTAGCTAATTCTTAATAAATTGACCTTGCCCATAAATTAATAAATATAGTATTATTCATTTTTAATTTACTTTATATGCAAAGTTGGTCTTGACCTCTAACGGATGGTGATCTAACAAGCATACAAAAGAATATTAATAAAACAATTATTTTTATTCAATCTAGTTATGTTTTTTATTGATTAAAGCATTAAATTAAGTTTTATTCATCAATTTTATGTCTCGTCTTTACCGAAATTCAATTAATACTTGAGAGATGGTTTGATTGCTTCCGTATTGAGTTACTGGCAGTTTAATAACTCAATTTATAATGTTTTAAGTAATATTCTGACTCTGAAAGCCAAATATGCTATCAATATTTTTTCTTGCAAATTCCCTGTCGCAAATTACTCTTTGGTCAGTACTTACCAACGAGTCTTTATTCCTTTCACAAAAATAACTTTGCAACCCATAGTAATTATTTTCTGGAATAAGTCTACGTTTTACTTTTACAAATTACTAGTTGATTAGAAATTATTTCATTAGCTCCCCGTTGTAACTAGAAGATATTAACTGAACGCCTTAATATTAACTGCTTTTAAAAGTCTAATTCGGTCATTTTTATCTCGATATTAATTTTAGATAAGTCAGTGAGTAGCCTCGAGGGAAGCCAATCTCTGTCAAGTTGATTTAATTAGGCGCTCAAGATGTCTCTCAAGATAATATTGTAGACTACGATGTTCACGTTAAAAATCTGCTCAAGTCACCTTGACCCAAAGTGAATGATTTTGCATCTGCTTAATAATTATAATTTAAATGTTGCCATCTCATTGACAAATGGTGACTTTTAATTTGTAACAAAAAAGACGCAAAAAATATTCAACAAAATCTGTTGCGAAAAATTGACAAATCAAAGATTTTTATCATTTCATATTTAAACAACTTAATAATAAAAGCGAAAGTAAGTTTTTGGTATGTTTGTTGCATCGTAACTGCAAAACAGCCGCACCGATGACGATGACTTCTCAAGGCAATAACGGATAAAATAAACGGATTTAGTATACTTTATTCCTTTTACGAAATTGATTCAAAACTCATTTCACGCTTTTACTTAGTAGCTAAATAAGTATTTAATAAAATATCTGTCTGCACCATAAGGGGTCAATCTCACCACAACTTAAATCTAGATTTTTCAATCCGTTAAAACGGCACGTACAGTTTCATAGTTTTAATTTTATGGCAAACTCACTGGCCGGTTGTTAGTCTAGAATTCCAGATTTAAAAGTTTCGAGTACATTCGACTACTTTTACGACCGTCTATAAAACATTTTTGCTATTTTTACCGACGTGATGGACTGTGCGGTTTTTCGAACGGCTAACTGTATTAATGTATAGTGAAGAAGTATATTAATGTTTGATAAAAATGTATTGATTGCTTAATTTTCGTTTGAATATCGGCCTCATGTTATAACGTACCGGTTATCTCACTTTTGGCATTTATCATTCCTTCTTCTTGGCGTGTCGATGGACTGAAATAATACGCGACCAGTATAATATAGCCACCCGCACAGCTCTTTCGTTGGTTTCTTTTAAATCCTGGAAGGTGCAGGTGGCTGTGCAGGATGGGCAAGAAAGGAGCTGGAGCATATCCTGCAGAGGGACTCCACACTGGCATTGTATTTGGGACGGGTCGATGGTACCCCGTATGACCAGAGGATTTCTACAACGGCCAACCTGGGCACGTGAACGATTCAGATATTTCCATATTTGGCCACAGCAGTTCTTGTTCAGGAGGAAGATGTTCTTTATACCTACCATACCTAATTTGTTTGGATCTATTTATTTCAAGTTCTGTCATAATTATGATAATATACTCGATACTCATCAATATCTAGATGGTAAGTTTACGATATTTGTTAAGATCATATTAAAAGTAATAATAATATACGATTAATAGTATCAATGTGTTTGTCAATAAGTGGTGAATAAATTATAATAGATTTGAATTAATGAGTTTTTTTATTAGAGGATGGGCTATAAGAATCTTACTACTTTGCAATTAATGAATTTGTTAAAACGCAATAATATGCGAAATTACAATATATAGGTTGGATGTTTTTTTTAAATGTGTTGGTCCCGTGAATTCATACTGGAGTTGAATAAATAATATAGGGCATTGTACTGTACTTAATAGCTGAATTTTCTCATCATTTAATTGACTACCCCTCAAAATTATCGTTTAGTCCACTCTTGGCCCCTCAACCCCTAAAAAAAGATTCGAATCTATCAGAAATACACACATAGATTTTAGTTTGTTTTTCACTAATAAAATGTATGTCAAATAATAGTGATAGAAATATCATAAAGCCATCTAAAATCAATACAAAAACAGACAAGCGCTCCATGCAGCTGACATACATGCTCATTGATCAATATTACCTATTGTTTCAATAATTTATTTGACTAACAATCATCGTTTGAAAATATTATTATATAAAGTTTTCTTGGAAGAAAATAAGCTTTTTAACTTGTTTTCATGTGTTATTTGAGAAAACATCACAGTGTGATCTCATATCAGACAACACAAACGATTCTTTCCCCTTATTAATGTTTTTTTTTTTAGTAGGTACGAGTCATCACTGCCTCATGATCTTCATGGCAGTTGCACAGTCCATGAACTGACATACGAGACGTAACTGTCAAAGGTGCTAAAAAAATTTATTAATTACTGACACAGGGCCGGACTCCACCGAAGCGGAGACGAGACGAGAGGAGACGAGATGGGTGTTATAAACTACCAATAGAATTACGCACGCTGCTTAAGTCCTTTCTCGTCTCCGCTGGCCTAAACAATTGCAAGACATCTCCTCTCTGCTCAACCGTTTCCACTAAAGCTTTAGATTTACGGTACGGAGACCAGAATTGTAAATAACGAGGTTCTATTGGTGGTTTAAAATACATCTCCTCTCTTCTCGTCTCGTCTCCGCTTTGGTGGAGTCCGGCCCATAATGTACAGTTACAATTGACTACCAAAATCATTCAGGAAACTGAAAAACCCCGTCGAAAGAACCCACCAAATAAAACGTGTCCTTCTCAAAGAAAAACTTTCCTTAACATCTTCATAGCACACAACAATTCTCATATTTGTTTTATGAATTTCATCCCTTTCAGAGCCAAATTGATACAGTGCTACGTACTATGTTATGTATGTAAGGGGTGCTACACACGCATTCGGCTCGGCACATTCGATTTGACAACAAGGAAGTGACTAATAGACAAGTGTAGAAGAAGAATTTGAGAGCAGGGGCATTATGAGTATTTTAGTTGAACATCAAAACCGATCCGATTCAATTAGAAAAAAAATTCAGCTTTCATTCGCCTCTTGCCGATCGGAAAACTTCATTCGATTGCTGATACATATCGGGCCCATTTCACACAATTTCAGAACGTATATCTACATATTTTGCCGTTGGGCCACTTCGCATGTTTTCAAAACGGCGAAACCTTCTTGAAAACTTCTTGAAGAAACTGAGCATGCCCTAGACCCAAAATTTCAAAAAGACAGAACTGATTACGAACAGTGAACTGAAATGCTGGACGAATTGCCAGGGTAGTGATACATGGAGATAACGCTACGTGCACACCTTGGTAACTTCGGTGTCCCTTCCACCCAGAATAAAACAGGTCTGCGTCCTACAAGTGGAAACGTCTAGAGGCTGCTTTTGCTATGCCGAAGAAAGCCGAACCGAATACGTGTGTAACACCCCTTACATGCTGAGTCATGTGTTCCGAGGTCATCGACCCACTTGTTCTATTTAGTAGTTTATAGCCCAGCCGGAGACTTCAGTACATCGGCATCGTGAACTATAGTTAGAAGAAAATGGTGTTTGCCAAAAGAAAGCTGGTATTTTGATTGCCTTTGTGTGGCTTGAAAGCTTTCATTTTAGATTTTGATCATTTCGTTTTATGGTTTAATACACCAGTTTCGTGAATGACAAATAACGCATGAATATGTGAATTGGAATATATGAGATTCAATTCATAAATGTAGGCATTAATCGTTTACGAAAGCTAAATAAATGATTGAAGAAACAATATTAAAGTTATTATTTCGGTTTTAATAGCATGAAGCCAAAGAAATGATGTCCTCGGTGAAGCCTTTTTTCAGCCTTCGTTAGCTTTTACTAAGGAAGTGTATTCAACATAAGACATTAAATATTACTGAAATCATGTTTCTAATACCTTCCTGCATTGGTGTTTCAATACGGTGAAAAAATTTACCCGACAAAGCTCAAAAGGAGGGTACATAATCTGTCTGAGGGCCAATTTTACCGATATAGCTGAACTAACTAAATGGGTGTGCGCTAAAGTGAATTAGTAGCTCATTATTCCAAGCTATTTTTAGTTTTTTTTTTTCATAAATGATTGGTTCTCAGTTTTATTAATAATATGAGAACTAATGATAGATTTAAAATAAAATTAATAGCTCAAAGCAATTGTTTTTAGATTTTTTTCATCCATGACCTTTTCACCAGTCTCATTCAACTGGTTTGATCATCTTTGGGTGTGACCATTGATTCATTTCATGCATTAAGAGTTTCTTAAAGACTACGCATACATAGATTTGTAACGTGACCTTTTGTCATGATTTATCGAAGATGATGATAGAATGTTGTAATAAGTAGTAAACTTCATCAAGGAATTAATCAAGCTGATTCTGGCTTAAGTTTTCTGAATGTTGTGAATTCACGTGTTTTTAGGGTTCAGTCGCCAAAAGTCCTTATAATTTCGTCATGTCCGTCTTTTTATCCGAAGGTAAATTCAAATCGTGTTTATTCGAGACTGTTATCACTATATCGATGAAAGAAAATGTTTCTTTCTGGTAATACAATTTTTTTTTTTTAGTCTGGATTTGTGCCCGGTTGATGGCGATAGGCTAGACCCTATTACATGGGACTTGAACATAACTGGCGAAACGTGGGTGTACTATTAGGTACACCTCGGCCTAACCCTTCGGGGATTACAGGCGTGATGTTATGTTATTTTTTGTTTAAGAGAAACTTCGCATTCTATAAGACAATATCACCGACTATTATTAGTACACATTAGCCACCACTCCTACCGACCCCCGAAACCAAACAAAGCGATACATTGCGTGCACCATCCGATCTATAATAGTACCATTTACTGAGGGCAACGCACTGTACGAATCCAGGTCATTTTGACCCGATCAATCATGTAGGACCGAATGGTATTAAGACTAGCTTGTGTGATCCATCATAGTACTCGTACTTCCCTTTTCAATGTAGGTTAAATTAGGTTATTTTGTATTTGTATTGTTTTGTTATGGGGCTTTTAGGTCAGTTGTTTCTTTAAGTAGTTTGGAGTGTTTAAGTTATAGAGGTAAGTAATGGAAATTATTTTACAATAGGTAGGTAGATTGCCTTTTATGTAATGTGTATACCTACACATTACATAAAAGGCAATCTACCTACTACCTAAGGGAGAATTTGGGGTGAAAAGAGCATTTATGGGTGACGATGCTCAAGTACAGTCGCCAGTCTAATAAAAACTGTCCAAATTTCTCATTTGATCTTGAAGTTTACCATCAACGTTATATGGTTTAAAATCATTTGGAAAAATTTGTCAGTTTGTGGTCAATTGATGTGCTGGCGACTGCACATACGTCGACCAGAGTCACTACCATTCTTGCTGGCTGGCTGCTTTTTTTTTCATGACATCATAATTCGTTCCGTATTGCAAAGAAAGAAAAATACAAAAATGTAGGTAGAAAATAATGCTTTCGAATATGTTTAAAGAAAAGTCTGCTGTTAACACAATGCTATGAAAATGTAAGAGAAAACATTATGGTAGATTAATTTTAATAAAATTACCTTTTTTTTTCCTAGGTATAATGTCTTTTACCTTTACGAGACTCTTTTCTCACAATATAACACGCAGGTACCTATTGTGCCTGTCCCCACATCTGAAAAACTTTGTCACAAAACCAATGCACAGCACAACTCAACAACTGAATTAAAATAAACATGAAAGTTCTCAACAGAAACAATAAACTACATTAAAACTCATAAAATCTGTCAAAAACTAAATGAAAACTGATCGCGGTTAAGCCTAACAGCGGGTTTAACAACGAGCCCCTCTTAATCTCGGTTCAACCCGGGATTACCCTAATTAATTGAACAGATTTACTACGGAACCCGCTACGTGGTTGACATATTTTATAAATGGTGTCATTGTTTGGAAAAATATGGTTCTGTTGTTACGAAATGTTTATTAAATGGATCGGTTTGTCAATGGATGATATTTCGGCATTTATTATGTTTATTAAATAAGGTGTTGTGTTGTCGTGAACGTGTGACTTTATTTGCGTCATACCTCGTTTTTTTTTAATGGCATCTCGTTGGTCAACCTATGAGGCTGGCTTCTGCTTAACTGGACTATCCTGTGGGTGCCTTGAGAGTAAAGCCACCAGCCATGGGCATAAAACTTATAAAACCCTCGTAACGTAACTGGCGGAATGGTTTTTTTTTTTTTTTGATGGGCTGTCATCAAATGACCCCCCCCCCCCGCTCTGGGCGGAGCGAAGGGAGTGTCAGACTTCTACTGACTAAAACCCATCCATGTTCCTTCTTTGCCCTTTGTGTTCCAGGGCCACGGTACCCCTTTCGAACAGACCCGCAGCCCTGGCAGGCATCGGCCCATTGACGTTGACACGGCCTGTCGTCATGTCATAAGATGGCCGGACAACTGGCGGAATGTTTGGTACTATATTATGTCACCTTTGGAGACCTTCGAAATAAGCAGGCGTGATGATTATGTTATGTAGTTCGGTCCTGTTTCACAGGTAATGTAAGTCTTTATGCAATGTTCCTTCCTTCAGTGAGGTTGCCTCGTTGGTCTAGTGGCCGCAAGCACGACTGCTGAGCATGAGCTTCTGGGTTCGATTCCCGGGTCGGGCAAAGTGTTATTGGGCTATACCATCAGGAATTTCTCAGTAGAACAATAGCCCGGTTCATGGAAATAATAGGTACAATAGGCTCGCCCCTATTATATTTGACTTAAACATAACTGGCGAAATGTGGGTGTAGGTACTATTAGGTACACCTTTGCCTAACCCTTCGGGGATTACAGGCGTGATGTTATGTTATGTCTTTCTGTTCTCTATAGTGTCAACGTTACGGATAGGTATCAACCTATTTGCTTGTCAAGTCCTACGCCTGGAATTCTTGCGAAAACAAACCTAGTTTATGTAGCAAATATTACGTAAAAAAGCAATATATAAAACATTTCCAAATGTTATTTGTTGACACTGTGCTACGAAAGTAACTGTGAAACCTAATACACGAATGTAACATTGGGACGAAACAGTGGCCAGTGATTGTCCAGCCGTGACCATGAACGTGGTCGTCAATGGTCACATTTTATTTATTTTTGTTTGTATCTGTGCGTTGCTGGTTTATTCGAAAATAAACAACATGAATGTCCATGGGATATACAGTAGGTATATCGCTGCCTCACCCGTCGTTGATAACAGGTGTGATGTATGTATTATTTCCAGCGTTAAGTATTAATTAGTTATTCCATGTACTTAGGTAATTGTTTGAAATGAAATCAAAAGCGAATAAATAACGATCGCGCTATGTCTTGCATGAAGAGACCAAACACCGTTTGAAGGAGTGTCAATTAAATCTATTTTAGACGTAGTAGACATCTCAATCGATTTTGTTTTAAACATAAAAATAAATAAAGAGATAAAGCCATAAAATAGTAACATCAATAAAGAAATTAAAGCCATAGAAGCGTGCAATCGTGACGAATCAAAGAACACTTTCTTTGTCTATTCAAATTAACGATTAACATATTCCAATTAAACGGATGTTGCTTTTGATTTCGAATTTATTTTAGGCAATAAAAATTCAAAAAATATCTAGAATCAATAAATAAGATTTCTTCTTTGATCTAGATTTAAAAAAAAACTGGTTGTATAAAACGGCTACTGTGTGCCGATTGCACAAAATTAAAAAAACAAAAAACTGCCTTGCCTTGAATTTATTAAAAAGTGAAGCTTGTTTTTTTAATCTTTTTCTTTTCTACTTTTATGGTTAATCCATTGACATGACCAGTATTTAACGCTTTTCGAAAAGAAAATTTAAAAAAAAGTTGGAGTTGGCTCAGTCAAATTTCACTCCGATGTTTCTTTATTTATTTTATTTGAAACTAATACAATTTGTTTCTTCGTCAAGGTTAGTGTTGTCAACAAAATAAACAAGAAACATAAAAAGAACTTGGTAAGTATAAATTAAAATGATCTAGGCTAGACAAAACAAGATAAATAGGACGACTATGTAATGACCCCTAGCGAAAATTGGATGGATAATGGATAATAAAATTATGTTACATAAAAAACTGAAACGCAAAAAAGATTTCTCAACAATTTGGTATTGATAGCATAATAAGACGAATATAATAACTGCAGATCCTCTAATTATGCTAAACAATGAACAAAACAAAAACAATGCTTCAAGGAGACTCAAATCATCTATCCAACATCAATTAAAAGGTTATTAAGCAATGAAATTCTAATTAATTCACATAAAACAAGGTAATAAAAATGTTGAAGAACAAAATTTATATCTACTGGTTTTTTCATTGAAATAATCCAGTTTTAAACAAAAATCGAAAATAGAGATGTAATGCTGTCAAATTAAAATAGGTTAATAGAAAAAAAACCGTATTTGCATCACATTAAACATTATTAAACTCTCGAGTAAAATTAACTGCACGAAAAACAAATTTCCTTCGAGCACCTATCCTAATAAATCCTCAGCCCACACGCTATTACACATTACGAAATTTTACGGCAATTCATTTAAAAATACCTCATTAATTTTACTTAAAAATAAGAATAAAAAAACCGCCAAAAAACCTTTCAAAATCCAAACAAATGTCACTTTGTTTTTTTTATTTCAACGCACTTCACTATGTTCACTATATTTTTCACGAGCAAAGGCACAGCGCGCGTTCAGCCTCGTATACGGCCGGTTGCAGACTGAACGGAGGGGGGTGGCCGCCCTACTGTTAGACCGCGTACACACGATCTAGCTTTATTGAACAGAAACATGCTATTGAAGGAAAATATTGGATTTTTATTACTGAAACGATCGATTGTTTTACATGAACATTTTAAAGAAAAGGTTTATAAGTTGGAATTGTAGTTTGAGGACCATTCTAGGGTCGTTTGGTACAATTTTTATAAATTTTTCGAGATTTTTCAGTGAACCTTTGATCTTTTCAGCAGAACTAAAACAAAACTTCAAAACTTACATTGATTTAGTTTTATTAGAAACATAAATTAAACAACGAGCTTTGTTGAATATGCGATGTTTTTTTTTTTATCAACAAAAGGAAATACATTTACTGTGGGACTTAAGTGGATAGATTAAGGAGTCTACTTCCAGCAGACTTCATAACGAATGCATAGTCACGCACAGCCTTTGGCGAGTCCCATTACTGTTATGTAACATCTGCTAATTATTTGCTTCATTTCATAGTTCTAAATGTTTTGAAGGACCATCTTCAAAACATTTGAAATATAAAATGGTTTTCAGAAGTCCTCAAGCACTTTCAATATATATTAGGGAGAACTAGGTATCATCATTATTTTCATCAGGTAGCCAATTCATATAATTATTGTAACTAGTTTTTGATGAGAATAAAAAAAAACATCATCATTTTTCGTCTCAGGAAAAATTAAAACGAAAAATTCGTAAATTAAAGTAAATTAGATGGTATTTTTGACAGACTGACAGTTAGAATTAGACAGTGAACGTTCTTAAAAATATGGGAATTGCCCCTCTTGTTTGCAGTCATTAGGCATAATCCCTATGTACATGTGCCTCTGCCTGAACCCTGCACTGACCTATGCAACTGACTGCACATGTATTTGGAGCAGTTGCAGTCGACGATGGCCGGCAGAGCGTTACGATTGCACAATCACAACAATGTTGCGTCAATCATACACATGTACCATGCGTGAGTTTCTATATGTCTACCTAGCTTTATCTTGTAGGGGATTTGTGGAGAAACTTTATAATTTGTCGATAAGACAAAGAGCGATCTTCTTTATCGTGTGGTTAGTGCCTAAACTGGTGTCAATTTTTATGCCGCCCGTGGGCCTCCGACTTGGCTTTACATGCCGTCGAGAAATATCTCTCAGGCAGCCGAAGCAAGTCATAATTATATAATACGCACATGAATCTGAAAAATCAGAGGTACGTGTCTTGGGTTCGAACTCGAGACCTATGAGTTGGCAGTCCGACCACTACACGACAGATTATCACTGTTTTTTGCGTTGTGGTAAAAATATTGGACAGTCTACAAAGTTAGCCGTGGCCTAACACTGATGTCACAGTTTAAAGTAAACGAAGACATGGCTGATCGTGGCGTGATGTTATAAATTGCCCGAAGGATTATGGGACTTATGCTTAAATTGTCACTTTACTTTTCCAAGTCAACATTATCGATTGTCGGCAATTCAGACGGGATGGGAATCATGGTGGTTTCACTCATTTGGATATGGCAAATTTGCTTTTACATTAATGGATGCAATTCTCTTGTCAAAGAATGAGAGACCTCCTTTCAAAATCCTGAAAATCAAATAAGTACTTTTCGGGGCTTTTTAAACATTTCATTTATTGATTCCTCTTTAGTCGTTGCTTTAATTTTGGTCTACATACAGCATAATGGATAATTGTAATTTTCAAAAGATTTACTTCGAATTCGAATGACCAGTGATCAAGACCACTTATACCGGATGTTTCCGTTATTAATAATATCAATTGAAAGACTTATAATGAGATAAACATTATATTCGTTTACCAAATACATTTCAACCGAAAAGCAGACCGCCATTATTGTTGTATGACGCATGTGGTTCAGAGCTAATGGAAAATCAATAGCGCGCTCGTATTGACAGCACATCAAACTCATCATATCATGTAGAATTATCTACTTTATTTATTTACTCATATTTTAGTTTTTTTTTCTATGGGGAAGAGGGTAGCTTGTGGCTAACAGTAGCACGGGTTGATCTTCAAGGGTAAGCAGCGCTTGCTAAGGTCGGTCCGTGGATGGGTGACCATCCATTACATACCGCGTTTCCTACGTGTCTCGGAAAGCAAGTTTAGCCGGTGGTCCCGGCTGTAATCATGTTACCAGAGTTAACTGGGTTGTGGAGGTCAGATAAGGCAGTCGCTCCATGTTAAATACTTGTATTCAGCTGGTTAGACTGGAAGCTGACCTCAATATAATTGGGAAAAGGCTAGGCAGATGATGATTTATTTACTTTTTAGATTTTTAGTTTTGTTTCTATGGGAAAATGGGGTAAAGATGTTTTATTGAACTCATACGATTTGGAGTTGTAGGTTTCGTAACTGTAAAAAGGACATGGTGTCTTTAATAAATTAATTTTACTTTTTTTAAATGACACTCGGAATTGCTTATTTTAGAGGTTCGAGCGAAATTTACCCAAAGGTTGACTGGTAGAGAATGCTTGTTGGCCACTCTTGTGCATGAAGTTTAAATAAATAAATAATAAAATTATGCTGTTAAATATAGACAATAAAACATTTTAGAGGATCTCGCTAAAGCGATGTACGATAAGTAAGTTAATAAAGGGTTAAAAGTTTTTTTTGTAAGTGTCCAAATAAACGAGAACGCATAATTACCTTCACGTAATATTTTGCTGATGACACAATCAATTTTATTAATCATATTTAATAAAACACGGGTTACATCATTTGCAGTCGGGATAATTCATGCCCAGTTTACTAACAAAACAACGATCACATTCATCAAAACTGTATTATTCATCAATGGGCGTTGGAGTGTGACTAACTACGGCATTTGTGCAAATTGACAATTATTTCACTTTTATGGATAAAGTCTACATTACTTTGACAAGGTTTCGGTCAACCTGACTATAAAGACAATTGGAAACAAAAGCGAGTCTCGAAAACGAAAATGCACTTCTATTTTTGAAATTGTTGATCGAAAATGTGGTATTTATAAGTACTGTGACAACGACAACGACGCCGTTCAGTTCTTTTTTATAACATTGAATACAGCAAAAAAAAACAATTCAGAAAATATTTTGAGATAAAAAGAAAGAAGGACCTAAAAATAAGAATCAGAACAGAACTCAAGAATACAAAGTCTGAGAATAGCTACAGACGCCGGGCACATCAAGCTACTATAATATGTCAAAATTCTTTAATTAGATTAGATTTTCAACTTTATCGCCAAAACATTGGGTTCAAGATTGATTGGGAAAATTTGACAGGTTTCGGGTAGCTTGATCTGCTGGCGTTTATACACAGAATCAAACTGAATTTACTCAAATGAAAATGCATTTTATGTAAGTAGGTAGTGTGTGCATAATGTGGATTTTTGTCTTGTATATTGTCAACGAAACCTTTGCCATTACACAAATAAATCAAGAATAATCATGTATCCAACTTACTTCTCCGAATTTTCACAGGTTTAATCTTCAAGACGTAACTGAACAACCCCGAAAATATTAAAAACCGGCACATCACAGTCTCATAACCCTAATTGACAGTAATAACCTTATCTAGAACTACAACAACGACCACCCACGCACACACTATGAATGAACTGAAAGCAGCGGTTCACTGAAAACTCGCCCTTAAAATTCGTGAAGAAAACAAGAAAATCTAAAGTTTTATCTCTAACGCGATTAGGTTGGGAATGGCGTGGCAGTTTAGGTGGAGTTATGACGTTTTGTGTAAAGTGGGTTGGCTGGAAAATCCGTAGTAGTGAGTCATAGTACTGAAAACTCGCCAGGAGGGGGTTGTAAGGGGGGTGAACCGGGGTGGCACCACGGTGGCGCCTGAAAACCCATACATTTCTTATTAATCAGGTGTGAATAACGAAAAATGGGGATCGGGGGTGATTTTACATGCTGCTTTTTTTGTGTTATGGGAATTTCATTAACCTTTCACCCCTTACAGGTAAATAGGGGGTGTTGGAGTGTATGTTAAATGGGGTAACACGATTGTTATTTAGGAATCGTTTTTTATGGCGTACTTCCTTGTTTTATTAATAAAACCAACCAAACGCGATTGGCCTTAAATGGTTGAATACCTATCTACTATAACAGCACTTATTGACCTGTATATACATACGTGTCTCATACATAAGTGCCTCAATAGCACTTTAAACCCATTTAAATTATACGTGGAGCAAAATAAATAAATGCCAATGCATTCAATAATTTGCTACAATTAGGCTAAAATTTACTCGTAAAATAATCAGGCTCTTCCGCTTATAGGCCAATCCATTTAAATTAAACGCTTAACGTCAAAATGAATCAATACCAAAACTATGTAAAATCAATATCGACATACTAAACACCATAGCCTAAAAAACACCCGGCAAAAGGAAGAGTTGATCTACAATACTCCAATGACATTAACATAAGTGCCTTAAGCAAAGGAAATGATCGAGCAAGTATCAACTACTTACTGAACAACAATAAGAAGTCGTGACCAGTGGTCATTGCGCAAGCTGACCGTCAACACGTACTGCCCTACATTGTGACCACCGGTTACTCTCGCTCTCTTTTTGGTAGGTTTAAAGAAATTGAATGAGAATTGTGTAGATCGGTGAATGGCTGCCTGGTTGACTCACGCAAACGAGGATGGTACAAACATGAGGAGGCTTGCATTCAGCGGCGGCTGGAACAAGGCTGCATCATCATCATCATATTCCTAGCTTTTTGCCAAATTTATTGGGGTCGGCTTCCAGTCTCACCGGATGCAGTTGAATACCAGTATTTTATATGGAGCGACTACCTATCTAACCTCCACAACCCAGTTAGTACCCATAATTCGAAACCCCTTGGTAAGACTGGTTGTCAGACTTTCGGGCCACTGACTACCAGTAACAACTGTCAAAGATCTAGAAATGACAGCCGGGTCCAACGGCTTAACGTGCTTTCCGAGGCACGGAAGAAACTCGGTATGTAATGGGTGGTCATCCATTCAGAGACTAACCTCGGCAAGCGCGGCTTAACCTAAAGATTGATCCGAGCGGCTGTTGTTATTTAGCCACGAACGCCTGCACACAGCAGCTCTAAAAGAAGTGTAAGGTTTTAAACAAAATAAAGGCATGACACTCTACAGGGTGTTTTATAAACGTGAGCAATACTTTAGGGGCGTGTAGTACTCGTGAAAATAAGCAACTTTTACTATGGGACCGACAATGAAATCGCGAAAAAAATATCAGTTGCTCCATACGATATTGGTCGCGTAACTCGTAAAAATGTAGGCAACAGCAGATTTTTTAAATCATATTTCATCGTTAGCCCCATAGTAAGAGTTGCTCATATTTATGAGTACTTCACTCCCTTAAAGTATTGCCCACGTTTAACCAAACACCCTGTATATTGTACCTCATCATGATAATGTGGTAATGAGGAGGTGATGGTGGCAGAAATTAGATAAGCTCCCTGTCAAAGAATTTTTCCAAACTATGCTGATGTAATTGCTAAATTGTACTTATATTATGATACTAGTGGGAGTAGAGTCGTGGGGAAGGATTTCTCATTATATTTTTTCTTTACAGGACTGAAAATCATTTATAACATGTTATAATTTAATCAGTAAAGCAAGCATGTAACTGTTAACTAGTATTTGCGGCGCCACCACCCGCCACAACATTTTATGCGTCGCGTCTCGCAGTATAAGTTTTGTGACGACTGCAAGCGCCATAAGTTACAAGCTAAAGGGTACTGCAATATAATAAACCCTGTCACTTCAAGTATACATGGATCCGGGTACAATGTACGCGAATGAATCAGTTGCTTTGTTCGTCTGTTTTGACTGACTGCACCTAAAAGAGTTAACCAAGTAAGATTTTATCAGACTTTTGTGTTTGCAGTGAATCAATTGGCTATCTGTGCGATTGAGCCACTGACAAAAACTAGATTCTACAAATTATTTTATTTTTAGTGTGTTCCCCCGAAAACGTGCTCTTAAAACATTGTAAAAGGTTCGTGGAAAACAGTATTCACGTTTTCCAGCAGAAACCGTGCACACATATAACACCATATCATCCCTAAAAGGGTTAGGAAGAGGTGTAGGTACCCTTCGTACAACTATGCACAATTAGCACAGTTCTGTTTGAGTCCCATGTCATCAACCGAGCACAAATCCTAACTACGACCTGCTACCGAGAAAATCATGATAGAAAAACCCAAAAACACTTTCCCTAAACTCGAAATCGAACTCAAGACCTCTTTAGAGATCAGCAGGACCGCTTGCGACCACTAGACCACCGGGGCAGTCAAACGCCTAACGGATTCGCGAAAAATACTCACGTCCTTCGACATTGTAAGTTGAAGTAGTGCTAATGTGGTTATTATTGTACCTAAACCATTCAACAATAACAGAGAGAAAAATGGTTATGTATAAACAACAATGGCATGGAGTCGTGACCCGATATAACAATATGTTTGATTGCGCAACTCGACCGCCAAAATAATGCGGTGCTCCACATACTAAGGTGGTCTTTACTTGAAGTGAAGTAAGACCTTGATGGGAGTCGACGAATTCTAATAAGTGAGCTGTCAATCTGGCCAAAAAAAATCCTGTCGAAGTCACGATTCTTTGATAAATAAGCAATAATGCTGAAATCTGATTTAATATAGATAAAATTTAGAATGTGAATGATTCAGGAAGTGTTTCACTTCTAACCACTGTAGTTATGTTATCTTATGGAAATAATATTGTATTGTGCCCACTGCTATTACGCTGGGATACCTACATACTTCATCTACGTGAGACGAAGTAGTCCAGAAACTACCCCGCGGACCACTAACACATGTCATGGTCGGTGCATGTCACACATATTTTAACTAATAATTTCCATTTTTATTCCATGAATTTAATTTAAATATCAACGAAACTGAAGTAAGTGGATACCGAAATAGGTATACATATAAATAAATCAGAAACATCTAATTGAGACAACTACAAACAGAGGCAAGTGAGTAAATTGCCGTAACCACACACATTTTCACAGTGTAACAATGTGGACAGAATTCACAAGGGAGCTAGCGTGAGCATGAGCCAGAAAAACGAACCAAACCTAAAGCAAATAACAGAAAAGCTTTTCATTCCTAATATTTCGTTGACCTTTGTTGACCTACCTGTGACGTACGGACAGAAAGAGACAGAGGATTTTACGCAGATAGACAGTCTTGAAATTACAAAAGAAAATGTAGACAACTCCGCTAGGGACCTAAAACGAAATTAAGTAAACCTTCAAATCTCTATAAAGAAGAAAGTTTCATAATAATTGAATCTTTTTTCTACAGATGATGTAAAGAAAGACACGCGCGGTTATCAATTACCAGGAGTTCTTTTTGTGTAAATCTATGAACTATGAATCAACGTACCAAGGCCGCATGAATAACAAGGCTGCACTATTTAATGACATGGGGTGGGTAATATAGAAAGAATGCTAATATGAAAGGGACAGAAAAAAATGTGGTGTCTCTATGGAATTACTTGACAGGTCGCTCCAAGAATTAAGTAGAATCATTCAAAGAAAAGCATGAAATGCTTCAAACTAAACCCTTTGACCTTTTATTGACCCCGATGACGAGTAAACCGAAAGACAAAAGCCCGTACGCAGCGAAGAGTGACTAAGTAAAAATTACAAATTACCAGGACTACATAAAACGTAGGCGTTCAGAATCTATGAATCTACAATGCACCAAGGCTGCGTCAGACGATAGCGGGGGAAGGGCGGGGTGGCGACGCGGGTTGGCGCCAAGATGTCTGCCGATAGGGCTGCCTCGCGTGACTCCGTCGGACTATTTCGGGTGAAATACGAACAGGGTTGCCAGTTATTAGCCAGTTGATATAAATTTTCATAGATTTGGCATTCGAGGTACCAATGACTAATATACCAATCGATCTGTTTATTAGCCTGTTTTGTTATGTTTGAGAGATGTTATGTAATTAGCTTTTTGTCGGTACCTTATTACTGAAAGTAAAAGATTTCATGATTTCAATTTCTAGTGTTTATTTATGTAAAAAGGGTTAGTCACACGAATACTTGGCATCGAAAGAACGTAATTTAATGTTACGAGAAAATCTGGGTTTGTGTTGGCTCTGAACTTTGTGATGAGTACTAAAAGGAAAACTAATTCTAGAAGTCCAATAGTTTGTTATGGAATTGGGCAGAATTGAATTAAACAAATGGCGATCGAAATAAACTTAGTCCTTCATAGGCTTCTTCCAAAGTTTTATGGATCAAACAATCAGCTAAGAACCCCAGGGCAGTTTTTTTTTTAAATATAGGTATCTAAAAGGCGTCTCGGCCGACCACGTAGCAGATAGCGGAGCGAAGGTAAAGGGCTAATGTGGACCACTGGTCGTTGGTTTTGTCCAACTGACCAGCCTAGCCCTAGCCTTTATCGAAAAACTGGAAGTCATGGGGAGAAGCCTTTGCCCAGCAGTGGAATGACGCAGGCTAACAGTATCAGGTATCTTCGGAAGTAATGGTTCGGTTAAACTGGTAGGGAAAGATTGCCGACCGGCTTGGAACACCGGACACTTACTTATGTCTACAAGATACTTAAATCCAGTTTCCGGAAATACGTCTACAATTTGATTGTACGGGCTACACAGAACCTTAAAATATGGAACTATGACGGTGAGCATTAAAACAGCTAACCTATAAAAAGAAAGTCCTTTTTTTGCCATTACCATGTCGCGACTGGAGCCGTCAAAACACTGACGTCATAAAGATGGCGATGGCCCGATTGTTGGTTGACACGACAGTCACCGAGAGATGGCGGAAACTAACGAAGAAAGATAGTCCTATCGTAGAAGATAAGATTTATTTGCATTCTACAGAGTGCCTGGGGTATAGAAATACCTACGCGACGACAGCAATATGATTGGAGTCATAGGAAACGCCAACGAGATAGCCTTATCTTAGGCCAAGGCAGTGACTTTTTCCGAAGTAATTTCAGCTATAGATGTAGTTAAGACTTGGTGGAGTGACAATCTTCGCAGCGTGACTGGTAGCTGCTTGGCGGGGTGTGGCTGTGTCGCTCTACCTCTTGTACTGCCAGCTGAGACCAAAAACATGCAGCCAAAGCCACCTCTGTGCTGTCACCAACGAAGCCGTGGAAATAGCGGTGTTATGGGCCACTAAAATATAAAGTCGTACCAGCTACATGAAGAAGAAGCAGCTGGATAAATGTTGCCGAGAATAGAGATTACACGTGTGCGATTGGAGGCCTACCACTAGCATTGGACTGATGTAGGCTGATAATGATGTTTATTGTAGTTTCAATATGTTCAGTGGTTTCAGTCATGGAGCTTGCTCTACCTGTCATGCAGCCTGATTCAAAGGGATTCCGTCCTTCAGAGAAACACCTGTGAAGGATTAATTACCTTCATCTACTGTAACAACAGTATTGTAACCCTTATACTACAAGCTCTAAGGCTAGGTTTCAATTCACAATACCTGTAGGCCATACGTGCATTTACACACACCGTACTTTTTCGTTGTTACAGCTACTCAGATATTTTTTCATTGAACTGACGCCTTTCACCCTTCAGCTAACATAAAAATATTGATATTCTCTTGTCACCGCAGCAAAGGGTGGAAAGTCAATGACACTAGATCCTTACGATAAGCCGAACCTTCGCAAAAGTCAGCTGATAGCATCAGGTCACAGTCAACGCATGTTTGTTAATGAGCGAGGGTAGTTTGACATTGTTTTAATGAGGATTTGGTAGTAGAATGACCCCAAAACGGGGTGGGAATGGTTATCGTGTAGCATGATAATGAGGTGGCAGAAATATTTAGTGCGGTTGATTTTAGGAGATTATTTTCAATGTGTGTCGTTGGAAAGGCATTTTTATGGTTTGGACCATCTGATCTTCTTTCTTTATCGTGTGGTTAGTGCCTAACCTGGTGTCAGAGTTTTATGCCGCCCGTGGGCCTCTGACTTGGCTTTACATGCTGTCGAGAAATATCTCTCAGGCATGCTGGTTTCCTCACGATGTTTTCCTTCACCGAAGCAAGTGATAATTATACAATACGCACATGTATCCGAAAATCAGAGGTGCGTGTCTTGGGTTCGAACTCGAGACCTATGACTTGTCAGTCCGACGGTCACACCACTAGACTAATCACTGCTATCAAATCTACCATCTGATGAAAATGGATATCGTTGTACAATTGAATACCAAAGAATTGTCCATGCATTTCATATTTAATTGATAGGTGTACAGTCTCACGTGTATGAAATTTCATCTGTTCTCATGCCCCTTAAAACCGGAGCACAGTTATACTGTCTAGTCGTTAGTAATAAGGAAGATTGTAATAGATTAATAGATACACACAGCCGGAATACCTCACTCGAGTGGACAAACTATTATTTTAAACAGCCTAACATAGACATAAACTGTAACTTACGGGATATATTCCGTGATTATCAATTATTTTGAGTTCCCGATGTTGCGATGCTGTTGCAAGCGCCATGATCGCGGGATGACTGGAGATGGAGAATGCAGGTGAATGGAAAATAAATTGTTAGGTGCAGACAAATCTGTCTACCTTCTGTGTTTTAAGAGTTAAAGCTTAAAGCACTGATAGCCTAACCTTTTGAAATTTGAAATAATTCATCTATTAGAGGAAATAGTTTAATCTGATTTTAAGTTAAGTGTCAAATACTTTATTACAGCTTTATTAGGGTACTCCCTTTCTTCTCCTAAAATTGTTTGTCCGAAAATCATTATCCATAACACGTTTGCTATAAACTTCAGTAACCATAATGTTCAGAAATTTGAACTATTTTGTCATCATATCGAGTACTATAATAATTTAATCTCCTAATTTTGCATGAAATAAAGTCATATGTCCTAAGAATTGTATTATATTATAAAGTAATAGTATTGTATAATGTGTATTATTATAGCAACGCATGGGTAATCAGCAATTTCCCTAAAAAATATCCTAAAAGTCTTGCTAGCTGGCGTGAGGAGCGTAGGCCGGAGGCCAGCGGAGCGACGACGACGATATTTGTAACAGAAAGTGGGTGTGAACTGTGTAATGTAAAATATGTAAAATGCGAGCGTAGAGAGCGCGCGTCACATTGTTAATATTTATGACAAACGGATTTAGGGCATATTTTATTTAGGAATTTTAATTTTATGGCATGTGATATTCAGTTCGGGTAAGTTACAATATTTACGAAAGACCACTATCCTGACAAAGGTAAGGATAAGTAAGTATTACGTTCGTCAGTCCTTGAGAAACGGTGATCCTTCAGTAACAGTGTGTAACGGTTACTCATCACTTACCTGTGAAAGCTTTTAGGAGCACATTCTGTCGAGTACTTTCCTCTTTGTGAGCCTAAGTACATTTAATTAAAGCGTAATTGAATTCCCTAAAAAAGGTACACAGGTAGAAAGATGGATCTTGTTGTAATTGTAGATAAGACAAGATGGATGGAAATAATAGCTGTCAAAGATGGAAAAGCGTTTGTTTTTTAATGGTTGGAGATATAGAGTTGGTTGTTCATCTGTTGTTCACTAGGAGTATCATTAAGTATAGATATTCGCAGATTTCAAAAAGTTTGGTTCCATAGGCAGTTATCACACAATACCCGTCGGCGGATCTAACGTCTCATTGGCTTGTACGAAATCCGTTGATGCCTAACACACGTACACCTCCGACCGCGCGGACGTGCGGCGCTCACTGCCTCTTCGCCCGGCGCACTACCCATACAACATCTAACTACTACGCCGCTTCCGCCTGACCGCGCGTAAGAGCGGTGTCGTGTGTGAGTCAATCGCTTTAAAATTCAAAACTAATCTTTAGATAGCGTGATCCAATCCCATAATCAGGATTTATTTAAATATACTCTATCTACAAGTAGTGATACTCACCTGTATGATGTACACCTGCTGCCTGGTGCACCGTGCCTGGCTAGTTCGTCAAAACGTTCGTTGATACGAGAATTAAAGAGTAGAAACTTTTAAAGGATTATGGAACACTAACCTATGAAGCTGGCCTCGTCTTGGCGGTCGTGTAGCGCGTGCATGACGAGGGCGGCGAGGAGCGCGGGCCGCGCTGCTGGCAGGCCCGGGGCCAGGCCGCGCAGGGAGACCGGCGCTGCGCTCAAGATCGCGCCGCTCAGCATTCCCTAGCGCGCCACGTGGAGCATTCCTTGGGGCTGCTACTGCACCTGAGAATAGGAGACAGGTTAGAAAAGGAGGCTAAAATATACCAGAAAACCCGGTCTGGCAGCCCTGGTCTTATGAAGATGTTAAAGGTGATGCCTACTCACTACTTGCCACCAAGCGAGTATCTTTCTGTAGGGTGTAGCTTTCCGTGGTCTATTTGGAAGTCCCTGAACCGTCCGAACCCTAGTTGGAACAAGTAAGCTCCTTCGATTGAACGGCAGTAGTGTGTAGATGTGGACCCATAGGTGGAAAATAGTTTGCGACATATCGTAAACTATTTTCCACCTCCAATCCTGCTCTCTGTGCCTTAAAATATACGGTCAAGGACTCAAGGTGCATCTGCGCGTCGGTGAAACGAGGCCGTGAAAGTTTGGAAAAATATTAAATTACTGTATGCTTAGTGCGAGTTTTTTTTACGTATCGAGCGCGTTAACGTTTACGCAAATTAGTATGGCGCTGGGTATCCGCCACCTAGCGGCACGAATTGTCGCTTACCCAGCGCCATACTAATTTGCGTAAACGTTACGCGCTCGATACGTAAAAAAAACTCGCACTAAGCATACCGATGAACCAGCGACACGAAGATGAACGAGACCACGGCATAACAAGTGGCATCTAACCAAGACATATGGACAGAATGAAGCTCTCTTCATTCTGTGCTTTGCTGTGGGACTGTACAGGCTAACTATGATAATATAGGGTGGAAAGGACACCGATGCACAAACGCTAACCAAGTATTCAGTACATCATGCTGAACAATATTTTTTTTACCAATCAAAAATGTTGCCTACAAAAGTGCAATACCTACACGGTCAAAATGTATGGAATAGCAATAATAATAATAATAATTCGGGTTCGAAATAATGTACTGGATACGTGTTAAGCGTTTGTGCGTCAGTGTTACTTCCACCCTGTATAATATCCCTCAGGCGATTTCATATCCCTGTTTGTTTTTCAGTCACAGCCTCTTCATTCAAACATTCAGTAAACTTCCCAAACTCGTTCTCCACAAAAAATGTAGTATGAAAAGTATTTTCATGTTGTATTACGAGCAGAAGGGAAGCAAAACAACATATTTTAAACTTTATGTGTCTTCCCTTCCGAAAATATTGAATATAAACAGAATTTAACGGGTCTTTTACTACTAAAATCTCTTAAAAAGCCATTTAATGCTTGTCTGTCGCCATAATCATTGCTTGTAAACGTCGAAAGCTAATTATGATTGACCTCTCCATTTAACTTGGGGTGTCCAAATCGAAAAATGAGTGGGAATTTTCATGTTGCTGAATTTCTTTTTGATAGTAGCACGTTACATCACGCCTGGACGCCTTGGGGTAGGTAGAGATCTACAGGGTATTGATATTTGGTTATTTCATATCAGTCTCATATAATAGAAGGTGTTATTGCCATTAATAAGTCTTTTATTGACTCTGGCCACTCCGGGTCCCTTCTCGAAATTCTTCTAAGATCGAAAAACCTGTGACTCTGTCCAATCTAGATATCGAAACAAAGTACTTTACGCAAAGCCAGAAGCGGTTCATCATCTGCCTAGCCTTTTCCCTACTATGTTGCGATCGGCTTCCAGTGTAACCGGATGTAGCTGAATACCGTACTGTATTTTACACGGAGCGACTGCCTATCTGACCTCCACAACCCAGTTAGTACTGGGTAACACGGTACCCCTTAGAAAGACTGTTCGAGCGTTCGTCAAACTTTCGGACCACTGACCACCTGTAACGACTGTCAAAGATCTAGAAATAACAACCGGGAACAACGGCTTAACGTGCTTTCTGAGGCACGGAGGAAACCCAGTATGTTATGATGGTCACCCGTCCACATACCGACCTAGGCAAGCGCGGCTTAACCTTGAAGATCAATCTGTGTGGCTGTTATTATTTAGTTAAAAGCTCTGAAATGTTCTATCATCAAGTCTATCAACCAGTCTGAGTAAAAGAATCAATCCTTAACAAAAATGAGTCCATTTACGCACCACAATACGAAATTAAAACAAATCAATAGACCTAGCTTCGGCAGACAGTCTCATTAATCAAACTATTGTTCCAGGCGCGGCGGCCATTTTCATTGTTTTGGTAGGGACCTCCATGGTTACCGCGGTGAAGGAAAATTTTGTTGTTTTGTTATTAAACAATCTTGTTTTTAGTAAATATTAGTATGCTTTTTTCGAATTACAAATGTTTTTACTAAAAATCATTACATATTTAGATTATAAATGTCACAAAACAGACGCGTCTACGGGCCAAGAAGGAAAGTAACGGTTTCATGCTTACATTTCGACTCTTAAAAGTGCCATGCATCACATGGTAGTAGAAAACTCATCAAAAGTTAGACCTGTCTGGAGTCTGGACCCAGGAAGCCACGACCCCAAATCCACAAGCTCAAGAGTAACCAACAGAAACGAGAAAACCAACCACACAGAACCTTTTTTCTATTCGTCATTTCACAGTGCAGTGAGGAAGCGAAGGAATCATTATAATATAACATAATATAACATCACGCCTGTAATCCCCGACAGGTAAGGCAGAGGTGTACGTAATATTTCACCCACATTTCGCCTGTTATGGTTAAATCCCATGTAATAGGGGGCGAACCTATTGCCATCAACAGGCCACAAATCCAGACTCCGTGGCTGTTACTGAGAAATTTCTGATGGAAAAACACAATAACACTTTGTTCGACCCGGGAATCGAACCCAGGACCTTATGCTCAGCAGTCGCACTTGCGTTCACTAGACCGACGAGGCAGTCAAGTCAGTCGTAGGAATCATTATATGATATTTTTATGATAAAGTTCTAGAAATCAAAGAACATCCAGATCCTTCTATAGCAAACGTTTCCTACTACTAAAGTACTGAAACTAACAACAGCACACCGCTTCCAGAATCTTCCACTTACAACTTCGCAACGCCACACAACTCGGAATCCAGTGCCTAAACTTATCCTAGCTTGACCTAGAAAGCGTCTAGTCCCACACTCATTGTCTCAAACAATAGATCAAGAGAACACCGCTCTAATTAGTCAGCTTGAAGCTTGTATTGTAATCTAGTCACAAAGAAAAGCAGACCTCTTGAAAAACAAGAGGTGTTTGTTAAAACCTGGGAATTGATTTGATGATAGCAGCATTTTGCAAGATAGATCCCGAGGTGTGATCAGATTATCTAGGAGTTAGTTTCGTAAATTTTAGGACTAACTTAAAAACACGCCTTTACACAGGGATACGCAGAAGTGTCTCACTGGCGCTCCTTTTAAAGAGGTCCTTTTTTTTAGGATGGGAAATCATCAAATGACCCTCCCGCTCTCTCCCCATCCATGTTTCTTCAATGCCCTTTGTGTTCCAGGCCCACGGTATCTCTTTCGAACAGTCCCGCAGCCCCGGTTTGAATAGGTCTTAGGTTCGATTCCTAGGTCGATCAAGGAGTAAAACCCTGGATTTGGTGGCAATTTGCCGATACTATAGACTCGCTCCTTATTACATAGAACTTTTATTAAACGTAACTAGCAAATTGTGGGCGGGATTATTAATTTTGTTACCAGAAATTCTTTTAAACCCGGTGCAAATAATATGTCGCTGAAGCTGGCCAAGTATTTTTAATTTCCGACTCTTCCGTGTAGTAATAACGGGGAATCCTCCCTAATCCTATTAGCCGGCCACCCTAAGGGAGGGTGAATAAATCAACGTGCCTCCGATTCTGGTAGATAGGTACACCTTTTTGTTTTTGCTTCCAATGCGAATCTGTTTACAATTTGTTGTATAGTATGGTGGTACTGCTGGTCCCGGCTGTCATTTGTAGATCTTTGACAGTCGTTACAGGTGGTGGTGGTCAGTGGCTCGAAAGTCTAACTACCAGTCTTGTGGTATCGTATTACCCAGTACTAACTGGGTTGCGGAGGTCAGATAGGCAGTGGCTAGATGTAAAATACTGCATCCGGTTAGACTGACCATGACCAAGAGTAACCATGAAGTTTCTTGCCGGTTCTTCTCCATAGGAAACGACCAACCCGAACCGTGCACCTTTTTGTCGACGTTTTATAAGTGCCCATCGAGGCCTATGTGAAATAAAATATTTTGAATTTTGAATTTTGACTGGAAGCCAACTCCAACATAGTTGGGAAAAGCCTAGGCAGATGATGATATGGTGGAATGAAATGAAAGCTTTGGCAAAGTGATATTCTAAGACGGAAACTATGACGAAAACACAATACAACAACACGCCTGTAATGCCCGAAGGCCTTCTCAAGGTCTTCTCAACGTGTCGATAGCAATCTAAATTGTATCGGCCCAGAACTGAGCTACTAGTTTATCGGTAGCGTCCATCAGCTCCTGTAGTAAACAAACAAAAAGACACGCAGGACACCATATTAAGTGCCCCATTGTTTGCGGTACAGCACCACATTTACACTCATCAGAGTTGTCATGACAAGAAGGGTTATGAATACTTTAATCAGGGTCTTAGCAGTCAGCTTTATAGATGTGGGAAGAAGATTCGTTCTTCAAAAGTGCCTTTCATACTTAGCGTAGGCTTTAAGCGTCGGATTTTGAAACACCGATCGAACGATGGTGACAGTGAATATTTTCCAATAGAAAAAAACTTCTTGAAACTATGTTGTTGACAAACCGATTGATCTGATTGTTGGTTTGCGTCTATTTCGAGAAATAATTTTACATTTTGTTTATTTTCACACAGTGAAAGTTCAAGTTTCTTTCAAAGACGAAGGAAAATTAGTTTTTTATTGTATAGCGAACCCGTTGAAGTTGTATTGTATATTTTCTTCAAAACTTTGTGTTATTCTCAACCAGCGGTGAAACCTTAAAGTAGTCAGAACGCGAAAGTTTTACTTGAACTACATTGTTGTTAGATTTCGAAATACGCTTTTATTTTTTAAACAAATCTACAGAAACATTTTAAGTTTTTATTTCGAACTCATCTACATGAAATACCGAAACCGTTTGGAAGGTAAATAAACTTTTATTGGCCTTTAAAAAAACTTTTTCCTTTATTATTGATGGATTTCGAAGGGCTATTATTAACTGCAGATTAAGCATATTATACTAAGCTTTGTTTCTTGACTGCCTCATTGGTCTAGTGGTCGCAAGCGCGACTGCTGAGCATGAGGTCCTGGGTTCGATTCTCGGGTCGAACAAAGTATTGTTGGGTTTTCTCATCAGGAATTTCTCACTAGCAGCTACGGAGTCTCGATTAGTGCCCGGTTGATGGCAATGGGCTCGCAATCCTATCACCCCTTTGGGGATCACAGGCGTGATGCTGTGCTTTGTTTCTTGAATCTATTTTTTCAACCAGTCCAGGAATTGAGGCTTCGATCATAATCTTATCACCAAAACTACGTCTGAGGTCACATGTGGTAATTACTTTCAATGCGTTTCGTATATCTCTATAACTACAAATATTTTCAACAGACAGTCCTCGGGTTCCGCTTCTACATAATCTAACGAATCGCGGTTGAAAATCAATGTTTTACATGGAGCACCTGCTTATGTAACCTCCACAACCCTTTAACCAGATAACAGGATACTCTTAAGCTGTATTACATAATAATAATAGACCCCTGTACGTAAGTAACCGTTGTTTAAAGTTCCCGAAGAATATTGTACGTAACTCAAACGTACACCTATTTGCGAAGGTTGCTAAACATACAAAAGTTCAAGCAACCCTTTGTGCCCCAAACCCTTGAATTATTAAGTAATCCCGGATTTCTGGATTATTAAGTTCTTATTTCCACATTGTGAGGGAAAGAAAAATATAAAGCGTGTAAGAGGGTCGTGTTACAGCGCCAGATGGGTAAATATTATGTGGACCTTAAAAGAAAAGCCTGTCGAGTACCTATGTTACCATTCATTACATATCCGAGAACCCTCTGTGTCTCGGAAATCATGTTCAGCCGTTGGTCCCGGTTGTCATTTGTAGATTTTTGACAGTCGTTACAGGTAGTCAGTGGCTCGAGAGTCTGACGACCACTCTTACCAAGGGGTAGCGTATTAACCGGTAACGGGGTCGTAATTGTCAGATAGGTAGTCGCTCCATGTAAAATTCTGGTATTCAGCTGCGTTCGGCTATAGTAGAAGGCGGATGAGGATGATGATGTGTTTTACAAAATAACTGATACAAAGAAGGTACAATAGTTAATGTTAGTGTAAATGAAAGGTCTTCGCTTGAAGTAGAGCGATGCTGCCGCGTTATTTAATCTCCGCGACTTTTACCTGTTCCAAACATTTCCAGTAAAAGGTAAATAAAATCATACGAAGCCTGTATTTCAGTATTAAGAGTAAATAAAATTGATGTTAAAGCAGTCGATTTCCGACTTACACGAACATCGCGCACGTACAACTCATCACGTTTTCTTCTCAGTAAGGGAACATTTCTTGTCTTATTGTATTTCGACATCCTGACGTAGAAAATCTTAATATGTTTTATATTGTGTCAATATTTATTACGTTTACGGAAGAAAGTTGTAAGAAATGAAATAAATGGAGAAGAAATTGTGAAATGTGGTTATCTATTGGGTAAGTTAAGGTCTCTGTACCATTATTCAATATACCTACAGGGTGTTACAAGACCCTTAACGAAGCCGTCAACCAAGCATTCTGAACATCAAACTAAGTAGCTTTACGCAAAAATTATTGCTGGTAAACGACTTTTTTTTGGGGTGTAAAAACACGTTTTACGGTAGGACTCAATGTAACGCACTCAAAACATTGTGAAGATGGATGGATTGAATAGTACGGGGGGCGTGGCGGTGTTTAAAGTACAAATCTTACATTAAAAACATGATTAAAAAAAAAACTCGTGAAAAAGTTGGAACTTTGACCCCCAATATCTCCGTAACTAGGTTTCCAGGTATGGTCTAAAACAAAAAAAAATATTGCAATGACGGGGAGAATAAGTGCCTTTCGGCTTCGTTAAGGGTCTTGTTACACCCTTTATTAGTATTATTTATGTTTTTTTGTTTAGCCTCTTCTGTCCCACTGCTGGGCAAAGGCTTCCCCCATTCCTTTCCAACTCTCAGGGTGTTTTGCCATCATTATTTATTTTACTAAACATAAATGAAAAGTAACTGACTGTCTATTATCGGTTCTCGAATTAACGGCTAAGCAAATTTGTGAGAACAGATGATTTTTTTATCCCACGATTACGATCCCAGGGGATAATTTTCGATGTTCACGAGGCAAAAGCTGCGGACACAAGCTAGCCATTTATAAATCTCGTTACCCCTTCCTTTACGTAAAGATCATTTCAATTATTTCAAGGTTGTCGGATTCTTTATTCTTTATTCTTTATTGCACAAAAAAAAAAAAAAAAATTACATACAAATTGCAACAATATAGCTTATGTACAATGGCGAGCTTAACCCAGATTAGTATTGGTCAGCTTATTGATAAAATCCTATTGGGAATAACTCTCTTCTCGTTAGTAGCTCTAATGTTAATCACTCTTAAGTTAAACTTATGATTAATGCCATAAAAGAGTTTATCAAGCACCAGCTGTTGCCCGCTACTTCGTTCGCGTGGAAATTTTAACAAAATTCCTAGTTACAAAAAGTGAAAACCGGTGGTGGATCTAACCCGCGAGCCATGTTTATTATTTTTGGAAATCATTGAAAATAAAAACAAAAAACAAAATAATCACAAAAAGTGGATATACTGGCAGCAATTCGAACTTGCGAACCCTAGTCTACAGGGAGGTGGCTGAATCGTCAAGCCACTTACACCGGTGACATTTAGGCTAAAATAGCTGGTCTAAAATGCATGTTATGATATGACATTAATTGTCAGTTGTCAAACAGTTGAAGAATATGGACATAATGCAATATTGCTCACCCCCTTAAGTTATTAGCGCAATAATATATAGCCTATATGTTATTCTAGACTATAGTCTATCTATGTGCCAAATTTCATCCAGATCCGTTTACCCGTTCTGGCGTGATTGAGTAACAAACATCCATCCAAACTTTCGCATTTATAATAGTAGTAAGATTTTCTCATAGCGCCAAAGCTGGATATTCCAAAGGGGCCGGTCACACATGACGGACTCGATAGTTGGATATACCACGAACACAGAAAGGTGTCTTAAAAACTTTAGACAGATATCATACAAAATAAAATCTATTAGGAAATACCCACTGGGTCAATAAGTATACTCTATCGACTACATGCTATTTCAAGGAATATGTTCCTAATACCGAAATAATTAAATGGAACAGAGGCCCGAAAGCAAGAAATAAAATGAAGTATGTCTTTATTCTTTTCCAAGAGGTATCATGTTTCCCAGTATAACTGAGTTGTGGGGGTCAAATAGGCAAGATTTACATGTAAAGATGCAGCCAGTTAGACTGGAAGCCAACCCCAACTTAAAAAAGAAAAAGTTAGCGAGATAATAATGATTAGGATTTCCATGAACCCTTATTACGCTCTATCTATGGTATGGATCAGAAACTTTCCAACAAAAGGTAAAACACACCGACTATTCTCACACCCAACTATTTATTGCAACAAACACAAATTCCCCGTTATTTATGTTATCGGGAGTTACGACGACCTAATTTAGCCGGTAATTTTGCCCCCATAAAGCAAGGGTGGCCGCGGTTACCTTTACCGCATACGTCACTCAGACAAAGTGTGCGGTTGAACTGCCCCAGTATTGTGTTGCTTCAAGTTGATCTCATCGGTGTTTACAGTACCTGCCGGCTTTATCTATGTATAGTTAGAGTTATGTTATCAGATTTAGAATGGAACAGTAACAGATGGTTTAAAATGAGCAAATTCAAAATTAATCGTAAATCAAATAAATATAAGTAGACTTTTTCCATGTAGTCATGCGATAAATAGATCCTGAAAACCCTAAATGGTAACGTCTCAGAAAAAATACTGATGTCTAGGTTGAGAGTAGGTAAGCATGCTTAAATCTTACTTCTTACTACTATTTTAAAAGCAAATTATTTAAGGATGTGTGGATGTTTGTCCCTCGTTCACGCAAAAACGGTTGAACGGATTTAGGTGAAATTTGGCACACAGATACTTTATAACCTGGATTAACATACGCGATACTTTTTATTTTGGGATATTTACCGAACTCGGTGCGGGCGAAGCCGCGGGCATTAGCTAGTTTTGATATACGTTTAAAGCGAACAAGACTACCAAAGTGAATGATTGTAGGAAGAAATAAGCGAACGAGAGTGCCATAACATTTGTCCTTGAAACGAAAGCTACCGTGCAAAAACCCTTGAAAGTCCCTCCAGTGCAAATAACGTTCTCTCAAATAAAATGGGATTCCATCGCTGATCGATATTGCGACTTACGAGTCACCTCTCGCGAGTCCTTTCACCTGAATTTTTAACGAAATTCTTCGACGAACTCCTATAAATTTGAATAAAGACAAAAATGATTATTGATGGACCCTCCTTATGCAAATTGGAGGGAAACTGGCCTCGCAAAGAGACTCCTTTTTAATTTATGGTCGAGTTTCAAGCAGAAGTTTTCGTTGAATGTGAACGCAGTTATTAATTTAAGTTTTATAGTTTTGTTAATAGGTGCAAGTTCGTTGTTTTATAAGTTTAGTTTTGAAAGTTTTGGGTGTGGCGTCGTAATTTTATCTCGGAGTACTATTTAGTGTACCGATATTGTCGTGGCAAGTTCATTCGAAACGTGGCACTCGCATTACATATATACAGTAGATATCTATGATTTACAATCTTTTCGTGTTTCTAAATGTTCTTAAACAATGTTTAGCGGTACAAAGATCTTGTGGTGTGTATCCAAAATCGGATGTAAAGGGTGTAAATAGACCCTTAACATAACCGAAAGGCACTTGTTCTTCGTTACTCGTTCTTCTTCTTCTTCTTCCCCGTCTTTGCGATCATTTTTTGTTCTAGACCGTACCTGGGAACCTTCTAGTTACGGAGATATTGGGGGTCAAAGTTCCAACTTTTTCACATTTTTTTTAAATACGTGTTTTTAATGTAAAATTTTTATTTTACACACCTCCACGACCCCCGTACTATTCAATCCATCCATCAGCACAATGCTTTGAGTGCTTTCCATCGAGTCCTACCGTAAAACGTGATTGAGTTTAATGTACAGAATGCTTGGTTGACGGCTATGTGAAGGGTCTGTTTACACCCTGTATAGCAGCTATCTTGTCAATGAAATGCTAATGTTTGCCCAAACGTAACCTGTTTGTCATTCAATCGCCAAAAGATTATTTAATTTGAATTATAGAAGCTGGGCCAATATTATGGCATAATATGTCGTTGCACTAACAAATGTTCCTACTACATGTAAAGAAAATGTATAATTTTGACTTTAACAACATGTTTGAGCTGAATTTCAACCAATTTAAGACCACAGAAATAGGAAGACCATCTCGAAATCGATTCGATCCCTGTAGTACATACTACAGCACTAAATAGATTAGTAGTCCATCGCCATTAACCCATACATAACCCTCTTCCCCCTAACCAACCATAAAAGTAATTAAGGAACCCTCTTCCACCCGCTGCCACCCTGGTAGCAAGCGACGCATTGCAAAGCAGAAAAAACAAATAAAATAATGTTTTCGGGACAGACCGCCAGGCTCCATACCGCCAGACTCCATACCGCCATTTTTATAAAAGAAGAAATATGAGCGGAGGTTTTTGATTGGTTTGGAAATAGACAAGGGACCACCAAAATGGTAACTGTCGCCTTAGGAGTTGATGATGCATTTCCGACAATCTCTTGTGCCTGTAATTTAACTGTAGGTGCTTAAAAAAGACCGGAACATAGAACCTACATAAAAGCCCACTGTTGTATGGTCAAAAATGTGGATGTCTATAAGAGTAGGCAAATACCGAAGAAACGATGGATGGACTCTGTGAAAGATGATGTAGCTAGAAAATGACGACAACTAATGAAAGAACAATGGACGAAGACATGCTGCGCTGACCCCAAATAAATTGGGATAAGGGCAGGGAAATGAATGTTGCGCAGAAAGATGAGAAGCCAACAGTGCCATAATATCTAGTCATCCATTTGGATGATTCCTAGAGTAAGTGAAAACGAGACTGTTCAACAGTAGAGCTCCACTTCAACAGACGGAGGAGATAAACCTATACTTAATCATATTTGCCCTTCTTTAGTTTATCAGCAAGCTCGACTCATACGAAATCAGTTGAGTCTGTTCTCTATCTTGTTGCTCATTACTTTTAGGTTACAAATATCTGCTCATTTACTAATCAAAATCATCATCAAAACTATTATCTTCTTCTTCTACGTCTCCTCTTCCAAATCTTTCCACTTTTGGCGGTTTTGTGTCATGGCTATCCAGTTTCTTCCGGCCATTTTAATCCGATCGTCTTTCCACCTAGTCGGTTGTCTTCCCACTTTCCTCCGTTGTTGTTCCCCCATCTACCATCTAATCTACGGCATATATGGCCCGCCCACTTCCACTCTCTTTTTGTTATGAAAATCATTCTATACCCGTGTTGAAATTTCATTATCCTTACTTTAATCTAGTCAATTATTTGGCCTTTTTATCGATGAAAAAGCCATCAGACCAGACACAGGCAATCAAATTACTTCAATGAAGTCCCTTTTCTTGTATTCTTATGGTTTTAGTTTCGACTTTATGGCGCCATCCATTACAGGCATTGTCATACAATTACATCGGACGGGGACTATCATTGAACTGTCATTAACTTCCATTAATATTGATCCATGGTGGTGTATAATTGGAGTCGACATGTCATTCTATTGTTTCAGGATTAATTTTAAATATTATGTAAAGGCCGTGTACCTATGGGATTTCTCATTATGACTTATCTTTCCATAGTGCTATCTTCGATGTACAAGAAACTCCAATGCAATCTTTCATACTTCTTTCTTACACCCAGCGATTCAGAGTGTGCGTAATCAATTGCCTTTTGGAGAATACGACCAAGATGCACATATTGTTGTGCAAAAGAGCTTAAATAGGAGACGTAAGGAAGAAAGATAACAGTAGGCAAGCTCATCATTGTTGAATCAGGTAAACCCATGATAATGTAAACACCAACACGACTTGTTCTACCAAAATGTTCTTGATTACATAAACATCTTTTGGCCTTTACATCAACACACACGTGTCTTGCAGGTAGGTACCTATTATCCTCTGTGAAGGGATCTGAGCAAAAACAACATAAGGCTCAGGGATCTTTGTTTATTTCTTATATTTGTCCCTACATACGTCTTGTTGATCTTTAAGATATATTGCTTTGATCTTTTATCGAAATATTTTCTTTTTTTCCTTTTGGACCTTTATTTTACTTTGTGTATTTATTGTTTTTAAGGGCGTAGTAGGGCGACGAGCTGGACAAAACCAACGACTTATTTTGGTGTGGTTCGTGCCTAACCTCGTGTCAAAGTTTATTATGCCCCCCATGGGCCTCTAACCTGGCTTTACATGCCGTCGAGAAATATCTTGTAGGCATATTGGTTTCCTCACGATGTTTTCCTTCACCGAAGCAAGTGGTAATAACTATACAATACGCACATGAATCCGAAAAATCAGAGGTGTGTATCTTGAATTCAAACTTGCGACCTGTGATTTGGCAATCCGACGGTCAACCACTAGGCCATCACTGCATGACCCTCAATGATTTCCAGCTTAAGAAAGTTCATAATCCTTTATCAAAGGCATCTAGATAAGACTGTCCTTTTACCTAGGTACCTATTTACGTCTTCAATGACTATTATAGTATGTCATAAAACGATGCTGCATATTGAACTGAAATATGTACAGATCTTCAGGAACGTGGAGATTGACACAAACAACGAGAGGCCTATACCCAGCTGCGGGTGAAGAGCGAAGACACGCTACGGATGATGATGATGATGATGATGATGTAGATCTACAGTTTATTTTATCCCTGAATTTAATCACTGTCAAAATTAGTGATTTATATTCTTGTTATTATGACATTGACGTATGCTTAGCATGAGGTGCTGGTTTCGATTCCCAGGTTCAGCAAAGTGTTAATGGGTTTTTCCATCAGGAGTTTCTCAGTAGCAGCCACAGAGTCTAGACGCGTGCCCGGTTGATGGCAATAAGCTCGCCCTCTATTACATGGGATTTAAAAATAACTGGCGAAATTCGGGTGTACGAATGAGTACACCTCTAGTCTGCCTAACCCTTCGGGGATTACAAGCGTTGTTATAGTAAGACTGCTTATGGATTGCTAATGTCAGAAGCAAAAAGCTGAATACTGAACAATAGAAAAAAATCAATGCTACGACAATCAATCGTTGACATTCGGGCAGCATCGTAGGAATTCAAACATTGCTTATTTTGCTGACAACATCACGTGGGTGGAAAATAGGCCACTTATCTTCACACGTAGGAGTCTAAGGACAACCTCTCAATGATGTCAAAAGTATAGACAGACGCGTCATTCTGTCTACTTATGACAACATAATTATGACAATCACCGGTGGTGGCGTAGTGATTAAGGAAAAAACCTTTTCATTGTATGAAGCTTGTTTAGTAATATCATCATCTGCCTGCCCTTTTATCAACTATTTGTGGTCAGCTTCCAATCTAACCGAATGCCACTGAATATCAGTACTTTGCATGGAGCGACTGCCTATCTGACCACCACAACCTATTATTGTGTAATACGGTAGTTCTTGGTAAGACTGGTTGTCATAAAAAAAAACTACTACGCAGTATAAAACCACGTAGGACTTTTTCATATTGAAAGCTATTATTTTATATTGGCCCTAATACCTATAAGAATGTTCATACAAATTGGTATCGTACCATAACGTCTTGCACTCAATCTTCAGAAACTCATTTCGTATTCTAATACGTTTTCCGTAGCAGGTCTTATTGCCCTACATTATGTACAAAAGAGTATATAAGTGTGCTACCATTTACTATTGGAAAACAGTCGTATAAATAATAAGAGTCTTATTTATTAGGAGGCTTAGATATTCTTTATGGTGGTATGGCAGGTCTTTTACGTAATAGGATTTCTGGAAAACAAATTGCATTGCTCACTTGGAGACCCGAATGCTCACCTTACCACGAAAAGGTCATCTTCACAGTAAATCTTATGAATCTATTCGAAAAATGATGAAAAACGAACATTCTAGACCAAAATGAACAAACTCATTTCATTTTTATTCGATTTATGAAAAATAAATGAAGTAAAAACACTTACCTTTGCCTGTCGAACACTTACACAATCTTGATTAAAGAAAAAAAATATTACGTAAGCACACGCTTGTCCAAATTGTCTCTGGATTCAAAATTCAAACGTGGAATCACTTTAGAACTTCCGCACTTCCTTTTAAATGTATGTATCGTCCATTGCACGCGTTCACGAATGAATTTTTCGTTTTCGAAAATATGAAGTAAATGGAATAAAAATGGAGGACACGCTTTGTCGTATTGGGGTTAGTTAGTGGGTGCTCTAAGGCGCATGCGCGATATGCACCCCATCCCCTTGCTTGTATTGCGTTCCGAAATTCACGCATTTTTGGGGGAGCACGTTTTGATAAAAGATAAAACTTGGATGTCATTTCTGTGTATTGAAATGTGAGATTATGTTTTGTGCTAAAATATTTGGTGTTTGTAAGCAGAACGACATCTTTTAGCTATTAATTAATTTGCCAGCTTTTGTCACCTACGGCCTATGGGGTAGGTCAAACGCTGGAATGTGCTATTCAACCAACGTTGACCAGCAGTAGAAGAACTCAATGACAGAAAGTCAGGTCTCAAAGTCCTATACCTGCGTAAGCTGCTGGGACGGTTTCGTCTCTGAGAGAACCGCACTCTCTGACATCCCGTAAACATATATAACGGTGTCAGAGTAGTCGCTTGTGCTGACGCTTACAACAACAGAAATGAAATAATAACAAAGACATTGTTAATTGATCACAAATTAACAATGTTAAAAATGTTGTGTGTAATGTAATGTTGTGTTGTCAATGTTATGTTATGTTATGTTGTGTTGTTTTCTTTTTCTTCCAGACTTCTCTATTCTTCACCATCTCAACAGTCACCCCCTTTCTAGCCATTTCATCTTTCACACAGTCCATCATGCATTTTTTATTTGGTCTTCGTTTAATCGCTGCTCAGGTCGATCTTCAGGTTAAGCCGCGCTTACCTAGATTGGTCGGTGGATGGGTGACCACCCATTATATACCGAGTTTCCTCCGTGCCTCGGAAAGCACGTCAAGCTTTGGTCCCTGCTGTCCTTTGTAGATCTTTTAAGGATAGGATAAACTATGTAATATGGCCGTCCCCATAAAAGGAACTGCGGTTTTTTATTACCAAGCTTAGTCTGTGTGAATAGGACTTTTATCTTTTCGCTCTGTTTGGTTAGGAATCGTAATCCGGAGAGATGAAATATGCAAAATACGATGCAGGTACCTATAGCAGGTAGATTGAGCTCGTGGCTAACTCATAACAGCCGCCCGGGACGACCTCCTGGTTAAACGCGCTTGCCCAGTTTCTTTCGTGCCTAGGAAAGCACGTTAAGCCGTTGATTTCGGCTGTCGTTTGTATATCTTTGACAGTCGTAACAGTGGTGGCCCGAAAGTCTGACAACCAGTCTTACCAAGGGGTAACATAGGGGGGGGGGGGGGGTAGTATTACCCAGAACTAACTAGGTTGTGGGGTCAGATAGGCTGTCGCTCCATGTAAAACGATCGTATTCAGCGCAGGTATAGTGGAAGCCGACCCCAACATAATTGGGAAAAGACTAGGCTGGTGTTGACGTATAGAAGGCAGGTACCATGTAAACTAGACCTCGTAAATCGTTTTCTGAAGGCGTTCATTATGCTTGTTTTTACCCTCCAGTACCCTTCTCAATGCATCCTAGTTTGAAAGGTTTTTCTGGAATTATAATGGAATGTTTCTTGCTTGATTTTTCAACTTGCATTAACAATCGTTGGCCCAACAAATACTATAGAAAATTCGGGAATATTTTATCGATGTGGCAGACCCTATTTCCCATCTATTAAATCAAGATCTAAGGTTATTGAATCACAAATTAGGCTAAGAATCAGCAGTGTTTGAAGGTCAACATTACATGGAGACGCACATACTCACTAAAACGCCCTGACGTCTCCACCAGTGCTTAGTTGGGCAGAAGAAAAGTGTAGAAGGAAAGTAAGTGGCAGTACAAAGAAATACATGATTCTTTTTCGAAGGACAAGTCCCTATTTTCTCTCTATCGTACACAGACACAAACTTTTCACCATAAATGCATATCTCGCACGAATATTTGTAGACTCAGATGACCTAGATGTCAAGCGGTTGTATTTGCAGCCGCCATCTGTGCCCAGGGTCGCGTGATCGATTCTCGTGTTTGAAAATTTAATATTCTATGCCGAGTTTCTAGGAATGTAAGTTGTATTATAATACAGTGCGTTCACATAGAATAAAACATTAAAAGATACTGGGAATCTTTGCAGTGAAGGTAACTGCACACATTTCCTGTACAACTATCGTCCCAAACCCAACCACCCAACCAACTATCCCAATTCATTTGGGGTTGGCGCAGCATGTCTTCTCCCATACTTCTCTATTTCTCGTCATCTCAGCAGTCACCTCCTTTCTAGCCATATCATCCTTCACACAGGTCGTCCATAATTTCTTTGGTCTTCCTCTACTCTTATAGCCATCTACATTTTTTGTCTTTTGTTTTGTTTATTATTCCATAATTTCTTTGGTCTTCCTCTACTCATAAAGTCATCTACATTTATTGTCTTTTGTTTTGTTTATTATTCCATAATTTCTTTGGTCTTCCTCTACTCATAAAGTCATCTACATTTATTGTCTTTTGTTTTGTTTATTATTCCATACTTTCTTTGGTTTTCCTCTACTCATAAAGTCATCTACATTTTTTGTCTTTTGTTTTGTTTATTATTCCATAATTTCTTTGGTCTTCCTCTACTCTCATAGCCATCTACATTTTTTGTCTTTTGTTTTGTTTATTAGTGTAAGTCAGTTTTTTGATCTCTTCTTTAGTTTCAGTCAAAGATGTTTTGTTTTCTATTTTATATTTTTCTGTAAATTTACGATAATATAGCTATATTGTACTTAACAGAATGTTGTGTACGCCTGTAATTGGTACCTACATAAGAACCCTAACCTGTATATTTTTATTGTTAAATGTAAAATGTATGTACTGTTGGCGTACCTATTTTAAATAAATAAAAAAATACATACATAATTACCTATACAACTATCTGATACCAAAATGGCTAGTCTTTAAAATTCTTGGTATACTTCTTCTAAATATTTTAATATAACTTTTTAGTGATGGATTTGTATACTCAGTTTCGTTTATATTTAAGGTAGGTACTTATTTAAAAGTGTACCTTTACATATTGTATATGACTGTTACATAAAGGTTTTCAGACAAGTAGGTAAGTCTTCATTCAACATCTTGCAAATGAATTGAAGCAATTAAACGGTCCAAGGAATAAAGGGATTTCTTGTGTAGAGACAAATTATGTTTACCCTGAAACAAATACATAGGGATCATAGTCGGGTATTTAATAATAAAACAACATCAAAACCATAGAATAAAATTTGTATTCCGTCATCAATACACGAATAGTGACCGGTTCAATACATTAATAGTGTTTGTTTAATAAAATAGAAACTATTTACTATATTATTATTATTGTAATAACGCTCAAAAATACATTGGCTTAACATCGGATAAACTATTAAATTAATACATCTCATTAACATTCGATATTTGCCGATTAGAATGTTCTAAACTAGTTAAAACTATTTATTTATAATATTATATACTATGTGTAACGCGATTTCTTACAGCAAACTCCTCATCGTCCTGAAACATCAAAAAAATACTTTTGAATCACAGCACACAATATTCCAGAATTCCCGGATTGAGAAGAAATGACAACTGATTGACTTCTTCAGTTGGAGACCTAAACGTAAGAAATTCTATGAAGTAATTTTCTACCAGGAAATCAGACGAGGAGTATATCATATTTTCACATAGGTTCATATTGCAAGAAAATTTTATATGATTCACTGCTCAACAGTATACCTAAAACAGAGTAGAATGCCTCTTACTCCTGTTTTTAGATATCCCAATTTATTTGAGGTCAGCGCAACATGTCAGCTTCCATACCTGTGCCTTTATTAGCCATCATCCCAGAAGTCAACTCCCTTCTAGTCATAATAATCTTTCACATTGTTTTTTAACCCTCCCCTATTCTTACAACCATCCACATTCACACTCAAAACCTTCCTCTTCATCCTTGCGCATAATTTATGTATTAAAAACAATAGTGTTACCTTGTACCTAGCACCAGTATTATTTGGTCATGCCCTGTTTCGCTCTTCTCTCCCACTCCGCCCTCATCTGCAGAATCCCTTTAAACTGTGGAGACGCATCGGCTTCCCCTGAAGGCTCCTTCTCTTTCCCACCTTCATCCTTCTCCAAATCTCCGTCCTTGTCTATCACAGCACTTTCTTTCCTATCTTTATCGACTGACAATCTGAATTTATCATCATTCTTCTGCCACGGCCTTTTTGTCAAAGTGTCGGCTTTATAAGCCATTGCTTCGCTCTTTGCTATGTTTTTAATGTCCTCCCTGTCATTTGATGGGTCAGGGAACGTCCTATTTCTAAGTCTCTTTTCTGGAGTGGAGTCGGATACTTCTTTCTTGTATTTGTTTACTTCGCTTCTGTATACGGGAGCGCTGTCTCTTTTAGGGTTAGAAGATACGTTGTTTATGCTCACACTGTTAATGCTTACGCTTCTCTGATAATGTGGAGCTCCAAACTGACTCACACGGGCAGCAATGTCAACCAATCTCTTCTCTTCTTCTTTGATAACATCTTCATTTTCTTTGTCACTGTCCCTAGATTTTATAGAAGCGTTAAATTCGTTTTTTAATATCTTGCTTTTTGTAGGTGGTACTTCACTTTCTTCTTTTTCTTTATTATTGTTAATGGCGGCTATTTCTTGAGCAATGCTGTCGGCTTCAGAGTCTTTCAGTTTTAGAGATCTTCGCGCGAATACTTTCATTAATTCTGGTTCGTCATCGTTTTTTCTGTCACCTCGCAGTTCTTTAGAGAGGATGCCAGGCTTCTTACGATAAACGACAGCTTCGTCTTGTCTGTCAGGAGTTTTGATGTCATTGCTGTCCGAGCTCTGAATGGAACTCTTGCTTCCGAAGCTCGAATGGGATTTCTGATCAATGGATATGTTGTCGTAGATTCTCTCCGTGCTACCGTCGGTACTCATGGAGTTTGTACGTGGTTTCTCTGGTCTATCCTGTAGTTCAACGCTCATTGCTTTTCTTTTGAAGAATGCTTTGGGCGTAGAAGGGCTCTGTGGTATGATTGGAATAACAGATTTCCGCCCACTAAGTGGAGAGTTTTTGTCATCATTCTGAGTATTCTCTATAACATTTTCAACGAATTTGTTGCTCTTGATAGACTCTCTTCTCACAGGTATATTCTGTGTCTTAGTTTCAGTGACTTGGAAACATTCTACATCTTGTTCTTTCTCTGTTTGCGGACTATCAAGTTTCTTTGGCGTAACGTTAGCTGTCAAAACAATGTTTGTAGTCGGTTTAGCGTCAACTTTGTTCAACTGAATGTTGAGAAACTCCGGGACTCCAGGCTTAGATCCAGATTTCTGTAACTTCTCATCACTTTTATTTATTTTAGGTGTTTCCACCGTTTTGACTGGAGTTTGTTCTTTATTAATATGAGTTACTGATATAAAACTTTCAGTTTCTGGTTTCAATTCTCTTTGCACGTTATGTTTGGCACTTAAAGCGCTCTCCACGGATATAGTTTTCCGTCTATCTTCTATCGGCTTCTCTGGGCTACTCTTAATGCTATCTAAAGAACTAGACTTGAGTATTGGGGCAATAATGGGCTTAGGCGAACTAATAATATCATCAATTTTAGCCTCTATTTGAGAGATATCGCTGTCGCGTTTATTATCCATTGTGATGTGGATGCTATTGGTGAAGAGTTTCCTGTCTTCGTTAGCATCAGTTTTGAGGCTATCCAAGTAACTGCTATCGGTACTCGGCAAGCTATCGTAGTTAGCTTCGGCACTGCCGTGCATTATACCGTAGTTTCTAGCCGAAATTCTTTTGGAGAAGTCGTTTCGTTCGCTCAGGTTCCTCCTGTAGTTGACTTCCCAGCTTTCTAGCAACGGTTCAGAGATACCAACAATAGCCGGCAGACTAGGCATCTGGTTCTCTTGGGAGCTGATGGACGTCGTCTCTGACGCGTATCGGAAGCTGTGCGACTTGCCGATGCTGCTACGAGTCTCCACGTACTCGTCTCCCAGAGACCTCATCGCGGAGGTGACGTAAGACTCCTCAGTTTTAGAAGCATGGCGTGCTGATTCACGTTTGCTTTCGATCAATTTTTCAGTAAAATCGGAAACGTGCTCAGACGAGCGGTGTTTAATGTTGTCCGAACTCTGATGCCTAATCGTCTTGGGGGGCGACGTCGACGCCAGCATGCTAGGGTTGAAGTACGGGATGTTCTTCGGCATGCTACCACTTGTGAAGATGTTATAATCGTTGTGAACATTTTTGATGCGCATCGCTCTGATTGGCGGCTCATCATCTGAGATCGCTGGAGACTCTTCCTGTGCTCTGTTTAACAGCTCATTACTAATAAATGCTTTCGAGGAAAATGGGTCAACCAGTCGCTGGACTGACGCTGGTCTCTTGGTTTTATCAAGGTGCAGGTTAAAGGATTCCCTCTTATCTTCAATTGCCTCTTTAGAAGAAGTCCGCTTTGTCCTTTCAATTTTCTCACAGAATTCTTCGCGTCTGCTGTACCGACTTTTAATTTCTTGGTTCAACATTTTATCGGTTTCTTCAGCGATTTTGAGATCAGTAATGTTGTATTCTAAGCCGGGGACTTTGGCAGCGCTATACACATCTTTGTACGCGCTGTCTTGGACGTAAGCGCCCTTGTTGTCCAACCTCTTGTGCATTTGGTTGGCGAATGCTTTCTGTCCGGCGGATTTGTGGGTTCTCTCAGCAGGTACCGGTTTGTACCCTTGTCCTTCATGAAAACTTCTCTCTGTATCAACAGGTTTATACTGCGCAGCAGACTTCTCAGTTTTAGACTTTTTAATCTCTTGCTGACCATCTCCGTCCGTCTGGTCTTTTTTAGACTTCTTCCCACTCTTTCTGAGAAGAAGTCTACTGAAGAATGATTCCTCTTTCTTCGAAGACTTTATCGCTTCATTCTCTGACTTCTTGTCTGACTTAGATTTCTTCTCGAGGCAAGATTCATCGGCTTTCTTATCCATGCGGTACTTCGTCATCCTCTCTTCTGAATGGTAAGTTTGGATGGTCTCCTCATGGGTTCTCGGTGAGCTCTCTCTAAGGGCCTGCCCTTGGGAGCTAGATTGGCTCCTCTTAATAGAGGACCGTGGGGTATTGGACTCTGCTATGCTAAGCTTTGCAGGAGACTGGCCCACGAGATGACTAAGTGCCAACCCAGGAGGTAATGACGAGGATTTGAGCTTAGTATCGCTCGGAGTCTCCAGAACTCTCGTGAGTTCTCTGTTCACATGCTGATGCTGTTCTTTAACGATCATATGATGCTTCGTAGTGGTCGATGAAGAGAATGATTCTGAAACGCAAAGATTCCACGGTAAGACATATGATCAAATCAAGAGTAACTTTAGGTGGTTCAAATAAGGTATTTAATATGCTTACCAGTAACGACTTCTGAATGTTTGTGACTGACTTCAGGAGTGGTGCTTCGTATCATTTCTTCGTTCAGTTCGGGCGTTATCGGCAAGGCTGATGCGGCAATCTGGAATTTTAAAGTCATCAATATTTAATATTTGCTCAAAAATTAAATACTGGGAAACACAGACGGTGAGTAAATTGATGACTTCCTGATAGAAAACCAAAGAACCCACTTAGCTGAAAGCTTGCTTTTGTTAGATAAGAGCAGATTTTAGAAACGTTAATAGATACATGTTAGAAAAATGTATGCAGCGAATATAAAATAAAGTAGGTAAGCAAAAGAAGAATTATAGAGGTAGATCTGAGTACGAATATGTATACAGTAGAGAAGATTTGAAGTCAAACCTCCACTAATTTGGATGCCTATTCAGCTCACTTCATATACCCACATACCCAGATGACGCCATTCCATAAGCCTAAGAGTTTTACGAACCAGGATGATATCTTTATCAGAGAAATCATATAGTGTTTTTACAGTTCATCAATACAAAAAATGTCTGGATGTCAAATCTATTCCATCAGCGTAACTATTTTTTTATTCTCTGATTTGTTCAAAGGCGCTTTAAAAGCGTTGAATGTAAGTAAGGTGGCGCCACCTACCTTCAAAAACAACACAACACAACAAGCATACAAGAGCGCAGAAAGCGAAGCGACAGGACAGACGACACCTACTTTAAAGTTCAATACTAACTGGGTTGTTTTTCTTGCGGCGGGGCGCGCCGTGCGTGCGCCGCGGTCGCACCGCCATCTTGTGCTTGGCGGCCGAGTGCGACAGTGGCGCCACGCCCGACGGCGGCTCCGACGTGTCTGGAACATCACGAGGTACTAACTTAGCTTTTTACGAAGTAAGCACGCTGTAGGTTTGTTGGAATTGCAACCATAAGGAGGTAATAGAGAGTTAAAAGGATTTAACTCAGTCCAATCGGGCTGGGATAGAACATCCTGACTTAAGAAATAAATGTATTTGATTTGAGCGCTATACTCTCAAACTATCCAACGAAATACTGATGTATTTCGTTGGATAGCTGAACTTGGTGAAAATGATAGCAAATAAATACAAGGGTAGGTATACATCCCGGGCACGCCGCAATCGCGGCGGTAAGACCCCTCTTTGAGGAGTGGCTGGATAGGCGTCACGGCGTCCTGACCTACCGCATGACGCAGGTCCTCACCGGACACGGAAGCTTCGGGAGGTACCTGTGTCTGATGGGGAAGGAGGAAACGCCTGGGTGTCACCACTGCGAGGACCGCCCGGAGGACACGGTGGAGCATACGGTGCAGGACTGCCCCGCTTGGGCAGAGCACCGCCGTGTCCTCACGGCGGCGATAGGCGGAGACCTCTCGCGCCCGGCACTGGTCGAGGCCATGCTGCGGGGCGAGACGGAGTGGGAAGCGGTCGCCTCCTTCTGCGAAGCAGTCATGCTCGCGAAGGAGGAGGCGGGCCGCGTGAGGGAGAGGACAGCGTCCTCCCTCCACCCCAGCCGCAGTGGTAGACGCCCACGGCGCCGGACGTCGGCAGACGATCTCCGGCCACCGTAGGCGCGGGCTTGCGGGCGGCGAGTAATGGGCGACTCGCTGTCCGACCATGGACCATGCCCGGGTCGACGGCGCGTTGTGTTCCACGCGCGCCTCAAAGAGTGTCAGCATTATGACGGGGCCCCCCTCTAGAGGGCGAAAGCCTGCCGGGGTCGCGGGACTTATAGAATTACCGTGACCCTGGATCATAAAGGGCTATTGAAGGACACCGTGGATTTTAGTCAGTACAAGTCTGACAGTTCCTCCCACTCTGCCCTGGGTGGGAGGACTCATTTGATGATTTTACCACGATAAAAAAAAAAAAAAAAAAAAAAAAAAAAAAAAGGGTAGGTATACATCCCGTTATATCTCATCTTTGTTTAGAAACAGGCTGAAGTTCAGTGGACTAAATAAGGATGAGATTTAATCCTAATCAGACTAGCGTGGTCACAAGGATGCGTGGTGACTCAGCTAACCGCATTTCCTTTACAAAGGGCTCCCGCAAAGAAAATCATAAAAGCAACAGCTATACTCACTGTAGAAGTCAAACTGGTCACTCCTGGAGTGGTCATGCGAGTGGTGGTGACCACTGCTGCTGTCCTCATCCATCTCGGAGGAGCCGACGCTGAGGAGGGAGCCGTCGCTGCAGGAGGACTGTGATATGCCTGCATGGTGCCGCTGGAAACAAGATGAGGAGGATATTAGTATGAGAAGACCAAGAGGAGGTTGGTGGATCACTCGTATTGGTAATCTAAGTGATCAGTGTCATCTATGTATATCGCCATTATAAGTCATCGAGCGGTACGTTGCACTTATATCGATACGTTACCCTTCGAAATAGAAATACAGAATAAGTTAGGCCCTATTTCTGCCTTGACAGTATGGACTGTCAAGACAAAAATGACAGCATCCGTGGGGATGCTGTCATTGCCTGCCATGCCGCAGCTAAAAACCCTACTACTACACAAAGTCCTTGTAAGGAACTCTTCTAGTTTTGGTCAAAACCACAAACTGCTTGCGTTGGCAGATGCTGGCACTGTTAGTCACCCACTCTTATGTGTGTGTGTGTGTGAGTATTATGAACCATCAACTGTTATGTCATTTGCAATAAAGACGTAGGCAATTGATAACCTGTATCTAACGTCTTTTAAGAATCGCTTGAAAAACACAAATTTGATAGGCCTTTGTAAACTATCACGTCCTTCTACGATTATATCAGGAAACGTTTGATAAGTATGTAAATGCGATAGCTTATCAGATATAATACTTTCATTTGAGGTTTATGCATCTGGCTTTAGCAATAATATCGATTTAACTCAAGGTTACACTTTTTTTTTTAAATCCTCTTCCTGTCCTTGCCCCATGTTACTTGGGGTCGGCGCAACACGTTTTTTTCTTCAATTCTCCTCTGTCAACCGTCACGCTATCATTTACTCCTTTTTCTTCCATATCATTCCTCACACAATCCATCCATCGTTTTCTTGGTCTTCCTCTCCTTCTCCATCCATCAACATTTTCATTCATCACTCCTTTAGTCACATGCGATTCGTATTTTTGTTTATATCGGCAACTTTTGGTTTATTTTTTAAAAGTTTGAGCTAAGTATTCGTTTTTTGCTAAGTTCCCTTCTACCCAAGCCAGTGTCATTGAAATGGTGAAGAGCATCCTTTCAACACCTTTGGACATTTGTTACTTTTGACCTTCAAAAAGTGCTAACTCTCACATTTGAAAAAAAGTTCAACAACAAAAATAAATCTTGTAATTTCGGTAACAATCGTTTATAGATAATTTTTAGTACACCGTCCTAAGCTTATTGTAGGTAAGTGACGATCACGCCTACAATGACATGCTTAGATGATGAAACTGAAGTGATCTGTTGATGATAAACGCAGATGATTCGAAGATTGATTGTAATGACGCAAGTCTGAAACAGTCAAAAGCGATTCTATCTACACTTTAAGATTAACTTAAATATTAAAAAAATATATCCAATAAAACTGGTCATTAGTGTGCTTTGCTTTCTTAGCTCTAGTAAAAGATTTTTTTTTTAAATCAGATCATGAGTTTTGAAGATTACCTCCTACGTTCATACTTATAAACGTTACCTCTTTTTGACGTTAAATGTATGTTTTTTTATTCACTTGATATTGAGAGTATTATCTTTTACATAAGTTGTATATTAACTTTACTGCAAACCATTTCATCCATACTAACTTATTCCACTATTATGTTTTTTTCATTATAATGTTAATTAAATATTGTTAAAAAATCTATTGTCTAAAAAGAATTATTAGACAAAAGCCGCCTCTGATACAGGCGTAGAACTTTGTTATATCTACATTATCTCTAAGATTAAAATTGTATTTATTGTGCCAATTCTAGTTTTGTATAAAATATTATATTGTTACAATTCCTCTACCAGCACACCTATTAATCTTTCAATAAACGAAATAAAAGCCAAATAAGTACTTAATTAATGTTTTACGAAACTGCACCCTAATAGCTAACATTACGTATCGTGCCGGTAGACCAGACGGCTTGAATAGCTAAACATGCTAATGCAGCTTGCATCCGGCTTGTGATTTATTTCAATAAGATTATCTGTGCTGATAGCTTGGTTTCTACTGAAACGGTGGAAAAATGGTCGTTATTTGGAACAATACTGTGATTATGTGTTATGTAGCGTTAGTGAAGTTCGGTACGCTCGACGACCAGTCAAGATAGAATTACCAAATTAAGCTGATCTCTCATTGTACGGGAAGCTCATTCAAAGCGAGGTCAGGTTATACTGGATAGTATAGGTTGTTATGTCGCCGTATTATCTATTTCAATTTTTGGATACATAACTGTCCAGTGATGCCTGAAAGCTAAGCTAAATAACTGTCCCACAGCATTGAAAGAATTCACAAATGTAAAATAAATAAATTCATTAATTATAAAATCAACCTATTTACTCTGCGTTGCAAGAACACTGTGTGAGATTTAGTATTTATTCCTACTATTTAACATTCTTTACTATTTACTATAACTTAGATTAAACTGCAGATAATATTAACCTTTATGTTGGCACTAATACTCCTCCTCCTTGGCGGTCTCTTCACCGATACGTCCTCAGCCTTAGTGATGTACAACATCATCTTGCACTATCGATATGACAAAAATTATCGATACCGAACTTATCGACACACTCACATCACTTTATCCGTCTGAATTTGTTTGTTACACTTCTTATTCATAATTTACACTTAATTACACATGAATAACTGTTTTTATGATGAAAATTACGCACTGAAAAGGATGCAATTTGTTTAGTATGAGTTGTATTTTTGGTTTTGTGAGAATTGGGCTCATGGTCTATTTTTATACCTTATGTTACGAAATGAATGACACATGTGACATTCGTATTTGTAAACTATAGGCTTAAGCAGTAGCACCTAGTGTTATAATGAACTACTAAGAGTAGCTGTAATGTTTATCCGTCGAAAGAAAATGAGAGGTTCTCGAAAGTCGACGCGTACCTACCTAATTAATTTTTGCGAGTAAATTCCGTTTATTTTTTTTATGTTATCTTCAATACTGCACAAACACTTGGCAACCGAGGTCAGACATTTCTTTTTATATAACAAAAACCAAAAAAAAATTGACGTGAAAAATTAAAGAAGGCGGAAGATTTCTCAACACATTACCTCTGCTGTTACAGACTCCATGCATCTTCAGATAACTAACACTCTTTATTTCTAGAAAGTACTTCTGTGCAATAGTAAGATATCACTGTTATCAGTTTATCAGTGTTATCACTTATCAGATATTCGTAACACATTATCTTATCAGAAACAATCGATGTGTTATGATTATGACGGTTATTGTCATTTTGTATTATCTTTACTGATAGTTTTTATATGTTTAGAATATATTTATTTTTTGTTTTAATTTTGTAGATAGATTTAATTCAAACGATTATTTTTTTGATGAAGATATTGCTGCATCCAGTTCGAATGGAAACCGCAACATAGTTGGAAAGAGGCTAGGCAGATAAAAAAAAAATGAAATGATAACGAAGGTAATGCTGGTAGTGGTAACCTATTGTTTTGAAAACCAATTAGTAAACAGAAACAATTGTACTGCTAAGCATATATCACCCTCGGTTTCAAGAGTTCCCCCCAGAGGTCAGACAAAGCGTTACTGGATTGTCTGCCAGGTAATTCTATGTATCAATCAGACTGGAATTTGGAACTGTGGGTAGGAACGGGAAAACGGGAACCTACCCGTTAAATGACAGAATCTTCGATCAGTGACAGTGACAGCTGCGTTGGGCTGTCTACTTGCTGTAGTCTATCCCATTATACCAGTTTGTCAGACTAGGGGCGTAAAATGGCCGCTTTAGCAGAATCATAATAGGATAAGAAGCACATTTCAATTCGTAAAATGGTCACACAAAGTGACAATTCATAATATTAGTTCTGCATCTGCGACATGGCTAGAAAAGAGGAGACTGCTGAGCTGACGTATGGAAGAAAAAGACTTGCTGCGCCGACCCCAAATAAGTTGAGATAATGATGAACTGTGTCTGTGACATTTTTAAGAATTTTAACGTGATTCATATTATTATCCTTTTATGATTCTGCTACAGCGACCATTTGAGACCCCAGCTCGGTTCAGCCAAGCCCTTGAGCGAAGAGTGAAGAATAATGTGGCTTTAGTTTTATACTTAAAGGAAGAAGTTGGTTAGTATCGACTCACCAACTTCTCCTCGTCGGCCTTGTAAATACTTTCCTTTGAAAGCTCAGTATTGTCGCCGGTAGGCGGTAGTTTACCATTTTATCGCGATTACCGACAAGGAATGAAGTGCATGCGCACAGACTGATAACATTGATAACAAGGTATCGCACGTAATACGGATTATCAATGCCAATGTTACTGATAACAACCGATTGGTCTGAATAGTATAATTTTGGGACTATAGCAGAGTTCCTTAGACTTTAAGATGACCTTGCGAAAGTAACATTTCATTGTGTGAAAATTCTTTGAATTTATCGGCTTAAATGGTTATTATGGGCAATTTGTGAAAGTTAAAGATAATATTAGTAAACAAAGAGGATCGACGAAGATCAGAGGACTATGATCGACAGTAAATTGATTCTTAATAAAACTCACTTAAACCACTTGGAAGGGTTCAATTTATTGTATTGTATAAGTTGTATTTGCCTGATTAACGAAGATTTTCCTAGTACTCGGAAAACTAGTGTATAAGAATGAATATGTTACACATGTAGATAGTAGGTCCTAATACTACCGATTGCAGCAATGGTCGAAGGAACATGCCTATGCAATAACCCTATTATTTCAGTTCAGTACCCATTACACTCATTACCCAAGAAAGCACTTCAACCAGCATCATAAGGTTGACTTTTATGTAAAGAATAACTACTAATGTGGTTTGATATACTTTACATGCAAAATCTGTCGAATCACCATAGATATTCCTAGAAATTATCAGACGGTTGAAAAATCGGCCCTAACTCAACATAAAAAAAACTTATGCATAATTTGTTACGATATCGTCGAACGTGATCGGAGACAGATAGTCCATTCATTACAATACTAAATTAATTATAATTATCGGGAAATAGCATAACAATACAAGATAATTTTATCGATTAGGTCATGTCCTAATATAAGCGGCAGTAGAATCGCGCGAGTGTGCGATCGTCGCGTTGAATTCACGTCGACAATATGAAATCAAAAGTTATTTTCTTATTTAAACTAACTAGTTTAAAAGTTTGAGAATGAGTACTTGTTTATGGTCAAAAACAACAAGCACAAGACAGTCCCTTATAACACCCGTTGCAACGGTTTATTCGCCGACAGAAGGCGTCTTTCGGTTTTCCGAAAAATTAAAGACAAATAAACGCGTAAATCGCGTATTCGAGCGACTAATCGTTTTGGTTAGGACACAGTGGTAGTTACGTGTACATACGAAAATAAACGGATTAGCTAATTTAATGAAAAAAACCGTTAGGTAATTAGTACCTATGTATGTAGTAATTAAGCGTAATGGAATTATTCGTAATTAAATTAGGTATGAATTACATTTGTCTAGTTAATTTTGAAAAACGTTCCGCTGTGTGTCATTGAAACCATATTTTAGAGGTTAACATGTTTATTGCTTTGTGTAGGCACTATTTAGGTTATAAAATAAAGTAACTTGTGCGCATTAGGTATCTACTACTACGCATCTACCTACCATAGGTTGCCTGATAGCAGCTGGATGAGAATTACCGAGAACCGAGCCAGTGTCCAGCAGTGGACTGGTCTAGCAAAAGGAAAAGCAAAAAACGGATTGATAAGCGTAATGACCAATGGGGCGATTAGCCACCCGTTCACTAAAACTGAACGTGAAGATAGACCAGGTAGCCGACTGCGCCCGAAGATCAGGGCGCAGGACGAGGGCCGACAATGCTCTCTTCCGCCTGCTGGCGATTTCCTTGGGGAAGTTCGTCGCCTAAACAATTAGGCCCTAGTTGGAGTCGCGTGATGTTTCAGTGCGCCGCTTACATAGAATGACAGGGCGAGGAGCAGCTCCCTCCTCCTATTTACCTAAGACGGGGTTTGTCGCAAGCAAACCGTCACAGCTGGGGTGATTGTGGAGAATGCAATTGTGTACCCGCACCCCAGACAGAACTGACGAGGAGGATCATCGTGTGGTTTTAGTCAGTAGGAGTCTGACAGACCCCTTCGCCAACGGAAGAAACTCCGTGGAAAAACCTACCTACTTGCACAATAAACATTTAAGTAAGAAACAAAAACATTAAAAAAAAATGAAATGTGGGTGTGCCTGCTATGGTATGGGTCATCTCTGCCTAACCGAGCTTAGGAAAGACAGGTGTGATGTTAGTTTATTTTATTTTGTAAAAAAATATAAACCTATTAACGAATTACTATTCTGTGTATCATTTCCACAAATCAAAACATTACACATCGCACCACAAAAACGGGCCCACTCTCATTGTTACCTACATTAATGTCACAACAGCTAATTGTGCCGCTCGGCCGGTTGCCGTGTGCCGTTCTGCCGTTGTGTGGTTCTACCGGTGCCCAATGGGAAGCGGAAGAGGGGTGAGCTATCTCATCAAGCCGGATGTCATCTGTCTGCCGTTCGTAATTATGTAGTTGGATGTGTTGGGTTTGAATACAATAATGTGTGCTGACATTAAATCTGGCTTATTAAAGTTTTTTTGAATTTGGTCTACCGTATAGTGTGTATTACTGAAATTACAGGCAACCGAAAAAACTACAGGTCATGATGAGCTGAACAGTCGTTTTGTCTACTTACTAATTTAACAACATACTGTAGTAAACGTCCATTATTTTGTAGGAGTTATCCTAGGACTCCTTCGATAAAGATCAGTCCGTCGAGTTAGAAAGAAGTTGGAGGACAGCAAGTCTTTCCCCTGCAGTGGGACATAAGAGGCTTGTACTAAGCTTTTCTAAGGAAGGTCTTATTCTACAGAAACGAGAATTCATACTACTTAGTACGGAAATTGGAAAATCTTGAATAGAAAAGCTTTAAATATATCGTTTTGACGTCAAATCAATAAATAGGGGTACTTACATTGAAGTACTTTGAGTTTATCAAATAAAACCTAGATTATTTAATTAGCACTATTATTGATAGCATTCAAATATATTGTTGTTTTACACCTGTTTGCTGATAAGCAGTATACAACAATACAATATGTTAAGATAATAATAGATTTGGTACTTTATCAGTAAATACAAAAGTGTATAATCAGCAATCCGTCATGTGCACATTTGCATATAAAAGTCATTTAGATAAAATAGGTACATCCGCTGTGCTAATCCTGACATTTAAATGACACTCAGTGTAAAAACATATTATGTAAAAAACGTACGGCAAAGCTATGTCTGAGGATGAAGAGACGTGGGAACAATAAAGGGTGTAAATAGACCCTTAACATATCCGAAAGGCACTTGTTCTCCCCGTCTTCGCGAATTTTTTTTTGCTTTAGACCATACCTGGGAACCTTCTAGTTACGGAGATATTGTAGGTCAAAGTTCCAACTTTTACACAAGTTTTTGTATATATATTTTTGTATATATAGTTTTTGCAAATACATGTTTCTAAATGAGATTTTTACTTTACACACCTCCACGACCCCTGTACTATTCAATCCATACATCAGCACAATGCTTTGAGTGCTTTCCATCGAGTCCTACCGTAAAACGTGATTTTTCACCACAAAAAAAAAAGTAGATTCCCAGCAATAATTTTTGCGTAAAGTTACTTAGTTTGATGTACAGAATGCTTGGTTGACGGCTATGTGAAGGGTCTGTTTACACCCTGTATAATTCTAAATCATCAAAATACTACAATATAAAATAATGATGAATCAAACCTATATCAGTATCAGCAAATGGTTCCGATGCCCTTGCGATTTTTCATACTAAAAGTCTATTTAACAAAAATCTTAAATTTGCTGACAGACAACGCACAATTTAAATTCGCCGGCTGTAGAAGATTAACGTTTCGTACACTCTTATACATCGTACGTTGCTCATTTGACGAAAGTGACCCCAGAAGGAGGATTTTTGAAAATTCATCACCTAAAGGTCAATAAAGTTCATTTATTTCAGACAACATGGCCCATACGAAAGATAAATTTCAAAAATTACAAACAAATTAAAAAACGGCTGTTTTTTTTAAACGTCGTCCCACTCTTGGAATTTCTCCCGTATCGTGGTTGCGTTTGTAACATTTAAACTCAGATACACAAACAGCCAGACTCGGAACAGCTACCTGTAGGTATACAATATTTTTTTTCTGTTGAACCGACCGCGACCCCGCGACACGCAGCGCAGCAGCCAATCGCTCAGCCACTGCGCCAACCGTGCCATCAAGCATGTTTGGAAGCTAGTAATTTTTCTACCGATGGGATATCCCACACAGCTTGTAACATAAAATAAATAACGACAAGTGATAAGACACGTTTGCTTTGAGTGTTTACTTCGTTAGGAAAGTCCTCAAAACTTTAGGCTTTTAGCTAAGTACGTGTGTGCACTTACACTATAAATGGTGCTTGAGAGAACTACGAGTACATAACGTATCTATTAAGGTGTAAACGGTGCCTTCACGAAGCCGTCAACCAAGCATTCTGTACACCAAACTAAGTAACTCTACGCAATAATTATTGCTGGGAAACGATTTTTTTTTTTGGGGTGTAAAATCATGTTTTACGGTAGCACTCAATGTAACGCACTCAAACATCGTGCTAATAGCTGCATTGAATAGTACGGTGGTCGTGGAGTTATTTTAAGTAAATTTATAACTTATAAGATTTAAAGCATGTATCTATACATATAAAATTCAAAGTCCTGACTGACTGACTGACTGACTGACTGACTGACTGACTGACTGACTTATATATCAACGCACAGCCCAAACCACTGGTTCTAGAGACATGAAATTTGGACAGTGTACTCTTTGTGAAGAGTAGGTATCCACTAAGAAAGGGTTTTTCGAAATTCCACCCCTAAGAGGGTGAAATGGGGTGTTGAATTTTCTATGTAACTTTTTATTCTCTGAGTCGATTGACTTGAAATTGTGTATACATATACTTCAGTTAAAATGATGAGATACGTGTATCACAGTTTTTCCAAAATCATCCCCCAATTTAAAATTCAATGTCATGACTGGCTGACTGATACATCAACGCACAGCCCAAACCACTGGTTTTAGAGACATGAAATTTGGACAGTGTACTCTTTGTGAAGAGTAGATATCTATTAGGAAAGGGTTTTTCGAAATTCCACCCCTAAGAGGGTGAAATGGGGTGTTGAATTTTCCATGTAACTTTTTATTCTCTGAGTCAATTGACTTGAAATTGTGTCTACATATATTTCAGTTAAAATGATGAGATACGTGTATCACAGTTTTTCCAAAATCATCCCCCAATTTAAAATTCAATGTCCTGACTGGCTGACTGATACATCAACGCACAGCCCAAACTACTGGTCCTAGAGACATGGAATTTGGACAGTGTACTCTTTGTGAAGAGTAGGTATTCACTAAGAAAGAGTTTTTCGAAATTTCACCCCTAAGAGGGTGAAATGGGGTGTTGAATTTTCTATGTAACTTTTTATTCTCTGAGTCAATTGACTTGAAATTGTGTCTACATATATTTCAGTTAAAATGATGAGATACGTGTATCACAGTTTTTCCAAAATCATCCCCCAATTTAAAATTCAATGTCCTGACTGGCTGACTGACATATCAACGCACAGCCCAAACCGCTGGTTCTAGAGACATGAAATTTGGAGAATGTACTCTTTGTGGAGAGTAGGTATCCACTAAGAAAGGGTTTTTGAAATTCCACCCCTAAGAGGGTGAAATGGGGTGTTGAATTTTCTGTGAAACTCTCTCGGTTGACTTGAAAATGTGTCTACATATACTTCAGTTAAAATGATGAGATACGTGTATCACAAAATCATCCCCCAATTTAAAATTCCATGTCCTGACTGGCTGACTGATATACCAACGCACAACCCAAACCGCGGGTCCCAGAGATGAAAATTGGAGGGTGTATTCTTTGTGAAGAGTTAGTATCAGTTTTTCGAAATTCATACCCCTTAGAGGGTGAAATGGGGTGTTGAATTTTCTGTGAAACTTTTTACTCTCGGGGTCGATTGACTTGAAATTGTGTCTACATATACTTCAATTAAAATTATGAGATACGTGTATCACAGTTTTTCCAAAATCATCCCCCAATTTAAAATTCAATGTCATGACTGGCTGTTGTTGTTTCCATACTCTTCAGATAAAATCCAGTAAATCCGATGTCCAATCTCAAACCAATCTAATTTAATTGATATAACTTTATAATAATAATTGCAAGTTATAAGCAAGTACATGTAAATCTATGTATGTATTATAGATAGGTACATAGATTACTTATTATTCCAGAAGTAAGATCCCGTGGGCAATTCCCTAACTCCACGCGGGCGAAGCCGCGGGCATAAGCTAGTTACCGATAAAAAAACTGCAAAAGTTGGAACCCCCAATAATATCTCCGTAACTAGAATGTTCCCAGGTATGGTCTACAACAAAAGAAATATCGCAATGATCGGTGCCTTTCGGCTTCGTTAAGGGTACTTTTACACTGACCCTGGATCATAAAGGGCTATTGAAGGACACCGTGGATTTAAAAAAAAAAAAAAAAAAAAAAAGAAGGGTACTTTTACACCCAATAAGTTTAGATTACAACTACAATAAAATCCACTTGAATCTTATCGACTACTAGGTATTTAGTACTACGGTAAATTAATTTCTATACAATTCAAACCTAAGCATCAAGATCGGGAACTGCCAAAATACAAGGAGAATCAATGATTGTTCCTCCTCTGCGTGTGAAAGGGCGTTGTCGTTGTTCTTTTGAATGTAGGAATAGCCAAGAAACATAGACAAATTTCAGTTATTGGGAGACTTTTTTCGTGCCATGAAGCAAAGAACAGTCTTTGAAGTTAACACTTCTGAGTAAAAACCATATTATTCAAAACTAATTTTCTTATAGAATTTTCTTATTTTCTTATAATTACTAAATTGTAAAACAATGATTTTGCAAATTAGGTTTCGACAAGTTTACTTTGTAAAGTCAATCATAAGCTGTAACATAACTACCAAAAGCGAAAACTACTACCAATTACTGGGTACTTATGACATTTTCTCTTTAACATAAACCAGTAAAAATAACTAGTATGTTGACTTAACCGATACTTAGTTAAATACGTCTATCCGTTATATTATAACTAAACTGTGAAAACAATTGAACCATGGAAAGCGCATAGAAAGCGTTCACAAGAGCTACTCAAGAGTAACCAAAGAACTATGACCCATCGACTCCTATAAAATGTACCATAGCACGGGTCAATGTTGATTTGATGATGTCACTCCATTTTATGTAGGTCCCTTGATGTAGGATAAACGTTTGAAATTGAGGGCTCTTGATAAATAGGTCATCTATATCTATATATGTATATAAAATGGAAAACTGACTGACTGACTGGGTGATATATCAACACACAGCCCAAACCGCTGGTCCTAGAGACATGAAACTTGGAGGGTGTGTTCTTTGTGTAGAGTAAGTATCCACTAAGAAAGGATTTTTGGGAATTCCACCCCTAAAGGGGTAAAATAGGGGATGGAAGTTTATATGAAAGTCCGTCAGTTTTGAAGTTAGGATCTTCAAATTTTGTGTTTAGGCTGACGATTGAAAATAAATCTTTACGTGTCTCAGCGTTTATGAGAATTCTACCCCCGAAGGGTTAAAATAGGGGATGAAGGTAAGTAATCGGATATTTTTCGACATCCACGCGGGCGAAGCCGCGGGTAAAAGCTAGTTATTTATAAAAGAACACAGAAAAACAATGATATTTCTATCTCTTCATAACTTTTAAAAATCTTCGATTGTCCCAATGATTCAAGAATGTTTTGAGCCACTATCTAGGTACCATATCGATTGCGAAAACCTTAAAGCAATCAGAACTTGAAGTACCTACCTATTAATTGATTATTTACGGTCAATACAATAAAAACAAAAACTTTGTTCTAAGACAAAAACAGATATTTTGCAACTGGCAAGCTTCACTGACCTACGCACTGTTCTGTGAAAGAAACCAATTAAAAGAAAAAAAATATAACCAAGCTACCTACTACTTCGTTTTCTATTTTATTAATTACTTTATTTTCTTCTGAAAACCCCATAGGTCTAGCTAGACATATTGTACAGACTGCCTCACTGATGTAGTGGTCACAACCGCGGCTGCTGAGCATGAGGTCCAGGCTTCGATTCCCGGTTCAGGCAAATTGTAACTGGGTTTTTCCTAGTTGTAGTTTGGATTTGTGCCCGGTTGATGGCAATAGGCTCGCCTCCTATTACATCGGAATTAAACGTAACTGGCGAATTATGGGTGTACTATTAGGTACACCTCTGCCTAACCCTTAGGCGTGATGTTATATTAAAAAGCCATATTCTTACTAGTTTTAGGCATAGATGAGCCCATTACCAATTTATTTTTAATCGATATCAATTCGGTAATTTGCCGTAAAACGTGCCAAAAAGACATACTTTCGTAACACGATTAGTTGTGATATCAGATTAGATAATGACAAAAACAATTATTAACAGTGGGTTATGCTAATATTAACTCAATTTACTTCGTAGCATGTAAATACCTAACCATAATTTTAATTCGTGTTAAGCTTATAAAATCATTTTTTTTCAAGCCGAGGAATCAAATGACAACAATGAGGAACTGCCATACAACATCCCATATTTGACCCCCCTTTTTTTTCGGATGGGAAATCATCAAATGACCCCCCCCCCTCCCCAATCTGGGCGGAGCGGAAGGGAGTGTCAGACTTGTACTAACTAAAAACCATCCATGTTCCTTCTTTGCCCTTTGTGTTCCAGGGCCGCGGTATCTATATTCTTTCCAACAGTCCCGCAGCCCTGTTTGACCCCTTTAGGGACGAATTTTAAAACTTCCTTTATAGTATTCTTCTTGTATATGTCAGCAGGTCAAGCCAAATCTATAAAATCCTTATTCTATTCAAAATTTTAAAATAAATCCGCAGCCCTGAAGCAAACCTATTTACAGCGTAAACACCATTTTCATTTGCCAGTAGATGAATATTGAAACAGTTTCAAATTGCCAACGGATTGGATTTTCAAACGCTCGACGTTTCGCTTGAAATTCGCCGGATGTACTTCCGACATTATAGTGATGCGCTTTCCAATGTTACAACACTATTTTCGGCGATGCGAAAATTATCATAAGCGATTATTTCGTAATCGTTTTTGACGTTGATGTTATACATTATAAACCAGTACTTTTATGCATTATATTCACGTATTGTGTAAGTTTGTTTTGTTGATTCTTTCGACCGTGACTATACGTTGAAATGTACTCTAAACGTCAGGAAATGTTACTTTGGAAAAAGTATGCCGATTTTCCTAATGTTAACACGCGAATTAATGTGAAAAGTATTTCATAATGCAGTAAGGATATGCAAATACTAATATTGCACATGTATGCGAATCTCTACATTGTTCAAATGAAAAAAAAATTCAATTTACAAAATAATTCAGAAACCTATCAAAAATAATCTAGACCAGTCATTTAGATATCTTAATTAATCGATTTGTAATGAAATAAGTCATGTTTGACTTCACATTAAAATGACATCGATTTTAGAACAGTTAATTTATGTAATTAATTAAAAACGTATTTATCCTAAAACTAGATAAATCTGGTTCTTTTCAGACAAGAAAAAGCGCTTCCAAAGTGAGCAAATTATAGCAAAACTTACTAAAGAATCATTAAAAAAAACACAAGATGGCGGATACAGTTGCCCCAGTCTGAACCTAAGTATCTCCAAAAAACTATTATGGTAAGTCCCCATTTGCCCATAAAACACCTCATCGTCATCAGAATCATAACATAACATAATATTTTTTAAGAAATTCACCACATTTTAATCATTTATCGGCAGGATGCGTAGGAGTCGGCGTTTAAAGTATTACGGATCTCCGCAACACAGAACAATACAAGTGGGTCAATGACTTTGATATTTCATAGTTTTAATATTATTATAATGACGATGTAAAAAAACATAATATCAGGGTATTGTTTAGGGTTCCGCGTAACTTTATAGCAATCGGGTTTCCTACATCCGTTTGCCTGTCTGTTTCAGGGGAATTGCAATCGGTAAAACCCTGATTTTAAAACTGGACCACATTATCATGTTTTGCTGCCTGCAATGTTTCAGAAAGTTTTATAATAAACACCGTGTAGTTCTTGCAAGGGAACCTGGGTTCCAGTTTTTTCTGTTCCAGGTAAAGAAGGGCATGATATTAAGTATTACACCAATGACTTTATTTGAGGGTAAACTAAACTCGGTATTAAGGCTTCATTCATTCTTCATCATTCAAAATGATTTTTGAATGATGAAGTCTTATGCTTCTGATCTTTTATCTTTAATAGTAGCGTTATAGACCCAATATTTCATGCATGATATAACATCTCCGACGGGTACACCTACATTTCGCCAGTTATGTTTTAGTCTCATGTAATATATGGCGAGACTATTTCCATCAAACGAGTAAAAGTCGCGAGTTTGGGTTGCGATTGAGAAATTCCTGTTCAATCTTCGTTCCCAAAAAATACAACATAATCCTTATTAAACATGACGTAACCTAATTTTTTCAGCCAATCAGCCAATAAGCACATAATGTGTTAATATCGGCACGCTACAGAAGGAACCAGACGATTAGTAACGCTGCTGCGTGAATGTGCTGGCATTGGCTGAACGCAAGGTCCGCTTGTGTAACTACGGCTTTATTTGGGTTCAGCAGTTGTAATAGTTTTAGGTTTTTTCTGTACTTAGATCGGGCTTTTCAGAAGATGTCATAGAGTATACCCATAGGGAGCGGACAGTGTATTTCGTCACCAGAATTGTATAAAAACAATGAAGAGAAGTGGAGGTATTCTATTAATCCGAACGTAGTGCTTTCTGTGTCATGTAAGAATACCAAAATGTCCGACTGTCCGTATTGGTACCCCAGATACAGGCTTGCTTGGTTTGTTGCCAATGTAAACTACTCGTTATTTTATGCCGAGCGGAGAAAAGGATGGAAACTTTAATAATATGAAGGTATTTTTGGGTTCGAAATCTACTGAAAACAGTAAGTACTCAAATTGCCTTAGAAGGAAGTTGGTAGGTCGAAATCTTTTAATTTATGCGACTCAATTAAAATCAATCAATATTTCCTACGGAACCTCTATTCAGATTAAGCGTGCTCTATTCTAATTAATGCTGACAACACTTTAACTTAATCGTTTAAGACAATGGCTGCAATTAGTCTCATTCGTTTCGAAATTTAATTCGCTTTTGTAAATAAAGGCGGGGTCAGGGTCATTTGACAGATTTCTTTTTATTTAAATATTTAATAATACCATCGTAGTAGGGGGGACTACTTTGATTTTTCATTTATTTTTATTATTTGTTGTTATAAAGCAACAACAGAAATACACATTCTGTGAAAATTTCAAATGTCTACTTATTACATATCATGAGATACAACCCGCTGACAGACATACGGATGGACGGCCGGACGGCCGGACGGACGGAAGGACCGACAGCGGACAGCGGCGGCTTGGTAATAGGGTCCCGTTGGTTACCCTTCGGGTACGGAATCCTAAAAACGAATAGTATGACAATTTGAAACTAAACGTTTCTCCCTACATGAGAAGAATTTAACAACCGCACATAAAAACAACTACCCATACATCTAAGCTGACAAGAAATACATACAATACATACTTGTACACAGTTACTCATGTACACCAATGTTTCACTATTCGAAGTGAGTATTGTGATAGTTCAATGCATATCGTGTACTTGGCGTACTCCCACGTTTTTGTTCCGAGGTACACTTGTACACCGTTAGTCATGGACAAACTGTCAAGTTTAGCTGTAAATGAATAGGTATGGAGCAGAGACTGAGCTTTAAAAGCACCTCAATAAATGCGATGTCAACTTTTTAGATTTGAAAGAAAAAGGAGTAAATGATAGCGGGACGGTTGACAGGGGAGAATGGAAGAACAAAACGTGTTGTGCCGACTCCAAGTAGCACAGGACAAGGGCGGGAATCTGATGCTGACAAAGCAGAAGAATTGCTGTAAGTTCTATCGATATAAGTAACTGAACTTTATTTATTAATAATTGTATTTAAAGTCTCTGTATCTAAACTGACAGACAAATCATGGCAAGGATAAAAGTGTGTGTGATCTTGCGGGTAAGACCGAGTTTTTCCATAAAGGGAATCGAACTGGAAAACGTTAATTTGCATAATTAAACATCCCAGAAGAATAAGATTGTCACCGACACGATGCGAAAACCAAGCAAAATGAGAGACAAGGATACACTGCATGAAATGGCTGTTTATAGGGAAGTTGACAAAATTCTTCCATTCTCTGAGCTGCTTTTCACTTGCGACGACGGTCATAGAGTCCTATCGAAACACGATCATGAAGCTAGGCCTCTGTTGACTGTCTACTCCTGTAGCTAGAAGTAAATGTCGATATCGCAAAACACACCGATATTATAGACGGTTGAGTAAATACGATATGTTTGAAATGTTTCAATTTGCGTTTATTTCTGAAGAAAAATAATGTGTTATCGGAAACGTAATTTTTCAAAGAAAAACCAATTTTATGTGGATTTGTATTTATATGTATGTACTTCTGGTAACTTTAACCGCGTTCATTTTGCTAAACAAAGGACATCCATCACAGAACAGCTTTATTATTAATTCTAGAATTACCACAACTATCTGGCTGTCATTTAGATAGATCTTTGACAGTTGTTACAGGTAGTCAGTGGCCCGAGAATCTGACAACCAGTCTTACCAAAGAGTGAGTGGAGGTCAGATAGGCAGTTACTCCATATAAAATGCTGGTATTCAGCTGCATCTGGTTAGACCGGAAGCCGACTCCAACAAAGTCGGGAAAAAGGGCTAGCCAGATGGTGATTGCCACAACTGCGGTGCAAACAAGCATCTTTTTATCCACCTATATTGACAGATTTAACGATTGTATTCGACTTTGTCATAAGATGTGGTTAAAGCAGCTCTCAAAAAGGAAGCAGAATTTCGGTAGCGGATCGCGATCGAAATTCCGCAAATTCGAAATTCCGATCGCGAATCGTATTTTAATCAACATACAATGATTAAAATACGATTCGCGACAACTATGGTTTTACTGAGTTATAATCATTAAAACCATCATCACAACCCTCTCAGTTTTCATAAAATAGTCACATGGCAAGAAAGGAGGTGTCTGATGAGATGACGAGTAATGGAGAGGTATGGAAGAAGAAGACATGCTTCCTAGTGTGGGGCAACGTTTTAAAAAAATAAATTAAAAAAAGATTAATGATGGTGAGTCACGAAGCGAAAACGTGACAAAATTAGAATTTCGCGGCTACCCTTAATGACTTTTTAATATTGTCGCCTTTTAAACTCGTCGAATATTCAGTGCTTATCCGTATGAGAAGGATGACACTGTCTATTGGAGATCGCCAAATGTTTTTATTGCCATTGTTATGGTATGACACTACTGGCGACACTATTGTTGACATGTCACAATCCCTTAGTCACGTTTTATGATACACAGTAGTTAAAAGGTAGTGTATCATAACTACTAGTATTCATCATAAAATAACTTTATTAACTTGTGTAACAGAATACGTGTTTAGTTTATTTATAGCAAAGTTCAACTTTCTCCGTCGAAGGATATAGAAAATGGTTGACTTTTCCGGGATGTAGTTCCATATTAGCAGCTGGGATTGAGGAATAGTGCGAGTGCCATTTGTACCAACATATATGAGGCAATGAGGTTGTTTTAAAGGGCCCGGTAAAGTTATAATATAGAACTAATTAGTGGTATAGGCAGCGAATGCCTTGTGGCTTAAATCCGCCAACCGCCAATGTACTGAACATGAAATTGAATGATGTAATGATTTTTTGTGATAAATAAAAAAATAGTTACAGAAACAGAATATATACTTTGTGATAAGTAATGGACCTAGCTGGATGGAGTAACGATCTTGAAAATATGGCTGGGTTAGATTGAATGTGGAGAACAGGTAGTTGTAGCGCAGTTCGGGGTGTCTGAGACAGACTGAGTTAACTGATTTACTATCAAACATAGAAACAAGTCGCAAAACACAGTAGCAATAAAATGCAGTAAATTAGTTCTACTTAATTTAGGTATAAAATCAAAACCGCCGTGAAAATAAAGCGAAACCGACTAATATGGACGTTAATTTTTTAAGACGTTAAAACTAATTTTTCCTGATGTCGTCTTATTTCCCGTGCAAACGACTGTTATTATCCATATATATTCCGTACTACAACTGTGCCTCGTTAAGGCTAGAGAAAACAGCATGAAAAACCGAACCGTATCTATGTACAACACGATTAGAATACATAATGTTTACATGCGTGATAAATTGTCGCTGTCATTGGTGAAGTAGTTAAAGTTAACTGCTAGTTACGTAACAGTTACAGGCGTATTATGTCAAAGAATAATTAATTATTATCAATTTTAACTGTTAATCGTTTTGTGTGGTGTGTAAGGAAATGGAACGATCACTTGTTTTCTATTCTGTTATTGCATTTTTCTGCTTTTTTTTGCCGCCGTTTTCCAGGACGTTAGCTGTTTCTAGTGGTTTATGATTATGAGTGTGATTTGTTTTGATGGGTGAGTTTAGTAGTTAGAGAGGAGCAGCAGTGGCAGTAGAAGCGGTTGTAGCCGAGCAGGCACAGTACGTTGCGTTGAGAGCAAAGAAAGAAAATATGGTCAGGCATGTCCTAGAATCGAAAATAGACGAGCGACATCCACCAACTTGCATTGGGCCTACTCCTTTTCATAGCCTGTGTCCCAGCTGTGGGAACATCATAGGCTCATTTTGCATAATTAAGTTTTTGTTAATGTTTTGTCTGTGGCATTATCGTTGATTTTATGATGTAGTTTTAATTTTTATCTGATAATTAAACGTATCTAGGTACTTACTAACTGTTTTATCAATAGAAGTGCCTTCTCTCTTTATCATCACGTTTTTGCTCTGTATTTGTTATCTGTGCATTTTTTTACTGTAACTACCTAACAATCGTGTAAAATCAACAAATTATGAAATCAATAACTAATGGCCATTTGATCGAAACTAGTGATGGGAACGGATAATAAAGTTATCTTTTAAATCTCGATATTAAAATAGAATCTAATTATTGCAAAATGAGTTTTTAGGCTGAATAACAATTAGAGAAAATCGTGTGACATTATGCAGAAAACAAATGATATGTACCCTGAGTTGTACACGACATAAGTTTCATGAGTTGTTTGATAAAATAATTGAGTTTCTTTCTAAATTACAGTAAAACGTTGTTGTAAATCTTTTCAATTGTCATGCCTTTTTTGTGCGAAGCATTTCTATTCTATGCGTCTGTCTGTCTGTTTTTTATGTGACATTTTCTTAACGAAGCGAATTTTCTTTTTCAGAGAGAGTAGATTATAAACTAAACAGTATTAGCAGTTATTCATTATGCAATGTGACTTTTTATTTGAGTGCCGTATAAAAATAGAAAAGTGCGTACTAAGGACTAACCGTATTTATAGAATATATAGATGACACAGACGTTTGAATCTGAGAGGGAAATCTACTAAATAAATCATTGTTTTTTTTGTTCATAAATAATGTTTCCTTCTACAGCCTTTCGTGAGTGTTATAATTCTTTCAACCAAGTTTTTTTACGGTAAATTAATTTCAATTAATAGGATATTAATAAAGCCAGATTAAATAATTAACACGCTTAATTGACGGAAAAATGTCGTAATAAATCTTTTAACTTTCGATTGTCATCTTTTCTGCGGATCTTTTTTACAATTTAGCGTTTTCTTTTGTAATGTGTGAGTTTCGCTTATGTTCTAACCTAGGTGTGTGAATTTCTATTACGTAGAGAGTGTAATATCTTACTCGGTTACGTGACCTGATATTTGAACTGTAGTAATTAAATATAATTACTCTCTAATATGAATTACTCGGTAATTATTTAATGTTTAGGGTAAACCACTATTTTTTGTCCTATGATTAATTACATTTATGAAGAGCCCAAATCTCACAATACATCATTTTACAACTTGCACTTGAAGATTCAAATACAATATTTTTCTCTTCAATAATCTCACCAATATTAAAGTTACTAAAAACTAAAAATGAACACTAAAATAAAATTCTATCGACACACTTAAATAAACTTCACTATAAAACCACCATCACTAAAACAAAACTATTTCTAAACTTCACTAAAAAAGTACTCCACCCTTCCACTGTCAAAAATCCAAATTAAAAAAAAAAACAAAAAAGAAAACTCCCGCGGAAAATGAAACGTCACAAAATCACAAACAAAAAATTATTTCTTTTTTTATCGCGCGCGCAACGCTGTGTAGGTTCGCGTCGAGACTGGCGCGTTGGTTTGTAGATAGGGGAAGCCTTAAATGGTGTTGTTGGTCTGACGTACACAGATTAGAAGAACTTTGTATTGGAATAGTGGCATAGTGGCAGTACATACATGGTGATATGTTGGTAGCATGTGGGTGTAGGCTGTGCCTTATGGGGTGAAGAGATGGGGCATGAATTCATGATGAAATGTTGAAGGGTAATTGACCTGATGTTTTTTGCTGAACTGTTTGGGTGCTATTAAATATGATATAGTTTTTAATCCAATGGCGATTTATAAGTTTCACGGACAAATATTATAGCCTGGCTAATGACACTGAATGACTGAACTAAAATGATTTACGTTATTACTGCCTCGTTTTGACTACAGTCTGCTGAGCATGCGATCGTGGGTTCGATTCCCAGGTTTTCCAACATGAATTTCTCATTGTGGTTGGCGGTAATAGCTGGCGAAATGACAGAAATACTATAGGGACGTTGCTGCATGTCTAACTTTTTGGGCATAGCAGTCAAGATTCAGAAGTGTTACTTTTTCCAAAGAAGGGTGGCGAAAATGGACCCAAGGAATCTAAAAATTAACGAACCTCCATGCAAGTGTAAATATAAAATAATTATAACTACAATTATATAAGATGTTTATTTAAAAAATATTGAATTTTTAGGACACGGGAATCAAAAGTTATAAATATTTTAATTTACTCAAAATTAAGTAATCGTGCAATTACAAAACGCAACATTTTTTCCGATTACGTTCCAATCCAATAACATGTGTTTTTGCACAAGGGTTTTCTTATTATAAATGGCACTTTCTCTTCGTTTTTATTCATTCTATAATGTACAATATTTATAAACAACATGTAAACTTGATATTAAAACGCCAATTAACAAGGCAAAATCATGTAATAAAAATGAAACTATGGTGATTTCGTAGTATATGTTATAAAGGAACGTTATCAATGGTGATTGATTGAGTCCCGTCACTACTGTCACTGTAAGATCTGTGATGATCTATTCCAGTGTTTTTCAACGGTTAATGAACCTGCACGCATGCACCCGCACGTTCATTAACCAATTTCTCCCATCGTGGATTCGTTTTCTTCATCTGCTCTTTCAGTCTAGCAATAAATTCCGTGATTAATCATTATTTTGTGCCCCCGATATTTCGACGCTGTTACAATGAACAATTACGGAATACACCCCGTAAGTGACAGTATAAGTTTAGTTGTAAACCGTGAAAGCTTAAAACAGTGTTTGAATAAATCCCCTGTTAGAAATAGCAATGCATTTCTTTACCCAATCGATATTCATATCTTGCGTAGCTTCAAGGAACATGTTAAGCAAGCATTGACCTGTAGTATTGGTGGGAAGTGCTCACAAAAGAGTATGTCTTCCATTAATTTTTCATTAGATTTAAAACGCACAAAAGCTACAAACTGTGCACAGCCCGCAATATCCGTAAATTAATCAAATTGCAAGGACACAAAAGTTACTTTCTATTATTTTTTTCTACATAAATATCACTTATCCTGCGTTGAATGGTATTGTCAGAGAGGGGTATACTTTTGAGCTTTTCGACCTCTTGTTTGCCAAACATAATCAAAGTGTGAGATTTTTCTGCTTGTCGCGACGGCATCTGTCTTGGTTATACGTATGCACGAATAAACTGTGGTCGCGAAATATTTTTTCTTACTATGGGGGTCGTGTCATGAAAAAGGTTGAAAAACACTTCTATTCCATCGTTCGATACGTTTGTATTTTTGCGTGGGATTTTATGTTTATCATTGCGATTTTGTGGATTCTCGGTGAATTGGCCTTTACATCTTGAACTGACGATAGTGCACCCTGACTTGGACTACCGCATTCTTCTTTGGACAACAAGTTGCTTTTGATTTGGATTTTGATTTTAACCACTAACATGCGTTGCGTTAATAGCCATTTACGACTTGCGCGCTTACGGAGGCATCGTCTCTCTGATGAAGGTGCTCAAGGTGCTCAAAGGATCAAGCCCCGCCTGGTTAGTATGATAATGGGCTTATGATGAACACTATTTATATTTTTTCTGTTATTTTGTGTTTTTGACTACTTTTTACTGGTATTGTTTCAGTTAACACCTAATGATGAAGTGTGCGTACCATGCTATTTGAGAGCGGTCAGGGGAATTCGACTAATGTTGTACCTACAACAAGTACAGAGGAAAGTACACACCCTGTACCTTCTGAACAGAGAGCAAATTGTGGATATTGAAATGGTGGATAGTGCTTACAGAAGTACTGCTGATTTCGCACAAAATCAAAATCAAAATCAAAGCATTTATTTCAAATAGGCCAGTTACAGGCACTTTTGAATTGTCGAAACAAAGACAACAATAGCTACAGTCCCAGTCACAAGGCATAAAAACTGTGAAAGTACTGTAGTTGCCCATTCCCTAACGTAGATCTCTATGGAGAAGAACGGGCAAGAAACTCCATGGACACTCTTTTAAATCAGTATACTTTTACAAACTCTTGGTTACATTATTCATGTTGAGATGGTACATTATGTGAGAACGATGTAGCAAGATGTGTACGTTAAAAGTGTCCATAGTAAACAATTCAAAAAAATAAAATAAAAATAATCAATTCAAATAAGCCGTGGCAACCAAGAGATGACCAGTCACAACTGACAGCGCCCGTTCACGAACATGACGCATGTATCAGCACCGTTCAACTCAACCATTTTGAAGGGAACTAAATGATCCGACACACGCGCCACCATCAGCGAGACATTTGAGTGAGCATGACACACTCCTAACCGCCAGGGCACATTCAAGTCAAGAAAAGACGTAGGTTTCCCGCGAATGACAGCTTTCTATTACATAGTACTCACACAATATGGGCTATGCGGCTATATAATACACACTCACCAAGTTCAGTAGAATTACATCCTGTACCTATTACCTATCCTATATTTCATGACAAACACCCATTTATTTTACGTGCCAGAATTAAATCTATGCACAAGCACATAGAAAGCAAGTCCTATTAAACGTATATCGTAGTAGATAGAAGGCTACAGGGGCGAAGTGGTGTATTAGGCTATTGTTGTCACTGTCCTGTTGGGACACGGACAGCGGGTTGTTGCTCTCATGTTATGAGCATATTATGGTATATGGGGTCTGCCAGACACCAGAACTATATCGCTGCACCAGCTTTCTTTTTAGATAATCTTTTAGTAAGATAATATTGTTTTCTATAACACTGTTGAAAATTATTAAAATAAAACATGTAAAAAAACCAATAAACGAGATTTATTACGTCACATTACACATTTTTTAATCAAAAAACCCTGCTTTTCAATACTGTACTCGTACATGCATAGCTAGTGAGCTCTGGCTGTTATAATTTATGTAAAAGTATATCTTCATTCAGCATAGTAAGAATCGTTCTACTTGACCATAATTCGCTTATAGATCAAAGTCGTAACAACAAAGTTTTAATAGTGATTGAACTAATTACTAGGTTAGTAAACAGTATAGTCTCTAGACGCAGTCTGGCAGTTTTATGATTCATTAATTAGGTACAGGCAAAAAATTCGGGTTTTGGCTTAAGACAAGTAAATAATAAGTACATCAGAATAATATAACACGACCCGAACCAAAATTATTACCTCCCCTGGCGCCTGTCAGTTACCTACTACCAAAAACCAAAGAGAACCAAAAAGCACAGAGCATCATCCAAAGAGGCCGTGTACAACGCGCCACGCCTTTTATACCCTTTTACTCGGACCGGGTAGGTTGGAAAGGGAATTATCTAAGAGTAGTTTATTCGAATCTTCCTTTATGATTCATCCTAAACATTATTATTTTTTGATTCATTTTAAATAAATAAGCAGACATTCACAGTTAAAAACCTTAACCGTAAGATTTTTAGGTTATCTTGTATAAAGACGTTTATCTCTTTTCTCCCAACTTGTTCGTCTTACTTTCCATTTGCTTTTTTGTTAGTCTTTAGTCATTTTACAAGTATGTATAAGTTGCCATAATGAATGCTACCTCTAAGACTGGGTCCCAAAATACATGGAATCTCGCCAGGGTTCTTTCTCCAGTTTTCGCAGCAAATTTTTGTAATGGCCAGTTTCCCAACTGACACGAAACCTTCAATTGTCCTCGCGCAACCTTCCCCACCCAAACAGTATCCCCAAGAGCGCCACAATGAAAGTCGTCAAACCCCATGGCGTCGTGTGAAAGCCATACGACGCTGAATATTTAATACGACATTGACGGTCAGGGTTCTTGTTTGCGTCACATGTCAAAGTACTATTGATTATTTCTTTTATCCTATTAGTAGGTGTTAGATTGGCGGCTAGTAGGTTCTTATTTGGTAGAATTAGAAATATTCTATTTGAAAAAAGAACTCCTTCCGATTCCTGAAAGCCTGGTACTTTTATTTTTTATCAAATAATGTCACACGATTTGATTGCGTGAACATCATCTTCCTAGCCTCTTCCCAACAACTTTGGGGTTGGGTTCCAGTCTTATCGGTTTCAGCTGATTACCAGTATTTTACATGAAGCTACTGCCTATCTGACCTCCATAACCCAGTTAGTACTGGGTAATTCGATACCTGTTGGTAAGACTGGCTGTCAGACTTTCGGGCCACTGACTACCTGTAACGACTGTCAAAGTTCTACTTGACCGACTTTCAGAAGTTGAACCACTGAAACAATCTAGATTGCCAGCGTTTCCTTTACCAAAACAGCAAAAGGAAAACCCACAACTGACGGAAAACCTGTCTGAATGCATTTTACTAACAAAATAGAAGACAAAGAGGTAGAGGTCCCTGAGTCATAGTTAAACTATGAACATGCGGGCGGAGCCACAACCCCAAAAACATTAGAAAACAATCTCCGAATCGGACACACCTCACCTACAATAAAATTAAAACTGAACTTTACAGTTAACAAAACAATGTCAAAAGTGCAACACCATTCAAATGTCACATACGTTATTTAAAAGCAAATGAACTATTGACGATGGTGCGTACCGTTGCAACGGGACCTATACAATGGGGACTATAAAACTAGCCGTATGTCACAAAGGACGCCTAGATGACTATGTTTGTGTGCATTTTTACCCGACAGCGACGAAGCAAGAAAGGGTGATGATGAGTACGCAATGGATTGATTTTTTGTAATTTCTTAGTAGCAGACCCGAGTTTGGATTTGTGCCAGGTAAATTACGAAAGATTTCCCTATATTGCATGGGACTTCAACATATAAACTGGTGAAATATGGTGTACAGTAAGGCCGTACGACAGTGGCAACACCTTGAACTTAAGCTGGCCTAGCACGTACAGCGTACCGTATACTATAGGTGGATGTACACCCACTGCCTATTCTTCCGAAGATTACAGGTGTAATGATGTGTAGGTTCAATTTTCATGGATTTTGTGTAGGTGTCTAATGGTCAAGTAGGATTACTCCTACCTGCTGGCTTCGTATGGGTGCCGTAAAGGCGATTAAAGGATGTCGTAAGCAATAAGTGTGCTCAGAAGCGTCCTAATTTCAGATTATAACATAGTATTTATGGTCAGTTGGGTAGGAGGTGTGCCATGAGAAAATGGGGTAAGTTGTTTGTGTTACGATTCCTCTTATCTTACTTCTACTGTAAATTCACTAATACCAGCATAGCAAAAAACGCTTTCTACCTGTTACGTATTTCAATGAAAACCGCTTTTCACTTTTCACTTAGTTTCCGAGTCATGCGGGCGTTTGACAACTGACAATCAATGACAAGTGATTGATACTTTACGCTCTAACTGATTCTACTTATTTTAGAGTTTCAGTCGTTGCCAGCTTGTTTTCTGGATCAGATTCAAATCTGTAAGGAAGACGAACCCAAAATTTCAAAAAAATAGACAGAATCATTGATCACAACCAACCCCATGACCTATTTGGCAGGTAATTCTCTTAAAGTATGTAGGTCTAGCTAGTAGGTACTCTATTTCGTGGATTAAACTACAGGACCACTCTGGTTAGGCGAGGAGTTCCTCTGGTACACTTGAATCCGAGATCTTATGTGGTATCTTAGGCGAGTCTCTTGCGAACTTAGACTATATTTTTATAGTCCAATAAGCTTGCGAAAAGTAAACCTATAATAATTGACAAGTGACTTTAAATCCAAAACATCTGGGACAAGGCTAGTCCTTCTACAATCTCCCATGGGACTGAACTCCTAAGGGGAACATTACACCAATAAGAGGCTCGTATGTAACGCACACAATGCCGACCTCGGCACCACTTTCACCGTTGCGCCTGCGCCTGCGTCCATGCTGCAACGCTCAATCAACTGCAGTGATTTATAACATTATATCGCTCACTATTTATGAGTTAAATGGGTTATTGGCTTTGTTCATGCTAGCTCCTTTTAAGGGTGAGCAGGATTCTTAGTAGAGGTAGGTTTAGGAAGTGAGAAGCAGATACCTATTGGTAGTTCATCTTCCTGCCCTGTCAGGGGACTCGGACGCTCAAACTTTTACCATTCAGCACACCATTCTAACTGATAAAAAAAAAATCTACTGCTTCCTACACAGTCAAAATGGATGGAATGTCTGATTTAAAAAAAATATCGATTAGTAATTTCTGTGGCGGGGTTCGGGATGATTTATGAAAACCTACGTCGGCGTCGTAAGCGTTTGTGCATCGGTGACCTTACACCCTGTAAACGGGCCTTTAACTTATTTCCATATTAAAAAATATTATCTGTGTCTACCTATTTTCTGTTACCTTCATAAACGCAGATAGACTGTAAGTGGGCTAGTTTTATCATTGTAATAGTTTCGAGTCTCATATCTCGCTGTACTACAATAATTAGAAGATTAAACGATCTAATATCAAGTACTTTTCTATCGTAAATGAACTAAAGTAGACCATCGATAAGTAGGTACCAATAGGCTTTGACGTCACTATGTGAATCTGAAGTGGTACTAGGTACAACTATCTAGGTCCTTAACAAAAATGATGACATAGAATCTGTGTGCACGATAACATAAAGAACATGCCATGCTCAAACTCGGACTTAAGTGACAACCAGTATGTACTTCAGATTAACCATACCTAGGTACTGCGCGATGTTAATGATTATAATCCCGGAAAGAAGGTGAGACAGAGGTGTGCCAAATAGTACACCCACTTTTCGCATGTTGTGTTTGAGCACCATGGAATAGGGGGGCGACATTATCAAACTGCCATCAACCGGCTACAATTAAAGACTCCGTGGCTACTACTGAGAATTTTTTGATGGAAAACCCAATAATAATTTGCCCAACCCGGGAATCGAACACCCAGGACCTCTTGCTCAGCAGTCGCGCTTGCGACTCAGGCATCAATACAAAATAAATAATATCAAAATGTTTGTTTGCCTATTTTTACATACAACTGAAGCACCTTACATAAGTATACTTTTTACCTATATAGTTCCAAAACTTAGTCAATTTAATGCTCTGCTATCTTTAATTCATTTATTTTTATTCAATAATCGCACGGTTTACATAAAAGATGATTATGCAAATGTTTCAATCGTAATCTTATTAGGTATACCTTGGTTTTATAATAATAGCACTGGCCTTCGGAGATTAGCGCCATATTATTTCCTTTACTAACACTTATGTAGGAAACAGCAGATTTTATTTATTTATTTATTTATTTATTTATTTTATTTATTTATGTACACACAAAAAACTAATACCTACCTACTTATTTTTAATAACTTATGAATTTTTTTTTATTTATGGGAATGATGTACTGATTACGTGGTAACCGTTTTCGCGTCGATGTCCCTTCCACCCCGTGTGTTATAATACTTATAATACAGTAATAATGTTAAAATTTTGCAGTATACGTTTTATTATTTTATTTAAACTGAAGGACCTTTCACTGTAAATACTGAATTGTGTCAAGTAGCGACATCTATTTTGTAGTTCTTAAACTATTACTCTTGAGTTTGCATTGAGTTTTAGTACTCATTAATAAAAACAGATGTCAGCGTCAACGTGATTATTAAATTTTAGTTAACGTTAACTTTACATGAAATCAGATTGTTATCTTGACCAACTGCAACGCTAACGCTGTAATTAAGTAATGGTTATTTGAGTGTCGTCACCACTCCAACAAACGATCGTAATATAGTTCACACCAGCACCAATAGATGGCGTTGATCTCAACGTTCGAAGTACCACGAAATTAATCATCCGTAAAAATGTCTCTTACCTTTTCAACCTTGTCGGTAGGTGGTGACGCCGGTGGGCTCTGCGGCAGACCCAGGTCCTCGTCATCATCGCTGCCATCACCTCGCCCCCGCCGCCTTACTGCCGCCACTAGCTCCGCCTAGTGACAAAAGAGGGAACTATTAATTTGAATGTCTCGTTGGTATAGTCGAAAGCGCGACAGATGAACTATCCTTGGTTCAATTTCGGGTCGGGCAAAGATCGGCGTCTGAATTTGTGCCCAGTATTATTGCTCAATGTTATGAAATGCAACTTGACTTACAACATAGACATACCTGACTGGTAAAATGTGGTAGGCAGATATCCTACAACTCTGCATAGAATGACTTGGGGATGCAGACGTGATATCACAATAGAATAGGATACTAATTTCATTGTTGATGTAGGTGCGTAACAAATAAAGGTGCTCAATTAATTTATTTGTCCATACAAGGATTTGAACATTATTTAGGTAGGTACAGTACAGGATAAATAAAATTGTATTTAGTTGGTTATGTCTAATAGGAAAACGATGCACGGAAAGTCTGATACACGCAAAGCTGGTAAACGATAAGTGTATTGTTACAATACGTTTTGCTCAATTTTTTTTTAATTTAATTTTCCAATGTAAACCATAGTAATTATCACAAATGCACGTCATAGTGCGAAATTCCGCCATGTTTTTGACCCATAAAACACGACATTAAGAGCGGACAGCGATAAAGATAACAGACGCAGCTTCCTTTGCGTATCAATTCGTTACAGATAATTGTTATGTGGCACAATGTTATGTTATTATATCATAACTTCATAAAAGACGGCATTGTTTGGGGAGAAAAGTTAGCTGGTGAAAAAGTAAGTAAGTTTGGTATTGTAATACCAAATGATTTGAAAAGAGTAACCATGGAGTTTCTTGCCGGTAGGTACTTCTCCATAGGAAACGACCAACCCGACCCGTGCACCTTTTTGTCGACGTTTTATAAGTGCCCATCGAGGCCTATGTGAAATGAAATATTTTGATTTGCTTTTTTTGATTTTGAAAGGCCCGTAAAAATGGCGCTGCTCTGTGATCCCAGGTTTGTACCTACCAGTCTTTTACTCACACAAAGAAGCAATCCTGCTAGTAATCAAGGGTTCAAACGTAAAGTTAAATAAAAAGGATACAATTATTAGTGTCCTGCACTACCAAACCGCTATTCGTTTTTGTAAAATTGATCAGGCCATGTAAGGCACTGAACGGTGGATTAAATGATACCGTGACGATACAGGGAAGAATGGAAGAAAAAAAGCGTGTTGCGCCGACCCCAAGTAGCATGGGACAAGGGCAGGAAGACGGTGACTACTTACCTAAGTCTCATCAGGACAACAGACACAATATTAATTGTTATTTTCATGACTCAATTTCAGTACCTAAAGGGACAGGGTAAACGGCTGTCAAGTATAAAATAAAATGTTATTATGAACAAACCCATAATCGAGCTAGTTTTCCGTCTGTGATCCAAGTGAATTTCTTTTTCCATCCTTGACTCATACCCACTGGTAACTTTAGCACTTATTTTTGGCACTTTTTCACTAACTTAGCATTGCACTACACTATTTTTTTCAAAAGTCACTTAAATACTTAATATTTCACATAGGCACTATTATAATTTTTCCTTGGTGATAAAATCCCTCTTTTTTAATCTGTTGATAGAAAACCGTTTTATAAAATTGACACTGGTTTGAAATTCGAACACTTTCGCTACAACCTCTTTAAAATCACAAAGTTTTCGATGTTGTTCTATTTTCGTGTGTTATATAAAATGTTGTTAACAAATACGTATATTCACACCAAAGTCTTGCGGAGAACTAATTGTAAAATAAATATGAAACAATAACAGGCATTAGTCATTTCGTATTTAGTGGTAAAGGCAATATTGAAGTACAATATTGACAGATAGCAACGGGAAGTCGAATTAATTTTATGTTTACCGTGAAACCATTAGCCGTCTTCGAGCTTTTGTTTTATTTAATTACCTAATAACCGATTAGATAAGTCAATAACTAATATTTTTAGCACTAATTTTACATAAGCTTTGTTTTACGTGGGAAGTTTTTTTTTGTTAGTCGTTAACGGAAGATAGGTTTTTTTTTTGTTTTTTTTTTCCTAGACGGTAAAGTGCAAGGAAAATTTATTTTTAGATTTGTGTTCATGTATTTCACAGAATTAATTATGAATATTCTGAAACCAATGACAATTGTTTTTAACTGTGTATTGTTAAATTATATTTAAAATGAGGTATAGGATTGTGAGAAGTCTTTTAAAAAACTGTTTTGAACTATGATACTATTTATAGATCGAGCTTCATTTATAGTTTTTTTCTATGTTTATCGCCACTCTATTCGCCTTACTAGGAAATCATAGCTAGGCAGCGGTCATGGCTCAGCTCCATACGTGGTAGCTCTGGTTTTAAACAATCACCGCGATAAGCCACTGACTGATTCATTTCATTTTTATATTATAGATAATACCTGCAATCTCATCTATGATGCATGTATCATCAATTCATCACTAGCCTTCTCTGAATTGTGTTGTTTATAGTACCTAATGTAGGTAATAATTCCTTATCGTAGGCAGAGCATATCAATAAGTCATTAAATAATGAGACAAGAACACGCTACAGATCCAGTCGAAATATATTTTCACCATCTCCTTCTCGTGTGCTTACTTTTTGTCCGGCTCCAGCTAAAATCTTAGGCCCAGCAACACGACATCACTAGCTCTAGCCGTACGATATATTTGTAAAGTACCTATTACCTGACTAGACTACATTGCAGTTTCAGTTCACGGTGACTGACTAAGACTATCGCCACCTCATATGACATACACTGTCAGCTAAACTGTGCAATACTCTATCGACAAATTACGATGTATATCGATTGATTAAACATCATCATCTGCCTAGCCTTTTTATACTAAGTATTTTTTTTTCCATTCAAAACGTATGAAGCTGAAAATCAGTATTTAATAAGGTAGGAAGCGACTGCGTGTCTAAACTCCACGTGTTCTGAGAAGTAATGACTATTTTGGGTACAAAATTTCTACATCAAAATTTACTTACTTCCTACTTTATTCTTTATTGCACACAAAAACAAAATATACATACAAATTGCAACAATATAGCTTATGTACAATGGCGAGCTTAACCCAGAATTATTATTATTATTTTATTTTTTTTGGTTTTATTTACTTTGTATAACCCAAATTCAAAACCCGAAATGAAATAAAATTATCGCCCACTTATGAGTTATGACACACGGGCCTAACTTGGTAAAAATCTAGAAATCTATCGAGCTAGATCCAAAATACCAGGTCAACAGGACATGCAAGAGATTGCATAACTCATGTTCGTATAATAGCAGAGTGTGATATTTTGTAACTGTTATAACAATGGATAGGATATTAATAGACTGTCTCATTGTTTGGCACTCGCACATTTGAATGAAATAACATAATATCACGCCTGTAATCACTGGTATGTTAGGCAGAGGTATACCTAATAGTACACCCACATTTAGCCAGTTATGTTTAAGTCCCATGTAATAGGGGGCCAGCCTATTGCCGTGAATCGAGCACAAATCCAGAGATACATACATCCAAAATACAAAGATCCATTTAAACGACAGCGGGGTAGTTGTGTGGCACACTTATAATCCCTTCCATTTTGATAGTTCAACAATATTCATTGCATTAGTTACCTAAAGCCAGCGTATGAAGCAATGTATTAGGAATTTCCTTCAGAATAGTTTCAGGCGGCGTTCTGTAGTTTCTGTCTATCCCCCATGGGAGAAGGCGTGAGGTTTAATGTATGGTTTAATTTAACGCTATCGAGCGGGTTTGCCAATAGTAAAAACTCGCACTAGACCTTTTTACATTAATATTCCAAAGGACATTTCATAACGAGATCCTTCTTCAAAGAATTTCAGGATTTTATAGAAAAAAGGAAGGCTACTACTATGTTAGACTTTCTGAGGATCAGTTTTCACAAAGGAACTTGTTTTGAAACTTCCAAAAGGGTGCCAATCGATGCCCTAGGCCCAACGTCTGTAACATTACTTTCTAGAAAGTTTTTAACATCAGAATAAGCACCGACGTTAAATGGTTCGCTAACAAAAGTCTCCAGTTTCTAAAAGTCTATTTGATCTGTTGTGGAATCCCAAATAAGGTAATACGATAATTTTGTCGTTGTTTCTTTTAACCAACCAGAACAGCTACCTGACACAAGCCAAGTCAGAGGCTCATGGGCGGCCTAAAAACTCTGATAGGCACTAACCACACGATAAAGAAGAAGAAGCTACCTGACTTTAGATTTTTCAGCTGATTAAGTTTACGTAGGTTGCAACCGCCCCAATAATTGTGTAACACTCTTACTTACATTGACAATCCAAACTATTCTGAAGGAAATTTCTAATCCATTGATTGATAAGTCGGAAAAATTCGTCTGCTCAATAAGGTAACTAACGCAATGCACGTTGTAGAACTGTCAAAATGAAAGCCGATATAAGTGTGCTACACAACTACCCCGCTATTGTCTAAATTGATCTATGTATTAGCAAGTACTTGTGGTGTTTAAATTGATCTATTTTCTACATTCTTGCACCTTGTAAGTAGTAAGAAGAAAGACGTACATAAATATGAGCCAACGAGCTTACAATGCAAACTAAATAAAGAATTCGATGTGCTATATTATAGCATAACTTCTATTCAAGTCTCTGCCGACCCCACTAACGGGATGGTGATACGGTAATGACACATATTTCCCGCTAGCGTTGAATAATAGCCGGGTATCAAGTGATGATGGACAATGGTTACCGCAACCGCAGGAAAACCTTGCGTCAAACTGGAGCATGTTAGTTTAATAGTCACCTTACTTAGGTTTTTTGAAGTTAACTTTAATAGTTTTACGAGTAATTTCAATATTTTTTACAGTAATTTTAACGAGTTTTAAATAGGTATTGTTGATCGCAAGCGCGACTGCTGAGCTATGGTCCTGGGTTCGATTCCCGGGTCGAGCAAAGTGTTATGAGGTTGTTCCGTGAGGAATTTCACAATAGACAGACACGGATTCCGGATTTGCGCCCTGTTCATGGCAACAGGCTCGCCCCCCATTACAAAAAAATAACTGGCGAAATGTGGGTGGAATATTAGGTACATCTCTGCCTAACCCTTCGGGGATTACAGACGTGATGTTGTGTTATATTTTACAATGTCCCCGATGGGAATTTCCATCGGCAATCTACAAAATAAGCAAGCTGAAATGGCAACCAACGATCGTCAGGGTAGGCATGTCCTTGAGTGGAGATTTCAAATCCCTCCATTGTTTCATGGTGGCTCTGTTTGGCATGGTGGCTGGAAGGAGCTAAGAAACCACAAGAAACCAAGGACTACGTTAAATGGCGAATGGACGCGCCTATGTCTTTAGTGGACTAAGTTATCATAACACATAAAGAAAGACAGACTATTTAACGGAGTTAAAATACATGAGCGTCTAAATTTTTAAAGAGTTTAAGCATCATTAAGCGCAGACCACACCGCCAGCAGGCGGGCGGGCGAGCGGGCAAGCGAAGCATCGTATCACCTCTTTTCATTCTTTGGCGTACACCGCGAACTACTGAGTTAAGCTACGTCAGCGATTCATAAGTTTAGTATGAAAAGAGCGTCGATCGCGTCGCTCGCCCGCCCGCCAGCTGGCGGTGTGGCCTGCGCTTTATGCACAAAGAATGAGGATTAAACAACTTGTTTGTCGACCGCCAACGCAAGTTATAATAAATTCGTCATTTTATCTACCGGGAGCCCATAAAAATATGATAACTATGTATTTTATACGACTAGATAAATACAAATAATAGTTTAGATATGGCTGTTAATTTTAAGGTCAAAATATAACGTAGTGAAATAACTGTTATGCAAACAATACACAGTAGTCACTTTCATTTTTTAAATCAACTTAACTGCATTGAGCTATAAAAATAGTAACAAACATCACGCCTGTAATCTCCGAGGGGTTAGGCAGAGGTGTACCTAATAGTACACCCACATTTAGCCAGTTATGACTGAGATGACGAGCAATAGAGAAGTATGGAAGAAGAAGACATGCTGAGCCGACCCGAAATAAATTGGGATAGGGGCAGGAGAATGGTGATGATCTCGCCAGCTATATTTAAGTCCCATGTAATAGGGGTGAGCCTATTGATATATCAAAACAGTACTCAAATCACTCAAAGTACTCGTCTGTCAAAATAAACCTACGCCACGATACACCAATAACCTAAAGCCACGTCGCCATGTCAGCAGTCACCTTCTTTCTAGCCATAACATCATTCACACAGTCCACCCATCGTTTCTTTGATCTTTCTCTACTCTTATATCCATCCACATTCATAACCTTAAATACATTATTTATTATAAGAGATATAAAAGGTTTCTGTTATATTAAAACAGTCGTTTTGTAAAACAAAACATGTCAATAAAATGTTAACAATCATTTTGAAAACACGTAAAGTTTACAAACGCCGCGAGGTAACGTTAAATCCGAGATAAAGATAAAAATATTAAATAATACGCGCTAGTTCACAGGTCGTATCCTCTTGTCTTGTGGTCCAAGGGATAAGGTAATGGCGACCGAGAACTGAGAATTTCTCAATCAGATAAAACTACAAAACAAACGCGAAATGATTACATTGTAGCGTTGAACGATCAAATGATAGTAATAAAATTGACCACTATTTTAAGCTTTCACGGTTTACAACTAAACTTATACTGTCACTTACGGGAAAAAATGAACAATCACGGAACATATCCCGTAAGTGACAGTATAAGCTTAGTAATAAAATTGGTCTCATATCTGGCTCTTTGCTTCATGTTAGGTCTCCCACTGAGCTAGCACTAGTTATTTTGCAAAATTGGGGGGACGGTCTTATGTAATGTTTCACTAGTAAAAAGTGCTGATCCTCAACCTAATCTGTATAAATGGTTTGGATCTGTTCCACTGACTCCCACTTTTCCTAACGCCACAAAGGGCTACAGCAACATAGATCGTGATATACACCACCACCCAACGCTTGCAGATTACCAGACGCCATTTTGTAAATCCACTATAATCCTCTCCCTTGCGCCACAACATCACAAAAGCGAGTGGAATTTCACTTTCGCGATGATAGAACAATAACACAATAGTATCTTAGCTCGGAGGCAGCTCAGCACAGTTATAAAGGACAATGTGCTACTTCGACATTTCAACTATTTCCTTCTTGTATGCAACTTATGTTAGGCTAAAATCCGTGGCGGTCGGCTCGTTAGCGCTTGTGTTAAGCATGTAGTCCCGGGTTCACTTTTCAGATCGGGCAAAAATGTTATTGGATTTTACGATCTGGAATTTCTCAGTAGCAGCCACAGTGTCTAGATTTGTGCCTCGTTAATGGGCTCGCTCCTTGTTACATGGGTCTTAGACATAACGAAATGTGAGTTTACCTACGGTACACTTCTGCGTGTACCCTTTGGGAATTACAGACGTGATGTTATGTTTATGTGTAAAGTGGTGTACCTAGGGACCAACAATTCGGCAAGCTCACAAGGTATGCTGACTGTTCAGACACCCTAACAACATGAAGAGTAGTAGGTTGTAAGGGCAAACCACGCTTTCGGGCTTGTACTCAAGTCACAGCAAAAATTGATCGTCTGTACCTAATTTGATTGTAGAAGTAGTGACCACTTTATTTTTAATTAATCATATTTTTAGTTATTTTGTTTGTCATACAATAATATGAACGTAGGTACTAAATTCGTAAAACTGTCGTATTTAATAGCATGACGGTAACTCATAACTCATAGTTCGAATAAATAATTGTTTTTTAAAGTCGTTACAGTTAAGTTCAATAAAAACTGTTTTCATTTGGACATTTTAAAGTTAGTTAGACTATCATAGTCATCTAGTTAACATTGAAGAGTCTTTATTAAAATGAAGATTTAATAACAGTCTTCACTAAAAGCGTTTATCATACTTTTATTAAAGCCTGTAATTATTTCTTCAGTTTTAGAGAGTTACTAAGTGAATATATTACAAAAGAAGCTCGTTAAACTAAGTATAATATTGCATACATTTTGTTTTATTATTTATGTAATAATTGCTGGTTCTTGGTAACAGGAGAATTAAACCGTTTATGAGATCGCTAAAGTAAGATTTATCGAGATTGAAAACGTTTGAGCTGGATATGCTCTAATCACCACACTTAGTGAACGGATTAGCCATTTACGATTACATAAGGTTTATTAAGAACTAGCTGTTGCTACCTTCGTTCGCGTGAAATTATTATAAAAAATATTACTTCCATTTTTTAATCGGATTTTGTTAACAATTGCAAGGGTTTTAATTTTTTTTTGCACAGAACCCTAAGTCTAAGTTACTCCTTATAACATCAGCTGTATGCCAGTAAAAGTCCCGTCAAAATCGGTGCAGCCGTTTCGGAGATCAGCCGGAACGAACAGACTGCCACAAAAATTAAAAAAAATTGTTTTTGGTATAAGCACCGTATTACGTTCAAATGATATCAGTAAAGAGCTGATATTTCAAAATTACAAACAGACACTTCAATTTTATTTATTTGAATAGATTGTATCACCATGACGGACGTCATCTTGTCAGTCGAGGACAACTTTTGCAGCACTTGCATCATAGTGAAAAACGACATTTTGAATATGAGTTAGCACGGGACCGGTCAATGGCGCGACACTTGGGGGAGGCCTATGTCCAGCAGTGGACGTCTTTTGGCTGAAATGATGATGAATATGAGTTATAGTAATAGAATATCGCAGTTTTGACAGTAAATATGGTTTTATTATTAAAATAACGGGCAGGTCTTTAAATATCTTCTAAAATTTTCTATTATAAATGTTAGTTACTCTTTCACGCAAAAAAACTACAGAACGGATTTGGACGAATTTTGGCACACCTGGGATACTTTTTATCCCGCGGGATCTTACCCATGGGATACAATTACCGAACTCCACGAGGGTGACGCCGTAGGCATAAGTTAGTCGTATAAAATAATAACGAATTATTTTAACACAAAAGGCCTTAATGAAGTCATTTTCCTAATCCAATTAAGCAAAGACAGATTGTCAGCGATCGCTCAGAAAGACAAAAGCGAGTACTTACACAATAATATAATGAAATAGGTTCCTACTAAACACAGTCAACCTCTCATCAATGGTAACTTGTACTACAAAAATCGTACTTATTGCAACGTCCTAAAGGCGCTGTCAAAATGTTACTTCTGAAGTGCGCTTGACTGTATTTGATCGTATTAATTACTTACAGTAGATTTAATTTGCCGGAAAGTAAACTCCTGAGCATCTTCCCGATATTTATAACAAAAATAATTATTATATTGTGACAGATTATTATTATTATTTTAATAAAACATAATAATGGAAGTGTTTTCCGCGTTTAGATTGTATGTAGGGAGAATTGCTAACACAATGGTATATTGTTGGTCGATTTTTACATGGATAAGGTAGGCGCTTGTATTATGTAAGTATAATTATCTTCTCTTTTGGTACAATAAGTAAACTTGAGGTTCTGATATTTCAGTATGGACAACCAAGGAAATTGATACGCACCAAATAACCATCATCATCCGCCTACCCTTTTCCCAACTATGTTAGGGTCGGCTTCCAATCTAACCGAATGCAGCTGAATACCCGTATTTTACATGGATCGACTGCCTATCTGACCTCTACAGCCCAGTTGGTACTAGGTAATAAATACGATAGCCCTTGGTAAGACTGGTTGTCAGACTTTTTGAGCCACTGACTACCTGTAACGACTGTCAAAGATCTACAAATGACAGCCGGGACCAACGGCTTAACCTGCTTTCCGAGGGACGGACGAAACTCGGTATGTAATGGGTGGTCACCCCATCCACAGACCAACCTAGGCAAGTACGGCTTAACCTAAAGATCGATCCGAGCGGCTGTTATTATTTAGCCACGAGCTCTCTTTTGAAAAAATACCATGTATTGTATAACGGGCTGGTGTCCGCAACTCCACGTCAAAGCGCGTATTTTGCGTGCGGTAAAAAATACCATATAATATAGAATAGAACAGGCGGGTAATTATTTTTTTGCACTACAAAATACATAGAAAAATAAAGCCTATCGACGAAAAGAAAAAGTTCCATAAAGGCCGTTTTATTTAAATATCTTAGTGATGCGTGGGTGATTGTAGCAGAGGTAAGGAGGTTATTATGTCTCGCCTCTTATTACAAAAGCTTTGGACCGTGCGCCATTAACTTAATCGACGGGGAAAAAGGTAGAACACATTATTTTAAAACTAGCTTTTGCCCGCGGCTTTGCGAGCTTGGGCGTCGAAAATCACGACAGGGAAGATGTAGTGACAAAAAATTTAAAGAGTTTAGAAGTGGTTCCTAATCTTTTCGATCTTGTCACCCCAAGACTTAGCTAGAGAATCTGATTTACCCCTCCCGTTCTCCCTCATGTTACCAATGAACACAAAACAGAACAACACACATAAATATAAATTGACTGTCTACGTAGAGCATCTGAATTAATGTTTTGTCTTTGACTTTCGAGTAAAACTCTGATTCTTTTTGTGTTCTCTGGTTTTCCAAAAACAATCCTATTTCTTCACGAAGTTCTTAAACTCTGTTTATCATCATCATCATTTCAGCCGAAAGACGTCCACTGCTGGACATAGGCCTCCCCCAAGTGTCGCCACATTGACCGGTCCCGTGCGTCTCGCATCCAGCGGATCCCTGCAACCTTTACAAGGTCATCGGTCCACCTAGTGGGAGGCCTTCCAACGCAGCGTCTTCCGGTTCGCGGTCGCCACTCCAGAACTTTTCGGCCCCATCGGCCTTCCGTTCTGCGAGCAATGTGCCCTGCCCACTGCCACTTAAGTTTGGCTATTCTTCGGGCTACGTCGGTAACCTTGGTTCTCTTGCGGATCTCCTCATTTCTGATTTGATCACGCAACTCTGTTTATACATTACCATTATTTATTTATCTTTATATATTACCAGCTTATTACCCCCGCAGAATACCAGTTTTACCCCCGCAGGGGTAATTACCCCCAGGTTAGGAACCGTGGGCTTAGATGGTCTGGTCATGTGGAGAGGATGAGTGAGAGGCGACTAGCACAAGGTATGTGGCGACGCCGGGAGTGGACGCCCTGGACAGACATACAGTGACCTTATTGTGGTGGTTCTTCAGAAAGGTCAGATGCGTAGTACTCGCAACCGGCGTGTTTGTATGACCAGATGTATGGACGTGGACGAGGCGAAAGGAGTATGTAAGGATCGTAGCAGGTGGCGTTCTGTGGTTTCTGTCTACCCCCATGGAAAAACGGCGTGAGCCTATGTATGTATGGGACCATACCACTAGGTTAAAAGTACCTTCATGATTTATCGGTATGCCAAATATAATCCAAATTCGTTCAGCCGTTAAGTGTTAAGGCGAGAAAAGGCAGACAGACAGAGTTACTTTCGCATTTATAATTTAAGTATGCATTACCTTTACATCTATCTTGAGATCTTCAAGGTGGACGCGAGGTGAACTGGGGTATTCGATATTGTATGATCACGGTGGATATTTATGGAGTGTCCACGTCGAGAATCGTGTTAAGAAAATTTTATAAGTAGGTACCAGTGGCGAAGGTTCCATACAACTCGATTCCTACCGGCTTCCCTTTGAAAAATGGCAGTCAGTATTCTATAGACAAATAATATAATCACATTACAGATATGTACTCCGGCTTACCTCTTACAAAAATTGACCCTTCGCTACTGGTAGGTACAGTGATTTTTTTGAACTTGGGACAGGATGGGGAGATCCGAATGCATAAGAGATACCGCGAAACTTTCTTAGAAACCATTAGCTCTTTTTACGTAAATACAATTTGGCATGCTTAATTTTTTGGTCAACTGTGAATTTCCCGTAATATGAGTGAAATTGTTTAATTTTGTTGAATTTCTCAGTAGCAGCCACGGAGTCTGGATCTGTGCCCGGTTGATGGCAATAGGCTCGCCCCCTATTACATGGGACTTTAACATAACTGGTGAAATGTGGTAGTACTATTAGGTAAACCTCTGCCTAACCCTAATTATGTTGTGTTATTTTGCTGATCGACTCAGTTTCATGTAAAGATCATTTCATTGTGATGGGAAGTTTACACTAAATTAGAAGAAGCCTAATTACATTGAGTAGGACAATAATTTTCATACAGATTTATACTGCTAACTCAAGAATTTACATAACTGACAACTTGAATCACGAAGAATTATACGTTACATAAAACAATTTTCTAGTATTTTATCCAGTTCATAAAACATTGCATTAAACTGACTGGTATATAAATACATAAGTGGGTATGTGCATCTTATATAAACGTGTAGAGGAAAACGTTGATGACATCATTCATTATTTATATTTAATATTGTTTCCAGTGCTTTTATCGTTCAGGTAGGTACTGGGTACATTAGAACCTAATAGGGAAAAAACACTGTATCAAAATGCAGGTTAAATATAGGTTTACGGAGAGTATATCCAAATAGGTAGATATATAGCAGGATACAGGTATACATGGTGTCGCTTTTGATTTAATTCATCTGACTGTAGAGGCACTACAAAAAGTACTACAGCGTCATCATTGACACAAATAAATAACTAACAACAAAATTCAAAATCGCGCTTTTAAAGTTATCGGTGACTTAGGACTATATAGAAACACCCGTTCACAACTGTCGGGCAGAAGCCCATCAGACGCAACACCCGTTTGGTCGGGGGGCCCTTTTCTATGGTGGTTGAAGAACTTGACAGCCTGTTCTTCATTACCCCTCAAGGTATTTACAAAAAGTTCAACGCATTGAAAACAGTTCCCCTGGCAAAACAAAAGTGCATTGCAATCGAGTTACGTAACAAGGAAGCGAGGAATAAAAAAGAACAAGTAAAAGTACATAATATATGTGGAATATAAAAATATTGCTTGAAGTTTGTCTGGAAAATTAAATGTTAAAGGTGTGTCGAAGATCCCGATGATTGAAAGAATTTTGACTTCAGCTATCAAACTTAGTTGTTATTGGTAAAAAAATATGATAAACAGTAGGACATAATTATATGTAATTCACAAAAAACCTTGTAATTCATTAAATTAAATCAGGAGGCAATCACCGTACCACATTCCTAAGATTTAAACAGAATCTGCATAAGTATTTCACGTAAATATCAAGGCCGCTCAATTACCATTTACAAAAATTACACACAACTATCAAAAGCTTATTAGCAATAACAATATTTTATAAACAAAGAAATAAAAAAACAATATTCACCAAAAAGACTTTAGTTGCCAACAGCCAGGCCATGTTCCAAATAGTTCGAATTGCCTCCGAAATTCGCGCCATTTTTGTTACGTCACACTTCAGATATTTGGAATTCCAAATTTGAAAAGTTTGATGCACATTCAACTTTTGTTTGAGTGACTAAGTAAAATCAATCAAGTTTATTTTATTCTTATTCTTGATTTACGGAATGTATAAACCTAAGTTGTTATGGGAAAGAAACATGAACAACATAGTGAAAATTTTGTTTGAATAGAATACGCAGCAGAGTGAGCAAAAACATAATTGTTTCATCATTACATTCTCTATGACTTAACATTAATCGTAGATGCTACGCGTACTCAATGTTTTGAATACATTTTAAATTCAAAATTGAGCTCGGTTCCTGAGCAGTATTTTCGTACCTTTTAACTTGTTATGAAGCCTTAAAAGCCCTTTGACCCTCAAGACCTTTTATGCTTAGAATTTTACATAAGCACACTTCCCAGGACAAACACGTAATTAAAAGTAACTCAACAAAACAAAATTACCAATGCAAATTCACTTTCCGTAACTCAAGAATGAGAACAACAACTTCCAAAATTGAAAATCCGCGCGAAAATTTTTGACAGCTATTTTTTTTAATTAAAAAAAGAGGTAAAATGTTGCACAGTGCTGCACGATAGACAGAATCAAAACCACTGGAAGTAATTGTAAGACGTATAGTTTGCTCTGTGAAGAGAATTTTGGAAAGTAGGAGCATCAAGCGAAACGGTACAGAGCATTGAAATTAATGTATCGTCGCTTACGCCGCGTGCACAGTGGCGAATTACCGTGAAATGGTGGTATTTTTCTGTAATGTGATTTGTTTTTTTGATGAAACAATTAGATATTGTATCAGGTGATTAGCATTGTGTGAATTGCTTGTCTGTAATGTGACGATTGGCTGAAATTATTACTCGGATGAGAAGTTTAGAATGCGTAATCGGACAACTGTGATTTAGCAACTAACCTATAAACAGCAGCTACTTCAGGGCAACAGCCTCTTCCCATACTGAGAAGACACGAGCGTTAACCACCACACTTGCTTAGGGGGAATGCACAATTTTCAGACTTATAATAATAATTATAAGACCAGTATAGTATCCTCTTGTAACTGAGCTAATAGGTTGTCAATAACTATAGCACAGGCTCACCACACCACCAAGCCCCCAGCCCAGGGTACGCTTCACCTTCCAACTTCCCACCATTCGTGGTGACTGACAGTTGTCATTAGTGACAGCTACTGACTACTTGTGGCTGTGAGACAGTGTTTCCATATCTATTAAATAGATACACTACAACCAGGTTTTCTCACGATGATGTTTGAAACTTTGAACTTTGGGTTATAAAACTTTGACATCATGAATAAATGACAATGTTAATCACTGGTCTATAGTTACTTTTTTCCTTTAGCGCAGTAAGTATTGTATAAAAAAAATACCACATCCATCTTCGTTCTACTAATCATTCAGTATAGCGAGAATATCAGCCTGTCACCAACCGACAATGTGTCCCACACCTAACGTGCTTAACCGACGTTAAATTTGTGGTAAGTATGGATGAATTATTTGGAGAGGATTAGCAATGCGTGGCGGTTGTTACGTCTGCGTCTCGTTAGGATGAAGACCGCTGGCATTCGTTGAGATGTTGTCTAGAAGACAGATTGAAGAGACTATGCATCTTACGTGTGGTCTTGCAGAAGAAAGCAGGGAGAAAATTAAAGACATATTTGCCTTGATGTTTGCAGTCCAGTCATTTGTCTCATGATAATTTCTTTGAATTTATTCAATGGCCATTTTTTTTTTATTTTCAAAAGGGCCATTCTAATACTTTTTAATTGTAAACACACACTAAATAGATGTTTTTAATATCATAACTTCACGGTTGTGAAACAAATTATAGTAGTGGCCTTTTTGGAGTACCTAGGTCTCCCACATATCCTCCCACAGATGGCCTTATCTCCTCTTTAGTGATCTATCCTGATCCACACATTTATTTGTTATTTTTTTAAAAATTCTTGCGTTTTTACATCAGAAATTTCTTTGTAGCAGGCACGGAACCTGGATAAGAGCCCGGTTGATGGCAATAGGCTCGCCCCCTATGACATGGCACTATAAGGTACCTCTGCCTAACCCTTCCGGGATTACAGGCGTAATATTATGCTACCTATGCTCACCTAGTTCTTTCTAAAGTTGAACTATCAGACTGGTTTACTACTTCTTAACTTAAAAATAATTTTGCTTGTCCAAAGTGATCCAATATGCCTTGTACTACAATACAGGCGAGCAAAGTTCATCGGCACGTTATTACGAAACTTTTATATGGGTAACTATTCCATTTTCATGATCCCATCCGAAAACTATCACGTAACTTATGAAACTACGGCTAGTAATAACGATACGATAGTTTAAGATCTGCTGATCTAATAAAGAAGATGTAGGGTGAAGATAGGAGTGGGGAAGGTTCCATACAACTCGATTCCTACCGGCTTCCCTTTGAAAAATGGTACAGTCAGTATTCTATAGATGAATAATATAATCACATTAAAGATATGTACTCCGGCTTACCTATTACAAAAATTGACCCTTCGCTACTGGAAGATAGTGTAAGTATTCGGGAATTTGTCAACTACTTCTTATTTTACATCACTATGTCGTTGACTGTCTCGTTGGTCTATTGGTCACAAGCGCGACTGCTGAGCTTGTAGCCCTGGGTTCGATTCCCGGGTCGGGGAAAAATTTATCTATTTAGAAAAACTGCCATGTAGTCTGGATTTGTACCGGGTTCATGGCAATAGGCTCGCCCCCTATAACATGGAACTTAAACATAACAAGCGACATGTGGGTGTACTATAATGTACCTCTTTCTAACCCTTCGGGGATTACAGGCGTGATGTTATGTTATGTTTACATCGCTGTCAAAATCAGAAAGATCTTTATTTTCGTCACAAAACGGTTGCTATTGGATTATTGCTGGCAGATGTAAAATAAATGAGGAAGGACTAAAAATAAATTTTCATTAATGGAGGTTGTTGAAAAAAGCCAATGAAGTTTTGCAACTTCTGCTAAATATATGATGTTTAAATCGAGACCATCAGAAGAGGGCCCTACTACATCACTAGTTAATTGTCATTGAAATTTAACGTTTTCTTAGGGTTTTTGCAGTATCTGTGAGTATACAGGGTGTATTCAGACCCTTCACATAGCCGTCAACCAAGCATTCTTTACATCAAACTAAGTTAGTTTACGCAAAAATTATTGCTAGGAATCGACTTTTTTTTTTTGGGGTGAAAAATCACGTTTTACGGTAGGACTCGATGGAAAGCGCTCAAAGCATTGTGCTGATGGATGGTTTTTATAGTACGGAGGTCGTGGAGGTGTGTAAAGTAAAAATCTTACATTAAAACATGTACCTATTTTTAAAAAAAATTGTGAAAAAGTTGGAACTTTGAACCCCAATATCTCAGTTATTAGAAGGTTCCCAGGTTCTAGAACAAAAAAAATATCGCAAAGAAGGGGAGAACACGTGCCGTTCGGATATGTTAAGGGTCTATTTACACCTTTTATATGGGTTTAATATCAAGATTTAAGAAAGAAAACATAGAACACAGTGTTGAGAAACGTTACTAAAAGTTATTTTGGTATCGCTAATTGATTTAAATTAATTTCCAAGTGTGTATTACAATGTATAATCAATAATCTTTGCAAAATATCAGTAGGCATATATTCCCTAGAATAATGATCATGTTTAAACGTATCCTATTTGCATATTTTAAATGTCTAGACGTTTATAATACGTAACGTAATGCTTAATGTTATTTATGTACCTAGTTAAATACCTACCAACTCTTTAATACATAACCAGTTCCCTCACTATTTTAACATTTCTTGTTATACGTTTTTTAACAAGAATTCCTATGTCTATAGTCAGAATTTTTGAATCAATGGAATTCTCCGAATTGTTTGTAGCACAAGCTTATCTTAAAAAAGTTATGTAACAGGCGTTAACACAGCGTAATTTCCGTTCATTTCATGCATTCTAAGAAGTAAGACACTAACTGTACCTTGCGACTTCGCCCGCATAGCGATTCAAGTTAATGATATCATCCCAATTACCAAGATAAAAGGTATATTTCTGTCTTACTAACCTAACTCTACTTGCATGACAAATACCATCGAAATCCGTTCATCCGTTAAGGTGTGAAAAGGTAGCAGACATTCTGGCAGAGTTACTTTCGCATTTAACATAATTATTCATATCATCAATATTAAATATTATTATGGATCATGATATTAAATATTGTCTGTCTCTGTTGTCAATATTTAATATATTTCTCCGCGTGAGGCCGATTTATTATAAGCACGTCTATGTATAAGGATATTTAGATACTGCATCTTTTAATAAATAGGTAATTAACTAGTATTATTGTATTGAACTATTGTTATCCATGGTATATGATGATTCATTTTGTATTGTATTGTAAAGCGGGCTGGTGTCCGCAACTCCAGCCTTAAACATAGACTTGCTTATAATTAAATTGGTCTCACGCGGAGAAAAATATTAAATATTGACAACAGAGACAGTGACTCAATAGACACACCCTCTATCTACGGTTTTATTGGACACCTCATCATCTGCCCAGTCTTTCCAACTATATTGGAGTCGGCTTCCAGTTTTACCAAATTCAGCTGAATACCAGTATTTTAAATGCGACGGACGGCCTATGTGACCTCCACAATCCAGATAGTACTGGGTAACACGAAACCCCTTGGTAAAACTAGTTGTCAGACTTTCGGGCCACTAGCTGTCCGTAACGAATGTCAAAGATCTTTGAATGACAAATGAAAAAGATAAATAATAGTAAAAAGGACAATGGAGTATGGAGCAGATGGTAAAAAAGATCAATAACATTTGCAAAAAGTTCTGACGCACACTGGCGCCAGAATTCTATTAGGCCATTTATAACCCAAGACGAAAGAAATGGAACCTGCTTTAAAACAATTAAAAAAAACTGAATCAGCTGCTCATATTTACACACAAATTAATTATGATTATTATGCTAAATATAAAAGCCTCAGTTTAGTTATACTTATTACGCAACAATCGTTCTCGTTTTTCTGCATTCTGAAATTTAGGCTGACGTTTATCGTTATTTAACTTTCTAAGGGGTGCATATTATATCGTATTTTGATTAACGGTAATCATCATCGTCATCTGCCTAGCCTGTTCCCAACTATGTTTGGGCTTCCAGTCTAGCCGGAGTCAGATGAATACCAATATTTTACATGGAGAGACTACCTACAGCGTTTACGACTTACGGCATTTCATACAAACTTTCAAGTCCTTTTTTTTCGAAATGACTGAACCTATTTTAATAAAACTTCATACGTATAAACAAGATACGTAGGTCTAAAAAGTTATCAGAGAACATTTCCGAAATTTCTTTTTTTTTAAAAAGTCGTAAACTCTCTTAAGTCAAGAGTATCATCATCATCATTTTCCTGCTCATATCCCATTTGTTTTTGGTATTGGCGCAGCATGTCTTCTTCCATACTTCTCCATCAGTTGTCATGTCTATAGTTACTCCCTTTCTAGCGATATCATCATTCACACAGTCCATCCATCGTTTCTGTGGTCTTCCCAGACACGCCTATCTACTAAAATTAGCATTAACAATATTGGTGTGTATGTTAACACTAAGGCAGTAGGTATAAACAAAACATACAACTTTATCCGTCCTACCCACGACCCACCTACACAGCTCAGCCGGTACGACGAAATGAGTCAACTACGTTAACTTAGGAATGTCTACTTTTATAGCTTGTTCTTGCCAACTTTTACAAGTGTCTGTAATCATGGATAAATAGATCTAATTTGGAATTTTAGATGAAGTTCAAGGATTTAACAAGCATAGCTTTTAAAATCCTTTATCAATGCATTCTATTGACTAATCAAAATTTGATGGACTCTTGTTTGTATCGACAAATCAATTGGCTTGACAGAAAGAGGAAATCACCCGACTTTTAAAACGTTCAGTAGGTAGGTGTATGGTTGGCTTTCCAGAAAAAGTTAATAACTCCTTTGTACGGACTACGAACTAGCACGTTGTTGGATACAATTCAAGATCGTTTGTTTCGCTTTCCATTAATTCATTGCATAGTGTAAAACAAAGTCGCTCCCGCTGTTTGTACGCTTAGATCTTTTAAACTACGCAATGGATTTTAATGCAGTTTTCAGCAATAGATAGAGTGATTCAAGAGGAAGGTTTATATGTATACAGAGTGTGAACAGACCCTTCACATAGCCGTCAACCAAGCATTCTGTACATCAAACTAAGTAACATTACGCAAAAATTATTGCTGGGAATCGACTTTTTTTTTTTGGGGAGAAAATCACATTTTACGGTAGGACTCGATGGAAAGCATTCAAAGCATTGTGCTGATGGATGGATTGAATAGTACGGGTATCGTGGAGGTGTTTAAAGTAAAAATCTTACATTAAAAACATGTTAAAAAAAAAAACTTGTGAAAAAGTTGAAACTTTGACCCCCAATATCTCCGTAACTAGAAGGTTCCCAGGTATGGTCTAGAACATCAAAATTATCGCAAAGACGGGGAGAACAAGTGCTTTTCGGTTATGTTGCTCTATTTACACCATTTATGTATATCTACATTGCACCAGGGCGGGTCGCTAGTAAAATATAAGGTTGCAAAGTCGGTTCGACGGCGGCGGATTCGATACTATGTCTCTTAGCCTGTTACGGTTTTCTGACGAAAACGTTTACTATCTTTTTAGCCTTACCATCATCATCATCCTTCACACAACCCATCCATCGTTTTTTAGACTACAAGTCTTGTTTATCCATCCACATTCATACAATTAAATACAAGATGGCGAGTAAGAAAATCATCTTGTTTTCTTCGATAATTTATGGTACCGTAATCGTTAAATATATTTGTATTACCTACAGTAAGACTAGATTTTTTGTTTAATGTTTTTGTAGTAACCTAAAATTAATACCTAGGTTGGCTATAGTTTTTTTGAGAACCTAGGTACATCGCGTGTCATTATTATGTGCAGTATTCTGAAAATGTATACGAAATACATATTTATGTATTTCACTTATCTAGTCTTGTTTTAGATAACTATTAATTGTATAAATTATTTTATTGATTAGGTTTTTATTTAAAAGTACGTGATGGTTTTTGTTTTGGTGTTAAGAGTTGCCAGTTTTTAATTAAGTTCATAAATATTAATTGGGGTTTCTTTCAGTCTTATTTCTAGGCACTAAACAAACTGAACTTAAATTATTTAGCAAACAGTGCTTTCTAATTTCGCAAAAACTACTAATTAAGTCTGAAATTCTATTTAAAATCAAGAATTACTTTCAGAAGTAAAATTAACTGAAAACACATTCTCACTTACATTTTAATTGAGTGTTTACTGAGCACACCCAAATATTGACTACTTAACACCAACTTAGAACAAAACCAAAGAGTGACGTAATACAAAAATTCGAAAAACAAACGAATACTAAAAACACAGGCATAAAACTTTATCGATCAGTGGTTGTATGAGTCAGGCTCAGACCGAACCCAGTTGCCATATTTGAAAGGCAGACGTAGAACATTAAACGGGCTAATTAGCTTGAAATTAGTGTTCCTATTTTAAACTTTTAGCTGTCAAGGGTGGCGGGACTAAGGTGACATCACTATGTAAGTTCTATACTTATAATATAAAAAGAGGTATAGTAATCTTCGGAACTGCTGATCCGATTGCAAAAATTCTTTCATTAATGGGAAGCTACATTATCCCCGAGTGTCATAGGCTACATTTAAAGCGTTCTTGAGGGATAATTTTGGGCCAAAACGCGAGCGAAGCCGAAGACAAAAGCTAGGTAATTATGAAATGGTCTACGGTCATAGCAAAAATGTAGATTAATTATTTAAGTAGCACAAATATAAAGTAGATTTTTTTAAGTTAGACATCCAATTTCACGATTGAGAATATTCTTGGCGACCTAGCCAAGCGCTTCATCAAGGCTAGAGCTTAATAAAGCACAGGTCAATGTCAGCGATAAAAGCGTGACCATCAAGTGATCATTCGAGAGATTCAATGGACTAAGTTATCACTTTTATCGCCAAGAACTATCTTTTTATTACCGGTATTTAACTTAAAAACTAACTTAAAACACCAGAAAATCAAACAACACGAAAAACTTTTCAACAAAACACTCTTTTCCACGAAATCACAGTTTAATACTTCGGACACTAAACACAACACACATTTTCTTTTTTAATATTTTAAATATCGAAGCTCTATACGCCGGGCGTAGTCGCGCGTTCGGTTCAGACTGGGTGATTCATCCCATTCGATGGAAGAAAAAAAAACAACTATAACTTGAATTAGGACCGCAACACACGCGCGAAACAACTGTGTGTTCGAGAGAGCATAACTGAGCAACGGAACACGATCTTGTATAGGATTTCGCGTTACTACATGGTCTGTATAAAGTAAGAAATCTACAGAAGGTTCATCTTGTTGCTAAATGATGTGGTTCAAGAAACTGAAAAAATCTTTTGTCATTAGAGTGCTGCATGGTGCTTTTGGCGCTTGATTGACGTTGACAGGAGGGGGTGCTCAGTAAAAATTTGAGGCTCAAATGTTCATCGAAAATCATTATCCAAGTCTTCATCGAAAAGTGAGCGGACCGAACTCGAAAAATGTGAGCGTTCTGGTTCTGGTGGTGACAAGTGAAGACTTCATAGAAGAGCGAGCGAAGCGAGCTTGAAAAATAAGCTTTCTGAATCGCGATAAGCGAATTGAAGCGAGCTTTTCATTAATAACTCATTACGAGCCTCTTATCAATGAGAATTTCAGGTTGTGGAAAGATTTTGTGGTTATTTTCCTCTACGCGTCGGGTAACCTTGTTACTCATCTACTATCATTGATACGGCTGATACGGCTGTAGGTACGCCCCTGATTTGAGCAATTATCTGTAGAAATTGCATTGAAAAACAAGACGACGGCGTTATTTCCGATTAAAGTCACGCGGCAAACGCACCTAGCACTACACTGATATTTATTTTGTTTCCACAATTGTTTAAATAAAATTGGACAGAAGAAAGACACTTTAAAATGGTCATAATGTTAGTATCAGACTTTCTTAAGGATGTCACAAATGATCAGTCGGTGTGCAGGGTTCCCCGGATTGTGGCTTGGCAAAGGTCCAATTAGATGCCTCCGGGAAGGCAGATGAAACATGAAATTGGAAGAGAATGGTCGCCAAATCTGGAGTTAGAAATAAGTGAACTAAGGATGACCTATACAGAAGTTACTTTTGTCGGGAAATTACGAGACCGTCGTTAGCTCCTCAAATACAGCTACCAGTTCCTTGTCAGAGCCCAATCTCTACGTCTTAAACGATGGAGCTAAAACTGATATTTAACTATGAATATAACTTCTTCTTCCGAATTTCGCTCATTTCCTTTACGGCTGAATCGATGAGCCAAAGCCAATTCAGGCTTTCTCATGTAATAAATAGCTATGCTCACAAGGTAGGCTATTAGACGAGTTAGTTTTACTTACTCACACTAAACTCCAATCCAACTAGCTGTCGACTAATGTCAGTGTTTTGTACAGAGTGGTATTTCTGATCTGCCTGTTTGGTATTATTATGGTTGAATTATCACGGCTCCTACGTGATGTTGTTATGTGGTATTAATAAATGTATTAATTAATCGCGTCTGGGCGTGTCCAGGTTTCAGTATTACTACACTTTTGTTTGCTTTAGTTGCAGCCATCTTGTTGGCACTTTAATTGTGAGAAATTGAGATATTTGTGAGCATTCGTGTTTCTATGGCAATTAGCGTTAGCGATAAGAGTGCCTTGGCAAAGTGACATTTGAGCAGTGATAACAATGATGTTACATTCCAAAATGTATTGGAATAACATCTTATGTCTTATGTCAATCCTGCCGTTGTAGAAATAAGAAACTCTTTAAAAATGATTCTTATTTGTCTCAGCAATAAGATTTGAAGTTTGTGGGTAGTAACAGATGGCCGGCACATCATTAATTTGTTTATTTATATGTATAAGGTAAATAATATCGTAATAAACATAGATATTTCCTTCCTCTCTACAGGATGGGTTAAACCGGTACGGATAAATTGCGGACACAACACCGGACATGGACACCTAAAAAGAATCAAAATTGTAATTTTTAAATCGCCACCTACCTACATTTATCAATACTGTACCTAAGAACTTTTTATTCTTAAATTCGTAAATAGGATCAGCTTGAGTACCCAAAAGCTATAGTACAGATACACTTCCACACACCTCTGGCTGACCCTTCAGGGTATGCTTACAGGCGTGATGTTATGCTTGCCGTATTCTCGAGGCGAGAACTTACCTACGATGGGGAGAACAAAAACTCTTCATAAAAGCATTGTTATTTTAAACAGAGAATCTTCGGTCGACTAACCTTGACTTAAAATATAGGTCAGGTTATGTATCCTTTACTCTTACTCACCTCCTTTATTCAAGGTCACCTCTTTATTTTATTTTTATTTATTATATTAGGTCTACCAACAATTGTTCACACTGGATACAGCGACATAAATCATTATAAAAATTAAATTACAGCGCAATAATTACTTAAAGGTAAACACCACATGCACAAAACAATACATTCGGAAAATAAGCTAAGCTTAGTAAGTACTAAGCGCTAATATTCAATTAAATGAAATTAAAACTGTAAATAATGAATAAAACAGAATTATGACAAAATTGATTAAAAATAAGGTTGATAAATTCATTATAATGGTAACATTGGTAAATAGATGATAATTAAATTAAAATTATATTACATTGGTAAATTGCTAAAATTGATAAATTATAAATAAAGGTGGACATAAAATTAAAATTCATTGTCATTCACCTCTTAACGCTTACACCTTTACAGATTGGTAAGCTTTTATTCTTATAATGGATGTAAAAGTACCTACCCTTAACGAAGCCGAAAGGCACTTGCACAGCTCCAAAACAACCCTTCACTATTCACTAGGTACTATCAATAAGCGCACTTTGACCAGCACTTCTGCAAATCATTGAAGAGCGCACAATGACCGGGCGCTTCGTGAAATTGTGTAAGTTCGTACAATGACATGGTACTATTATGTACTTTCTATTTAGAATAGATACAGCTAAATAAACGATAGTTTTTATGTAGTCATCCGAAACGAGAATGAAATCGTGTACCTTTGTGTGTTATGTGTTCTGTTAACTACTATATATACAGCTACCTAAGCAGTTAATATAATGTGTGTAAAAGTACCCTAAACGAAGCCGAAATGCACTTGTTCTCCCCGTCATTGCGATTTTTTTTGTTCTAGACCATACCTGGGAACCTTCTAGTTACGGAGATATTGGGCGTCAAAGTCTAACTTTTTCATTTTTTTTTTAAATACTATTTTTTATTTTTTTTACTTACTTTATATGCCTCCAGGACTCCCCTGTACTATTCAATACATCCATCAGCACAATGTTTTTAATGCGTTACATTTAGCCCTACCTAAAACTTGATTTTTCACCCCAAGAAAAGTCGATTTCCAGCAATAATTTTTGCGTAGTTACATAGTTTGGTGAACAGAATGCTTGGTTGGCAGCTTTGTGAAGGATCCACAACTTGTAAATTACATCACATCGGTAGCTATTTACCTAAAAGACTGACAAAAGTAGGTAATAATTCACCCAGATTTAGCCAGTTTAAAATCTCATGATATTAGGAGCATTCTGGGGCACGTCGGACACAAACACAACAACCGACTGTAAACTCATTATCTTGAGACTTACATTATGAGGGAAAAGAAAAGAACACATCTCCTTCCGGAGCAGAACAATAGTGGGCTGCCTTTGTGTCATAAACATTGATTCTTTTATTGTTAATACACACTTCTTTATGTGAACAGAAAGACCGTCCATATTGGGGTGGACTAGACAAGTGGCTATTATTTTAAGAGCCTGCGCGCACTAGCGATTTTAAGTTGGCCGATAGTTTGATCGGTCAGAGGATCAGTATAGAGTTATATGGCAGTGTGCGCACTTAAAGATTAATAGTTGTACGACCGCATTATCTTTTTACGATTGCGACTGAACTAGGTATCACCCAACTTAAATCGATAGTGCGCGCAGGCTCTAACAGTTTCGTTTTTCTGCAACGATCTTCAACAAGATTGGCATAAGCATTTTGGTAACATACCTAAGTCAATGCAATACATTTTTTTACTTTTCCAACATCGGTGTCACTGGTAGAGTGTCTGACTTTGTCAAGGCACCAGAACCAAATCTTGAACCAGAGGGTGGTTCAAGATCAGTAGGCAGCAAAAAGCGATAAGGATGTAGGTAGGTACATACGTATGAAGATAAAAAGGTATAACGTCAGTAAAGAGTGAAGTGCGTTCTGTTGAAATGCATCGGCTGGGATTTCCAACCCAACATATCTAGCAATTGCAAGCTTGCGTCATCCCACCCATCACCACAAACTCAGCAGATGTTGATAGTTACTTCACTTGTTATTATAGAATGATAATATACCTAAAGAAGAAAATAATTCATGTAGATGAAAGAAGAATGGAGATGACCCGCAAAATATCTACCAATAGTTATTCATCTTCATGATCTGCGTAGTCTTTTTGTTAGACTAGTAGCCGAAGCCGACCCAGAATACCAGTATTTTACATGGAGCGACTGCCTATCTGGCTTGCAAATACTAGATACTGGGTAACACGATACTCCTTGGTAAGACTGGTGGTCAGACTTTCATACGCTATTATAACACTTAATAGAATAAGTACGTGGAGTGACGTCTAAGAAGTAAATAGGCTTATGTAACGCGTCAGAAGTCGCGCCTTATACATAATCTCATTTGCAACGACATGCAACATGGTGTTATTTTTAAAAGAAAATCAATGTTTTCATTGCGCACGTTCTGCCGGTTTCTTAAAGACATTTTAATTCAGCAGAATAATAAGTTTGTTCGATCAAAACAACCAAACATACTGAGTGGAAGGGTCATCGACGCACAGACTAATACCACGTATTTAGAACATAGATTTTTTTGTACTGGCCTTTTAAAAAACAATCAGCTGTTTCCTACAAAAGTCGGTCAGAATGTATGGAACAGCAGATCAGGTTAGGAATGATGTACCTACTGAATACGTGGTAGGCATTAAGTTCTCCCAACCAGGTGGTCTATGCTGTCTATCCTAGATGATGTAGTCAGTGATAGGGGGTTTTAGGTTTTTTTTGTTTTATTTCCAATCAGTGTCAATGAAGTAACCGAAGTTACTTTTTCACTGTTAGCTTGTCCTTTTGTCCTGCTGTGGACAGTATCAATATTTCAGAATATAAATAGCACTCACCCGGTGCGATGTGGCGGCATGCCCCAACCCGTGCGCAGGAGTGGGTCGCTCGTCACTCGACTCGTCGCCTGATCTCTCTCCGGTGAACACCGAGTCGTGGGACACTGATAGCCCGCTGCCGTAGGCGCCCTCCCTTGGGAAACAAATAAAACTCAGTTAAATTAATCGCAACGCTTACGCCAATGCACAATTTACTAATATTAAACATTTTTTTCAGATTCAATATACCTCGGCAACTACAAATACACTATACTCCATATTTAACTATTTAACCATACTTTAAATACAAAACAACTCAGTTCGTTGAACTCTTCATACAAAGTTCAACAGTTTCTTACTTAGAAGTACCATCAGTAAATCATAGATGGCGCTGCCTGTCGAGTAACTTAACACTAGCTAAGTTAAGTTTAAGTTCGGAAACTTTTTATACTGATAGAGTACGCAGATTAATAAGCACTATAGGTTACGAAAGCGATTATAATGATGTTGCAGGATCGTATCATAGTATCTCTCTCTCTATCATCTATTTCTACGCTAAAATTCAAATGCCAAGGTAAAATAGGAAGAATTCCACTTACTTTCTCCTAGTATGTCGGTCAGCATCCAGCAGCTCGGACGTGGAACTACTCTTGGGGTCAGGCGAGGCGTCTGTGCGGGCGCCGCTGCCGCGACGCTTGAACATGCGCCGGAGGCCCCGCAGAAAGCGCCCTGTGCGCCCTTCGCCTGAAACATGGACAAATACAGTTAGGAAAATCATATGACATGACAGATTATTTTTATAACCCAGAATAGTTACTTGGAATGAGCTTTCAAATTATCTACCAAAGATTTCGAACGTAGCGAGTCTTATAACTCAACCTTCGTTTCGGTGCAAATATTATTGAAGAGACGATTTTTCAATATTTCTAAGTAATCGGTAGCACAATGTCAACAATACTCTAATCCCAATAGAGGATTATGTTTGAGGATTTTATTGCTTGGAAAGTAGTCTCTCCCGCACTTTTCAACCTAATTTTCTCCTATATTTAGTGTGTAGAGGGATTATCATGTGCCTCGACCTTTAGCAGTCCTGTATTACGATGTTTTTGTTTTGCCAAGATCCTCGCTAATTTTGGGGGAAGTCTAATGGCCTAATAAACGTACCCTCTAGTTAAATTTTATACCACAGCTATATTTAAAGTTGATCACCCATCCCCCTTCGTAATCATTTCCTTACTCACTTTTTATGACACTAACAAAAAGCTTTGGGGGTTGCTCCCCAAGCTGCGAATTATGCGATAGGTTTACGATTATAGATTGTTCGTTAAATCAGGGGTCAGCGTGCAGAATTTTCTATTGTTATTAGTTATTTTGGGGGAGTTCACCCTTCGTCAATTGTCGCAGATTTGTCAGCTTCGACAATCAATAGATCAAACAATTTGAAGTGGTGAGAGCACATGCAGTTTTGGCAAGCTGTTCAATGTTAAGACCTCAACTGAAGAGAGTTTCTGTGGAACGCTATGTTGATCTCATATTTGTGTTCCTTCGTGTCTCGATGATAGCTATGCTTTTTTTTTGGGTCTCGGTTTTCCGCAGACCACGGTTTTGGGTTGATGTTTTGGGGCTCCACAGAAAAGTTGCTACACTCGCCCATGTCATAAAACGCTAGCCAGACAGTCTCTCTTTTGCTATGTGATCTTGGTTCCTGCTACTTTCTATGACGATCGTTGTGCGTGTTGAATACCTACTCCATCCAGCAATAGAAATAACATGGCGTGCGTGTAAAGCCAGATAGGTATGAACGTGGACGAAACGAAAGGACTATGTAAGGATCGTAGCAGGTGGCGTTCTGTGGTTTTTGCCTACCTCCATGGAAAAAGGCGTGAGTTATGTTTGTATGTAGAAATAACTCTGGTATTTCATGTGGCCCTGGTACGGTTACTCACCATGGTTGTGTGTGTCGGTGATGGGCGGTCGGTATGGCGGCTCCAGCGAGCCCTCGCGCACACACGACATGAGGCCCCCGCCGCCGCCGCCCGACATTCGAGCCCGCTCCTGTAAGCATACAAAGAAGACAAATAAGGAAGGTATTCAAAGCAAACGTGAGCAAGGAGTACTGAGAGTGGAGCAGAGGAGGTATGGATTATATCACCACTTCTCCCAAAAAGGTGAAGAAAACAATACGCGAGGAAACAGTCATGTCTTAGAACCAAAAAATCATAGAATAGTGACATTCACAAGCCCGTACAGGGTGCCCACAAGGTGAATTTAAGTCCGCCACCTCTCCCAGAGAGAAGGTCACTGCCATAGGCATAGACAATTATAGACATCATACAAAGGTAAACTGACAGTCCGTTATTCAACTTAACCGATTGAATATGTTTATCGTATGCAGTAGAACTCCATCGGCTGTTCAGTTAGTAAGTAGTAGAGTATTCTTCCCTTTTCAAATTCATAAAGGATGGATGGAACCAAAAAACCTTGCAAACACGGGGTAATGGACGTAGATATTAAAATTTTGAGGGATTAAAAACTTAAATCCTATTCCCGTGGCTTCCTTAATCAACATGTTAATTTGGGGCGTCCCTAATTTGCTTATTTATGATGATTTAATTAACATAGGAAGTTATTTAGGACCCCGGGTCTATAAATTACCGCTAGTGTTTAATTAAAACGTTAAAAACCTTTAGCTAAGCACCCACGTTTTTTAAATTTTTCAACAAAATTTCATGCCTGTGTCTATGTCCCGAAGAGATAAGTAGATGCGTAAACTTCAATTTCGCATGTAAAGTTTAAGTCCCATGGAAAAAGGCGAGCTGCTGCCATCAACCAGGCACAAATCTAAACTACGGGCTGCAGATGAGAAAAATTTAAGGGGATAGCCCAGTAGGTAACACTTTTAGTTAACACGAACCAGGACCTAACGTTCACTAGTCACGCTTTTCACTTTTCCCGAAGCCGTACTTCCATTCCAATATTATGTTTAAAAAGTTCTCTGTCTATCTGTCCATTACCTACCTTTTCACACCTCCAGGCATGTTTGACGGATGGGCAGCCTGGGACTTGAAGAAGGAAACAGGCGATTTTTCATCCTGAATTTTTGTATTAAAAAACTAGCTACCCGCCCGGCTTCGCACGGGTGCAATTTACATTTTTCGTCGATTTTCCAAAAAAAAAAACCTTTCATACAAACATATCCTGACAATTACGAACACAACAAAACTGGTAAATCGGTCGCGCCGTGCTACACGCGAACGCAAGGCGCAAGTCCAGTAGGTACCTAATATTTTCTTCTACGAAATTAAGTGCTGAATGAAAAGGGATGCTGAGCTAAAGAAGTAATTGACCTGTCAGTCTTCATTTATAGAAGATACGGGTCTAATAGAGCCTTGAAGATCGTAGAGCACTTTCCTTAGGAAGAGTACATCAACGTCAAAGCATTTATATCAATCAGAGTTGCACAAGAACCTGCTTTTGAAAGACATGGTTTATCCGTGGGAAAATGCTTATAGAAGTGAAGGGGTGTCAAAGCTCGCAAACTGTCTGGTTGACAGTCCGTCGGTTAAGTCATCAGCTGCCTAGTCTTATCTCAATTATATTGGGGTCGACTTCCAATCTTACCCGATGCAGCTGAATAGCAGTATTTTACATGGAGCGGCTGCCTATCAGACCCCCACAACCCAGTTAGTTCTGGGTAACACGATACCCCTTGGTAAAACTGGTTGTCAGAGTTTCGGGCCACTGACTACTTGTAACGACTGTCAAAGATCTACAAATGATAGCCGGGACCAACGACTTAAAGTGCTTTCCGAGCCACGGAGGAAACTTGGTATGTTATGAGTCACACATTCACTCAGCTCCTCGTTGTTTGTCAGTGTGAACAATAAAATAATTATATTATGTGGGGGTCACCAAGCAGAGAAAGGGTATTTCCCACCCCTACAAATGCTTGTTTTAGATATGAACTACCTTTACACATTAGTCTGATCTACCTACCCTAATAATGCTCTATTTCCAAATATATCATTATCATTACAAGATATTCAATAATTACAAGAATGTTGAACACAGGTTCACGAGATAATTATTGTTTGAGCTTATCGGTACACAAACCCCTTAAGGGTTTACCCGTAATTACGTTTAACCCTCTGGGAATGATTTATTGTATCGTAGTTTGTAGATATTTATGTTTTTATCCTTTATCACTTGCTCTCACAAGGGGAAGTTCAAAATTGTTGGGATAAGCCAATATCCAGCAGTGGATGGCTTTCGGTTGATATGATAAAGATGAGTCTTTCCAAGGTTTATGCCCTAGCTAGCCTTGTAGATGGCCTAGGATGGTATCCAAGAAGACGCAAGGCCCTCCTCCACTGCTGATGTAGCCACCACATTCCCGGGTTATTTCTCGTGGGGATTTTTATAAATCAATGACCACCATAGAATTCTTTGAGTAATCTGTTATCGAGGTTCCTGGTTCTAATCTATTGTGAAAACCCAGAAACTTCAGTTTAAGAACGATGCTCATACATGAGTTTTTGATAAGGGGTCAGTCCACCGCTTTTAATAAAAAAAACTCCCAGTTTTGCATTAATAACTTAAAGGCTTCATAGCAAAAATTGGCAAAAAACCTTAGGGTGGTTACGTAATTACGAGGTCCTAACCTACATTACGTTGTTTATAACTCAGAGAAACGGTACTTCTGTTTCTCTTAAACGTGCGATTTAGATCAATAAACAGAATTGCGAATGAAACGTAAATAGAATGTACTGAGCGTCCATCTCGAGCAAACGTCAAATAAACCTTCATTACGACGCAATAAATTGCGCGGGAAATATTGCCCGGTGTAGGCAAACACTCCCTGAAGTAACGTTACTTAGAGCACAATATAGCCTGGGCAATATACCGTACGCACATATGTATACACATTAGTGTGTGTTCTGATATAGGAAAGTAAGTACACAATGGTCCGAAGGTTTTCATTGACGCAATTTGGTTCAGTTCATGACGTTTTTGGCGTTCCATTGTAAAGAAAAGGCCGCCACACCATCGGAGGCAAGTCTTTTGAATGGATGTCTACATCTCGGCATTTAACTCCCAGCCTGGAGATTTTTGCGTTTCGGGTTGCAGAATAAAATATTTGTACTACCCACAAGTTGTTCAGGGTTATTTCATCGCACATGAACAAATCCTGAACAACATTTATGCTAAACTTATACTGTCACTTACGGGATATCTTCCGTGATTGTTCACTATTTTGAGCTCCCGATATTTCGGCGCTGTTGCAAGCGCCACGATCGCGGGTGGCGGAGCTTAGTTGTAAACCGTGAAAGCTTAAAACAACATTTATGCTCCTAGTTCTCTATATTCTACGAGAAAAATCTTAGTGGGCAAAACGAGGAAGGTAAAATAAAATGAGAACTGTCTCTTCTAGTTTTCTGTTTACGATCTAAATTAAAGTACTTATGACATTGTTCTAGTGAAATGTAATCATTCTAAAGTGTCTCTGCTTGTATTTTAACGACACCTTTGTTAAGTATCAACAAGCCATATGTTATGATGTTGTATAACATGTGCCACGTGTGTTCATAACAGTCATTTATTCTATAATACTCATAACCTCAGAACAATAATATTCGTATTGTGTTGCTAATACTACTACTGTGTTCCGAAAACAAACTTTCGTGTTCGTTCAACTAACGCGTTCAAAATAGTGTATTTGATTAAGTATACTGCTAGAGTTATGAGAGGTATGTATAAGCTCAGGTTTTGGAAGGTACTCGTATACCACAAGGTGGACGTCGATGTGGCGACGCTTGAGGACTATTTCCAGCAGTTGACTTTCGGCATCATCATCGTCATCGCAGCAAAAAGACATCCACTCCTGCGCAGGCCTTACAGTTGCACTTCCCGAATCGATCAGATTTCTGCGACCTTCAAATCACCGGGTCGTCGAAATTCTCTACTTTTACAGGAAGTATTTGTTTTGTATACCATGTAGGACGTAAGTACCTTGTCTTTTATTGAACCAGACGAAAATCTGAGGAGCTGGTGGCTAAATAATAACAGCCGCTCGAGTTGATTTTCACCCATTACATACCGAGTTTCCTCCGTGCCTCGGAAAGCACGTTAAGCCGTTGGTTCCAGCTGTCATTTGAAGATCTTTGATAGTCGTTACAGTATTAGTATTAGTCAGTGGTCCGAAAGTCTGACAACCAGTCTTACCAAGGTGTATCGTATTACCCAGCAGTACTGGGTTGTGGAGGTCAGATAGGCAGTAGTAGTTGAGAAAAGGCTAGGCAGATGAATAATGGGTGAGACGAAAGTTTGATAATCAATTTCATTAAGTCAGCCCCAAACTCTATAAAGTTTCTCCTTCTCTATATTCAACACTGTTACAAACTTCATTGAAATCCCTTTAAACACTATTAAAATTAACTTAATCTCAAACTCGGATGAGTAGGCAAGGGCTCTAAAGTTTCTTGACCTCAATCCTATTTAATCTTACACTATAAGGTATACCGGTGTGATACGGTTTCAAGATTAGTTTGCTCTATTTTGTATTGAGTCCATCGTGTACCCTTTCTCATTATCACAAAATGGTGTATCTTTGGATGAAGGATTCATGTACTCACAAAAGTGTTTACTTGTATTATATATAGAACTGCCGACAAAAGTATACACATTTACGTATCTCTGTAAAAAGAAGGCTTTCTGTTGTTTCCCCCTGGCAATGGCGTGATATTATAGTACTTATAATATACTTACTTATACTTATTATATTACCTACTTACTTACTTATTATTATAACATTATAAGCCAATATTGCCTAAGGGGTGTTTTCATCCATCTGCTCTTTATGCGCAAGCGCATACAGAAAATATGGCTATAATACCTGTACCTATCGGTACCGATTCACTCCGTCTTACCCGTATTGAGAACATGAATCTTTATACAAGTACACTAAGACAAGACTATGTTTTATTGTATGGCTGATCCTTCTCAACTTTATGTCTTTACAAATTAACGTAATACTTCTTCCTGAAAGGTGCTTTTTAATGGAGTCACCATTAAAATCACCTTTCGGAAAGAAAGAAAAGGAAAGATCACGGATCCTTGATGAGTAGATAAACATCCGGGCTGGTCAAGTGGACACGTGTAAACCTATTTGTTTTTATTTTCCTCAGGAACAAAAATCCCAGAACTCATAAGGAAGTATAGAAAGTCTTTGTGAAAATTCCCGAAAGCCCTCGTATTAAAGGATAATGGAGCTATTATTTAGTGTGATTGTTTAAGTCTTTTATCCAGGCTCCTAGTTTCTTCATCTTTGCTTGGATACCATGTCGTACCTAAGCGATAGACCAACCAGTTGAGTTGGTAGTTCGACTAACTGATTATAGTTTGAAATACTTTGCTATCGTATTGCAACCAGAAAACCTAAACAGACTAAAATTCTATCAGACATCACGATGATGAAAAAGTCAAACATGTATAAAAATTGACATTAGCTACCGAACAGCTGATCATGTTGAACGCTGCGCTGTGGTACAAATACGAAAGACTTTGAAAGCCGTTGTCCTAAGCCATCTGACCAGAAAATTAAACCTTACCGCATATCGGGTACCGCTCCATAAGTAGCCAAAATAACATTACGAAAAAACAGAAGACATTTTCTACCTGAAAGCCTTTACACGTGCTTCGGCTGCCGGGAATACGTGTAAACAGGGATATATTTAGAAGGAACGGACGTGTGAAAGTTTTCTTATTTACCGATACAAATATCGCCAGCTGCCCCCGTAGCATGACCACCATAGACAAGGATTTCTTTGACGGAAGAATCGACAAAATGACAGATTGTGTCGATACAATGACAGATTTCTTTGCACTATCTGTCATTTTGTCGATTCTACTGTCAGAGAAACCCTTGTCTACGGTGGGCTGGTACCTACTCGGCACAAATCCAGCATATAGTATCACATGAGTCTCTAGGCAAGGAGAGGATCAAGCTCAAGGTCTGTTTTCCTTCAGTGGAAATCCCGCTCCAGGCTGTCCATGACCCACCGCCATAACTCACTTTCTCTTCTACACAACTGGCATAATACGCTCTCCCTGTCTTCGGTAGACCTTCCTCCGGCCATCATTGCCATTAAGCATAATCTTCGTTTTATCAGTAAAGAGAACCTGGATCCATTGACGTAGAGTCCGAAGTAAAGGGTCGGTCAAACCAGTGCGTAAAAATTGCGGCCTAGCTGTCACTGGACACTGACAGTTATTTCGGTAAAGCTCGGACAAACCTCCATACAAATTCCGGTCTAATGTCCGCACCCGTTCCGCAATTTCTCCGTTAGTACGGGTTCGACCGAATCGTAAGTATTTAAATTGAGGTATCCGTGTCCAGAGGGGTGTCAGAAAATTGTTTTGACAGTGCCTTAACCTTAAGCGATTGAAACCTCTTACGTTTTATAGTTTCACCTATGTATGTATATAAACCCCCCTCCATTCCCTTGAGGGTTGGCAGAACGCGACCTGCTACGGTTCTCCCATAATCCCTTCGCCTCGTCCTCTCGTTACATAGTATTCTCACCCATTTATTTACCCTACAATATACATAATCTGAACTCTAAACAAACCACAATCCAAGAGACATCCCTAAACCTACCATTATAACAATCATCAGGCTTTTATCACGAAACAACCGGTACTACGACATCATAACGAGATCCATTATCGTTCGCAATATTGCTCTCTCGCTCCCCAGTTTCATGGTACAAGGTCGGGAACACGGGACATTGTATGCCCCTCTCCCAAGGTCAAGGTTAACAGCCCGATCGATACGGATGCTGTGGGGAACAAGGATAGCGGGATACCACATGCATGAGTGCGGAAGAGATGGAGCATTGGAGTAAGAGATACGAGGATAGTGTTTTCCTATTACAACACAGTGTCCTTGTGTGGAAATTTTAATTAGATTAAGGTCATTGCTTGGTGATTAATGGGTTTTGAAAATAGGTTGAGTTGGTATTCTAGTCAAGGGCTATAGAAATTAGTTCAAAAAACTAGATACACTTAATTACAGCCTGGAGAGAAATGTTTACTGAATTATTGAGGTCTTTAAGAACTTTATGTAAATGCGCTTTTTCTCTTTGTTTTTCTCCGATGTAATGTAGGTCGAGGTCTTACGATGTCTATAACTACAGTTTTTCAGCTAGAGTTTTTCTACTAGTCTTTAGAACTTCTAATTACATGACTACTGGGAATATTTTTAGGATGTTTTGTTATCTTCGACTTTATAGACTAGCTGGGCCCCTCGGCATCAACCGCCGCTGTACCTCTTTTTGCTCGTAGCGTGATGTTAAAGCCTCATAACCTTATTCAAGAATTGGGCTCTCAAATGCAAAAATTATCGAACTGGTGGTTCCAAAGAACAGCGCGTTCAAACAAAAAAACAACTCTTCAGGTTGTTTCATATTTATTAGGTTGTAGAAGTATAGATTTATTCTTAAGTCTTTGCCAGCGATCTGAAAAACGCTTTTTCATTGTAAGTTAATTCAGTACACGTGAACTTATGTTTGTCTCATTCTGTTTATCCAATTGCAAACAAAAAGAGGATTTAGAATTCAGGGTCATGGACCTCAGTAGCAGATTATAATAGGAATATAAATCCACGACCCTTTCTTCTAATCTCCAGAGTACATAAATTATTGTACGGAATATTTGGAAGCAAAAACTTATAAACAGTTAAACTTATACTGTCACTTACGGGATATCTTCCGTGATTGTTGAAAAAAAGTAGTTAGTGTCGAGTTCCAATAGTGCGCGTAGCAAAAGACAAAGAAAGAGGGTAGATAGATTTGTCTGCTCTTAACAATTTTTTTTTTTTTTTTCCATCCACCCACATTCTCCAGTCAACCCGCGATCATGGTGCTTGCAACAGCGCTGAAATATCGGGAGCTCAAAATAATGAACAATCACGGAAGATATCCCGTAAGTGACAGTATAAGTTTAGTTGTAAACCGTGGAAGCTTGAAACAGTGTTTATAAACAGTTCTTATAATAGCATTAATGTCCACTGTTAAATAGCTTCTAAGAACTACAACGGTGAACGTCCGAAGAAGAGTTTGGCTACCCAGGTACCAGGACTACAAGACTGGAGTAAACTACCGACACCATCGTTTCCTAGCCATAATGATTACCACGTTACAAGTAAAGGTTCCGACTAACCGGTACCTACGAACAAATTGCGAACGTGGTCCTGGTAACCGGACACTGACTGCTACTGTATCTGATTGACTGAAGTACTTGCCAGTATCCTTAATCCACAATTATTTTATAGGTAGGCTTAGGCTTTCGAAGATAGGCGTAGTCTCGGAAAGGCGGAAATCAAAAATTAATAGGCATATAAGAAAAAAAGAAATTATTAATATCTCATCATCAACTGTCCTGCCTTTACACAACTACGTTGGGATCGGCTTCCAGAGTAACCGGACGCAGCAAAATACCAGTATTTTACATGGAGCGACTACCTATCTGACCTCCACAACCCAGTTAGTACTAGGTAATACGGTACCCCTTGGTAAGACTCGTTGTCAGACTTTTGGGCCTACTATCTGTGACGACTGTCAAAGATCTACAAAATGATAGCCTCCCGGCTATAAGGGCTTAATGTGCTTTCAATATCATCATCGTCATCTGCCTAGCCTTTTCCCAACTATGTTGGGGTCGGCTTCCAATAGAATAGTAAAATTATCATTAAAATTAGTATCTATCATTCAATTATTCAACATAGTTTTGTTTGCACCATGACTAAATTCAATACAATCAACTGCAATCGGTAATAGTGTACTATTACCGACCATTCAACCACAAAAAATCGAAACAGAATTTTTAACACCCTATTTAAACACGGTGTCTCTCCGTGCCTTCAGTTGAAACACCCCACGTTCAGGGGTATGTCGTCAACCGGTCATTTATTAGGGCAGGCTTAACCATACGATGTGAGAGAAAAACATGGGTGATTGATGACAGTGATATGCGTTAGCGCTGTTTTTGTGATGGGGTAGGTAGCAGTAGCAGGCCTAGTGTTTTTATTTCAATTGTCGCATAAATATAGGTCTGGTATGGTAGCTAGGGGTTTAATAAAGGGTGTAAATAGACCCTTAACACAAATGAAAGGCACTTGTTCTCCCCGTCTTTGTGATATTTTTTTTGTTCAAGACCATACCTGGGAACCTTCTAGTTACGGAAATATTGGGGGTCAAAGTTCCAACTTTTTCATAAGTTTTTTTTTAAATACATGTTTTTAATGTAAGATTTTTACTTTACATACCTCCACGACCCCCGTACTATTCAATCCATCCATCAGCACAATGCTTTGAGTGCTTTCCATCGAGTCCTACCGTAAAACGTGATTTATAACCTCAAAAAAAAAAGTCGATTCCCAGCAATAATTTTTGCGTAAAGTTACTTAGTGTGGTGTACAGAATGCTTGGTTGACAGATATGTGAAGGGTCTGTTTACACCCTGTATATAGGGCAATTATTTATAGGTTGATTCAGAAGTAAGAACGCCGAGGTGGTTTCATAAGTACTTAGAATTCAGGACTACCTCACTTGTTCACACTTTGTTCCAATGCGGAAATGAAACGTCCAACTGTGAGGTGGTAAGTTTTGTAAGGGCTAAGAGCTTATCTTGGAAATCTAAGTGAATCGAAAGAAATATATGTAAATTTATAGAATGAAGGTATCGTTAGAATCCTAAAGCAAACATTACAAATATATTTCTGAATATCTACTTAAGTAATAATTATACTTATTTACATTATATACAGACTACAAATAGAACTAAACTAATGATAAAATAGGACTAAAAGTAAGAAATATAAACATCTAAAAAACGACGACAATAGGACACTTAGGCGTCAAAGTACTCCTCTGCATCGCTGTCATCCTAAAGAGAATAGCCGAGTGGCAATCGCTTCCAAAATGTTTTGTATTTTTACAAGAACTTTGAACAGGATTCGAAAAAAAATCGGAAGTTTCTTTTTACTTTTCCGTCACCGATATTGCTGAAAAAAATGTCATTCAATCTAGGCCCTGGTACTTGACAGTCAAAAAACACCAAAATGTTCGTAACGATGGCCATAATTATTTCAATCTCCATCTCTACGAACTGTTACCACAGATTTTCCGTATTTCTTCCACTTACATACCACTTTAAAGATTTTCACAGGTTCCCGCATTTTCTACCCCCTTGACAAAAACCCTTAGCGTAACCATTACGACACACTCAAGCATAAAACTCCAAACTACCAACATTAAAAACCGCGCTCACTACATGGTCTACCCGAAAGTTTCGCGGTCTACAATTATACGTTGCCACATAGCCTGGGAACTGGGTTGACGACCATAATGTTACAACATTATTGTTGTGGTCATACTGACATATTGTGTGTTATGTTGTATTGTCGACTAGTTGGGGCCCGTGACTTATTCTGCGTGTATTTTGTAGCATTATAAATATCGTTAAGCAGTTGGTCCTGCACCTGATCTCTCTAATCGTCTCTTATTTCCATCCCACCAGAATATGAAAGCAAGGGAAGAGACAGTGTCTGCGCAGAATCTCTGTAGTATCTCCCGGTCTAGAGGCTAACACAAATATCTAGGATAAAAAGTAGCCTATGCCCTTGCCACAAGAACGTGGACCTTGCTTGGCACAATCAAACAGATCTATACCCAGCAGTGAGTGAAGTCAGGCTGTGGGTGACGATGATGTTGATGTGTGCTTCTCCAGGATGGGAGGACCCAGCTTACCTATCTGTAACATTTCGCTGTTCAGTGGTTCAGTTCTGAAAGGTAACAGACAAACAGACAGAGTGACTTTCGTATTTATATTATTAGAATGGATTTGGGAACCGTGGTTTTTGACAAGTAAGAAAAATGAGAAAGGGCTCGAAATTGGTCTTCTTTTGTCTTTTGTAGATCTGAAAGGGTTTTCCATTCTTATTCGGGCTTTGTAATAAGTTTGAGTTTGTGCCCATCATTATCTTGCATCACGGTTTGAATTATATTTTTACTCATTTTTCTGCTTTCTTGAGGTCGTTTATACAAACGGAATCCTTGACCCAAGTTATAAATACGTTCTTCTTGCTAACTTGGCTCTTACGATGCCCCCATTTAGATCGATCGACCTTAAAAACGTTGGCTGGGTCAGCCTGGAGGCGAAACAGGACAGGATGTTGTGGCGCATATTGAGAGATACCCATGTCCATTGGAGTTCATTGGACTGCGATAGACATAGTTGAATTTGACTTTTACGTAGTTCATACAAGAACAAGAAGCAAGAACATCTAATTTATGGTAAGTTTGTAAAATTGCCTTTACAGTCGTATATTTTGAATGCTCAACTACTACTTCTGTTTTGTTTAACAATTATCTTTCCAATAAAAACCTTTTCTCCTACTTTATTTACGGTGATAATGATGAGGCTTAAAGGAGATCACTGAAGATTATCAACCTCTTAAAATATTGATGAACCGTCTGTTTTGGAGCTTCAACTAAGTCCCAAAGAAACCTTCTAAAAGGTTTTCTAAATTACAATCAATATCTTAACGTCAGATTGGCCTTCAAAAATTACAAGGTCGGGCCTCTTTAATTATTTTCTTTTAGGCTCAGGTGGCCCTGGGTCTTGCTTACTCCAAAACCAAATAATTTATAAGTCGTTCGTGGGGACCCATTATAAGCGGGGCATTAAATTGCTTTCTGTCAAATGCTTTATTAAATAGGTAATTTATTTTAGTTAAAGCCTTGTTTTCGTTGGGAAACCTCCAAATTTAAAGCTGAACGAAAATGCTTTTAATTGATTGTCGTTGCCATGGTGATGAGATCGTTGAGGTCCAATTAATGGCTGAGTGTTTGGGAATGGTAATGATGCGAATGAGATTTTGATCTTCAAATGTTTGTTGCTATTATTTCCTCTTTAAGTTTCTGGTGAAAACTTTAGCTTGTTAATAGGCACGAGCATTTAAGGTTATTTGCAGACAAAGTTGCCAAAACAAATCGAAACCAAAGCTAAGTTTAGAAAATCATAATATGTTTTTGAGCATCACACTTGTAAAAGATTACGCAATATAGGTAGTAGGGTAGTATTTTCGTCACAATCAGGGCCATTTTGCTTGCGACTCCTGCGACAGTCTGCTTTAAACCAAGATTTGATTTGTGTTACTTTTACGTTAAAATATAAAGTTAGCAATGCAAAAAAAATGCAAATGACTGCACTGAAAACTAGAAATGCTTTTGTAAAAATATTCTATAGCATCTCTTACGTGTCTTTTAAAATTATTTTCCATTTAGCCGTGCATTGAAAACTTTTATTTATTCAGTTGTATGAACGGCATTGCTAGGACGCGGCCTCATTTCAGCCGTGTGTGTGTAAATATTATCTGTGGTCTGTTGCCACAAGTGTCAGGGGTTGGTCAATCGTATGTATCTGGAATTTGATGGAGTAAAGACGTAAGCAGGAGTGTTAGTATTGCATTGACGTAAGTAAATGTATTCTTGTTGGTTTGAGGAAGAAAGTCTTCAGGTTATGGTATAGAGGTATATAAGATGATATTGGAAAAGCAAAGAGACGCCTATACCCAGGAGTAGAGGAATAATGTTGCCTGTGGATGATAATTAAATGTGAGGCCTTAGAAGAGTATATGAAGGGTAGAGGCAAAGAATAGGAAATGTCAATTTAAAAAAAAAAAATATTCTGTACTGGTAACCAATTTATGGTCCTTGCATTCCCAATCACTAGTTTTTACAAATACTCAACAGGTGTCGCTAAAAATACGTTTTTATCTATTCCCAAAGCGAAAAGAACTGGGAACTTCTAAACTTTAATTAGCTTTTTTCTCATAATCGATTCATTAGGACGTACCCTTTTGTACTGCTAACTAATCTATATCTATGGTAATTTAATTCCCAAATACTAGTTTTTATAAATACTCAACAGATGTTGCTCAAAATACGTTTTTATCTATGCCCAAAGCGAAAAGAACTGGGAACTTCTAAACTTTGCTTTTTTCTCATAATCGATTCATTAGGAAATACCCTGTTCATTGCCTGTACCCTTCATATGGTATGCCTCCTCTCTTTAGTACAATGATACCTAGCAGTAGCGAAGGGTCAATTTTTGTAAGAGGTAAGCCGGAGTACATATCTTTAATGTGATTATATTATTTGTCTATAGAATATACTGTTCCATTTTTCAAAGGGAAGCCGGTAGGAATCGAGTTCTATGGAACCTTCGCCACTGATACCTAGATCTGTTCGAGTGTATTCCTAACCCTGGTGTCGCCCCCTATTACAAGATACTTAAACATAACTAGCGGAGTGTGAGTGCACTATTAACCTTTGCATACGGGACCCGGGAATACAAGCGAGATGTTATGTCATAAAAGTGAATTCTATTACCTACTAAAAGGGTTTTGCTAAATAGTCTTTTAGGGAGCAACTTTGGGAGAGACTCTTCATAAGAGATTTTAGGAATTTTAAATGGTTCCTGGGTTGTTTTTGTCGGAAGCGATATAGCAAAGCAGAATTTGGGTTAATTTAGGGAATACTAGCACCGTAGCATGGTATTAACTGTGTTGTGGAGGTCAGATAGGCAAAATACTGGTATCCAGCTGCATTCAGTTAGACTGGAAACCGACCCCAACATAGTTGGGAAAAGGCTAGGTAGATGATTAGGGAATACTAGCTGTTGCCCGCGAGTTCGTCTGCGTGTATTTTGTATTTTTTCTTTTTTTTTTTAAGAAATATCCAAGATAAAAGTAGCCTATTTCCTTCTTCAGGTCCCAGGCATTTGATCGTTATTATGTTGTTTAGGTGTAAAAGGTGTACATACTACGTACTACATTTTGCATTCAATATTAGTATGGATTAGTCAATCTTCATATGAAAAATTAGATATCGGAAACTACCTACAGCAATTCAGCAGGCAACGAGCTGAATTTTTCATAATCTATTCTAATTTTATCAAGAGGTAAAATTTGTTTGTAAGTAGTGCATACCTATGTATGCAGCAGGTAATCTTCGAAACTAATGATCCGACTCCGAAAATTCAAAGACGAGAAGCTACATTATCCCAGTGTCATAAGCTACATTCAAAACGTTCCCGAGGATTAATTTTAGTAAATAACGGGAACAGAGCCGCGACCAAAAGTTAGTCTAAAATATAAAATAATGTTTTCAGTCACATAAAAAACGCTATTTACGTTCTACCATTGCGATAATATTAAACATCTCAACATAAATGTATCAATTTGCTTAATCTCTTACATTGACAGTCATCATTTTGAATTTCAAATCGTCTATGAAATTATTCGGTTTCTCCCGCTCTACTTGGAAATCTCTTGAATTAATGATCTTCGAATAAAATTGCTTAGAATACATTAAGGGAGGCGAGATAAGTGTTATCCAGCATAATTTGAGTGTAAGATGAGTTTGAGTACTGACTTTAGTTCGATCGAGGAAATATCGATCTATCGTATGAAAAAACGTGATTTCTCGACGTCATTTGAGCTGTCGGGTAATAACTGTGTTTACAAGGCAGGTGTAAGTGGCAACTCCGGGAGGAGACATCCTAGAAAGACATACACTGGGTGGTGATGAACAGAAAGGTCAGCTGCGTAGTACTTGCAACCGACATGCGTGTATGGCCAGATGTATAACCGAGGACGGAGCGAAAGGAGTATGTAAGGATCGTAGCAGGTGACGATTACAAAGGCCTGAATTTATGTGTGTAATTTGAGCTATAGGATTGGTTCATATAGAAGGTCTACGAGTGGGCTATGCTCAAGGTTTCTTGGAAGGGTAAGATCTAGAATGCACTCACCCAGAACTAGAATTATCTACGTAGGTTGGGGTAAAAGCTCCAGTGGCAGTGGGCTCGCCATGACAGTCAAAGGACCGATGAAGTAAACGAGTCCTGGAGTGGAGACCGCGTATCAATCAGTTAGGGTATCGTCTGACGTCCTCTGGCCAGATGGACCAACCACCATAAATGGTGGCGGAAAGTGTAGGACCGGGTGTTACGGTGTAAATTGGGAAACTCATATGTCCAGCTGTGGACTGCGATATACTGAGTGTTAATAATGACCTCATCTGAATCTTAGAAGCAGAGACAAATTCAAACTCCATTCTAATTTGTATTGATATTAAATTGTAAGGATATTTCTCAAGTCCTTCAGTTTCTCGAGAAATTATTTTGAGATGCAATTTTGCAATTCCGTGGGTGTCAATGATAAAGTAGAATGTATTTTGTTTGATTCCTTTCGATAATTTAACATCCCACACAGATACTTAACGTCTTATGAGTTTGGGACAAGTTGTTTTTCTTTGTCTGATAGTTTCGTTCAGGCAGCAACCTTTACAGAGGTAATGGTTGTCTGCCAAAGGCAACCTTACATCTTGTAGGTGAACAGTGATGTATTAAAACATAAAAATATTACTAGATAAAATAATTATGGATTATCAATGAGGCAAACGACAGAGCTGTCCAGGTTGCTCTGTACTGGTCGGACAAAATCTGAGTCATCGATTCGAGACGAAGAATTTTATCAATTTGTAAGTCTTCGAGCATTTCTTTTTTTAAAGCTAGAAATTACCCATAATTTTCAGTAACTCTTCAATATTCACGTATTACTTTTGGTGGTAGATCAAATCGAAAGTATATTTCCAAAAGTATCAGCTGGTTTATTTTGTTTACCATAAGAATAATAATTCCAAGAGTTTCAATATAACAAAGATAACTAACTCCCCCTAAGGTTTTTTCATACTGAGGTACGGATCTACAAAAACAGTAGCAGGTTCTTTATATTTGTATAGTAGAAAAACTAAGCCTCTTAGAGGTCCAGAAGCAATTACAATAACTCCTTGAGTAATTAAGTTGTCTGTTTGTCCATCCGTCCCTTTTTCTCAGAGTTTTTCACAGACAATAGTATTTTTGCGGGGTTAATTCTGGGAATTTAGTAGACACTTATTCCCTTAATTATAAGACATATTACTTTAATAGATATCCGCAATGACGTTCACCATAAAGCGCTTCAAGCAACCATCAATCACTGGACGATTAAAACTTCTTCGTTTCAACTTTCCGCCCCTCAGCGCCATTTCCGCTTGGTTTTCAACCTTCACCCCTACCTACCTATTACAACATGTAGGTTAGGTCGTGAACTTACCCGTTGGTTTCAGGGGTTTGTTTCAGTAGCCGTTGCCATGGTAACCGGTCGCCCCGACAAGACCTGTAAAAAGAGAGGTAATAATTAGCTTTGGGTTACGGTTACTTTTTTCATGAAAATTGGAGGGAATTATAGGTACGCGTGTTGTTTGGATAAAGTTTTTTTGGTACGGTTTTATTCCATGAATAATTTTCATCTACGAGCTGTTGCCCGCGACCTTCGTCCGCGTGAAGTTATTATAAAAATGTTACTTCAATATTTGAATCGGATTTTGTTAACAATTTCAAGGGTTTAATTTTTTTTGTACGGAACCCTAATTCTAATCTTTTTCTAAAATAAAAGTAGCCTAAGTTACTCATTATAACATCAGCTATCTGCCAGTAAAGTCCCGTCTAAAACGGTCTAACCGTTTCGGAGATTAGCCGGCTCAAACGGACAGACAAAGCAAAGACATCTTCTCATACAGAGAAGGCACGGGCATTGATCACCACGTTTGCTCAAGACGGGATGGCGATTTCAGACTTATATTAATTGTAAGGTTTCCTCACGATGTTTTCCTTCACCGATGTCAACTTAGAAAGTGCAACTTGGAAAAGTCACATTGGTACTTGCCCGGAACTGAACTGGTATTTATATTGAGATACATGTTTGTATCTATTAGAAAAAACAATAGCGAATTTATTACACACCGAACAGCAGCTGTGGTCGCGAGAGCGTATGGCGATGTGAAAAATCTACACTTTTTAGGGGTTTGTGAAGGGCTGATGATGATGATATCATCATTCAAGCCCGTTCCGAAGGGTAAAAGGATGTATATATATATATGTATATATCTGGAGCACCAGTGCTCACAAGGATCGTCTCCATGCAAAAAGGTAATGTCCTCGTACTGGCACATAAGAAAAGTTTCAGCTGTCCGTGCTGAAAAAAAAAAAAATTCATACCTTAGACCATAGAGAAGCGAAACATACTTATCAGTAGAAATATTTCAAAACAAAGTAAAATTCAAAACCGTCTCTAACCACGAGTGGTCCTCCTAAAACGTCAAGTAATACTCCACCGACCCTTAGCTTGTAAATAATCGGAACCCGCCATAATTGCTGCTTGAATTTTTAATATAACCTAAAACACTCATACTCATGTTTCTAACCGGCTTCAAAGAGGAGGAGGTTCTTAATTTGACGGTAATTTTTCAAGTATATTTGGGCATAATTCCGACAAATATGGATAGATGTGGAATCTATGGAGCCAAAAGATTTTGGAGTAGCGACCACGTCCCGGAAGGCACGACGGCGTTGGAAGGCCTCTCACAAGGTGGACCGATGATCTGGTGAAGGCCGCGAATCTACTGACTGAAGAACCATAGACGTGGCTGCGCTTGTGGAAGGCTATGTGTAGCAGCAGAGGACGCCTTTCGGCTGATATGGTAGTATTGATAATGGTGTTTTTTTTGTTTGAAATAATGAAAACTGTAGAGATAGATACTAGTAACTTTATCCCGAGTAAGGATTAAAGGGCGATCTGTTGCCTTTGAGCGGACACATATTGAAACTTCAGGTTGCTACTGAGTAATCGAGAAACCCAAAACAGTTTTTTCATCTGAGGATCGTATCCCACGGGTCCACGATCAGCAGTCGCGCTTACTACCACTTGACCAATGAGACAGCCATTTTTAATAAAATCACTTAAAGTATCATTACGCTTGCTCCCCTTGTGGGTAAAGAGATTGTTAATTGGGATGTTGAAGTGGCTTTAGACTCAGACGTTTCCGTTTTAAGACCAATCTGCCTGATTTATTCTCCCTCCGCTTGTGTAATTGTTTTTGCAATTCGTTACGATTTTGAAGTATGTCTAACTTCGCCTTAAACTTCGTCAAAAACAGGTCTACTGGTATTTTTCGAAATAGACTTCAATTCTCCGGCTGTGTAAATTTATAAAACCTTTGTCCTCGAAATAAGAATATTACACCTCGTGCTTGAATTCAAACGCTATTTATTTGTAAATATCAGTAGAATAATTCAGGTGGAGATTCATAGATGCCCCACAAACGATGGGACATTTGATATCGTGTCCTGCCTGTCCTGTTATTGCACATCACAGGAGCTGATGGACGCTACTCAAAATGGTCATCGACACGCTAAGAAGTACAATATGATCAGTAGAAAAATCAAGCATACAGGCCAAGGGGGCACCTGCAGTTTTTAAGGTATGATTAGGTACATCTAGTTACTTTCGTCCAAGTATTTCGAAGTCATTACCGTGACCCTGGAACATAAAGGGCTACTGAAGGACACCGTGGATTTTAGTCAGTACAAGCTGACAGTCCCTGCCGCTCTGCCCTGGGTGGGAGGACTTATTTCATGATTTTACCACGTTAAAAAAAAAAAAAAAAAAGTATTTCGAAGTCCAATCTTGCAGTAACAGGACCCTAGAACCTAGGACTCTTCTACATGCGCCGAAGGTTGCCATAGTCTGAACCGTTTCTCCATTGATACTCAAGAAGATAGAAAAGAAGATCATGCACTAGTGCGATGTCGATCAGATCTCTCAGCTTCCTCTTCCAAAAATGCACAGTAAAAACCCCAAGTTTGCACCATTTTTATGATTTTTCTCATCATTTGGCCTACAAACAAAATGTCTGATTCCCATCACAGTACACATAAACACAAAGCCCAATAACTTATCTTCCAAGAATTTCTAACTTAAACTAACACAAATAGATTCTCCCACAAAAACTGAACTAAATCGTTAACAATAAATAATAAAAAATAAACAAATCGAAACAATACAAGTTGCAATAACTTTGCGTGACCGAACCCACGGTATAGCATACTACTTTTTTACTCAAGCCATTGAACTATTTACCACAACACAAACGTAGTTACCATCACTCTTATCACTGCTACAATAGGTGATATTTTATCTTGATTTGGCCGTAATTGTTACTTTGTCGATCAATTATAAAAGTTGTCTTGACTGTGCAGTTGTAATCACTCGTATAAGTATTACATAAAGTAGATTTTTCCTTGAGTGAAGTGTTGAAATAAAGTTGTTAACTTGGCATAAACTTGTCTTGGCTGTAAGTTCAAGGTTTTGCAGTGTTTCCGGATGATTACTGTTGGCGGTTGGTTGTGGGGATAATTCACTTTTAATTGGTCGTGTTTAGCCGATGATGAGTGGTAGAAAGTAAGGGCCATTTGTATTTGTCACGTTTGTGAGAGATTAGGCTTTAACACGAGCGTCTATGACAGATAATTATTTGGCAATAAAGATGATACTAATTGTTTTAGTTTAGCTCACTGATCATCACTCATTTTTGAAGTTCCAAGGACCCGAACAAAGAACTATGCTTTTTTTTTTTAACGTCTTAAAATCATCAAATGTGTCCTCCCACCCAGGGCAGAGCGGGAGGGACTGTCAGACTTGTACTGACTAAAATCCACGTTGTCCTTCAGTAGCCGTTTATGTTCCAGGGTCACGGTAATTCTATGAGTCCCGCGACCCCGGCAGGCTTTGGCCCAAGAACTATGCTTCCACATTTATTGTGCGAACCAGCCAGTCTGTGGAATTCACTGGCGGCTCTTCTGTATCCCGATCATTGTAATCTGGCCTCTTCAAAGTTCGAGTGAATCACTTTCTTCTAGGCGCACGTGCTCCACCCTAGGCCGCGTCATCGCTTCATATATGGCGAATTCCAGCCAAACGCAAGCCTATTTCTACTTTTGTTACTTATCAGAGAATTACCAATAGGTATCGTGTTATCCAGCTACTAGGATGTGGAGCTCAGTTCCGCACCCTAGTTGCTGGGCAACTGCTAGTGGCTGGCAGCAGTCGCTACATGTAAAATACTGGCATTCAGAGGCTTGCGGTAAGACTTGATGTCGAGCCGGACTTTTTGGTAAAACTGTAGGCAGGTGGCTTAAGGACTGGATCGCCAACGTCATCATCAGTGCCGACTTAACCCAGTAGCAGAAGTAGTTACTACGAGCCCCGCGCTTACTTAATCTGGCACTGGTAATCATCATCAAATGTGTGCGTAACATAAAGGGTGTAAATAGACCCTTAACATAAAAGAAAGGCACTTGTTCTCCCCGTCTTTGCGATCATTTTTTTGTTCTAGACCATACCTGGGAACCTTCTAGTTACGGAGATATTGGGGGTCAAAGTTCCAACTTTGTCACAAGTTTTTTTTTTAAATAAATGTTTTTAATGTAAGATTTTTACTTTACACATCTCCACGATCCCCATACAATTCAATCCATCCATCAGCACAATGATTTGAGTGCTTTCTTTCGAGTCCTACCGCATCACGTGATTTTTCGACCCAAAAAAATAGTCGATTCCCAGCAATAATTTTTGCGTAAAGTTACTTAGTTTGATGTACAGAATGCTTGGTTGACGGCTATGTGAAGGGTCTGTTTACATCCTGTATTAAAGGTTCAGAAACATTTTTTATGCGCTCTACAACTTCTTCATACTTTAAAACAGGTACTTAACCTGTTTTAAAGTATATAACGTAGGCGATATTGTTCCATGTTACCCGGTTTTATGCTTTTGTAAAGTTACTTAGTTTGATGTACAGAATGCTTGGTTGACGGCTATGTGAAGGGTCTGTTTACACCCTGTATATCTGCCTATCTTTCATAAGACTTGTTGCAGTATTAAACTTATTTTCATATATTTTCCGTTGAACGTAGTACATAAATCTCAGTAAACACCAATAAAAAGCATAAATCCTCCAAGACAACCTCAGCGGACCAAATCTATCATGTTTCCAAAATAGAACTGTCCAAGTTTAATATTTCTCGTGGAAAGATCGCGATAAAAATAACATGTTCCTCCGCTAGGGATGTGCAGCGGGCCGGAATACGGGACGCGGGATCTGATGCGCTCCTCCGAGGCTGATACGAAAATAGAAATTCTCTTATTAAGTATTTGATATGCTTTAATGTCATTGGGATTTTACGAGATATAATAAATTTGGTTAACTTTGTAGATTTTACGCAAAACGCCTTATTTCATTAAAAAAAATAACGCAACAGGCACATTCGTCCTGCCAAAGAGCTTAAAAAATCATTACCAAATTCTTAAAACAACTAAGTGCTTAAAGATACTCAAGGAAATTAACAATTACTACATGATCACGCTCTTTGACTAAAACATTTTCCTCTCTTTCATTGATCATGATCAATGAACTTTATAATCATATTTACCGTCTCTCGTAAACCAGCATTATATTAACCAACCAACCAACTTTTTACTTCTGGTAACACCTGTATTTTCTGCAAATAAATGATTCATGATTCCAACTAAAAAGTCATTGCTCATCTCTTCCCACTTGGTTTGGCAACGCTACTCATATCGCAACATCTCGGGAGGCAGCGAGACGGTTTCCTTGCTAAAATAGGACTCGATCCGTTCCCAGGAGATATGATTTACAGAACAGCCGCAAATGGAAAAACCGCCGCTTTCCCAGATGGTTACGGTTTAATAATGCATCATGTGGCTCGTAATAAGTGGCGAATTAATCTTGAATTATCTTATTATTGTTTCTTTTTCGTTTTTCTGTGTTTGTGCGGTTGGAGGAAAATGTTTTTGTGGTTGTTTAAGGGTTTGATAAATATGGTACATGGGATCCGAGGATAAGTCAATTTGTCATGTCTTCGTACAATTTTATTTTCTTGAAAGATGTGACACATTGCTCGCAGAAGTCAATTTGTCATGTCTTCGTACAATTTTATTTTCTTGAAAGATGTGACACATTGCTCGCAAAACGGATGGCCGATGGGGCCGAAAAGTTCTGGAGTGGCGACCGCGAACCGGAAGACGCTGCGTTGGAAGGCCTCCCACTAGGTGGACCGATGACGTGGTGAAGGTTGCAGGGATCCGCTGGATGCGAGACGCACGGGACCGGTCAATGTGGCAACACTTGGGGGAGGCCTATGTCCAGCAGTGGACGTCTTTTGGCTGAAATGATGATGATGAATGATGATGTGAAAAAGGACGATATGAATCGCATGTGACTAAAAGAGTAATGAATATAAATGTTGATGGGTCGAGAGGAAGAGGAATACCAAAGGAAAGATGGATCGATTGTGTGAGGAATGTTGTGAAGGAAAAAGGAGTAAATGATAGCGTGACGTTTGACAGCCAGAATGGAAGAAAAAAACTTGTTGCACCGACCACAAATTACATGGGACAAGGGCAGGAAGATGATGTTGGCAGAAATAAAACAGGAACCTTGACTCTCTCAAAACTTAGTTTTCAATTTTGACTACGATGGCACTCTGAAGTTGCATTACAAAATTATTCCCAAGTTACTTCTTGTAAAAACCGATAAACGAGATTCTCATTCACCTTCCTACTATTGTCTTATATTATTTGGGGTCAGCCCGATCAGTACACCCACATTTCACCAGTTATATTTAAGTCCCGTATAACAGGAGGCGAGCCTATTGCCATCCACAAAATTCCTGATGGAAGAACCCAATGGCACTTCTTTCATATCATTCTTCACAAATTGCTGTAGTTCTCTTTTCGTTGGAGTGAAGTTCTTGTGCATTGCTCCCTCATTGCACCGTAATAAACCGTTTTACCAAAACCTCTTCATCATCCATTTTAAAACCAACGCATCATTGTGAAAGTGACCTTACTGGATTCGTGAGCCGCGCTCGCTCCAAGTGCTGTGAGGTCACGACGTTACAATTATACCCCACAATGGGTTGCGACACAACTATTATGAGTTTTTGTAATTTTGAGAACTTGCCTGAGAATTAGAGCGAGGTATTAGTACTAATTGATTTTGAGATGATTATCTTGTATCTTTGAGAGTGCGATAAGAAATGATTCATTTTGAGAATACAATAAAATTGTGAATTTTAAGGATATATGTATTTTCATAATTTTAAAATCGGTCTGCATGTGAAGTATGGCCACCTTACAAACATAAGAAATGAAAGATAAAATGACAGATTGTTGAAAGAATTCTGTGAAGCGCTCTCAAAACTGAAGAAAATAAAATGTGAGTTTGTCACGGCAGTGACAAAACCGTAATCGCTGTGCAGGATTGAATTCTAGGTGGTGGTGGTGGTTCCAAATGACCCGCTTTCCTCTGAGATTTCGCTCAACTTCTGCTAAGTGAGAAGCCTATTCCTTTGCTAGAACTAAAGAACACAAACCACAAGCTTTTCTGCTTCAATCAAAATCAGATCAACAGATACATGAACACAACAAACAATAATACATTCCATAACAATCACTTCAGGTTTTCTCAACGACCATCATTATCCACAATTTCATGCAAATCAGCTCAAATTCCTCCACGAAGTCAAATAATTGTCCGGTACGGTACCAAGGCACCAGAGAAATGAGGACGAAGATATAATTCAATGTATTTTAAAATTGCGAACCAGTCGTGTTCAAAAAAAAAGTGATGATTAACCATGATTTCATTCTGTGTATCGAGGAACATTTGACGAGTCGGGCATAAGTCTTGCGGGCGGATTATTTGACTCGACAATTGTTTCTTAATTCCCAGTGTATGTTATCCCCAGGGCCCAAGGCAAGGTTCTTCCTATGATTTAGGAACCGCTAACTAGAGATCGTTTGAACCGGTGCTGACGGTTGCAGGGCCACATCCTACAATAACAAAACCTCTGTACAGGAAGCCGTCAAAAATGGAGAAATTTGGAAGAAACCTCAGCTTTGGGTAGCTAAAGGTTGTAAAGTTGTAAAGTTGTAAATCACCGTAAGTACTCACTAAAGTAAAAGTAAACTATCAATGTCTCAAAAGCTGTCTCTAAAATTGACTACGCCAAAAACCGATTCAAATCCTGTCTCGCGTACCCTTACCTAACAATCTCGTTTACAGATATCACATCAAAAATAAATCCGCTTTAAATATACACCTTGATCTACATCCTAGATATCTGCTTACCCCGGAGCGAGAACCAATCCAATCACTCGCAGAGGCAGATATTCAGGAAATGGCGACGATTCAATTTCCTTATTGTGACGTCAACCGAATATGAACATATTACACGTAGATCAGACACGTCAGGTCTTCAGAGATGGATTTTAGGACAAACCGAATGGCTAAGATGGAGGGGACTGAAGATGAAACGGTATTTTAGGTAGGTATTACGTTTATCTTAGGCTAGTATGCATGATAGTCTTCCGCGTCAAATGCCTAGCCTTTTCCCAACTACATATATTGGAGTCAGCTTTCAGTCTAACGGGATGCACCAGGGTTTTAGTGGCAGCGGTTGCCTATCTTACTTACACAATCCAACTAATATGACCATGTAGAAAGCTTTTCGCAAAATATTTCTTAACTTCGTGAACACTGAACAGCTGTAGTCCAAACGAATACGCCTCAATATTTCTATCTACTGAATGCCTCATTGGTCTAGTGGTCGCAACCGAGACTGCTGAGCATGAGGTCTTGGGTTCGATTCCCAGGTCGGGTAAAGTGTTATCGGGTTTTTCCATCAGGAATTTCTCAGTAGCAGCCACGGAGTCTGGATTTATGCCCGGTTGATGGCAATAGGCTCGCCCCCTATTACATGGGATTTAAACATAACCGGTGAAATGTGGGTGTCCTAATGGGTACGCCTCTGGCTAACCCTTCGGGGATTACAGGCGTCTTGTTATGTATTTCTATCAACAAAGACAGCTTGGTAAGTTTTTCATATAATAATATTTTGTCGGCCTTAGTAAATTCAATTTAGCACAAAATGATAAAACCTAGTGTTTCGTTTAGATTTTCCGGAGGCTTTTGACTAAATGTATCTAATTTCCGGAGCTTCCATCTTCCCTGCGTACTTTATGAACATTTTATTATAAATATGAATACAGATTCTAGGATTCATAGCCTGGTTGGGATAGACTAGATTTCTTGATTAACATATTAGTTTTACTGGAAATCGTCCTTCATCATCTGTCTAGTCTTTTCCCAAATTTACTGGGGTCGGCTTCTAGTCTTACCGGATTCAACTGAATAGCAGTATTTTACTTGGAGCGACGGCGTATCTGACGTTCACAACCCACTTAGTACTGGGTAATTCGATACAACTTGGTATAAGACTGGTTGTCAGACTATCGGCCCACTGACTACCTGTAAAGACTATCAAAGATCTACAAATGACAACTGGGTCCAACGGTTTAACGTACTTTCCGAAGCACGAAAGGAACTCGGAATGTAATGGATGGTCACCTATGCACGGACTGAACTTGATAATCAACCCGTGCGGCTGTTAATGTTTACCTACGAGCCCCTAGAAATCCAATTGTGTTTCCATATTCTGGACATTATACAGGGTGAAAGGGACACCGACGCTAAAACGGTTAGCACGTATTCAGTAGATAAAACATAACAGTTTTTCATCGGTAATTTTTTTTAAAACAGCTGTTCCATACATTTTGACCGTGTTGGTATTGCACTTTTGTAGGCAGCAGCTGTTTTTTTTAATGACCGACGAAAAATTTCGATGTGGGGGGTTCAGAATGATTGATATTGAAATTTTTTTTTTAAACTTTGCCCCACACTAGGAATTTCTCCTGTATCGTGGGTGCGTTTAATTAATTAATTACTTAAATAAAATAAATATCCTTGCTCCTTAAATATCTTATCATCGCAATTACGCGCAGCTTGTTGCCTTTGCCAGAATTTATCGAGTTTGAAGACCTAATGTTATGTTTAGACATTGTCTAGTCTATAATGTTTTTCTCTACAATTTCCTTTCTTGTGACATTCTACTAAATTTATTGTCAGTAACTTCTCTTATTATTTCAGTTTAGTGTGTAAGTTTTGTACAATTTATAGTTTCCTCCGCTTTTATTAGTTTCTTGTGTGGTTGCAAATAAAATATCATTTGGAACTTATTTATTTTACGTTTAAGAAAAAGATTTTTAAACAAGCTGTTTTGTTAGTTAAGCACACATACTATCTAGATACAAATGAAATATCACCCGTCATTAGTATGTTAATTTATTTTCAAGTATGCAGCTGTTCTAGTATGACTAAGTTAGGCTAAAATTACATTATCTTGATTAGAATTGGTTTAGTCACGATTAGCCAACTTTAACATATTTATGCATGGATTTTACATAATTTTAAGCGTAAATGAGTATCTATAAATTATCTAAACGAATTTGGGAAAATCTACATAATTATTAAGCAATATTTATTACGGACATAACATGACATGATATAACACCACGCCTGTAATACCCGAAGGGCTAGGCAGAGGTGTAGCTAATAGTACACCCACATTTCGCCAGTTATGTTGAACTCCCATGTAATAGGGGGCGAGCCTATTGCCATCAACCGGGCACTAATCCAGACTCCGTGGCTGCTACAGAGAAATTCGAAATGGAAAAATCCAATATCACTTTGCCCGACCCGGGAATCGAACCCAAGACCTCATGTTCAGCAGTCGCGCTTGCGACCACTAGATCAACGAGGCAGTTATTCATTTGGGGTTCTATTTTTGGAGGTACAAACAGAACCCCATCACCAGAGGTAAAAATATCAATAGCACATGACCTATGTTACCAAGGGGAAGCACTAACACAGAAACACGTACTCTGCAAATAACATGAACAGGTCCCAGGTGCCAGGAAACAAGCCTATAATACACTGCTTTCACCGCCTTGCAAACTGTCAATGTTTCTAAACATCGTATTTCCTCTCCTAAGTATAGAATCTACTGCACGCATTCCTTAGCTTGCCACAAATAGATAGAACCATCCTTACTAACTCCGTCCGTAGCTACAGAACCCTCGATCACAACGATGTGTGCTCTATACATTGCTGACTTTACATTAAACTTCAAGCACCGGCTCTGTTTGAACGGGTAATGTAATAGGGATTGAAATAGGTCGGAGTGGTGCAGTTTTGAAGGATGACGCTGCTAAAACTTAGATAGGATTTTGTGGCACGCTGTTCTTTGACTTTGTTGTGTAGCTTTGTTCGGAAGTTTACAAGTTTTGGGGTAATGTTTGTCTTACGGTTGAGTAGATTTCATATTTTAAGACAGTTCCTTCTTCGCTTGTATGCAACTAACATTTGCGGCATAAAAATAACTTGTGAAAGGAGAAATTTTACTAAACCTAAGCCATCTGATCCTCTTTTTTGGTCAGGGGTTAAAAAACAGTACAGTAGGTCAGAATTCAGTGGTAAATCAATCAGTTAAACTAGGTTAGGCCAGCTCAAAATCAAATGACATACATTGATCTGAAAGTAATTTAATATTTTGTACTCTGATGATCAAAGAAACAAGGGTAAGTTTTCAGTTTAAAGCGCACCGTCATTTTTCTTCATAGCGTACCGATAGCGAAAAGTTCAAATATGGTTGACCCAAAATTCTACTTCGTTCGCAGGTGCATTCAAAAGGTCAGCAAGAGCGCAAGTGACAGGACATATGGTGCAAGATTGACTCCGTCATTTGAAACAGGTCATATTTCAAAGTGGTCTAAATCTTTTTTGATCATCGCCATAAATTCCTATTTCAAGATTCCAAGCATCAAATTGTCTTAAACCAAAACCACTTGAAAGCATACATCACCCAAGTTAGTTTATAGCCTAGTCCATCATCTGGACCAGCCTGCATTACTTCGTTATCTCAGACACTATCCAGTCTGCGATCAAGGTTTATTTATAAAGGATCTGTCTGTTTGTCTGTTTCTATTAACATCTGCAGGGTGACTCAGATCAGTATTGGAAATACATTTAATATTTATTGTTTAGATGGATTCCTTGTTTATCGCAGCTGCTACTGTTCGGTTCAAATGATGGTTTGGACACGTGGGTACTGTGACTATGTGGTTGTTTATTATGTGAGTTTGCGTGTGATGAAAGTAGTTTTAAAATCCATATGATTTGACAGCACGGTTGACGCAGTGGCTGAGCGATTGCCTGCGGCGTTAAGTGTTTGCGTGTCGCGGGTTCAATCGTCGCACGGAACAAATATTTGTATGAACTACTGGTAGTTGTTCCGCATACACGATAAAGGAGAAATTCATAGTGGGGGCAACGATAAAAAAATATCATTGGACATTATTTGATTTTCACTTCTATTTGAGCTAAGTAGTAACTGCACATACCATAACTTATTGTAATCTGATTAATTACTTTTAATCAATCGTTGGACCTATTTCAACGTTTTTATCTAACAACATGAAAACTGCCTTTAAAAGTGTATTGCTTTGAGGTTTTTTATATTTAGAGGTGAATTATTCTATGGCAGGTATTCTGAATGAAAAAAAAATGCGTCTTTTATGCACCAAACGGAAATCAATAAATGAATTCAGGAAATATTAATATCCTGAATGCCATTTCCAGTCATGAAACAAACGATATTGAGCGTCATTAAAATGGGAATAAAAAAAGAGATTCCCTCGCAGGCGCCTGAAACGTCCAGTAATACGAATTCCTAAGCCGAGGTAGGAATGCCTAGGAACATTATATTTGCGGCTTCATAATAAAGTCTGGGGCTGAGTTTTATATTTGTTGAGCTTTTTATTGCTTTTCAAGAGAGTTGTGACAAAATGGTTCTTGTTCGGTCGGATAGCGATGGATTATTACATAGTAAAAATAGGAGTATAGGCTTGGGACTAAAACCATTGCGAGGTTTTTATAATCTGCTAAAGAAGCACCTGATGGTACCGCAAAAGGTTGCCTATGGATACCAGCATTATGAGAGCCATTACGGGAAGCAGCAGCGTTGCTATCCCTCCCAGATACAAGATATTTGTCAAATTCAAAATATCTGCTTGGGTAGGTCTGTACATTTCAAACCCTTCGGAACCATCGATCGAATCCATGTGCTTTTACATTGCTGATATTACATTCACTCTTCAAGTAGGAGATCTGTTTGAACGGGTAATGTAATAGGGATTGAATTAGGTCGGAATAGTGCCGTTCTGAAGGATGACGTGGCTAGCTAGAACTAAGATAGGATTTTGTGCTAGAACCAGACCAGCAACATTGATTGGCAACAGAACTAGGTTTTATTTTAAGAAAATGCCCATTTTTTACTACTTTCTTCGGCGAAGGAAACCTTCGTGAGGAAACCAGTATGACTGAGAAATATTTCTCGACGGCATGTAAAGTCAAGTCAGAGGCCCTTGGGCGGCATATAAATACGCTGACACCAGCACGCGTAGCATGACCAACATCACCCTATCCTCCTACTGTAGTTTCGGTATATTACACATCGTACATTGGGGTAATCCACCACGACCATTGTTTTCAAGCTTACCATTCAACATGCAACAAGACAGTTCACCTACACGAGGTCACAAAAACCGTCGCTCTAGCTATGAAAACGAGCCAGGTTTCACTCGGTCATCACACTGGCTCATTACTAGCTCTACGCGCCGTGACGAATGACGGAGCAAACATTATACTAGCGTGACAAATTATGATAAAGTTCTCATTAGTTAAACTGTGGATTAGTGTAGTTATAGACCTACACTAATCAACAATAGAAGTGAAGGCGTTCATCCAATAATTAAAAAACACCCAGCAGTGTTGTTGTTCCGGATCCAAGAGTCAAATTTCAAGACTGGCTTAGTCTCCATTTTCTATCAAGGTGAAAGTATAAATCTATGATAGGCAGAGCACATCTTAGACTCCCTTCGTAGGATGGTCTGGGTTCGCGAGGTTATGCTTAACAAATCGGAAGGCTATCAGCCAGAATCATTGCTTTCTTAAATAAAGAATGATGAAGAAGGATGAAGATGAAGAAGGTCTCAAATTGAGAAGAATAAAAATTGAGGAGAGCAGATCTATCACTCTATTAAAAGAATTGTTTTTATGAATGCCTGATAATGTTTTTATTCTATAAGAGCTCGTGGCTAAATAATAACAGCCGCTCGGGTCCTTATTCAGGTTAAGCCTTGGTTGGTCCGTCGATGACACCAACATACCAAGTTTCCTCCATGCCTCAGAAATCACGTTAAGCCGTTGGTCCCGGCTGTCATTTGTAGACCTTTGACAGTCGTTGCAGGTAGTCAGAGACCCGAAAGTCTGACAATCAGTCTTATCAAGCGGTATCGTATTACCCAGTAACTGAATTGTGGAGGTCAGATAGGCAGTCGCTTCATGTAAAATACTGGTATTCAGCTGCAACCCGTTAGACTGGAAGCCGACCCCAACATAGTTGGGAAAAAAGCTAGGCAGATGATGAATGTTTTGATTATATATTTCTCATGACATGCTATACGTGAATAATTCACAATCTGCCTCTAGTTTCTCTTGGTCATCACTCCACTACAATTATTTCGTCTAAGCGCCGTGAAGCGAAGTGTTGGTAACGCCAAATCATGCGCAAGTTTTTGTCGCTCGTAATCTATTGTCATTTTCGTAATAGCTAATTAGTAATTACTATTTATGGTTTTTGTTCTAAGTAAAGATGTGTATTAGAGGTCGTTGGTACGTTTGTGACTTATTAGCAATTGTTATTGGGTGGAGTAATTGGTAAGAGATAATGAGTCGAGGATTGTTGTGAATAGATTAGTTTTTTTGTTAAACTATACTGTCACTCACGGGATATCTTCCGTGTTTGTTTTGAGCTCCCGATATTTCGACGCTGTTGCAAGTTTTTTTGCTTATTTTGTTTTTGATGCACGTTATAATTATTTACGCGTTCATCATGACAATTTTCAATATACATTAACATAATATCACCGCGCTAATCCCTGAAGGGTTGGACAGAGGTACACCTAATAGTACACCCACATTTTGTCAATTACGTTTTAAGTCGCATGTTATAGGGGGCGAGCTCGTGGCTAAATAATAACAGCCGCTCGGGTCGATCTTTAGGTTAAGCCGTGCTTGCCTAGGTTGGTCTGTGGATGGGTGACCGCCCATTACATACCGAGTTTCCTCCGTGCCTCGGAAAGCACGTTAAGCCGTTGGTCCCGGCTGTCATTTGTAGATCTTTGACAGTCGTTAGGCAGTCAGTGGCCCAAAAAGTCTGACAACCAGTCTTACCAAGGGGTATCGTATTACCCAGTACTCAGTGGCGTGCCTTCCATACAAGCCCAGAAGCATGGCTTGCCTAACAATCAGCCTCTTAATATACAAGAAAAAAAACGTTCCATGATAGCAATCATTTATAAATAACAAAATAATAATAACATTAAAGTCCGCGCGCCGAGCGCCGAACGCAACGTCTTCCGTCGCGCGATTGTACAAGTTGCCAAATATTATCTGTTTCATTCATAATTATCGGAATATTATTTAAATTTCGCGTGCATTCATCATGCAACGACGACCAAACCTACGCTACCCGTAAATGCCACCCACAGTTGCGACCTCGCTCTAACGCAATACACTAAGCGTTGAAGTGCGCCGTCTCTCTCGCACTCGTTGGCTTCGCCATTTGGCTTAATATTTGTATAGAAATGTTAAAATTTCATTGATAAATTCGGAGACGATTTTTGTCCATATCTATGGGAGCCACAAGCCACGAGAAGCCCGGCTTTTCTGTGGTATTAAGTTCGCTCAAATCAGCGTCCGCGTTGACCGGTCTGAAGTGAGTTGATAATGCCAGTAGCATGCGTTAATTAATACGAATGAATGCCGTTTTGAAAATTTTGAGAACAATATTCCAAAGTTAGGTTTTGTTTTGTTATTGTAATTGTGTGAAAGTTATTAGCACGATGTGATTTATACCTATGATTTTGCAAGTGATTAATTGATTGTTTTATAGTGGTCTGATTACCAAAATGTGAATTCGGATATTACCGTCGAAAAGGTATGTAAATACGTTGAGTTAGCTCTTTACTTCACTGTTAAAGAATTCCTAATGATAGTTTTTCTCGGCAATGTATTTTTGTCGCTTTTCGCAATTAATTTTGTAGTTATTTGATAAAGTTCTTCCAAATAAAGAACCATCATTGTAATATTATATCTCTTCGAAATAAGAAAATACAATACCTAATGATTTTATCGAAGAGTTTCGGTACTTAAAGAGTTGTTATGAAGAATAGAATAAGTAAATAAAATTGGCTATTATTTATTAGTGATTTATAATGATTTTGTGAGATCATTAATATTTATGTAATATCAAATATTGTCATTTTAATCGACACTATATTGAATTAATAAAATAGTGTGTACGGCAATAAAATAACAAATCAATAGTGTAAATGCCATCTAGTGGCCATTTTGAATGAAATATTTTGCACGTCTGAATTGTAAACAGTAGCGTAGCGAACTTACTTTGGTGTCACGATTCGTACGTATAGATGGCGCCTTTGTTAATTATGCAAGCGTATTATGATATCGAGACTAGAAATTAATTGAAAAACTATAATTTATAAAATTATTTCCCAAAACATCGGTAGCTGACTAACTGGGCTTGCCTCCATTCTGACCTAGCGGCACGCCACTGCCAGTACTAACTGGGTTGTGGAGGTCCGATAGGCAGTCGCTCCATGTAAAATACTGGTATTCAGCTGCATCCGGTTAGACTGGAAGCCGACCCCAATATAGTTGGGAAAAGGCTAGGCAGATGATGTTATAGGGGGCGAGCCTAATGCCATTAACCGGCATTGCCGGGCACAAATCCAGACTCCGTAGCTGCTGCTGAGATATTCCTGATGGAAAACCCCAATAACACTTTGTCAGACCCGGGAATCGAACCCAGGACTTCATGGTCGGCGGTCGCGCTTGGGACCACTCGACCAACGCGGCAGTAGTTTCAATATGATTTTGGAAATACTTAAACAAGGATCAGTCTTAATGTGGATATTGTGGCGCTGCTTGGGAGACACCATGGCTCAAGTTTATTGTCTTTTTGACCCACTAGATCAGGAAATGTGGAAGGAGGAAAGTGAGCTCTTTGCTTTGATAATAATAATAAAAACCGCCGGAAAAAAAGGAGGAGGTTCTCAACTCGACATGTATACATTTTTTTTACGCATAACTTTTTTGATATGAACAATTTCTGTGCACCTACAATTATTAAGTGTATTCTACTCCATTTCTAGGATTGGATTGTGATGAGCGTAATAGCAAATGGGGTGACCCCCACAAATCGACAGCATACAAACTTGGAGCTTATATTTCCAGGCAAAAATCCAAACCAAGGTCAGGAATTCCGTAAAAGTTCTATCCGAATGGAATCGGTTAACGTAGAATTTTCCAATTTCACAAGGAAATGGCCCAAAAATGTTTATTACTTCGCCGAAAACAAGGTTATGTAAAACACGTTCATTTCAGCAATGTATCGCACAATATCGTTCAGATTCACGCCTCGTCTACCGTGAATATAGCCAGCTATAGGAGCCATGAATTCTAGATGACTGGGACTTTCATTAACCTAGTTTAACAGATTACTAGGATGAAGTTTGTTAGGAAAACAGATTTGTGATGTGCTTATACTTTTGGGTAGGTTAGGTAGGTAGTTGAATTGAGTTAAATTCCTCAAGTTTATGATTTGGGAGTTTTCGAAATGGTAGTCCCATTTAGTTCCCATAAAAGCTTATGGGTTTATAAAAAGATTCTATTATTGCTAATCTTTGTGCGTTTTTTTCTGCCTTTACCTATAGTCTCTTGGGATCCTTGAAAAATGTGACGCATGGTTACCCATTGGGAGGCCTCGAGGGCTTACCAAGCGAAATCCTACATTACCTAGCAAGGTGAAGCGTGAACGGACATACCGGCTAGGAGTACTTTAATGCAGAATAGTCCCTATCTGTATGTTTACTTCGTGGTCCCTACTTTGGATACTTGTTTGGTAATTGGCTATGGAGAAATTGTTTTAATAGAAGAAGTGCCTCTAGTCTGGAAACTATGAAAAGTCAGACACCGTATAAGCACTGCAATATGTATATATTTATACTCACATTATATATTAACAATTTAGGTGTTTTTACCAGAATACATCACATTGTGACATTATCGTCAAAGCCTTTGAAGGAATCACGGGACATCTGAGTCCCATGCAAAACATGTACCTATTGCAACACAATATCCTCACCACCAGCTCTCGAACACCCAGTATATCAAAAACACTGCTCACAAACCAGCTACTCTGCGATATCGCATCGAATGCTCGCTTCATCCTACCATAACCATGACTAGCCAGGACCACCAGGAGCTTCATCCTACCATTAGCCGTACCAGGAGCCGTCCCGTTGGACCTGTTCAGTCCTGGTAATCGCATATGTGAGAAGAATATTTTTGGCCAGAAGCCTTAGCGCCATCTCATAAATCACTTGGCATAATACCAACAACACTGGCCACTATGCAGCTAAACTATGGTCCCACATGGAATCTTGCTAATAGACTAAAAAAATATGACCTACACCATCTCCCAAAAACACCCAGTACACCAACAACAGCTATCAAACCAGCTACGATATGGCACCACATCGAATGCTAACTAACCTCATTCTGGACCAAATAAAATAGTCACACATGCCAATAAAATTCATCAGCACCATCTCATAAGCACCCAGTACACCAACAGCACTGCTCACAACCCAGCTACGGTATAACACCGCATCGAATGCTCGCTTTCTCTCACGCTCGGCTGGCACTGCTGGCAGAGAGGTAGATGTCACAGCTGAGCGAACATTCGCACTGCGCTTAGATAGGCTCTCGGATTTTAAATAACACGCCTATTATAGCTAAGGTCAAGTTTAATACGGACTTAAGTTGCTTTTTGTTGGTTTTGTGCACCTACTTTTGACTGAGTATGATTTGGGAGGATGGGTATTTTGAATTTCTTTGTTTTAGCGTGTTCTTTTTTCCAGATACCCACATAAAACAGTCGAAGAGATTTCTCATGAAATAAGCAGTACCTTTGTGCTCTTCTATCTTAATGTAATGTCTTGTTAAGTGTTTTGTGTGTGCACAAATAAATAAAAAAATAAATAAAAATTGATCACCAAAAAAGCTTGGATCTTCGGAGTCTATCCAAACGTCACTCATTTAACTTTTAAGAATTGCATTCAAAATGGGATATTTAGTATTTATAAATTGTATATTATTATTCTATTTCATTCCTAACCTGTAATTTCAGCATGAGCTGTTATTAAAAGAATACCTCATACCTTCTCAAGATATTGAATTGAAGACAGTCTAAATTATTGGCAGGCAGAAGGGTTATGATAATAATTTTGCGCTAGCAACAGACTGTAAATAATCTGGCTTCTAACAACATACACTATTTGAGTTTGATTTTGTAAACAAATGCTTCAAAGTTTTAGCTTTAACAACCATTTAGTACATAAATAACAACGTAATTATTATTTCAGAAAATAATTTAACCCAGTATTTGTTTTCTGTCTGTGTTTGTCCAAGATAAACTAAGGGCTGAATAAATTGCATTCAGGTTAGTAGGTACTTTGTTCACTATCGGGGTTCAGACATCGATAAAATTCCTTGGAAATTCCAATATCTTCGTAGCAAACACAGGATCTTAAGATCAACAACCTTGAAGTTGCTACCTAGATAATATGAGGTAGGTAAAAACAATAAGACAGGTGCACATTGCACTTATTATTTCCATGCAATCTGAGTCAATCTCGCATGAACAGCAACATATTAAACCTGAAAAAAAAACTGGCCTGTAATTCCTACCACAGTGCAAAGGCCTCTTTTAATACAAAGATGGCAATTGTTAAATGCAGATATTGGTGTTGGCAATTTTGGACCCTAAGTCTCAATAAAAAAGGATCTTATGAATTTGGAAGAAGGTCGCAGGTCATCCTTCAGTGATCAAACGTGGAAAAAGCAAAAGCAGTATGTACGGATCGTAGCAGTTGGCTTAGCCAAGGCGTGAGTTCGTGAAGGTAGGCCGAATTCGGACTTGCCTACCAGGTTTTGACTATAAACCTCCTACACCTGGTCTCATCTCTGACGGAGACGGAGCGGGCTGTAGCCGGTAGTGCAACACACGGGCCCCATACGACCTGGTTGGTACGTGACCCTCGACCTCCAAGCCATCACAACATTATACATTTCAGCGAAAAAATAACACAAAAAGACAACAATATGAATCACAAAGATCTCTGGGCACGATTTCTTGTTACTTAGTAACTCTGTTCTAAGAATTCGTCATCATTGTCTTCTCTTATCACTTGTGTGCATAGCTTATGTGTTTGTACAGATAATGTACTATGTAGCTTACGTATTTAGTGGCGATCGAAGGTCAGCACTGTAGGATGAGATAAGGAACTAGTACATATTATACGAGATGAAGGGCTTTATTGTAAGACATTAGAAGAAGGAAAAGATAATAAGAATAACTTTCTGAACTAACAGGACTCATAAATGTGTAAGTCATAGGTCTCGAGTTCGAACCCAAGGCCTGTGATTTTTCGGATTCATGTGCGTCTTGTTTAATTATTACTTGCTTCGGTGAAGGAAAACATCGTGAGGAAACCAAACCAGTATGCTTGAGAGATATTTCTCAACGGCATACGGCAAGTCAGAGGCCTACGGGCGGCATAAAAGCTCTGACACCAGGTTAGACACTAACCACATGAAAAAGAAAGAAGCTGCCTATGTCAAATTAAAACCACTGATGTGCGATTGGCTGTAGTAGGTTGAATATAAGCCATATAGATGATTTTAGCCTACTGATTTTGTCTCCTTCAAGTCCGAAAACGTTGGGAGAGGACATCATGTTAAAATCCAGGCTGGCAGTGTTTTTTCGGACTTCTGAAAGGTAAACGATAAACTCAACAAAAGCAGATAGGTACTGCGAAACCAAAAAGTCATAACAAAGCGAATTGACGCAAAATTCTGAGATTGTCTTGCTAAGTTTCCAGCAGTTACACAATGATAAAAGCGTACCTACATAACAACAAGTACAATATCACCTAAAAATACCATCCACAGATAGCAGTGAATGATCCTTCGACTCCTGTGCATACAGTATCGTCTGTTCCGAGAAACTACACTAATTGCATTCACTTAACGTTGCGCGTTGTTACAATAACATACTGAGCTTACGTCACGGCGTGTGATGTCACGATGCAGATGTGAAAGACAACAAAGGTTGTGTTGGAGGCCTCTGGTTTTAAATAAGTTTTTTTATTAAAATAGGACGACGGGTTTAATAAAACACCGATGTAAGTTATCATTTGACTATTTCTTACGACACTACGAGAAAAAAAAATAGTTTACCATTGACTTAGTTGCCTGGAAAAACAGTAAATAAATTTTCTGGCATAACAGAAACGCAAACGTAGATTGTGTGGGTATCATTATCATCATAATAGCAAAAATTTAAGATATTTTGTTAAGACAGTGGAACATCTCAACTGAAATTCTTTGCAATTTTTCCGCGAAATGACTGAGAGACTAATTTGTCTTCAATTATTGGTATTATTCGCTATGTTAGCTCGCAGGTAGCTGTGTAATGATTTTTACGTGAATGTTTTCAGGTTTAGTGCTGTTTTAATAAACTTGAAACGCCAAGGACTTTAAAATTTAAACTACTCTTTGGGGAAAGGGACAAATTGAATTTCTTCTAAATCAATTATTACTGGTAGATAATAATAATAGTTAATAGGAAAAAGACAAGGAAAGGATGGCATAATTATAGTTTATAGGAATTAGATAACGAAGTTTTCAGGTTCATCAACTTATTTCTGTAACAAAATTAAGTAGAACAATCATGTGTCATTGTGCGTCAGCCAATTGCATTCGCTTACTTGGCTACCCCAAGTGCCGTTGTGTTCATTCAGCCCAGTGACGTCACTAAAAAACAAAGCGTAAGCTAAAACTGTGCGTGCTTCTAACATTGCACACAGTTCAAATGCAATAAAGATTCCCATGCACCGTGCGTTTGAGGACAAACCAGAAGGCTATGTAGGAAGGAGATGGACATATACAGGACGTGTAGCTCTATCTCTTTCCAAAGAAGTTACAGTTGCACGCAAGTAATTGTCTTGACATGAACAGATAACGAACTTCCTCGTACATAATGGCGTGGCACATATTTTTTGCTTTTATCTTAACATGTTATCTGTGTAAACGTGAAGTTTCACCGTGTTTACTTTTCTACTATCTTTACCAATTATTTTAGTTAAGAGTTGTGGGTTTTAACATCGGCAACAATGCAAAATTATATGATGATTATTATGTGTATTTCGGAAAGCACGTTAAGCTGTTGGTCTATGACAACCGTTACGGGTCTTGCTAAGGAGTATCGTTTCACCCAGTTTTGGGTCGAGATCAGTCAGGTAGCTCCTACCTACGTAAAACCCCAACTACCAACATAGTCGAGAAAAGCTAGACAGATGATGCTTATCGGCAGGCATAATGAATTGGGATAATTATCACAATACGTAAAAGCAAAAAGTGATGCCTGTTGATAAAATTCATTCATTAACTATTTTATTAGAAAAAATGTGCCAAGGAAGACCAAGCCAAAACTAGACTAGACTATCTACAGCAAAACCCTGCCACTATCTAAACGACCCTTATCTAAAAAGAAATTCCACTAAATTCAAGATAAACATCGTCAAGTCGCATTATGAATGCGACGCCTTACAAGTGCAGATGACTCACTCAATGAACTTGTCCGTCGCTAGTCGCAAGTTCAACGTTTGTCGCAGAGGAGGTCGCTCTATCGATTGTTTGTACGTGACGTGAATAGGCGGCTTTAATTACTAGTATTACGACTCTTAAGTAATGTTTTATATTTATAGTAATTTCTGAAGACGATAGTTTAGCCCATGTGTTTGTTTCAGGGTTGCCTGAATGGTTTTAAACTCAACAGGAGCATGAGTTAACGCTCAGTAATGCTACACTGATTGGTGAATTACAAACTTCATAGTTCCTTTTATCTTCATCAACAGAAGTAGAATTGATCAGAAACTAGCTTTAGCCTGGGGCTTCTCTTGCGTATAGCTCGGAAGTAATCCCACAGAATCGTGCTAATAGGTCGAAAGTATTCTAGGTCAAGGTCTGCAAACATGGAAACGCATTCAGTCGTTATGATTTGAAAAGGAGGCAGTCAGACAGCGAAAATAAATAATTAAAGAAAATACATTTATTTGGCTCATGCCACAAGTGCACACAATATAAAACAAAAATAATATAAGAAAAAAAAAATTAAAAACATACTGAGAAACTACACTCAGATACTTCCCCAGTTATAATGTGAGTGTGGATAATGAGATTACATCAAACTTGGGAAGAGGTTTATACTCAGCAGTGAATGGAACAAAGCTGCCAATGATGAAGTAGAATGAGATTGAAAATATTGACCCTCAAACCGGGTGGTCTTCAGCTTAAAAGAACTCCACTTCATTCGCTATTCTCAAGAGTATCATGAGAGGCCACTTAAAGATAAAACTCTCGCCTAAGAAGTGGCTATATCGTGGCCTTTTGGGTGCTATAAGGGGAAACTTCAAGTTGTGTAGCAACGTATATCTAAAAACTTCGAAATGAGATACTGGAAAAGAAGTTTTGTTTCTAAGACAAAGCGCCAAAATATTTTCAGTGAAAAAAATGTTTGCATACCTACTGTCCTGATTCAAAAAATAATCCAGACAATTTTCTCTGAATGTTTAAAGTCAATGTAGTAGCGGGCTAGCAAATAGCTATTTACTTAATCAGGTTCCAAGCTGCTAATGACAAAACCAAGAACACTTTTGACTGAACCCAAAACCTCACGCTCAACAGTCGCGCTTGCAACCACAATACCAACGAAGCACGTTGTAAATACCGATCAATTTTCTTCATCAAAACTCTCTTTTGGCACAGAAACGCCAAACAATAAACAAGCTCTAAAGTGCTACTAATAAAAAGCATAATAAACCAATCTTACGTCAGTCATAAGTTCAGAACGTTGTTTACTTTTTCTAGTTAACTGTAAACGCACAGTCAAGAGTTTCCCATCATTAAAGCAAACTATCATGATACAAAGGCGACTTGTTGCGACAGAGCTCCCGATATGGTGGGGGCACGGAGTTGGTAAGATATGGAGTGATAACTTTCGAGTGTATAGATTCTGTACCTAGCATTAAGTACAGCACATTCACGGTCATCTATATTACGAGTAGTTTGATCAGTTGAAATGGCGTCTTACCAAATTAACGTGAGGGTCGATCAAAACTTTCATTCTGCTAAAAGTATTGTAAGACAGAGTGAGACGAGGATCTTTGGCACTAATGTGCATTGATCATGATTATGTAGAAGTTTTTCTGTAACTGTCAAAAATTATCCTTTGAAACTAGACAGCGAAGATAGTGGAATTCAATAAAGCAGAATAATATCTTACTAGATAAAATTAAATCACTGAATGCTGTCATCAGAACAAGGGTCAATTAATTACAGGCACTTAGCTATTTTAGGGCTCATTTTTCAAGCCTATCACACTTTTTGCAAAAGTGGCAACCACAAGAATAGCACCGATGCAATGTAGCTTAAGAAAATTAGGCCTCCGGTGTGTTGAAATTGACATGAGTTCACTGTTTAGTCCGCACTTAGCATTCCATTAGCCTACCACTCCATGTCACAGCCCGATACGGCCCGTTCCAGCCTGTCTTGTTACACCCACAGAACAAGTTGTTTGATGGACGTGCGTCCTAGAATTCGTTATTAAGTTTCGTGTTGTCTATGTAAAGTTTGCTGAGCACGATTATTGCCCGTTAGCTTTTGAGGGTATGTTGATAAATTGTGTCTGTACACTGGACGGGTTTGGCGGCTTTTCAATTAGTATTTCACGTTGTTGTTAATAATAATAACCACACGGGTCTATCTTTAAGGCTAAGCAACGCTTGGCCAGAATGAGTGACCATCTCAAACAAACCCTCCGTCGTTCAGAAAGCATGTCAAGCCGTTAGTACCTGTACTAATGTCATTTGTAGATCTTTGACAGTTGTTACGGGTAGTTAGTAGACCCATAGTCTTGCCAAGGAATTTAGGCGTTACCCCAGTATCTGGGTTGTAGAAGTTAGGTAGGCAGACGTTTCTGGTAAATTAATGGTATTCAGATGCAACATAGTTGGGAAAAGGCTACGATGGAGTGGACGTGTTGGCTGATTTTCAATTCGTACTTGACGTTGTGGTTAGGTCATGCTTAGCTGTCTGTTGTGAAGTGGTGTGTCAGCTGTGGACGTATTTAGGCTGCTATTAGTCATGCTGTGGCCTGGAGATGACCCGACATAATTTATTGAACGTCACCCTGTTATGGAATGATACATCTGAGCTGAGCTATGCGATTTCGTGAATTCATGCACTGACTGGACAAGGCAGGTTCACTCAAATCTGTCTGGTTCGTTTCCCAAACGACCGGACACTAATCTGCATGAGGTTGAAAGTAATTTTGACCAATTTAAAGAAATGTATTTATTTTTCATGGACTGGTTTTGATTATTCCCCAAAAAGAAGGGAAAAATGTAGTTTGATTGATGGTTATCACTATATTACATACGATCTTTTGGCTATGTCTGACGAAGATGACACATTCCTTAAACAAGAAGATAGCTCCCCATACGTCATCATAAAAATGTCACCCTAAAAGTTCAGTTCATGACTTCATTTAATTACTTACCTTTCAGCAAAACATGAATATTAATTACCTCTTAAACCAAATATAAACTTTGCGTCGGCGATACTTGATATTTGCCTTCCGTTTAAAGCAAATTATTCTGTATTCTCATATTACAATTAGATTTATTAGTAATCGGTTCTTAAAGGCGATGTTTTTGCGATGCCAGTCAGATCAGAATTTTAAGTCAAACGTGGGTGTAACTGGCACATGTTATTATTGAGGTTAATTTGGGAATAATAACGAAAATTCGAGTTCTATTTACATTGATATTTATGACAGGCTAATTGGGAATATTGAAGATTCGAATTAGGTTGATTTATAGTAGGCAGGATTAAATTAAATAAGCAGAATCAGAAAGGTCAGGAGTCATATATGACCAGGTGCATGAACGTGGACAAAGCGAAAGGAGTACGCAAGGGTCGTACCAGGTGGCGCCTGTAGATTCTGCCTGCCTCCATTGAAAAAAGGTGTGAGTTCATGAATTTATTTACCTATGTGTACATAAGAGATGTGTGGCTTCAGATATTCTGTATCTCTACTTTCACACATTTTTGGAACCCGCTTGTCCTGAATATAATGTCAATTATTGCGTATTTTTAAACTTCTCGCCGTTACGGTCAACGGATACCTAAACAGAATTACTTTTCCCCGAAGACTGAATACTTTCCAAACCCAGAGACTACCTACCAGAATTACTTTACATCCCGGAAAACTCAATAATTGTCCCAGCTTTACAAAATTCTATGTAGAATCAATTAATTTTTCCCCGTAAAATTCTTGTACGTAACATCGAAAACACGGATCTAATTCCGAACAGCCGGTTACATTTCGACATGTGTCACCATCGGCGGATAACCGGGTTGCTGTCGCTGGCATTCTGCCAACTGCTCGGCGTGCACGTTGCATCAAATGTAGTGTTGTTATCTTGGTAAGCGGCCGTTTCGCGTGACGTAAGCTGATGTTGTTTTTGAAAATTTGGATTTTAATTTTGTTGTGATGAAACTTCATGATGATGTAAGGTTTACCAGGAGCAGAAACCGCGACCGTTGAGGGTGGAGGATTATTCTTGGATTGGCAAATGTTTTCGAGCTTTTGTTCTTATAAGGTTGAAGCCCCGAATCTGAATATGTGTGTATACATTGGACTGGAACACAACTGGCGAAAATATGATGTTTGAGCCAACCTACTCATTACCGAACATACAAATAACAAAGTATATCAAAGCATCATACAAAATAACAATCTAGGTTCAGTCAGGTCACGCGATACGACAGGCTGACCACAGAACTAAACTTAGTCGCAGAAACACGTGGTTACAGAATACAGACGCAATTTCTTACGGAGTATACCTATTGGTCAAGTTTTGGAGCGGAAAACAAAATGGTGTCTAATTTTTAGCTAACAAAAATTAATTGGGTCCACACAGAAACAAATCATCAAATTCTAACCTTGCTCTCAATGAAAAATGGACCACACCTTTTTTGAGGGAGTTTAATCTGCTCGTCGGAAGGAAAGTCGCTTATAAAAGAAACATAGCCCTGGATTCCGTTCCAAGAAGAGAACTCCTAAATTGAAATGCACCTGTGTTGCTTTAGAATAGAATAGAAAAGAAGCATTTATTTCAACCAACAACGGATCATAAAATACAACATAAACATAACATAACATCACGACTGTAATCCCCCAAGGGTAAGGTAGAGGTGTACCCATTAGTACACCCACATTTCTAGTTATGTTTAAGTCTCATGTAATAGGGGAGCCTATTGCCGTCAAACGAGCATAAATCCAGACACGGTGGCCGCTACTGAAAAATTCCTGACGGTAAAACCCATTAACACTTTGCCCTACCTGATAATCGAAACCAGGACCTCATGCTCAGCAGTCGCGCTTGCGATCACTAGACCAACGAGACAGACACATCGACATAAACAACTACACATTTTAAACATGAAGAACACTATAGTTCATTTGCTCAGTAAATGAAGCATACAACAAAAGTTGAGGTACCGGTAATCAAACCTCTGCGCGAATACGCTCAGGATGCCGCTGGAGCAGTTTTAGTTTGATACGAAACTTTGAACTTCACATCACAGATCTCCAAACATTTAAGCAACTCCTGTAAATCTCCAACTAAATCCGTATATATACACTTGCTAAAATAAGCACACTAATCTAATAATCTTCACCATCTAATTCCGAATTCCGCCTAATTAACATACCTGACTAATTCCCTGAAACACAGGAAGACTTACCACCTACACATTTAGCACTTAGCCTCTTACACAACCGAAACCCTATTCTGGTAGAATACGCAAAATTTGTCCGCCATAATTGAATTTAGTACGATCAGTTAGGTGAGCCAAACATTGGATTATGTTTATATTAGTGGTTCGAGGACTTTATTACGTCGTTTGAGGTGGATCATTATATTGGTTGGATCGTTTGTTTTGAAGGGAATTGTGGGAGGATTAGCCGTAGTGGAAAATTAAGAGGGAAAAATCATGTTCAGGTTCTTGTATACGTTCAAGGTGTAAGTGGACCCTTCACGAAGCTGTCAACCAAGCATTCTGTACATCAAATTAAGTAACTCTAGGTAAGTAAACATTATTGCTGGGAAAAGACTTTTGTTTTAGGGTGAAAAACCACGTTTTACGATAGGACTGTAATGTAACGCACTCAAAACATTGTGCTGATGGATGTATTTAATAGTACGGGGGTCAAGGAGGTACTTAAAGTAAAGTTATAACATTATTAACTTGTAATATAAAAAAGTTGGAACTTTGACTCCCAATATCTCCGTAACTAGAAGGGTCCCAGGAATGTTCCAGAACAAAAAAAAGGATCGCAATGACGGGTAGTACAAGTGCCTTTCGGCTTCGTTAAGGGTAAACTCATACAGCATTGCTAAGAGGATATATAAATATAGGACTGTCTATTACTCGGAGACAAAGAAAACATTCTGTGCCTGTAAACAACTGTCGCCTTTCAAACTAGAATGCAAAAAAGCTAATTTGCTACAGGAATCCATCTGGAAAACTTGCTTGTTTTTCGATGTGTTTCATCTATCTATGGCGTAAGTATAGGTAGTGTACCTGTTTTATAGGTAGGTAACTGCAATGTGTAGGTCCTACAATTATAATAAATAAATAACTATGTTTAATAATACAAACTCGTGACGACTACGAGTCTAATCATGGGTAGGTTGTTTACAATAAGATGTTAATGATGTAGGAAAACAGCGTTATAATATGCATATACGCTATACAATACATGAATTCGCGTAAACAGTGTTATAAGGGAATCCGACTGCAAATAACGTTGGAAAAATAAGATTACAACAAAGTCAAAATACTTTGCGTTCTCGTAGCAAGAAAGCATATGGATGTCAATACCAGCAATGGTTACCATTTTAGTATTATCGAGCCCATCAGTCCGTTGATTTTAATGAATTGGACATCTGCTACTACAGCTTAGGAGCTCGTGGCTAAATAATAACAGCCGCTCGGATCGATCTTTAGGTTAAGCCGTGCTTGCCTAGGTTGGTCTGTGGATGGGTGATAACCCATTACATACCGAGTTTCCTCCGTGCCTCGGAAAGCACGTTAAGCCGTTGGTCCCGGCTGTCATTTGTAGATCTTTGACAGTCGTTACAGGTAGTCAGTGGCCCAAAAAGTCTGACAACCAGTCTTACCAAGGGATATCGTATTACCCAGTACTAACTGGGTTGTGGAGGTCAGATAGGCAGTCGCTCCATGTAAAATACTGGTATTCAACTGCATCTGGTTAGACTGGCAGCCGACCCTAACATAGTTGGGAAAAGGCTAGGCATTTGATGGACATCTGCTACTACAATCCAAAGTATTTTAAAGGAAATTCATGACGTATTGTTCATTCACTTCAACCTAATTATCATCTTCATTCTCTTGCCCTTGTCCCAATTCATTCGTGGTCGGCGCAGAATGTCTTCTTCTTCCATTCTCCTTTTACTCGTCATCTCATCAGACACCTTCTTTCGTGCCATATCTTCACACAGTCCATCCATCGTTTCTTTGGTCTTCCTTTACTCAATACCCAATTAATGATGTTGAATTTTGAAAGTGAATAGCATTAGAAATGCGAGTGTGCTACGCAATTACACCGCTGAACCAACCAACCTTCCTTTGCCGAAGCATTCAAAGAAATCTTCATTCAAAAATCCTACTTCCTACTAATATTATAAATGCGAAAGTTTGTGTGGATGGATGGATGTTTGTTACTCTTTCACGCAAAAACTACTGAACAAATTTGGATGAAATTTAGCAAATAGATAGTTAATAACCTGGATTATCACATAGGATACTTTTTATCCCGGTAGTATAATCTCGTGGGACAATTATCGAACTCAACGCGGGAGAAGCAGCGGGCATAAGCTATGTAGTATCTTTATAACTTCTCGTTCAACTTTGCACTATCCACAACCTACAGTTATTTACTTTTTCTCGGATGCTACGTAGGCGCGAAAGCCAAGCTTATCTCGTTCCAAGTGAGTTGACACAGAGTAGAAACAAAACAATTGCTTATCATCCTACCTAGCAATATTTGTACTCTGTGGTTACTGGGAAGTGCTTCCGAACGTCACGCTTTCTTCAGAAGTATGGCTTAATTGTTACGTACATAGTGGTTATGTAAACAAATAATTGTAGACTATGTATATGTATGAAAGTGTTACTGGATTCTCTATTGCTACATTTGCACCTATTTGCAAGTTAATGGCAATAGGTTCGTCCCTTATTACACGGGACTAGTAAATAATGTACTATTAGGTACACCTCTGCCTATCCCTTCGGAGGTTACAGACGTGGTGGTATGTAACAAATAACATAACTAGTGAAATGTAAATGAGTGAATTTTTTTTTTATCATTTGGGTATCATCATCTTCCTGCGCTTCGCTTGACCCATGTTACTTGAGGTCAGCTCAATACGATTTCTTCTACTGAAAGACCTAGACCATTACAGGCACTTTTACATTCTCAAAAACAAAAAGACGAAGCTACAGTCCCAGTCAAAGGCATAATAACTGTGAAAGTACTGTAGTTGCCCATTTCAAGGCGTAGATATCTATAAAGGTTAAGCAAGAAACTCCATGGACACCACCCCTGACGACCTGGACCACCTGACCAGCCCCCGTAGCATGACCACCGTAGACAAGGATTTCTTTGACGGAAGAATCGACAAAATGACAGATTGTGTCGACACAATGACAGATTTCTTTGCACTATCTGTCATTTTGTCGATTCTTCTGTCAAAGAAATCCTTGTCTACGGTGGTCATGCTACGGGGGCTGGGGATGATTCTCTAGATTCTCTACTACGGTTTTTAGTACTCGTCGTATGTTTGTTGACAGTCTTCTTGTGTTTCCATGTTAGATACTCCGTACTACTTAAACAAACGCTATCTGTTCCGAGTGCACCTCGATTCCAAATATAACTTTAGTCTGTACAAAACGGAAAATTCGCGAGTCCAGTCTTACCGAACCTCAACATTTTCTCACGACAATTTATACATAATTCACAACCATGTAGCTAGGTACAAGACAGGTACACATGCTCTACAACACAAATGCAACAAACCAATCAGTGTGTCCCCCACGACTCCACAACTACAACAAACACAAAGCGATCAGATGATTCACGAGCATGCGCACGCGCTTCCTGCCGACCTTGACTGTTCGTCTGCATGTCACGTTCGTGCGTGATTGGTTGATAACCAGTATGTAGTTTGAATGTTAGGTTGTATGGTATTAAACGAAGATGATGATTCAGATGATGGCAAGATCATTCATCCTTCAGTTAAGAAGTGGTTATTTATTGATGATAACCATTTTTCCTTAAGTGATTTTATTGAGTGACCTTTGTTGGCTCGTTTAAGAAAAATAAATAAACTTCGCTGAGAAACATTCTATAAACACCAGAAACTCACTTTAACACATAACATAACATTGCATCACGCCTGTAATCTCTGAAGGATTAGGAAAAGGTGTACCTAATAGTACACCCACATTTCGCCAGTTATGTTTAAACAGAACTTAAGTCCCATGTAATAGGGGGCAGTGGCGAAGGTTCCATACAACTCGATTCCTACCGGCTTCCCTTTGAAAAATGGCACAGTCAGTATTCTATAGACAAATAATATAATCACACTAAACATTTGTACTCCGGCTTACCTCTTACAAAAATTGACCCTTCGCTACTGATAGAGGGTGAGCCTATTGCCATCAACCCGGCACAAATCCAGACTCCGTGGCTGCTAGAGATTCCTGGTGGAAAAACCCAATAACGCTTTGCCCGACCTGGGAGTCGAACCCAGGACCTCATGCTCAGCAGTCGCTCTTGCAACCACTAGCCCAATGAGGCAGTCAAACTCACTTTAATACCTACAAATAAACCTTATCTAATAGGATTAGTATTCACTAAGCAGTCAAGAACAGCCCACTCATTACCGACCACAAACACCGTAAAATTAAATCAGAAACACAATACTTCCCCTATAACATTACATTTAATTTCCTGAAAGGTAACTTTGAAATAGATTTTCCGAGTCGCCCATTATGAAATATAATAGTAATAAGTAGTAAGGAACACGGTATTACGGCTTCTCTATCTGTAACGTAAAGCCGCTGTAAGCTGGCTCGTCGATGTCACTTCGTAAGCCGCTTCCATTTTTATTTTGGGGCCATGAGAGCAGCGGGTGTATGAGGAAGTGAGGTGGGTATCTTTTTCAGCTTACCCTCAAAGCATAGACCAGTGGGAACCACTTTTAACGCGTTTTCCATTTCTGAAACAAGATTGACATAAGGTTCTCGGGTAGCTTATATCAGTCCTTTACTCACGGGTGACCAATGAAAACCAGCAGCGCTGTGCTGTGAGTCCCCCATAGTACAGCATCATGCTGAAGGGTACCTGCTTGTCGCAGTCACGGCGTGCAAGCTGTCAACTTTTTTTTTGACTGACTATGAAAGTAATTTAATTTGTAAATATGCGATCCACGTAATTATTTTGAAGTTATAAAACACAATAGATTTCCTAAAATTCTCCTTCGGGAAACCTTATTTTCCTATTCTTATTCTTTATTGCACTCGAAATTAAAAGATATACACACAAAATTACAATATGATTATGTACAACGGGGAGCTTAACCCAGAATAGGGTCCTATCATTGACTTGTTTTAAATTATACTACATAGTGTGTTTTACTTTATGTTAAAAATCTGCCAAACACAGAAAATTTTCAGTACATTAGTGATGTATTTGTAATTAAATGTCGCAGTTGCCTAAATTCCAATTTGCTAGTTGTAATCAAGTTTAAATTGGATGTTGACTAATAAATACGTGGTCAGAGCAAATTGAGTGATATACGACCTGTTTGTGAGTGTTCCATTAGTTTGACTACCACAGAAGAATAAGGTTTCAGGGTACGGAACCTAAATTACGTAATTATAGACTTCGTCACTCCTACACCCAATTACGTAACATTGTTTTTAAATCCGAAGTATTTTAAAGGATATTCGTATACCATTGCTTCATATTTTATGAAAATTCAAATAACGCAATGAATATTGTTGAGTTGTCAAAATTAATATCATTGGGCAAAGTGCGTTCAACAATCACCCGTATGGTTTTTTTTTAAATGAAACATTATACATATTTTCTTTTAAATATTAAAGTTTATCTACCTATAAAACCTAACCTAACGGAAGCAAGAGTAAACGGTCATAATCGTGATATTAAACAACATACCTTATTCAGTGTCCTTTGACATCTTTTATCTATCGCAGTTCAATCCCGATAAAACAATAAACAAACAACGCCAATCATTAACAATACCGCTCCTAATAATCAAAATAACGATAACCGCGGTTTTCCCAGCCCAACGTGTCAGCCGCCTTGACACCCAGTTGATCTCGGTTTAATTGCATCCGAGCTCAACGATAAAAATCAAGGGGACACTGCTTCACGACGAATATTAATTTAAGGGCTAAACACTGGCTGGGAACTTTTTAAAAGGATTTCCCTGTTCGTCGGTTGATTTTGAATTTTATGATTGCAACGATCGCTTTATGAAGAAGTTTTTTTATCGATAACGGTATAAAAATATGACCTGTTCGGTTTTACATAGTAAAATCAATATAACTATGATGTTTAGATTGATTAAGTAATAACATCTTCTAGATCGAATTTCGGCCACAGAGGCCCTCAGCGAAGAGAAGCCAAGTGTGCAAGAGATGATAATGCACAAACGTGTGCAAGGTCCAATCTTCCGTCTCACACTCTTACAAAAAATCTTCATCTTAAATTCTCTTTTTTATCAAATGAAACAACGAACGAATACCTAGGAAGTAGTACCCCTTCATGATTTAAAATTTAACAGCAACAGAATTTATTGTTCAACGTTTCAGCTCCGTGCATTTTCCATTTCCCGATATTTTAAGCTTTTGTCATTTCTCCGATATACTGCACCTGCCAACGATATGCTGCGAATATCGGGAAATGTACCGAGAGAGTCTACAATGCAATTCACAAATAGCCTGACGGCTGTCGCTGTTCAGCTCGATTTTAATCTGCATGAGAGCACTACCTCTCCTAGCACATTATTTTATGTTGACGATACATACTACATTTGTGACTTTCTTACCTATAGGAATGAAACCACCTGGTTTTTCGAAACCACCCCCTGGTTTCGAAAAACCAGGGGACTTGACAGTATCAACGCTTTCAAAATTTTTCATTTTTCAACAACAACTTAATACAGGATTAATATACAATTTTCGGTAACTTATGCCACTCAAATACATTTTTGACTTTCCATCGTAGTTAACGCTAATACGAGTTTAATCTTTGTTCACTTTATCTTTCTTCTCAGATCATTAAATCGCCGGCCAACAACTCATAGAGTTCCCTTATCCTAGTTGCGGAAAAAATAATTTTATTTTAATTCCTGATTGCATAACATAACACAACAGGGCATCACGACTGTAATCCCCGAAGAGTTAGGCAGAGGTGTACCTAATAGTACGCCCACATTTCACCAATTATGTTAAAGTTCCATGTAATCGGGGGCGAGCCTATTGCCATCAACCGGGCACAAATCTATCTACTGAGAAATTTCTGATGGAAAAACCCAGAACACTTTACTCGACCTGGGAATCGAACCCAGGACCTCGTGCTCAGCAGTTGCACTTGAGACCGCTGGACCAACGAGGCAGTCCAAAAATAAAAATAATAAAGCCACGTGTATTTTTGCTCCCAATTTTTATGAAAGTTTTACGCACCAACAACACCTACACGTATTACAAGGCTTAATCAGCCAATCATGATCGAAGGCCATCGGTCCCTCGCCGACCAATCCCGACATCTTATTAACGTCGGCGGGAATCTATTTGGGCATAATCAACACTGTGATGCCAGTATTTATGCGTAAATTGAGATGAAAATCGAAAAATTAAGGTTCGATTTTATGTAAGAAAATTGGTAAAACAAGTCTTGTTTTATACACCGATATACGCCGTAAATAAACAGGTAAAAAGTATAGCTAACCTTGCTGGCATTTACCAGCATCTTTACTTATTATGAAAAGACATAACATGACAGTTACATCTCTACTGAGGGTTCGGTAAAACCATTGCGTACAGATTGTGGATCGGCTGATCTGCGGAATTCGGTGCCCGCCGCAGCGTATGTACGTACCTTCTCGAGGTTTGGTCAATCCGGTGATTGACCAAACCTTAAGAAGGCAAAAGGTGTTATTATATAGTCTACCTTTTTCGCAATAAAGGTGTAAAAGACCAAGAAAAGACTGGCTTAGCCCTTGATCTGATACCTGGCAGTGTAGCTTTATATGTTGCTAATCTTCAGTTAAGCTTTCAACATGAATTACCTGAAACAAAAATAAAGCTTAATTAGTACAGAATAATACATTTTTAATTCAACAGATACCAAGGAAAATGGCCGCCTTATTACTTCAGCTGGAAATCTTAAGGCGATTAAGGGATTATGCCAGATGGTCAGCTGCTTTCATTTAGGTATTATACGTTAGTCACTTTGCCGGGTAGACGTGGAGATAATGGCTTCTGTTGTGTATGACCTATTACATAATAGGTAGACTGGACATCAGCCGTGCTCATTTTATGAGAGGATTATGTATGAAGAGAATATGATTTGCCCGAGCTGAATCTGGAATTTAAAGTTATTCAGAAGTTTTTGATGTTTATATTGATTAGTAACTAAACTAGTTAAACCATCATAACGCCAGTAATAATCTACCGCTGGATATACTCGTAAGTTCTAAGCTATATTTATTAGTTGCACGTCACAGCTCGATTCTTGGGTTTTTTTTCAATTAAGTCTGCCGGATTGCTTTAATTTTAGTTTGTAGTAATTAATTGTTTTTATTATTTTTAAATTACCTTTCAGTTTATTTTATTACCATATATTCTTACTACTAGACTAGTTCACTTTGTAGCACGTTCGATTTATTATGTAATCTATTTTGGAAGGCGCTGGTGTCTGTGATACAATGACTTTCAATCATTAGGACATACTCTTTTGACTAAAATGTTCATTTTTAAATGAAAATTGTTTTTAGTATTAGTTTAGTTTTTTAGATGCGCAATGTCCACTCAACACATACGACAATAATCATCAGTTTCTCGCCTAACATGCTAATATTCCAGTCTAAATACTCCCACACAAATATGTACAAATAAACATGTCTTACACTGAAACTGCAATGTCCCCGTGCATGCTAATGGCCGAGTTTCGCGGCACGTTAGTTAAGTGCCGCAGTTTGAGTCGCGTTAATGACAGCCGACTGACGTGCTTCTAAGTTTTAATAGTTAGGTGCTGTAATTTCTGCTTTTGGGGTTTTGTTCTCGAGGTTTGTTTTATGTAAGACTGGCCAGAGGTGTGATGCACTGATGATGATGTTGTCAAGTCTGTGATGCATAAGAAAGTCTGTTGTTATGGCCTTGCTACAGGCAGCAGTTGTGATTACAAACAAAGTACACCACATTGAATTTTATTCCTATTAATGTTTAATTATTTCAACTAGCATTCCACAGCTGGACTGGGTACTCATATTTATTCATATCTAGATTATTTGTAGGATATGATACAAAGACGGTCTTTGCAAATAACAGTTATTATGGCGGACACGACGAGACATTCTGCCAAAATGCACTAATTACATTAGTAATTGCACTAATTACATTAAAAACTGTGCAAGTTTTATGTTTACGCCAACTTACCTATCTAGGTACTCTTAATTTATAAAAATCCTACGTAGAGAAATGATCAAAACTCCAGCCTATTCCCGCTTTTCTTTTCACTTTTCAATTAGCGACTAAACGCCAATACGCCACTAGTGCACAAAGCACATCCTTTTCGCACTAGTACTTAAGTCGTGTGGTATCGTGAAGTGCTAAGTGCAACGCGTCATGTGCATTGACACCTATAGTTTAACACTTAGTAATGTATAGCAGTAATGGGAACGGATAGGATGCCTGTCTTATGCACTTATTTATCTACGCGTGGAGGATATTTTGAAACTTACACGATTTAAACGAATCTGCGGCGTAAATCATTGTAATTAAGTTCCTTATGCTATTGGCAAGATTCACAATAATTAATGCGGATTTTCATTTTTATCATTAGCCTCTGAAAGTCCTCTCTAGAATGTAGACCACTCGAACTTTAGGTATCGACTTATAGATTTGATCACAGCAGTAAACATAACATTATAGATTTATATACTTATTTCAATAATCAACATTTACAACAACATTTCATAGGTTGAAATACTGAAATTGAAGTTTAAACTTTTACTGGAGTACTTTTGGGTACCTTCTCCCGAGTTCCGTACTGCGAACGACAACGTTGCATGAAAACAGTCACTAATTTTAAATTGTAAAGGCCACCCCACACGACACGCGAGTTTTCGCAAGTTTATAAAAAAATCGTCCATGATTTTATACATCGCTTCCCGTCACAGTCGCAGCTAGTCGCAAATATTCGTGCCCGTGTAGAAGAGCCTTCATTTTACAAAATAACGCGGGAATTTCACACTAGCTACCCGGAAACAGACAACGACCAGTATGGCTGACATTCTTACAACTTATAGGTATTATTTGTACGTCTGGTATTTACTTAGCATTTTGTGCAACGCGTGTGTTCTTATGTAAAACAGTTTATGGTATTATGTCTGCATTCCCGAAGAGGCGTAGGTTGAATTTGAACATTATGTGTCTTAGTGCATTTACATGGTATTAGGTAAAGTGTGGTTTGCTATGACATGCGTAATCAGTGTATTACACAGGGCTCCTCACAGTAAGAACAACGCGTACCGATATCCATCTTACATTACTTAAAACTGGTATATTTGCCATGTTTATTAATTGTTTCGAGTTCGCGATTCATATTCACTTTAATTGTGCTACACAATGTTAAAAAGGTGTAATCAAAGGCTAACAGCTAAGACCAATATTAGGGACCCTGTTAGGGCACAGCAATAGATAATATACAAATCATATTAATATTTGAATTTTATGTAGTTAGTGATGAGATCAGAATGTTGGCCCACAAAAGGGATGAATGAAAGGCATTTGCATGTGGCTGAGATGAGAATGTTAAGGGGGATGTGTGGTGTTACGCGAATGGATAAAATAAGAAATGAAGAGGAAGTCTGAAAGTGGCGCCGGTGACTGAAAAGCTGTGTGGTAATCTGTTGTCGCGGTATGGGCATGTGATGCGGAGGAATGAGGAAAATGTCGTCAGGAAAGTTTTGAGTATGAATGTGGATAGGTATATGAGTAGAGGAAGACCAAAGAAACCATGGATGGAATGTGTAAAGAATGATATGGCAAGAAAAGAGGTTTCTGATGAGATGACGAGTAATAGAGAAGTATGGAAGAAGAAGACATGCTGCGCCGACCACAAATGAATTGGGATAGGGGCAAGAGAATGATGATGTACTTAGTGATAAGTAATCATTTCGGTAGTTGCCATGGCGCCTGCAACTACCGAAATTCATACCATGTTCGGATAAAAACAAATAATGAACATGGTAAATATACCGTTTTAAGTATTAAAAGCTGTGCTGCCGATCGGCCCTGTCGATGATACCGCTTGCGATAGCATTCCCGCTCAGTTTCTCGCTCTAACAAATGACGGATCTGAGTGACAGAAAAGGATAAAAGCATGGAAGAGTTCGACTCCGTGCTGCTAGATGATGTTCAACCCCCCAAGTAGCACAGAACTGCATTATAAATTTTCACATAAGGCTCACAGCGTTAATCTAAGCATTTCTACCGACTTATTTGAGTTCACACAGGCAGCAACAGCTGTTTAGAAAAAAACGAGGCTCACTATAACGCTTTCTTCTGTACTGTAAATCTATTAAGCAGCACAAACATGCCACAGATGACACTGTTATTCAGCGTTTAGTAGTGCAGTACCCTGTCAGCTGCAAGGGCGCTTGGTTGTGAACACAAATAATGCAGTTTTCTGAATAAAAAACCAAGCGTGTACTATAAAACCGTTGCATTTGAACAGAGAACATATGTACTGCTATAACGTAAGCAGTTACTTTGTGAAGTTTTTTAACAAAGATTTAATGCTTTATGCCGCATACAGATAAACTTTTACCCTATTAGTCAGGTACTACTATACATTCGAATAACAGCATTTATTTAGGCCAAGACAGAACTTAAAGTGGACTTTCATGCAGTTACATAGCAGCAAACCTGTCAGCCATTCTGTCTTGGGCTGAATAATTTAACTTTCGTAGGCATTTAATCTGCTGATTGAATTAAATGTAACCATGAAATGAATATTTCTACACCAGGCCATTTTGACAGTTTCTTGACGTATTTAGGGAAAAAGGGAATAAAATGGTTTTAGCAGAACCACAGCGGGACCCTAAAAGCTTGGATCCATAAAGGTGATTATCTGGTTAGCTGGCGCAAAATGTGAACCACTACTACTAGTCATATCGATCCATGGCTGATTTGTTTCTCACAAGTGCTTGACTATTTTACTATTTGCTGAATTATAGGCCACATGAGAACACCCGTACAGACCTTAGCATTAAATTAAGATTAGAACTGTTCACTTGCCATCCGCCATTTTCACTGCGCGCTGCGTGACTGTGGATTATTGTTAAATTTTATATCTTCTTATTTTGGTTTATTTTAGAAGATATCGAATTGTTTATGTGGATATCGATTAGTTTTACAAATTATTTACACGTAACCAGCTTATTATCAATTTCTTTGTAATAAACCATAACATTTATTTCGTTTACTGTCCATTTAAATTAAGTTTTTTTTAGTATTTAGTGGTATTACGGAGCGCGTGAAAATTTTGAACTAAACATGTATGGTATATTTCACAGTAAAGTTAACTCCCCAATAAGATTTCAAGCATAATAGGAAGAAATCGAAGTTTTACTTAATTATATTCACAAATGGCGCTTGAGATGTTGCAAACAACGCTTACACATGTTTAACAAATTGACAGTTCATATTAAAGAAAAATAAATAATAATGTTATTGCATTCCACAATTTCGCTCAGAGTGTACTTTAAATTGTGTAAAAGCAAATAAAATGTACACATTCGTCTTTCGTGCTTTATTATAGGTAACACGTGCCTTGTTAATCAGGCAATTTTCAGCTCTTGCGGTGATTGTTACACACATAAATACTAATATAATGTTGATATAATTCAATTATTTGATAATGGGAATTCTTATACAGCTATGTGCTGAATTATTTGTGCCCAAATTAGAATTATATCAGCAGAGGATGCGCTGCCTACGCTGTTATACAGCAAGTTTATGCAGCCAATATTTCCACGGTGCACTGTGAAAATGCTGTTATAAAGCACTTTTGTGCTACTTGGGCCTTAGTGACCATGTCAGTTTAAAAACCATATCCACCTAGCATACCCAGTTCAGGTTAGTGGATGTCACATGTCTTCCTTTTTTGGTTTCTCAACGATGTTTTTCTTCACCGTTTTGACAGCACTATAGATGAAATAAGTGCCTCTCTATGTTCTAAGCTATGAAGTCAGCAGTTACCGTTACCACTTGGCTACCACTGTTGTAATATGTTTATGTATTTTGTTGAAATAAACCCATAAATATTGCTGCAGAAGCAATTCTACAACGCAATACCGATTTATGACAGTAAATAAGCCGATACACGATTTATGTGCGCCGTACAGCCTTTTACGACGAAATAAATAATGTCAAGTTACCGCTTACAATAAAACATTACAGAGAAAATTACCTATTATAATTAATTTATATGTTGAGCAGGTGTATCGGTAATTGCATATCTAATGCAATTAATGTATGTCTCGTGCTCATTTACACTAAAAACAGGATGTTTACCATGTTCAATATTTATTTTGAGTTCCCGGCATTTCGGCGCTGTTGCAAGCACCGTGATCACGGATATACTGAACTTAACAAGTTCAAGTTAGTTAAATAGTGAAGTGAGTAAAAAAGGTGAATAACCCGTTTTTTAGTGTTAATGATAGTCCTAGTGACCGTGTCTTTAAAAACGAATGTCTCGTTAGTTGAGTGACAGTAAGTGCGAGTGTTATCGGGATTATTCACTAGCAGCTCCGATTCTAGATTCATGCCCGGCTAGTGATAAATTAGGTACTGCTTACTCCATATTATAAAATAAGGGACAACGAAGCTGAAACGGTTATTAGTATTCAGAACACCAATCTGAACAAGACAAAGAAAATTTTCTATGTGGGTGGACTGGGGACATAGAATTTTTTAATTGGTATTTAAAAAAACAGCTGTCCCATACATTTTGACCGTGCAGGTATTGCAAGTTTGTAGAAAACAGCTGTTTTTTTTAATAACCTTTGAAAAAGTTCTATGTGGGGGTTCTATGTACTGAATACGTGGTAACCGTTTTAACGTCGGTGTCCCTTCCACCCAGTGTATCTACGGACTTGAACAGAGTCTGCGAATAGGTTCACTATACACTGGCCTCTACCAGTGGCGAAGGTTCGATACAACTCGATTCCTACCGGCTTCCCTTTAAAAAACGGCACAGTCAGTATTCTATAGACAAATAATATAATCACATTAAAGTTACGTACTGCGGCTTACCTCTTACAAAAATTGACCCTTCGCTACTGGCCTCTACAAACCCCTTCAAGGAATACAGACGTGATGTTATGATATTCTTTTAATTAATAAGCCTCTCAATTAATTGAACAGCATACAAGTGACAGGAGCCATATTTTACTCAAACGTTAACTTAGCGTGGATCATTAAGATTTGTCAAATATTTTTTACTGATTGTCAGTAACACAATTAGCGAGAAATCGGTAATTATTTGTGTTTTGATGTGTCTGTGTATCGTCACACTTTTTGTGATTATTTGAAGAGGTATTTGAAGAGAGATTTGAAAGTGGAAGAAGTACAGCCAAGGAATAAATAGATAATGTTGAGGACCAAGGATTACTTTTACTTCACCATATTATTTTTCGGTCAAGTAGTCAGTGGTCCGAAAGACCAACCAGTCTTACCAAGGGGTATCGTATTAATCAGTAGTAACTGGGTTGTGGAGGTCAGATAGGCAGTCACTCCGTGTGAAATACTGGCATTCAGCTGCATCCGGTTAGACTGGACGCCGATCCCAACATAGTTGGGAAAAAGCTAAGCAGATGATGATTATTTTTCCGGTTTCACACTTGTTTTAATTTTCGTTCCTATTGCTGCTCATCCTCTGCCTAGCCTTTTCTCATGTTAGGGGGTCGTCTTCCAGTCTAACCGGATGCAGCTGAATATCAGTATTTTACATAATCTACAAATAACAATCGGAATCATCGGCTTAACGTGCTTTCCAGGGCACGGAGGGAAACCAGTATTTAATGGTGGTCCCACCCATCCACGTACCGACCTTGGTAAGCACTGCTTAACCTCAAAGATCGACCAGTGTGGCTGTTATTGTTTAGCTACGAGCCTGTTGGGCTACTGGGGTTTCTGTAGTGAGAAATAGAATAACTGTGGAAACTACTGTACATCATTATCATCACTTTAAATGGAAATGACAGTTCAAAATGGTGACATGCGCCCGCTATTTGGTAAAGGAATCTGTTTGAGAATCGCTTAACATTCGGTCTTCTTGACCGCACTGACCTTACCTACCTATTGGAAACAAATTGTAGCCATTAGGACTGTAATAGCTATCGATGTCTCCTTTTAACGTCTTCTTTTGGCATTTTTATTCTTAATGTGACAAAATTTCTTACAAATAGCGGTAATTTTCATTTTTCGTCCGAACTGTTTTTCGATATAAAAAAATATTGAAGTTTTCTTTTCGGCACTCACATTTTGAACAGTAGTTAACTTTTGCGCAAATCTTACAGTCGAATAAAATAGGTCTTTACATCTTTCGCGTCAAAGAATTTGTCGCACAAAACTGCGACGGAAATAGTTGCAACTATTCCGCCACAGGGACTCCTATCTCTGTATCGCTCGTTATTAAGAAAAAAGCCCAAAATCCCTTCACTGACATAAAGCGAAACCGCTGCTGTACCTACCGTTGAGATACCAATTTAGTGGTAATTTTTAGAGGTCATCTTAAAGGGGGATTTTTCATTTCAAATCGCTCATAACTCCTCAAATAACTTTGATAGTGTACAACTTAAGAATAGCCTTTGCCTGTTCGGTTTTCACGAAAAATAACAAAATAAATATCGAGATATTTGTTTTCGAATAACAACAGTTGTAAATAATGTTATCTTTGAACCAGCTGCTAGCATGCGGGTGTTCGATTACACGCAAAATGTGAAATGTACCGTGCGGTTTCATAAATAATAAATGAACTAACTAGTTTTTCACTACTTTATTCATACTTTTTCTACAATAAATATCAAGAACTCTACTTTATGTCCCCGTCTTCACTATCAAGTAAATGAAAGCATAATTATATTCGAACAATTATTGTGGGGTCATTGAATACGCATAATTTGTCTATATGAGCGCTTGCGCACTTTACTACGTGTGAAGACACCAAACATAAAAACTGCACATGAGTTACCAGTATAAATCATGCTTAATGTCAACCACAAATTTCAGCAATTAATTGTTTATTAAGAGGATAAGCAGTTGTAATTAATATAAATCATAATTACAATCATTAACGATGGACACGATTACTCGTCAATTCATTTACGAGTAATCGTGTGCGACCACCAGACCGAGAAGGCAATCGTCTACTTGGTCTAGTCTAGTAGTCGCAAGCGCAACTGCTGAGCATCGATTCGATCTGGGTTGGATTGCCCGGTCGGTGAGTTGGGTTTTTACATCAGGAATTTCTCAGAAGCAACCACGGATTCTGGAGCTATGCCCGGTTGATGGTAATAGGCTCGCCCCTTTTCTATGAAAACTAACAAAACCTGCCTCGGAGGGCAGAGGTGTACCTACACCACAGACACAGACGACACACAGACGTGATGTCGTGTATGAAAAGATGACTATTATAGTATAGTCAACTAATTTACCTACGAATTAAATTAACGAGTGATTTAAAACTCGACCCCCGCCCCATTTCTTCGGGCGAGGTATTTCGCTTTATAATGACAATGCCTTGAGAGACAGGAGCAGACTTCTTAGTTCAAGAACTGCGCTCGTTTGTGCCAGAGCTTAAATGTGGCGAGTTTTGGAAGGAAGCCAGCTATGTAGGATCAACAGGACATATTTACTGTTTATTATTAGATTAATGAAATTGATCAGCCCCCTATGGAGCGAGGTAAGTTCGTAGTTTCTTTGAAGGATGAGATCCGTAATTAAATTACCGGTAAAGAAGTTATATAGCTTGCTGAGACAGCAAGCTGAAGTGGCGGTGGTCCGGCTACGGTTGTTGCAGGACCGATGGAGCAAACAGCCAGTGGAACATGGGCCGCCTCTCTGAGAGACCCCACTCTAAGTGAGCTGTATTTCACCACGCAGGCCAAGAGCGGGTGCAATGTTAAATAGTTCTTGGTCATGTTTTCTTGCGATACTTTCCATAACCGTTTTGAGAGAAATCTTACTATAAAGTCTATAAACCCTGGATTAAACGCATAAGATACTTTTCCCCGGTAGTACGGTTCCGTGAGACAGTTACCGAACTCGGACGTACAAAGCCGTGGACATAAGCTAGTAAATGATAACTATCTTTAATTATCAAAAAAATCGCACTGTAGGACACGAAGTGATAGGTAGCAGAAAGGAGGCCTGGTTTCTACCACACAAGTATTATTATTGTAATTAACTAGTCCAACCAGCTAAGTGATAATTTTATCATTGAAGGAAAAAGTGGAGACCTTTCAACTTCGCAAATGATAAGGTAACGTAAAAGTAAAACATAATGGCAGCAGCTGATGAATCCTTTGACTTTCTACGCGATTTCATAAATCCATTTAAACATTAATCACATTCATACATTATTATTTTTTTATTTTTTTACGGCACGGTTGGCGCTGTGGCTGAACGATTGACTGCTGCGCTGCGTGTCGCGGGTTCGATTCCCGCACGTAACAAATATTTGTACATGGCCTACAGGTAGTTGTGCCGGGTCTGGCTGTTTGTGTATGTCAGTTTAAATGTTTGTAAACGCACCCACGATACAAAAGAAATACGTAGTGTGGAGCAATGTTTTCTTTAAAAAAAAAACATTATCATGATACGTTAAAGGCTACTAGAATCATTTCCACGTACTAGCTTGTAAGCCACGAACCGTTGGTTACCACAAGGTGGACCGATGACCTCGTGAAGACCATTGAAACGCACTGGAAACGAGAAGCAGCAGCAGGATCTATCACTGCTTGGGGGAGGTCCATGTCCAGGAGTGGTCGTGTGGCTATATTGATGACCAAAGCTTAATTGTGACTATTTGTGTCTGACAAATCAATAGATTCTCATATCTCTTCTCATTAATCTAACATTGCTTCTAAATGTGATCTAAGGCGATTAGAAGTCTGCCGGGGCTGCGGGACTGTTCGAAAGAGATACCGCGGTCCTGGAACACAAAGGGCAAAGAAGGAACATGGATGGGTTTAGTCAGTAGAAGTCTGACATTCCCTTCCACTCCGCCCAGAGCGAGAGGGATCATTTGATGATTTCCCATCCGAAAAAAAGGCGATTAGAAGTCCCTTTATTCATTTCCTCTCCATTACCAATTTCTTCACGCAAAAATAATCTCTAAAGCACCATAAGCTAGCAGAAACATCACAAAACGACGAAAATTACGTCACTATTCCGAGTCGCATTTCATTCCAACCAAGAGATGACTTCAAACTTCAAACGCATTTGTAAAGATCTCTGCCTCATATCCTCCATCACGTAAATCTTATCCTTAATCTTTTATCCTAAAGTTTAATGTCCCTTGGCAAGATTAAATGAGTGAATGGATGGTAGGAACAAAATCAGGTTGAGTGTGCTTCCCCTACAGGTGGTAGTGCCTTTTTACATTTTCCGCTTGTTACCGGATGGGGCTTAACGTGGGGGAAAAAGTCAAGTCCTAGATCTAGGCTCCTTGGCAAAGTTTCATCCTTTGCGTTAGGAATTCTGGGCACTATCTAAAGCACTTGGGTTTATTGGAGGAAATATAGGTCATTTTTGAAGGGAGGTTTTTAATTTCATTAGATTTTTTTGAAAAGTTGCTGAAGAGATGAATGACGGGAACGAAGTCGGGAAAAATAAGATAAAAGTGACAAAAAAGGGTTCTGAGTTGTGATAAGGTTAAGGTTTAATTCATAAAGAATCTACGTAAAACAGTGATGTCTGTTGACATAGTTTCATTAGATTTTTAACCGACTTCCAAAAAGAGGAGGTTATCAATCCGACTGAATTTTTTTTTTTTTTTTTGTTTGTATGTTCTATGGACATTTTGGAAAAAAATATAGGTGCAGATGTTCCTGATATGTTTACCGTCTTAAAATAAACGATAATGGCCCACTGTGTTTCTGCCGGCTTTTAGCCAGTCAGACAGAATCCACATTGTTCTGTTTCCCTGATCCATATTCATGATTTACTTAGAACTCTGTCTGCCCCATATAGAAACACATAGCTAGCACATGCTCTCTAAGGGCTGACGTAAGCGACTGACAATGCAACCTTTGATGACGTCACACATACATTTGTGCAGCGCATCATACTAATATGTATTACAATTCATTGCATTTAAATTCTCGCATAGCGGAAGACATGAAAGACATTTCTTGTTTGTATACAGTAAGAAGAATAATGAAAGAAATATTCATGACTTGCTCAAATTCCTATGATCATTACAATACATAATGGACTCATCATTGTCATGTTGTTATTCCAATATTCGGTTGGTTCAGCAGGTCTACTTCTTCCGTGCTTCTCTATTAGTGTTTCTCCCAATAGTCAGCCCTTTTCTGTTAATTTTATCTTTCACACATTCCGTCAATCATTTCTATGGACATCCATACTCAAAACAATTTTACTAATATAAAAAACAAATACATCATAATTCCGACCCTCAGCAACTGAACACATACTCGACTGTCTTCCAAATCGCAACACTCATAACGCTTAACCTTGAACCCAGAAACTGATATAACATAATAATTGAATTCACCCAAACATTCCATCCCAGTGATATAATAACGTTTTTTTGCTATCATAACAATATCTCGGTCGTCAAGCTTTCTGAGACAGTTTTTCTGTTGAAGATAAGGATCAAAAAACTATATAATCAATGAAGCAAAACATTGCGTGATGGCATCTTTACGTCTCGCTTCGCATCACAAAATGTTGAGAGTTCAAGGCGATAGAGAGGGATGCAGATAGGGAAATACGTGAGGTTGAGTGAGATAGGTATAGATGTCGCAGAAGGTAAACATTTTATGAAAGTGTACTTAATGATCGAGTGTTGGCTGAGTCTGAATGTTTGGATTATGCAGTATGATATTGTTTTAAGGGGAATTGTTATGTTTTACTTGTAAAGTGTGGCTTTCGGTTCAGTGTTTAGTATTTTGGAGATATTAAGTGTAAACTGGAACTGACAGGAGCAGAGAATTTATAGATATACAAATTTTGGTGTAAAGAATACTATTAAATATCACGTTACTAATTTTATTTTGAAATCTACAAAGTTCTTATGATACAATATTCTTAGAAGAGGACTTCAAGATTTCTCTTCCAAGAAAAACATTCTTATATTAAATCTATGACGCTACCCAAACGATAACAGCTATAAAATCACACTAAGAACAAGAAAAAAATAACACAAACAATATGCAAAAAAATCAGTCCAACTCCAAATATAAATCAACATATTTCATATCAAAATAAAATAAAAAGTTTGCATCTCATTTAACGGTACTTTGCCGAGATCCGAGGTTTCTGACGTCACGAGGGGGGCGGAGTGAGGTGGGGGGTGAGGTCAGGGGTCAATGATTACGAAGTTAGGATCGATTAGAATTGAGTTTGTAGATGAGACAGATGTACTTAGTGGTGGTGAGAATGTTGACAGTGGTGTAAATTATCATTGAGATTATAAGTTTCAATGAGATTAGGATTTAGTTGGAAAAATACTTAGGTGAATAAGAAATTCTGTCTTGAGAAGTTTGACTCTCCATTTTCAAGCTTCAATTAAGATTTTCTTGTAGTTCTTGATCTTGCAAGGGTTTTGTTTTTAAAGTAAACAGTGACTGATTGCCAGAAAAAGTGTGCTAACTGGCTCCCCCATCCAATTTCGAATAACGTACATTTTGATATGTATGGCATCATCTTCAGCTGACCTACATAGTTAAACCACAAGCCACTGAACAAAAGATACGTCATAAGATTTTATCTTATCAAAAATATACGCAACAAACAAAAGCTAAAAATAATCTGAAGTTTCATTAATATCGACAAAGAGTAAACGTGGAGTAAACGAAGAAAAGGATTACATCGAAACCGAACCAAGTAATCAACTTCAGAATGAACGCTAGACGAGACAAAATAAAACGAAGGTCCGAGGGACCAGTGTTGGTAGAATGGGGATTATTTTCCCCTTTTCGGGGTAAAAAAAATTCTAGGGGAGGTAAATGAAATCCTTTGTAAAATGTTCGCCAATTTTTTTTTTTTTAGATAACACGACACTGTAAAATTTTGTAAAAAGAGATTTTTTTATCCATGTGTCTATTTGTCGCAATTGCGACTGCTGAGCATGTCTTGGGTTCGATTCCAAGGTCGGGCAAAATGTTATTGGGTTTTTCCATCAAGAATTTCTCTGTTGCAGCCACGAAATATGGATTTGTGCCTGGCTGCTGGCGAAATGTGGGTGTACTAATGGGTACACCTCTGCCTAACCCTTCGCAGATTACAGGCGTAATGTTCTGGTATTTTATCTAGTAATTTGTAATAATAACTTGCGTATAGTACTCCCATTGCACCGTGTCGTGAAAATAGATTATGAGGAAAATTCAAAACTTGATCTAGCAACACTGCGAAAGATTGAAATGAAAGATCTCGTCGAATTGTGTACTTAGCAGTATTTATGGAACAAAAGATTATATTGTTGGTTTCTGAGAGTATCTTGACGAGTTTTGATAATTAGTTTTCGTTATTATTAGACTCTGTAGTGTTTTGTAATTAGTTTGATTTCTTGAGTTTATGTTTATGATGAATGGATGATGTTCTTGAATGAATGATAAAGTTTGACAACGTAGTAGTGTTTTACAAAGAGGTCAGGTTACGTAATACTCACAAACGGCGTGCGTGTATGACCAGCTGAATGACCGTAGACAAAGCAACAGGAGTAAGGAAGGATCGTAGCGTTCAGTTGTTTCTACCTACCCGCCTGGGAATATGGCGTGAGTTTATGTATGTACATATAGATAAGCAACATCCTAGCATTAGTAATCTCATACATTGAAATCTGAAACCCCTAAGGATATTTTCACAATTTGCTATAAGTTATATGGAATATGGATGTGAGGAAAATTCCTAAGCCTTCATAGCCCTTCTGGCTACTTCTCCAATTTCATTGATCTTGGAACGAAACTGGATACTGAAAACCTCTAGAAACTAGTAATACTGGAACCCTTTGCTCGCCTTGTAAAAGGTAAATCCCAAAATGCCCAGATCTTACTTAACCAACTCAGAAACAGCGGAAAGAATTAACACAAATGTACCAATCACACATAAACATAAACTATAAAAGCATACACTGTTTTAAGCTTTCACGGTGTACAACTAAACTTATACTGTCACTTTACGGGATATCTTCCGTGAGTGTTCATTATTTTGAGCTCCCGATATTTCGACGCTGTTGCAAGCGCAATGATCGCGGGTTGTCTGGAGAATGCGGGTGGATGGTAAATAAATTAATATCGGGAGCTCAATATAATGAACAATCACGGAAGATAACCCGTAAGTGACAGTATAACTTTATAAAAGCATACTTATGAAGTTCCCACGACCAGGGCATTGCCTCCCCAAATTCGTCCCAGTTCACATTTCCTTTAAGATATTCCTCTCTTTCACAAAACAGTCGGTTATTTTCGCAACTCGCTCTCGGTCATTAACGGTTGTGCATCAGTGACTCAATAACCCAAAAACTGGCAACAACATAAATGTGCAGACAAAGGAAGATCATTAGTGTGTGACACCGAAATGTTGTAACATGGCGGTTGCGTTGCGGTTGCGACATTGACGGTAGGGTTAGCAGGCTTGTTTGTGTCCTTTTCTGTAAATGAGACAATATTTTGGGAGTAACAGATCTATGGACTAGTTTCTTGAGCATCAGGATGTTGGGTTAAAAAACTGTCATATACGAAAGTATGTTTGGAATTGTTGTAGTGAAAAAACAATCTTAATAAAAGGACTGAAAGATTTGAAATCGAAAACCAGCAGTGGCCATCTATGATCTAAGACTCGTAAGTATGATAAGAGTAATGTGTGTTACGAAGAAGAATTACAAAGTTCTAGAAGTAATCCAAAAAATCGGTTGTCTGTAAAGTCGGTTTACTGACGATAGTTGAACGTTACAACGTCATAAGAAAATACTGACGGAATGGTTGCATTTTTCAAAAAATGAATGTGCTTTGAGCAATTGTTTTATGGAACGCCTCAGAGCGAGGTAACGCCTCATACGTCATGTTTTTTTGGTGCGTGCAGCCGGCTCCATCGAATTATAAGACGTTGTCACGTCAAAACAATGCGGTGATCCAGATATAAAGATAGATACAAAAAAGATAGACGAGACACAATGGCAATGATCCCTTCAATTGAGAACTGTTCTTTCTTCAAAAGACCATCTCAGACACTTATCTGCATAGTCCTCATGAGAACTGACCAAGATTATCTGGACCTTAATAGACCAAACTAAACTATGACCTCTGAGTTTGTTTCGGCTGTTTCAACTCAGCGTAGCCAGGTATGAAACACCGAACTCATGTAGTTTAGAAAAAAGACGACGTGTAAAAGATTTTGTACTTTGTAAAAACCTATTTGCAAAGGAAACATCATTTATCATTCACTTTAGTACAAAGATAAATGCCAAACCACAGCATCAAATGCATATCCCATTCCCATCAAGGCTGTTGGTACCCAACGTAATATAGAAAGGCCTATCGCCGACCCTAAACACAGGTGACACGTATCCGGGTCGGTGATGTGCTGTGACCTGCTCCACTTGTGCACAAAGACCAATTTATTGGCCATAACAATCGATGGAACTAATTCGAGTTGCTCTATTATATGAATGAGCTTGTATGAGGAGGATCGTTGACATGTTCTTTATCTGGTTTAGTTTGGGTATTATTTCGGTAGGATTTTGGGCTCTTCACATAAAGAGTGTCTTGTTGCTAATAGGAGTCTTCGTTCTTCTCTCTTTGAGTAATCATTCTTGATTATGATACTGCAGACTTGCAGTTACTTTAATAATGTCATGCCACCATGTCGACTCTTTTCTATTTACAAACTTGAGAAAAAAAGTTTAATTACGATTCAGTTTATCCAAAATTGATATCAGCTTCTGATCGTTACACAGTACTTCTCTTGCTGAGTGAATAGGAAAGATAACTGACAAGTGATCACCTAACAAGGTTTCTGACTCCGTGTTAGTAACCTAACTTAACTTGAGTATGAGTTCTGCTTTCCTCTCGGTGACTATTTTACCAAAAATCTATAGTGACACTCCCATCCATAATTCACACAACCCCACTTTACTTCATAAACTTTAAAACCCATTTAACTTAATACAAGATTTTAAACTATCATGGTCACTAACATTACTATAAAACAAAACACCACCCACAATAACTTCAGTTTATCCGTGATCATGGTGCTTGCAACAACGCCAAAATATCGGGAACTCATAGAAAACAGTAAACATGGCAAATATCCCGTTATTAGTATTAATAGTAACTTAAAACAGTTCAAATAAATACCTGAGCTGGTCGCGGGACTTATAGAATTACCGTGACCCTGGATCATAAAGGGCTATTGAAGGACACCGTGGATTTTAGTCAGTACAAGTCTGATAGTTCCTCCCACTCTGCCCTGGGTGGGAGGACTCATTTGATGATTTTACCACGATAAAAAAATAAATAAATATATAAATAAATACCTGAGCTTGCAATAAATACCCTCAGTAATCATATATAAAATCACCATAACTTGCCTCACACACCCCAACCCTCTCGTGGGTAATATTGTAAAATTAAATAGCCGTCAAGACATCAATCGATGCTTGCATTAGTATTCCCGACGTGTGCGCATAGTCGATGGATATTTCATACATAAATGTTAGTTACTTATTGTAGAACAAGGGAGAGGATGAAGCGGTTTTGCATTTTAAAATTATTGCTGTTCTTTCTTTTAGGGAGACCCAGATCCTGGTCTGCCTTTTGTCTTTGAGAATATGACCGGAAAGTATAAGTTTCTGATGACTGCCTCGTTGAGCGAGCGGTCGCAAGCGCGACTGCCGACCATGAGATCCTGGGTTCGATCCCCGGATCGAGCAGTGTTGTTGGGTTTTTCCATCAGGAATTTCTCAGCAAGTAGCATCCACGGAGTCCGGATATGTCCCCGGTTGATGGCAATAGACTCGCCCCTTATTACATGGGACTTAAAACATAACTAGCGGAATGTGGGTGTAGTATTAGGTACACCTTTGCCTAAACCTTCGGGGATTACAGGCGTGATGTTATGTATAGATATAGTATAGGTTTCTGAACTTCTTAAAACCAACATGTTTGCTGTGACTTCTTAAAAATCCAGCCCGGAAATCCTACTATCAGGTTTGTGCAAATCACTCATCCCTAGGGAGACTGTAGAAGGTCACCCCCGAGACTTCGCTGCTTTTATCCTGCTACCGAATTTCAATTGCCTTTTTGCCAGGGCCACGTTTTTTGCCATTATGCTTCGAGATCTATTTTCTGATAATTTCAATCTGAAAGCATTGAGACAGGTGGCACTGTTTTTGACAGCTCCAAATTCTGATTAGACATTGAATTATTATTAGATTTCCTTCGGAATTCAGGACGTTGTGCAGGCAGTGTTACTACATCATCATCCCTTATCCCAATTTATTTGGGGTTGGCGCAACATTTCTTCTTCCATACTTCTCTATTACTCGTCATCTCAGCAGTCACCTCCTTTCTAGCCATATCATCCTTCACACAGCCCATCCATCGTTTCTTTGGTCAAACAGTGTTACTGTGTAGTGTTACTACATTAGATTAATTTCGTAAGTAGCCGTAGAATCACCGAGTAATCATCTAATCTCTTCCTAATATGTAACGCCGACGTATAAATCTTTAATTACTTCCACAATATCCGCTATCAGCTATTAACTTACAGCCTCTTCTAGTTTTTCCACTACAAATGCAAAAGCACCTACGAGCACTCCATCAGCAAGGTTAGCATAAATTTGGAAGTACGGAAACTCGAGCGAGTCCATTTCCTATGCCATATCTATCGACCTTCAGACTTCTACTGGAAAAACAGGTCTAAGCAATATTAATTAGCAAACTGGTTTTATTTGAAGCAGTTCATTTACATGCAAGTATGGATGGATCGTGTGGACGATATAATATGCCTGTCTAAACGACACATGAATGAATGTCTATAAACTATATACTTGCACAACTTAGTTCGATGGGGGTACAACGATGAAGTAGAATGAGACTGCGGAGCCCCATTGCAGACGATGACTTACCTCTTTTCCTACTCTCTGGGCAACTCCACCGGCACCTTGAAGGACCTGTCCGAGGCTACCACTACTGAGGTGGCAGACTTCTGGCCAACGTTGGATATCCAACAACCAACCCAGCACCAAAAGTTGATATTTCATCACCATCATCATTCTCCTGCAATGATCCCAATTTATTTGGGGTGGGCGCAGCATGTCTTCTTCTTCCATACTTCTCTATTAGTCGTCACCTCTTTCTAGCCATATCACCCTCCACCTCTGGTCTTCCCCTAGTACTACAGTTAACATTTTTATTTCTACAGTGCGTTATTCAGATGCAGAGATGTCGGTTTGTGTTTGTGACCAGGCAATAGTGTTTGTGAATGAATGGTGGCAGGTGGACGGTATTGTCTTCTGGTTGTTTTAATTTGTAGTTGATATGAGATACAACACACCGTACAGATACACGCACAAAGGCACACACAGTAATTTTCAATGCCAATTAATTCGTCACTTTGGGTTATCTTATATTTTGTTGTTTGTATGTTTGGTGAATACTGTAAGTATAAGTTGGTTATAAATATTTTTTTTTTTTTTGTGTGCTTCGTTATTGGCGTAATGTTTGAAATAATACTTTTAATTTATCGTACTGTCAGCTGTGAAGCTACCTTTCATAAAATAAATAAATAATATTTAAATAAATAAATAAATGTTTCCCATATACTGGGAAGGCAACGTTGTTATTTTTCTCATATCGAAATAGTCGGTTTGTCCAGCCCCATTCTAATATCACAGGCATTGTTTTATCAAAAACTCTGGTTACACTAGCTGTTGCTGCATGAGCTGTGTTACAATTTAAGTGTAGTGTTAAATACTGAAACTCAAAACAACTGTCAAGGAGCTGGTAAGTCAGCTAGTTGAGACTTGCACACTCACACCACTCATACAAAAAGTCAGAGGGAGCTGCAAACAATTTTACACGTATAATATTGATAAGTTTGGCTGCGGAAGGGCGCAGAAATCCTCTGAACATGAGAATTGCTGGACCGGTCAATTTGACGACGGAGGAGACGAGGACGAGGTCACGTTTTTATGGAGGTATGGCAATGAACGTCTTTCATTTGTTATTATGCCGGACTGTAATGGCTGGTGTATATTACCTTATGACATTAAAAAAGAAAAAAATAATAGAATTTCTCATACTAACACCGTGCATAAAAATTGTTAAAGATCATAAAGCTACAATTCTAAATAGTAAATCTACCATACTGGTATGAATGGAGCTTAAACGTAAGCTGTTCACTCTGACGTGGCAGTAAAAGCCTTCGCCGTCGGATTTGAGCCTGTGAACTGACGCTGTGGCATTGTGCTGACAGCTTAGGTCCAGCTTTGTACGGCAGGATAGGCAGGGAGGCTTTACGGCTGACCTCGGGTGATAGGCTGGCTATTATTCAGACATGCGAAGCCAGATAAACTGCAGCAGGCGGCAGACCATTTTGGTTGTTGTGCAGAGATGTTAATGCGCTGAACATCTACGAGTATTTATTAATAGTTTAAATGTAAAATATGTGATGTAATATAACATAACATCACGCCTATAATCCTCGAAGGTTTAAGCAGAGGTGTATCTTACTCTGCCAGTTATGTTTAAGTTCCATGTAATTAGGGACGAGGCTAGTGCCATCAACCCGGCACGAATTCACACTCCGTGGCTGCTACTAAAAAAATTCTAAAGGAAAAACTCGATAACACTTGGCCCGGTCGAACGAAAACATACAAGGCACTAACCCTGACCGTAGTCCATGTGCCAAACATCCATATCTCTTGAAAAAGTAAAGACAGATATAAACTTCTTTATAATATTACTATGGAAATGAGCAGAACACAAGTCTCTACATACTCTAGTCATAAAAGTGAGGTTTGAAGTAAACTGGGTAGCAGTAGCGAAGGGTCAATTTTTGTAAGAGGTAAGCCGGAGTACATATCTTTAATGCATTATATTATTTGTCTACAGAATACTAACTGTGCCATTTTTCAAAGTGAAGCCGGTAGGAATCGAGTTGTATGAAACCTTCGCCACTGCTGGGTAGATAACAATACACCACAACATAAAGTTCCACGTTTGAAAACAACAGTAATTAAAACGTTATGGTGTCCGTAAAACACCGCGTGCAAAAGTTTGTATTGTGTTTAGAAATTATTTATGATGATATAGTATAACTATCCGTAAGGAACGACTCAACTTGTTAGGCAAGAACTAATTGTTCAAAATAACATAACATAACGTCACGCCTGTAATCCCCGAAGGGTCAGACACAAGTTTACCAAATAGTACACCCACATTTCGCCAGTTATGTTTACGTTTCATGTAATAAAAGCGAACCTATTGCCAGCAGTCAGGGCTCAAACCCAGACTCTGTGACTGCTATTGAGAAATTCCTGATGGAAAAACCCAACAACAATTCGGGTCGAGACCCGGGAATCGAACCCAGGACCTCATGCTCAGCAGTCTCGCTTGCAACCACTACACCAACGAGGCAGTTCACTTTAGTAATGAAGAACTTACCGTAATAATCGAAAACTTACTGTTTGTCCCAAGACGTATCGCTCCAGTCCATCAACACCACCCAACTATAAATAATCCCAATAACTAATCATCCAAAAAACAATCTGACGATGACGGTCCTAAACTAAAGCTATAACGAATAGCTGTCATCCCTTCAGCAGTTCAGGCGCGGGTGAATGACCCCGGCTATATCGGGACTGTCTCGGACTGCAGTTAAATCTTGGGATAGTGTCGCCACGATTTGTTGGGACAGGATTAGAAGATGCAGCTAGCGACAGTAAGTTCTGGTTGTGAAAATACGGGACGATAGGTGCCAAATTGGATGATCAACGAGCGAGTTTCTTGCACTAATAAGTGGCTTAGATAGATTATACTTAATGCTTTGATCCTATCAAATGTGCTTCTTAACATAAGCCTTTGTTCTCCAATGACAATCCCGTATTTATACTCATTAGAGTACTCGATTGGCAATATCATGTTAGAAGTTACTTTGTTTGTAGCACTATTAAAAAGACCTGACGTAGTCCATCTCTTAATCTCTCCTCTTTTACGTTTTTAATACGTAACAAAAGGACACTACCAGATATTAAACTCTCGGCTATGAACGGAGCTTTGAAAATCAATCAAAACTAATTAAATAATTTAGGTGGATTGTGTGAGGAATGATATGAAGGAGGACTAAATGATATCGTGACGTCTGACAGGGGAGAATGGAAGAAAAACACGTGTTGCGCCGACTTTAAGTAACATGGGACAAGGGCAGGAAGATGATGAGGTGTGTCAGAGAATACTGGCAATCAGGGCCATTTAGATCGATCATCACAAATTCTTTCAAGAAAGAACTACACCTGCAGTCACATATTTCCTTAACCCTTTAAAAACTCCACTACAGTTTTTCCAACAAACATTTATCCACCTATTTATTTATTTAACCCTTTCAACAACCCCCACATTTGTCTCTTAACATTTATGGCTACCACAGGACATTGACAGTGATCCGAGGGTTAGACAGATAAATCCTGTCTCTAAACAATTTACGACACAGAACTGTCCTATCGTGTCGTATCGTCGTACGATTCGTCTTGCAGGTTCTTATAATGCCGTCTTTATTACTTCTGCTGGGTTTAAAGGGGACTTCAGGGAGGATCGCGCTGGAAGACACATGTCTGGATGTCAGGTGACGCAGTGTTTGAGAGAGACATTGGTTTTCATTTGGACTTTGTGGTGTGATGTTAGTTTTCTTAAAGTATTCTGTGGTTTATTTTGTATCTACTTATCATAGCATAATATAACGTCACGCCTGTAATCCCCGAATTGTTAGGCAGAGGTGTACAGTCACGAGCACCAATATGTATACATTTTCCTAAATTTAAAAGCAATTTTCGCGAGATAAAACGATTGTAACTCCGAGATTTTCATAAAAATATGAGTTTCAAAATACTATCTGCGTGACAACATGAATTTTAATCAGATCAGTAGGAGAAAAACACTTTTAAAAGTTGTTAAGTGTTTACAGATTGGTGCTCGTGACTGTACCAATTAGTACAGCCACATTTTGCCGGTTATGTTTAAGTCCCATGGAATAGGGGGCGAGCCAATTGCCATCAACCGGGTACAAATCCAGACTACATGGCTGCTACTGAGAAATTCCGCATGGAAAAGCTCTTGCCCGACCCGGGAATCGAACCCAGGACCTCATGCACGCTAGTCGCGCTTGCGACTTATCAGAATTCAATTTTGCATCTATTTGCGCAATGTTCGACATAAAGTAGGTACCCATCATTCGCCAAACGGATAAATGGTTAGATTATGGAGCTGTTACCGATTCGGTAATCATGTGTGCACGTTAAAACATCGAAATATGTAAGTAACTTTGTAAATTATTGTTGATTGCTGTTCGTAAAATTTGTAGATAATATTCAAGTTTTATTTCTTAAATATATACCTACCAGTGGCGAAGGTTCCATACAACTCAATTCCTACCGGTTTCCCTTTGAAAAATGTCACAGTCAGTATAAAGACAAATAATATAATCACACTAAACATTTGTACTCCGGCTTAGCTCTTACAAAAATTGACCCTTCGCTGCTGTATCCTACTGTATTAAAACGATCTACCACTTATACTGCCGTACGAAAATAAAGTGAATGACAGTGACAAGTTTATGAAACCACATTCATGCACAAGGGGAAGTCAAACCGCTACCCTAATCCATACAAACTTGACATCAATAAATCTTATCTACCACCTTCAACTCCTTCCCAACTAAACAAGGCAGCTTTATTCACAAACTTACAAAGTTATAGCACCATATGGAACCCTTCACGGCTTACGACTAACATGCATGGTGATAAATCATCATCATCATCATCTTCGAGGAGCTCGTGGCTAAATAATAACAGCCACTAGGGTCGATCTTTAGGTTAAGCCGTGCTTGCCTAAGTTGGTCTGTGGATGGGTGACCGCCCATTACATACCGAGTTTTCTCCGTGCCTCGGAAAGCACGTTAAGCCATTGGTTCCGGGTGTCATTTGTAGATCTTTGACAGTCGTTAGGCAGTCCGTGGCCCAAAAAGTCTGACAACCAGTCTTACCAAGGGGTATCGTATTACCCAGTACTAACTGGGTTGTGGAGGTCCGATAGGCAGTCGCTCCATGTAAAATACTGGTATTCACCTGCATCCGGTTACACTGGAAGCCGACCCCAATATAGTTGGGAAAAGGCTAGGCAGATGATGATCATCATCATCATCTTCCGGTCCTTGCACCATTCTACTTGTGGTCGGCGCAACACGTTTTCTTCTTCCATTCTCCCCTGTCAGACGTCACGGCATCATATACTCCTTTCTCTTTCATATCAGCCTTCACACAATCCATCCATCTTTCCTTTGGCCTTCCTCTCCCTCTCCATCCATCAACACTCATGTCCATCACTCTTTTAGTCACGTGTTTGATCCGTCCTCATAACTGCCCATACGAAGACAAAGGACTTCCTTTAATTTTTATGTGACTGGCGCCACTTTCAAACTTCCCCTAATCTACTCGTTCCTTACTTTAATATGTCAACTAAACATTTATAGCTAGCCTTCAACAACTTACAGTTAAAATCAAACACAGAAACGTTGATTGCCTAAACTTAGCCTCCTGAATGCAAGACTCTAAACTGGAAATAGACAGACAAAACAACGAAGTGCAGTTAGACTGAAATAAGACAAGTAACAATCTGAAGGTACTTCAGACTTGTCTGGAACTTGGCTGAAGGATTCAGGCTAGTTTATTTTTATATGTGGCTATTTAAAGACTGGCTTTCTTAGGACACTACAGTCTTGCTCGTACACGAGCAAGACTGTAGTGTGGTGGGATGGGACGTCATTATTCTGACTACTAAAAACTTTGAATACAAACGTATTTAGCAGCATTTTCTTTTATGAATAGAAGGTGCGGCTTCTAGTGCAAACCAATTGTAGCCCATCTTCTTTATCGTATGGTTAGTGCCTAACCTGGTGTCAGAGTTTTTATGCCGCCCATGGGCCTCTGATTTGGCTTTACATCATCATCATTCATTTTCCTGTCCTTGTCCCATGTCACTTGGGGTCGGCGCAACACATTTGATTTGGCTTTACATGCCGTCGAGACATATCTGTCAGGCATGCTGGTTTCCTTCACCGAAGCAAGATTACACTTCGTGTGTTGTCGTCCATAAAAATAATGGTTAATAGTCATGCCACGCCGTACGTAGGTATGTATGCGCCCTCAAGACAAAGCATACGCGACATACGCGGTTTTCACGCGATCAAAAAGACTGTTGGAGACTGCATGTACCGAGTGGTCCATACTGCAGAAACCCATAACTTGAAGGACGCGTCTTATGTGGTCAGGTTCCTCTGCATTGAGTGAACGAAGAAGAAGAGAAGTTATGTACTCCTGACCCGCACTCGTTCTTTGTATTTTTACTCTAAACAGTTGCTGATATGGCTTGTTATGGATAATTAATAATTATCACTTTAGATAATTAATATGATTACCCTACCATCTGGTACTGGCTGATGGAGATGCATCAGATGCAAATAATTAAGCAGTTCAATAACTTTTTATAGGATAAAATAGGGTTTACGATTTTCGCTTAAAATATGGATGAAAATTCACAGAGCAAAAAGTTCGAAAACATCAATTGATATCAATTAATTTGATGAACATAATTGTGTGACAGTTAACAATTAAAATTAATTGTTAATTAATAAGCAATCAGCTTTGAACGCTCTTGTTTTAATACTCACTAATGCGGTTCATTAATTAAATTTATTCTGAAAACAGTGATTTTGAATATTGATATTATATATTATTATGTAGCTGCATTATTTTTATTCACAACTTAATAATAAAATACAGTCTGAAATGACCTAACAACAGGCAGTTTTTATGCTGTCCGCTGAAGTGCCTAAAAATACAGGTAGGAAGATTTGTTATGCAAAGCAGCAACGGCGAAGTCTCTCAGGTCAGCGGAGAAGCAATCATCTCTTTAACACATAATCATCATCCTTTTGTTTTCTTTCTGTTATATTCTTCGACCATCAACTCCATCTTCGACACATTTGGGTACGTGTGGGTATCTGCCAGCATAACCCGATGCAGCTGAATACCAGTATTTTACATGGAGCGACTGCCTATCTGACCTCTACCACCCAGTTACTGCGATCACTGGTAAAAGTGGTACAGATGATGGGATGAACACGTCTCAAATCTATTCTACTCCCTCAATCATACTCTTAAACTTCATAAATATATCTAATCCGACTTTTGGCACCTAGCACATTATAGTAACCCACTCGATGTGTACTGGGGCGTTAAATTGGTCCCATTTATCAGTTCAGTAAACACGACTAGCCTAGATCCGATCTGTTTACTACTACACCAGTGTAAACAACGTCATGTACTCTAATAATGTGTGTTATGTTGCATGTGATTCATCTAGCGGAGTTGTTTGTCGGAGTATTCATGTAGTATTTACGTGTAAACTATGGAACTACAGCTACTAACAATTTCGATGACTAACCATTAACTGGCGAAGGGCGGCTTTTTGGGGGACTGCGTCATTTAAGTTTTTGTCGATCAAATTGTTTTGATGTTTGACTTATTTGAATGTTTGACGCGGTTTATTACCATTATTAAGAAAAAACCCGAAGATCTATGTCAAAATGTTACTTTATCGAATAGCACGTGTGCGAAATTGAGTCTAAGTCTAAGCCAGTGAGGCTAGAAACAAAACATTTGAAAACTATTCTCGTTAAAGAGCTTACTGGTGCGGGATTTCCCGATACTTCCCCTTTGGGACACGTCATACCCATTCTTGCAACGATGTTTTCAAAAATATGGAACCTGTGTGGATTTAAAACAAGTAAACATCAAAGTTCAAGATATATCCCCTAGGGTACGACGTCTTGAAAGTGACAAACACTATAGGGGTGCGAAAACTGCGACAACTATAAAACTTGGACGAGTTTTAAAGCAAGTTAAAATATAAGTTGTCTATACGTTACGTCCCTCGAGAAATAAAACTTGGAAGTCAAGAGAATATATGAATAAGTTAGTTTTAAGTTAAAGTTTATATTATACGAACAATGTCAATAAGTTTTAAGTCAAGTTTTATGATAGGTGTAATACTAGATACATAGTGGACGTAGTGGTTGTCCACGTAGAGATTTGAAAAGTTATGGCACAGGTTCGCAAAAGAGAACTATTATCTACGCTGAAAGTGACCAAAAGAAAATAACTTTGGCTTTAAGTAATTAGGGATTGTGTATTGTGGTGACGTAAAAGGATTTATGGAGAAAGACTTAAAACTGCTGCGCCTACCTCAACTAAAATGGAATAAGGCCAGGAGAATAATGATAGCAACGAATTAAAAATATAACAACTTGATTTTTAAAATATCCACTTTCTGGAGCCCTGACACAGTCAGAAGGCGTCGCGGCAGACCTCGTAGAAGATGGAGGGACGAGTCAACGACCAGTGGTCTACATTAGCCCTGGATCGAAACAACTGGAAGTCATGAGGGGACCTCTTTGCCCAGCAGTGGGATGTCGCAGGCTAACAGCATCAGTAACTAGATTTTTGAGTTATGATGAGCATTAATCGCTGGAATGGTTAGCACTTATATGTACTGTAATTTATATCGATTTAGCTAAATCTTTGACTCATCGAAAATTTGAACATAACAGTCTAACATTGAATCTCGGGCTAAGCAGAGATATCGAAACCTTTATTTTTGCCTAAAATAATGATTGTTTTCCAAATAATTATGGCATGGTCGACTGTTTCATCATGAACTAGTTACTTACCCAAATGTGGCGCCTTTAATAAATAAACATTTAAGCTACGGAAGACATTTCCGATTGCCTTGGCATTCGCTAAATGTTACTTTTAAATGCTAATTACTCTGTTTAATGTATAGCTAAATGATGAGTAAATTAGATGGTTTGTTTATGTTTAAAGGTGAATTCACACGACGCATAATATGGTAAAAATCTGTAAAATATGAGTCGCGTGTAAATAATGAGTTGCTAAAATTTGCAATAGTTGCAACAACTGCTGAGCATGAGGTCCTGGGTTTCATTCCCAGGTCAGGCAAATTTTTATTGGATTTTCATCAGGAATTTCTGTAGTTATATTATTTACTTAGATATGCTATGATAGAATACTGTAACTTGAAAGTAGTAAAACCAATTCGGCATCGGTTTTTGAAGCATTTTTTTAGTAATTTCGTAATACATGCGTTGGAACATAAATTTAGATAATGTCACTGTCAGTTGTCTCCACAGAATACAACATTAAACCTTGGAAGAACGATTTCAAAATCACTTAAGTAAAAATGTCAAAAAATACAATATCTACATAAACATTTTTATTCAAAATCATAAATAAAAATGCATCAGCCTTGCAATCTGCATGACAACTATGAAAGATGATTGCCTATCAATTTAGAAATTTTGTGAAATCGTTAATATTTTGATTATAAAATAAATATAAGTGTTGGTTTAGACGGGCAGGCGTTGTTGCGTGATTAAAAATGTTTACATGCAACCGCTTCAGTTAGCACGCCCGATAAAACATGTAACGGCTACGTACGACTTACGCTAAAGACAAACTTCGAGTAAAATAACTTAAAAAGAAAATAACTTTGCGTGTGTTCCGTTGAAAGCCACAAGGCTTTTAACGTCGTATAACTCGTTTTCCATTACAAACAGGATACCAACATATAACGCAAAGACTTAGCACACCCGAATGCAGAATATGCCAAAAATCGCAACCGAATCGCGCCTAATTCGCGTCGTCTGAACAAGCTCTTAGTTGCATTTTGTTGAGCTGCAAAAACCTGTATCTATCCATCTCTAATGGGTCGTCTGACCTTAATGATGCACGGACATTGCCTCACACCGCGAATTTCATCAATACTTGTATAATTTGACATGCATGACTTTAGTCTTTAATTCTTTTAGTTCGTAGATACTTTGGAAGAGGAAGGAAGTCTTTTAATTATGTTGGTGGGTCATAAAAAACAATAAAGCTACTGTAAATGTCATTAGAGGTGATTTGAATTCATTAGATGAAGGTGTATGAGATGATTTGTCGAGACAATAGGTCGAGCAGAAATATTGGCAGACCAACAGCCAGATGGGTGGCTGACACACAAAGAATCGCAAGTAACTCCAGGGAGCCTTATGCCAATCTACTACCTTTTTTACTTTTTAACCGACTTCAAAAAAGGAAGAAATTCTCAATTCAGTTGTATTTTTTTTTACACTAACTCCATCATTTATGAATCGATTTGGAAAATTGATTTTTTTATGTAAAAGGATATACTTTTCGATTAGTCCCATAGTTTCAACAAAATCGGTTTAGTAGTTTGATTATTTTCTTCTTGGTCTATGTTGACGACATGATGGTACCTTAATAACTTCTAGTTACAATGTTAAAATAGTTTCGTAATAAGAATGTGTGCGGTGTACTACAAATAAAAAGGGTAAAATAAATAACTATTTGCAAAAAAAACCGACTACCAAAAAAACACTAATAAAGTCTAAAATAACTTTACTTGCGGAAGTCTGTGACTTTGTTTGTTTCTTTGAATTTTTTGACGTCGGTTTTTTTTGCAAAAAAGTTTTTTATCATCGATATTGCTATATATAGATTGTTATCATCGATAGAATCATCAAATTTAATTAGAAGTTCCCATAAAAGCCATTACTCAACTGTCTGATCAAGTTCTTCGCAGATACTTAATGGTAGTCTTAAGCTAACGAGATGCCTGTCATCACTTCAGTAACAGTTTATAATAAGGATCAGGCTCTTTAAATGAGAGACGTTAAAATTAATTAATCCTCGTTATAAACCTTATAAATTGTTGTAATTAGTGACAATTTCAACGCTGACATAATTGCTGATTCGATCATTCTACTTTGTCTCCATTTCTCTAATGAAGTCTGACCAATGTGATGATAATAAAAAAACTTATACTGTCACTTACGGGATATCTTCCCAGATTGTTCATTATTTTGAGCTCCCGATATTTCGGCGCTGTTGCAAGCGCCATGATCGCGGGTTGACTGGAGAATGCGGGTGGATGGAAAAATAAATTGTTAAGAGCAGACAAATCTATCTACCCTCTTTCTTTGTCTTTTGCTAAGCGCACTATTGGAACTCGACACTAAGTCACGGCAAAACACACTCACAATATCACCAGGTTTTGTGGAGTTCTTATTACGAAACCACGGAAGATATCCCGTAAGTGACAGTATAAGTTTAGTTGTAAGCCGTGGAAGTTTTAAACAGTGTGTGATGATAATAGTATTTCAAACATGTGATAGATACTATTTTCCTCATTATCATTGACCATTTCCTTCGATGCACTGCCGTGTATTGGCTTTCCTGGTCAGTGCGGGTCTCAACCTGAGGGTCACATTCTGTCAGCGATAAGTATGATGAAAAAACAAATACAAAGTGTAAACGGACCTTTCACGAAGCATTCTATACCTCAAATTAAGTAGCTCTTTGCAAAATTGTGCGGATGGATGCTTTGAGTAGTACGAGGATCATGGAGGTATTTAAAGTAAAGTATTTAAAAAAAAACGTGTGAAAATATTGGAACATTGACCTTTTTTTTTCAGTTATGATCCAGAACAATAACATGATCGCAATGACGTGGAGAAATAATTAAGGTTAATTATTTTACCCATAAATGCCACAAGGTACTTACTGTATAAATTCTACAAGTACCATTACTCCATAATTAGCTTGCAATGTTGCGAAATAAACTCGTTCCTTACCTGGAAACAAATAAAAACAAACGTTAGTTATATTGCAATTAAAAACATATTAATGCACATCTATTACTTTAGTCATGTAATCAAATTATAACGCAATACTTGATGACTGGAAGGCATAGTACGCCTACTGACTACCTTGGCAGGTAAATAGGTAAGTGAATGCAGCTAAATTGCAAATCGATGAGAGTTGATTATGACTTTGGTGGTGGGCAGGACTCTAGGCTAGACGTGGTGATGGCCATTGAAGTAGAATCCTTACTGAATGGGAGACGAAAGAAGGTAGAAGGATTTTAAGACAGATCAAAAGCCCGATGGGTTGAAGAACTGTGGGTAAGACCTGGATGAGAGTGGAACAGACCAGGGAAGGATGGCACAGGAGGAGGCGTAAAGTCAGAAGTGAGTGGAACAAGGCTGGCATTGATAATGCTGTCAGAATAGTTATTACACAAAACGATATATACCATTCTAGATTTTTTTTATAGAAGTTTAACGTTGTGGAACCTGACGCAGCCAAAAGTCGACGCGGTAGACCTTGCAGGAGATGGGGGGACGAGCTGGACAGAACCAACGATCAGTGGTCCACATTAGCCCTAGATCGACAGATTTGGAAGTCACGGGGAGAGGCCTTTGCCCAGCAGTGGGATGACACAGACAGGCATCAGTTTCAAACCAATACCACAATAGACCATTTGGCCCATTTTGATATAATTAAATCAGGACACGAATTTATGAAATCGGGGACTTTACAAGTTTAAACTTTAGCAACGTGTCTCATGAAGAAGTAATCCGGGGAAATCCGTGATGCTTTATGGCTGTCTGTATGTAAATAAATAAAGACGGTAAGATATGATAAATATGATGATAAACGATCAGTGATTGATACTGTTTGGTAGGCACCGGTAGTTAGACATTTGTATGAGGAAATGGCGAACGCTTGAGGAGGCCTATCCCAGCTGTGGACAACATTCGGCCGAAATGATGATGATGATGTGGCAGTAAAACTACTTACTTTACTATTGAGTACATATGCCTACTTTTAATCTTGGTAAAATAAATCCTTGCACAACCAACTCCTTGAAAGACCATCTAAATAACAAACACTATGCGCTATAATCTAGCGTATAGTGGCGGCTAGACAATATCGAAGCTCAATTGTCTCAAATGCTCTAATAGTATCTCTATAGTCTGGACCCTAGGTTCAGGCAATCAATGCAACCTTGGATCAATTGGTCACAGTGGCCCACAAGCTTCTATAGTAGTTAGCGACGATGGATTGTTATTGGATGACTTTTATTTTTATAAACATTCACGAGGAGCTCGTCACTAAATAATAACAGCCGCACGGGTCGATCTGGTTAAGCCGCGCTTGCCCAGGTCAGACCATCCATTACATAACGATTTTCTTACTTGCCTCGGAAAACACATTAAGCCGTTGGTCTCTGCTGTCATTTGTAGGTCTTTGACAGTCGTTACAGGCAGTCAGTGGCTTGAAAGTCTGACAATCAGTCTTACCAAGGGGTATCATATAACCAAGTAGGTACTAACTGCGTTGTGGTGGTCAAGTAGGCAGTCGCTCCATGTAACATACTGGTATTCTGCTGAATTCGATTACACTAGAAGCCGACCGACGTAATTGAGAAAAGTCTAGGTAGATAATGATTCACGTTCTTATATGAGAAGGATTTTAATTAAATCGCACATTAAAGAATAAGCTATACCTATCTGATAATGTTATGGTTCACTCATACAGAAGATTTTGAAGGACATCACAGGTAAGTTATGTATTTTTAGAGCAAAATAAACTGAATGAAGCCTACACTGGGCATAGTTTTTGACGCGAAAATAAAAACTATAGAGAGCGAGACTGAAATAAACCACATATGTTACGTCATTTGCAGAAATTACCAGAAAAGGTTAATTACATTCTCATTGATGAAAACGAAATTAAAGAGTGAAACTAATTAACATTCCTATCTCAGGAATTGGCAGTGTGTACGCGCCTAGGCTGCACTTGCCAGGTTCTCCTATTTAGCATATTCTCATCAGCAGCTGTGATGCGAAATACTTTCAAATTGTTACCGAGAAACTATTCTTATTACAACTTTAATAATGTCATTGGTACTTCAGTTTTAAAAAACTAAGGCATCTTTTAGTAAAGTACAAAGTTAATTGCATAACATAACATCACGCCCTGTAATCCCCAAAGGGTTAGGCAGAGGTGTATCTAACAAGTACCAGCACCCACATTTTGCCAGCCCCATGTAATAAGGGGCAAGCCTATTGCCATCAAACAGCCACAAATCCAGACTCTGTGGCTGCTACTTAATAATGAAGTTCCTGACGGTAAACCCAATAACACTTTACCCTCCTGGGGACAGGTCGACGAACAAGATGGCTTCTTTTTCGTGTGGTTAGTGCCTAACCCGATGTCAGAGTTGTTACGCCTCCCAGGGGCTTCTGACCTGGCTTTACCTTTACCGGAGCAAGTGAGAAAACTCAGTGCGTGTCTTGGGTTCGAACTCGAGACCGATCTTGGCAATCCGACAATCACACCACTAGGCTATCACTGCTAAGAAGGCGAGTAATATACTCTAATCCTTTATAGGTACATAGTACTCCATCTAATAATATATTATCTAACACTATTAACAACTAATCAACAACGACACTAACATTATAACCCATGACATGCTTTGCATACACTGGTAGTTAGAACACGTGTCGTGCATTGATACTACGAGCACGTACCGAACCCCTATTGAGTGTCTGTAGATATTGTAGGTGTTAAGCTCAAGTGGTGTAAATAATAAGGTGTAGGTAAGATGAATGTGGTGGCCAAAGAAACCAGGGCCGTCCTAAAACTCGTTGGATCGAAAATCGCGGGAAACACCTGGATAAGGGACGCTCAGAACAGCGAAGTGTGGGAGAAGTAAGGGGGAGCCGGTACCCAGCTGTGGGTGATGAATATGATGAGTACATGAAAGATGCAGGTACTGATTTGATTAGCAAAGTGGAATACAGCTCATACAGGTGCATGTATGATCAGCATATCAATCCAATACGTTACTCTTCTGTCACAAAATCACAATCCAAAGAATTTTGAAGGATGCATGCGTTATCCATTGCTCCATTCATCCTCTTCCTGTGCTTGTTCCATGTTGTCGGCGGAACACGTTTTTTTCTATCATTCTCCTCTGTCAACCGTCACGCTATCATTGACTCCTTTCCTATCCTCCATCCATCGTTTCCTTGGTCTTCTTCTCCCTCTCCATCAACATTTATAGTCATCACTCTTATAGTAACATGCCATTCGTCGCTCCTCATCCCATGCCCATAGCATGACAATCTATTTCAACTTTTCTGTACCTAACTGGTGCGACATTCAGACTTCCTCTATCCATTGTTCCATTATGTTTGCAAAATTTGTATGATCGACAGTGTGAATAACGTCGTGTTAAAGTACTTATTAGTGTTGAATTATTGTCGAAATGAAAACATACGGGATATTGAGTGCGTTACGCAATTACCTCACGACCACCATAGAAACGCGAAACATTTCTACGGCGCGGTGTCAAATATGTACCATGATGAAAATATAGGTAATTATGTTTTCGCAGAATTGATATAAGACTTGTCATGCTATGCGCACATTATATTATGTAAGAACGCTAACGAAGGTAAAATGAAGACAATCGATCAAGACAACGATTTATAACACAGCGGAACGACAAACAACAGTATCGAATGAGAATTGGCAAAGCTGAGCGTAATTTGAAATTCTACAAAAACAGCTCCGTTTAAAAACACACTTCATGCACTTAAACATCATCATCTGCCCTCCATTCCAACCGGATGCAGCTGAAAATCAGCATTTTACATTGAGCGACTGCCTAGCTGACCTGCACAACCCGCTTAATACTGGGTAATAATACGGTACCACTGGGTAAGACTGGTTGTCAGACTTTCGGGCCACTGACTACAACGACTGTAACGTCACACACTTAAAACAAGGTCATTAAATTAAACTTCAAAGTCGTAACAGCAATTCAACTAAAACATTACCTACAAACAAAAAAATTACACAACACTCATAATATTAGTCATTTCAAAATAGTATACGTTTATCACATGTTTCCTTCACAACAGCACAAGGTTAAAAATGCAATAACTCGTAGAAACGAAGGACATTTTCATGCATTACGTTCGTCATTCAAGTCTATTCAAACCCTAATTTCCAGTTGATGTTATTGCCACTTAGACGAAAATCATCTTTATTTTATTTGTGGGTGCGTAATAATGTTGTTTTTCCTTAAACTCGGTTTTTTTTAATGTTTGGAAACTAAATCGTGAAAGTATGTCCTGACCTTTCGAAATTATTCTAACTCTGACTTTGCATCGTGACAGTGAGCTTTACTCTTCAGGTTTGTAACCGGGCTGCTGGTGTCACAGGTAAAATTGCTGTGAACGAACTGTAGTCTTGTAACACAATGTCACGTTATGTCAGCTTATTATTAGTAAACAAATTGTATCACTTTGAAAAGCGTGCTCAAAACAAAGGAGGTTTCAACAATGAGGGCAGATTACAATGGTACTGATTTCTGAGTTTTCTCGGAACAATGTCAATTTAGTTCGGAATTACATAATTTATAAGAGACTCGCTGTTGGCCGCGACTTCGTTCGCGTGAAAATTTTGAAGTGAATTTTGTGTGTTACAAATATGTAAGAAGAAAAAAAAATAGTTAAATAAACTTAAAACCCGACTGAAAAAACTGAAAAGCATAAAACAAGCACATTTTAAATTAAACAAAAGCTGGAAGCAGGCGGGGCCCATTTCAATATAAAATTATGAAAATGGAATGGGCCCCCCCCCTTGCTTTCAGCTGATGTGACATTGTGACATACATGCAAGTCAAACATATAACTCTCCTCTTGGGCTTCGCCGCAGTCGGGTAAAAAGATATCCATGTCCTGCCCCAACATAGTATAATCTATCTCCTTGCCAAATTTCGATCCGATCAGCCGTTTTAGTCGTGAAAAGGTTACTATCGCATTTTTAATATTAGCTGGACTTCCTATTGATCTGATCATCCAGCTTTGTAAGCAAGGATGAAGTTGTTGTGTGAAATAAAGGTAAGGATTGAAGACAGTTTCGGGAAGCAACCAAGTTTCTGCCAATTGAATCCTCAATCAATCTTGGCAATGCGTTTATAATACTTAATATGAAAACTGTTTCAGACTCGTTCTTCGCTTAATGGTTATCGTGGAAGATCATGACGGCGACAATGGCACCTGTGTAAACAAACTATTCAAGAATTTTTCCACTAAGTAAAAACAAAAAAAAAAAAAAAATAAGTAACCCACTAACGTCACTTAGCTTGCAGAAGCACTTACAACTTAAACTTCTTTACATTATAAAAGAAAAACTAAGAAGACATCAACTTAAGTAAATAATTATTTAAAAAGCCTTTTGAGACGTCCCTTGTTTTAAAATGTTCTTAAAGGCGTTTAAGAAAACCGTCAACTATAATATCTGTGAACAAGCCAAGTTAGTGCTCTTAAAATTTTCTAAAGGAAATTAGAAAGTGACGTATATTTCCTGACATTTTAAACGAGTTTCAGATGGAAGATTGTAGTTATAACATATTTATTATATCTAGTTTTGAAATAGGCAGGCAGAATGTTGACATAGAAAGAAATAAGGAAATAGTGAACTAATTATGTGATTGTAACGACAAGCATGACAAAAATTTCTTTCACAAACCGGCCTTTAAAAGGATTCTTGTTACAAAAATAGCATGATGGAACTTCTCTGATTCAAAAAGACCCGAAGGAAAACCAATTTCGGAGTGATGGGAGACAAATTCGACCGTTCAGGGACTCCTGATTTGAACATCTTGACCAAATGCAAGATGGAACAAAATATAGCGAAGTCGATCTTACCACCGCTGCGCCACCGCGAAAGGCTCGGATTGATGATACCCTTTTTATTCAATTTAACGTCCTTGACTTCAACACAATCCCAGGGAAAGTTAAAGCTCCAAAGAACCACTCATGAATCACAAAAACTATAAACAAACCGAACAGTAATTCTGTCCGCACTAAAAAGACAGTAGCAAACGATACAAATGATTTACAAGCCGAGCTAATATATGCCGTGACTGATGGTCGCCGCGAGTGACATAAGAACATCGTAACTCACGGAACTGATGTCTGACTGTCCAGTTACAAGTTACAACGCGGAACTGGTGGGGTAATGTCGTTTCGATATTAGGTAGGATCATTTTCCTACTATTTTCGTGTCACAGGTGAAATTTGAGGTAGGTTGTAAATGATTGGGAGTATAAGAGTATTGGAAGACCAAAGAATCGATGGATGGACTGTGTGAAGGATCGTATGACAAGAAAAGAGAGAAGTATGGAAGACGAAGACATGCTGCGCCGACCCAAAGGAAATTGGGATATGGGCAGGAGAATGATGATGTTGTGAGTGATTGGGACTGATTATAAAGTTGGAAAAACGGGAATTTATTCCAATACTATGGGTATTCTCTGCATTATTACTGTAATATCGTAACAAGACGGAAATAAGCATTTTGTGAAGGATGATAATTATGCCACAGAAGGTGGCCCTGAACAAACTGCAAGTAGCCTTATAACAACGATGACGGTAAGCACAACCGAGGAGAAGACACCAATAATAAAACCCAATCACAAATTCACTGTAAAATATGTATCAGAATTCCCCATAAATATGGCACGAGAACCCGTTACTCTTGGTACTGTCGCCGCAATCAACACTTTTATAGCAGATCGTTAGCACACGACGTTTTTATGTTCCATTGCCGATACGTGGTCGTTTGCCGCATGGTTGTAATTTTTATAATTTCGTACTCGTAGAACATTGTGTTTAAGGTGATTTGGTGAGGTAACACTGTAATAGGTACTTGTGTTGTAAGTATAGATTAATGTAGTTTTTCTGTGTTAGGTGGAAGTACTTTGAGGTTTTGAAAATATTGGACGTTTTGAATTGTAGTGTGTGAGTAGGTATGCTTGCTGTACCTGCGTTTTTAAGTATTAAAGTTGTCCTGCCTCTTAAAATGTTGTGTCAGTTATTGTTTTATATTTTACTAGTACTACGCAGTTCTACAGCAATGGGCTACTTAGAATTGAGACCTAGAATTACCACTGGTAATCATCCGGTACAACATTACGTCTTTACATTCTCTCCAGTTCATAAAAAACTCCGCAACTAAAAACCCGGACTAATCCAATAACATTCTAATACGTAAACAACAAACAGTTGAAGCTTACACAACAAACCTCAACTTATGTCATCTCCATTGCAATCTCCACACAATTTGTTGCACAAATAAACGTTTATACACATTCGCTTAATCCACGATATAATAAAAATCACGTATAGAACATACGAGTGTGACGTAACGAGTGCATCGTCGGGCGAATGCACCCGCCTTAGCGAGAGTTCACGTCACTAGTGGGTTAGGGTTGGCAAATTGACAGAAAACCGGGAAATCCCTTCTGATGAAGTGTGCGAAGTATCTTCGGAATGTAAAAAGGTACTATTAGTAAAGTTAGTATTAAAAGCCAAAGAAAATCCTTTTGAAACGATGTAACAAACCAAAACGAAGCTTTTAATTTGACACAAGTTTATTATTTATTTTATTCTCCTTTGTGTACACTTAAAATAGGCTTCAATTATTTCTATATAGCTTCTAAGGATTACTTTTGAGCTACAGAATAAATGTTACGAATGTACTGCACTAGGTTTTTCATGATCTATGAGCGTGTACATTTAAAAATTTAACATCAATTCTATTAAAAGGTAACATCTTTTTTTGGACAGAGCATAAAACACACATCAGATCAGCATCATCTGCATAGCTATTTCTATACTATGTCTGGGTCTGCTTCCAGTCTAACCTTATGCAGCTGAATATCAGCATTTTACATGGCACGACTGCCTATCCGGTAACACGAAACCCACTGGTTGCGATTCTGGATTCTGACAACCTATAACAACATCAATCGTCAATTTTACTACGAGGTAAGAACAACCGCCTTTATTTTTTTCTATACCATTCCCTTCGTAGCCAGCCCTGTGATAGGGAGAGATCATTGCACCACAACATGGCACTATCCTCAGTGAAACGGATCCTAAGTGAACCGTACCAGATATTTATTGCAAATTGTTTTACGTTCACAATATGTTATAGTCTGCGTTGTAACACTTCAAATTGAACAGGAATTTGTTTTAGGATAGATGAGAAGATTAAGCAGGTTTTAGTTCTTCGTAAAATAACATCACGCCTGTAATTCCCGAAGGGTTAAGCAGAGGTGTACCTAAATAAATAATACACCCACATTTCGTCACTTACGTTTTAGTACTTTTAGTCCCATGTAATAGACCATGGTTTATGGATCTTGTGTTTCACGTTTTAACTATAATTTTGTTGAAAAGAGTTCAGCTTGATAGGCAATGTTTCGATAAAATTAGACTTAATGCCTTTCATTATTTTTATTAGAAAACTTGTAATTGATATTAAGTCAAGATTTCCAATTAATTACTAAATAAAACCAACAAAGACAAACAGAGGCAAAGAGCTAAACAAGATTTAGAAATTAAATAAATAATGCTTTATTTATATTCCTGGAGGTGAAGACAAACATCCTAATTAATCCTACTCTTAGAACCAAACACTCGAAGATATGACTGCCGTGGTAGATATGTACGATTCACTCCGTCCCACAGAGAGGAGACCAGTGTATGCTATTGGATGCACTGATACCTCAAACCCCCAACTCGCACTAGACAAGCCCATCAGCCGTATCAATAAATCTAGCAATTGCAACAGATGGCGACGGTTGAAGGTTGCGCAAGCGCTTCTATACGACGCATTGTCTACAGAATTGGTAATTGCCTGCGTGAAATTGATCGATCTAGTATCTTATGATAAGTGAGTTATGTCATGGGTTAGATGTCGGTTTGGTTGGTTTTCGTGTATTTGGACTGCCGACTGTGAAACGCTGTTTTATAATTAAACAGAAATCGAAGAATTCTGGATAATTATAATTTTTTTAGTCTCAGCTCAGTTATCTACATCTAGAATCTTTTCTGGTACCTCTCAAAGATTTTTTTATTCAATGTCCCGGAGACCGGACAACATTACAGTATATTCTTGGTTCGACTTTATGTATTGAATTATTTTCAGAGACGTCTTAGAAAAGCAGCACTAATGTTATTCACTACGTTATTTTTACTATCTGTCATCATATCAATCACGTTTGTCGTTTGTCGTGTCTGTATTTACATTGCATCGGTAGTCACTGCCCTTTGCGAAGCTGACATTTGAAGGTGAGTTCACCCCTTCTATACAAAATACCACTATACATAATATTAGAAGCAGCATACTATGTAGACATCATAATTTATGACACATACGTGATGAAAATCTTGTTTGTCAAGATGCTCTTTTGATATAATTCTAGAAAGATTTTTTCTAGTGAATTTTCCTTCACCTAGCCTGCCAATTGTGCTTTTAATGACTGAACATCATGGTGTTAGTCGTTAAAAATATCTTTTTTTTTCTCCGACCGTTCTTTGGAGTCTTGAGTTCATCAGTAACTTTTTACTTCTTCATACCTACGATGAGTAGTTTCAGTCCTATTTGAAATCCTTGCATCGTTAGTCTCCAAACTTAAGCAACGGCCAACTAAAGAGTGTATAAAATAGAAACAGTTTGCAATCTATTGTGGATAATCTCACCATCTGCCTGGCGTACCGTGAAGGGGCCCACACTATTGCATCCGAGGTTCAGACAACTTACAACACTATTGTTCAGACGCACTTTACGAGTTGCGATAGTTTGCGAGTAATCTTTTTGGATTTGTGGATAAAAAAACGTTTTTAGAATGTGTTTTAATGCCAACACATCCAATAATCACGGCAGATGGCTTGGAGGCTTCTTGTTGATACAAAAGAACCGAGTTCCTGCGTTTCTTTTTATTTCAACGACCTGAGCGCTTATAGACCGTGAGTCCTCGCGAAAGTATCCATTTAAATGGAATATTCTGAAGGTTGATCACGTATTGGTTCAATTGGTATCGTAATACCTACAAAAATAAAAAAAAACAAATAAAAGCAAACAACCTGTGGGATCACTGTTTTAAGCTTTCACGGTTTACAACTAAACTTATACTGTCACTTACGGGATATCTTCCGTGCTTGTTCATTATTTTGAGCTCCCGATATTTCGGCGCGGCAATCACGGAAGATATCCCGTAAGTGACAGTATAAGTTTAACCTGTGGGATATCCTTGGGACTTTGTGGACGCAAGGCGAAGGTAGGATTCATTAAAGCTGTCGGTCTTTAGATAAAGTTATGTTTTAACAGTGCTTACTGTGACGGAAAAGTCAAAAACGTATTGAATTGACATAAGCCACTGAAATACGAAACGATTGTCACTGGTTCAGGCCCTCTGCACCTGATGCTGCGCGTTCCCAGCAACGATCCCCGCACGGAACGAATATTTGTATGAGCTACAGGTTTCCGGGTCTGGTTGTTTGTGTGTGTGTGAGTTTAAATGTTTGTAATCGCACCTACGCTACAAGAGAAATTTCTAATGTGAAGCAAAGTTTAAAAAAAAAACTTTTGCTTCTGCAAACTCCATCAAAAGCCTGAAAAATATTATCCAGTCGTTTCTAATATTATAAATTACGTAATTTCTTATCTAAGTTGGTGCGTTACGTTTGTCCATTGATCGTCACGCTTTTTTCTCGTACTGAATGAAGTAAATTCCAAGCTAAACATGTACATAAGTATTGTGCATCAGACTCGCTTAATGTCACGTTGCGACTCTCTCTAGTATTTTTGCAGTAAGAATATTGCGCTTTATCCTAAACAATATCCTAATTTAAACAATATCCTAGCCGTTATTTATCCCCAGTAGAGGTATCTATTGGGGATAAATAACGGCTAGGATATTGTTTTCGGAAATTAGTTATTTTACGCATACCTTATTTAGGAGTACCATCATCATATTTACTTTAACTTTGATAAAACCTGTTTGTTTTATCATTTCTCAAGTTCTCGAGTCCTCAAGAAGTGTAGTTATCATAATTTAATTAATCTCGCAAATTTAAGAATTCAAAAAAATAAAACAATTTATCTCATGAAAGTCTTTGTTATAAATGAACCCTTGAACCAATGAAACCAAAACTTTAATGACATTAACTATAAAGTTCAAATTACTATAGCTGACAAGGTTTCATGAAATGGACAAACTACACCCACGTGGGACCCATAACTGAACAACGACTCGATAACAACATTAACAACCAACCACTATTTGTTTGAGTACTTTCCATTTAACTCATCGCTTTAATGCAATTGAGTTTATTAGTCTATTAACAATCATAGTTCACACTCAGCAGCATAATTCAATTGTCGTCAAAATTTAATGCAAATCTGACCTTATTTCCCCAACGCACCATACCAAACCTTATCTACTCACTATACGGTTGAATATCCTTTGTATAGTAGTCAGGAGTGAATTCGGGGTAACCAAATCATGAGTGTCAGCGATTTAATTCGTCAGTTACGAAACGCATGCGACTCCATTCGTTTGAATAGGGATTTAGTATCATTGTTTGCAGCCAATGCTACCAGACCTGTGGGGAAACTGGGAACTAAAGGCTATTGAAATTCTTGTTTGTAGTTAATGTTAGCTCCTCTGAATCGAATATCAACTTTGTGCTAGTGTTAATGAAGTTGATTTCAGATTTATTCTGAAAGTAGTGTCTGTTTTTAACACCCACATTGACCATTTATGTATGTTCAAGTCCCATGTAAATGCAACAGGAGAGCATATTGCCTTCAACTGGGCACAAATCCAAACACCAGGAAAATGCCAGAGGATAAAACCCACACTTTACCAGACCTGCGAATCAAACCTAGGACCTCAAGCTCAGTCAAAGCGCTTGCGTTACGACCACTGAACAAAAGCGTGATTTGTGACCGAAGACGCAGTAGCTTTATATCTTCAAATGTAGTGTATTTTAGAGACTGGTCTTTGTAAACAGTGCCTTCACGATGTACCAGGTTATACTAGTTGATTGTGTCGACATGTGTGTGGGTCGGCTGATGGCACTTTGTTTGTGGTTAGAGAATAAAAGGTAAACATAATTTATGTCGGCCGATTATATGCCCACGCTTGTGATCGTAAGTGTTCGGAGTGAAAAACAAGGATTAGTGCCTTTTCAAACGTTTTGGGAGTAAATAATGGAACTTGTAGCCATCATGGCTCACGGTTGATGCGAAAACAGACTGGGATGTGGAGGTCTGATAGGCAGTCGCTTCATGTGACACACTGGTACTCCGCTGAATGGTTTTGAGATGGTTGCCAACGTAGTTGGGTCAGTTTCTTCATCATGTTCAATGCACAGACCTTCTGCCTAGCAACGATATAACCTCAGCATTCATACTTTACCCATAACATAGCATTATCAGGCTATAAGGTTCCCACTGCTCGAACTCAGGCCTCCTCGCTGTAAAAAGAAGCGGGCTGTAATCCACCACGCCAGTCCAGTGTGGGTTTGTGGATGTCACATGTCTTGTGCGGGTTGGATTCACAACCACACCGTCACATGTCTTCGAATTTTTTGTTCTAGGACATGCCCATTTTTGGTTCCCGTACGATGGTAGGCTTCACTGTTTTGAGAAACGGCTCTGATTAAATTAATTAAGTAAAGATTCACAAAGTAAAGTGTCAGTTTGGGATACCATTGCGCCACCACTGTTCTGTTCTCATAACATAACATACAAACACACAAAATAAAACTGTATTCGGGCACTGATTACGAACAAACACGAGTTTCATTCGTGATGGGACCCGTATGGTAGGATTGCAATTACTCTGAATTTTCATACCAATCAGAGCGGACAAATTCTGATTGTGACTGCACATCCGTAAATGCATAAAAGGTAAGGTATACCTATTGTGATTATTATGCTATGCTATGAAGCAATCCTACGTATTGCTTCATGCTTCCTCAGTTTTGAGGTGGGAAATCTGGTACTCCGAAATAAGCTTATGTTTTTCTGAGACGGAAACCAAAGTATAATTAACTTTACTATTAATACTAACGGGATATTTACCATGTTTACTGTTTGTTATGAGTTCCCGATATTTCGGCGCTGTTGCAAGCACCATGATCACGGATAAACTGAAGTTATTGCGGGTGGGTGTTTATGAGCAGAAAAATCGGTCTACCCTCTTTCTTGTTCGTTTTTTGCACTCAGTACCGCTACCACTGTCACTCGCAACTCGATTCTGCTCCCGACACACGAAACTCACTGTGTCCGCTCGCGAACTTCAGTTTATCCGTGATCATGGTGCTTGCAACAGCGCCGAAATATCGGGAACTCATAACAAACAGTAAACATGGTAAATATCCCGTTAGTATTAATAGTAATGTTAGTGACCATGATAGTTTAAAATCTTATAATTAACTTACTTAAAATATCCTTATGAGTTATCCGATTGTGGACAGTCGGTCTCATGGAATGGTCGAATTGGTCGAGATGTTTTTATTTACGCCGATGCAAATCAAAAGGCCGTAATGTTTTCAATGATAGATAGGGAATAGAATAGATATTAATAAAACCGTTCGATAAAAGCAATATTTTTGTTTTGTTTTGTGTAAATAAATATTTTTATTATTTTCGATACCGTCAGAAAAAAAGACAACTGCGTGCTCCAGTTTTAATTGACCTTCATCATACAACTAAAAAATATTTCCATAGTGTCCACCGTCCAGGTGCTCAGTTTATATTTAATAAAAACAAACACTTTCACTCCTTAAAAATACGAGTTCCAAAGGAGTGAAACTTGCATGTATTTTGCATACAAATTAGTATCAAGAGCATTGATACGGAAATACGAATTTTGACCTGCCGTTTTCAACGTTTTAAAGGACCGAGTTTTCCCTGGACTTTATCTCAGGGACAGAAAGGTTCAGGTAACTAGAGCTTTTTTTAAACGAAACTTTTAAAAACATTAATGTTAAAATCGAGTTGATTTTAACATTAATGAGAATAAGTACGTGGGTATTTTATTTATACATAATACTTATATCAAAACTACCTCGTTGCTCCAGTGGTCGCAGGCAGGACTACTGAGCTCGAGGTCCCAAGTTCGATTTCCAGGTCGGGCAAATTGTTACTGAGTTTTTCGAGCAAGTGAAGCAGTGGGTGTGGTTAGTTAATTATGTTTTTAACTATAACGAGAATGGAACCACGGCTCATAAATCACCTAATTAGTTTTGGATGCAATTTATTATTTATAAATATTCATATTTACACCAATTAGTTTAATTTGAATTGTACTGTGGAGTGAAGTTATTTGCAATTAAGTGTGGGTTACGTATTAAAAGGCCAATTAAGTCAGTAAATAAGTAGATTTATGTAATAGTACCTAAATATAGCTGCAACAAATTTTGATTGATTTCGGGTTATATGGGTCTCCAATCGAATTGGACAAGGGTGGTGCATTAGCATAATCATATAACGTTTCCACAGCGGGCCTCCTTCCTGTAAGAGGAACATACATAACGCCTGTAATCCCCGCAGGGATTATTATTATAATCCCCACAAAGATGTACCTAATAGTACACCCACAGTTCGCCAGTTATGCTTAAGTCCCATGTAATAGGGGACGAGCCTATTGCTATCAACCGGGCGCAAATCTCAACTCCGTGGGTGCTACTGAAAAAATCCTGATGGGAAAAGCATGAAAAAAAAGCCATATTTTTTTTTTTTTATACATTGCCCGACCTGGGAATCCAGCCCAGGACCTCATGCTCAACTGTCGCGCAGTCTGTAAGAGGAAATAAGTAATAATGCACCACGTTGGTTGATTGTTGTCAAAAATGTCGTCCAATATCTCGGTAAAGCCAGTTTCCTCACGACGTTTCCCTCACCTGCTGGGTACAACTACGAACCGCACAACCACAGGGGCACCACTGCTGCAGGTGGGGACGCCAGGTGGGGACTCCAGGAGGGGACATACGCTGACCTTATTGGCGATCAAAAACGTCAAGCGCGTCGTATTTTCAACCGGCGTGAATGTATGATCTGCCGGGCTATTTCGTATCTCTGTTGACAGTTCACAGTTACGAGTAAAACGGGTATATGAAAACTATGAACTGTCAACAGAGATACGCAATAGCACGGCAGATGTAGGAACATGGACGAGGCAATGGAAGTATGTAAGATGGAGAAAAAGAATGTACGTATGTACGTATGTATGTATGTATGAACACTGCAGAAGTATGTATATATATATAGTATATATATAATATGAAGTTTTATATCTATTTAAGCAATTTTTCATACTCTTTTAATACTTATTTCATACAACTTCTTTTATTTCTATCTAATTGGGTTATTAGTCTAGTCTAGAGAGCTGTACAACGTCGAGTCTTTTACGGCATAAGTATCCAATTGAAATGAATCATTCATCTAAATATAGTTCTTTTTATTGAAACAGAGGCCTTTTGGTCTCTAGTGTCAATTAAAATACCAATTACTGCCATATAAATAAAAGGCAATGAGTCTTCATAGCTATCATTCAGACGTTTATTTAAGTCCCCAATAGAAAAATACTCAAGTAATTCGCATTTACCAAGTTTCTTGGAATATTATAAATATGCTTGATTTAAAGATATTATGTTCTTTATTTGTGCTATTTTTCATATAATGCGTATTTGAGTTTCAATAAAAAAAACTTGCTTTCAGAAGTCTTTAGTTAACCATAAAAATCCTGATTCAAAGATAAACATTTACTTAGCTATTCAACTACCTACACATTTATCTACAGTGAAACACCACTTTAATCAAGACTTTTCAATCAAAAATCCTCTTTAATCTTCCCTCCTAACATCTATTGAAGACCATAACGCTCCGGTCACGACCTCAGAACTTGCGGTTACGAAGCTACACGCGCGAGCCTCAGTTTCCTTCGCGTGTGTACCGGTCGTTCCGCTAGTCACGTCGCATTAGCTCGTGGCATGCTTTAAAGAACTTCTTTCATATATTTTCTTCGCAAAATGAGAGTCGTTTCTGGTTTTTGGACGCGTGTAGGCGCTTACATGCCCGCTTTTTGCCACACGAGGAACTCGTACGAGCGTTGACGCGCATATAAGTTCGTAAAGGCGCGAGTCGCGAGGCAAGTCGTCACATTTGCTGACAGCTGTCATTTTAATCAAGCGAACTCGCCGGAAAAAGCGCGTGTACGCGCGTAATCCCGTACGAGTTGATACGCGCTTCAAAATACGCTAGTCTGAAACCGCTCGTAAGCGTATAGCTCGTGGCCAGTTGGTAAGACTCCTAAAGGTCATAGTTCACACCCAGGTCGAGATCCTATATTTGTACGCCATGAATAAAACACGGCGAGTCCTTTTACGGGCCTTGACGAATTTAGCAATATTTAGAAAATGGCGTCGTTTTATTTATGCCTTTTATCGGTGAAATGTCGGGAGGTTATCGTTGAGTGGTCTTGGTGATATTTTCAGCCTTGTATACGCGTGGCAGTTCATAATATTTTTCGAAAATATTCCACACACGTGTCAATAAGAATTACATGACAAGTGCAGCTGCAGGTCGTTCAGAAAAAGTTATTTTGTCATACTTCCAGTCTAGCCTATCTAGATTACTTTGGCCCTCTAAAAGAGAGGAGGCCTAAGGCTGATTCTCCATCTGTCTGCTCTTGACCCAAGTTACTCGGGGTCTGCGCAACACATTTATTTTTCTTTCTTTATATCCGCCACTGACTGGCTACATTAAGATTTTTTTACAATTACTTACCATATATCTCGTTGAACAAAAAGAATGCAATAATACATGATCATAATTTCCTTTTTTTTATAAACAGATTCCGTGTGAACTTACCGTTTAACCAAACAAACTTGTAGTTTATATCTACCTAGTTATTAACCTTCACAATGATTCATCTCGTGGTTTTACGGTAAATAATTATCCGTTAATCATTTTCACACGTAGCTAAATCACTTCTTAAATTAAACAGCGGTTTTTGAAGCCATAGCTCAAGAACTGGTTTTACATTGCCGGCTACAGACAAGCTCCCGTTTTGATAAATTCGCCATCAATAACTCGGTAGTTATTTTTATAGCGACTAACGCAATGCCCAAAAGAGTATTTATAGACAGCGTTCGTTATTACTTTTTGAAGAAGTTCAGAGCATAAAGTTACCGTGGTAAGATGTAAAATTGTAAAGGCTAGCTCATTCCATCAATCCCTTAATTTTAATGATGGAAATAAGTTCTCAGAAGCAGAAGAAATAATTTTCTTTTTCATATAAGCTTATTTTGATGTCTGTATTTGTATGCTTGGGATATTGCGGGTTTTCTGAACGGACCAAAGACAACAACTAAAACACAAGAAACGTTGAATCACGTCGCATAAGTATCTTACGGATAAAATGTCCAAAATCTCACTTTTATTCTCCCGTTTAAATTTACGCACGTGCTTAAATAAAGCATGATTTATTTGCCTATAAAAATTCCTACCACAAATATCTCCTATTGTTACATAAACGATGAAGCGTGCATTAAAACTATTAAAGTAATTTACGGCACCAATGTCAAGGGCTAACTGTTTAAGCCAATATTAGCCCCTTATCTCATGTAGCCACACATTCACCGGTGACAGTACTGTGGCTCTTGTCAGATGAATTAGGTAACTAGATCACGGTTATCTAGATAAGTAAGTAGCAGTGGCGAAGGTTCCATACAACTCGATTCCTACCGGCTTCCCTTTGAAAAATGGCACAGTCAGTATTCTGTAGAAAAATAATATAATCACATTAAAGATAGGTACTCCGGCTTACCGCTTACAAAAGTTGACCCTTCGCTACTGGTAAGTAGTCTTCAAAGGTGAACTTATACTGTCACTTACGGGATATCTTCTGTAGGAATCCTACAATATTAACTGGCAATACTGCCATTTTACACTTACTAAAGTGTTCATTCGTTCTTAACTCACTTCCGTCTACCATTTCTGTGTACAAGCATTGTATTCCGTGCAAATTATAATAATAAATAGTTCTTGTGGTAATTACTTGCAGTGTTTCACTATAAAAGACCTACAAACTAAAAAACTACAGTCCACGCTCAAACATGATGCTTCGAGCTGGAGTAAATAAAAAAATAAAAAATACTTTTAATACTTTCTTGATTCGTTTTCGTTTTGTGTCTTTCGTGATTTCGTTGAGTTGTAAACCGTAAAAGCTTAAAACAGTGAACAATTTGGTGAAGTAATAAATGAGTGGTTCGAAATAATAAATGATTTATTTTGAGAACCTTCCGTTGACGGAATAGTGAAATAGGCTTCGTGTCGTGAGTGATGAGTCGTGATGGCCCAGAGGTTGAGGCCTCGCCTTTCATCCGGGCAGGTACCAATGTGACTTTTTCAATTCAAATGTATTTTCTAAGTTTATCTTGGACATCACATATATTGGTGAAGGAAAACAACATGAGGAAACCTGGACAAATAATTAATATAATTAAGACTGAAATCGCCAACCCGTCTTGAGCAAGCGCGGTGATCAATGCTCTCTGCCCAATGCCTTCTCTGTATGAGAAGAGGCCTTTGACCAGCAGTGGGACAGTTATAGGCTGGTATTATATAACTAATTCGTGTAAAGAGATTACATATTCGCCAAAATAAGTGCTTCAGATAGAAACAGATATTTACGTGAAGCTGGTCGGGTTTTGAAACAATGCCTCTCGATTGGCATTGTGTTTGTGGCCACGACCACGAGTGTCGTTGTACGATTGTCCTCCTACTGAGAATCCCGGATGAAGAGACATTCTATCAGCTAATGAATGATGAGGGAAGAGTCAAAAATGTTTAAGCTACCGGAAAGCTGACGTCAAACCGGATGAATGTCATTTTAGAAATATGAAACGCGACAGCAATTTTATCATTTGTCTATTGGTCAAAAAATCTTCCATTAGTTGGGTTTGTAAAGGACAGTGATTGTGATGATAAAGTTCAAAATCCCGTGTGTACACTTCACAACATCTCAGACATTAAACTCTCAATTTCTTCAATGTCACTACAGAATTCAATTTCACATAACAAATGAACCGCACGGAGCCTTGAACTGCTAGTGGCCATAACTTGGTCATAAAACCGAATGACTCACACCCCGGGATGTATTCTTAGAACCGATGGAAGCCATGTATGACTCACGGACTTCCCGGGAAAGCCTTGGATACGATCCCGGGAAAGCCTTGGATACGGTCCCGGGATTGAGACGGGAATTAGAAGTTGTCCTTTTATTTCTGAAAGTGTGATTCATTGGACCTGTTGCTAGGAGGAAAGATAAGGACGTGTTTTGGGCGTGTGGTACAGATTGGTTTACTAGTGTTAAGAGTCAGGATAGATGAGATGACTGTGAGGTGTGAAGTAGCTTGGGAGAGGCCTATGTCCTGCAGTGGTGCGGCCGGGTTGATTAATTAAAAGAAATGCATTTTTAGGGTTCTGTGAATATAGGATAATACAGGGTGGACGGGACACCGACACACAAACATTTACCATGTATTCAGTACATATTTCTGAACCTAAAAAAAAATCTAGTAATTTTTCATCGGTAATAAAAAAAAGAATTCCACCCTGTATAAGGACAATGAGTTAGTTCGTCAACTCGATTTCTGAAGTATAGGACAGCACTTCAGGTAAATAAAGCTTAACAGAAGTATAAAATGATGCTGTGACGGAAGAAAGATGAACAACGATGGTCGCGGGACTTATAGAATTACCGTGACCCTGGAGCATAAAGGGCTATTGAAGGACACCGTGGATTTTAGTCAGTACAAGTCTGACAGTTCTTCCCACTCTGCCCTGGGTGGGAGGACTCATTTGATGATTTTACAAAGATAAAAAAAAAAAAAAAAAAAAAAAATGAACAACGATGAATTAAAGCGCTTGAGTAATTATTCATATTCGCCTCTACTAGGTCATATCGCTCCACATCAGCAACACAAGGTCAATAAAACTTAGCCGCCGAATCAAAAGAAGTTTTCAATGCTGCTAATATAGCAGAAAAATAATTAAGAATTTCAATGAGTTCTCCAATTGAGATAGCCATCACTTCAACAGCAATGAAGCGTGTAGACAGAATACCGATACGACATTAATCTCCGTTAGAAGATTAAGAACGACGATAAAAACGTAAATTCAACAGTAAAGATCGATGACTACCTAAAAAGTAAAATTGCTAATTCACAACATTCTACACACGATTCCCTCAAAGTAGACTTTACTTACACCTGACAAGATGACAACTAGCAAACAGATGCTGTTTTTATCTTAGATCTACAAAAGGAAATAAATTCCACAGCTACATGAGGTTTATAGCAAGTCTTGCAACGTAGTGTGACATCGCAATGGATGGCCGCAGAATATCCACTGCGCGTAAACATGCATTCATCTCGGTGTCAACTTGAACGAAATTATGGTTGGAGCACAAATCAAGTGGACGGGTTTAGATAAAGAATAAGCAGGTTCTTTCTTACTGTTTGCTTACGATTTAGCAGATTCGTACGTGAGCAGAATTAGTAGTTGTATTATTGCAGTTGCATCAGTAGTAGCAGCTTCTGATTGGTTTCATAGTCCATAAGATTAAAAAAAAGACCCTGTTTCTGAAAACCGGTGTTTTATAGGGCTGACACTAGGGTGGAGGAACACTAGACGTTTTGGTATGCTGATGAAGAACTGGATATTAAGGTTTCCAGGATAGAACTTTCTCGCGTCTTAAATTACATAGTGAATCTAACCGCCGGGCCGCATTTGTTTTGTGGTTTCAGGGCTCGTCATACCAATTAGTCGAGTTTAATTCTAGAAAGTTCATTCAAGTTACAGGGTTATACAAACCCCTGACGGCTTCATCGAGCCGTCTGAAAACCTTCCACTTGAGGCATGCTTTGCCGTGGCCGACTTGGAAATCCCTAAATAGACTCCGAAACCAAGTTGGCCGTAGCAAAGACAATCTCTACAGATGGGGGTTCATGGAGGGCTAAGATCTCAAGTGTGTATGTGGTGTTTTTCCACAGACAATGGCCCTCCTTCTATCTTGCGCTGCATGTCCGGACACCTGCGCACTTCACGATCTGATGACTGCAGTTTTGGGCCAAATATATTTGATAAATATTTACCATCGACACGCTAAGAAGAAGGGTTAGATTAGATTGCTATGTTGGGATTTTGAAGTGCAACCCGAAACTACAATAGTGAAGATTTGCTAAATCATGTGAGACCTCTTACCGCCATTTGCAAACATAACCTAGAAATCGTTTCTTCGTTCGTTCGTCGTTCGAGCGTTCGTTTCTTTCTTGTTTTTAGGCTCTTCATCTCGAGTCGTTCTATATTGCCCTTCTGTTTACTCTCATCATTCTGGCCTAGTGACGCGACGACAAATTAATACGAATCAGCTATCACCGACAATGATGCGGTATAAAACAGTGGCGCTAGTGGACCGCGACCGAACCAATGACCGTGTTAGTGGAGTGTGGGGAAACTCGGCTAATTTCTAATGGTAGTGTAGTAAGTTGTGTTGACGGTAGTGTTATGTCATTGGTAGAATGAGTGTTAATGGTTGTTAATTGATTGGGAATGTCGAAAGTTCATTGATAGTAATAGCAATGTATTTTATTAATTAGGTGCGTTTTTCGAATTCTTTCTGTTAAATATTTAGTAACAATGACTGGTTAATGAATTTTGGGCCTGATCGTCTTTAAATGTTCGATATAAAAAAAAGTGTTAACTTGTATTTCAATGTAGTAGTAATTGTATAATACTACTTCTATTTAGGTACTACTAGAAATACCACGACACGTCATTAAACGATAGAACGGTTTAAAACGTATGCATCTTTTAAAATCCTAAAATCGAAGCAATTCCAAATAATTATCTCTTCCAAATAAGACTCACAAAATTCGTTCAGAAATCGAAAACCGAAAACGGTTTACAAGAACTTTCAAAGCATTTTCAAACCGCGTTCGAAACCGTTACCCCACCACGACATAATATCAAAACTACCCACATTTCACAGACTCACTCACAACTCCCCAAAGCGATAATTACATGAGTATCTTCTCTAGTACCAGCTCTAGTTAGCGTGCACGCTTACTTCACCATCACGATACGATTAGCCAAGTTATCGAGTTTCCGACAGTAAACACATCAGGCTAGGTGAAAATTAGCTCAGTTTTATGTGATATATTAGGAATTTTTATTAGATTTTATAATATGTAGTCGGTGTGAAGTGGATTGATGGACGTTCTTGCTCTAGTTACCGATATGTATTGGTAACGTTTACCAGTAACGCGTGGATTGAATTATGCTCTTACTTGAAAGTATAAAGTGGTATTGCTTTAATCAAAATCAGAATTTATTTGCTAGGAAAGTAGGTACAGATTAGGTGTTGTACATAAATTAATGAGATCGGCTACAGTCTACCTTACGGCGTGCAAATTATTAGATAAGTTAAAAATATTAATACAAACAAAATAATTTCAACATAACAAAATAGAAATTAAAGTGAAGTCAATTAAGTAAGCCAGTTCCCGGGTCGGGCAATGTGTTTTTGGGTTTTTCCATCAGTAGCAGCCACAGAGCCTGGATTTGTGCCCGGTTGACGGCAATAGGCTCGCCCCCTATTACATGTGACTAAAACATAACTAACAAAATGTGGGTGTACTATTAGGTACACCTCTGCCTAACCCTTCGAGGATTACAATCGTGATGTTATGTAAAATAAGACGAGCAAGCGATTTGCATAAAACTCTTTTCTATCTGAAGAATCTGATAAACTAGCAAATAAGCCGAAGTTATCTTAAGCGCCACAAAATCACGTCTTAGTCTTCTGATTTTATTCGCACAGGACATTATTTTTGTGACTATAAATAAAAACATTACTCAGACGGATATGCGTACAAACGAAGCATATTAATAGGTTTACTTTTAATGCTTTTCCGATACGTACTTCTAATGAGGATCCGTAGAACATGAACATGACATGTACCTTTTTTTTTTTAGAACTTTGCCCCCACTAGGAATTTCTCCTGTATCGTGGCTGCGTTTACAAACATTTAAACTCACATACACAAACAGCCAGACCCGGAACAACTACCTGTAGATCATACAAATATTTGTTCCGTGCGGGGATTGAACCCGCGACACGCAGCGCAGCAGCCGATCACTCAGCCACTGCGCTAACCGTGCCGTCATTGATAAAATGATTGATAGATGTCAATGACTTTAGTTTTTTTTCGCGTGTAGTTTATGCCTAACCTGGTGTCAGACTTTGTATGCCGCCCATGGGCCTCTGGCTTGGCTTTACATGCATAGAAGCGCCAGGGTGGCCCGCGAAATTCAACTTTTCTAACATTTTTTTAAATTTGCAGGTCAGTGTCAGGTTGTATGTTGATGAAAATCATCATCTAAGTTCATTTAACCCCATTGAACGAAAACCAAAACTTTTTTCATGAAATAGTCATTCGGTGGAATTAAATGAGATTTAAGAGTTGTATTGATAATTTTAATGATTATAATTCTGTAACTACATACGTGTTACTTGCGCGATTCATATTTTAATCAACATACTTATAAAATCAGTATTTTATTCACAAATTCCAATTTTCAAACACACAACATCTTACAGATCAAAGAGAACAAGGAGAAAAGGATGAAACTTCAAATAACACTGATCCGATATTACTGAAAGATTTGCGGTTCGTTCGGTCCGGATCGGATGATCAACACACGGTCCCGGATAACCGGGTGAGGGCCCCAATGTGGAATTACGGCTTTCTTATGGACTGGCACGAATCTTTACTGTAGGATTTTGAGATTTCAAGAGGTATTGGAAAACAAGGAGCATATGAAATGTTTACGTGTTGGTAAATATTGAAATGTTTGTGACGGAAAAGAACAGGAAGTACAATAGCGTCTTGCCGCTGATTTTATAAACACCTCAGTAGTATGTGGAGTTGAGGGTGTTCACTAGTGGATGACACACGTCCATTTAAATAGCACCTACAGTTTTAGGGAAGTAACATAACATAACATCACGCCTGTAATCCCCGAAGGGTAAGGCAGAAGTGTACTTAACAATACGCCCACATTTCGCCAGTTATGTTTAAGTCCCATGTAATAGAGGGCGAGCTGGGCAAATCCAGACTCCATGACTGCTTCTGAGAAATTCCTGATGGGAAAACCCAATAACACTTTGTCCGACCCGGGAACCGAAGTCGGGACCTCAGCAGTCTTGTTTGCGACCACTCGACCAACGAGGCAGTGGGGAAGTAGTGAATATCATATTCTGTATCTGCGTCACAAGGAACTGCCATCGCAAACCGATCATCCAATCTATGTCGATCACACAGGCAACAAAAGGCTGTAAGAAATTGAACTAGTAAACCGTCTGAACCACGGGTAGGTGCGCCAGCTACAAGGCCATTATTGTGTTGAGCAGTCAAGGTTGCACCGAACGTAAACAAGCAACAAGTCGCTGTTCTCGTTTGGTTGTTTGGCTGCCGTCCCCAAGAGCTAGAGAAAATGATTAACGAGTTAGTAATGGGTAATAGTTAAGGAAGCTGTACTGTTTCATCTGGCAAAGGACAAAGCAGCATTCGGTGCCGATGGTCAACATTGAGGAGTTGGAAAACATTTGGAGAAGTATCAGGAGAAGAAGAGAACAGAAAGAAAAAGAAAAGCTAGTAGCTTCCGCCTGACTCTTGAAAAGAAATACCTTTTAAAAATTACGTCTACAAATTAAATAATTGGTACATTCATCGTCACGGAAGTTCCTAAACAATAAATAAAAATGCGAAACAATTCGTCTGCCAACTTGTAACAGTTATATAAAAACAATATTGAATAAAGCAAATAAAATAAATAAACTTGTTCCTTGATTCCGTTTAACGAACTGTGAAGGATGGTATGATGGGCAATAGGCAATCTATTTAGTATTATGAAACTGAATGAAATGAAGATTTGGATGACAAAACCCGAAGAACTACTATTTCAAAGAACGTTCAGAAGTCATTTGGAGGTTGCGAGAATCTCTTTGTCAGAGAATATCAAATAATTGAATTATTTTGTTGCATTTAGGTTATGAAGACCATAGCGGATACGATGTTCAAATTGTTGCTGATTTATATTGTAAACTGGTGAATATCGTCACTATCGGTAGCCTTGTTATTTTGTGCCATTCTTCCATGGTCTCTGCAAGTGTCAACCATGTCTTACGCCATCTTCTAGATGTCAACAACTCATCTGGCTGTTGGTCTGCTAACCCTTCTAGTGAATATATCTGAGAAAAACACCTCGGAATAGAGTCTACTCTGCATTTTATTCTATGGCAGAGGTTCTTAACGACACCAGAAAAAAGAGAGCACGAGACAGACAGTCCTGACAAAGAAATTATTCACGACAGCAAAGAAGAGCAGACAAGAAAAGAAAACCGAGTATCCTACATCATTTACAAAAATTAAAACGAGATTTTTTCTCAAAAACACAAAACGTCATCTGCATTCTCTATATCTAATAAAGAAAAACAAAATGAGGTCAACTGAGCCAACATTAGCATAGTGCACACAAAATATTCACGCGCTCTGTATGAATATGTGCATGTCTGAGGACACTGACTCACTCACTGAATATTTCAATATAATGCGGCAACTATAAGAATTAACAACAGTAAGGCTTTATTAATATGTTGAGATGTAGCGAAATAAAGTAACAGAAACCATCCGCACTATACTTGCTAAATAAGCTGTTACTTTGATCCTCCCCAATCCCTTTTATAAAGGTAGCAAACTGGGTAACATCTTGGTGCCTGAGTTCTTTCGAGATATTATCATAGATATTCAGGCGAATACGTGGCAGGTATCCGTAATAATGGTCAAATACTCTATTCTAAAATACAGTACTTACACTTTTTTTAAGTAAGTAGTGCTTTGTTTCCACACATATCGGAACTGACTTCTTGTTTCAACCAAAAACAAACATTTCTTACATAAAAACAGATTCTTTAATGGAAATGTAACATATGTTAGCCTCCAAATACAGAAAGACGTTCTGAGTTCGTGTTATTGTAAAGTTTACATGACACAACCACCCGAACCAACATTAAGGAATCGTTTACAACTCCCGAAAAAACACATGTTCGTTAAATAGGACATAACAGAACACTGTTGAAGAAAAGATTATCAGTAAGCCATTACCTCCGTAAACGGTAGTCATTACCGGAGTATAGTTTAAACTAATTGACGACACAATTGGACACGGCTAAAGGTAAAGGTGCGTTCACAATTACACATCTGCGAGATTGTTCTGTTGAAATTATTAGTTATTTCCTCATATCTGAGAATTGACGATATAAATCTCGGGGAACAGGTGAATGAGGGACGCGAAGGACCAAGAACCTATTGGGTGATCCTGGGCTGGAATGCTGATGATGATCCTAGGATTAGGCGACCACAACACCAAATTGTGTTTCATGTAGTCTTCTTCGGTCAGAATGACAGCCTTTAATGTAATTTCTTTGTTACCGAACGGATGGCTGTTGGGACCGAAAGGTTCTTGACGTACCGGAAGGAGAAGCATTGTAAGGCCTCCCACAAGGTGGTCCGATAACCTTGTGAAGGCTATGGGCATCCGCTGGAAGCGGGTTGTACCGATCGGTCGATGTGTCAACGCTTGCGGGAGGCTTATGCCTAGCAGTGGATGTTTTACGGCGGATGATGATCCGATTCAAAACATTAAGCTTCTGGAAACATTTCATGTAGCTACATGAAATGGATGGATTTTGTCGGAGCACACATCAAAAATATTTCTGGGCAATAACTGAGTCCTTCAAATGACAGCCCGCCATACCATCTTACTTCCCCAACTCCCTACAAAAACAAAACCCAGGAAAGTCGCGCTAACACCTCTCACATGTGCAATCACCTTAAGCAAAATACCAACCGATTGCTTCAACGATTTGGTTAAACTATCGATTAGACAATGGCATCCAATGGTGTACAATGGCAATCTTACTACCCACACAACCCACCAGTAATTCATGTTAGTTTAAAGTAATGGCGTTGTTCGCTATAAGTGTTGCTTGCTTTACAAAATGGTGTCTGGTCTATGGTTGTTTAGGAAATAAAGGCTGTACTTTTGTGGTGTTAGATTTCGCTACGAGTAAACAGTGTTTGGTGGTTTTTGAATATGGAGGCTGGTATCCTGCTACTATTAGAGGCTCAGATTTTCAGACAAAAGCAGGATACTATGTTGCTAAAAATCCAACCAATTTTTTTTAAATTCCCATGTGAAAATAAATCATCATCATAAAAACATCACACCGGTAATTTCCGAAGGGCTAGGCAGGTGGTTAAATCCCATCTAACAGGGGCGAGCCTATTGCCATCAACCGGCCACAAAGCCAGACCCCAGGCTGCTACTGAGAAACCGCTGACGGAAAAACCCAATAACACTCTGCCCGACCAGGGAATCGAACCCAGAACCTCATGCTTAGCAGTAGTGCCAACGAGGCAGTTAAATATCTTACAGTTCGAATTTCGAGCTTTCTATTTCCATAAAGGTTTTTATGGCCAAACAATGATTGGTTTATGTATGAATAAGACCGCTATCTCTTCTCTATATCCAAATAGGCCCTCACAAACACAACTCAGCACTTGTTTACCTCTTTTTTCCCAACAGACACACATATCAAAATGGCGAATAAGAAGGCTCTATTTATCGGTAAGTAAATGCGAATACTGAGCTGAATACACGAAGAGCTCTTTCGAGAGGACCGCAAATAAATTGCAAGCCTAGTCTAAGTATGGACATATTTGGAGAGGAGCTAGATTGATTCTGAAAAGGGTCTCAATTTGCTGGCTTTTTTCGTGTAAGACAAAATCTTTGACAACTTAGTGTTTGGTTGTTAAAGGTTAGGATTTTTAACTCCTGAAACTAACTCACTCAAATAAAAGGTTTCTTTAAAGTCAGATTTTGCTTAATGCCAATTTCATTCGTTGTAACTTTATACATTTTTCTATTGTTCGCCTTTACTGTCCCACTGCTGGGCAAAGGCCTCCTTCAAATCCTTCCATGAGCTCTTTTCCCGTGCCTCCTCAAACCAGCCTTAGTGGTACGCGTCCAGATCGTGTCGCCACCTCTTCCTGGACCGGCTGCGACCTCGGCGGCCCCGTCCGTTTTCCGTCTTTCCGGCACCCATCGTGTGGAGACTTTTGCCCAGCGGTCATCGTGCATGCAGCCTTCTTGCTAACGTCTACTATGCTCGTTTTGGAACGCCACTTTATACATAATCTTCAATAAATGTGTCCATTCAGATTTTAAATTCACAGCGCATAAACAGCCCATAAGTCCAGGCCAGTTAGAGGGAGAGGGTCTTAATCATAATCCACCATGCGAGCCCAGTGCAGCTCAACGAACATAAAACTACAATAATAAATTAATGAAAATTATAATTTAAATTTTTCCATGATATAGGTAAACCTTAAAAAGATTTGAATATAAAAATCTGTGTAACTCTTCAAAATACCAGACAGCGCGACCTTCATGTTGAAAAGTTAATTAATTCTAATTAACATAGTAACTGGGTCATTTCATAATATATTACAAGTTTTTACCAACAATACGTACTTTGTTACAACATTGAGAAAATGAATAATACCTAAAACATCTTGTAACGACGATGGATGGACCGTGTGAAAGTTGATATGGGTTGAAGAATACATGCTGCGCCGACCTCTAGTTAATACATTTAGATTAGGGTAGGAGAATGATGACCATCATTAAGAAGGCACAAACACCTCGAACCAAGAATGGGTCTCCAGGATCGTAGAAAACCCGATCGCAATATGGCAAAAGAAACTGACATGATGACGAACTTTGATGGTTTTCTATTCAAGAAGAGATACATAATTTGCCCTGCAGTAAGCACAAATATGAAGAAGGGACCAATGTCACGTTGCATTGATGAAAGCGTTCCCATTTCAGCTCCCAACCACCGATACCCATTAATATTACGATCGAACCTGTGTGTGCCAAATAGTCCACTCTTAGATATTACTTGTGTTTTTGACGACCAATCGACCTAAAGAGCCCATTGTTAGAATCTGGAACTTGTAGTCCAAATACAGACAATAGTACATACGGAGGCAATAGTATTACGATTTCCCAGGAAAACTAATACTAAAAACTAGTTTTCAGTCTTGTATTTGAACTAGAGTAATGTTGGCTTAAGTAATAAATACTGTTCTCCGAGGTTAGACAATATTTTCTGGGGAGTCGGGTTATCACTGGTCAGTGATCAGTTTCCCTCATTGTTATTGTTGTTGTTATTTCCGTTGATTGCACAGTTAAGAAGAACTGGTGAATCGTGGAAACAGGACCACTGAATACTGTCGATTTGACACCACACTGTCAAATCAGTGAAGAGAGGCAATTGAAGAGAAGTCACTTTATGCAACATCAGCAAATCCGACCAAGATGTGTCATACACAGACAGCAGCAGCATATGCATAAACTTTATCACCCTTTACCCAATGTCTAGCCCACTTCCACTCATGCAAGTAACATTTAACAATAAAACATAAATCAAAAGCCTACTCCTTTCCCGTCATGGACAAAGAACTGAACAATTGCATCCTTGGCACCATAACTTTGCATAACACTTGACTAATGTCAATATGATCCCGTGACAGTAATTAGTACTAAAACAATAGGGTTCAATCATAACAGTCCATGTTATTACGATTTTGTATACCTAGCACTATTTTTGGACATCTGTTGTTAGTTTAGTTACGTAAATCCATGCTTCTTACTTTATTTAATAAATGCGAAAGGAACTGTGTCTGTATGTTGCATTTCTACGCCTTTTAAAGGCTGAAGAGATCTCCCTGCCTCGGCTAAAGACAGCCACTGAGGACTTACTAGTCCCAGTAGAGTAGTTCTCCTAAACTCTTGAGGGTCTATCAACTCAGCCATTCGCACGCCACAACCTCCTGTCCCCCAATTCCCGAATCCAGTCTGATGCAGCCACCTTTTTAAGATCGCCAGTTCACATACTTCGGGGCATTCAGTCATCAGTCTTTCAACAAACGTGGCCAGCCTAGCCTACTGCCATTTCAGGCCTGACCTATCTTCGCCTTAACAAACCATAAGAAATCTGAAATACCGTTGCACATAAAATAAATCTCCCACAGCGAAGACATTTGAGAAAAAAGTCGCGAGATGAGATAAACGACACAGATAAATCTAGACACGTTACTTTTCCAGCTAATTGACTTTTTATCCACTAACACATTAGAGTAGTTTCGTATAAATTATTCATTAACATACTTACGCATTTAAAATGGTAATTTTGCTGTATTAACAGTGTGAGGAGATGTCCATTACTAATGCGGGTTCTATACACTGTTATAGTTTATGATCTTGAAGAAGTCTTATGGAAATCTTTGATCTTCAGCCTGCGCGATGGGGAAGGTAACTGTGAACCTAATGGCGATAGCATAGCTAGATCCTACTAACGTCATCGGTCGAAAATCTGTTAATGTCCTTTTAAGTTTCTAAATAGACCTCATTGATCAGATTAGGTCTTAGGTATAGCCACACCATTTAGAAAAAAGTTCGACCGCCCGTCCCCATTGCAAGGCAGGTAACTAACTATTAGTGATTCTTTTATAATTTACGCTAAACAATGATCTTGGTTTTGCTACAAAAGTATGCCGTTGGAACTGAAAATCCCAGAACCATTAACTTGGAGCTCCCCTTGTCATTGAAGATTTGAAGCAAATTTTTCGCCTTCGACAAAACAAATAGGCAGGTAAAGTGAAAATTCTTTTCCAAGGATTATTACTTACATAAAGACAAACTACCCACATATTACTTAGCTACCAAATATCGATATGAAAAAGTTCCGAATTCTTCGGAGTTTATCCTAAAACTTATATCGAAGGAGTTCCATGATTTATTCACAAACCTTTTTGTAATATCGATATACAAAGGGCTACATTTCAAAACTACTTTACAAAGACTGTTATTAACAATTGGAAAGGTAGTATATAAATTGTTTGGGTGTTAAAAGGGGAATAAAATGGAGGGTGTAAAACGGAAAGAGGGTTCACACTTGAGTACTAGTATTATGTAAATGTTAGGTTCAGTTAGGTCTCAAGCGAGGAAATATTGTGCTTGTGATTTTTATCTAGGTAAATGCTACGGCCTATGTTTTATAAAGCTTAGCTAAAGAAAAGTAAAGGGTCGTTGATCAAGGGTCATCAGCCCCTATTCGAAGTGCGAATATTTCTACTTTTGGTGCTTAGAAACCAGTAAAGCTCAGTATTACTCAGTGATCATCCCAAATAAAAACGTAGATGCTTCCCTTTTCCAGTTTAGACTGCCTCGTTGCTTTAATGGTCGTAAGCGCGACTGCTGAGCATGATGTCCTAGGTTCGATTCCCGGATTGGGCAATGCTATTGCTATTCGGTTTTTCCATCAGGAATTTCTCAGAAGCAGACACGGAGTCTGGATTGGAATCTGAGCAATGGCAATAGGCTGGCCCCTATTACATGGGATTTAAAAAACATAACTGGCGAAATGTGGGTGATAGGTACATCTCAGCCTAACCCTTCGGGGATTACAGGCGTGATGTTATGTTTATGCCACAAAGAACAAACAAATAAGGTAGAAATAACATCACCTGAATTCCTATTATCAGTCGAAAGCAAGACGGATAAAGATTCTTCCATAAACAATCTATTAGGAAGTGGACCCAACTCTAAATCTGAGTGAGGAAGGGACCCAAAGGAAGTGATAAAGACAACAGCACCAAAGTCAGTTCGATATCTCTAATTAAACATTAATCAACGCTACACCAAGCTAATTAATACCATGAAATCAACACGTTTACACAGGAAGACGGCGTAACGTAAACTAACTGCGGATATTAGTCATGTGTGCTAAAATGTAAACTTGAATGTTCGTAGGAAATTGATGCCTTGAACTGGCTGTACTAGGGAGATAGACCTTGCAGGAGGCCCAGAACTGCTGTCGGGTTGAAAAAGCCTTATTTTAATTTTAAAGGTATTGTAAAAAAGTTGAATGACGTCTGGTAGTGGACTTCAGTAAAAGAGTCTCTTCCAATATAGTAGGCTGTACGTAAGAGGTAACGAAACAAGTACCTACTTAAAAAAAGTAAACTTTCGCAGGTAAGCTGCAAGAGATTTTTTTTAAATTAGCATCAATTTTGTACTCATCTTTGTGATGCTTTCTTCTTGTCTTTCATTAGTGTGTACATAAATTGTTAAATAAATAAATAAAAGTTGGTCTCATATCCTATTGAAACTCCGCATTTACTACGCTAGGCCAGCTCCTGGTCATAATATAGGCGTCATTGTCATGCGGTCTACTAAGCGTTCTTCTGGTGCATTCTGGATAGTTGAATCGTGCCAGCACCACCATGCTGACTGACTAACCTTTATCAAGGCATGAGCACTAATATTGTCTTTAATAACTTGAACCAAAACGAGAGAAGTAGCCTGCTATACTAGGTGTTGTTAACAAACATTGCTAAAATGTCTAGAAGTTGGAGCAAAACAACTTCGAAATGTTCAGATTTATTGTCAAGGTTGGTTCCAAGGCTACGAACAAGAACAGATGTTACGTGTATCCTTACACATTTTTGCTGCCAGGAGCCGATTTGTCAGTTTTCACCATATTTACTCGATTTTTGCGGATGCGATCGACAGAAATCGAGCTTGAAAGTACGTTTTGCCGTTAACGCGAGTCATATTTTAGGAGAGTGATGTCACACACCTTCGAAGGAAAGAATATTGAAAGCAAAAGAGATTACTACGATTACATCAATACATGCGATAAAAATAAGAACAGTTTTTAAGTTTTAGCAATATTGTATCTTTTTTGCTCAAATAAAGACGTCATCAAACTAATTTCAATAGAGTTTCGTGGTAATAAACCGAGTTTGTGCAGAATTTCATAACCATCATCGTAATAATAATCGGGACACGGGTCACCCCAAGCCTCACTACCTCGACAGATTTCATGCTTCTAGAATCAAGTGCATTTTGACAGCATTCGGTCATCGGCCTAGTATTAGAATATGTTGATTATCACGTCAGTTCGCATTCTAGGCTAAACCTATTTAAATCGCGTACTCAACAACACTAATAAATCAATCGATTTACTCGAACACATAGCCACCTAGTTCTGCATGATTCAATCCCAACATTAGCATGTGAAGATCGGTATCGAGTCAAATAACACACTGTACACACTCGATACAAACGCGACGCAATCACGACATGTTCTGAATCGATAAACACTTATTTTGTACGTCATTTCACTTTAACTTTCTAAAATGTACGTAGAATGCAATTTAAGGAACGTTTTGGTGTGCGGAAGATGGAGAGCATGACATGCTCGTGGTAGTATTTTGGGGATGTTCCATAAAGGGTGTAAATAAACAATTAACGAACCGAAAGGCACTTGTTTTACCGGTCAATGCGATATTTTTTTTGTTCTGGACCATACCTGGGAATCCTCTCATTACGGAGATATTGAATGTCGAACTTCCAACTTTTTCACACGTGTTATTTTATGTATGTAACCTATATGACCCGTGTACTATTCAATACATCCATCAGCACAGTGTTTTCAACCATAAACCGTAATACGATTTTGGTAACACCAAAAAAAAAATCCGAACAATAATTTTTGCGCAGTGTTACTTAGTTTCATGTACAGAATGCTTGGTTAACTGCTTCGTGAGGGTTCCGTTTACACCCTGTATAAAGAGATAGAGTCATTTATAAAGTTTAGTGCAAGTCCTTATCTGTGGCGGAGATCTTTCCCAGCTGTGGGAAAGCATAAGAACCTTATTGAAGTATTTTTTGTTTAATAATTAGCATAACCATTAGGATAACTTGAGACAGATCATATTTTAACTTTGTGATCATATTATAACGGTTTTTTATCTGATTTTCTTTTGTCTCAGATCAGCAGCGTGGATGCAGTCACATTCACACAAATCTATAGACCGACCGCTTTAATGAGTCCTCGCGAAGGTATCAATTTAAATGGACTATTCTGCAGATTGAACACGTATTGGTTCAATTAGTATAGTAATACCTACGTGGATTATGGTTATATTAAAGCAAATAACCTGTGGGATATTGTGAGGACTTTGTGGATGCTTACTGTGCCTTTGATGGGGCAAGGCGGAGGACTCATTAAAGCGGTCGGTCTAGTCTTCTCTTTCGTTATAAAGTTGAAATATTTATCTCTATAAGCAACATATTATTTTATGTACATACGCCAGTCGCACTGTAAAGACAATATTATCTAATGTTGTATGTATAATGTTTATAAATATCCTTGATTCATGATGGAGGCATCATAGGTACCTCAAGGAAAACTTTGAACCGGTGTTTTTCTTATGCGAAGAGTTGTTTATAATAAATATCAATTGTGATGGTGCATAAGAAAAAAATATTTAAAAATAGGAATGTTTAATGCACAATTAAAATATAAAATACTTGAACACATCACGTCATGTTTGCAACATTTGTATTGTATAAATCTGTAACTTTTGTGTGAATAAACGTTTATTTATTTATTTTTTATAGAACCGGTCGATGTGGCGATCTTGGGGGAGCCTATGTGCAGTGGTGTAAGAATACAGCTGACGATATAACGCTATTTTTATTTAACAATTTAATGCAGTTCATGTTTTTATGTCTTAGGTATAACTTTATATGGTAAACTGCTCATACCTCTCTATAACATCTTATGGGTTTACCCTTTTTTTTTTTTTTTAACGTGGTATAATCATCAAATGAGTCCTCCCACCCAGGGCAGAGCGGGAGGGACTGTCAGACTTGTACTGACTAAAATCCACGGTGTCCTTCAATAATAGCCCTTTATGTTCCAGGGTCACGGTAATTCTATGAGTCCCGCGACCCCGGCAGGCTTTGGCCCTCTAGAGGGGGGCCCCGTCAATGGGTTTACCCTTTCGAGATACTTAAGTAATCGATAAAACTTATGTGTCATTTATTAAATACATTTTCAGTATCGCTCTGTTAAATTTCAAAGGGTCCATTTCTACTAAGCGGAAAAATCTTCGTGCACTTTTTTGATAACATAACATCACGCCTCTAATCCCTGAAGGGTTAGGCTGAGGTGTAGTACACGCACATTTCGCCGGTTATGTTCTTTGATGTCACTTAATAAAGGATTGAATCAGTATTATTGTACAAAATTGAGCGCAAGCGCACCCTCGAGCAGGTCGGTTACTGTTATAATGTAAGGTAGGTTCAAGTAGTACGTATTCATGAAGATCAAGTTATTTGCGAAACCTTACTTTTCGGTAATATGCAGCTACTTTACGCAATCGAATATCGCTTTTACACGATCTTAGAAAAAAAAAAACCTAAAACCAATATTCGGTAAGCGCTAACACATAGGTCAACACATATATAGCTAGGTAAGTAGAATATCGAGTAGTTTGCAAAAAGATCTGTTTGAACAGCCAGGAATGCCACACTCGTGACGCAGCACCGTGCTCGCAGTTTATGAATCGAAGCCATTGTTCCGGACCAACATCTGTTGTAATACGTTAATGTATTGCTAACACTTGTAATGTACATAGAATGGAAGTAACTGGTACATATGTACGCGAAGAAACTTTAAGTGAAAAATATACAGTAGATAAGGTTTATTCGTAACGCCAGACTACGCACCCAAAAACATATTACTGACGTAAGCAAGCGTAAGCGAGCGATGTATAGGAGAAGACTGGATGGCCATGTCTGCAGTATGACCAGACCATGTCTGCAGTATGACCATGTCTGCAGTATGACCATGTCTGCAGTATGACCATGTCTGCAGCATGACCACTGAGCTGGGAGCCAAAATTAGCGCTCAGCGGACCCCTGAAAACTATCAGAAGGCATCGCGGCAGAACTTGTAGAAGATGGTGGAATAACCTGGCCAAAAAACCCAACAAATGTAACCACCATTTGTTGGTTTTTTTTTGGCCTTGCCAAACAGTAGCTGCAAGCCATAAACCGAGTCCATTAGCCCAGCACTGGCATAATGTACGCTGGAAGTATCAGTAGGTAAGCACTTATTAGGGTACCTAGTATCAGTAGGTAAGCACTTATTAGGATAACACCGAGTGCGCGTGCGGCGCTCCGGATCAAACTATGCCCCACCTGCTGGAGTGTCCCAGGTGTCCGTTTACCTGTATTCTTGACGACCTGAATAGCGCTTCTGCCGCTGCAATAAACGTGGCCACCTACTGAGCCCAAACCGTCTAATATTTATTTATTTATTTAACACTTCAAGCACAAAGTGCACAGGCGGACTTAATGCCATAGGCATTTTCTACCAGTCAACCTTTGGGTGAATATGGAAGGAACATCGATACGATAAGAAGAAGGGTAGGTACCTAGTATTTTAGTAAGACCTAACCTTCGTGATTACGAAAGATGACATTAAAACGAAATAGCTCCTATGATTTTGTGATATAGGTTTCATAAAGCAAAGGTAAAACGCTGAGTGTTAACAATGCAAAGGCATTAAAATAATGTCATGAAACACATCATTGACTTAGAACACATAACATAACATCTCGCCTGTAATCCCCGAAGGGTAAGGTAGAGGTGTACCTACTAGGACACCCACATTTCGCCAGTGATGTTTAAGTCCCATGTAATGGCGAGCGAGCCTATCGCCATCAACCGGACACAAATCCAGATTCCGTGGCTGCTACTGAGAAATTCCTGATGGAAAAACCCAATAACAATTTGCCCGACCTGGGCATCGAACCCGGGACCTCATGCTCAGCAGTCGCGATTTCAAACATTAAACCAACGAGGCAGGCGAACGAGGCGTGACTTAAGAATTGATGCAATAATAACGTCTAAAACGTTAAACTTTTGTTTGGAAACCATAAAACATTAAAGAGAAACCCATAAATCTTTATCGTATAATATCTTTTGTACGTGTTTCTTGCACATATAAAAAATGTAAACAAAAAGAAATATTAGCTTTTTCCAAGAAGCTATCTAGTTCTATCTCGGCTTGATTCCAAGCTTATCTTTTGATCTTAGTAAGTAAGTATGAAAGCGAAGGTAAAAAAATATCACAAGTTATTTTATAAACTGCTTATCTTTCAGGGATTTAAAATGGCAAGTAATGGAAGACTGATGGTGATGGAGCAAGAAATGAAGAATCGGCTGATGAAGACAGTCAGTCTAGAATATAAAGATAAAGGGGTATGTAAGGCAGGATCGTAGCAATGGCGTTTGCTACTCTCATGGGAAAACAGTATAAGTTCATGCATGTACGAGAACGATGTGTATTATACATGTTCTGCTCATTAGCTAAGTTGTTTATTGACAGTTTTTCATCATAGTCAGATAGAGTGGCGCCAGGGGGTAGGTGGAGTGCCAGGTATCTTGGCAGGTACACCAAAATAGGCATACAGTTAGTTTTGCAATGCCCTTATCAACTAGAGGCGCTTAGCACGCGCTTCACTGAGCGAGCGCGGGCGCGGGCTTTCGTGAGTTAAGTAGTAGAAAAATATACTTAACCCAAACCGGTTTCCATACAAAAGTGACAAATCACCCGTTACTTGTACCAAAACATAACAAAACACGTAATACTTAAAACTTTCAAGTGACATCAAAATGCTTGGTTAAAATTCTGCTCACTTAGCAAGCGAAAATACGACGAAGATAATTTATCTTGCTTGCACAGGTATTTGTATTCTTATAAATGGCGGTCCAAACTATTGAAAATAACACGTTACGCTGCCTCGTACGTGATGATGTGATGATACGATTAAAATAACACAGCCACATGTCGATAGTATTGAAAGGAGTTGACTGGGTTACAGACTTTCTCCGCACCAGTTAGCAAGTGTACTATCCTCATACACTATCAAAGACAGTGTCATATTACAAAAAACCTCAGCCCGCATTTCTGTTCTCGAAATAAACCCACTTTACTTTTATTCTTGCATCCATAGACAATATTGTTCTTACTTTTTTTCTAAAATAGAACGTGTTAAAGAGTTCGAACCTTTTTGTTTGAACTGTTAGAACAACATTGAGTCGAAAAGTAAACAAATGAACCTACGAGATGGGCCAAGGCCGAAACAAATAAATATTTGGAGTAAAACGAAAGCTGAATAATGTAATGAGCTTTGGGAAAGAGAGACTGTTACTGTGAACCAATTTTAATGAACTTCCTATAATAAAAAAGTAAAAAACTTTGATTATTATGAATTTGGGGTCTCCAAATATGATAAACGGCAATTACTATGGATTTGATAATTCCAGTCTGGAAAAGTGATTAATAAAGAGCCTAATTTGTGGATGTGAGCTAAAAAAACAGAACATTCAACCGTAATCAGCTCGACCTCAGATGAAGCAGTGAATAAGCTAAATTATATATCCGACCAGATGTACGAAAAAGAGGATTAAAATGACGCAGCCAGGTTTCCGAGTATGAATAATAAGCCTATTAAAAGTTAGTCAGAGTTACGTGCCAAATTGTAGGATTCAAATCCAACGCAGGTTGGTCTACCGTACACACTTGTATTTGACACACGTACTGAAAGCCGAGTTCCTAAATATCAAATAGAAAGTTTAAATTGAATTGTCATTCACACTGAAATGAGGGGTTCGCCACATTTTAATACAGTCTACCTAACAACTGTACCTAGGATTTTGGCAGAAGGTTGGACACCTGGGACAGGATTTACGTTCGATTCCGAATCAAAAGTTACATTTCCTGAAGTTCGATTGTAACACCAACTTCAACTCATAAATTACGAAAGTTCTGCTCTGTCATTTGCTCGCTCAAAGCTGTTCTTGCGATCTCATTGGAAAGTTTATTCCTAGCGTTTGATTAAAGGCCTATAGTTCGAGTTCTGTAATCGTACTTCTATTTAATGCCCGGTTGATTCTGTCGCGCCCTGTTAGGACTATTATCGTTGTATAGAAACGGCATGTAAGGAATTTAATACATGTGTTGGGATAAAAAAAATACGTCGTTCGAACACTTAGCGTGTCTCGCAGGTGGCTTGGATCAACAAAAACTATTTGTCGAAGAATTTTTAGAACTCCCTCACATTTTTAACCACTCTTCAATTTAGTCAACGGTCTTTAGAAGCATATTTGGAGATGTATTAAGTGTATGATGAGTTGACGCTCCATAGTTCTAATAATAGCTCCCCAATAGTAATGAGTTCAATCATAAGATGCTCAAATCTTTGAATGTCAAATTCTAACGGCAAATGACACGTTTTCCAATTATAGTTTTCGACAGCAAAATCCGAATGAATAATTTTTAATAATTGCTTATTATTCAGATCTATAAAAGTGCTATTAAAAAGCAATTACCCGTCTCATTGTATCATTGGTTACCATCTGGCCATCATAATGTATAAGACGCAGTTGGTGGTAATAGTATTCGGAACCTCGGACTAATTACGCAGACTGGTGGTCATGCTAGTGTGAAAATAACTGTATTATTGCCAAACCACTAACATTTACATAATACATCTATCACAAGTTACTATTCTTTTAGCGCGAAAAAGATCGTATCTTTCAACATTTCTTGTTTTGCTTTGCTAGCTCTTTGCCCAAAAACGTTCGAAAATCAGTAGCCATTACTGCCAAATTCCACAGCGAAAGGTTCTTAGTGATGTTTATCCATTTTTTTTGCCAGTAATGACTTCGATAATAAAGGGTGCCAATTTCGTTTGCTTAACTATCGGTAAGAGAAAGTTGCTAACCTTGTTCGCAAGATTATAATCTTCGGAATTGTTGAACCGATTTAGATCACTGTTACGTTTCGTATCTTTACATTTTACAAAAGAATAAGTTTTTAACGCCGAAGATTTTTTATCAGAAAGGAAGAAAAAAGTTAATTAAGTGACTCGGTTTCCGAGTAAGTTACTTCAATTAGAAGTAGCCCTCTTGTTCCCTCTTTGGTGTTTTTTGCATGCCACCCAAGTCAACTGTTACTCAACATGTTTTTCTATCGAAACCAGTTGAAACCATCGATTTATTATTCAATGTCAGTTGAAACCTGACTTTTTTTTCAGTGAGTCGTTGGTGTAGGAGAACCGGCTCGACGGGGAGTGCCGAGTCAACAGGTAGGGTATAGGGCACTGACCTACAGTTGCGCTGCATGAATGGCATCGAAGTCGTTCAGCTGGCTGCCAGTCTTAATGAACTATCGATTTTTGAAAACCGAAGCAATTACAACCACAGGGGTTCTCATACATGTGTGAAAAAGAAACAGGCATAAGGGAGCCGTTTCGTTGGTACCTATTCGAAAAAAAAAACTTGTTGCAGTTGTGTTTACGAAGTTCGTGCAAGTTGAATTCGAATGAAACACTGCTACATGTTGTGTTAAAAGAATAATAACTACGCTCATTAGCAACATGTAGACTAAGTAAACCAACTGATATCAAGTCAAATAACGGCACTTATCTAACTAATTCCAAAGTGAAAGAAATACTATTTTGAATGCAACGATAATAAAAAAACTCTCGTTGTAAAGATAACTGTAGTTTGAAGAGTAACTAAGTAGTTAATTCATGCCGCTCACCTTCTCGCAAACTGCAGGCGAAACGTGTCGTTTCGAGCCAGTTGCACGCCAGTGTCCTTTTGAACTTAACAAAGGTCTACTTTCACCGACGCCAGACCCCAAGATTCAAGTATACCATATACGGCCCTCTCGACGAATATTGCAACTTTGCTTACGCGCTTTTTTATCGAACAAAACAGTAAAGTACAATTGAAACGGTAAATTGCGATCGCATAAAAAAAACCGTAGACGCACTTCACAAACACTCGTCAAGATTGACCACTTTTATTTCACCGCACTGCTGATTCTGGAGAAAAAAGTGTTGTATCATGGGTCCGTTTAAAAAAGTTGGGAAACTTTTCGACTGTTTTCGTTGATCGAACGTGGTAACACGTTCGTCGTGGGGCGATGCCGCCGCGCGAATGGCGGCTGGCCCGGCTCGCGGCGACGAGAACAAAACGAGTCGAGGAGTCGAGAGAAGCGGAGCGTGCGCCGCGATGCAAGATACACCGTTCGTGTGTGTCCGAAAGAGACTACGACACAGAACCGTTTACCAACCCCCCTAGCCCCGCATGCTAAATTTAAGGGGAAGTAAAACACCTGCCTGTAAAACATTATTTTATTGAACATTATCGACCCAGATGTTTTTGCAAAGTATGGTATTGACTTAATTGGAAGTAATTCGAGTCAATATGACGTCACAAGAAGTACTTTACAAAGCTATTGTTTGTAGGAGTGTCATTCTTCAGTCTTATAAAAATTGTTAGGAAGAAAAAAAAGAACACATCAAACAATAATATTGTAAATAATGTATTCACATAGAGATAATAATATAAGGGTGATTTCAAACAAATACAAAACAATACGTGTAAAAACATTAAATAAAACAATTACTTAAGTATAATTAATATTCTGATCTTAGTATCATAAATTTAAAATAATAAATATGCAGATATTCCGACTTGACATAGCATAAATAATCTCAGTGCATATAAAATTGTATAAAACATGACTACTTAACTTATCAGTTATCAATCTTAGTTCATAGTGGAGCAAAATAATTGAAGTCAATAAAAATGGAAAGAAACAATAAATATTAATTAAGATTCAAATTAGATTGCAGCGCAACACAATACTCATAAAAATCTCTATATACAATACAAAAATCAGTAAATAATATTACTTATGACTAATATTCATTTGCTATCAAGGTCTTACTAGTTCTACGGGAACACTTAAATCAGGTGTGACTAACAACGGATTCGTCTGCGGACGTATCTTAGCATCGTAAGCTTGTTTGTGCGCTATCCCAATGGGTGCACCTTTCTTGAAAAAGTTTGTTCTTATAGCTAAAACTATAGTATTCATAAACCCAACAACAATGTATATGCCGCCGATGATTGAAAACAGTCTCAGCATAAATTGTAGTACATTTTCCCTTTCTTGGAATACTTTGACTTTTAACGCAGCCATGTCATATTTGACGAAGACACCGGGCACTCCGTGAGAGCCTTTTGAATGACTGATGGGTCTTTCAAGCTCTTTGACAGAGTACTGGAAAGTTTTTATTGTTTCAAATGCAGTATCTACATCAGTAGGGACAACTTCTATAAAATATTGGAACAGCATGTTTTCTTCTTGTGTAATTTTAAGATCACCTTCTAGAGGGTATATTATTCCATTGGCTGGACTACCGAAACTGAGACGGTGTATTCTATGACTGAAGTTTTGGGGAGTGTCATCAAACAACATGTTTAAATGTATGTGTCCTCTTGGTAAATGTAAACTTTTTCCTGCAGTTACATGGAAGTTTCCAGCAACTTTGTTTAATGTTAGAACACCATGGAGTCTGCATGCGTCTGGTCGACGGTTAGGCTTTGTTTTTCTCGCCGGTATTGTAGCACGAACAGACCCATGACCTTTTTTCCACAACAATTGCCAAACAGAATGGTACTCTTCTCTGAGGTAGGAATTTAGGTATTTTACAGCATCAAAGGAGTCTTGTTGCTCCTGAGTGAGCTCGAACCAAGTGTCCTCCTCTTGTAGCTCACCGAAACCGAATACGCTTTGTGAAGTGGAATCCAGAATATCAGCGCCGATGTTAGAGCAGGGCATAGCAACAGTCATATCTATGTTTATTCGGAGTTTTTCGTCCATATCAATATCTGGCATGAATTTGAAAACTAAATTACTGTCTAGATAGTAAGTAACTTCGCTGTATATCAGCCACATAATTATAAGAAATGCGATAACTGAGAATGTGCCGCCTACCGGTGTGCTGTCCACGTACTCTTCCGGTACTTTGGGAAAGGCATCCAACTCCTTCACTCTATCAATAACTTTCTTTTTACCTCTATATCTTAACATCTTTAATTAAAAATAACCGTATCCAAGGAAAACTTTTCAGTCGACGTGTTTTTGACTTTTTGTGATTATTTAATATTTTGCTCCCACTTGACAAATGACAAGTTGACACTTGAAACCTATAAATTTGACAACAAAGCAACGAATCACAGGGGTGCGTTCAAATATTTTGCTCAACAATCCATTGCACGCGCTTTGGCAGTTTGATTTTCGCTCAAATCCAAACAAACTGGTAAAGTGCGACACATTCGTCGTCGTCGGGTGGAATAAGCAAACGCACTCATTACGTGGACCGTTTACAAACGAGATTCACAGAGAGTTATATTGGAAGCATTGTCAAGTTAATTATCTAATTGTTTCATCAATCTACGAGCAACCACTTAATTAATAATCATGAAAAGTAAAAACTCTTAGGCCAATTCCCAAACGAAACCTTAAAATTTGACAATGACATTTCATGTTGCTGTCACTACTCACTGTGTGTCATATCATATCTGTCATTTTTGCTTTCCGAGTTTCGCCCGCTGCGAAATACGGAATTTTCTATTTTTATCCGCATCGGGAGACAATAAATACAAACATTTATGCAGTCCGACGACGAGGACAGTTCGTTGCATTCATGCTTCGACTCGCTAAAAACCGCCGTCATGGGGTGCTGCTACAGTATTTGCCACAAAGACACTGATCCACAGGTACATTTTACGTTATTTTTACGTGTTGTCTAGTTAAATAGCGTGTATATGTAAGATAGACGTTTTATAAAAAGGTCTTAAGTATGTTTAGAGCATGAAATATGGGTGGTTAAGATACTGTTTGTTCCATTTCCCGATTCCTTAGTTTGACACTGACACACAATCGCTATCTTTATCGCCTAATTCCCAGTTGAGTGACATTTCATCCAATTAAATACATAAACACGATGGTTTAGTAATTAATATCGACTTTCTCTATAGCAACAGTTTACAAATACCTCATTGTTTTAGGAAGTTCTGCACAGGTCTTTGTCCTGATGTTTATGTATTAAGTCCATTGTGTGCCATAATTTATACCTACCTACTGCAATCTTTTTTAAAGCTCATGCTCTTTTAACCACCAATAATGCTCCTAGTAGATTTAAAATCAAAACTAAAAATCCAATAAGATTGAAATTGTAACCTCTTTGTTGTCCAACAAAAAAGTTTACATAAAAACACAATTAACCTTGTTTTCGCAACAAGTTTTCTCATTTCAAAGCCTTTCTTATGGTTCAACGGTCAAATATTTCTTGACTACTTATTTCTTGTCTTTGGGTTACAATGCTACTAGTAGTAGTTAATGATTAATTTATATTCTCCTTCATAATTTCCTGCTATCCACCCACTTTTAAGTACATATTAGTGTTTGATTGTAAACAGTGACATAACCTATTTTATTAAATTATTGTGATAAAGTAAAAATCACTTAAGTAATTTGCAATCAAAATATTAATAGGCCGCACTTTAACTTTTGTGTATGTATCCAGCACAGTCTGTAGAGAAGTCATGGCTTCTCAGTTTAAAATTAACATTTAAACCCAACAAATGTATTTAAGGAGGAAAATGTACTGAAAATGCTAACAAATATATTGATTAAAATTGTGGAGCTCTTATGGGGACAGGGCGGATTATAGGCAATTAAATGAAATTAATTAATTAGACTTTATTTCAGACTACAGTCCATAGTATTAGTATTATTAACAATGGTGTTTAAGTAATTAGGTTAGTGTTGTTAGTATTTACTATTTTATTATTTATTCAGACCTATGACTGTCCCCACCCAGTGTCTCTGGCAGGGGCAGTCTGGTCTGGCAGCAATCATCTTCAAAATCCTGTTGTCACTACGGTGCGGACACATGAGTGACGGGTTAAAAAAAAATCCTACATTTATTTTAAAATTACATTACAATTATATTAAAGGAGTAGAACGTAAAATCGACAAATAGGTAAGTTTTCCCTTTTCAATCGCCATTCAATAGACCGGAAATTGTTATCTGATAACAGTCTAAATAGATCTGATAGTGGTCAAAATATTGTGGGTCACAATAACAATGTTTTCTGAATAACATCAATTTACAACAGTAATTGGACACCATTTTGATCTCTTTTTTGGTTTATATGCAGTTACAATACAGCCATTTAAATACTTTATTTATTTATTTATAACCAACTTATACTTACAGTTTACACCAAACATATAAGTTATTGGTTGAACATAAAAATCAGAATAAAAAATAAAAAATAGTAATACAATTATAAAGTAAACAGTATGGTAGACGCGAAGAATAAACAAAACATTTTTAGTAGACAGAATAAGCACAATGAAATAACAATAAAAATTAACAAAACTCGTGGTATCATAAAACTGTATATACATATATATTATATATTTTTATTTTTATTAGGATATAATTTGTTTACCCCGAGGAGATAGTACTGGGAGTAGCAATGGACTCCAGGTATCGAGAAGCAGTGTTGAGGAGTCTCAGTTCAGTACTTGCAAAAATATCCATGGATTCGTCAAACATTAAAATGTTAATAAGGTCAATAATAAAAAAATGCAACAATGACGCATGCAATATCAATTGAAAAATTAAAATTAAAGGCAAATTAAATTGAATACAATTGAATTCTCAGTCCTTTATTGCATACCATAATATATATCGTTGGTAGGGAAAGAAATAATTCAAAGCATTGATGAGTCACAAAAACACATGTGACTCATCAGTGGAATACTCGAAGCATTAGAGTCTACCTAGAGTACTCCCTCATTTTAGGGACAAGTCTATTGCCATCAACTAGGCATAAATTTAGACTCTAGGATCTACAAAAATGACAACAGTTTTAGAAAAAAATCTGTTAAATCCATTAAAGAAAGAAAAAATGTAGTAAACATTGACAGCATACAACTCGATACTGCATTAAAACACAAGCTCAGTTTAGAATTACATGTCTGTGACAACTTGTGTTGCCGATTTTGTGTTGAACTAAATGTAGACTTAATTTCTACTTACTTACTTACTGACACAAAAACAAATGTGTTGTGCCGACCCTAAATAACATAGGAGCATTAGCAGGAAAATTATGATGGATATGTAAAGCGATGTGGATAAGATGCCTAAGCACGCTGTTGTTTTTTTTGTTGTAAATATTTAGTTTTAATTATTCCGTAGCTTTGATTCAAGTATAAAAAGTTCAATGTTTGCCATCATATCTATTTTTTATCAATCAATAATTATTCTAATTCCCCTTATTGAGTGACTGAGTACGAATTTAATCAGAACAATATTATGAAAACTTGCTGATTGCTTATCAGACAACATAACTACAGCTGCAGTATAACCATTGATAAAATCAATTTAGTAGACGATGCATTTTAATTGTATGCTGGCCCAATCGTCGAACCCAGGCAGTCGCATTATTTTGGGTATTTTATTGCGCACTATGCCCGCGTGTTTTATTATAGCACACTCCATCTCATAGAGAGCCTGTGTCCCAGCAGTGGGAACATTCAACACACACACAACAAACAACAGGCTAATTTAATGCTTACCCTTATAAGATTTTATTAATTCAAAGAATTCCGACAATTTACAAAAATAAACAAAGGTACATTGATACTTGCAATTAAAGTTATAATTGATTGCAATATTAACCTAATAACCTTCTGATTGAATAACAAAAACATAACTCTATCCTACTATGTGGGTGTTCGCTTTTGAATGTGGTTTGCAAGTAAAAGTATCACTAAATTGTCTGAGTTATTGTAATTTTATCGTTTTCCAACAGGCAAGCTAGCTTAAATACCGAAATTGATTAACCATAAAGAAATACATTCGATCTGGCTCTTGACTAAGTTAAACTGTATGTCAATCGATGAGGGCTGCTCCTAGACGTGACCATACATTTGATACTGTGTCCCCTAAGCGCTCCTGAAAGAACATTGGTCCCAGCTGGCTACCAGTTAGCCTTACCAAGGAGTATGTTACCCACTAACTGGGTTCTGGGAGCGAAATAGGCAGTTGCTCCATGTAATATAAATTCTGGTATTCAGGGGAATCTAGTTAGACTTGATGATGGCGCCAACATATTTGGGAAAGCTAGGCAGATATACAGGGTGGCCGGAACATTGACGTCCAAAAATAAAATTTAGGTCCCTCGTATCATGGGGTATCCAAATCACCCCCATGTATGTTCCGCGACTTTTCATAGTTTTCGAGTTATGAATGTTTTTCTGATTTCTGAGAATGATCGAACTAACCAATCTAAAAAAAAAAGTACAAGACTTTGTCGAGGTTTTTTTTTTTTCAACTGAGTCTTCATGAGTAGTACTTTTATGCATAAAATAATCAGCTTCGTAACTGTGATTAAAGTTATGAAAAAGATGATCTAAAGTGAAAAAATTACGTTCGGTAAACAGTGACGAGGGGTGGTCCTCTCGCCACCGAGAGTGAGAGAGATAGCAGAGATAGTAAGGCGCACAACCGCAGCCAACGCAAAACAAGTACCTCAATCGTGCTCACATTGTGTTAACTGCTATACGCGTGTCGCCATCTTGAATTATGAAGCCTACTTAGGAACCATGAAGTCACATGTTTAAATTTTTTATTTAAAGTTGAAAATTGAAGTCATAATTTACCGAACGTAATTTTTTAACGATCATTCTCAAAAAATCTAAAAAAAATTCATAACTCGAAAACTATGAAAAGTCGCAACACATACATGGGGGTGATTCGGATACCCCACGGTACGAGGGACCTTAATTTTATTTTTGGACGTCAATGTTCCGGCCAGGGTGGTATGATGCAGATATGGCAAAGAACAGCTATAACTTTGTCTAAACTGTCCTTCCAGGAGAACACAGTCAACGAGAGGACACACCTCCTCGAGGTGACGGAACAGCAGCAGGAGACGCCGGTGCCAGCAGCATCGGCGTCCACTCCGCCCCGTAAGCCCGACGAGCAGAGCGCGCTCAACAGGATACTGCACGAGACTGCCACGTGAGTACAGCCTGATCGGTAGGCCCATTCCAAAGAGAGTGATGACCGCAGCGCAAGGAGAAGTCTGAGCACGCAGCGTTTGTAACACTTTGTATACAAACCAAGCGTGTTAATGTTTTCTCGCACTAACTGACGGCTTTGAAGGCTGCCCGTGACAGAAGTTCACACTCAAAGCTTATTGATGACCATCATTGGGAACCCGGTTCCTAAGCTAACGGCAACTTGCCTGATCCCACCCTTTCACCCTTTAGGCTGTCCTCCATTTCCAACGTTATTTCTCACTACTCAAGCCTCTTTTCGCATAAAGCCGTCCTACCTTCAACCTATTCTATTCTTATAGTTAAAGTTTTTTTTCCTTTACCAGCAACGTGATAGACGTAGGCGCCCTCGGGCCGTACGCACTAGAAGCGGGCGCGTACAGTGAGCGCGTGCGCGTGTACAGCGCGCGGGTGGCGGGCATGGGCGCGGGGGGAGCGCCGGCGCCGCGCCTGCTGGCTGACCTGCCACACTCGGAGCGAGCTGCCTTGCTGGCGAGGCCGGCGCTAGCGGCTGAGGATAAGGACTTCGTGAGTTCCTTTTTATACTCTACCTAGTCACTCGGGGAATACGGGCGATATTCTGTTATGTATGCTTTTTTTCTCCTATGCAGCAGAGAATTGGATGACTAAGTAACTGGATTTTAGAGGTCAGATAAGCATTCATGCCATGTACATGACTGATATTCAGCTGCATCCGATTAAACTGGAAGCCGACCATAAAACAGTTGAAAAAAGGCTAGGAGATGATGCAGCAGAGAACAATAAAGAAGCGGCAATCAATACAGAACCTCCTTTTCCGCTGCCGATTAAACAGGATATCAAGAGGCAGCTTCTATGCGATGCGACTGTACAATAATATAATTTTATTACTGTCACCAATGCCACCTGTGACAACACTACAGACGTCATTAAAATATGTTTTGTTCTCGGTTATCTAAACACTAAACAGACGTCGGTATGACCTTCAAGGCACACAATCGAAGTGTTTGATAGCGAAGCCATATTATGTGAATTAAGAAGCCCTTCTTTACCTTAACTTAATCCACATGAAATGGTAGATTAATTGTAGACTGAGACCTGACACCATATATCGCACATCATTTTATATCAAAAGAGATTACTTTAGTTGTGTTCTGGCGTGTTCCTGGACTATCGTTGTGCCAGTCTGGTGTGAATAATGTTATCATTGTCAAATTCAGTTGACTTGACATGGGGGCGATAGAATAAGGAATTGTGTTCTGCCCACCCCAAGTACCCAAGCAGAAGGGAAAGAAAGAAATAAAATTTGGTCGAATTTAGAATCTGACCAAAAAGATTAGATGAAAATGAAAAACCATAGCAAAAAAAAAAGAAATCATAAGAATCACAACAACCTACTCTTATACTAGAATACCTTCTTAATTGTATGGTTTTGGTGCACTTAATAAGTGCTTTATATTAAATCTTCTATCTGAATCATAAGCAAACGAAGAAGAAAGAGGAGTATGCTAGGTTCGCAGCCGGTGGCGCTCTGCAGTTTGTGGCTACCCCCTGCCACCCTGCGAAGATCGTCGCTCCACCGACCCTGAGGGCGTCCCACCTTACGCTTGCCGATTCGCGGTCTCCAAGAACACGTCTAGCCCAACGGTCATCGGTTATACGGCTACTATGGCCGGCCCATTGCCACTTCTGCTTACTTATTTATTTAACAATGTGTGTACATGCTAACACTACTTATTCTGTGAGCTATGTCGACAACTCTGCTTCTGTGGCGGTTCACCTCGTTCCGGATGCGATCCCTACTAAACTAATCTCTCCAATTCCAGATAACAAACGCCGTCAAAAAAGCCGCGGCAGCCATCTCAGAGCTGCGCGTGGAACACCACGAAGACTTGGTGGTGCCGTTCCGGGTACCATAGCAGCGGCGGACCGCGTCGTACTGCGAGGACGAGCGGCCTTACTGACGCGAGGACAGGGACGTGGACAGGGGGGACAGTGACCATGTAATGTAGATAGGTGAATTGGGACAATGGGATGAGGGAATTGCGTGCCGGGTCATAATCAATTAGCTAACGAAACTCGACAGATGTGATGGGTGGGCAAAAATAAAAATGGTTTGATAATTTTTTGGTAGTGTGTAATGAACGCAGGTTACTTGAAATAACATCAGTTTAAAAGCTGTTGTTTGATAACCCTACAAACGTGATAGGTATTGATATCATAACACGCCAAAACAAATATAAAGTCGCATTTTCTAAATTTATGATTAAAGTAGCCTGCAGTTAATGCCTCCAAAACTATTTTTTTGTGTTTCATAATGCCTAGCTATCGATCCCCATCACTTCTGTGCAGTTTGGCTACCTAATTTAGAATGACCTTTTACAAAAAAAACGCGCGTTTCTTGCGAAACAATCGCGCGACTTTTTTGTATGGAATTTAATTAAGGTGTGAGGTTTGTCAGCCTTTTAATTGGAAAGACTATTTGAAGTGGTCTTTAAACTTGTTATGTATTGGTTAAATTTGCATAGTGCCGGTCACAAAATTATTATATTATTTGAAGAAAAAGGTACATAAAGAAGAAACTTTGATCGACATTCCGTTTATTTTCGGCCGTCCGTTCAGTAGAAAGGATAAGCCACAATGTAAGTGCGAATGTAAACTAAACATGAATAACGATATAGATGTTTCAATTTATGTGCCTTTTTCTACACGTAATCTAAATTGACAATTTGTTAATTGTCGAAGGAAGAGCTGAGAAAATTAAACAAAAATATACCCAGTGTCTTGAATGTAATTTTGCAAGAAAAGACTAGTCTCGCCATTTTAAAACGCAGTCAAGTAACTGCCAGACTTTCATATACTACTAAGATTTAACTAATACTTGCAGGTTACTTGCTTTAAATCCGGGAATGCTCATGCTGAATTTTATGCAAGTTTGCGTTGTAACCCAATCAGAAGTGGTCATAGCACAATAGCATGCAAGCTGCTTGCATGCCTTTGTGCAAGCTACTTGTATGTATATTCTTGGTTTAAAGTGTTAAGTAGCTGCAATATAGAACTGCTGTAATCTAGAAGTAAAGGTATCATTATTTAACATTTTTTATAATATTTTCCATTATCATTTCTGTGTGCCATGGCTATAGTAAATGCCAGGGTGAGCTAGAATTAGCTTCTAATTTATGTGGCAATATTTATCTATAATTGTTAAAGTATCTGTACGTTTTAAATTTTTCAACGAAATTGTAAATTATTCACAGAATATTATGTTTTTCGCTGTTACCTTGTATATTCGATTCTAAAAGAAAAAGTGTTATTAATTTTTACAACGATTTTATTATTCAATTCTAAATAATTATATGTAGGTATAATGTTTTTACTTTTTTATAACACAAATCAGAAGCCACTGACCCATTTCCCAGGCTTAGAAGTATATATATTGTAAAATGGTCACTCAACATTAATTTAAACGGAATAGGACCATTATCATATCATTTATTGAAAATATTCAATAGATTTAAGTTGTATGGTAACCAGTATTCATCCTGTGTGATAATTTAATTATTCATGTTTCACTGTTTCTTTAAACGTTGGGGAAAGCCCTAAAAGCTACTAAAATCTTACTATTCGTCTTTTCCGAGCAAAGTGTTTAAGTGAAAGTGCCAGGGTAGCCCGCGTATTTCAAATTTTCTTACGTTTTTTGCAATCTGCAGGTTAGTGTCAGATTGTATGTTGATAAAAATATGATTCGCGCAAGTAGCACGTACGTAGTTACAGAATTAAAATCATCAATTCAATCCGGGACAAGTAAGTTTATTTAACCCCATTGAATGACATTTTATGAAATAGTTTAATTTCGCGGGCTACCCTGGCGCTTTCACCTTAATGACGTAGTTTCATATAGAGCGACAGATTGCGAATGTTGCGCGAAAACCGCGCAACAGTTGCGCTACAAACGCGCAACTGAATCTTTCGTAATGGATGGCACGAAAATATTGCAATCTGTTCTTCAGTTTGAAGATACTTTACTTTAACTAACACCATTTAACTCTGTCGATTCCAAAAGGTGATTACGATAGGGCGTAATGTTTTCTTAAAGTTTTATTTTCCAATGTTTCTAGAGGCATTAAAACTTTGTCAGTCAGTATAGCACACTAATTATTGTGTAATTACTTTAACTAATCATATTTCGCTCTATTCTAGACTAATTTCATGATATTATACCAAGACCATAACGTTATTTGACAAATAATAAAAGTAAATATTTAATGTTGTTCTAAAAAATATAACGATATATCGATAAAATAACATTACATTAATTTAACATGGATTACTGCAGTCATTTTTCAGTTTATTTGTATGTGTAAACTAAAATTTTGACTAAAATCCTAAATTAGAACCAAAAATATCTTTATTGTAATAATATGTAGACAATTTGTAACGGCTATACCTTATTTAGTGAAACAAAATGCAAGCCAAACGTAAGATGGGGTATTGAGCTGTTAGCGAGTGCCTTACGATGGCGCTAGTTTTTGAAATTCTCTTGTAAATTGGTACTATCTGGTACTGGTAATATCATCATTATAATCAGCCTTCAACGTTCCCACTGCTGGGACCAGGTTCTCCTCTCGGTGAGAGGGTATGGGCTGTGAACCATCACGTGGGCCCAGTAAGGATTGGTGGACGTCTCATGTCTTCGAATTTTTTAACATATCGTTGTCGTCGTTGCTGACGATCACTATATAATGTAGTCGGGTAATACTTTTGAAATAAGTAGTACCGTAAGAGCTGGTGACAGCCGTTTCGTTGGTTCAGTCTATTAGCTAATTACTGGGGCTAGACAAAAGGCTTACGCGAAGGAGATGTAGAAAATATATTTCCATCTCGTTTACTCTTACTGCTAGATAAGTGTGATCTTGTCTTATTATTAACATTACTAGCGGTTGCCCGCGGCCATCGTCCGCGTGAAGTTATTATAAAAAGGCTAATATTTAACTGTAAATCAAAAGAATCTTCTTTTTTTAATATGCCTATAAATTTAATATGAAATGCCTTTTTTACGATGAAAACATGTTGCAAAAATAGTTATTTTGTTATGTATATTATGTTTATACGCCCTGATAAATTTGATGTGCAATCAGTATATTTGATATGAAAATAATATTTAATTGATGTAAATAAATTGACGGGTGATGAGTTTTTTGATGTGCATTTAAAAACAAGCCTTTTATAAGATACTATTTTCCCTATTAGTCGTAGCGTGATGTTATATAGTCTATCTAGAGCCTTCCTCAATAAATGGGCTAACCAACACTAAAATAAATTTTCAATTCGAAGCAGTAGTTCCTGAGATTAGCTCCTTCCACCAAACAAAGTCTTCAGCTTAATAATATTAGTATAGATTTATCCTAGCCTTTACCCAATAATTCTGAAGTCGGCTTCCAGTATAACCGGATGCAACTGAATACCATTTTAAATACATACTCTGTCCAAATTTATGCAAACACATGCTCGTCGACTTTTATGGCAGTCTTTTGTTTCCTTAAATAAGGTAGTCAACGAACCTGCGACTAGTCTTGCACTGTCTGCGATTAATCGCAAGTTTGCAGCGTCTATTTATTAACGTTGTGTAAATAACCAAATTAAGCCTAAAGGAATCTGTGATGCAGATTTTGTTATATGTTATAATATCGCAGGCTTGTTATGTGTCTGATAGATATTATATTGTGGACTGCTTTGATTTTTATAACTTTTAATAGAATATCTGAATAATATCTATTTGATAAAAATCAAAATCATAAAAAGGACTTTTTGAAAATGTATCACCTAAAAAGGGGCAAATAATGGAATGAAAGTTTTAATCGAAATTCGTGTTTGTCTATGGATAATCCAAAAAAGCGGTACACGGCTTGCAATTATTAGTCTTTACTAGAAATATTTAATTTACTTTACTTTAAATTAAACCTTTAGTTCTTCATCTCAGTCTAGTAATAAATAAAACTGAAATCAAAGCAGTCTTATACCTGTGTAGATATTAAAACTATCATTTGAGAATATAACAAGATGACTGACTGAATGTAGTTAGTTTTATTGTAATGTATAGAAATCTTGTATAGCGTGATAGAATATCTACGGGTACCCTAGGCAACTAACTTAAAAAAAAAGAAGTAAAAGTAGCCTTAATACTGCCTTAACATGTTGCTATCTTGTTCTAAGAAGCCTAGTAAGACAGATAATTATAAATAAATGTGTCAATGTCACCCTGACAGCTGTCAGATGCAAGCTAAAGTCCATCCATAGTCCATCTCACGAAAAATAACTCCTGTCATACGACGTTCCACTTAGACTCTAAATTGAACTTACTTGCTGCACGTTTGAGGCGTTGACTCAATCTGCTATATTCAAGAAGTTATGTCAAATTGCAAGTAAGACTTCAAATATCTTAGTTGATATCATCAACAACTTCTGATGCATCTGTCATAAAAAACTTAAAGACTACCCATAGATATTCCAACACCCTAATATTCGTGTATAGAATTTTGCTACATATATAAAAGAGCTTAATCTTGATTTAAAACATCGATGCCATTTTTACATGTTTTTCTATAAAGACGCTACATTCAAGCGTCGAGCGATTTTGTAGCGCTTGTACGCTAGTGTGGAACCACCCTAAGAAGTTATTTTAAGTTTATATTTCGAATGATGTGTGTGTAGACGGTGCGATTTTTAGTCAGAGGTAGCATGTGGTACAAATTTAATTGGATGTTTTGCAAAGAAATATACTGTAAAAGTAAAAAAAAAAAATTTGTTTGGAACCTAGTACAGGTTCTACATAACTATGTTCTACCCCGTGTTCTAATAGAATGTGACTAATGCATCGCGCGAATACACGATAATTTAAATGAATTATAACGGAGGCACAACTTAAAATTTCATGTTGTTACGAATATAGTATTCTGGAACTCATATTTTATGAAAAAGATCAATCTTCAAGTTACAATCGTTATTTCTCGCGATAATTGCTTTTAAATTTAGAAAAGTGTAAACATATTGGTGCTCGTCACTGTACGTCATATTCATAAATGATCGCATCGATATCGCGGTACATTTGGTCAAGGCCTTAGATTCCTCTATATCCAAAAATGTCAAGATGCTATTCTCACAAAAAATCGCACAGTTTTCACTCAAGAGTGTGCTCACGCGTCTTGTTGCAAACGACGCGAAGAATGGATGTAATTAATAATACAGAATTATTATAGAATTCCCAGTTATTTTATTATGCACACCATTAATGTATAGTAATAAAAGTGATTATAAATTTCTATTTAAATATTTTGTGGTTTTAATTATTTCATTGATGCAGTTGAATAAATGGGACCCTTTCGCGCCTCGGAATAAAGCACGTTTGTCCGTTAGTCCAGTCTTTCATTCGTAGATCTATTTATGGTAGCTGTACACTCTCGACAGAGAGCTCTTGCTTTGTCTTCCCGTGTCGTCTCGCTTAAAACCGACAGGGGACAGAGAGCAAGCGAAGAGCACCGAGTCAAGACGAGCGTTACCAGATTGAGCTGAATTTTTGCATACATGTTTAGTTTGATGACAATGCATGTTTAGCTAAGTGACGTTATTCTAAATCCAATATGGTAGTCTCAAAGATGTGGGACTATCAATCAAATGAAAGGGTTTGCTGAAAAGAATCCGAGAAGTAACATGACATCACTCTATTGCACAATGGCCGCAGGGCAAAAGTCTCCACACGTTGGTTGCCGGAAGACGAACGGCGCCGCCGCGCCGAGGCCAGATAGAGGTGGCGAGGCGATCTGGACGCGTACCGCGAGAGTTGGTTCGAGGAGGCAGGCGAAAAGAGCTTTTGGAAGGAATTGGGGGAGGCCTTTGCCCAGCCGTGGGACAGTACAGGCTAATATAAAAAAACTAAGTATTGATGTGCCTCCGGAAAACATACAGCATTGTTTATGTTTAAGAAGAAGCAGTGTATACTTAGCCTTTTTCGCGGTCAATCGTACGGACACTTTAGTTTAACTTAATAATACTAGATGGCGTAACTATCGCCGGTGTTGTATTTAATCTGTGCCAGCTAGGACGCGGGAACCGATGTCACTTTACGAATTCATAGCGTTGTGTACTTTCGCCGCGTGCGGTCGAAATCCAAAAATATTTGGTTAATCGTACAACAACTATTTAACATTGTATTAGACATTTGATTAGTGCATTAATTGTTCGTTATATTTTCAAAATTAACATTAAAATAACGGATTTACCGTTATGAATCCCGGGCCGAGTAACGAACCCGAAGAGCCTACCGCCGTCGGGGCCAATCGGTCGATCGTTTCGAACTCGCCGACTTCCGAGAGGGATCAAGAAAAGGAGGACTCCTCGTGCGCTAGCAGTTCATCGGACAGCGATGCCGAACGAGAAGAACCTCCACGCAAGAAACAAAAGCGGGATTCACAGGTAACGGTCGATCCTCGGATCGACGCGTTATACAACCAGGTCAGTTTTCTTACAAACTTTATAATGCACCAAAATTACGTACCGCATACGAATGTGAACACAAGTGACGTTATAGAACAAGCGGATGTTAGCAACACCGATTTTGTGACTAATCCATCAACAGAAACGCGTAGGTCGTTGGATTTGGGAGCCTGTAAAACTAGTTTCGATGAGAAAAAGATTCTTAAATCAGCTGATGAAAAACGGTTACGCCAGTTAATAAATTTGCAGCATTTTAATACCCCCACGTGGCAGCATATCCGTTATAAGAAGGCTTTGGTAGAAATGCTCGCGTACCCGGGCTTTTGCAATTTAAAAATTAACGACGAACTGTGTTGCCTGAACAAGGGAAAAGATTTCTTGGCCCCGACCGAGGAAATCATGGCTGCAACTACTAACGCCTTGCTACATCAAAGGGAGCTTTTACAATCCGGTTTACAGGGTATTATTGATTGGGCTCACAATAACCCTGCCGAGTTAAAATCCGATAACCTTTTTAATAAAATATTTGAAACATTCGGTAACGAGTCGTCCTCTTATAAATTGTCGGAACAAACCATACAAATAATTTGCGGTAAAAGAGCCGAATGTATTGAAACTAGACGTAAAAGAATAATTTCCGAAATTCCGGATAAAACTGTGCAAGCTGCGCTTAGTAATATACCTCCTAGTGAAGAGTTTTTATTTGACAAGACAAAACTTATGTCTCTTATCCAGTCCCTCGGAGGGCCTCATTTCTGGTTATCACCACCTCAGGCTCACAAAACTAAGGAACAACTCAAATCAAAATACAAAGAACCAACACCGTCTACCTCCAAATACAGACCTCAGGCACAAAATAATAAAAATAATAATTTTCGTGATACCTACAAAAAACGACAAACATACAAAGGGAAAAGCGACGGTTACAAACAAACTAAAAATTATTCATTTCGAAACAAAGATGGAAAAAAGTGACTACCCGACACGTTTCAGGGGAGGTCATTTATCACTGTTCAAAAACCGTTGGCAAGCACTTGGTGCAAACAAATTCATAATCTCGGCAGTCTCAGGGTTCCGCATACCCCTTTACAAAAAACCTCCTCTGTTACTGCCAACAACAAAGATCATGACGCAATATGCAACCAAACCATCCCCTGCAATGTCTCGGATAATCAAAGATCTATTGGATCAAGATGTTTTGCGACTAGTTTCCAAGAAAACGCCCAGTTTTATCTCCAAGCTTTTTCTGCGGACGAAAAGCGACGGATCGATGCGCCCAATTTTCGACCTTCGGGAATTGAACAAGTTCGTCAAAACGAAACGTTTTCGCCTGATTTCTCACGCCTCGGTCCCAGATTTTCTCCAACCTGGAGACTGGATGATAAAAATAGATATATCCCAGGCTTATTTTCACATACGGGCAGCAAAATCTCACCGGCCGTTCTTGAGAATCAGCTACAAAGACCTGTTATACGAGATGACATGTCTACCGTTTGGGCTGGCTTCAGCGCCACACCTATTTTCCGCCGTAACTTGCTGGGTCGCGGAGACCTTGCGGGCGAAAGGATGTCGTGTGCTAGTCTACCTAGACGACTTCCTTTTGGTCAACCAAGACCAATCCAAGTTATGTCTTCAGGCTGCGGAAGCCGTGAGGCACTTGGAACACCTGGGCTGGCAAATCAACTGCCAAAAATCGGTTTTGGTACCAACTCAAGATTTGGAATATCTTGGCATACGTTGGCAGACAGCCATAAATACAATGTCCCTGCCGTTAAAAAGGAGGCAAAGCATAAACTACACATTAGACCGGTCGTTGTTGAAATGTCGCATCAATCTTCGGGGGCTGCAGAGTCTGCTGGGTCAATTAAACTTCGCAAACTTTGTTGTCCCCCGAGGAAGACTGCACTGTCGAAGAATGCAAATCTTCTTACGACACTTCAACAAAACACGACCCCGTCAAAAACATCCACTGCCTCAAGTTGTGTTTCAAGAGATAATGTGGTGGCGCGGAGCCACAAGTCACACATTGCCCATACACAAAAAACCTGCCACCCATTTCCTTGCGACGGACGCTTCGGATTGGGGTTGGGGTGCCCACATGGACGGAAATCTAATGTCAGGTGCATGGGCAACAAACCAAAAAAGATGGCACTGCAACAAGAAGGAGCTATATGCAGTCATAGCGGCAATCAGAATGAATGCGAAAACGTTGCAGAATTCTCACGTGCTGATCCAATCAGACAACCGGACCTTGATTGCATATATCCGAAAAGAGGGAGGCACCAGATCGTTGGGGTTACTAGCCCTAACCTTCAAACTGTTACATCTTACGGACAAGTTCAACATAACTCTATCAGCCCATTATCTGCCGGGGAGATACAATATAATAGCGGACAGGCTATCACGAGGAAAACAACCCGCGGAATGGCATCTTCTATCTCGAGCAACAGCGGAAGTCTTTCGGAAGTGGGGGCTTCCAGAAATCGACTTGTTTGCAACACAAGCAACCGCGGTTGTAAAAAACTACGTAACACTAGACTGCAGAGATCAATCGGCAAGTTATATAGATGCCTTCAGCAGACCATGGAACCATGGGCTAGCGTGGGTGTTCCCACCTCCCAGCTTGCTGCCCAGAGTTCTGGCACAACTGAACAACGCCACGGGAGTTTACTTAGTAGTGGCTCCAGAGTGGCCTCGAGCCTTCTGGCTTCAAGACCTGAAATCCAGGGCTCTAGACCACCCACACGAACTTCTGAACCTGTCGGAGACCATGATAGATGTTATAACATCGCAACCTCCCCCACAGGTACAGACATTGACCCTGAAAGTCTGGAAAATTGGGGGTGGGGTGCCCAAATAAAAGACTGGTCCACACAGGAAAAAGATCTACTAAAGAAGAGCTGGCGACGCTCAACTTTGTCAACATATTTGCCGCCACTTAGGCGGTGGTTGAGATGGTGCTCAAACTCTCAAGTAAACCCAAAATGTCCAAAACCTGCTGACATCGCTAAATTCTTAATGTTTCTCTTTCTAAAAGAAAATTTGTCCTACAGTACTATCCTTGTCCACAAATCGGCAGTTTTAACTTTTTGCGGCCCTCATGTTGAGCAACAAACTTTTTCTAATTTTATTATAAAACAAACCCTTAAGGCGATAGGAGTAGCTAAACCAAAAGAAATACGGCCTTCGTTCACTTGGGATCCGCGGATCGTACTAAATTGGCTTTCATCAACTATACCTAAAGACACATTGTTCGATTTAACACGCCGAACAGCCACAGTTTTATTACTGGCATCTGGCCGTAGGGTTCACGACCTAACCTTGCTGAAGATTTCAAATGACAGCTTTTTGGATGACGGTGACAATATCTATTTAATACCTGCATTTGGGTCTAAAACCGATACACATTATTATCGTCAGTCCGCGTGGAAACTTTCACAACATAATGATAAAAACATATGTCCTGTCACTTTAGTTAGGCTTCTAATAGAAAAAACGGAAACAAGGAGATCTGAAGTTACCAATTTAGACAATCTTTTTATCACTATATTTAGTAACGCAAAAGCTGCCTCACGCACTGTAATTGGGAACTGGGTACGCACAGTTCTCAGAGATAGTGGCATTCATGCATCTCCGGGAAGCTGTAGGTCAGCCGTAGCTTCCTTAAATTGGTTAGATAATCAACCAATTGATGATATTTTATCACGGGGTAATTGGAAATCGTCCAATACCTTCTTTAATCATTACTGTCGCGAAATAGATTTGCCTAAAGAGTGTCGTAATTCATTTTTCAATACATTTACTTCTACTTAAATAACAAGAATTTAATTTATTTGTGGAACATCAAAACCGTGATTATGCTACCTTTATCTGTAAAGATCAGATTCTGTTTGTTTTTTCTTTTTTTTTCTTTTCTTTAATGCATAACTGTAACTACTTAGTTATTAGAATAAACATTTGATAATCATCATAGCGTTGTGTTTTACCTATAATATTTCACCAGCAGATAACAAACACGTCTTCATAAACAATGCTGTATGTTTTCCGGAGGCACATCAATATAGCGGTTTTACATAAAAATAAAACCGATATTATGTGCCGAGAGGGAAAACATACAGCATTGTAGGAAGTTCTTCCTGGTGAAGACTATGAATTCGTAAAGTGACATCGGTTCCCGCGTCCTAGCTGGCACAGATTAAATACAACACCGGCGATAGTTACGCCATCTAGTATTATTAAGTTAAACTAAAGTGTCCGTACGATTGACCGCGAAAAAGGCTAAGTATACACTGCTTCTTCTTAAACATAAACAATGCTGTATGTTTTCCCTCTCGGCACATAATATCGGTTTTATTTTTATGTAAAACCGCTATATTTTATTTGCGATTACGACGTTGGACCCATGTAGAAAGTTGTTCAGTTTGATGGTTTGTAATACTACCCTTTCTGTAACATGCTGTTTACACTCTCCTACTCCCTTAGTCTCGCTGTGTCTCGGGGAGTATGTAGGTGTAGTGTATAGCCACCATAACACTAGGCATTTATAGGAAGTTTCTGTGTTTGCGATAAATAAACAAATAAATAAAATGTCACTTGTGACGAAATTGTACCATCAAAATAGTTATTGAATGAATAGAATAGATTTAATCCTGATCTCTAAAAAGTAGGTATTATTTTGAAGGAATACGTAGTACCTAAAAGAATAACATAAATTCATATTATGCAAAAGAAAATAATTGTAGAAAATGTCAATTTTTTTAGTAGGTAGGTATGTAATCTATCTATGTCTACGTATGTATGTTATAAGTGTGTTATCCCATCCCTAGTATAATAGTAGTCTATGGTGTTATCTATGGTTAGTAGGAATATGACAATATTGACAATCAAGGAAATGCTTATTATGACAATATATGACTTTTGCTCACAGAGCATCAATAATATAAAGCCTCGTATCCACTAGGCAACATTTGGCGCACGACATGTTGCACAATTCATGTTGCTCAACGTGTTGATAGTCAGCGCGGAACTTTTGTTTAGCAACGTTGTCTGTCTACACATGTTTTCGCTCGCATCAGTCGTCGACAACATGTCGCCAGAGGAACTAGTGTTGATTTCAGCGGCGATACCACACGGAAATTTCTCAGCGTCACGTCTCCACTTGACAACATTTGATGCTCAACTGCATGTTGCACCGAAACAAACAACAAGCCGTGCGTCATGTTGCGCGCCAGCTGGCAACGTCGCGCGATGGTGTGCAAGGCTGCCGAACATGTTGAGCGTCACGTGTTGCGCGTCAATTGTTGCCTAGTGGATAAGAGGCTTAATCTTTTGCTAATGCTAAAAACAATTTTTAAATTGTATTATCGGTACCTACTCTTTGTGCATAAACCACAGAGTAAAGTAATATAACGGGTAGCATAAACGACTGACAGTGACAAACCAAACTCAAGCCTCCGTATTTATTTAAGTTTTTTACAATACTATTTAATTAAAATACTATTTTACATAATGTCGGTCTTCGACGGCGAAATAGAATACCGTTCGGTTTATATGGTGGATTTTGTAAAGAAGAACAAACCGTGAGTAGCTACCTTTGTCATAAGTACCTACCACCTACCTATATCAATATTCGGTATTATTATGAGCCTGCTGAGTCCCACTGCAGGGCAAAGGCCTTCCTTCCTTTTTTTCATTTTTCTCTTTCTAGAGCTATTTCAGCCCAATCCTTTAAGTCCATATTCGATATGATCCTCAAAATCATAGCAACCTCGTATGCTCTCATGGCTATCAATGTGGATGTGAACAGCCGTCTATTCAAATTAATTTGAAACCGTGTTGCCCCATTGCAGGCCTGTCTCATCTTGGCTTAGGTAGTTATAACTCGCATATACAAGTACATAAATACTTGGAAAACCATTGGAGAATCAGGCGATACCTCTTGTAGAAATCGATGACATTAAATGTTAAGCAAAATATTTAGTGTTAGTGTTAATTCCGCAAATAAGTAGATCCAGGTAAACTGAGAGTTCTAGCGTCACTTTCTGCGTGTGCATATTTTGCGGTCGGGAGGACGATGCTGCATTCTGCAAGCATATGAAGCAGATGGATCAATTTAAGTAATTAATCAATAAAAACATATTTAAAACTCCTACCGAGTATTAAATAGTATATAAAATACCTATTATAGTATTCCTCCGTAGAGGTACGCTAACATTTCGTCAGTTATTTTTAAGTCCTGACAGCGCGCACTGAGCACACTGAGGTTTGTAAACTAATAGGTACCTAGGTATCTAGCTAATTAACTATTTCGTGGTTCAAGACAAACTAAACTGCAATTTTGCTGCAAGGCAGAAATATAAATATATTAAACTTATAGGTACTGTCACTGACGGGTTCGTTATTAAGTTTAGTTGTAAACCGTGAAAGCTTAAAACAATAAATATATTAGTTTATTTGCTAGTTTTCGGGTCACAATATTAACTATTAAAATTCAGTGAGGCGGAAAGATCTGGTTGAACCAGCTCCACAATATTTTCTCGTCTGTTCACAGCAAGAGTCCCCGTCGCAAGCGTATCGATGACGACTGTCTGATAGTGGGCCTGAGCCGTGACATGCTCAAGGCTAAGGATGAGCCGCGCAAATATCCCGACTTGCTCTGTCCATTCGCTCCGGAATTCTATAAGGACGCTGTCAAAAGGGTAAATTTGTTTCGGCTTGCTATCGTTTCTCCTTCTGTATTTAGCCCTAAGCCCAAAGATCGCTTTTCGCCGCCATCTTCAGGCGGTTGCTCCTTGTAAAATACTGGACATGAACTTGGTTATAACCTACCCTACCCAATGATATTATAAAAAACCGGCCAAGTGCGTGTCGGGCCACGCACAATGTAGGGGGTTACTGCAGTTCTCGGCTCCATAACACCCTATAACACCCTCGCCTGGCGGCTGTGGAATCAATTCCGCCTCGAATGCAATAACAAAGTTTCCCCACTTATATCAAAATGTACTATTAAAGACCTATCCTGCGACATACCACACTATGGGGTACGCCAGAACTTTACGTCTAAAGTTGCTCCCTCACCGGGAGCATTCGCTTGTAATGTAACAGTTCAAGTTTCGATTTGTACAGAAACAAGTGAACGTAATGCTCAAAATCGAATCTTGCATTTGTTACATTACAGGCGAATGCTCCCGGTGAGGGAGCGCCTTAAGGTACAGGAGATACCCTAAAAAAGTACTTTTCAAGATTTTATTTTACCTCTTTGTCGGCGTAAGTAATCTGTTTATTCATGCTAAATTACAGCTTTCTAGTACTAAGAGTATTTGAGCTAAGCTGCGGACAGACAGACGGACATGGCGAAACTACAAGGAAGGGTTCCTTTCCTTCTTGACTACGAAACACTAATAAAAAGAGGTAGATATCGAACTAGCGCGCGCAAATCGTTGCAGACAAATTCAGACAATTGTCGTAATTTAAGTACTTCAAGCGCAATAGCTATCTCTTCCTCTATCATACCGTCATACGTTCCGTATTATCTATCGCAGTCGCAACAAAGCAACGATATTTGAACGCCGCTCAGTATGAACGTAGCATATATTTCTTTATAATATCATTGACCCTTACCCTACTGTAAGCCGACCTTAACAGATGGGAAAAGGCGTAGGTTGATACTGATGATTGATGGTGTTGAGGAGATCAATATAGACTGCTTAGCAAACATAATGTTTCTCATGTTTTCGTTGATTGTTTGGTCACAAAAAGTGAGTATTTTGGAACATTAAAAATGACACTGTGCTGGGTTCGACGTATAAAGTAATGTAGTAAAGGATAGAATTTTTAAACTAGATGAGGCCGTTGTGTCGTACCTGACTTCTCTGAGATGAAACAGCCGAAACAAACTCAGAGGTCATAGTCTCTTAAAGTCTAGACATAATCTTGGTCAACTCACATGAGGACTATATAGATAAGTGTCTGAGATGGTCTTTTGAAGAAAGAACTACATAGATTTGAATGGATCTGTCCAGCCAGTGCAAGCATTTGTCAGTGATCGTGTAGCTCGACTCAAAACACAAGCAGATTAGTGACTTCCTAAAGCATTTCCGTTAGTTTGCAGATGACTATCCGAAGCTCACAAAGATATACATGGCGAAGGACATCGATCCGACTCCCATTGAGAACGCGATCAAGGATCTGAAGAGGACAGAGTATTTAAATAAGTACTGCTCTAGAGGTAAATTTACGTGAAATTGTGGCTTGTTCATACTATTTATTTATTTATTAACACTTCAAGCACAAAGTGCACGGGCGGACTTAATGCCATAGGCATTTTCTACCAGTCAACCTTTGGGTGATGCAGAGACAGACAGTGGTAGGTGCATAAATTTGCAAAAAAAATAATTTAACACTAAGATAAACTACAAGGATATATAAAATACTATAACTATATATCAAAATACTATACATATATATCAATATAAATATAAGTGAATAGAAGTTTACACGGATTTAATGAAATAAAAATACAAACAATGAAGAAAACCTTAACGTTGTGACGAAACTGCCAGCTTTTTCTGTATGTACTCGCGAACTTTAAATTTAAACGATAAACGATTGGTTGCCATCCTGATTTCCTGGGGAAGCGCATTCCACAGAGAAATAGATTGAACGAAGAATGATCGGTGAATGAAGTCGGTGCGGTGAGAGGGACATTGGACTATTATCTCTACTATCCCTCTCGAAAGTCATGGTAGTACTAATATTATATTCAGCAAAGCAGAAACTTAGAGGTGTACAGTTTTTTGTAGCTTTTGAGGGCTAAGTAACGTGTTGCGCCGACCCCAAATCGAATAGGACAAGGGCAGGAAGTTGATGATGATGGCTTAGTAACCTTTTTTTGTGTTCAAATCCATTAGATCTAAAACAAGATGGGCATTTCGCCCCGCCTATGCACATCAACCACTTAACGAACCAGCTAACGTTTTACCTTTGCCCGTTTTTTACCGACACAAGACGATGAAAAGCGCACTGTTCCAGTTTCAAAGGTTGCTTAAAAAAACTTGCAAAAACTTGCAAACTTAGAAATAGTATAGCGAGCTTTTATTAGGGACTGCATTTTAATATCATATATTTACAACGGGCAAGCAACTCAAGATAGGCGCATACGCCTAACATTTTGCCTACAGCACTTTCAATTTGAGAAGAAACTACGAAAATTGCAGGTTTTACTCCCTCTCTCCCTGTCCACAGACCTGCCTTTCATGTCCGTGAACCTAGCACGCCGTGCGCGCGCGCTGCAAACCCTGCGTCTACCCGACGACGTCTACATACCGGACACTACGCAGAAAGGCGCTTTCCGCCCCCCCAAGCCAGAGAAATACGCGGACCCACCTGCCTCCATGTCTATGAGGCCCAAATTTGATGATTCTTTGACCAGTTAGTACTATAATTATGAGATTTTCACGGACCCTTTTTATTGACCTCGTCAGAAATAGAATAAGAAGGGAAGAAGACCAGTTTATTCTGCATGTTGAGGTAGCATACTGTAGTTGATCTAAATCTTATCATCGTTAGATGACGATACACTATGGTAGTGGGCCAAATGAGGAGTTCATTCATAAACCTTAGCCTGCTATTTACAAATATTATGAATTCGTTTACAAGTCGTGCATATGTTTGTAGGTTGCAGCTACATGCACAAATAAAAGGCACATTGCAAAGAAGAGAGTAGATCCTCCCTTTGCCTAGCCTTCTCCTAACTTAGGGCGAATTTCATCAGTGAAACTGCTCATCGCTCATCTAAACTACGTTCAAGAGCTGCAAATCTCCACGTCTCCTGCCAACCTCATCGAGATTTTACACGCGATGGCAACAATGTCGTCCACTGGACGTCCGACATTTCTCTGTGCAGTTCGTGGACGCTATTCGGTCACAACTTGACTCCACATGCCATCAGCGCACATTTCAAGGTTCTGAAAAACCTAGTAAACTAGTCAGTGCTATGCAGATGTTGCCAGTGCATGTTGCTGGCGATATGGAACTATAACTTGGCTACAATTTATTATTCCGTTTCACAGAGGAGCTCCGTCGCATCTTGCGGGTCAACACAGGCGACACAACCTACGGAGCGTGTCACGGTCTACTGGCAAAGGTCGTGTTAGAACAGAACCCCTTCGGCAAACCCCGCAAGGAGCCGAGATACGGCCGCTGGAAGAATCCGTACATGTTTACTTATAGAATCTGACTGTGTTTACTTCTTTTGATTAAAATTGTTTGGTGAGGAGATGCGTTGGTTTTATTAAAATAAAGTTATTTTTGCGCTAGCATAAGGCAGATGTCCCACCGCCGGCGAGAAAGCGACTAAATATCGGCTATCAATAGTTGATATCTTACTGTGTACACTGTTTGCCGCTAAGCGACAAAAACTATCAAAGATAATTCTGCAGCTATTTCTGCGGTGAGGACTCACACCGAGAGACCAACCGCCCGTAAGTAATCGCCCATCGCACTCGCACACTCGTTTATAGCCCAGCGACAAAACTCAGAACTGCACACTATCTTCTCGCTGCTCGCCATCGCTCATCGTAAGCAAAAGTAAGCAATCGATGAGTGCAACTGTGCAGCTTATATTAAGAACATATCTGAAGGCACCGACACCTAAATGATTGTGTGAATAAAATAAAAGTTAGATTTTAAACTTGCAGCGCTAGCCGTTGCTAATCAGGGACTGTGTCAGACGTCCCGTTTCTATCTATCATGATTTGTGTGTCTTAGAAAGCTATTAAAAGGACTAAGGCGCTGTTCCCATCTAAGCAACGTGACAGTACAGTGATTTTAAAGTAGTATACTGTAGTAGTAGTTGGCAGGTCAGGTCGTGACACCATTCCATGCGAATGGGTACACTCTAAGCCACAGAGTAAAGTAATATAACGGGTACTCTGCTCTATACAATTACTTTGAATGTTTATGCTAGTAGCAAGTTACTTGACATGTGTCATGTTGGAAACAGCCCTCTGACCGACACAAGGCTATGGGGACACCAGACTATGGGAAGACCATACTTTCCCAGAATTAACTTATCTAGTGGTATCAGCCAGTAATAACTGGGTTGTGGAGGTCAGATAGACAATCCGATCCCAACAAGGGACTTGTGAAAAGGCTAGGCAGATGATGTTGGCTTTTCAAGTATATGTCGAAGGCATATTTGTCTTTACTTCCAAAGACAACACACTTTCTAATAGAACCTTCACCGCTACTTCGATAACAACCCAAATTAAAAAACCAAATCGAGTCTACATCATCCTGACATTTTTGGCATCAGACAACTCATTTGATAAATTCCAGTGTAGAAAAAATAAGTAAAATTCAATATGCAAGCTCTTTAGACCTCATCACAAAATTCCCTGTAGGGACGAGATGAGAAAATCCAGGCTATTATATAAGCCATGGATCACTACCTGACTACATATCGGAAGGACTACCTATGGCCCAACCTGCCAGGATCCGCTTCGGCGTCATCAGCTCCACCTGGAGTCGGGAAGGGGGAAGGGGCAGGATTCGCAGAGTGAGTATATTCAGCCTATATGTTGCCATTGCCAGGACACAACCCACCACGCTGTCGGGTGTGTTTGAATGCAATTTTTGGGTGTAATTTATGGTTCTAGGTTTAGAATCGTCAACATGTTTTCCTGCTTCATAGTTAGCGTAAAATTCTAATTATGACTAGAAGAGGGTTCGAAGATTGCTGAGAATTTCAGAGGGATAACTTGTCTCAAGAATCTTGGTAGCTCAGTTTTTTTTTTTAGTTTTAGATCCGATTCTTGTCCACTCAGTCCAGTTGTGAATGTTTTCAAATACTTAAAACTCTCAAGACCACTTGCCAAAACGCAGACATAAGCCTCGGTTGGAGATGCTGAAAGGCTCTTAGGAATGAGTATTATACGGTCAAGGTAGAACTCTCCACCCTGTTCCTTATAAATACGTCTGAAGTATCTTCAGCCAAAATACGGCTGTTCAGTTTTTACCCTACCGTGGATTTATGTTACATACGCAGTGTGGCGAAGCTGTCAGGCGAGGAGTTAGCTTTCTACCAAGCATGCATGCAGCACTCCCGGCCGGCAGACTGCCGGTGTCCGCAGTACTCTGGCGGGGAGATGCCAAATCTGCCGCCAGGGAAAGAAGGAGGCTGGAGTCGGAATGAGGTAGACATTCAACTTGCTTTATAAATCGGTAAATAGTGGGATGCAGCGCTTGCATAAAGATACATGCTCGCGCTCAAGAGCTGTCTATATACTGATAAGGCTTCTACCTGCCTCCCTCCCACCTCCGTAGAAGAGTGGAAAGGAATACTCCTAAAGTCAAGAGCATCTGAAGTAATCTTTAGATCAACGTCAATAATCTTCAACAACAATCGAGCAAGACATGCGACGTCACTTAATGGTAAGTGATTGATGCCACTGACGGAGAGAGCGCGCGGGGGGGGGGGGGGGGCGGGTGCAGGCTGAGGGGTCCGAGACGCGGCAGCGGCGCTGTCACGCAGACTTGTCGCCGGTCCATGTTTGAAAACCCTTTGTTGCCGACCGCGCATGCCGTTTCCGCCACCGCCGCCGCCGCCGCCCTGCTTAGTCTGGTACTAATTTTATGGAAATGATGTAGATAATAACTGCAGAAGATTAATAGACTGAGTTTGATTTTGTACAAAAAATCTTTTTATTTTCTTTATTTGTGCCCGCGCGGCATGCATGTGTTGCAATGCACTTTTTTTAACCTACGTACCCAACCTACTTATTATTTATGTTTCTCACCGTTTCAAGATCAAAATTAGCCAATTCGGTCCAGCCACTCTCGAGTTTTAGCGAGACAAACGAACAGCAATTTATTTTATGGATAGATTCTTTTGAAAAACAAAAAAGACCAGGTTGAACCAGGTCTAATTAACTATTCACATACACCTAGTTTAGGAGTCAGAGTATTAACTTTATTGTGTCCTAGTTATAAGCTTTATACGCTCTTAGTCTGTAGATACTGTACTGTGATGGCTTTTGGTGAAATAAAGAATTTATTTATTATTTATTTATTCCTTAATCACGTGCTGACTGTAAAACAAATGCTTTAAGTTACTTGGCTAGCGAATTTACGGACTGCTTCTAGGTGGTTTCTCAATGAGACAAAATTTTCTTGCTAACATTTAACTTTTCAGATCATGGGACCAATGTTGGATCCAAAACTGTACCCGGTTCGGGTTGCAGCAGCACCTGAAACTCCTACTTCACGCTACGACCAGCCCAATGCGTTCTTGGATAAGGTAAACATGTTTTTTAAATCTGCTGAGGTACCTACCTACCACCTTGATTTGTACCAGAATTCACACTTGGTTTTAGCTTTAAGCGTAGAAGGCAGTGTATTGCAAGCGTCTAGCTTTTGGGATTCCCCTATTAAAGTCAGACCATAACCAGTAGTTGGTCTGTAGGATTCCACCTATCAATAACTTATACTTAAGGTGTAAACGTACCTTTTACGAAGCCACGAACCAAGCATTCTGTACATAAATTTAAGTACATACATCAACGCAAAAATTATTGCTGGGAAACGACTTTTTTTGAGTTGAAAAACTGTAGGACTCAATGTAACGCACTTAAAACATTGTGCTGATTGAATAGTACGAGGTATTCAAAGTAAAAGCTTTTTATCAGTGGAAATTTGTAAATGGCCTTCGAATTCTTATTGTTTACGTAAGCTGTAAGTTTCCCGAATAGTATAAAATAAAAATAAAATAAAATAAAGTTATCACATAAAAACATGCATTAAAAAAAAAAGCTAAGAAAATTTGGACAGATAAGGTTCAGAACATAAAAAAACGCAATGACGGGGAGAACAAGTGCCGTTCGGCTTCGTTATGGGTATTTTTACACCCATTGTAAGGTATAAAATCTCATCGCTCAAAATCGATGTCTGATCAAATCTGGCAGGAATCATCATTTTTCTTGCATATCCCAATTTATTTGATAATCCCAATTATTTAGTTTTAGCGTAGTGCTCTAACTACCATGAAAATATTAAAAATACGTTCGTCTCTGTCTATCCAGTTACAATCGAAGTACCCGATGCTGTACAGCATCCTGCAGAACGAGGCTTCTCCGGAGCTGAAGCAGAGGATAGACCGAGATCGGAACAAGACCACGTACCAGGTCGATTATTGCGAAGCAGGTATATTTCGCTGAATATGTTTTTATCATCATTCTCTTCATCATCCATAGCCCAACGACATTCCTGTGCTCTCATTCGGGATTCATTTATATTCCTAAGTGCCGTATAACAAGCGACGGCCCAAGTGCAAATAGCTTAATCAGCCTAGACCGTTCCCACTGCTGGGAACAGGCCCCTCATCTATTGACAATCATCATTAGCCTAGCCTTTTCCCGACTATGTTGGGGTCGGCTTCTAGTCTAACCAGCAGAATTTCAGTATTTTACATGGAGCGACTGCCTATCTGACCTCCATAACCCACTGAAGTACTGGGTAATACGATTCCCCTTGAAAAGACTGATTGCCTGAGTTGCGACTTTTATTGCCAATGATAAAGCATAAATCTGGAGTCTGGGTGTACTTGAGAAAAATACTTGACCGAAATTCAAAAACGCCTGATATAGAACTGATATAGCCTGGTGTAGAATAAAAACTGAGCTGGTTTAAAAGATTTTTTGGTGAAATTTACACCACCACATAAGAATTATACAACAAACTGCCTAATAAATTTTAATACTACGCTAAAACACTACATTATAATTTATATTACCGTCTGGTCACAGAAACCTCCCTTTTCTATGAAGGACTCTTCACCCTGTTCCTGATGTCTCTATAAACTTATCACTATTTTCCACCAGGTCCCGGCGCCAAGTTCGAGGGTCTGCAACGTGCACAAGACGAGAGTGGCACAGGCCCGTGTGCGCAGCCGATGCGTCTGCCGGGCGACCCCTGCCGCGTCGGACCCAAACCAGGCCAGAAGTCTGCACCCAGGACTATATCCAAGCAAGCGGGAGCCAGCGCTGCCAGCGATCCCAGGGCGAAATGCGGTAAAACGAATATCCTTAGTAACAATGATTATGATAGGGTAGGTACTTATTTAGGAAGAGTGAGGGCGGTTTTTTGTAGTTCAAGTGTTTTTACTGAAATGCCTTTGCTATATGGGCAGGAGCATGGAAATATTATATTTCAATGGAAAAGGCATTATTAAATACTGACAAGCTGATAGTGGACGTATTTTGGTAGCCTCACTAGACGCTTAAATCAACATCCTTTCTTTTCCGATTCTTAGCTCAAGGAATTTTGTGACCTTGACATATTTATTTGCCAAAAAAGTTCGCTTAAAACTTATGGAACTTGCTTGTCTCACTGCTGGACAAAGGCCTCTTTCCATACAGTGAAGGCATGAGCATTGATCATCACTATTCGGACTCTAGTACTAAATTATAAGTAGGTTTCCTCACGTTTTCCTTAACTTATGTCAGTGATGTACAAACTCCAGTCAGACTGCCGCGAGACCACTGGAACCATTGTGAAGGTCTGGTGGTTCAAACCTGTTTTAAATACAATAATAATTACATGGTGATAAACTCGGCAGAAACGACTTCGGCGGTGCCACCTCTTGGTCGGACGGAGTACCAAGACGGCGTGTCGAAGTTGGGAGGCATCATCATGCGAGACAAGCTTCATCGGAGATAAATCACGTGTTACAGAATCAGACAAAATGTATACAGAACTAGAAAAACCAGAAAAAATAAAGTGTTTGGTCGACTTACTTCATGGTGTTGTTACTTTAACATAACACACACATCACACACACCCACACACATATTTCGAACACACACATTGTACTATGTGCCTCAGTTGCCGGACAATAAAATGATTGATTGATTGATAACACCACGGCCGTAATCCCCGAAGGGTTATGCAGAGGTTTTGTTACCCGTTCACAAATATTTCGCCAGTGGTATCTAAGCCCCATGTAATGGGGGTGAGCCTATTGCCAGTAACCAGGCACAAATCCTAGCTCCGGGTTACATGTTATTGTTAGCCTCCATCATACCACTGCTGGACAAAGCCCCATGCCTTCCACTTCTTTCGATCCAGGGATAAGATAGGCCGCCGGCCGCCGGCGGCCGACTGGCCGCTGGTTTTGTCCAGCTCGTCCCACCATCTTCTACGATGTCTGGCTCTGGGTTAGTACTGAGAAATTCCTGATGGAAAACTCAAATAAATAACACTTTGCCCGACCTGAAAATCCTACCTAGGACCAGGACCTCATGCCCAGCTACTGCTGAGCTGTTGTCATTAATCAAAAAATTTAGGACCTTTTACTTTTAGCAAGCCAAATCTACTGAACTTGATCCAACATCCCCTGAATATAACAATAAGGGTGTTACCACACTAACCGATCGATCGACATCGGTCGACGTTAATAGATTGGTGTGGTAGCTTTGGCTGACGTCGACTTATACATTCTACCATCGATCGATGGCATCGATCGACGATTGGTCGATTGGTATGGTAACACCCTAACACAGTTTCCATGTCCATAGCACGAAAATATACCTATCTCACTGACCTACTTAAAAAGCCACCGGGGAAAAGAATTTGTACATATGTTTTGAACAGACTGAAGAACATTGCATGTCATTCTGATAGAATTTTCCAATCTTTCAACTTGCCAACATCCGATAGCACCTAGGTCAAGAGTAGTTTATTGTTTGCCTAAACATCTACTATCAACCACCACAACACAACAACTAAAAAGGGTAAACAAACTAGGAAAGTCTCCAATAAAACACTCGCCGAACTGATAAATATTAGTGTATGTATGTAAAGTCGGTGTATATCGTCACGTGGAGGGCCGCGCGCTGGAGATGAGCTCCCCGCGCTTGTACAGCGTGCCGGCGGCCGGCGCCCCCGCCCCCGGCCCCGCCCCCGCCTGCTCCTGGCGCGACGAGCTGCGCGTGCGCATGGTTGTCTCGTCGTGCTGGCGCAGCATCACGGCGCGAGCGTCTGACGTGTTGCGCTCTCTGGGGAGAACAGGGATTTGATGTTAGAGGAATAGTGATGTAACTGTGGTGGGGTGGTGGCCTGACGGCTCCCACCACCTGCTCGATGCTACCACGTATAGAGTGGATGGAAAGTAGCAAAGGTGAAATATTGTTTGGCTCAGCTGGTGCTACTGCTCCATAGCATTGCAGTACGATAATAAATGGGCAGGAGAATACAAACGTAAAGTGGTGCTTGATCAATCAGACTAGATATATTTTTTTGTCTTTTGATTCAAAACAGACAGACAGACCAAAATTGCGAACCAAAGTGAAAATAAAAAAGTCTTAGACTGCTTTCTTTTCAAATGGCAGCTCGAACTAAACAAGAGCCTCGTATAGAAATAAATCTCATTTGAAGCTCTGAAAGTAGGCGAGCTACTGAAGCAGAAGAGTTAGCCTCCTTTTGTGATGTACATATTTACAGCTACTTGTTTCTTTTTTATTAGTGTAGTGGAACTAACCTGCTTAGAGCCATAAGTCTGTCAAGATCAGGTGAGGGGCGCCTCAACTCCGCCGCCGACGTCAGCGTCACGCGCAGGGGGGGCGCGGGGGAGGGGGCGGCGGCGGGGACGGCGGGGCCGGCCGGCGCGGGGGGAGGGGACGCCGGGGGGGAGGACGTGGCCGACGCGGACGCCGGCGACGACGAGCCCACCGCCGAGTCGCGCTTGGTGGACGACTTGTTGGATGATTTGTTGGAAGACTCGGAGCCCGACGTGGAGCGGCGGCGCGGCGTGGAGCGCGGGCCCCGGCGCCCGCCGCCGCGGCTGAAGGCGGCCGGGATGTGCAGCGACGCTGTGATGACGCAGCTGTCGTCGTCTGACCCGCCTAGCGTCTGTGGAGTAACGGTCAAATTAGAAAGAGATTAGCAATATTCGAAAACATTTCAGATTTATTATTCTTTTTTTAGGAATGGCATCTCGCAGGTCAACTTATGAGTTATCCTGTGGGTGTTCTAAAATACCTAAAATATAACGGCATGTAATTAAATCGATATACTATTTTGATAATAGTTATATATTTTGTTCGAAAAAATCCCTTTTTTCGAACAAAATATTTCAAAGTTGCACACAAATTATGCTCACTAAATAAATCAAATTAAATATACTGTTTAGTGGTATTTGCAGAACTGTTTTACTGAACGAATAACTATTATCAAAATAGTATATCTAACAATTCCTTAGTTCAACAAACATATTAAAAGTTTTTTAAGGAAAACCATCACCTAATTTACTTTTAGGACCAATTTCGACGTAGGTTACAGTTCTAACCTAACCTATTTGGTCGGAGTTAACGAACTTAGAGATTTTAGGCTTTGGGATGTAATTTGGGGATTTTGAACTACGGGATATGGATCTTCGGGATTTTAAGCTTTCGGGCAAATGAACTTTCGGGATTTAAAACTTTCGACCAAACAATCATTCGGCGTTTAATTTTTCGGAATTTCGTCCATAGGTATTTTAAAATACGGTCTTTTTTTCGGTATTGTAATACGTACCCCTATATTGTGGTGCACCTTTAGATATCAGTTTTAGAAATTCCGTAGTAAGATTGTACAATTTAGAGTGTGCAAGTTAGTATTTTTGATAAACAATTCGTATTTTTGTTTTATAAATCATATATCCGATGTACAAACCATATTTTTGGTGTGAATTCGATAAAAAGGTCATCTCGTTTTGTGTGATTTTTTAGTCGTTTTTGTAGGACAGTTTTAGTTAATCAATTGTTTTTTCTGCACAGCATTAATTTTTCTGGTATGCATTCAGTTAATTAGTGGAGTTACCTAGTGTGCTGAAAAATTATACAGATGTGCATTTAAAAATATCCCAAATATAACTGCTACAACCAAAAGTCTAATGCTGGACTTCAGCCTCTCCACAGCTGCACAGGTGCGATTTAGCTCGATCCTCGGACAATTTCTAATTAATTCTGTTGGCTCTCGTGTCGATGGTACTTTGATTTAACTGAGCCCAGTAAGTGGGATGCCGCATCCCGGATGCGACATCAGTGGCAGTCTTTAGGTCATTAAAAGTGCAAGTTAACAGCAGAACATGGTCTGATCAATGAGTACCGCATCATCCAACTACCATTTGTTGACTGTTCTTAAATCGTTACTCGTGGAACTATTCGATCACCTAAGTCAACACTAGAATTTATAAGGGTGTCGGTCTATAACTGAGCTGGTGAACGAAGAGGTAGTGTGTACCTCATTGTAGTCGCTGGCGGAGTCGTTCGAGTCGTTGCTGTCCGTCCGCGCGGCCGGCGTGCTGCCCCCGCACACCACGCCGCTGCTGCCGCACTCCTCACTGCTCCGGACCCTGGGAACGAAACAAGGAACATTTATACACATATCAGAAGCAGATGTCGCTGATATGCGCAAGAGTTCTCGAATCAAGGGTCTCGTAACTGGAGATTAGCGCGATGCCCGATCTCTTAGTGTTTTTATATAATTGCATAGCACATGGATGAGTACTATGTACTATAAACTACCATTTACATTTAGTTATCTTTCATTGACTCGAATGAGCCCTGGTGGCTGAGAGAATGTCATGATCACTCAATTTCTTTCAAGTTGACATTTTGACTATTCAAATCTGTAATTGGTAAAACTTGCAGAGTCAACTGTTTGGATGCTCGCGTAGTGCGAGTCTGTTCATCTTTGTAACCAGCAACAGAACTTAGGCGGCAACACCGTTGCAGACCCAAAATTCTGAATAAAATAATGTTTCGGATTTCAAACTTGAAAAATGGACAAAATATCCTGTTCGAAGATTATTGCGTCTATAGCTTTCCTTATTTTACTAGCTATGTTATTAGATCTACTAACAGTACATAAGTTTAACTACGAACCTGGTAACGATGGTCATGGCCGACGACAGCGAGCCGGACGAGGTATCGGAGGCAGCCGTCTCTCTCGTCCGTCTGCTGCGCGAGTAGCTCTTCTCACTGCGCCTGCCGAGAGAAAGCAGGGGGATAACTGGGTGAAGTTCAGCAAACGAAGACTATGGGTAGAGCCTACCAGAAGTAGGAGATCTACTGTGGCTTTTAAGGGGGAATACTCGACTTCTACGACAGAATACCAAAGTGTCGATATCTGTAGATGTCTGTCATCAGTTCCGTGTAGATGGAAGACGTATACGCCACTGCAGCCTCACGTATCTGATTGATCTTCCTCACTAATTTTGTCTGATTGAAAATTTGGCAACACAGTTTAGTTCTGTGTTGCGGGTGTTAGTGGGTGTATGGTGATCGATTGCAAGCAGGCGACTCCTTATACGAATCCATAAAATTACAATGAACACAAATAAAAAAAATATATCTTTAGACCGACCGCTTTAATGAGTCCTCCGTCTAGCCGCATCAAAGGCGCATTAAGCGTCCACAAAGTCCTAACAATATCCTAATAATCAAAGTAGGTATTACGATACTAATTGAACCAATACGTGTTCAACCTTCAGAATATTCCATTTAAATTGATACCTTCGCGAGGACTCATTAAAGCGATCGGTCTATAGTCAATTTATAATCGAATCGTGGCCCCCAACAGCTTCTAACCTTCCGTAATCTTAAATGTTACTCTTGGGGCCAGGACTTGATTGTTCATATTCGGAAAAAAAAAGCTTCATGCAGCCTGGAAAGTGTTTACCTTGGCATGTTGCCGGGCCCGCCCGTGGCGGCTGCTCCGTGTAGGAACTGTTCCCGGGACCAGACCTGCCTCATGCTGTTCTCGTTGTTCTCCGCGGTCGCCTCAGCAGCGCACCTGGGGAAGGAAGGTGAGGTGAGGGAGGAGACACACACGCAATCATGTCGTATTGTACAGATGGTCTGTTGGATCCCACGGTAGATGTGGTCTTTTGATCCGGTTATTTACAATGAACTTGATTTTTCAATGGCAATCTAGGTTGGCTTGTCATGGATTGGGAGTCTCTAAATTATTTAAAGCAAACCCTGGTATTGGTTGTATTCGCTGTGGTTTGGCCTTGGCTTAGTTATTGGCTGACCTAGTCTTTACTGACCAGGCATATATCGCGATACACTGGAAGACATTAAATAATTCATATTGCATTACAGTTAGTTAGTAACCATGCCTCACAAGACACATTGTACAGGTAAACATATTTTCACACACAACAACACATACTTACTGTAATACGCAAGGTTTCTATAAGCTCTCCAAACACCATTGGCTCATTATCCACCTTACCGCTGACTGCCACAGCTGCGACATCCTAAAGGCATGAAGCTTACAAACCTGAATCCCTCAAATAGTCATATTCGTGACTGGAATTGGTGCCAGATAGTGAATTCCAGTACCTTTTCCGCGCAGCACTATTACTTGGACGATTCTTATGCTCCAAGACAATAAGCTTTACGACAAATCCTTCCATGCTGGTTACATAGCATTGCTCATTAGGGACTTACTCAAACGATTTGCTCGTTACAGGACGCTACTGAAGGTGCTAAACCCGTAGTTAAAAGTGTCTCACTTTAGATTGTCGTCGATACGCTAAGAAGAAGGTACTTACTCTGCTCTCCTCAGCAGCAAGGAGTCGAGGTGTGCGGGCGCGGTGTGTGCCAGGTGGATGTAGGCCTCGTGCAAGAGCTCGGCGGGTAAGGTCCACAGCTCGCCTTGATTCTCCACCAGCTGTCGGACCACGTTGATCACGTCAGCTCGTTCTGAGAGCTGTTCCACGCTGGAAACCGAGAATAAACCATTGAAATTCACGTAGCGTTTTTTAAGCATGTTTCTTGCTGGTTTTGGCGAGGTCAGGCTCCCAGATTAATATACTACAAAACTCTGAATAAATCACCAGGTTTCTACCATGTTCTCTCACCTGGCAGGCTCATTAGGTTTATTCCTATGTAGTATATTGGGCGCGAAGATAGTGGCCAGGTTGGCGGCGTCCATCTTGTTCCCGGGCTCGTGCCGCTCGGGGTGCGCGTGCGCCGCCAGCGCCGCCAGGAACGACAGCAGCGCGTTCAGCGTGTCGCGGTGCGCCGCCGGCAGCAGCTGCACGATCAGGCGCAGCGCCTCCCACTGGAAGCGGCGGTTGTGGATCTCTGGAATCATGACGACTTTTTTTAAGAACAAATCGATTGTTGGACAGAGCTTAACTATTGTTGGCACTCTTATGCCAATACTTTCGCTTCTGATCAATTTACTGTAAATCAAAATATGTGTAAGCATATCAAAATTTGTATGTTGAAATATATTTACAACAAACTCCAGAATATTGAACTCACAATGCTAGCAGTCTCGTCGTAGGGAGAGAGGCCTCTCTCGTTTTGGCAAAAACGATAACATCATAAAAGCTCATGTCGATATATGATCAGTCAAGCAAAATATGGTGTTGAGGGGTGTTAGCGTCCCAAACTGGAATCCTATCCTAAATGTATCACATATATCCCTAAATGTACAATGCACATTTAGATGTGCTACATCCATACAGGGATTGACACTTCCAGCCTTTCCATAATACCTAATTTGTGTAGATTTTAGTATATTTTTTCGTTCTAAAACAAACTACTTGAGAATACAAAGACTGATTTTGCTATTTGATTGTTTGGCCAGATTTGATTTGTATATTTCTTTTCTTTTTTTATATTTAAATACATAAGTATTCAGAAAGTCCACTCACTTTGCGTATGCAAAAATGCGGGGTACAGGTCCCTGCAGAGCAGAGGGTCGGGCAGGTCGCGGAGGAACTCCTTCAGCAGCGTGGCCACGTCGTGGGGACACACAGCCGAGTCCAGCGCCGCCTCCTGACTCCGCTCCCAATCCTCGCGTAACTGGAAGTGCAGAAGGACATCATGTTTAGATTGAGGTCATTTGACTAGGTGAGGTTTGGTTTGGCTCAAAATTTTTAGATGATTTGGTATGCAGCCATTTTATTAATTAGGTGCCCCGGTTGAACTCAAACCGCAAATAGACCATATTTCTTTAAAATATTCGGGATTACCTGGAAACTCCTCAAGTTCCGCGCATTTTTGAAGAGACTACCGTTAGTTAAACCTTAAGGTTTTCCTAACAACTGTAATACAAAAAACGATACCTTAATCTCTAAAACTCAAAACATTTATTTCAATAAAATTGAACTATTCACAGGAACTTTTCAATTGTCTCATACGCGTAAAGCTCAAAACAATAGTTTTTACATTTAGATATTTTAGCATAAAGACCAGTACAACTATTACAATTTTGTACTTCAATAACGCTCAAATAATTCTCCCAACTCTCAAACACGTCTATCTTCGTCCACCTACAATGTACCAGCAATCAGCACGTAACGTAATACTTAGGAGAACAACTCCATAATAAATGTAGCAAGTAGGCCACGGAACCACTCGGCAATACCTTCGTTTGGGAAAACATCTAATTCCGTCGATCAGTGTACTATTCTCACTGAGCATGTTGATGCTGGAGTGTAAACAAGGGACTATGGGTGATTTAATGGCGTTAATTCTGTCATAGCGGGAATACTTAGTTAGAGGAATGATTGCTAGAGAAATCTCAAAACTTTCATAATCTTGGTAATGGGTGACGTGTAAGTATGCCATTAAATGTCGTGAGGAAAGTTTTGAGTATGAATGTGAAGGCTATAAGAGTACGTGAAGACCAAAGAAATGATAGATCTGTGACATATGAATCTAATAGGCCCTTTTTTAGCTTTTGGGAGACTGATAATTGACGTCTAACAAACATGTACAGAAACATAACTTCGCCCTAACTCTTGGAAAACAGGCGTGTTGTTACGTTTCGCTGATCATCAAAACATCAGCTGCTCCAGCTGCCTATCGTTGACTGACAATTTGGTAAAGCCCTACGACCGCCAACGAGAGCGAACAATGTCATAGAAGAAGAGAATCAGGACGGACACATTACTTTCCAAACTAACAAAAAAATAAGTCAGTAGAACACTTTATCTTCATAATTTTAATGTCTAACCAAACGATTAAAGATACACCCATGCACCCTAAAATGACCAGCACTGAAGACAAAGTCAGTGAGCTCACCGAATCTGATACAGCATCCACTTTTAGAAGCAAGCCCAAAGCCAGAATGTGGCGTTATCTTGCCAATCAAGGGGGTGCAGTTTCCTTAATTAAGATCTTCAGCTGATTAGTCTTCGGACGCATCGTGTGCTATTATTGAGACGATCGAAATAGACCGTGATTACACTCTAAAAGTGATAGCTCTATTAAAGGACTGTGCTAAGTTTAGAAAACTGTCGTCGAGACCGACAACTGAAAGTACTGCTACTAAGAACAACTGTATCATTATCAAATTAATCAATCATCATGGCGCTTGCAACAGCGCAGCGTCAAAATAAGGGGAGCTCAGTATAATTGATCATCGAATGTTTAGTCGGCGCTTTTCAGATTAAGATACTTCCAATCTTTTTGTTAAAGTTCCTATTTCATTATTTTTGTCCTTATTCAGTAAATTTTCGCTGTCTTCAATATCCATGTTGATTTAAAGTATTACTTCTTCCTTTTCTTTAACCTTTTGCTTTTTATTCACGTGTTTTTTTATTATTTTTATATCTATCTTTTTTCAATCAACTTTGTTAAATAAAACTTTAGCACTATAGTCTATCACCAACGACCGTCGCGCGTCTTTTACAATGGTGGATGAGAAAATCTACACCATTGTCCTCATATCTTCATTGCACTTTATGACGCCACAATCCATTGCTTACTGTAATGTTATCTCTTACCTGTCTAACTCTCTTCTTGGAAGCGGATACCCTGAACAGCCCGAGGGTGTGCATGCCGTGTCTCCTCAGATGCGAGAGGCAGGCTGACACGATCCCCGGAACCTTGGGGCCTCCCAGGCCGGCCTCCTCAAGGCCAGTCCAGCCCCATTCTCCTGAGTCACAGGATTCACTCTGAAAAGGTAGAAAAGTTTGGTTAGTTTTGGCATTACAATATTAACTCTATTCTTCTTCATGGTGTGTTTTGTTTTATTTGTTTGGCCCAACATGCCGTGCCGGCAACGTCGTTTATCTCCAGTATATCCCAGAAATCTGGTGTGCTTCTACAACTAGACCTTTACAGTAATAATCCGTCTTCGAAAGAGACCATTAAAGCCGAAGAAAATGTCTGACATAAGCGAGCAACACTAAGAGAACAGGATGAAAACTCTAACTGATGTGAAATACTAATAAACGTAGCTTGACGCTTTACGGTTCCGTGTCGATTAGTCCTCACTTATCCCGGACAGCGAGTGCACGTACCCTTAAAGTTGTTCATCTACTTACTGATAATTGGGTGGTTTTATTCTAAACCCTAACTAGTGTTTCTAGTGAACACCACATTTAATACGGAATATGTACTCTATTTAAACTTACTAGTTTATCAACATTTTTTTACCCTCTCATTTTTACAAATGAAGAGGTGTGGTTCTCTTCATCCGTGACCTTATTCAGTTGACGTTAATACTATATTCGTTTGGCTTCTCCAGACTTTTCATATTCTTTATTTATCTACCAACATTACACCAATAAGCTCGATCGCCATCCAATCACATACTCTTCCTTTTGTAAGTAAGCACTCCGTTCGCACAAGGTAAGCATTTTCATCGGATTTATTATAGACCTGGTTATTTTTGTTCAGAGTATATATACACTGTGCGCACGCGTCATACGATAATTTTATCGCGGCCTTAATGATCAAGATGTGAGGCAGGTAACCGGATACGGATGACGACATGAGACGTCATGAATGACCTATTGACACTGTAATACAAGGTTCTTTCTTAATTACAAGTTATTTTCAGATGGTTTAAAATAAGCCAGGAAGCTTTTGTTTCAATTTTATTTTCGTAGATTAGCTGTATCATCATCATTATCTGCCTAGCCTTTTTCCAACTATGTTGGGGTCGGCTTCCAGTATAAGATTCAGCTGAGCTGATTCCAGTATATTCAATGGAGCGATTGCCTATCTGACCTCCACATCCTAGTTGTAGATTAGCATCAGCCTATAATGTTTCTACTGTTGGAACACAGAACTCCTTTCAGTAAGAAGTAGAAGGCTGTAACCCACCACGTGGGTGCCGTGCCGTCTTCGTTTTTTTTGGTTCTAGGCCATTCCGGTTTCCTCAAGATGTTTTCCTTCGCGGTTTTCAGAGCAGTGGTGATGAAATACGAGTAACTTACGTACACAAGTAATGCGCCTGCCTGTGTCGGGACCCACAACCATACAACACTTAAGTTGGGGCCGCTACCTCTGGGCCGCCAGTGCTCTGTTACCGGGTACGTGTAAAGATATACGTAAATCATAGCATAACATAACATCACGCCAGTAATTCCCGAAGGGTTGGCCAGTGGTGTACTCTATACGCGGTACATCATCCTAGCCTAGCCTTTTCCCAACTATGTTGGGGTCGGCTTCAAGCCTATCCGGATCCAGCTGCCTATTTGACCTCTACAACCCAGTTAGTGCTGGGTAATACGCTACCCCTTGGTAAGACTGGTTGTCAGACTTTCGGGTCACTGACTACTTACGTAACGACAGTCATAGATCTACAAATGACAGCAGGAATCAACGGCTTATCTTAGCATGGGTGTACTCCCTTTACGGTATTCTACACCCATATTTCGCAAGTTATGTATAAGTCCCAAGTAATAGTGCCCACTGCTGATATGTGACGTCAAAACCAACCCACTGACACTGGGACACAAGGTCCCTTCTTGATTACAAATTATTTTCAGAAGTTTAAAAATAAACTAGGAAGCTTTTTCATGTTCTACAATCTTTATTTTTATAGATTACGTGGAGAAATTACTCAATGTTTCGCTGAACAATGTTAGTTGAGCTTTGGCGAGTTTTTGCGAATCTAAATTAAAATATTTCTGCGTATTATTAACCGTTGACATTGATGATCATCACAACATTTTAGCGCGTGTTACATTTTGTTTACATTTTAATTTTAAATGTTACTATAATGTCGCTCGTAATGGCCGTTTTATACAATGTGCTACATATTATAATATGGAATTAACTTTCCGGAGATGGCTTTCGATGGCAATTTAATTTGAAGGCGTTTTAATACAGGGTGTAAACGGACCCTTCACAAAGCCATCAACCAAGCCTTCTGTACATCAAACTAAGTAACGCAAAAATTATTGCTGGGAAACGACTTTTTTTTTGGGGTGAGTGATTACTCACCCCAAAAAATTTTACCAAGTTTTGCCGTAAAACGTGATTACGTTTTACGGTAAAACTCAATGTAACGCACTCAAAACTTAGTGCTGATGGATGCTTTGAATAGTGAACGGGTCATGGAGGTAATTAAAGTAAAGTAAAAACCTTAAAAAGGAGTATTTAAAAAAAAACTTTTGAAAAAAAATCGGAAGTTTGACCTCCAATATCTCCGTAACTAGAAGGTTCCCAGTTATGGTCCAGAACAAAAAAAAATGATCGCAATGACGGGGAAAACAAGTGCTTTGCGGCTTCGTTAAGGGTCTTTTTACACCCTTTATAGTTTGAGCTACAAGCAAAGCACAAGAGTTAAAGGAAAACTTACAGAAGAAAAAGGCAACAGTCAGACCAATTAGAAGGCCACTTAATGCACTTTTGAGCTTCAATCTTTACTAACGAATAAAACAAAATAATTCAATCCATTTTAATTTAATTCAATCTATTGTAATTTATTTTAATATATTTTTCATTTAATTTAATTCAATGTAATCAATTTGGTTTTTAATTGTTTTATTTTTATTTTTTCAAACTGTATATTTCTTGTGTTAATTATTTAATTGTGTATTATCTGCGCATAATGTAGTGCATGCTGTGCTTTTATGTAAGTGATGAGGCGCTTAGACTTAAGTTTGCAATGTACAAATTATAATGTAACAGTGTACTCATTGTTAAGAAGCCTAATAAATAAATAAATAAATAAAAAACTGATTTTAGTCACCCATTTCCAAAGTAAGTTCGTATTTTTTTAAAAAGAATGTACAAGGATCTCCATCGATACTCGTTCAAAATGTTTTGTTTAGGTACAATCTTTCTATTTACCTGGATTTGATGCTGGCCCCGAAAAGTTAATCGTGCTTGGACGAACACTGTTATTCAGGGTGGGTCTAAAAGATCTCCAAGCACTGTATGAAAAGTGGCGTAGAAAATAATAATAAAAACGAAGTTAGTTCAGCTGATAACGGACTATCTTAACGTGTCGATGGCACTTTTAATTAACATAACATCACGCCTTGTAATCCCCGAAGGGTTAGGCAGAGGTGTACCTCACAAGTACACCCACATTTCGCCAGTTATGTTTAAATCCTATGTAATAGGGGGCGAGCCTATTGCCGTCAACCGGGCACAAATCCAGACTCCGTGGCTGCTTAGAAATTCCTGATGAAAAAACCCTGTAACACTTTGCCCGACCCAGGAATCGAACCCAGGACTTCATGCGCAGCAGTCGCGCTTGGGACCACTAGACAAACGAGGCCCAAAATATAGCGACAAGTTTTGCACTTTCAGAAGATACCCATTACTGAAAATAAATTCATAGAAACGTGGGAAAAAACATACTTGCATTGTTGAAAATGTGACGAATAAACATTAAAAAGAGTATTCCAAAACCTTTCGCACAAATTATCGAAAACCACGGCCCATTAGGGCAACTCCTTTCTATTAATTAATCGCGAACATCAAACACTGTAAATAAACTCTACATAAATATAATAATATGACGTGTTGCTTTGTCACGATCAATATAAACTAAAGACGCTTTGCACATACTTCGCATGCCAAACACTGCACACTGGCTGAAACAACTGGCGGCTGATGGGGTACTAAATATTTACTGGTTGTGAATCAGTTAGATCTATACAGTTATCAATATGGTCTGTATGATTGTGTGGAAGATGATATGGCAAGAAAGGGTGTGATTACTAAGATGGCGGACTTATAAAGGGTGTAAATAGACCCTTAACATAGCCGAAAGGCACTTGTTTATTTATTTATTTATTTATTTACACTTCAAGCACAAAAGCACATTGGCGGACTCAATGCCATAGGCATTTTCTACCAGTCAACCTTTGGGTGATGCAGAGACAGACAGTGGTAGGTGTATCTGAAAATAGTTTTAATTAATGTTGTGTTGTTCTCCCCGTCTTTGCGAACATTTTTTTGTTCTAGACCATACCTGGGAACCTTTTGGTTACGGAGATATTGGGGGTCAAAGTTCCAACTTTCTCACAAGTTTTTTTTTAAATACATGTTTTTAATGTAAGATTTTTACTTTACACACCTCCACGACCTCCGTACTATTCAATCCATCCATCAGCACAATACTTTGAGTGCTTTACATCGAGTCCTACCGTAAAACGTGATTTTTCACCCCAAAAAAAAAAGTCGATTCCCAGCAATAATTTTTGCGTAGTTACTTAGTTTTTTGTACAGAGTGCTTGGTTGACGGGTATGTGAAGGATCTGTTTACACCCTGTATAGAAGTATGGAAGAAGAAAATACCGCCGATCCAAATTAATTCGTAAGAGGGCAAGAGAATGATGAAGATGGTGTGTGGTAAAGATAAAATAAAAATCAGTAAATATGGATGAGATTGGGATTATATACATAAGTTCTGAAGAACATGGGTAAACGGGGATTGCTCCAGGCTCCAGGGTAATGGACTATTCGACTATTCTCTGCCTTGAACAAAAAAAAGCAGGCTGAGACTGAAAATTGTTAGGAGCCTTAAAGGGTAAGACTGAATTGTCTTCACAATCCAGTCTAAGGACCAGGTAAGTCTAAAAGTTACGATTTAATAAGAAACTAAGACGAAACAGTTAATGATATAGCAACCAGATCGAAACTAGCAACTGTTAAAACCGCTATCACAAACCCATTACATAAAGCGAACCTCAAACTGCAATAAATCGAAATTACCTCACAACATTGTAACTAACTACTACATCGCACAAACTCGTAACCTAGATGTCTATCTCAAGGAATGTCTTCAGTTCAACCACAAGAATTCCAAAATGTACATGTTTATTAAATCTGAACTGACGTATATCACCACCTCATTACTTGCTTCCAGATTGATATTGATGATTTACTAATCCGTAACGGCTTGCGTACATTCGCACACGAGCCGCCACGCCCTGGTCTGCAAATATTGTACCCTTCAACGACATTTTCTGTGTTTTTAAAGATGCTAGGTAGCTCTGCAATCTGGCTTGCAATGCAGTGTATTTAATACAATAATATCCCTTTCACTGCACGCATTAGTTACCTCCAAGGGAATTTCATTAACTTCAAGGCCTAGTCTCGGAGCAAATCTCTTTTGATGCTGCTTGCAGTCCAATTACTAACTCTATAGACTTGCTGACGGCCCACTTCCATCCTAGATGAACCCATGAAGACCAGCTCGTGTTGACAAACAAAGAAGTTTCGGTAAATCCCTTTAAAAGAGGAGCCATTTCAGTAGCAAATACTTGCTAACTACCGTACAATTCAAAACGTGTATCTCCAAACCGCACCCACGTTAACCGAGACGTGATGTTTACTCGTCACACGGACATAAATCTTAAACAAGACGAAGCTCTGTCATTACAAGGATTTATTGACTCGTTAGCTGTGATCTGCGTTGTCATAGCAACGCCTACGTTACCGTCGTCTGCGCAACTGTCTGGGCCCTATTTGTGAAGGATTAGTAATCTACTAGGGTAGGTACTGGTTAGTGTAAACTCGTCAGTATTGAATTCTGTTTGGTTAATAATTTCATTTGAACTAAGACCAAACATTTCTGACGCCCCTGATCTCAGTTATGGCATCTTTTCTAGCCATAACTTTATTCACTCAGCCCACTTTTAGATATCAGATAGCCCCCATAACAGATAGATATTTAGTCATAGGTCTTTAAGCTTGCTCTTAAAGCTTGTCCTTAATTTCGCTGCATTATATGCAAATTGCTGATGTATCTCATAAAGCTGCCAAACTAAAATGGGACTGAGCAGGCCATGTGTGCCGGCAAAGCGGCCCGCATATCGCAAAACTGGAGCCCTGAGACAACTAGACGGGATCGCGGCAGACCGAGCAGAAGATGGCGGGATGCCTTGGATGGCTTTCTCGTTAATTGGCGAGAAGAGGCGTAACACCGAGAAAAGTGGAAAAATGGGGGGAACCTTTGCCCAGGAGTGGGACATTTCAGGCTAAGAATTTCTTGCCCATGTGAAGCTAGTGGCAATAACCTCGCCCCTATTTACATTAGAGTTAACCCATGAAATAGGTACAGCATAGGTTTACTATACAACTCGGTGTGCTCAATCAGGGCTTTCAGGTATTATTTTCAACTATCTTTTTGTAATCAAGGTTGTAATCAATGGTTAAAGTCTTCATCTAATAAAACTGTTGTCTTACATAATGATGTCGTGCTAAATGTGGTACAATGTGTTTAAGAATTCCAGGTAAAATGTTGATTCAGGTAAAAGGTATATAACTGTTGCAATTATTGGGTTATTGGTTTTAGAATCGTGTGTATTGTTCTTTGGTAAACAATTTATCTTTTACTAATGAATCTACTTTCGAATATCTTTGAGATTTTATTTTTTTACCTTTGGCGTACGTGATCATGATCACGGGTTAATTAGTCATCGCATAACTGTCTATTTGCCATTGTTTGTAATTTTTTTTCTTCTTTTGATATCAGAATATACTGGTTATGTTGTTCGTGCACGATGCTACTCAATTCATCATCATCTGCTAAACCATTTCCCAACTATGTTGGGGTCAGCTTCCAGTCTAACCGGATGCACTTGAATATCTGTATTATACATAGAGCGACTGCTTATCTGACCTCCACAATCCAGTTAGTAGTGGGTTGGCTGCGCTACTCAATTAATTATTAACTCTTTAATAAATCTGTTGTTATGGCGTTCTAGCTGCTTATTGGTGACTTTAGTTTGTAACACTTTACTTTTGGGTGGCGTCGATTCAGATTTTGGTATTTCATATAGATCACCATAAAAGTGAAGAGATATCTATGAGATCTCTAATCAGTCATGATTATTTCACAGACTTCATTGTGAATAACAGATTCTATAAGATTACGTTAATGGTGACGAAAATAGGGAGGAGGAGGCTGACGAGTGAAGGATGCCTTGCTCTACAGTAGGACAGGGGTAGTTAGCAGTTCTTTACAACATTGTTCAATATACAACTACAATGGTAATATTATCGTTATGGCTATTGTAACTTAAGAAATTAGATGTGTGTAGCTGATTGAGAACAATCACGAATTAGTGTGCGAATTCTATCCAGCAACTTACCACCACTGCTTGTTGTTGCGAATCAGAGGCCAAAACAGAAGTAAAACAAACAAGAACACCCTCAAAACAATTTGTTTCATTTCTCAGTAACGACATAATGTTACAGTTCAGTGTAAATATAACGTAACCAACTAAATGTGTTACACACACGAAACATAAAAGCGTCGGTCACAAATATAATGCACCACAATGTAATGGCCGTTTACCACATAGTTTCACGCCAGTTTTCTGCTAAACGTAGCAAATGCAACAAATGTGGCGCGGAAAATTTTGTTGTTCACACAAATATGATTTAACTCTTGCGTAGTTCCTTAATATTTTTCTTTATACTTAAATGTAAAAGCAAGCAATCTCTGAAGGCATGAATCTGTCCCACAGATGGGACTGGGAAGGACTACAGGACGTGGTTCACCACGTGGGTCCACTACGGTTTGATAACCTGCATCTGCTATCGAATATACCTACCCAACTTAGTCATGTTTTTAACGGGATGATCACAGAAAGTAGCCCTTATAGACAAGAATAATAATTTACCACCAGGAAATGATTTTAAATTAAATTACTCTATGTTAAATGATGTCGAAGTCATTTTTTCATTTAAACTAACTTCTTCTAATTATTCTACACTCGCGACCCGCCCCAGATAATATACATATAAATCTTCTCTTGAATCACTATCTATTGCTGAAAACTACATTAAAATCCGTTGCGTAGTTTAAAAGATCCAGGCGTACAAACAGCGGGAGCGACTTTGTTTTATACTAAGAAAAGAAGTAATGTAAGTTCTTATATTTATCAAAATATATTGTTAAATACTTCTTAGATATCCTATTGCAACTTAATCTGTTGCAATCTATTGATAGGATTTTTTTTTTTTTTTTTTTTAACGTGGTAAAATCATCAAATGAGTCCTCCCACCCAGGGCAGAGCGGGAGGGACTGTCAGACTTGTACTGACTAAAATCCCCGGTGTCCTTCAGTAGCCCTTTATGTTCCAGGGTCACGGTAATTCTATGAGTCCCGCGACCCCGGCAGGCTTTGGCCCTCTAGAGGGGGGCCCCGTCATTATGCTGACACTCTTTGAAGCGCGCGTGGAACACAACGCGCCGTCGACCCGGGCATGGTCCATGGTCGGACAGCGAGTCGCCCATTACTCGCCGCCCGCATGCCCGCGCCTACGGTGGCCGGAGATCGTCTGCCGACGTCCGGCGCCGTGGGCGTCTACCACTGCGGCTGGTGTGGAGGGAGGACGCTGTCCTCTCCCTCACGCGGCCCGCCTCCTCCTTCGCGAGCATGACTGCTTCGCAGAAGGGGGCGACCGCTTCCCACTCCGTCTCGCCCCGCAGCATGGCCTCGACCAATGCCGGGCGCGAGAGGGCTCCGCCTATCGCCGCCGTGAGGACACGGCGGTGCTCTGCCCAAGCGGAGCAGTCCTGCACCGTATGCTCCACCGTGTCCTCCGGGCGGTCCTCGCAGTGGTGACACCCAGGCGTTTCCTCCTTCCCCATATGACACAGGTACCTCCCGAAACTTCCGTGTCCGGTGAGGACCTGCGTCACGCGGTAGGTCAGGACGCCGTGACGCCTATCCAGCCACTCCTCAAAGAGGGGTCTTACCGCCGCGATTGCGGCGTGCCCGATCTATTGATAGGATTTACCAATTTAATTACAATTAGTTTTCCATTATGATATGAAAATCGGGCCGAAGAGTCAATGAGAATTTGAATCATCGTATAAATCAATATATCATTTTATCCAAATTCTTCTATTACCCTTCCTGCTCGCGAGTGAGTACAGCGAGTTGCATGGCTGATAGGCCCAGGTGCACCGCCACGTCACGCATTACGTGTCTTGGCGACCACTTCACAACTATTTCTGAGCGCTCAAATGGCGAATGACGAACACTAGCATTTACATGACCAGTCTTACATGACCCCCTCGACCCCTCTCTATTATAACAAGTGCGGTTTGAACGGGGGGATTTGTTGGGGGATATAAAGGGTCAATGAATATTGGGTGGTTGAACCTAGACGGGACTGGGTTGCAGTAGAAAATAGATGTCAATTGTACTAAAGATTGATCGATTGATGCATCTTTTAATTCATCAAACAGTTCTATTGTTAGTTTTTGTGATCTATTTTGGGAAACGATGTTTGGTTATCGAACTTTGTGGTTATGACTCATTGGAGCTGTAAAATTCTTACATCTGGATTTAACGTTGCCGATAGACAGGCGAAATTGATGCTTTGAGCTCCTCATCGTTTTCATTCTGTTACAATACTCGCTAGAATAGTTCGAGTCGTGGTTAAACTTTGATCTTCTTACAGTCTAAAAAAGTTCAGTATGCTCAGATATGCAACCAATTTTTTTTTTGCTAGCCCTCTGTTCATACACGGCACAATGATGGTGAAAAGACTTACATCATCGCCCTTTTCCAGGGCTCCAAGAGAAGCCAGCGAAGCGCGGGAGCCGCCATGCTGCTGCCGTCGCAACGCACGCTCACTCTCCACGCACTGCGCAAGTGGCACTCCGAATACACTGCCGCCCGTTGACTCTGGAGAAGTAAAAGAATATTCACATGAATCACAAGGAAATAAAAAAGAGAAGGAGATCTTAATGGCTGGTGCAACAAAAGATATATGCTCTCAGTTGGAGGGTTAGACTATTCACAGTAGTCAGATTACGTTCACATATCAAAAATTAGGCTTTTAGGCGATCAATTCACCCGATCGACCGAAATCAAGAACTAAGATAGAATCCTGAATATGTTTGGCTTAGCGGTAGTTTTTTCCTCAATGACAGCGCCTATTAGCATTAGCGCATAATGACTTGACTTCAAGTTTTGGAAACGACTTATTATGCGGAATTAATATTAGAGTCTGCAGGACTAAGATAATGCAATAGCAGACGCGATTCGTGGAGCAAATTCCTAAAACAAAACCAGACTTCCGTATTGTGAGCATGGGCATTCTTCGAAACCCAAGTTGGGCTTCCCCGAAAAGGTAGGCGATGGTGCATTGTCCTACACCCACCACACGTCTGTATTTGTTGACTGTATTCAGTTCGCGTGTCAGATGACGTGTCTATTACTTAGACAGCATGGGGGTAATTGCTTGTTTACTTCATGGTATTAATAAAAACTATTCATAATGAGCTTTCCGTAGCATGACCACTTCAATTTCTTCTATTGACATCGCGCCGAAATCTTTTTACAATCTGTCATTTTATTTCGTTCCTTTTGTTTCTGCGGTGGTCGAGATACGTTCTGGGAGTCCAGAAAAGTGGTTCATCATCCTAATCGCTGATAGGATATCACTTTTTCTAAACCCTCATGGTTTGGGAGAAACAATGGACGGCCATATAGAAATCAGTTCCTCAAACTGGACAGTCTTGCTGCTTCCAATGAGAATGCTGTAGAGAAAATCCCTGAGCCACCTTCCAGGACATCCAGATCTATTCTCTGCTAGGGACTAAATGCCACTCTAATATTAACCCGTCTATTTACACCGTGGTATTAATATGATGCTAACCGCTTCATAAAGTTAAGCGCGGGCGCAGACGCGCGTAACAACTGCGACAAAGGTCGGGTCTATTCCGGGCGCCGTCGTCGTATGCGCAGCGCCGGTACGTTGCTAATGCGGTAGCCGTGCATTTTTCTTGTCGTCATCATCTTCATATTTTTGGGCTGATTACCTTTATGTATGGGCTACTGGTACTTTTATGCTCCAACTTGCAGTTAAGAAGAAATAAAAGAATATTTACGAATCTGCCAGCTATTTGAGAGCTAAGATTTAAGGTGCTGTCAAACCGGTGCGGACAGATTGCTAATGTGGCTCCGTACACGGTACGTATCTGTCAATGTCCTTATTTCGGTGTCTGCACCACTTTGATAGATTTTAGCAACTTGACTTTTATTATGAGGTACTTACTTGCAAAAGTTACTTGTGCAGAAGAGATAAAGAAAATTCTATGCTAATCTGTAAGCTATTTGAAAGTTACGGACAAAATCGAATTTATGTACAATTTCAGGTTTTTTTTTCTGTCTGTTTCTCACATCAAATCTACTGCTCGTAAAGGGACCACGATTTTCCACCAGTGGATCAGATTTACGGGCTGGCATAGTTAGTAATATCTTACATTTAGTTACTAGAGCACCAGCCGACCAATATAGAAAAAGGCTATGCGAAAAAAAGCAAAGCTGTACTATTCTTTTCTCGGCTTCCCAACATTTATTATAGATTTGTACAAACATTTGTCAGCTGGGAACAGTCTAACCAGCCTAATTATAAACCAGAAAGCAACAGAAAAATCCTAGACAATACCCAGCCATATGTTTTTCATCACCGTCTTTAACTTTTTTGCTCCGATGATGGATGCAAAGAATAGGTCAGCCACAATATTACCTCATATTTGTAAGATGACTAACTTTTGCTATTTAAAACTAAACAATAATAGAGAACTTAGTCATTTTCCGTGGGCATGAGGAAGCGAGTGTTTACACACGGAGCGGAGTGTATGAGCCTCTCATACAAGTCATACAATTGGTATTTTGATGTAAAACATACAAAGTTATATTTTAGGAGGATCGTTACCATGTTGCGTGAATTATAGACAAATATAAATACATCAGATATGATTGATAAAGACGTGGGTGATGGTTGAAAACGGTACATGTGTGCTTTTTATTTGATAGGTTGGCAAACAGACAGTGCTTTTTTTTTTTTTTTTTTTTAACGTGGTAAAATCATCAAATGAGTCCTCCCACCCAGGGCAGAGCGGGAGGGACTGTCAGACTTGTACTGACTAAAATCCACGGTGTCCTTCAGTAGCCCTTTATGTTCCAGGGTCACGGTAATTCTATGAGTCCCGCGACCCCGGCAGGCTTTGGCCCTCTAGAGGGGGGCCCCGTCATTATGCTGACACTCTTTGAGGCGCGCGTGGAACACAACGCGCCGTCGACCCGGGCATGGTCCATGGTCGGACAGCGAGTCGCCCATTACTCGCCGCCCGCATGCCCGCGCCTACGGTGGCCGGAGATCGTCTGCCGACGTCCGGCGCCGTGGGCGTCTACCACTGCGGCTGGTGTGGAGGGAGGACGCTGTCCTCTCCCTCACGCGGCCCGCCTCCTCCTTCGCGAGCATGACTGCTTCGCAGAAGGAGGCGACCGCTTCCCACTCCGTCTCGCCCCGCAGCATGGCCTCGACCAATGCCGGGCGCGAGGGGGCTCCGCCTATCGCCGCCGTGAGGACACGGCGGTGCTCTGCCCAAGCGGAGCAGTCCTGCACCGTATGCTCCACCGTGTCCTCCGGGCGGTCCTCGCAGTGGTGACACCCAGGCGTTTCCTCCTTCCCCATATGACACAGGTACCTCCCGAAACTTCCGTGTCCGGTGAGGACCTGCGTCACGCGGTAGGTCAGGACGCCGTGACGCCTATCCAGCCACTCCTCAAAGAGGGGTCTTACCGCCGCGATTGCGGCGTGCCCGGACCTCGGTTGCGACAGTCGTTCCCTCCATACTGCCCTGAGATCGCGCCGGAGCTCTTCCCGCCGCGCCTCGACTTGTCGAGGTAGCAGGGATTCGCCCCGGCGCTGCGCCTCCACGCGCCACTCATAGAGGCGCTGGAGGGCAGTCGCCTCCAGATCCCAGGGCAGCAATCCGGCAAGGAGGTTGGCCGATTCGCCAGCGATCGTACGGTATCCTCGGATCATCCGGATAGCCATGACCCTCTGGCATGCGACCAGCTTCAGTGGTCGCGTCCGAATGCTCAGGGCCCACACGGGGGCCCCGTAGAGGGCCATGGACCGCACGACACCGGCGTACAGCCTCCGGCAGGAGGCGTTTGGCCCGCTGAGATTGGGCAGGAGTCGCCTGAGGGCGGCTGCTGCCCGGTTCAGCTTTGGGGCCAAACGCAGGAAATGCTCCTTGAAGTTCCACCGGCTGTCGAGGACGAGTCCCAGGTACTTCATCGTTCTCCCGACGCCGATGCGAACCCCTCCCACCGTTATGTGGGACTCAGACCGTGGCGCGTTCAGACGGCCATGAAAACACATGGCCTCTGTTTTGTGCAGCGCCACTTCGAGTCCCAACTGCCGGATCCTTCCAACGACTGTCGCAACCGCTTGCGTCGCCAGGTCAGCCGCCGCCTGGTGCGACTCTCCCTCCGCCAGGACGAGCGTGTCGTCGGCGTAACATATTACGCCGACGCCGTCAGGGAGGTCGCCGCGCAGCACCCAGTCGTAACCGATGTTCCACAGGAGCGGCCCCAAGACCGATCCCTGTGGAACACCACACGACATCTCTCGCCGGTTCCATTCTCCCTGGTGACCGGGGTAGATGACGGCTCTGTCCGTCAGGTAGTCCTCGACTGTGCGACGGAGGCAGGTCGGCACCCGGTGATACCGGAGTGCCTCCCTGATGCAACTCCAGGGCAGGGTGTTAAAGGCATTGGTGATGTCCAAAGACACCGCCAAGACGACCCTACCCCGGGATACCGCAGCTCCCGTCGTGAGGGCTCTCACGCGCATGATGGCGTCCACCGTCGAGCGCCCCCTGCGGAAGCCAAACTGGCTCTCCGCAAGGTCCGGACCCACCCGATTCAGGTGCCCGACGAGGCGGTCTGCAATGACTCTTTCAAAGAGCTTGCCCACCTCGTCGAGCAGCACGATGGGCCGGAATGCGGACGGAGAGTCCGCAGGGCGCCCGGGCTTCTGGATGAGGACCAGTTTCCCCGTCTTCCAACGAAGCGGGAACCGGCCCCTCTCCAAGCACGCGCTAAAGAGCCCCCCCAGTCGAGGCCCGAGAGTCCCCGAGGCCAGAACCCAGGCTTTCCCTGGCAGGCCGTCGGGTCCTGGGGCGGTGTTTTTGGCTTTGAGCCGTTGTACCGCCACTCTCAGGTCTACCTCGGTCACCTCTGGAGCGTCGTAGACGTCGTCGTCGCTGTGGTCCGCGTTTGCGCCAGCTTCATCGCCAGGCACCGTCGAAGGCGGAGCCATGGGCGGGGGAGTATGCTCCCCTCGCGATGGGAACAGGGCGCTCACCACGTCCTCCACGAACTGAGGCCGGAGACTCTGCGTCAACGGGGGAGCCCAGGGCCGGAACTTTTCTCGCACCCATTTGTAGGGACGGCCCCATGGGTCCCCGTCCAGAGTCCCCAGCATCTCCTTGCGGGCCAGTTCCTTGGCCCGCCAGATCTCGTCGCGGAGGACGGTCTTCGCTGCCCTGTAGCCCTCGTACAGCTCCGCCTCTACAGTCACCGCATCCGGAGGTCGGGTGCGGCGCCTGCGGAACCTGGAGTACCGGCGTCGCGCGGCAACGCACGCCTCGCGCAGCGCTGCTAGCTCGCGCGACCACCAGTACAGCTGACGCCGGGCGCGTCCTTGCCGGACCCGGGGCATGGCCACGTCACAGATCTCCGACATGGCCTCCCGGAGCCACTCCGCCTCGTCGTTGATGTCGGCAGGCCTGTCCGGTGGTGACACCCAGGCCTGCACGATCGAGGCTTCCAGGAATAGCTCCCGGTCCAGCTGCTTCAGCGCCCATCGCGGACCACTTGGGTTCCGTCGGACCGGCGCGTCTGGGGTCTGGGCGGAGACGTCGAACCGGATATACCGGTGATCGGAATAGGTCTCCACCTCCTCCACAACGCGCCAGTCAGTGACGCGCGGCGACAGGCCAGAGGTGGCGAACGTAACGTCCACCACCGACTCGCCATTCCACCGCACGCACGTGGGGACGGAACCCCGGTTCTCGATTACCAGGCCCTGCGCCAGGGCCCAGTTTTCGAGCATCCTGCCCCGCATATGGTCCGTGTACCGGGAACCCCAAGCCACATTCTTGGCGTTGAAGTCCCCGAGGACGAGCACGGGGCGGGAACCGAAATCGACGACGACGTCTCCCAGCTCCGATAAGGAGTCCTGGAACTCGGCGAGAGTTCGGCTCGGGGAGAAATAAACGCCTACCACGGCAATCTCCCCGAACCGTGCCGCGACGATCCCGCGCCCTCTCTTGACGAGATCAAGGGGCGGGGTACCGGCGGCGGCCGACGAGATGAGGGTCACCGAACCGTCCAGGTCCGCCACCCAGTCATTTCTGGGCACGACAAAGTACGGCTCGGCGACCACGGCGACGTTGATCAACCACTGCGCCACGCTCTGGAGCAAGAGATCCTGAGCAGCGGCGCAGTGGTTGATATTCGCCTGGAGGAAGCGCATTGGGGCCATTAATCGGAGTCCATTGCAGCCTCCTCCAGGGCCCCTCGCGGGGGTACAGCCACGGCGGCGGCGGCGGCGACAGTGGTGGCGGCGGCGGCGGGAGTGGCGGTGACGGTGGTGGCAGAGGGCCTACCTCTGCGCCTGTTTTTGGTGGGTGGGGCGCAGGACCTGCCCCCGGCCCGGTGATCGGCCGGCTTTCCAGCCGCTGCACATGCGAAGCAGTGCGGCGGGGCAGTGCACGAGCCGGCCTTGTGACCGGGCTGACCGCAGCGGAAGCACCTATCGCTGCGGTCCACCTCCGAGGTGCAATCGCATGCCGCGTGGTTGCCCACTTGGCAGCGGAAGCACCTCAGGGGTCTGGGCTCCAGGACTTTCACCTGCGCAGACACCCACCCAACTAGGAGCCTTCGGCCCTCCTGTATCTTTTTGGCCGCCGACACGGGGCAGCCGACCGTGATGGTCTGCAGCCCCGCGAAGTCAGGACGCAGGGCGCCCGCCCTCACCTGGTCGGGAGGGCACCCCCCAGTCCTGGCAACGGCGGCCACCACGTCCTCGACCGTCACGGAGTCATCCAGACCCAGTATGCGCACGTCTGCGCGCTTGGTGGGTCTGGAGACTCGGGCCTCCTCCGCGTTTAAGGACGCTCTGAGCCGTTCGGCTAGAGCATCAGCGGTAGGGCCACTGGCCGCGCCGGGGACCTCCAGCATCCGAGCCCCGGTTGCAGTGACCCGGTAACGGAGGCCCCCGGCGATGCCGAGCTCCGTGAGGTCTACCGCCTCCCGCACCTTCACGAGCACGTCGCGGTACGACACGCCCCTCTTGACCGCGTCCGGCTGTAGTGTGATCACTACAGCCGCGGTCTTTGGGGCGCTGAGCCTAGCCGCAACGCCACGCTCCTTTTGCCGGCGCTTTCGCTCCCGCTTCCTTGCTTTTTTGGCCGCCCTTTGCTCCCTCGCCCTCTCTCCGGCCACCTGCCACCCGGTCTCGGCCACGGAAGGCTCTGCGGGCGGGGGGGGTGGCGGTGGCGGCCGTCTCGCGGCTGGCGCTGGCACGTTCGCCGCCCTTCCATTCTTTTGGGCCGCCGCCTTGCCCTGCTTTAGGGCCGCCGCCATCCTAAGCGGAGCCGGTTTCGCTAAAGCCGGCTTTGCGGGGGCTGACGTGACCCTGCCGGAGGGATGGCTGGACGGCCCCGGTGCCGAGGCCGCAGCAGCCGCATACGTGGCCGCCTTCGGGAACAGACAGTGCTTGAAGCAAAGTGGTTACACCTGAAATATCAAGGGTATTGCCGATCCTTTGCTGTTGAATGTGTCAAAGTTAAAACGACATATATGCCATTAATTAGTCAGAAATAATTCTGGATGGATGGAAAATATTGATATTTCCAGTGTCTTTTAAGAAGTTTTCACTTTGTCTAGGGGTCTGAGGAATATTTACTAGTCGAAGAAGGATATTACTAGCCTAAATATAGCATCTGTTTTAGAATATTTTTAGATCGTAGAGGAAAGCTCATGGGGTCTCTTAACCGAAAAGGCACGAATAAATCCCGTTTTTTCTTATAAGTGTCATAGGCCACAAGAAATGCCAGCACCACTTAAGCCGTACCTTTAAAAAGCAATGATTTTGTAAACAAGCAGACAAGACTAACTTGAATGAAAACTTATCGGCTTCTAAAACTGGTTACAACCGGTGTACCTATATGATGAAGACCACACACGTAAAACCACTACTACACTTTCACACATCTGCACCAATTTTCCCATCATCCAAGGCCGAATTAACTAAACAAACCTATTTGCAGGTTCCCGAGAAAATAGCAATAAAAACGCGGTTGGGCCTATCAAAAATGTGTGTGTATGTGGGTAGTCAAACAATATAGGCGCGCGTTGACGGACACTTCTCAAAAGCGAGTCTGCTTCTATTTTTAATCTCTGTACTATACGCCAGAGTTGGCGCTTACGATTTTTTAAATTCATATTTTTCTTTTTTTTTTCTTCGTGTTCGATTTTTGTATCATAGATGAGTCAGTTTGTTTTTTTTTCTAATCGATTGACGTTCTCTTTTGTTTTGTATTTTCTGTCGATTGTCCTTGAATTTCCAAGAAATTCTTTGGAGTTTTAGAAAAGCGGTTCCATTATTCATTTGTGAACGTACAAAGTTGTTTGAAATTTGTTTTCAGCCATGTTCTCGTTTTAAGAGTGTCTTGATAAGAAGCTTAAAACTATCACATTCTCAACATTATGAAAAATATTGGTTTATCTTATTGCGAAAATTTGCACTTGACCTAATTCTAATTTCTGCTCAACATAGCATAATCTCTCGCTTTTTCTGTGTCACACGACATTTATAATAATTATTTATACATAGTGTAATTTGCATAGAGCATGCGCTTGCATTGTCCAAAAAAACTAAAAATAAACTTTAATATAAAGACTACAACGTTTATCGTTTACATAAACTTCCTATAAAAACTGGGGCGTATCTGAACGTTGCAAAACATTGACCAGACGCTTCGCTCTCATGGCGGTATTGTTACACCTTGATACACTAAGGCCGAGCTATCAACATGGATACTGGACACCAATCAAGGTTATATTTACTTTAGATCAGGAATTAAAAGAAACAGTCTCATCTACACAATGTCCACACATATTATAAAGGGGTAATGATGTGAAGCTACACTATTCCATAGGGTATTTTTCTTCGACGCGGACAAAGTCGTGGCCAGGAGCTAGTAACATGTAAACTCAAATCAGCCAAACCTCGCGCCACAATTTGCGTTGAAG